>CM029917.1:27322381-28725506 GCA_017639245.1 Myiopsitta monachus
TTCACTGGAGCTCCCTATTAAGGCTCTTCTCCCACACATCCAACCCCCTCATAACATTGGTGTTTTTATAGTATGCTTTGTTAACAATGAATTTAATAGAATTTGACTTGTATTTTAATATATTTGAATAATTATATTTGGATAAATAATAATGATGGAGAGGCAGTATTCCTCAGCTATCTTTAAATGTGAAAAATATCTGCTGCTTTTTGGTTTGAAAGTAGAGAAAGTACTGGTGTAGGTAAATTTCCCTTGGTTGACTGTAAGAAGTGTATGGGAGATTATATGCATTACACTTCACGTGCTTCTCTGTTTTTTTGCTTTAAGTCGGGGGCTGTTTTTTATGGGGAGAAATGTTTTTACTTGTTTATGAGAGCAAAGAACTTTGTTTGCCTTTTTTTTTTTGCTGAGAAGACTTATTTTTGCAAATCATCTTGCTTGGTTATCAGCAGTGCTTTAAACATAGGAAATATTTCATTGTGGAAATCCAAATGATACTTGACCAGAAGTTTCTGATAGAATCATAGAATAGTTAGGGTTGGAAAGGACCTTAAGATCATCCAGTTCCAACCCCCCTGCATTGGCAGGGACACCTCCCACTAAACCATGCCACCCAAGGCTCTGTCCAACCCGGCCTTGAACACCACCAGGGATGAAGCATTCACAGCTTCCCTGGGCAAGCCCATTCCAGTGCCTCACCACCCTCACAGGAAAGAATTTCTTCCTCATATCCAATCTAAACTTCCCCTCTTTAAGTTTGAACCCATTACCCCTTGTCCTATCACTACAGTCCCTCAGGAAGAGTCCCTCCTCAGCATCCCCATAGGCCCCCTTCAGATACTGGAAGGCTGCTATGAGGTCTCCACGCAGCCTTCTCTTCTCCAGGCTGAACAGCCCCAACTCTCTCATCCTATCCTCATACAGGAGGTGCTCCAGTCCCTGATCATCCTTGTGGCCTCCTCTGGACTTGTTCCAACAGTTCCATGTCCTTTTTATGTTGAGGACCCCACAACTGCACACAGTACTCCAAGTGAGGTCTTATGAGAGCAGAGTAGAGGGGCAGGATCACCTCCCTCAACCTGCTGGTCACGCTCCTTTTGATGTAGCCCAGGATACGGTTGGCTTTCTGGGCTGTGAGGGCATACTGCAGCCTGGCTCATGTTCATTTTCTCATCAACCAACACCCCCAAGTCCTTCAGCATGCTTTCCAGGAGAATCCGCTCCGAGATTTTGCCAGGCACAGAGGTGAGGCTGACTGCTCTGTAGTTCTCCTGGCTCATCCATTTTCCCCTTCTTGTAAATGGGGTTATATTTCCCTTTTTCCAGTCGTCGGGAACTTCACCTGAACTGCCAGGATTTTTCAAATATGATGGACAGTGGCTTAGGAACTTCATTTGCAGCTCCTTCAGGACCCGCAGATGGATTTCATCAGGTCCCATGGACTTGTAGTGCTTTCAGGTTCCTAAGATGGTCTTGAACCAGATCCTCTCCTACAGTGGGTCCAGGGTCTTCATTCTCACTGTCCCTGCATCTGCCTTCCAGGACTTGGGTGGTGTGCTCAGAGCATTTGCTGGTGAAGACTGAGGCAAAGAAGTCATTAAGAACCTCAGCCTTCTCCAAATCCAGGGTAGCCAGTTCTTCTGATAGATTCTGGAGAGGGCCCATGTTGTCCCTAGTCTGCCTTTTATTTGCAATGTACCTATAGAATCCCTTCCTGTTATCCTTAACATCCCTTGCCAAGTTTAATTCTATGTGGGCCTTAGCTTTCCTAACCTGGTCCCTAGCTTCCCGGACAACATCCCTGTATTCTTCCCAGACTGCCTGTCCTTGCTTCCGCCTTTTATAAGCCTCTTTTTTCCTTCGAAGTTTCCTCAGCAGCTCCTTATCCATCCAAGGAGGTCTCCTGGCCCTCCTGCAGCACTTCCTTCTAGTTGGGATGTATCGCTCCTGAGCTTGCAGCAGGTGATCCCTGAATATCAACCAACAGTCTTTGGCCCCCTGCCCTCTAGGGCTATATCCCATGGAACCTTACTGAGCAGGTTCCTGAAGAGGCCAGAGTAGTTATATGAAATAAAAGATATGTCATGGAATTGGGAAAACACAGGAGTGGAAACCCTACAGTTGTGCAATAAGAGAGAGACAGTGTGTACATAGAATAACTGGCAATGTGTGTGCAGTAAGTGGATGTTTTTTACAGCCTAGCATGCACTTCAAAGTCTGTGTGTTCCTTTGTTCACAAAGAAGTATCAGAATCCTGCCTTTAAAGTTTAATTTTTTTTTTAATTGATGATGCTGAACTCTTAGAAGTGGTATTCAGATTTTTTAGGACATTGGCATATCTGTGTTTGTGATCAAGGTGGAGGTGCTAACTGGAGCAGTAGTTGACACTCTTTAATTAAAGTACTGTCTGTGTATTGGTTGCATTGGTTGGCTTATACAAATGCAGCTGTACCTCTGTTCTGGATTATAGTGTCCACAAGCTTGGTTGAACCAAAGTATTTAATGTACAAAATATTACTTTGTGTTTCAGGGTCGTCGTCAGCCATGCCTGGGGTCAGTAATTTGGGACAGTCCAGCTCCAGTAGTCCACGGATGTTTCCTCAGACCCAGAACATGATTCAGATGGGACCTGGACACAGTTCTGTTCCTCCACTCCAGTCTGGCTCCAGTCAGCAGGATCGGGGCGTGACTCAGTATACCAATATGCAAAACATTCAGCGAGGAGGATTATACAGTTTGGCTTCTGGTATGACACAGATGGTTCCCCAGCATGCAACTCAAAGTGCCAACGGACAGCCGCCGATGCAGAGACAAGGCAGCTTGGGCCAGGGTGCTGCTGTTCCTGCTGGGTATGGGCAAAATACCTTAGGAAACTCAAGTATTTCTCAGCAGCACAATAAAGGTGCTCTGAATCCAACCTTATCTAAGCCACAGATGGCAAGAGTACCAGCGGCTATGGGGGCTCAAAATCCATCTTGGCAGCACCAAGGTATCCCTAATATTAACAACCAGACACAAGCAAACAGTGGCTTAGGACCGTTTACTGCCAACTCCTCTTTCCACATGCAGCAAACTCATCTAAAGATGGCCAACCAACAGTTTGCCCAGGGAATGCCTCAGGTAAGCCTAAGCACCAGCAGACCGATGACCTCTATGAATGCTGCTGTCTCTGGGCAGATGTTGTCGTCGTCTTTAGGTGCACAGCAGCGGACAAACCCACCTACTCAACAGCAGGTACCCTCACAGCAAGTCTTGCCTGGCATCAACCAGACTGTTCCAGATCTGAATGCTTTCAACCAGAATCCAAATCAGCAAATACCCAACAGAGGTAATCTGCACTGTAGTCAAGGGTACCCTGTGAGGACAACCAGTCAAGAGCTGCCTTTTGCCTACAGCGGTCAGTCAGGCAATAATGGACTTCAGAACTTAAGTGGTGACACAGATCTGATAGACTCATTGCTGAAAAACAGGACTTCAGAGGAGTGGATGAATGATCTGGATGAGTTGTTAGGAACTCATTAAAATGGGGCTGAGGGTGAGGGTTCTACTTTTTTTAATTATTTCATGGAATATAAACAACACTTGGACCAAAAAACCTGTGGCATTGAGGAGACTTGCAGGCATTAGAGGTAAATGGTTGGGAAAGGGACTGGAGCTGCTTCTCAATGAGTGTTGATAGGCAGTGATGGCGCACCAAGCAGGTCTGCAGGAGTAGTTTGCTTTGTCTTGATGTCTCTAAGGAGTCGCACACTTGAACAGGTCAAAAAATCCTGTGCGTGTCCTCACCAGCCTTTCAGAAATCTCACTTGCAGTGTTCTAAAATGAAAGTTTTTTAATTATTTAAAAATAAAAACAAAATTCCACAAGCAATAGTGCAGAAAGAAAGCAAATAGTTGCACAAATTGTGTTTAGGACTTAGTCTCCTGCAGCTAGTACTTGCAGTAATTATTTGTTCATAGCTTGACATGCTATTGTAGTACTGTCCATCAAACCTCTGACTTTTTAATGGAGAAGAGGCTGTATGCACCTGAGTATGCTTGCAAGATGTTTTGAGTTGTTTCTTTTCCCCATTGCTGAAGCATGTGCCTGTACTCTCAATAAGCAAGTGATATTTCACAGTAAATATTGCTAGATGCTGGTAATAGATGAAAGAAAGTATTAAAACCTGGCCAGTTAGTCTAGGTAGTCATCTTAATAGATTGTAGTCTTTTAAGCTGCAGTTTGCACTCTGTTGTAGAGAGGCACAGTTCTTGGCTTATACCTTGCTGTGTTTAAAGGGGGAATTTCTTATGGGAGAACTTTTAAACTATAGTAGGTTTAACATGAATTGTAAAGCCATTTACTTTGCACCTGTTTCTTCATAACTTATTTCCAAAGGTAGTTGTATTTAAATGAAGGCTTTGCTTCATGACAGCTCCTCTAGTTTTCTTTGTTGTAAAAAGTAAAACTAACTTTTGAGATCAGTTCATTCCCCAAGGTTAGCAATGAGCACAAGACTTTGTCGCTTCAGGACAAAAATGAGGAAAAAAGGAATTTGGCTGAGAGGTGGGAAGTCCTTATCAGCAATAATAGCACAGGCAGCCTGGGAGGATACTTGTATCAGGGTTGCTCCAATATGGAAGTCTCTCCCTTTAAATACCTTTTTGGTTTTTTAATGACTGGGTTACAAGTTTGATAATCTTTCTATAGACTGGTGGATTTACTTCTTTAGTATTCCTTGAAGCTGGTTCTTCAGCTCAGCCTGAGGAGACCTCTTATCCATAAGTTGGGGTCAGTCCCAGAAAGGACAAAAACCACAGTGGGAACAGTCAGCGTTCCAAAGTCCTTACTTTCTACCAAAAAAAATCCCTTATCCACCAACAAACCACCTTGCCTTAACCTTTATTTTAAAATGAAAATAAAGTTGAAAGCTTTTGTTTTAAATGCACAAATACCTCTTCCCTTTCAAAATCCACTGTTCTGGAAAACTCCTTTAAACTTTCTAACCAAACCCAGCATTGTGATTTAAAAGCAATTTCCTTCAACACAGCCTGGCTTCTTCAGGAGTTTTCTGCACTGCAGAGATGTGTGTGAGAGGGTTTTTTCCAGAGTGGGTGAAGGGAAGTGAAAGATAACATTGATTTCAAAGAAGGAAAATATTTTACTGTATCTGCAGCTCCTTTTGAGACAATTTGCACTTTTAAAAACTGCTTTTTTAACACTAATACTTTAACCCTTTCCAAATATGCATGGAACATGGTTTGTCCAGCACACTTACCTAGTGTGGATGATTTACGCTCTGTTGAACAGATTTGATGTTGTATCATGTTGAACTGTGGGTGAAAGATGTGCATTGATCAGTGGGTCCCACCGTTGAATAGTGGGTGAAACTTCACTGAATCAGACTTAATCCCTCATAGAGCTTTTGATAACGTAAAGATTGTCTTTGGATGGGAAGACGAAGGTGTTAGTTGATGACACTTCTGGTATCTTCTAGAATAAGTAGTTGAGATGCAAATAACTGATGCTAACTTTTCTTATACTGGCAATGTAAGAAAAGAGCTAGTGAGTTTGGTTTACTGTTTCAGTTAAACCAAAACCTGGTCCAAGGTAAGTGTCATTAGAAGAGTATAGATATAAACTAGCAATGGCAGGGGAAGGAGTGTTTGCTGTATTTCTGTTTCTAAGGGTTAACTTTGCACCAGTGTGCCTTCCCTTCCTGTTGGGGGTGCTTGGGACCTCAGAATTTCAAGTGACATCCTTCAGTGTCACTATTTTTTTCTCCCCCTTACAAACACTTGAGAGAAATTACAGGGTAGTAGGATTCAGCTCTTCTTTCTTCCCTGTTTAGGCTGTGGCGAAATCTGCTGCGTTTTCCAGTAGATTTTGCTCACAGGACTTTGTTCTGAGTCAAAATACAATCCATCCAGTTGTGATTTTCTTAATTGGAGGAAAAGAGCATCTGCTGTTCGCATTATTACTACCAAAAAAAGCAATCCAGCTAAATGTCCAGGAAAATGCAGATGTGCTGCTTTCCTCCACTGTTTCTGGAAGCTAAGGTGGATATTGCCCTGCTTGACCACAGGGTTTGTTCAGGAAGGTATCTAGGTTCAATGACAGGGCCTTTTCATGGTACTGTTGAAGTAAAATTAAGTGTAATTCTAGGCAAACTGGCTTATAATGCCCATTGGTCTTCATACGTGAACAGGATCCAAACAGCATTTAACCTGCTAGGAAAAGCAACCATCCCTTCTGGTTTTGGTCCCTGTCCACATAATGCAGTCAGACCGTTGGAAAGACGGTGTCACTGTAACAAAGTGGAAACAGTTCAATGGAAATGAACATGCGGTTTAGATGTACATAGGTGCATAGGTAGGGCTGGGCTTTGCCTTTGTGCCCTTGAACATGTAGCTGTCTATATATGCACTTGGGCTTTCCATTTGCTGCAGCTTCAGAGCAATAAAACGTATCTCCCCTGAACTGTACCTAGCCAGCCGCCTATGGCTTTATTTATGAACTGCGGTTCTGGCTGGGTAGGAAAGGTGAGAGTGTCACTGTGCAACATCCACTGCCTTCCAAAAACCACAATTCAATTGAAAAGGGTGCTCAAAATTTTGTTATACACATTTCCTTTGTGTAAATAAATGTTTACAATTTTATATTAAAGATTTGAATAAGAGTTAGATCTTCTGACTGTATATTTTTTACTTTTTATAGATTTTAAAACTATAATTCTTTATATATGTGTTTGGGGGGTATTATGGTAAGTTTTATGCTTGTAAATGGAGAACAGTTGAATTTGATGCTAACCTTTATGAATTTTTGTCATTGAAATGTATAAAGAGTCCATTAATCCCCTTATTCTTTTACTACAATTACTGGTGCACACCAAAAAGAAATCCTTCACTTCTGTTTTATCATTATAAAATAAATATTTTGCTAGTGTATTAAACATACATGGTGTGACTTCATACATTTGTGTGAGCTGGGCAGAGTTCAGCATTGCTGTTCCTGGTGAGATGGTTACCTGCGTCCTACCACACAGTTTTGGTCAGCCTGCTCTGCTGTGTCTTATTGATTCTTACATTGTCAGAAAGTCCGTTTAAACAGGCCACAACTGGATAATGAGGCCCTGGAAAACTTTAGTTTGAAAGCAAGGTTTGATGCTACACTCTCTGCTTCTGGACTGTTGGGGTTTTAGTGCAGCTGCAGGCCTTAAGGTAGGAGATGGGACTGCAGAGGGGTTTGCTGGTGATAAAGATTTTGATGACCACTGAGACTTCACAATGCGGAATTGTAGAGTTCCAAAAATATGCTCAGATTCCCTCAAAATTAACAAGCCTTAGCGGATCAACCTGATTTCCTTGAGACTGGTAGAAAGACAAGGATGATGTGTGTTTGCCGTACACACACAACACCCCACCAAACTGCGAAATGAGGAACATTTACTGCAAGCATGAGTTCAATGTTTATGAACAGGGAACAAAATACTGACTTCAAGCTGGTAAGGTCCCCAAGCCGCTGCATAGAGCTGGTGGGTTGAAGAGGCTGTGGAAAATAATGGCAAATAGGTCTTTCAAATGCTGCTGGATTGTTGACCCTCTTCAGATGGATGCTTTACCTGTATGTTCATGAGAAATAAAGCAAGGAGCTGTGGTCCCATCAGCGCTCAGAGGAGCCTGGCTTTGGTGGTGTGTGTTTGGATGTTAATACGCTGTCGTTAACAAGTTATTACTTGACAAATTACATCGAATTGAGCATTTCAAAGCAGTTCTTGTAGTGAATCATACCACCTGCAGCAGGCCTAAGAATTCAGTTCCTTGTATGTAGTGTTTCCTGTTTGTCAAGTGCACCTTAACAGATGACATCTAGTCATAAGTTCTAAACTAATATCTCTAATCTCTCCAACCACAGATTTAGCAGTAGTGATAAAGAAGAATTTGCAAAGTGTGGCACATGCTTTTCTTGCAAAGGCTGAATTTGGTTTACATGTTACTGTGATTTCAAGCATTCCCCTATGGAATAAGAAGTTTAATCAGCTTCAAGCAGCGAAGAATCAGTCTCTAAACATTGGAGCTGGTGTTTCATACAGCTACTGTGTGTAAAGCCTCAGCCTTCAGATTTCCTCACAAAGTGCACCCTGACTTTCTGTTTCCAGTATATTCATACTGTGCAAGTTCTGAGCTGTGTTTGGGGGCAGGAGGGGACCTGTAATTTCAGGAGCTTATAAAGAGCTGAATGCGATAATAATTAGCAATAGCAGGACAAGCTGCTTCTAGTTTGTGGCAACTGTGAAGTTTATATACTTTATAGCTTTTGTTTTGTTGTCCCCTTAAAGCTGCTGCCTTGTATTTAATGTTGAGTGAAACTGTCCCCTATTGGAGTTTTGTGTATGTTTTTCCAAAGGTTTTAAGGAGTCTCAGCGCAGGAACAGATTTATTTATAGTGCTTTTCCTGAGGCAAATGAAAATCTGCAATGGAAATGCTTTCTAAAGCCTGGATTGTTTGCTGAAATGGTGTGAGCGCAAGTAGATTGCTGGTGGCATTTCCCCTCTGCCTTCCATTCTCAGATAAAATCTTTGATCACCAATAGGTTCTGTTAACTGCTTTATTTCAGTCTGGGTCTGTCAGCAGCTTGAAGGCTCTAAAGTCCCATCATGTGAGTGTTTTGCAGAGAAAGGAGCACTTTTGCTATTTACATGCACGGGGGGTTTTACATAAAGTGTGCAGTTGTCTCTTGGAGTTAGGTTTTCAGCATGATCATTGAGGTGATGAAAAGCCAACCCAGGAGAACAAAGTTGCTGCAGCCCACAGGAGAAATCGGAGGCTTGGTCACTGCTTGTCTGTATTGTGCACGAATTCTGTACTGAGGTTTTGGGTGGGACTATACACAGAGAAATGCAATGGCTCAACCATGTCCTGTGCCCTCTCTTCACCACAACTAAGGGAAACGTTAGTTGTTAATGACTGATAACCTTTCTTCTCCTTCTGGCTTTAAAAACTTCAAAGTCAGAATAGCTTTACCCATATAAAGCTGCTCCAAAACGCAGGATAACTTCTTGAACTGATGCGTATTTTGCCTTTGTGGAGTGGGGAGAAAAGTTACTCATGGCGGAAATATTGCTGGGTTTCAGATCTTGCATTTTACAGTTCTAATGTTAGGGCAGTGTTTCTGAGAGTCCACTGTGTTTCTACATCCCCTCCTGCCTCCCATTTGGAACAGAGAAGTTTTAGTTTGTATGTTAGCCAGGAAAAGGTTTGTATGGCAGAATTGTAACAACAGCAGAAACCCACAGTAGGTGGCTGGGTGCTAGAAAAGAACCATACTTTTATTTGGTAAACTTACAGTATTAATAGGATAAAACATGTGAATGCTCTTAAAAAGTCAGAACCCAGTGACAGAAGTAAGCTACTTCAGCTGGAATCTAGAAAAACCTTCCATGTGATCAACTCCATTACTTGGAATACGAGCAGAAGGTCAAGCCATTAATTTGTAAATGCTTGTTAATAACTTGTCCAACCTCACATAATTTAGATGCTTTAGAGCTGATGAAAACTAGCAGCAAAAGGCCTGAAAAAGACCCAGTTATCTTTCCATTGCCAGCACTATAGAACTCAATCAGGGCACAAAGTCTGTAAATATAACTGGAAGGACTTCTCAGCTTGTGCATGCAGAACTTCCGCTGTTCTGTGGTTCAGCAAAAGGCACTGCTCTGAAATCACCATTTCCTGTTGTGTGCTTTGGGAAACTGTGGCGTGGAGAGAGTTAAGGTGTGGAGGTGGAAATGCGCCTTTCTGCAGAGGAACACCATGGCCACAGTGCTGTCCTGCAGAGAGGGCTGGGGAGCCGCTCAACCCATCACCTCTGCCTGGGGTTTGGGCCACCATCAGCAGCATGAGGCATCCGACGGACTTGCTGGCCACCGTCACAGTTTTAGGAGTCCTGGAGCAAGGTAAATGTCCTTTCTATATTGCTAGGTACTATTAAGCTAATTGCATTAAGCTTTGTGCAATGTGGTTCCTGTGTTTTGCTTGGAGTCGCTGTGGAGTAGAAGTTGGTATAAAGATGCAAATGTTTGGCTATTCATGGCAGAAGTGTTGTGCCTGTGGATGCCCGTTACTCAATGGGGACTGAAATGATCCACAAACCCCAAAGGCAGCATCCTAGAAAGAAATGAGATTTAAGTTTTACTTTTAAATGTAAAACAATTTCAACACTAGAATGCGTTCAAAGTATTTTCTGTGATTGAATTTTAGCAGGTAATTTGTAACTTAAGAGTGGTTGGAGGTGGCTAAAACAAAGGCAGGTTAATAAACATGCTGATGAAGAGGTCAGTGTACAAACATATATTGTATGCCTGTAGAAAACGGTATGTATTTCTCTGTGAGCAATGCTATTATGTGTTTGTGCAGCTCAGCTGCACACAGCAGATGACAGGATGAGTTGACAGCACACAGTAATTTGGAATGTAATGCAAAACCCCTTCTGGTCAGGATCAGACATAGGTGTCTTCAGAGAAACTCTGTAACTTCTTGTAATTCCTCTAGGTGGGTTTGGTTTTGACCACTTAGGAGCAATAGCCAAGCTTTGTCTGCCTCTTGTGTTTAATTGTAGGTCCTTTGGGCAAAGGCCTCTCCACCCTGGGCTTGAGGAGGGTGATGGAAGGGGACACTCCTTCTGCTTGGGGTGGGGACAGAGCCCCCATGTCACTAAAATCTTCCCATTTCAACAAGGCAAGGTTGGTTTGTGGGGTTTTTAATTACTGAATTAATTCGCTGTAGAGCTATCACACCTCTGCTTACAAACGGATGTGAATCTGAGCAGCAGTATTTTTAGCTATCAGATGATCCATCTCTTAATATAAGCATTATTTAAAACACAGGCTCCTTGAAGAATAGAGCTTAAGATTTCTGAGTTATCGGTAATTTCCCCACAATTTACAGGGAAATATCTGCGACTAGAAATGGAAAATAGCTTTTGTCATATGAATTTTGTTTGTTACCAAGTGGGGATGGAGGGAGTGTTTAGTGTGCAAAGAGAAGACAGGAAGAGAGCTTGAAATTGAGTTACGGAAATGCTGCTAAGCCCTTTCCACTGGGAAACCCTCAGTAACAAATCCCTGGGTAGCAGTTTTGTCTCAAATACATTCGTTTCATGAGAGCTCCAGGTGGTTTTTTACAGGTTGCAGCCTCAGGCATTTAGCTTTCATGCTATGCAAACCAGGCATAGGTGTGAAGCCAGCAGATAAATCACGAGCACTGGCACCCTCTTATCTATGTTAAATTGAGTAAAGTAGCCTCCTTTTAATGGTCTCTGCATGGGAAGTAAAGAAGCGGTTACAAAATACTGTGCATTTCCTTTCCCTCTCACTGGTATGAACTATGTGTGCCAATGTCACCTTGAGTCAGAGCTGTGCAGTGGCTTTTCTTGTGTATTTTGAAAGGATGCTCTGTACGTGAGTACAGATCTGAGGTTCATTCCGAGAAGGCAGAGCCCTGAAACGTGAGGTGTGCTGTATGTACAGATCCTATGATTCTATGAAGAAGAGGGCAGAGAAGAGATTCAGAGCAGCCCTGTGGAGAAGGACTTGGGGGTGCTGGTTGATGAGAAACTGAACATGAGCCGGCTGCAGTGTGTGCTCTCAGCCCAGAAGGCCAACCGTATCCTGGGCTGCATCAAAAGGAGCGTGACCAGCAGGTTGAGGGAGGTGATCCTGCCCCTCTACTCTGCTCTCATAAGACCTCACTTGGAGTACTGTGTGCAGTTGTGGGGTCCTCAACATAAAAAGGACATGGAACTGTTGGAACAAGTCCAGAGGAGGGCCACAAGGATGATCAGGGACTGGAGCACCTCCTGTATGAGGATAGGATGAGAGAGTTGGGGCTGTTCAGCCTGGAGAAGAGAAGGCTGCATGGAGACTTCATGGCAGCCTTCCAGTATCTGAAGGGGGCCTATAGGGATGCTGAGGAGGGACTCTTCCTGAGGGACTGTAGTGATAGGACAAGGAGTAAAGGGTTAAAACTTAAAGAGGGGAAGTTTAGACTGGATATGAGGAAGAAATTCTTTCCTGTAAGGGTGGTGAGGCAGTGGAATGGGTTGCCCAGGGAAGTTGTGAATGCTCCATTGCTGGCGGTGTTCAAAGCTGGGTTGGACATAGCCTTGGGTGGCATGGTTTAGTGGGAGGTGCCCCTGCCCATGGCAGGGGGGTTGGAACTGGATGATCTTAAGGTCCTTTCCAACCATACCTATTCTATGATTCTATGATTCTATTCTATGATTCTGATCCTCTCCCATCTCATCCTGATGTAGGCTGCTTGGTTCGATGGCCAAGTTTAGTACAGTGTTGGTTGATTTTTAGCTTCCTTTGTGATTTCTGGGAGCTCACAGTTTCCACCTTCTTTCAAATAACGTTTTTCTTTTCTGATTTAGTTATGCTCAGTTTAGCAAAGCCCTGAGCTTAGTGCCCTGCGGTGCATGCCCCTGCCCTGTATTGAGCGCTGCACCAGAGAGCAGAACCAAAGTCTAGGTGGGTTTTTTCCCTCTTTCTTATGGCTTCAAAGAAAACAAACAAAGCTTATGCAGTGTCACCGCCTGCCAGTCCCCACAGAGCTGGTTTGCCAGGTTCATTCAAATGGGGCAGGTAGCAGCTGCAATATGATTTGCCAAGTTTGTGGACATAATCAACAGAGAATGAAGGTCTGGCTGAGGAGCGAAGTGCAGGAAGTGCTCAGCCTGTGTGAGCCACATGGGAATCTATAGAGGCATTTAACCTGGAGACATGGATCACAGAAAACTGGTTTGAAAGGTTCTGTAGAGGAGGCTGAGCTCTGTTCCATCAAAGTCCCTGCTGAGAAGGCTCATGCAGCGTGGGTTTTTCAACTCCTTGTTCTGAGAAGCTGATTTGAGGGTGATTCTTCATCCTTAATGCTTCACCCCTACACCAGGTTTGGAGGACAGCTGGCCATCCCCTAAAGGCTCTTGCTCCTCTTGGGGGGTTGTTTTATATTATTTTATATATACATTTATATTGTTATCCCTAAGCATAAAGGATTGGTTGCTGGACTTACCTGGATATTTGCCCCTGTATACAAGCAAAATGTTAAGCATAGAGTTGATGGAGAGGTTGGATCTGATATGTCTCTTGCCATGCTCCTTTAGGAGGGGTGCAGATGGCACCATGCAGGACAAAGATCATTGCCCAGCACAGCCAGGCTCATGCCACAAGCCAGAGATATGCATTGATGCAGTAACTTTAGCTCAGTCCACTTCTTGAGCAGTGACTGGGACAAGACCCATTAAATAGTTGTATCTGTCTTGTCTTTAATCCTGCAGCATCCGTCCTTACTTCCTCTTCTCTATCCTGCTGTTCTGCTTTTATCCTCTGTTAGAATGAGACAGTCCACAAGGCATTCCTTGCAGCCTGGCTCCCTGTTCATTGCTCTGGAAACGTTGCTGCATTAGGACCTTGCTAATTCGAGTGACTCACTCAGCAGCATGCTGCCACAGCCACCAAAGTGACTGGGTTTATAGTGTATTTGTCTCCTGTATGAAAATCCTCATTTTCAGAGGCAGCCATGTCGGAGCGCACCTCAATACTTGAAACAGCAGTAGTTGCAAGTACATTTATTGGCACATTTATTCCAGGCTGTGTGTGACAGCCTGGGCTATGAACCTAAGCAGTGCCAGCTCTTTTCTCCTAACCACTTGTTTGACCCCAGGCTAGGTAAAGCTTGGCTACACACAGCGCTGCTGGACTGTTACCCCTCTGTGTTCTTTCCTTTTGCAGCCTATTTCGCACTGCAGGTGATCCATGCCCGGCGGCAGTGCAGGATCTCCCCTCCCAGGACAACAGGTCACCCTGAATTTGAGCGGATCTTCAGGGCTCAGTAAGACTTTGACTTCTCTGTGGTGAATCTAGATATGACTTGAGCCAAGTGTCACTACCGGGAACGATTGAAGTCACCCTCAAATCACCTTCCTGCTTACTACCACTGATACTGGGTGGTTTAAATTATGGCTTTTAAATGCTTTGTGGGCAGAGGTCTGAGGGTGATTCGGACACTTTGCTCTGGCTGCAGTGTTTCTGTCCATCTATGACAATCCTCCTTCTGGCACTGCGAGAGGCAGCCACACTGCACATTAGTGGCTGCGTGAAAGAGGCACCTTAATGCATTATAATCATTAAGCTTAATATTAATGTTGCCTCCAAACGAATACCCTGATTCTTGCTTGTGAGTTGTTGCTGTTAAATTACAGCAAAGGGCCTTGCTGGCAGAATCAGCCACGAGGATGTTTTAGGTTTTGTCCCTTCTTTAAGCCCATGCCCTGTGAACATCAGTGCTGAGGCTGATTCTTTTTGGCTCTGTTCGGATGGAGAGAGCAATGCTGGGGCTAGACTGGAAGTGTTCACAGATCACTTCAGCTTCCAGCAAGCACCAGATTCCATCTTTCGTCTGTCATTCTGTTTCATAAGCAATTGAAAGGAATTGGCTGGAGCTGGTTTGAAGGGTAGCTCAGGCATGGCACTAAATCCTGGACAGAACAGCTGTGTGTCCTTGCCAGTGTGTGGGAAACATTTGAGGAGTGACACGGGGAAGGAAGGAAAGAGGAAGGGGAAGGAAGGAAAGAGGAAAGGGAAGGAAAGGAAAAGGAAAGGAAGGACCTGGCTACAGGTTGCGTTCTGCTGAGTTTGATCTGGCAGAAGGTTCCCTCCTACAGCCTGAGCTCCCTGAATACTGTTAAGGAAGCTTTACCTGTGCCTGTGCTATATATGAGGATGTGCTTTTAGCTCCGATCTCTGGTTCTCACCAGGGTGAATTGCTCAGAGTACTTCCCAATCTTCATCTCGCTCCTCTGGGTTGCTGGAATCTTCTTCCATCAAGGTAATCGGGATGACTCATAACATGCGCGAAGCAAAAAGCCCAGTTTAAATCCCATTGTGACTCAGGCTTCTCCTTTCTGTACCCACGAGGCTGTTACTTGGGGAATGCAGTCCCCTTTGCCCAGACAGACCTGGGGGGTGCCCAACCCCAATGTGCATAAAGCTGCTGGTAGCAACAGAAGCCCCTCTGGGGATGCTCTGCCCCATCAGGACTCAGTCGCATCTCCCCACAGCTGTGGCTGCAGTGTGCGGGCTGCTCTACCTCTACATCCACCTCAGGTACTTCCAGGGATACGCTGCGGCTGCGCAGGGACGGTGAGTACCCAGCTGGGGCTGTGGGAGCCCCAAACACACCGAGGGAGCTGCGTGTGGGACGCAGCCCTGGGGGAGGTTTCCTTGCCAGCAGGTGAGACCAAAGGCAGATTTACCTCCTTCTGCCCCTCTCCTGTCTCTATGTGCTTGTGGCCTCTTCCCTGGCTCAGGAGGGTGCGCTCTGCTTCATGACCTGGGTCTGTTGGTGGCGTCTGATGGTGTTTTCTCCCTGTGCAGGTTGGGCCCATTGTACGCCAGTGTCCGGGTGCTGGAGCTGCTGCTGGGGCTGGCGGTGGCCGGGCTCCTGGCACACTTCTGCTTCGCTGCTGCTCCCCATGGACGGCAGTGCTGGTGCGGCCCCTCCAGACCTGGGTGCCTGGTGAAGGGGCTGTGGCTCTCCCAAACCCCCCTCAGTGCTTACCTCTGAAGGGAGGCGGATGCTGGCACTGCTCTGCTTGTGGAGCTCCATTCCTCGTAGAGAATCGCCCTTCGAGAAAGCAAACGATGCCCAGCTTCTGCTCCTGATGAGGAGCTTCGCTGCCGGGTTTTGCAGCACCGTGCTGTCTAACCTCTAATACCTTTGGCTCTGCCCCACAGAGCACGGATTAACCTGTAACTTCACTCACTGTTGTCACTCCTCACTGCTGCACTGATGGATGCTGAAGGGTCACACCACGCATATGCAGAAACATAAATCCCTTTTCTCAGTAGAAATCACCTGCGCTTTCCAAAGATGGTTGGGGACTGAGCAGTGCTTTGGGAGTATCAGCTTTTGACGAGTGCTGAGGAATAGCTTTATATAGGGTTTAGGGGCTACATCTGGTCCCCAGGGATACGCACCAGTCCCCTGGAGGACAGAGCCAGGGCAAGTGCCTCCGTGCCACAAGTGACTGTCACTGCCGCACCAAAGCTTTAAATTTAGCTTTTATTACAGTGCACATTATTTTATATATTTATATAGAGAGATGTACTTGAAAAATCAAATGTATCCAATAATAAAAAATACAGCACATGAAAGTAGTATAATGCATTCCAGTGTATAGCTGAAGAGACAGCGGGATTTACACTAATCCCTACTAGTTTTGAACTGGGCTACTTCTGCTTCATTTCCCCCCCCCCCCATCACACCAATCAATAACTGAACCAATTCTTTGAAAACCCATGGTTTCTGCACTCAATCTCAAGGCATGAAGACACTGGAGACTTCACTGTGAGTGAAGGGGCTGTGTTCAATGCTGGCAGGCACAGTGTGGCGTATTTCATAGTTCTGTTTGTTTTCCCTGCCATACTCGTAGCTCCAACCCCTTCGGATTCATTCCTCCTCTGCTGAAGGAGGGTCAAGTCTTCACCCTCACTTAATCCTCAGCTGTGGCCAGGACTGTTCAAGGCAGACCTCGGTCCCTGCCCAGTCTCCATCCCAGCGCACCCATGGGGTCAGCCAGCGGGACTCCAGGTACCCAAGCGCCCCAAGTACAGCCAGAGGTGGCCCTGTCCTGGGCTGAAGGTGCTTTTTGTTCCCACGCTTACCAGCGCTCATCCCGACCCCAAACCCCCGTGTCCGTGTGGCCTGAGCTCAGCAACTGCACCCACGAGGGGCATCGTCCTCTGCTCCCCCCGGATGCCGGGGTTTGCCTGGATCTGCTCCTCTGCTGGAGCAGGCGATGTCCTGGCCCCGCAGCTCAGGCTGGGGATGGCGATCTGGATGGCCGAGGCCGACTGCGCTGCCCTCGCACCCGGGCGAGGCGCCACAGGAGGAGGGAGCGGGAGGGGAGAGAGCAGGGATCCAGCGTGTGTCCATCCACCCTTCCGCAGGCAGGGTCACTCCGCCTTCTTGATGAAGATCTGCAAGCGGAGAGGGCCGGGATCAGAGGGAGCGGGGCAGGAGCCCCGGGACACTGCCGCTGGTGGTGGAGCCCGGCTTACCTCGCTCAAGATGATCCACACTGGGGAGTCGGTCTGGATGGACAGCCTGATGGCCTCCAGCGGCCCGAAGGATGGGTCCACCTCGCCCTCTGCAACGCCCTTGGAGAAGGAGCCTGGTGGGGAGAGCACAGGGAGGACAGAGGAACAGGCTCCTGGCATCCAGCCCCCATCCAAGGGGACCACAAATAACCATAGCAGCCCCCTGCCCTCAGCTCCCCACCACAGGATGGGCTGAAAACCATCAGTGTGGACGTCAATACAGTGCAAAATGCTATGCTTAGAGGAACAAAATATCAGCTAAACAAAGCAAAACGGGGAGTATTTGCCTACACATCACTGCTTGCAGGAACGGGGCAGAGTGGGACAGCATGGTCCTGTAAGAGACAAATGTTGGTTATCTATACCATGGAGATAATGTCCCATTTTTGGCTGTGATTTTACTTTTTGTGTTCTAAATGTAACTGGAAGAAACCAGATAGCACTGCAGAGGAATGCTAAAGTGGCAGAAAGCCACATGTGCCAGGGACTTTGTCTATTTAAACCAAAAAGTCTTAGCAAGAACAAGTCTTAGCTTTACCATGCACCAGCATTTCCCCATAGGCTGCAATGACTTGTTCTTGTCCAAGGGCATGGCAAGCACTAAGACAAGCTCAGGTAGCAGGAGACAAAGTCCAAGCTTCAAGTGTTGTGAGCACTGATGCAGGCTGTGGAGGGGGCTGTGAAGTGGCCCCTGGTGAAGGTTTTTAACAGCAGATTAGGCAAATGGATAATCTGAGTAACTTCATCCCAGCTCTGAGCAGAGACAGGCAGAAATACAGGACTGCAAAGTACCTGACGAGGACACCTGCTCCAGAGGGGAGGGAGAGCAGGGGAGGAAAGGAAATGACAATTAAATCCTGTTCCAACCCGGCTCCTGACAAGCAGAAATAACTCTTTGCCAAGTGAACAGCACTGAGGGTCTTCATTCCCTGGGGGGTGAGGCTATGGGCTGTGTTATCAGACCCAGTGGGCAGCTGACCGCCGCGCACCCTGCTGTACCTATCTGGATGTAGCCATCCGGCGTTCCTGTGGTATTTGAATGCTGCACCTCTTCCCTCCTGCAAGGCTTCCTTATCTGACTGCAGGCTCTATGGGAAGGAGAGGAGCATTGTGTAAGGCCTATAGCAAGAGCCACTCAAAAACTCCAGGCAACAGCAGCAGCCCTGGAGCTGCCCTCGCCAGCACCTTGTCCCATTGCCTGATACCTCAAGCCTCATGCTCCGAAACAAGAGGACGTTTGATGCCCTCATGCTGCTGCCTCCCTTGCACCATCCTGTTTCCATTCCCTCCCCTGCAGCCCTCCCACCCATCTGGCTGTTCCCTCTGCAGGCAGGGGTGGCTCCCACAGTGATGGCTCAGCACAGCATCCCTGCTCCCAAGCTGGTACCACACCAGGCGTGACCCCCCAGCAGCACCTCTCAAAGGCACTCGAGTCCTGTGAAGATTTTCCTGTTGGCGCTGAGCAGTTCCCTTCTCTCCAACCTCTTGTGCTTCCCACTCCACCCCCGGCTCCCTCCTCAATACAACACTTACGTCAAACGGCAAAACCTCCACAGTCGTATTGAGGAGTTTGTCTTCTGGGTGCTCGATGTTCCCGCTGCGGAAGAAGAACCTGTGACAGAGACCAAAGCCATGGGAACCCACGCTGAGCGAGGGGTGACACAATGGCTTTCACCCCAGCGGAACGTTCAAACAGCTCAACCTAACAGGGCCCTTCCCAAAAAGCCCACTGAGCGCATGGTTTGGACGGAGACCTTCTGCACCAGGTCAGACACATCACGGATTGCTCACAAGAGCATGAAAGCAAAGGGCTCCAGCAAATACGGCCCCACCAAAAAAGGATCAAGTTATTATCCCCCTGGAAAAGCACCGCTTCCTCCTCCTGGGCAGCCAAGCAGGAGACAGGCAAAACATTTAACATGAGCCAAACGAGCAAAAGGGAACTGTCTCTGCATGCTCCAGGCTGTCCCTTGCCCAACCCCATTGACCTCCCCCAAGCACTGGCCTTTCGATGCGGAGCGGCTTGAAGAATCTGAATCTGATGAAGTCTCCGGCAGTGGGAGTGAAGGCCCAGAAGAAGTCCTCCCGCAGGTAAGCCTTCTCCAAGGTGAAGTGCTGGTAGGTCTTCAGGCTGGTGCTCACCTCCGCGGGAGGGTTCACGTGCTCTTTGCGCAGGGCCTGCTTGCCGAAGTCCTTGTCCTTGGTGGGCACGAAGCAAAGAGGCAGAAAAGGGTCATGAGATGCTCTCACCCGTGAGGAACACGGGCTCCAGCAACAAGGCACTGCGAACTAAAAGCTCTCTATTTGCACAGCACAGAATGATGAGGGAGGGAAGTGATCTGGGAAAGGCACCAGACAAGGCAATACGTGACTGGATCCCAGGAAGATACAATGTGAGTAGAGGCAGCACAGAGAAGCATCACTGCTCTGCACTCTGATCCAGCACCAAAGAGCCCTTCATTGTCCAAGCATCCCTGCCCCAGGAGCGCTGCCAACAGCCCTTACACGTGAGGAGAAGGTGGCTGTGAGGCTGACAACAGCATATAATGATTGGATTACATGGCCTGATGGGCACTAACACAAACTGGATTACACCATCCATTTACCTGGGGATCAGGCAGACAGAAGGCTGAGCACATAGACACAACTGGTCTCTATGTGTGTCTATGGGTCCTGCACATGTAGCTGTGTCAACATTTAAATACACACACACAATTTAAGCTCTCACATAGAGAGCTCCAGCTCACCTATCAGCAAGCCCCGGAAACAAGGAGTGGGGCAGGAAGGAAGTCACCCCAACCCAGGAGTCATGTCTCCAGGGTTTCTCAGTAGATGCTTTGAAATCAATTGCATGGACCATAGTTTGGCCTTCGGGATGGGCAGCCAGCACTTAGAAGTCTGCAGTGACTCTTGGTACATGTCACTGCCATTCTGAGAAGCAGGAGCTACAGAAGCTCACTATAATGCAGAATAAAACACAACCACTGCACAGAGAGGGACTCTTCATGAGGGACTGTAGTGAGACAAAGGGTAATGGGTTCAAACTTAAACAGGGGAAGTTTAGGTTGGATATGAGGAAGAAGTTCTTTACTGTGAGGGTGGTGAGGCACTGGAATGGGTTGCCCAGGGAAGTTGTGAATGCTCCATCACTGGCGGTGTTCAGGGCCAGGTTGGACAGAGCCTTGGGTGGGATGGTTTAGTGGGAGGTGTCCCTGACCATGGCAGGGGGTTGGAACTGGATGATCTTAAGGTCCTTTCCACCCCTACCTATTCTATGATTCTACGATCCAGCTGCCACCGTCCCACCGGTTGCTGTCACTGATTTCCCCACCCCAAAAGCAGCCAGTTCCTTGGTGCCCTGCAGGCCAGGCCTGGCACAAAGGCCATATCCACAGCTTGGACAGGCTGCTGGTACCCACCTTCAGCTTCTGTATCTTCCCAGCCAAGGAGGAGTGGGTTCCCACGTGCTGGAAGAGCGATGGCTTGAAGCGGATCCTCAGGTTTGCCTTCTGCCTGTCACAGTGTTTCTGAAATGAGACAATCCCTCAGTGCCCCAGACTGAAACCTCTGCGGTCAACTGCAACCCACGAGCGGAACAGACAAGGGGTGAGGAGTGACAGACATCCTTTCCTCCCCATCTCTGTGCCCTTCTTTGCTGTTTTGGCTTTCATTCGGTAAGAGGGCTTTTAACCACACTCTGTAGGAACCCGACCGTGACTCTCGGCCGCTCACTCTCCAGGCAGCTGGAGTGCCCAGGTTTAAGTGCCAGATTGCTCCTTGCCAAGCA
This sequence comes from Myiopsitta monachus, assembly GCA_017639245.1. Lineage (NCBI taxonomy): Eukaryota > Metazoa > Chordata > Aves > Psittaciformes > Psittacidae > Myiopsitta > Myiopsitta monachus. The sequence continues at coordinate 27,343,304 of CM029917.1, forward strand.
TAGTTTAGCAAAGCTGAGCAAATCTCTGTGCTGTCAGCTACAGACAGCACAGAATTCAGTTTCTTTTGTCCGTGGCTCATTGGGAAGACCTTATTCCTACAAGGCGGAGCTCAGCATCACCAAAGTCTGAAGTACATTAAGTCCAGGGCTATTCAGAGCCTAAGTGAACCCTCAGCAAGCGCAGGCTCTTTCCAGGCGGGCAGTTTTCAGCTTGTTGGCAGGTGCTGTTAAGCAGATGTCTGGCACGTGCCATTGTCAAAGCTGTTTGACTGTTTCACACACATCTCACCATGTAAATAAACTTGGGAGATGCAACTCGGATCCAGCAGCGATTTTCCACGTGGTGCAGGGAGAAAGATAATGGAATGGGAAAAGGAGGACAGAGGGGAAAACCACTGAGAGCATGGAAACAAGTCGTCACGTTTAAAAATAGTTGATTTCTCTCAGTTTGGGGGAGCAGGTTCTGACTATTGCCTTTTCCATGAGAAGAAACGCGTGCACACCCCTGCCACCATCTGCTCCTACAGCCTACAAAGAAACCCTGGCACCAGGCAGGGCACAGCAGGGAATGCCAGCCACAATGAGCCCCCGTGATGTGCTGCCTGCACAGGCAGCACTGGGAGCTGGGAAATTCCAGCCATGACTGCTGTGAGCTGCGGAGGAGATGATCCCCTGCTCCAGCTCATGTTACGTTAGAAGTATTAAAACTAGCCACGCTAATGGCCATGGCTACTCATCACCAGCAACCCTACATGCAACCCATCAGGTCTGATCTCTGGATGGGGAGAGGAGGAGGAAGGGGAACAGAGGGAGCTAAAGCATCGCTTGATTTCTCTTGTCCCTTCTCCTCTCGTGCTAAAGAAGTACTTGCTGAAAGCAGTGTTGTCTCAGTTGAGCCAGGAGGGGGAATGGCTCTGTTGGTGGTAAGAAGGTCATCCTTTCACGCAGCTCTAGCCCAGGTAAATCTAATATTAGTTGAAAAAGGAAAAGCAGAATACATCCAGAGCAGGCAAAGCACTCACCGAAGGCTCAGGTCAAACAAAATTTCAATCAAAAGAGATAAATCCTCCCTGCTACCAATTTGATTCTGCACAGTGGGATTTACAAGGGAAAGTCGTGTTTGAAAGGGCGCTGGGCAGAGTTAATCATGCAAACGGTGGGGGAAAGGAGCCAGAAATCCACATGGGAAGTAGGTTAATTTTTAAAAAGGCAACACGTTTAAGAGGTTTGCAGTTTCCCCTGGGAAAACCTGGGCTCTGCCAGGTGGGAGAAGATGATCTTGCACAGCAGGATCTGCATCTAATCTACGCTCAAGCTGAGGATTTTGAAGGCAGGGGGACACAGACAGCAGCATCACTCCCAGCTCCATCCCAGCATCCCATCACCCTGCCTTCACCCATAGCTGTGAGGACCCTGGGGGCTGCCAGACAGGTCTGGGGATTGCTCTGTCACACTTGAGCACATGGTTTGGACTCCCAGGAGGGCACAACAGACATGAACTGAGCCTGGTCCTGCTGCACATGGGGGACTGGAGCCGACGACAGGGCCTCTGCCAGGGATCAGAGCAACTTAAATCACATCTTTGCCCCGGTTCTGCAGAGCCCTGAGGATGGCCTGTCCCCATAACACACAAATACAGTATTTATCCCCTGAGTGACCATTTGCCACCACGAAGTAGTTGTGACCATGAGCTCTGTCCTAAGCAACTGGCTTCAATTGCACAGGGACTCCACTGCTCATTCTCTGCCGGAGGAGGAGGGTGAACAAGCATATGGGTAAATACAATATGTTCATGGAGAAGACAGGAGAGTATCTGGTGGTGAGCTCATCTCACATTTACTGTCACACACGTTCCTCCTCTGCAATTCCCACTCGCTTTAGCCCCTCGCTGCTGCCCTGATGGGGGTTCAAGCACAACCTCCGCAGGGCACAGGGGCTCCTGTGCTGCTGCCTGCAAGGCTTCGTGCAGACACGTCTCCTCAAGTGAGATGGCAGCATGAAAACTGAGCCCATTTCACCTCTCTGCACCCTCTTAGAAACCCTGACAAGAGCTTTGCGTGCTCTGGCTTCATTCTGGGACACTGTGCACAGTGGGGTTGCACTCAGGTCATCTGGGGTGAGCTGTCTGGGCAGCCTGCATGTGTGCTGAGGCGGGAACAGCACACGAGCCCAGAGCCAGAGGGTTATTCTGGGGTTATAGTCAGCGAGCAGGGAGCAGCCTCCGGGAGAGAAGCACACCGGAATGAAAAGCAGCCCTGAAGAATGGGGAACGGCCACTCTCCTCGAGGACTGGAGCAGGAATACCCTGTTAGTGCTCAGATGCAGAAATAATGCCTCTGCTGGCAGCTGCAGACTACAAAAGCCTGAACTCCCAGGTCTTGGCTTACACAATCTGCAAGGACAGCCTGCGGCACGCTCCCCAGGATGGCACGGTTCAGTGCAAAGTCAGTGAGCACCAGAGCTCACAGGGAAGATCCTCTGGGCACACAGACCAAGGGTACACTTGCCCACGCTCAACAGGTTTCCCCTCAACAGAGGTTGTTTTCTTACTGCGTCTTTCTCAGGGTTGCAGACTTTCACCCACAGGATGTGATCCAGCAGCCAGTCAATGGGTTTGTCCTTATAGAACATCAGGATGAACTCCACGATCAAGCTCAGATCCAGAGACTTGAACATTTTTCCTACAAAGAAAGAAAAAAAGAGAGCAATTATGGGATAAAATGTCAAGAATCAGAGCTGGGAAGAAAAAAAGCTTGGGAGGCTGGGCTGCGAGGCTGGATGTGCCCATCTCTACGTAAAGGAAACAGTATGCAGCTCTGGTTTATGTACCAGTACTGCTGGCATGGCTAATACAGTTCTGGATTTAATACTCATTGCAGAATTAGAAAGCATTAGAGTCTCACAGGTCACAACAGTATCAAAAGGCCTAAAACTCTTCTATTCAGTAGTGAGAAATGAGGATGAATAACGTTCAGCCGGCTGCCAGACAGGCCATTTCCTGCCCTGAAAACTGCAAGTTTGAAGCCAGTCAAACCAGTATCCAAAATAACAGATCAAGCTGCTACTGCAGCCATGTACTGCTGTTCCCAAAATAGTTCTGTGCTGATGTAAATTTCCTTTTGCACAATCTTAGGCAACTCCAGATCCCATCCAGCCTAAAAGATACTGGTCACATCTAAGCTGTGGCTGGGCCAATGACCAGGCTTATGGTCATTAAAGTGAGTATCAGCAGTACCTGCTGTGTGCAAACACGAGGGTCACTGCAAAAATAGGGAGGGATCAAGTCCAAGTATTTCACTATCTCGTGGGACAACTCTTTGGTCCAAGAGCGTAAGTGCTTGCAAGAACCAGCAGTCACATGTGCCCATGCCTGACGGGACTGGGGTGAGCAGGGAAGAACGTTACCAATAAACCCCAGCTGAGAAAACTCCAGGATCATCCACTCCTCAGAGGGCTGCTGCAAGGCAAAGTTCTTCATCGTGCTGAGATAGTTTGGTTTGGCCACAATATCATCCTCCAGCTGCAACAGGAAAGGACACTCAGTGCCAATGACCCATCCAGGTTCCAGTAAGAGCCTCTCCATGAAGAGCACTCACGCCGTAGGCCAGAGGAAAGCTTTGGCATAGTCCTGGTTTCTTTCAGAAGATGCTCCAAGCAGATTTTTGTCACCCAAGTTAACAAATAAACGAATCAAGGATTCCTGCCCTCCCTTGGTGGGAGGTCTCCAAGTTACAAGCATCTTAGAAACCCAGCTTTTGAATCTGATTACAACCCGCTTCCACTCTGCTGCATCACACAACTGGACATGCTCTTTGCCCTCTCTCAGCTGGCCACGAGCCACACTGAACTCACAGGTACACCCACCTCCCCTAGCACCAAACTCACCTGCACATAATATATGCCTTTGGACTGGGCATACATCATTAAGAAGCAGTAGTCGAGGTTCTGCTTTGTCCTCCACCTGCAAGAGACAAACACGATGGGAGTGCCAATCTCTCCTGGAATGCTGAGCTGCTCTGGGGAGCCAACTGAGGCTTGGTTTAAGCTGGGAAGGTGACGCAGCTCTTGGAGCATGGGATGGCATACGGCCTCTCCCTTTTGGTCTCAAATTGGTCAGCCAAGAGTTACTTTCAAGTAACTGAGGGACTTCCAAAATCCCTCATCATCCGGGTTAAAATAACCACAGCACAAGGCAAGTCCTGCAGAGCTGGTGTTAGTTCACACCCCACACCACGTCCTTGGATAAAGCCAGTTTAGGGCCTCGCCTGACCCTGCAGATGAGCTTTCCCTGCTGGAGTCGGTGGGGGAGATGCTGCAGTTACTTAATTCAGGTCTTGCTTGTTTTTAAGCTCATTGATTCTCACCTGACTCTTTCCTTGGGGTCCCCAAAGGATTCCCGCAGATGGGAGAAATCAGGATAGAAATGCGGAGATGGGGAAATTACCTCCAGGAGACCTGAGTGTATTTCCTTTGGGAATCTGGAGGAGAAAAGCAGCAGTAAACAAACACCGTGTCTGACACATCATTTCATAGACCAAATCACTGGGTAAACACCGAGCTGCAGAGCCACACAGAAACCACGGCCTCCAAGAGAAAACCTCCCCAGCAGCGACAGCACTTCAAGGCCTCATCGAAGGACATCAGCAGGGATTGCCATGGAGTTGTAAAGCTGCTCTCTCCTTGCAATGGTGTCCAATAGTCCCACGTTTGTGTGCTCCCCCCCAACATCCCTCCTCTCTCCCACATGCAGCTCTTTAAGACCGGCCAAGAGGACCATGAACTTTCTACAGGATTACATGGACTGGTGCATCAAGGAAAGGACTTGCCGGCATTCCTGACATTTAGAGACTTTTCCAAAGGCATCAGACATTAGAAGCCATTTTGCAGAGACTGTTACACGTTTCTGATAAGTCACTTAAACCACTGCTGGGCTGTAGTTAGGATAACCAGCAGGAATTCTACCTGGTTCCCTTATGCTGATAAAATCAGCATCTCTTTTCCCTATAACGTGGTTAGGAACCCTTTTAAGAGTCAAACTCAAACAGAAAAATAATGTCACCCATCTGACAAATGGGTGCCCACAAGAGCCTGGCAAGCAACAGCTGAGATTATTGTGACTGGAGAGATAAGCAGGAAACCCAGTTATTTTTACACTGCCTTTTTGAGAACATTTGGTGCAAGGCTGATTTCCTTTGTTTGTGCAGAGCCTGGAGGACGGGAGATGGGGCAGAGGGAGACAAAGCAGTGAGATTGCCAAAAACTTCTCACTTATTTTCCCCTCCCTTATTCCCTCTTTGGGACTGGCAAGATTTTCAGCTGACATTGTCAAATCCTCCCTTCGTCAGGCAGCAGCGAAACAGATGCTTCTCACTGAGCTGACAAAACCTGCACTGAAGCAGCGGCTGCGCTCTCCCTCCTGTGATCCAAGCCCAGCCTGCCCTGGCCCCACAACCCCTCAATCCAATTTGGAAGAGAAATCATTTCAGTGGATGAGGGAGGGGCAGGAGGTGCTGGAGAGGGGGATGGCAAGAAATCAAATCATTAAGTCAATTAAAGTTTCAGGCCTTCGACGCAGAGGCGCTTTTTGCAGCAGCGCCCAGTAATTTCATCAGGACCCATCGGACAATCAGTCCATTATCCCCCGATAAGTGCGTCCTCCTGCCAGCAAGCAGAAGGAGGGGAGCCCTGCCAGCTCCTGCACAGCAAGATGGAGGGCTCTGTTTCAGCTCTTCTGCAAGCGCCCGGGAGCACAACCCTCCCTGCGCACGCCCCAGCCCCTCTCCCACCATCGGCTTGGGATACAGGGCGCTGGGAGGATGCGCTGCCCTTTCGCACCTCCTCCTTACAGTGACTGTGGTCTTTTAGAAACATGCAATCATCGCAGGAGCTGGATGGGAGTCACAGCCTCTTCTCTCACCACCTTTTTCTTTTGCCTCCGAGCTCTGACGCTGTTAACGCCTGGACCAGCTCACGGTTAAAAATCCATCACTGGCTTTTGCTTAAACAGCCACAGACGAAGCTGCAAAAGCCAATAAGCCTCCAGGACATAAACAGGAGCTAGTGTGAGAGACTAATGTAACTAGTGCCTGAAACAAGGGAAAAACAAACAGGCTAGAGAGGGAAGAAAAACGGATCATGGATTTTAAAGCAAAAGGAGGCAGGAGCATCCGGGTGTGCTTCCCCCGCTGCCCAGTTGCTCTGACTCGGCAGAGCAGGTAGAGGGCTGTACGAGACACAGAAACAATTGCCAGGATTGCTGGAAATCTAAATACTCCATCCTCTCACAACGCCACAGGACAGAGAGCGCAAAATGAAACAGCATTACAGCTACATACACACAAGCGAGCACAAAGCAGCCTACTGGAAGCGACACACGGGAGGCATATTAGAACAAGCAGAAAGAAGCAGCAACAGCAAAGACAGCGCAGAGGTTTAGAACAGAAGAAAGAAAGCAACAAAGAAACCCCAAAGGGAAGCAGCGAAGTGTGCCTTTTCTCCCTGAAGAAGCCGTTCCCTGGCCTCAGGTCAGGCACAGACCGTACTGCTGTGGTCACTTGGAACTGCTTACAAGTTTTTGATGTTTTCTGCCACTCCGGCTGTGTACTGCGGATCCGTCTGAAAACAGAAGATAAGCACTGTTAGACCCATCAGCCTCAGCCCGTGCTCCTTGTGGCCCAGAAATCCCCTTCAACACACTCCAGGGGGACTGCCAGCACCTCTGAACCATCTCCACGTCTCCCTTTATCCCATTTAATCACTCTCCCCATGCTGATGGACTCTTGGGAGCCCTCCTTTATGGCCAGTGTTAACGAAAGGCATCATGCACCAAAGGACTCAAGACCCTGCACGTCTTCCCCATGTGCTCTCTCCAGTAACTTCTGCCCCTGCCAGCACCAAGTGATTGCACGAAGTGTTAACTTCTGGACTATTTATTTTCTCTATACACGCTGGCTTTCATCCAAGCAAATACCCATGGCAGAAAAGGCTCCCCACCCCTTTGGTGAGAAAGAGGGGTCTATTTATAAGTGTGCATTTTTCATTTCAGGTTCATTTTGATGCTTTTCTTCCTAGAAAAACAGTTTCTTCCCACAATCAACCTGGCAACACGTAACAGTTGGGAGGCAAAGGTCATCAGTGCCGCACGCCGTTATCCGCAGGCAAGATTAACTACAAATATAGGGACAGGCACTGGAGAGAAACCATCTGCACAGTGACCGGGAAAACAAAATCCAAGAACAAAGGGCAGGAGACCCAGGAGCAAAACCTGTTCCTGCTTCCTGGCGGTGGCATTGTGTTGGGCTGTTGTATGGATCATAGGACTTCATGTCTTGGGTGGATCTGCAGGCACAGCATCACAGAAGCCGGGACCAGCTGCTGCTGTGCCTGGCGCCTGGCAGAGGTGAGAAGGGAGATGCTGGGGATGTATGTGTCAAGCCGAGGACAGGGTTTCCACACTGGAATGGTGGCAAGGGAGGGTTTTCTCAAGAGGAAAAAGGTCCCTTTCCCAAACAGGGCTCAGGCTCCCAGTGCTGGATTGATTTCTCACCCCAGTGCTGCCAAGAAAACAGCAACAGGAAAAGCAAAGACAGGAAAGACGCTCCTGGCTTTGGGAGCAAACACACAGCTCCGCTCCAAGCACCCCGCTGCCACTGCAATGGTTATCATGTGTTGGCCACAGTCAAGCTCTCCAGCTCACCCCAGGGCTCCCCTCCACCAGCCAAGGAGCCCCCAGCCCTCCCAGGCAGCCCAGCCACTGTGGATGAAACTCGTGGTGGTCAGAAACGGGTCGGAAATGGGAAGTCCCCATCCCCAAAAGGACATTCACTTGCTCCACTTAGTGTCCTGAGTCTCCAAATTATCCAGTGTCCATTCCAGGTTCATACCCCCCTCTCCACTGTTTACTCTTTATCCTGTGAGTGAGGAACTCTAACAAGCAACGCCAAGTGCAGGTACATCAAGAAACACTTTGGGAAGAGGCACAGTGGGCACGGCTGTGGTCAAAGCTTGGGAAAAGGGTGTTGTGTAGCTACAAGAGCAAGCTTGGCAAGAGAGGACAGCAACGGTGGTGGTGATCTGCAACATCTACCATCACTGTTACTGGGATATGGCGCGTGTGCTCCTGCACTTCACAGTATCAGGATTAATGTATTCATTATTCACTTCCCTCATCACAGGTACACTGGAAAGTCAGGAGCACACATCACGGTGTGCACCTTATTTCTGAGCCAACTACAAAAAACATCACTGCAGTCCCAAAACAGGACATGGGTTTGGTCAAGGTGCTTCAAACACCTCGTGCTTTAACTCCCCTGCTGTGAAAACAGCCATCAAACCTGTCCTGGCTCAAAGGGAAATGATGGCCGGGACTCAACCTCATCTCAGGCACTTTAGGTTGCACCCATCTATGCGCACCTTTTCCTTGTACAAAATACCAGGTAGAGACATGAAGGCCAAATGCTACTCAAAATATCACATTATGGGTAAATAGGCAGGAAACCCGGACATTTATCTCTGTTCCGCTCCCCGTAACATGCTGATAAACTGAGGTTTATCTTTCTCACTGGATTTCTGGAAATTAAGACAAATGCACTTCAGGCTCAAGAAAATAATCCTGAGGGGAAAGCCATGGAGAAAAATAACCATCTAAACCCACACGTAAAAGCAGCTCTTTTGGATTAATGTATCACGGCTTTTTAGCCCTTGGATTCAGCAACTGATTCTGAGCTCCAGATACCAGTACGAAGAGGCATATTAATTCCAGCCCCAGATCAGTGGACTTTTAGGTTCTGAAAGGGCATTAGTGCTACCTCACAGGTACACAGAGAAACAAAACTGCTTCAGGAGCAGGTCTGAGGGCTCCCTGGACATGGCCACAGGGCTGCTCCAGCACGTTTTGGGAATAACCGCTCAAAAGCCATCCCGGTTTAGATGGAAAAGATAAATGCACATGCTACCCCAGCAGTTGCTAATGTTACGGTGTTTGCCTGCTCACATGCTGACTCATTATGGCCCAACCAGTGTTTCATTTTGGGCACGACGCACCTAATAATGCTGGTCAGGCAGCAGCCCAAGGCTGGGCTTATCTACCCCAGCAAGCAGCAGAGCTGACCTGCAGGTGAGCAGCTGTCCTGTTTGGCACTGAATTTGGCAGACGATGGGATGGGATGGGATGGGATGGGATGGGATGGATGGAACAGAATCGGGACAGGACAGGAGCCAGGGAAATAGGGTAAACAGGCAAAGCTCTGTCTTACCTCAGCAATGAGGACGACGATGACAGAGTCCTCCTTCTCCTGCTGAGTGAGCTCCGAGATGAGGGAGTTGAGGGTGTCGGTGAGGTAGGAATGCACCTCCCGCTTCACGCTGGGGATTCCCATCACGACGGACACTGCCCAGGGCCACGGAGAGATTTTAGAGAGGGGTGTGCTGGGACAAGGCTCTTTGCTCTGCTCTTACGACACCTGCTTGATGCCATGCTCCATCATTAAACACCAGATGAGCAGGCTGGCGGGTTCCTTGGCTATGTAGGGTTCCCATTCTTCTGTCCCCCAGCCCAGTACCAACCAGCAGCACCCCAGTGTGCCAGGCTGGCAGGGCACCCCTGGCAGGGCGGTCAGACAGACTCCTTTTCTCCCTGAAGTCTGGTGTCTAAGGAAGCATCCCCAAACCCTCCCTCTCCTGGGGGCCTTTTCAGGCTGTGAATGGTAGCTTCGAGATCAGTTTTGTTCTCCAAATTCTTTAGATGGCCAGAAGCACCTCAGTTTAAGAGTCAGGTCTTTGGCTTTGGGTTGGGATTTGGGAGCAAGGAGGAACTGTCGAGTAACCAAAGTCCTGTTTCAGATGGGATTTGTCGCCTATGACAACTTGAAAGCCTCCATGAAACTCCCTGCAAACCACGTTTTCATCTGACCACCTTCCAGGCAAAGCCTAGAGCACTCTGGAGATGGAAAGCAGCAAAAAATAAGTGGCAGAAGCATCGAGAACGTTTCAGTGCCAGTCAAGAGCAGACACAGCACTACCCCATAGACTCGCAGACGTGACATGGCTTACCCACCCCACGTGTCACCAAGGAAGCTTGCATGATGCATGCAGCCGTTCCTCCAGCCCTGCTCATATCCATACCACAGCCAGGCCCGGAGGAAAGGGGAGGGACAGGCACCAAGGTGAGGAAGAGCACCAGAAGCAGCACTAATTCCCATTTACCTCCAGTGCGCCCCTGTCCCACATGCACGGCTGGCTGCAGACTGTTCTCCTTTGACAGCAAATGTGGCAAATGATGGAAGATGGTGGGAAGGTGCAGCACATTCTTGTTGGTGATATTCCACAGTTTTAACTTGGTTTCGTCTTAAAAAGGAAAAGGGAATCAATTGCAAGGCACGGTAGGTAGGAAGAGACTGCAAGGCAAAAAGCCTTTTTAGAGCAGCCTGGCCACCCGAGACTACTGCTGGGTTATAAAAAATCAGGCCAACCTTTAACATGCTACCACAAACCCAATTAGAGTTCAGCAGGAGCCAGGAGGGCCGTAAAGAAGTCCCAAAATATTTGGGAAGTAGGGGGGGAGAATGAAGATAGAATGAAGGTCAAATCAGATCTCTCTGCAGAGATCCAATTTACTTTAACTGTGCAACTTAAAGAAAAAAGAACAAATAAATGGGCAAGGGGTGCTCAGCCAGCCTAACTCCTTCCTCCCCCCTCTCTTTGGATAGCCGTTTTCCATATGGATTCAATAAAGGCATAGGAAAAGGCATGTATGACTTGCAAGGGAAATAAAAAGCTTGTAAGCAAGCAAAGGGGGAAATCCTCGGCAGAGGCAAATCTCGGTGTTTAATGATGCCTGTGCACCTCTAACTGAACAGGAGTTTAAGGGTTCCCAAGCCCCTCTGAACTCCACAATTTGCTGGTGCTGGGGGAGAGAAGAGCAGGTCCTGTCCGCAGCCCTGTGCACACGAACACACACCTCTCTACCTCCTCATTAGCAACAGCTTCCACACAGCCCGAGATCCTCAACGTCTCTGTTTATTCACCAGATAAGCTGCTCCAGGTCCGGTTTATATCCCGCAGGGCCTGCTTCTCCGAGATCGCCCTCTTGATCTCCTCCAGGACCAGGTTGAGCTCCTTCGAGCGCTTTAGGCTCTCCTGCTCGGCTGCGTGTAGCCGGTCCCGGAGGGCGAGAAACTCCCGCTGGTAGATGTCCACAACGTCATCCTGCGAGTGGAGAAAGAGAGAAGCTTTCTCCTCCGTGCTCCGAAGGGTTCCAAGCCACAAAAGCGATGCCCATCACTCGTACATCCCCTACCTCCACAGTCCATGTGGATTTAGGGAGTTGTGTTCCAGCACGTTGGTTGGTGAGAGGGGTGGAGAGAAGGGCAGTTGCAGAACTACAATTAAAACGCTACTCCTGTTTATCTCTTTAAACTTCCGTCTCCAGGTCACACAGAAACGCAATCTGGTTCTCTGTGATCGAAGCACGCAGCAAAGAGTAAGTCGCATGGCAGTTATTTCTTCACTACATACTCAGAAAGGGGAGTCAGCTGCTGGCATGGGTTTTACACGCAATGTTCTGCATCTCCCTGTACCTCTGGAAGTTTGGGGGTGTGAGATGGTGACTGCTGGAGTGAGCAGCAGGGAATCAGTCAAGTGAAAAGAGAACTGAAAGCACTGGTGGTGATGGCTTGTTATAGACAAACCCAAGGAACATATTTTTAATCGCCTTGCTCCTCGCTTTGGAGTCCTTATGGCACTCAAAGGAAAGAGTTTTAAGAGCATAAGTCAAAGGGTGTTCAAGTGGGTAATTCCAGAGAACCCCTGGACAGCATCTTGATGGTCTTCTGCAGGTGGCGCTGGGCATCTCACGGATGACCATGAGTGATGGAAAGCAAGACAGTGGGAAGGGGGATGCCGCTCTGCAGGGACATGAGGGCGGGGAGGAGGCAGCACCTCCTCCAGCTTTGGAACAGAGTCCCAGATTCTAACAGCCAAAAGGGACTTCTGGAATCTAAGCTTTCTGAAACATGGCAGGATAAAGAACGTCAGGAAATAGCTGCCTGGATGCTTATATAAATCCAAGTGTTTGGATATATACCTTAAGGATGCATCACATATACAATATATAAAAATAAACTTTTGATAGGGTAACAAAGCTTTTTCTTTAAATCAACATCTTATCAACGTGCCTTTTTTAAGCAGTAAAACTATTAAGAGCTTTCAGCTGGAACTAACTACACAATAGCTGGGAGTGGAATCAGTTAGTCACTAATGAACTTCCCTGGGCTGTTTTTTAACCCATTATTAATGAAACTTCTCATTAAAAAATCTGCTTTTCTCTGTGGTCACTCATGTGGTTTTAGTAAGGCTTTAACTCACAGGACTATACCCAGAACTGATTTATCCACTGACTAGTAGACCTTTAGCCCAGGGTCTACAGGAAAGCTTATGAGAGAGCCCACAACCAGGAGAACTAATGACCAAAACCACTGCACTGGAACTTCCCAACATAGGGCTAAATATAAATCAGAGCCATTGAAAAAAGACACACTGACTGCTTCTATTTTGGGGTCCATAAAGAAAAAGGGATTTTGAAGATCAGACATCCCCAGCTCCAAAGCAGCGAGTTTCCAAGACAACAGTGCTTCCCCATCCAGCTCCCGGTCATGCTTTTGCTAGGAAAAGTTTCCTCAATGGATTCTTTTCCCCCAAAAAACCCCCTTCTTAAAGATTCCCTGCTTCAACACCAGGGACCCCCCAGGCCCGCCTGGCTCCTATTAACCTTTCAGTGTTATTTTCCACGCCAGTGGCAGGTGGGGAGGGAGCAGAGGAAGTCACACCCATTTGATGACTCCGTCCATCTGACAACAGGTTACTCACAGGGAGTTAAGGTACAGACACAACCAAGGCCAGTCCTTCCTTCTTCCTGTGCGGTGCCGCTCGCTTTCCCCTCCCATGGAGAAAACGTTGCGGAATGTGCACATAAACAGGTTAACACCCAGCTCTGGGAGCTGCCACGGGGATTCACAGAGGGATGTCAGGCTTTAAATTGACTCCATGATGAGCTAGAGCTTTACCTGCTGGCATCTCGCAGACATAAGAATAAACCTTTCAGCTTCCCAGTAGTACTCCAGATTATAGGCTTTCCTACTTGTATCTTTCACCGGCTGCATCTGTGAACAGCAGCAAGGAACAAGTCTCACTTTCTGTCTCTGCAAGACATGATGGCAGCAGGAATCGTGCCTGTGCAAGGCTGGAAGCATTTGTCTCTCAGCATACCAGGGGGTTACTACCCCATGGATGCTATCAAAGCCAAGTCACAGCTGAAGGCTGCCATTAGATCTCGTCCTGCAATACCTGGGAGCAGAGTAAAGGCAAGGCTTTGCACTTAATGGCTTTTTCCAGAGCGCTGCACTTTGTTTGTGTCAGATTTAGAAGGGAAATGTCACTGATTATTCCGTCACTAATGACCTGCCCGCCGAAGCCAAGAGCTGTACTTTTCATTAGAACTGCAATGGTGATGTGCAGTCAACCATTTACTGCTTTTCTAGCTAATGGTTGGAAGTGAAATTGTATTTGTTTCCACTGCTCTTGTCCTGGGATGTCTTCAGAGGCTTTCCATTCTTTAATTAAAATTTCATGAAATTTAAAAGCTGATCGATTGTGACCGGCTCCGGTGACAGCTCCAACAGTCCGAGACAAAGCCCAGGATGGGTGGAACAGTTTCCCATCTATTTCCAGTAATGCCATTTTGCACTCGCTGCTCTGCAAAGACACGTGGATGCGGATCTGCCGTGCTCACAAAAACCCTCAGCCAGGGCTCTCTGAAAAGCCCCGAAGGGCATCAGAGGATAAAGGGGGAGGGAACTGGTTCCCATCTCTACAAGCAAGGTTGGACACAGAAGTGATTTGCTGCTAATTAGGCTGAACAAATTTTTCAGCTCGTGTCAGTTCAGCACAGGCCCTTTACCTTTCAAAGCAGCAGCACTCCCTATCTACATATTTATTGTATTCCCTCCCAGCACCAGATAGCAGAGCTCTTAAAATATCTCCAGACTCAAGCACTGCAGGATAAAAACTCCTATAGCTACAACTATATTAAAAAAAGACTCAGCTTACTTTTTCTTGGGAGATAACACAATGCTTCAGGCTTAAAATACACTGGTTTAATAAAGAAAGAAACTCAGTCAGGCAATCCTCTGCAGGACAGAGCTGGGAGACCAAGACCCCCTCAAACTTACAGCACGCATCATGCATGACCAGTGCCCTGCAAATAACCCATTTCTCACCTTGTCATGCTTCATATTTGCACCCAACGGTCTTTTGCAAAGCCGTCTTTAGAAACAGGCTGGCTCTAAGGCTCCAAGCGAGCATCCAGCAGTTTCAAACAGGCCATCTCTCTGCAGGCCAGAGAAGGCAGCACTGGGCACAGCTGAGCTCCAGCCTCCATCTGTCCATCCCAGTGCTATGGGAGCGGATCTGGGGGTGTATCCCTGGAGGGGGAAGCAGCGGCCATAGGAAGCGCCCAGCTGAGCATCACTCACTGACCCACAGCTCCCCCTCTGCTCCCTTCTCTCGCCCGACTGTGCCTGGCCACGGCTGCCAGCTGAGAACCCTGTGCTGGGTTGCTGGGTGACCGTGAACTGTTGGTGAAGCAGCAGGCAGGGATGCTTGAACTGGCTCCTTCCCCAGCAGCCAGGATGCAGCAGCGTGCAGTGATGGGCACACGCTGGTAAGGCTCATGGGATGCTCCCCAGGAGCCTTATAGGAGCTCCACAAAGCTGATCTGCAGCATTCCCAAAGGCTTTCATCTATCCAAGACAGCATCCGTTTAATAACAAGTATTTCTCCATGATGGAGAATTCTGTGGCTTCATTCTTATTTAAGTGACTATAAAGTGCAAACCACGCTTGCAGAGGTCAGGGCTGGGACATCTGTGTCCACTCAGCTTATCCATTTTCAGGTTTTGAGTGAAAGCAAATACCTAATCTGATCCTAAACCAGCAGATGGACACAAAATCAGACCAGTGCCAATAAAACCACAGTCTTCCATATCTATTTATGTCTCTCTCTATATCTTTATATATACAGTCAGGAACATTATAATTCTGTATTCTTCTGCATTACTCTTTCAGCTCACACTCCAACCTCCCAGGGAACCTGCAATGCATTTTAAACGTGTCCGTATTTCAGGACCAATTACTTCTAGTTTTGTTCTCTGCAGATAACCTCTCCCAGCAGAGCAGACCCATGGCCAAAGCCAGAGCTTTCCCTCCAATTCAATCTTTTCAAAAGCAAATGCAGAGTCTTTGCTAGCTGGATTTGCTTCTCATTAGGAAGACTTTCAAGAGACTTTGTTTAAAAAACTCAAAACAACCCCCAAACCACTAAACCGTTTATCCTCATGAAATCTGGGCTTTGAGAGCACAACGGCACCTTTTGACCCGTCTGCTACAAGAATTCCCAGGGCAAAAAGAGACAGAAGAACAAGTGCAGTCCCCAGTTCACACTGCAAAGGGAGCTGGAGCAGAAAACTAAACTGCCTACAGAAAATGTCCCTGCAATGACTATTCCTTTGTTTTATCTGAAGCACCCCTTTAATAAGTAACCGCTCCCCCTCCAGGACTTGCAAGGGACTCCGGAGCACACAAACCGTCCTCTCCCCATGCTACAGCATCTATGTAATCCAAAAATGCAACCGGTGAAGGCCAGGGAATGGAGCTGGTGGTCCATCCCTGTCCCCATCCCAGGCTGCCTACGCCTGGCTTCATCCCATCATTCACAGGAACTCCTGAAGTTAGACGATGATTAGGGATTTTCTGCCTTTGATGTTTTGATGTTTAATGATTGATATAATGCTGGCACTGCTCCACACATTACACTCTAGATTGCCCTGACTGAATTGCAGTATTCATTAGGTATTTTGCTAACAGAATTTCACTGGACCATTAAAATGGATATTAGAGGAGTTTCTGTACCGTATCAGTGAATTAAACTCAGCAGAAAAGGATAGTCCTGCTTTACATGGAAATCTGATGGTTAGCGAAGCACACGGGTATTAAGACACACAGGTACACAGTCACTCCACAATAAACATTTTATACCACTAAAAGCAAAATGTTGCCCTTTGCTTTTTTGGCTGTAGAAGGAAGAAAACCACTTCAGAGACTCACCCTGAACTAAACCTCAACACGGCCTCCAAAAAGCCACTGGGAAGCAACTCTGCTGGGGTACGTGGAGCTATACAGGTTAAACTGTGACACTAAAAATGCCCTCTTCAGTAGCAGAAAGAAAAAGAGAGGATAATTGAGCATCTAAAATACCCCCAAAAGTCTTTGCCTTCCCAGGCAGGATGAAGATGGAACAGGTCTCTTCCTTCAAACCTGAGGAAATGGTAACCGTGCTCCTGTACGATGAGCAAGATGAGCCTCCGCTTATCTTACATTGTCTCTGCTTCCATGAGCCAGCAGACCACCGGACCTAGTCTTAGACTCATCTTCTAAAATCATAAATGTTTTGGCAGCACAGGATAGCATGTGTGCTACCCTGAATAAGGTCCATTATGTATTTCAATCATACCAGCCAAACGCACTCCCCCGTGCCATTATTGTGTTTCAACCTAGAGCCTGTGCTCAAGCACTGCCCTGACCAGTCATGGAGCTACTCTGCAGCATCAGGGTCTATGGCATGTTACAAAGAGAAACCCAGTGTCCCTACCCAGTAAAAGGTGCTGGCTGCCTGGCTGGGTGATGTTAGCAGGAGTGATCAGCCCCGCACCATGGAGGCTCTTGCACTGCCCTGGGCTGGCTGCTGGATTTGAGCACCCCACTCTATCACCATCATGCTGAACTAACACATCAGCTGGCACAAAAGGCTTATTAAAAGTCAGCCTGTCTGACAAAATGATCCTCAAATAAAGCAAGCGTTGCTACTGGCTGCAATTGGGGGGGGGGGGGGGCTTTTTTCTAATAAAGCCATTTAAGAAGAGCCTGTGATATATTTAACAACATTTCAACCTTCAAGAGCTCTGCATAATGAGATAGAAATGCAATGCATCTCCCCACTGATGGTCTCTACCCAGGGAACACGGGCTCCCTTAAGTCACCATTTCTTGTTTTTCCAGCAGTAGGTTTTGATCATATTCCTGTTGCATGTCTCCTTGCTGGAGTTTAATGTTGTCTCAGCCCATATGCCATCTGAAAGAGACAGGAAAATAAGTATCACCTGCAACTTATTATTTCAAAGTAGGAGCAACTGTTTGCATCTGAGATCAAGTTCAGACAACATCCACACAGATACTTCCAAGAATAAGCTTTAAAGTCCTAAGAAGTAAGTTTTCAGGGCCGAGGATAAGTAGATTTCCTATTATGAGCATGGTGAATCCACAACACGGATGGTAACATTATCATTCCCCTTCCAAGAAGGAAAGCAAGACACAGGGATACCTATGCCTGGACCCAAAAAGCTCCCCAGGGAGCTGCAGGAGGGGTGCAGGCTCTAAAGCAAGGATGTAGAAACTCAGAAATTAGGAAAGCAAACAGTGATGCCCATCACCTATGCAGCAAATATCTTGGATCAGCATAGAGGAGGCAGCAGAAGCCGTCAGACTGCTCTCAGGTACCTGTAGAACAGGTTTGGGATCTCTTTCTGCAGCCCAGCTCCGAGCCTGAATCACAGTGAATGATACAGAGAGCTTCAAGATCACTGCAAATCCCCTGGGTTGTACCCGCTGCAAACAAAAGCATTGGAAGGTGAGGAAACCCTGGTAGGCATAAACCACCATCAGCTTCTGCAAGAGGAACTAGTCCTGATTTTTCCTGGCGTTTTGTCAACACATGCAAGGGATTTAACAAGACAGAGAAAACAGCCGGCAATTCATTTTGCTGCAAAACAGCTAAGGAGGAGAACGGAAGAGGGCAAATACTGACACTGAGCTGAAGATAAAGAAGGCAGAATTAAATAGTGAATTTTCATCACAGCAAAAGGTTACCTATCAGGAGGAAGCCATATGGATTAGTATTAAACTCACCATCTAATAGATTTAGTGAGGGTCTGGAGAAGAAGATGAATTTGTGAAGTAGCCAACTACAGAGCTGACCCAGAGGTAAACTCGTCAGAGCCAGAAAAGAAGCAAAGGACCAGGAGAAAAGGCAACAAAATGGCAAATTGACATCAAAGCTGATGGGTACAAAGTAATTGGGGGCAGGGGGAGCAAGGGGTTTTTCCACCTGGTTTTTAATTAACAATATTAACTAGGAAGGAGACCAAAGCATCAGCATCTTGATGCCGCTCTTCAGGCAGCAGCAATCCAGGGGAAAAAGGGAGGTGGAAAAGGAGGCAAACAAGATGTTAGTCTGCTTAGTGGACAGTATAGGGAATAATAGTATGAAGATTATAACATTATTAAAATGATGCTGGCTAACCCCAGAATAGTTTTCACCTCATCTGAAAAGGAGTATTATTACAGACTTAAAAGGGGCTTTAGAAGAGGGTGATGAGAATGATCAAAGGCCTGAAAAAAACCCACCCTGCTCTATGAAGAAAGGAAGAAAATAATATATGACATTATTCATCTTAGGATGGGTATAATAATAGGGCTCATGACAAAAAGCATATAAACCAGATTGATATAATGAAAATATATCACAGAATTCCACCCTTGTCTCAAAAAATAGGAGTAACCATTCAGTTGAAATATTAATTTGAAACTGATAAAAGGAAACGTGTTGCACAGAGAAAGTATATTATCTGAATTCACTGCCATGGGAAAACACTGAAAGAATGAATTCAAACAACGTTGAAAGAAGGTGCTGCAAGAACACAGGTCCCACCAGATGGGGCTGAGATCAAGATGGTCCCCAGCCTCGTCTGGGTTGGCAATCCTCTTTTCCCCCCTTTTCTTGGGTGAAAAACCCCCAAATTTGTGTTTCTCCTCACAACTTAATTAGGAACACTGCAGCCTTCATCTTCAAAGCAAAGCTAATTCGTTAAAAACCTAATTATTTACCTGTGTAGCACGAATAGAGCTTTCGAAGCATTTTTCTCACAAATGGGAAGCAAAGGCTTTGTTCTTGGTAGGTTTTTTAATACTCTTTATTTGATTGGGGAATAAAAACATGCTGAAAGTGAACAAAATAAAGCATTACAGGAATCATGGGTCATTACGCCTCATAATAGTTGCAGCTCTACAGGATTTCTAAGTGAAGACATTTCAGAGGCAAACCTGGGTGAGGGGTGGAAAGAAAGGAGGGTGGAAAGGGGAATGGGAAAGGCTGGGAGCTTGCATATGTGGTCAGGGCTGGTCTTGGATCATTCAGGTCCATGCACATTGCTCTTAGTTCTGACCATGCCATGGGCTGTTTTATTTGTCACTTGTGGCTGTCAGCTTCATGCTGGATTGCAAACCATCACACGCAGTAAAACCCAAATTGGATTTGTTTGGCTCTCGCCACTTGCAAACCTCCAGATTGGATTTCTTTCCCTTTAGCCTTATTCTCACCACAAATACCAAAGTTAGTGAGTAAGATCTCATGAACCGAATCACCCCTGAAGAAAGAGCTGATGTCTGGAGCACGCAGGACCACGTTCCTGTGGGTGCTGGCAAAACGTAACTCTGGAGCTTTAAAGAAGCAGAAAACCCTAAAGCAGAGCAAATGCCTCACAGTCTACTAGGAAGCCCCTTTTTATTACAACCGAATTATGTTAATAGTGAAACAGAGGCCTTGTTCCACCAACCCCCAGAGCACCCGCGCATCCACTCTGTGCCTAGTGCTAATGGCTCATGAGTCCAACCGAAAGGAATCCCAAGAAGGGAAGCTGATCTTTGCAAAGGTCACTGTGTTAATCATCACGCCCTTTCTCCAGCAGCAGCTGTTGCTAATTGCCTCTGAAGGAGTCAAAATGAAATTCTTGTTAATCCTCCTCCCAACACCACTAAAATCCAACATCATCATTATCATCGTCCCCACAAATGACCATGAGTCACCAGCACTTCACAGCTGATGGATGAGCTCAGCCCATCTCGGGATGAGACAGTGGCAGTTTCAGGTGGAAAAAGCAGCTCCAGTTTTGCAAACTGAGGGATAACATTGATCAGCAGCAATAAGTGCCAGGACATTGTCTTTCTCCACCACCTTGTACGACTGACCATCGCACTCATCATTCCACTAAAGTTACCACCAGACTCGAACAGCTGAAATCCTGGAACAGGGGGAATTTGTTTGATCAATAACATATGAATCTTTTGGCAGAGCAGAGCATATGAAGGAATTTTACAAAATAAAGTATTGCTGTGTTATAAATCAGAGAACACATATGGGAAAGTTAAGAGTGATGGGCTAAGCCAGAGGGAGATCAAGGAAATCACAGAAGTTCTGGCTGGAGTCACTGGCTCCGCTGATGTTAATAGCTGAGAACTTCCATGCAAGTCAGGTTTGACTTCTTTTTCCGAAAGAGTAACTCATTTGCAATGCATGTGACTGTGTGAGAGTGAAAGGATATTTAGAGTGTTCCCTTCGCTCCAGTGTTTATGTGAATTGTACATCTTGTCTAACTACAGATCCGCGGCAGCGGATTACAATTTCCTTATTGTACCAATGCGTCGATGGGATGCACGCCTGTGCTGGTGGTGGGTAGGAGCAGACTTTTTCAATCACCACACACGGACGAGCTGATCTCAATGCGTTTCGTTTTAACCGCCTTAAATAATTTGCAGGATGCTTAAAATAAAACGCAGGCAGAACCTTTTAAAAATTACTCAGCATTAATATTTGAAATATTTATCCCCCAGGGCGCGGACTCGTAACATGAGCACTTAATGGGGTACATTTTCTTCTCTCCAGAGAAAAAACAAGACATTGCCATTAAATAGCGCACTTAGACCAACCCTAAGTGTTGATGCTATCTGAGGGCTCTTGTTTCATTTTATATGCTAGGATAATTCCTGGGAAGAAAACCATACCGCTAACAGAGCGGGAAGACCCACTTCTACCTTTTCCATTTGGCAGCCAAGAAAACATGAGAAAGGGTTATCAAGCAATACCCCCTGCTACAAAACCACACCAGCCTGCTTTAGAGTGAAAAAAAACCCCTTATTTCTTCCCCCTGCAGAAAACATGTCACTGGAAGTACAAACAAGACGGAGTTCCCAACTCGTAACCTGCAGTAATTTAACTTTTCCCTATTTGAGAATGCAGGGACTAACACAGAGCCAGGAGGCCTCGGTTCCACATCCGACAGCAGTTCCGCTGCGGAGCTGCCTGCCAGCCCCTTGCCAGTAGCAGCGTTATTCCAGAAGATCAGCTCTGCCGGGAGGCAACACAGATGCTGGTGATGGCACAGCACAAGGTGGGGGTTGCAGGACATTTCAAGGGTAGCAAATAAACAGCTGGGGAGGAGGATGCTCTCTACGCGGGCGTTCTACTGCTAAGACCTTTGGCTGCTTATTAAATGATGCCTGAAAGTATCTCAACAAGCTGCTGCTCTTAAATGTAACTGGCATCTCCCACTCCCCCATGCCAAGCTCCAGGGTCTCACAAGTGGCTTTCAATGATCTCAAGCCAGGAGTGCCAAAATGGGCAGGGTGCTCTCTGCGCTGTGCCTCTTTGGATGGCACCAACACCCATGCAGCCCTATGGCCTTCCTGGGCTGATCCAGCTGGAAAGTTAAGCATCCTCATTATGGGTTTAATTTTCAGCCACATCATCCTGCTGACTGAGCCAGTGGTGCAAAGGAAGCACGTGGGAACTAGGATGCCCTTTTGGACAACAGCCCAAAGGGAGAGCAGTTCAAATGTCCTGTGAAACCACATCCCTAGAAGTTTTGCTTTCTTGCAATGTCAGGTTTACTTAATGGCTTAAAGGCTATGCACTGAGCCTTACAGTATGCTGCTTACCACCTCCAAAAATAGGTACGCTTCCCGTAGCCTGGGACCACAAGACCATGGCATTTATGCTTAATTTCACAACTATTCCTGAAGTGCTGTTTAGACCTGGCAGAGGACACTGCATGCTCCCTGTGAGCCGAGATGCACAGTTCACACTTCTCATTTCCTTTGAACATGTCTATTTAAATGCATTTGGGTTTTCAGTATTTCACACACCGTTACCTTTACTGGTGGCATACATAAGGTAATGCTAATTGCACTGTGGGCTGCTGTGGCTCAGTTTTCCAGGCTTTCCAACTCAGAGGGAGGCTATGTTACAGAAAGGTTCAGTTTGACATGTTTAATGCTGCAAGGGGAACACAAGATGGACAGGCTGCCTGCTGAAAGCAGAAGAGACCTTGGTCTCCGTGTTGTGGAACCCATGAGCTGCACCCAGCAAACAGCCGCAGAGCCCATGGAGAGTTTTCCATGACTGAACAGTTGCATCTTATACAGCCCAGAAAGCACCAGTGCGGGTGTACGTCCATATTTTCTTCTTCTCTGGGGATAAAACATCAAGACAGGGCAGACAGTCTGTCAGATAGAGCAGCAATGCGCAAGAAGTGGAGGCAGAGCTGTGTCAGCAACTCCAGCAAACCCCTGTCTGAAGAGGAGCAACGCAGGTGGGTGAGCTCCAATGCTGTCATGGGCTGGGAGGAGTGGCTCAAGACACACAGCCTCTTTTGGGGAACTCATCATTTAGTTTTATGATCTTGGAAACAACCCAAATGTATAAACTATAAGATCATGACTGTATGTAAGCAGTTATGACTAAGAAGAGCAGGGGCATTCTGACAGCCTTACAAATCAGAACAGTGGGCGAAAATCTGAGTTTTCCATAACAAACCAGAGTAAGCCCTGCCAGTGCAAAGATCCTGAAGGGATTCCGGATGCCGCCGATGTGAGTCAAGCGTTTATCAGCCCTACGTTGCTGCAGACAAGCACAGCCCCAAAGAGCTGCCCCATGCTCTGCACCACCTCCCTGGCACCAGTGGGGTTTGCTCAGGGGGGTATCTTTGGGCACTATTCAGAAGTGGCCAGACCATTTCAAAAGCCAAAGTGGGGTCAGGATGCCACAGAACGTTGCTTCAGCATCACTGCATCCCCAGTGACATCCAGTAAATCACCTCCATCACCCCTGCAGCTCTCGCACCACTCATTTGCAACCCAGCACATTGACTGTAGTCAATTCCCTGCACGTTTTCCTGAGGACAAGCCCAGCAGCTCTATATGTGTGTGGCATATCACATTTATGGGTATGATGTTTCCACACCCCTTCCCAGCATAGATTTGGAAGGTGTTGGGCAGGCAGCCATGCAAGCACCCAGGAACAGGCAGTGTGCGAGTGCTAAACCAGCCCTGCGCACCTGCAGAGGCAAATAAATTCTTTCCTTTAACATCAGACAGTAGACTATAAAAAGAAGCTATAAGAGCATATCACTGCACATGAAGGGAAATTCATTCTGCTGCTAATGCCCATAACTTCCCTACTGAGAGTAATGGATATCAACAGGAGAACAGACAGCTGAGAGTGCTAAGATGTGCACTGTTTTTTTACTAAGCTTGTTCTGGGCACGCTACTTGATATACAGAATCGCAGAGCTCTTCTTTCACCCCAGCCCTCAAGCTGACGTAAACCGCACATGTTTTAATACTTAATGTCATTAACCATTAACATAAATTACCAGGGTTGTAATGAATTCTCAGGAAAAGACTCAATTGTTTCTTCAGAGCTATGTTCCAGTTATACACCAAGTTACATTTCAGTTTAAATAAAGAGCAGCTCCTATGATGGGTATTCAGATGAGAACTCGGATTAAATGATGCTGGATGTTCCTTCCACCTTTGAAATACATAAACATACATGTTATTTACAACCAGCAAACTACAGGGACTGGCTGGTCCTCCGGAGCTGAGGAGGAAGAGCCAGATGATGTTCCAAAGGCAAAGGGAGAGAAGAAAAGCCAGTTAAGTTTCCCAGCCAGGGCAGCGATTTATGGTTAGGAGCATTTTCTAGCTTCAGCTTCTTCAGCAAGGAGACGGTACGCACACGTCTTGCTGTTCAAAGGACATCTTGTGCATATGAGCAAGTTTGTCCAAATCGCTTTGGCTCCGGCAGTGGTAGTATGTTTAGTACACTATTTCCAGATGTGTTTTCTATCCCCGTCAGTCCGGCTGCTTCCTCGAGCCAAGGGAGTTATATAAGCTGCAAAGCTTAATTGGATTACTTAGCCCACATTGCCAAGAGGGAACCAGCCGGGCAGCCTGGGGAGGACCAGGCCCACCACCGGCTTGGAGGGCAAAGGGAGGGAAGCCAGGAAATAAATGAAAGTTCACGAACCAAGCCTGGCCTCCCCATCTCCCTCGGATGTTTTCTCACAGCTCCCTCCCTTTTACAGAGGGTGCATTAGATGGTATTTTAATGGAGGTATGTTTTCCGGCTTTAACAATTAAACCAGAATGCAATAAGCACTTAGAAGACACGAGCATTTCCTCTCCACGCTAACAAGCACTTCCTGACTGTGCAGCTCCGCGACATGGAATAATACATTCAGCAACTTCGTTTTCCCACAATATTATTTTTTCCCCAACTTTGGCAGTTGCAGCGGCTTATTTTCCATTTAAGGGCATAATCCTGCTTGTGGGATAACCCATCCCAGCGGATCTTCACAGATGTAATTATTAGGGCAAAGTCCTAAAAAAGAAAAGTGTTGCAACTATTCTTGGGAAGGAATCAGGAAAGAGGAAAGAGAGAAGCTGAGGAGTTTCCAAGTGCTGTCGCTACCAAAGTGTGCCAGAATGATTTCGTTCCTTTTATTTGTAATCAAACTGGATAGGTAAGTCAGGAGTTAAGACAAGTATATAAACTCACACCAAACTTTAAGCAGGTTGTTGATTAAACAAAGGGTACGTGCATGCTTGAGAGCTACTTAAACCCTTGCCATGAGGCCCTGGATGGACTTTCTATGGCTTCACTACAAATAATCATAAAAAAGCAGCCTGGCATCCTTCTCTGCCACTGCTGACAACATTCCCACTGCTCTCCACCAGGCAAAATGCCATGGATAAATTCAACAGATTAAAACAAGCAGAACAGTACAACAGGCAGGGATGTGCTCAGTTCTGCTGGAAACAGCTACACAAACACTGTGAATCACACGCAGCGCTCGGGGAGAGAAGATGCCTCTCACCGCCCCAGCTCTGGTCCCCAAAGCATCATGAACACAACAAACCCCCAAAATCCGGGGCTGCAGAACATCACCACCTGCATCCGCACTGCAGTTTGTTACGAGTATTGAATAAGGAGCTTCCATTACCATGCTGTACAAGGTAATAGTAAACAGCAGCAGGTGACTGAAAAGCTATTTACACAAGGGCTCTCTGCTAGGATCCCATGATTACTAGTTATGGAACTGTTTCATAAAACAAGAATACAAAGACAGCCTTCCACAGGGCATGACGACCCGTGCGATTTGTGCTGTGCTGGGACTTCATAAATCAAACCAGAGAAGTGCTGTGATTCTAAATCAAAATCCAAGCGATGTTTACAGCACTCCAGTTGCTCCTTAAACTTTATTTTTCTTTACTGCGTGCATTTATGCCCTCGGTGAGCGGCAGCGTAAAGCCCTCTGTGTGACTGATGGGAGGCAGAAAATTGGCACAGCCTGACTGGGCAAACTGGCCTCACCCCCGTTGTCTGCACTAAGAGCTTCAACAAATTTGTGTAATACCCAGCATTATAGAAATGGATTTCCAACCAGAAGAGCAGTTGCCAGGATTAAACAAGTAGAAAAGCACATGCACATAAAAAGATCAGGAGGTCTGCACACGATCTAATGGAGCAAGCAGAAAATAACTGGGCATGCTCCCTGGGCTTGGGGTCTGCTTGCTTTACAAAAGACAGTAACGCCTCATTATGGGGGAAGCAAACACAATAAAGATGAACACTGCATCTTCCCCTGACTACATTTTACGTGTTAAGCCAATACAGAGTCTCAGGTTGTATTTCACAAAAATAGCTACTCAAAAAATAAGACCTGCTGGCAGCACAGCAAAGCAAATTTCATTTGAAAGATAAATCCTACATTCTTCACAGGCAGATGCGAAAATAGACCAGACTTTATCACAACAGCCCCTCCCGTGAGCAAAGGAAGCCACCAAGTAAACTTACAGCAAAGAAGTTGTTTCTTTTCCCTTCTTCCCCTATACTGCTTAACTCAACACAGACAAAATTGCTGGCAAACCAGCAGTTCCTGCATCTTATAAATAGATACCACACACCTTCCCAGTGCCATGGTGCTCTGCAAAGTCAGTATGGAATCAACCCAGCTCTTGGGATCATCAGTAAAACACTTGGATGGTGAAACTACAGGGATGCTGCAATTACTGTCATCACAAAATGACCATTCAGTATTTCTCCACTGAGGCAAGACCGTACCAACCCTCTGCTAACAAACACAGCCTTGTCGGGGTGTCTGGGCACGAAAGCGCCTGACACCAGCCAGTGGCTGCCAGGAGACGATTGCTGGCAATTAAAGTACCTGGTTAACTCTGAGCTGGACCAGGACACTGTAGCATCACTATTTCTAGCTGGTAAAGGGGCAAGCTCAAACCACCTCCACAGTTTCATGACAACTCCTGCAAGCTGACACGTGAAATGATCTGAAACCTGCTCTTCAGTGCGGGTTTACAAATCTGGATCACCACCACCTTCCCTCCCACAGCAAGAACATTGCACTGAAGGGTAATTATCCATCTCGTACCAGGATGGGGCAGGGAGCAAAAGAAGAAGCATCTTTAATCAATTAGATCCCAGCTTTAATGGTCTGAGCCAGATGATCCTTGCAAAGAACATCCCTTGGTCAGTCCCCCAAACGAAATTAAACTCCCTACAGTGCAGGTGTTGGAAATGAAGTGCAGACAGGCATGCACCATACCCAGGAGCATGCTGGATGCTTAAACATTAAAACCTGTTGCTCTATTCAGCTCAGCACCTGCAGCTCTCATCTACCCCCATGGGGATGGATTCAGGGATGGGGCTGTGGTGCCAGGAGCTGGAACTGTCCCAGGCAGCAGCAGCACCAGCAGACTGAGGGTGACTTCCAGGCTTGCGCTCTTGCAATCTCAAGACGACCCTTGTAGATGCAAAATATTTTTAATTAGGACTAAATCAATAATTATTATGGGTAATTTTAGCTTAAAAAAAAGAAAAAAAGTATGAAGCACTTTTACCCCACTAACTAGGAAAAAAAGAACCCAAAACATATACACCTAAAAGAAATCTGGTGTGCTTGGCCAGGTTTTCCTGCCGCCTAACCCACGGCAGGAATAAGCTCGGTGATGACCTAATGTGCAACAGAGCTGTGCAAGGGCAGCAGCACACTGAGATCTGTAGCTCTGCCCAAACCCAGACTGCTGGCCAAAAGTCCCTTAGATCCAAGCACCAGAGGCGCACCTCCACCACGAAGTGTCTACCTGTTTCTACAGGTCATAGCTTGTAAGAGCAGCTCAAGCTTTTGGGATTGCTTATTTCTTTTCTAAAGTCGGTTTCCCATATATTGATTCCATCCACGACCTCCCCTTGCCTTGCATCTCCATTTTTAATTATTTACCATCAGGTATCACATTCATTTGCATACTTTATGAGGTGCAAAACAAATTATTAGTCATTACATATGAGACTTCCCCAAACCATCTGTGCTGGGCCCTGCAGCAGTTTCGTTTTGGTTTTCTCTCATACTTGGGAGGAAGAAAATCCAAAGGGAGAACATTGGATTTATTGGAAACACAGAGTAAACCACTCCACATACTTGCTGATAGCAAAGCCTTGTTACTCTGTCATAGCCGTGCTCCACAAGGAACAGGGAGACTATCATCTTCAGTGTAATTTAACCTGTGATACAAACTGCAAGCAGCATTATTTCAAAGACCTTTATTTATTGATTAGAAACAAAGTCCTTATCCTCTTCCTGCTCCCTCCTTGAGTTGTGCTGATTGCACACAATAGAGAGCTATCACTTAAGGAGCCAATTAAGTCAACTTCTGAGAGGCAACTGAATAGCTCAAATTCTTAGTGGAATATTGTGCTGCACTATCTTGATTGCAGAGAAGGAAAAACAGAGTAGTCAGAGCAACAAAAATTAAGAGAATGAGGCCTTGGCCATCGGTAGGAGGAACGAAATGCATGGTCCCATCACTGCAAAAGAGAGCATTGTTCTCTTCGTTGGTTACTTCCAGCCTTGCTGGAGGTGCGACAAGGAAGAAGGCAAACTTGCTCTTGTTTGTTTTCTGCACTGGGCAGGACTTTATGAGGGATCAGCTGAGCTGCTAACCAGGCACAGAGAATGGTGCTGGCCACGGCCACCCCACCGCAGGGGGGAATCCAAACTCTGGGTGTCCACACTCAACCAAAAGCTTTGATTAAAGCATTTCCTGTGGCTGGGGCTTTATGAAGGTAACGCCTTCTGTATGGATTCTCCCACGCCCGACAGAGTTGCTCATAGTGTCCTTCAGCAGAGCCACAAACAGACCTTCACCCTTCACTCTCCTGGCTACCTCCAGAAGTACCTGGAGGATTTTAGATCACCTCTGGGATTTCCATACCATGGTCCAATTGGACTAAAGGGAGATTAGGAGTTTGAAACCTACTGGGAAGAAGGACATAGCTCCAGTCCCTTAGGAAAATACAAGCTTAAACAAAACCCAAGTAAACCAAAAAGGGGGGAGAAAGTGATTGTAAGCCTGCCAGTACTCAGAAGTTACATAAAATCACGCGTATCAATGCAGTAAGAAAACACATCACAAACTGAGAGAAGAACCCTTAAGAACCTCAGAACTTGAAGACACTGGCTGCACACGGCCAAAATCCACCATCAGTTTCCAAGGAACTACTCAAAGCCACAGCACTCGGCTATAAAGCGTTCACACAGGCACATAACAAAGCAGCTTTTTCCAAAGTAGGAAAAGAGGCACCACAAAACATTAAAATCTCCCTCCTTCTTCTGCGCCGACAGCAGACTCCGGTGTGACCAACACCCCCCCCCCCGCCCCTTCATCCGCCTGGGTTTCCACAGCAGCAGAATCAATCCACTCAGCCCAACCTCTGAGTAAATTAATGGCCAACTGCTGCTTTCCTGGAGCTGCTTTGGCACCATCTGCCTCCTCACACACGTATTTTGTCTAGCACTGGAGTCTTGCTGAGGAACGCACAGCTGAGCAGGGCGAGATGCTGCAGCACGGATGCTTTTTCTGGCTGTTCTCGAGGTCCTGGCCCTGAGCTCCACAGACTTTCCAGGCCACAACAAGCACAGACTTTCCACAGCAACCCAATAAATGCCATTCCTCTGGTAGCAAATGTGCCAGCAGATAAGCGCCAACCCATCCTGTAGACATGGCTTCTGTGTTTGAGGAGCTGCAGGAGGGATGGTCAGAAGGGGGTCCCAAGGTGCAGGTGAGGATCCCCTCCTGTGCCTTGATTTCTCACCTGTGAAATAGGATGAATGCTACCCAGCCAACTTTGCTTTGCATCAATCCACTTCTATGTCTAGAAGTCTGGTGCCACCACCCTCACCCTGCTGCTTTGGGGTCTCAGGAGCTGTCAGTATGAACCAAACCATCCATTAATCCATCAGGAATTCGGCAGTACTGTGTAACTAACCTCTGAAATACACGTGGTACCAACATTTGCCACTGCGCACCAGTACAGCATTAGCACACTCCGCTGAGTCCGGCTCTAACTTCTGCTTCGCTCATTTTCACCAGTTACCCCTCAGTTTATTTTGCAATTATCTCGGCAATTCCCACTGGAAGACAGGACAGAACTCAAGGAACTTGAACGGGCTTTACCCAGAAGAAGCCAGAAGGAAGCCCAGGCACTCAAACACACCCCGAGAGCCCCTGTCCTCAGACAGTAAAATGGGAGGTTTAGATTTTCTTATTCAGCAGACTGAAAGCTCATCAAATACAGCCCAGCATCAGCCTCCCCCCGGTCAGTCTGTACTTGAGACTCGGTCTATCTCTGCAAAAGCTCTTTTAAGATACAGTCCTTGCGCTTGTGTATCCAGAACAGCTCTAAAAACTGTTTGTGCTTTCCCTGAGAGCTTACGTCAACTCCTTGGATGGAGGAGCCTTGAGGAGAACAAATACTTCACAGAGCAGACGCTGCACATAAATATTGCCCCAACACAGATGCACCATGAATACAATTACATCCTCACATCAATTACGAGCACACTCCAGAAACACCATTTGTAGAAGACAAACAAACAAACAAACGTAAGCTTGAAACAAGAAATTATCTGGCATTCGAGCAAGCCACTCCACCTTATCATCGTTATTTCCTGAGATAGGCTGCGCTGGCTCCTATTCCAATAACACTCTCACGTAACCACACAGGTACAAGGGAAGAGTACAAATC
This sequence comes from Myiopsitta monachus, assembly GCA_017639245.1. Taxonomy (NCBI): domain Eukaryota; kingdom Metazoa; phylum Chordata; class Aves; order Psittaciformes; family Psittacidae; genus Myiopsitta; species Myiopsitta monachus. The sequence goes on from CM029917.1 coordinate 27,373,627, forward strand.
ATGTCTCACAAAACAACTGTTGGCAAAGAGCAGGATTTGTGTATTCACTGAACAGTTCCATGCATTTTAATTCTGACCTCAAACACAATTTGGACCACAGCAGATGTTTCCTACAGCACACGATTCCTTTGGATGAGAGTTAATTCAGTTTGAACACAGCAGCAATGAGGAAAGGGATTTAAACATTTTCTGCTTATTCCCCAAGCTTAATACTGCAGAGGTAAAGATGAGGGAGTACTAAATTGAACAGCTGAACTTGCCTCTCCCAGCCTCGGCTCTGAATTCAGCTCAGCATGGTAAACCTGTGCGTCCCTGCTTCCCCGGACTCCCCTCCCAGTGACACCAGCCCATGTTGAGAAGAAATTAAGTTAATATAATGAGGTTCTTCTGAACGAGTATTGATGCAACCGGGAGGAGAATATGCCTCTTGGTTTAGGCTGGTTAAGTTTCACCAAAAAAAGGGGGCATGCTCCTCTGCAAACCCTTCCTCCACTTCCCTTGTTATCCTCAGCAGCATCCTCCTGTTACTCTACATTAATAAGCAGATCATTATTTCTTCAGCCGCAATCAAAACCTCCCATAAGATGAGACCCAACTGCAATTCTACATTCACATAGTTGCCCATGCTGAAGAGCCCTGAAATGCTCTTAACGAGTTGTATGCACAAGGATTGCCTCTTCACCTGTCAGCGGAACGGGTTTGGGAAGCGACAGCTGCTTAAATAGTGCACACACAGCAGAGTAGTTTAAGGGGAAAAGAAATGCTATAAATAATTGAGATCACAGCAAGAAATGTAGGCAGAGCAGAGGGAAAGAGGGCAACGCAGAGGAAGCTGGCAGCAGAGAAGAAATAAGGACTTCTGGAAGTGAAACGAAACGAGCACACATACAAATGAATCCACACCTTCTCACCTGTGTGCAATGCCACACACCAGTAGGCAAAAGAAGTTCTTGACCTTTTCTGCACTGTTTGGCTCTCTCTTGCCAACATCTTCCCCTTTCCTCCTCTCTGCCAAATCCCAGCCTGGTTTGGGTTGGAAAGGACGTTAAAGCTCATCCAGTTCCAACCCCTGCCATGGGCAGGGACACCTTTCATTAGAGCAGGTTGCTCCAGGCCCCTGTGTCCAACCTGGCCTTAAGCACTGCCAGGGATGGGGCAGCCACAGCTTCTCTGGGCACCCTGTGCCAGCGCCTCAGCACCCTTGTAGTGAAAAGTAAGTCTGTCAGTCTGATGCAAAAAACCCCTACGGTCACCCCCAGCACTACAGAAATGTTGGTCACCAGATGATGCCAGTGAGTAGATGTGGATTTTAAATGGCCAATTCTGCACTGATGACTGCCTCACCTACACGACCCACTTCTAGCCCAGCCTTCCATGGTGAAACTACGTGGAAGGCTTTCCCATGCACCCAGCATGTTCAGGGCACACCAAAGGGGATCATGTTCTCAGATGGGGCTTCTGAGCACTGTGGGGTCATCATCAGAGGCAGCTGCAGAAATGGTCACCTTTGGTTTGAAGACTAAGCATAATTAACCAGCCCTGTGGAGCAACAGAGGAACAGAGGAGCGCTTTAAGTTTCAATCTTAGCAGTAAAACACCTCCTTTGATGACCACAGCTGCTACGAAGGGCTAACGGTTGTCATTTTGCCTGACCTTTAACTATTATAGCAATACTCCTTGACCTGCATTTTAGAAGTTCTGAACAGACAAGGCAACACAACTCAAGCCAAGCAATCCGCCACTGCACTGACCGATTTCCAAAGGTACATACAATATCTGCCTTTCTCAGGAGACCTGAATGATGCATTCACAGAGAACTCTGCAGCCAGCGACTAAAAGCCACCATTTCTCTCTGGGTACAGTTCACCCAAGCAGGAGATGGCAGGAGACAGTTTATTATGCTCTGTGGAGGTAACTTGGCACAGCAGCCCCAGGTAGCACTTCACGACAGGATGGGGTTGAAGAAATGAGACTCGCAACTGCGCTAACCAGATGCCTTTAACTAGGAGCACTCGCTTTCTCAGCTGAGTGGCCCATTCAAAGGGTGTGCAGTGATACCAAGAATCAGATAAAACTGCCCATCAAGATCTCTGTGTGAATCAAGAGCACACAGGAGCTGGTGTTCTCAGAGATAAGATGGATATCGTGCCTTACACAGCAATCGATCAATTTTGAGCGGTCAATTGCCAGACCTCACCAGCCTCCTCCTGCACAATGTCTGTGTTTTTAGGGCAAAATCCTGCACCAGGCATCACTGTTAAAGTTGAGCCCTGCTCCTAAAGCTAAAGGACAAGCAACCATGACCAGGTGAAGAAACCTTGATACTGGCTCTTCTGTGCAAGCAATTCAGTTTAAGAGCTGCTGTTTAAGAAGCAAGTCACTGAGATGAAAGGTGATCACATTTCTTAAACACAACTCCTTTCTTAAAGAGCCTTCTAGAGGCAGCAAGGATGCCATGAACCCTCTCCTATACACACAGCCCTGCTAGGCAAGCGCCTTATCAGTTTTGTGCCTAATTGTATATTAGACCCTTGCACAGCCCACCTGTCCCAAATCCAAGACTGGTATGGGAGGGCTGAGCTTCATGTGCCTCTAAGGACATCCTCCTGTTAGGACAGGCAAGTGACAGCTCATGGTAGTATGAATGGCAAATCCAGTGTCAAGAGCAACTTCCAGTCCACAGCAAAAATAGACATACCAGCTCCTCGGATCTCAGCACAAGATTGGCCCTTCTAACCTCTCTGTACCACGTGAAGGAGATTGGAAACCCAAGCCCACCATGGACAGGACAGCATTTGTTTGGCTTCTTGTCAAAATCAAGGAAGCCCTTCTGTACTTCCAAAAGATACGTGAACGTTAACAGTACTGTCATGTCAGCAGGAAAAGACGGGAACCTTGTGATTTGAGGGTCTACCGCTAAGAAACTGTGTTTGGGCACTCTCCACATGGTCAATGATGGAGTCTTTCCCCAACAAGACAGCAATGCACAACATCCGTCCTCCAACGTGCAAAGGGATGATGCAGGCCACCCATCCTCCTCTTGCAGCTGGAGGATGGCTCATGGGCAGCCGATTCAGCTGAAGTTCGATACCTGGCTCCCACTGTCGAATGCACAGCTTGGCTCATCAAAGGATGCTGCGGCTGGTGCAGGTGTGCCTCAGTTCACTAAGTGTGAGGCTGGAGAGAAATGACTCTCTGACAGCTGGCAAATGTAGCTGCCTGCAGCTAATGGGGGATAACAAAGAACCAGCCGCTTCTTAGAAGTGCATTCTGTCACCCATACCTCCAAACAGCAGAGCTCCTCTGACCTCTGGCTGTAGAGATCAGACATCTGTAACGCAGCTCTTTGAACACTGTTAACTGATCCAACCGCATCCAAACGTCACAGATGATGTCAATACAAAACTGTTCTTTTCTCTTCGCCATCCTTCCACTTCATCCATGGGGCATCCATTAGGTTCAAACACAAAGGCAGCAAAGAGCCTACAACAAGAGCCTCATTAACTGCCTGTACAACTGGATTTGGTTTGGAGCGCTGTGCCATCCCCTGCACTGCATGGCAGAGCTCTTGCTGGGGGGAAAAAATAGATCAAATTAAGAAATACCTTGCATACCTTAATATTGCGAGCAGCTCCTCTGTCAGACATAAAACAACAGTGTTACCAGCTATGAAAGGGAAAAAAGCCCGAGGATGCCTCCCAAAACAGCAGACCAAATGAAAAAGGGTGAAGGAGGTTTCAAATCCGCCCTGAAGAGAATGTGCATGGCAGCTTTAACCTGCTACAGGGAGCAGGGGGGAAATGAAACGGGATAGCAGAGACCAGAAATCAGATTTATTAGGACTAACCAGGTAGATAAAAGGTAGATGATGGCGACTTTGGAATCAGCTAACTTCTGAAAATGTCCACTCAGCTTTAGCGTTTCATACACATGAAATCAGTGTCCACGCAAAAGTACTTTCCTGAAAGGATGGGATTTACTGCAGCCGAGATAATTATCTTGATACTTCTTTATCCCATTAGTGGTCTTCATTCACATCCTGGAACTCCATAAGCGGATTGTTCAAGAATTATTTGCCATCCGCTGTTTCAATCCTGATCAGAATTATCTTTATACCTTGGTACAAAGAAAAGAGATTACATTCCTTCCAGGGCTTGCTGCAATGCCCTCTTTTCTGAGGCTCCTCTTATCATTTTCATCTATAAGGTGATGAAAAGAATCAGAAAACAATTGTCATGGACATGATTTTGCTCTCTCCTCTCCCTTCCCCACATGTGCCTTTGGGAGGAGGAGGAGGAGATGCTCTTCCCACCTCATTCCCTGCAGGAGATGTATCATTGCACCTGCACAGAGATGAAGCTCAACGAGACTTAGTCATCAAATTATCCAGGACAGGATCCAAAAACGCTTCCCCCCAGCTTCTTTTTGCACCACAATCCACTAATAAAAGAACAAAGATGAAACTGTTAAAAGCAATTAAACAAATCACTTGATGCGAGAAAGAAGTGGAATTCAGTGCACTGGAGATCCCAGGGGCATACGCTGAATGTCATGTTTTGTGCTCTCTAGTAATGTATGTCACTATGCAAGCTCCAGTGCTGGTAAAGCCAACATCCTTCAAACAGCCAACGCAATCCCTTGCTTCAAGGCCTAAAGCAACAGGAAGACAAAATTCCCTCCCCAGCCATTCCAACGGCCTGCCAGCTTTTGTATTAGTGGAAGAATTACATCTCCTTCCAGGTATGGCGAGGACACAGCTTGTCTCCCCACGGCCATCCGTGAGTCTGCCCAGCAGTGAGTAAAGATGCCTGGATGACATAAAAGCTATGCCTCCTCCTTACAGAAACATAAGGAGGTAGGTATTCAGACCTGACGTGAATAGGAATGCATGTATGTTCTGAAAAAGCACGGTTTACGGCTGTGCAATGAGATCTGGGGGAGAGTTATCTTTATAAACAAGTTATTAGAAGTGGGAAGAGGGACACAATACGAGCAGGTGCCAATTACTCAGCTCCCAGAGGAGACTTTCCAATTTCTCACCTTCCCCCAAAGCAAGATGTGCTGCTGTATGGCAGCACATTTACTTGCAAGTGTAACGCCCTTTTGGAGTATTGCTTCCCTCCCGCAAAGCAAAGCTGCGCTGCCCCTGTGCTGCCGCTGGAGAGGGGCAGCCCATTTCCCCACCGACCCCGACCCAGAGCTGAGACCAATACTGCAGAAAATGAATGTGGAAAAGAGTGAAACAGCAGAACGTAAACCAAATTATCTTTGTATTCGACTCTGGGGTCTGGCCACTCCTCCTGCCAACAGGAACAGCAAATTTGTGAGCTAACTGCGGCTGCCAGGTTTGCGTCTCTGTAAATCTCTGCTTCGTTTCAGGCACAAGACGCCAGTAATGATTTTGTTATTTTAAGACAGAAGCACAGGTTCAGACAGTAAATGTCCACATTGCAACTGGAGACGTCAGAGGGAGCCCATCCTCTGAGGCAAACACACCAAGCTAATGATTAATATTACAAAAGTAATCCCAGCCTTTAAAAATCGTTATTTCCAAAATCAGCAAATAATTACCAAGGCCGTCTGCAATCAATACCCAAGATAAATAGACAATTAAATTGCAAAAGAAACAGAAGAATGCCGTGAATATTTGCCAAACACATGCCAAATACATTTCTTCATGGTAACCAAATACTTCCAGTAAATAGATATTTCAGCTCACTGGAGAGGCACTTTCAGAGAGCAATAAATTAATCTAATAAAACAGACAGACAGGGCGGAACCAGACATTAATGAAACACAAACTGATCTATATGGAGCCAACCCACAATCATGTCCTAATTATGCTCATCCACCATTCTGGGTACTTACCCTCCCCCACCCAGGTCAGCTCTTTAGCCAGGGAAAAGACATGTTTCATGCAGACCCACTGGCATGGCAGAGCAGAGCATTTCAGCCATTGAACAACGACGTTTGTGCTCAGCTAGGATTTGTAATTCCCATTTTCTTTTCTAAACACCTCTCGCTCCTTAGAGTCAGTAAATTAATCTGCTTCTAAACACCATTCTTGCTTTGCCTTCAATGTGGTTTAAGCTCCATCCCTGAGGTGCAGGATGAGTTCTCGTTGCCAGGCAGAACCAGCTGTCCTCACATGATGCCGGCGCCACAGCACATCCCCACTTTGGAACCCAGAGGGTTTATCCTGGGAGGCTGTGCTCTGCCTCACCATCGCTCCTGGGATCTGGAGGGACTCGAAGCAACCCTTGACACTGAGTGCAAGGACCAGCACCGCTTCCCCCGCAGGCAGACAACCTTTACCGACTTCAACCCCCTTCAAAGAGAGGAGACTGAGATGAGCTCTCAGGCAGAAGCTCTTCCCTGGGAGGGTGCTGAGGCGCTGGCACAGGGTGCCCAGAGAAGCTGTGGCTGCCCCATCCCTGTCAGTGCTCAAGGCCAGGTTGGACACAGGGGCCTGGAGCAACCTGCAGTAGTGGAAGGGGTCCCTGCCCGTGGCAGGGGATGAGATTTAAGGTCCCTTCCAACTCAAACTGTTCTATGATTCTACCCAAAATTACTGCTTGGAGTTAACAAAGCCACACTATTGGATGAGCATCCGATAAAGTTCCTCAAATAGCAGATAACTTGAACTGGACAAGATTAAGAGAGAGAGAGATGTGTGGGAGGATGTCCATCGCAGTCATTTTCTGCAACAACAAAGGAAGAAGGAAGGGAGGAAACTGAGCGAAATTGAAGACAAAGAGAAAAGATATCAAAGCCAGCTCTGGAGAGAACACAATGAGAGATGGCAACAAAAAGGAATAGTTAAAACACAAAAGGCAAGATCAAATAAAAGGAAAAGAGCACAGTCTGGGCACAGAGAGGAGGGAGGGGAGACCACCACACTGCTTTTGCCAGCATTAACTGAACAATTCACTTGGCAGATACTTGTGTGTGGCAGCAGTTGAATCTGAGAGAGTCCAACACCATCCAGGTCCATCCATGCACCAGGCAACCCATATGGTCAAACACTGTTCTTGCTCTTCAGGTCCAGCACGGGCAGAGGCCATGAGGACACTGCACAGCAGCTCCGCTCCCCTGAGCACCCATCTTTTGGGAAGGAATATAGCAATTTAGTCCTCACTCAGAAAACTTCTCCAGCTTCTTCTGTACGAAGTTCTTGGTATTGGCAGGGTCAGTCTTGCTACCGTGTTTTGACTAGAACAGGCTATACACGCATGCAGTGCTATTACACCTATCTTAAGAAGCCCATATCTCAGTACTGGAAGTTTCTTAGATTATTTACGAGGCTACACAACTCTTTTGGTACCAGAGCCATAAAATTCCTCAGAGCAGTGACAATACATAGAGGATTTACTGCAGCATGCACACACGTAGCGAGTGACAAAGAAGGGCCTTCAGGTTAAACCTTACTTCCAGAAAGCTCTTGCCATCACAGAGTGAGAAGAAAAACCTATGTGGTCTAAGACAGCCTTGAAAATGTGATCAGGATGGTCCAAAAACTCATTGGGGGATAGGTGTAGACCAGGTAATGGCACTGACACAAGCCAACACTGCGCTCTTCCACCAGTTCAGCATCTATCCCACTACCAACAAGTCCTAAACCACCAGTGTGACAATTGTAAGCAAACGGGCACTGCAGTGCAACAAAACTCATAATGAAAATAAGATGGATGGAGATTGAACTTTTGCACAGAAGCATCTTCAATGATGGTTTGCATTTCAATGCTGCCCACTTTAAGGAGAAATGAAAACATCTTGCACAAAAGTGTCTGGCCATTTAAAAATACATATTGACTTTTAGGTAAGTATTTATCCTCTTCCTAGTGCAAGAGAGCAGGAATACTTAAATATCAGGGGAGTGACTCCAAGGCAGGAGGGAAGATGGAGTTACAAAGCTGTCTCCCTGCATCAGAGACATCCATGCTAAAGCACAGATACTGGAGACTCAACTATGACTTGACACCGAGACAAAACCAGAAGGGGAATTGGTCAGTGCCCGATTAACAGAGACAGAGATGGTTTAAAACAGAAATCTTGCTTTCCAAAAGAAGCCTGACATGAACTCAAAAAGCAAACCCAAGAAAGCCATTGCTGAATAAAAAGCTCCCTACACTTCAATTCAAATAAAAAAGGTGGAAGCAATGCATTTCCCTCCATCAAAGACAACAATCCCTTCCCTGAATCAGGAAGCTGTTAAGCAGATGCTTGGTCAGCACTCCCTAAAAAGCCTCTCCTCCTCCCCACGTTAACCTGCCAGCCCCCGCTGGAGCCCTTTGTTTATCTTAATAGTTTCCATAGTCCCTTAATTAGACCGATGACTTCTGCCTTCTCACCCAATGATCTCTTGGGCTTTGTCTCCTGAGAAATGAAACATCCACATTAGAATTGGCACAATTATGATATGGAAAATCTTCACACGAAACACAGATCTTCGACTCCAAACACTTTCAGGCAGGTGGCTCAGCCCCACCTGTGCAAAGCACCGGCTGGCGGTGGATGCCTCTGCCAAGCCAGGCACCCCAGGACCAACATTTGTTCATCCATGAACTGAGAAATTGGTACTTTGGTGCCTGGTTTGGGTTTTGTGAAGAGGGAGAACCGTGGCTAACCCATGCCTACCTGCAGCAGCCTGCTAGCAGCCTTGCCCGGCCTATCACTAAAGCAGTTTCTCCATCACTTAGCAGGCTTCAGGCTTTCTAGAGATGACTGGCAGGCAGCTTCACTTAAACTAGCCCTCTATAGATGCGTTCTACATTAAACACTAATCAATGGACATCAGGATGTAAGCACAAATCAATGATTTGTTTTAGATGAATCAAAGAGAACCACAAATGAGAAAGGGTTTTGTTCTGTAACAGAAAGTAAACCAAGAGAAGTAAGTGGTTGATGTAATGGGGGGTGTGTTAACCCCCTCTGCCTGCTCTGCTACTATGCACTGACACAGATGCTGGTGTCAGACACTGCTGTGTCCTCCAAACCCCTGGGACAAGAGATGTCTCTGTCCCCAGAGAGCAGATGGACACTGAGGCATGAAACCAGCTGATTTACGTTCCCAAGACTGGGAGGGATATGGCACAGTAAGGACCTGAATCCAAGTCTCTGGGGAACACTGTCCTGGCTGGAAGAAATCTCTTTTCCAGTAACTTCAACTCTGTCACACAACCACAGCTCTTATTGTTGAAGCAACAATGAGACATGGACAAGTGCTTGCGCAGTACATGTCAAGAGCCCTATTTAAAGACATAAAAAAGCGCGCAAAGAAATGAAACCAGAAACACAGGTGACTCCAGACAATGGAAGAGTTCTTCTGATAAATACATATCGACGGATTGCCTGGCGTTCCTCACTCCTGGGATGAGTTTGATCAATTCATATGCAGGATAATTTTGCAAATGCTGCTGCATTCCAGCCACCAATTCCACACAATGTCTGCTGGGCATCACACAGGCCAAGTAAAGGCTCTCAGAAATGCTCCTGCACATCTTTTTATTGGCCATGCATTTTAATGACAGGTTTCTAACCTCTGGGGCTCCTCAACCAGGTCCCTGCCTGCACCTCCCCAGCCATCAGGAGCACACAGCGGGAATGCTGCCGGCATCTCTCTTCCTGCTAAATGCTTCCAAGGGCTGTAGTGAAATGACCTGAGCTCAGACCATGGCTTTCACTCACATCCATCCGGCTTCAGCCGGTGCCTGAGACCTCAGAGAAAGGACAGAATCCTGAAGTCAAGCTGCTGCAGGTAACAGAAATGAAACAGCAGCGGGAAGCCGGGCATGCCACAGGACAGCTCGTATTTAGCAGCATCACAGGCTTTGACTCTGCTGCTTCGAGAGCGGATTAGCGATCACGGCTCTTATTGCATTATATAAGAAGACTTTGTAAACACGCTCAGGGAAACGTCCCTCCGGAACAAAGTCTGTTTCCCACAAAGGACACCCCGAGCGAGCAGAGCCAGCACCGCACGCGGCACCAGACAAGCAATATTACTGTACAGAGACGCTGTCTGAGCCTGCACAGCGGCAACGGGCACCAGAGCAATGCCCACACTGCAGCTGGTGCCCCACGCTCACCCCACTCCCCACCATGTCCACAAGTCACAGGAGAGACCCTGCACTCAGAGCTGCACTGAGGCACCCTCCCAGGATGCGAGTGGCGAGTCCTTCAAGGAGCTGGGCATATCTATTGCACAATGCCCACGGAAGGAACAGTTCCCACAAGGTGAGATCCAAAACAGCATGCAATCAAAACTGATCTTAGGGGTGTGAAGCCACTATGCAAAGAGCAACCCCGCTGTGCAGCTAGATCTACAGGTACCGAGGTGCCTGCCGTTGTGGTTTTACAATGGAAACCTCGAGCTGGCTAGCATTGGGTAACTATAAATCATTAAGATCTGAGGGGCGAAAAAGCTGCCAGGGGAAGCCTGCACATGCAGCGTGGGCACAGAGCCCACCCTGAGCTATGCAGACATACTCTGGAGGTGCAATCCCACTTTCAAAATGCAGCATTCCCAAGGGGCAGCATGCTGGGAGAACCTAGCTCGTCAGTCAGTCAAGAGGAGAACAAACATGGATGAGAAGTGAACAGTTTTCATCATGGAAAGAAAAAACCAGAACAATTTAATTACAGGTAGGTTTAATTGTTCACTTTCATCCTATCTGCACCTGTGACTTGTCTAAAGTCATGAAAGCTTCTCTGCTTTACTGAGCTCTCGGTAGAACACTCCCTGTAATTTCCACGTCAGGCATGCTAATGCCTGAGTCTGCCCGTGCCTTGATCCTTTGACCACAGGTTGCCCTACACAGTGAAACCCTACAGGTCCACCTCACGACAGTGGCTTATGGCAGAACTTCTTCCAAAGCAGCCATTTGGTCTCGAAAGTTAAATCATACTTAAACCTAAAATCAGCAGAGAGAGAATATTAATCGTTGGCCAAGACACCCACCACCACGATGTGCAGCACGTGGTCCACCTCCAAACCACCCGTGATGCTGGACATCGGCTGCCTGGGTGACTGGTTGTGCTATTTGAGGCTGCCCTTCTCTTCCTACTCCAGCAGACTATTTCAAACCTCATTTATAATTGGAAAGATGCAGCATCTGTTTTTGCAGACCATGAGGTCAAAACTTCACTAATAACCACAGCATAGCAAAACATCGTTAGCGGGCAAACAAACCCTGCATCGGTCACAGAGAAGCAGCTCTAGAGCTGGTTTGACCTGGTTGGATTTCTTTTGACTAATTGTTTTGTCCTCCCAACACAGAACAGGAGGACAAGAAGGTTCCGTGATGCTTCACATCTGTTTTAATATACCATTTTACCCCATCAGGGTCAACACGGACACCTTGACAGCCTTCCCCAGAACTCAACGACATGAGCAGCTCAGGATCGCTGGGAGTTGTCTCCAGGGACTCATGAGGGCTGGCTGATGTTAGAGGACCGGCAAACACAAAGCCTGTCTTTGAAAAATAAGGAGATGAGGATAGAGAAGATGAAGGAAATTACAGAATAATCAGCTTAGGTTCAGTTGAAGCGCTTAGAAAACAAGGAGAACTTGAGCAAGAGCTAACTTCTGTTCACCAAGAGCAAATCACATCAGATCTAACATACTTCTTTCTGTGACAGGGTGCAAGGACTTGCAGGAAGGAGAGGAGAACAAAGATTTCAGAGCGATCTCTGATAACGTCTCACAGGAAGTCCCCGTAATGCAGCTGGGAACTCGGGGGCTGCAGGGAGCCGCATGAAGGTGGGAAGCCCACCAGTGAACTGGTTGATGTTCTTTGAGCACAGACCGGGAGGACTTTACTGAAGCAGGTTCCAGGGGAACCCATCCCAGATCTGATACCACTTGGTGTTCTCATCCACAGCTTGGCTGATGGCAGAGAAAGCACACTGATTGCCTTTGAAGGCTGCACCAAGCTGAGAGGGACAGCAAGCATGCAGGAGAGCAAGATGAGAATTCAAAACAACCCTGACACTTTAGAAGGAGCAGTCTGAAAAAACACAAAAGGACACAGTTCAACAAGGACAAGTGTGAGGTAATGTGGTTTGATAAGAATAATTAACCAGCAAGCACAAGGTGAGGAATGAAAAGCAGGAAAAGTGCTGGTAAAGAATGGCTGAAGGGTCGACGGGATTAAACATAAAAGGAAACACGAGTTTCTGCAGCAAAAGTAAAAAGCAAACACACTGGGATGTACAAACAGTATCGCTGCATGTGGAAGACCTGAAGTAATCCCTTACTCTGTTAAGCACCACTCTTCACAAAGGGTGGTGGTCCAGAAGAGAGGAACAAGAGAGACTGCAAACCAAAAATACATAAGCTAAAAAGAATGATCAAAGGAACCATCACGGTTTAATCTACAGCAGCAGGGACTAAGGGAAAACACAGCAGCAACAACCAAATGTCCCACAGGCTCCTGCAAAGAAGGAAGGAACTTTTCTGCCTGCACCCCATAAACGGAAAACAGAAGAGCAACCATGAAACCAAACTGAAGAAGACATTGCTGTTCAGATCGCAAGAAAAATGGAACGGCAGAGCTGCTAAATGTCAAACAGATTGTCCAGAGAGCTCAGGCATCTGCCATCAGAGGGCTTTAGGAATGAACATGATAAACATCTGTCAGGAAGGGGTCGGTTATCACCGCTCCTGTACAGGGGCAGGAGATGGTCTGCACGACCCCTCAAGGTCTTCTCCAGCTCTGTATTGAGTAACAGCCTGATACGTAAATGACCATAATAGCCGGAAACCTGCTGTGCTGACACAGCCTGACCCAGGCTGTTTGTGACCTGTTGTAGCCATCGCTGCCCGCAAGACACAGTCTGTTGCTGTCAGAGGAAAACGCGTATCGCAGGGAGGGTCCTACCACGAAGGACAGGGACAGTGGTGGCCAAGGTCGTTATTTTGGTGCTTGACTGAGCAATGGGGAAAAGCTACTTGTTAGGAAACAGAAGTGAGTCAAGGGATGACACAGTACAGACAGCACAGGGCAGGCCGTGCCGCTCCAGAAACCAGGGGTGACAGCTCAGAGCCCGTGCAGTGTCGAGTAAAGCAACTGCTCAGCAGGAACCTCAAGAACGCACCTCTGGGTGCTCCCCTGAGCGTCACGCTTAGGGTCTAACGTTTCTGGCTGACCGCACATACACCTGGTTGTGCAAGTGTTCTGCCCAGTTAAAAATGCCCCCAGCAGAAGCCAACGAACCCGCCGGCGCTTCTCCTGCACTACAAGTGCCCGTCACCCAAGCCTCTGCGCGAGGCAGCTCCGATGGGATTTAAACCACATCAGTAGCACAACAGGAAAGCCCTTCAGCTGATCAACAAGGCAGAGAACTCCAAGCAGCCTACAGCTGCCAGGGGAAGATGGCATACCTCAGGCACTCCTGCCCTGCTGCTGAGCTGGATGGGCACCTACACGGGCTTGTGTCATCCTGCCCACTGGAGCCAAAACACCTTTCCCCAGCCCCGCCACCAGCCTTGCACCATACACACGCTGCACCTTGTGACAGTGCATGGTGTGCCGTGGGACAGCAATGCCACCAAGTCACATCTTAGGCTCAGCAAAAGCTGCTTCCCACCTGTAGTGGGGAGAGATGCGTGTACAGTGATGGGAAGCAAGGGTCAAGGGCTGGATGGCCACGCTGCCTACCTGTAACAACCTCTGAAATTGCAGGAACTGAAAGAGCTGAGTGACTTAGCATGGACACGAGAGGTTCTGCACCCATACACAAGTCAGATAAACAATTCAGAAGCAACTACCACAGCTGCCCTCCAGGCCAGGCTAAATCCGGTGCACTGCTTCAGTGAGCGCCAGGATGGGGAAAAGCAACTATTCCGTTGTCAGGAAAAAACGGGGGTGAGCGTCTCTGTGATACCTGCGTGGGGCTCCGCCATGGGACGGGACCCTGCCCCCCAGCTCCACAACCACCTACTCGGCGCAAACCCAGCGCCGATACTGAAGCACTGAGGCCGGCAGCCCTCGCACTGGTCCCTTGTGCGCTTCAGTTACTGGAGCCAGCATCGAGCCGCAGGAGCGCGCGGGGCGGGCAGCGCTGCTCCCATCTCTCACCTCCAGTTTGCCCCGAGCCCCCCAGCACCGGATTGCTCCCCGCAGTCGCTGCCATCGCCACCTCTCCACGAGGATTTAACCCGCCGGGTTCCCATCGCGCACGAAGCGGTTCACCGTAACCGTGAGGGCGCAAGAAGCGCATCACCGAAGCGAGAGCCCAGCGCGCCGGGACCCGGACGCCCGCCCGCGGGGTCGAGCAGGGACCCCCGGCCCTGGCACCTCCGGCCCTGCTGCGCAACGAGCGTGCACGCCCGCGCCGGGGGTCCCGCGGGGCCAGGACGCGCCGGATCCGGCGGGTCCGGATCCCAGCGGCTCCCGCAGGATCCTGCCGGTCAGGATTACCCCAGGTCCGGACCGCACCGGACCCGGGCATCCGGCGGGGCCCGGGTCCCCGAACACCCCCCGCCCCAAGCCACAGCCGGGTCCCAGCTCCCCTCCGGCGGAGCAGCCGAGCCCCCCTTACCTTTGTGCCCGCCGAAGGCGCCGTACCAGGACAGCGAGAGCAGCGCGCAGAGGCAGCCGAGCAGCAGCGTGAGCGCCGTGCCGCTGCGGAGCCTCATCGCCTCCTCGCCGGCGGGGGCGGACGCATGTCCCGGGCGCGGCGCGGCCTCGGCGGAGCGGAGCGGAGCGGAACGGAACGGAACGGAACGGCGCGGGGCGAACCGCCCGGGCGGCCCCAGGCAGCCACCGCGCCGGGCCGGGCCGCGCCGGGGCGGGCGGGGCGGGGCGGGGCAAAGGGGCGGGGCACAAGGGGCGGGGCGGGAGCGGGCGGAGAGCGCCCCCGTGCGGGGACTGCGGGGGTAGGGGTGAGTGCGCGTACAAACGCGTGTAGCGCATACGTGTATGTGTACATGTATGTAAGTGTGTACGTACGTGTATGTGTACAGGTGTGTACATATGTGTACATACATGTATATATACAGGTGTGTACGTGTGTGTACATACGTGTATGTGTACAGGTGGGTACGTGTGTGTACACATACGTGTGTGTACATGTGTGTATACATAAGTGTGTGTACATAAGTTTGTGTACATGCATGTATGTGTGTGTACATACATGTGTGTGTAAATACGTGTATGTGTACAGGTGGGTACGTGTGTGTACACATACATGTGTGTACATGTGTGTGTACATAAGTGTGTGTACATAAGTTTGTGTACATGCATGTATGTGTGTGTACATACGTGGGTGTGTACATACGTGTATGTGTCCATGTGTGTATTTGTGTGTACACACGTATGTGTCCATGTGTGTACGTGTGTGTACATACGTGTATGTGTACATGTGTGTACATACGTGTGCGTACATACGTGTATGTGCATGTATATGCATATGTATAGGTGTGTGTGTAAACGTTTGTGTATGTGTGTGTACTTGTGTGAGCATACATGTGTGTAAACGTCTGTACATGTGTGTATGTGTGTCTGTGTATACGTGTCTGTGCATATACACATAGCTGGTTCATACAGACGCGCACACACACCCTTGTGCACACCCCTGTGTCTGTACAGAGGTACACAGATACCTGTGGGTGCCTGCACGGGTCTATACAAGTGTGTGTGTGCACGCACACACCCAGGTCCATATACCTGTTCGTGTGCATATGCCTGGGTCCATACATCCCTATGGCCATGTCGTGTGCGCACGTGCACCTGTATGCACGCATGGGAGTGCACACATGGGGGTGTGCATAAGGACCCTCGCATAGCTGGGGGGTGCGTGCAGGATGAGGTGCAGGCAGCAAACCCCACGGCCATGCAGTCAGTGCATATTTGCTGCCATTTCTGCAGGAGCGTTTCATCGTGGTCAAGGAAGCAGCACTTAATGCTTACTGAGAGGAAATCGATGCCGGATGAATACTGCAAATGGGAGTTGCTGCCTGGAAGGACACCATCCCTCTTCCAAAGGACCTGGCACCCAGGGTTAAGGCCTCAAGCTGCTTCTGGGGTGAAGGATGGAAGAAAACAGATTTAGCTATTATTTTGCCCTTGTTTTCTCCTATTAATGGGTCTGGATGTATTTCACTGCAGACCAAGAGGAGCCATACAGGGAGGCTGGGTTCGAAATGCTGAGTTTGCACAGCTCCATCACCTGAACTTGTTCCTGTGGTTGTCCACGAGGTCAAAAAGGAGATGGCAGCTCATGTGCTCCATACGTGGGTACATCATTCCTCCAGCAAAAGCTGCCATCTTCTCTGGAGCTCTTTTAGTGAGTAAATAGTTCTCAGATGTGTAAATATTTGGCATCCACTGATCCAAGTCTGTTGCTTGAAATGGCTGGATCAATCAGAGAGTAATGTAAGGTGAAGCGGAGGTGGGAATGGGAATCCAGGCACTCAGAGATGCTCTGCTGCAGCCTTGGAGCTGAAGTAGCCAGCAGGGATGTGCTGGGAGCCATCCATGCTCCATGGGCATGTTTCCTCCTGGAAGCACTCCAGCTGACATGGGAATCCTTCTGAGACGGAGAAATCCATCAGATGGGTCCTCAGGCCTCTACTCCATTTCCTTCTGGAAAGGCAAAGGCCGCTCAGCACCCAGGGGCTGCCTCGAGGTGCTGAAAGGCACACGTGTAGGAGGAAAAGCGTGGACCACCCACTTCTGCAGGGGATGGCTGTGTCTGCTGCATCCTTGGACTCTTCTCTAGTTCAGAAAATAAAACACGTCTTTCAACTCTTGCAACGGTCTCTCCCGGTGACCAGAAAACCCAGGAAGGAAATCGGCAGAGGGAGCCCGTTGGACGGCACCGGGGTTCTGCCCCCACTGCCGGGAACCAGCCAGGAGCTGCAGGGCTCACACCGGGCACATCCCTGAGTAAGGAAACGCACTGAACATCACTCTTGGCAATAGCGAAAAGAGTGAGGAATCTGTGCTTCCTCCCCTGGCTTTTGCAAGGCATTGCCCAGGTGACCATCACCACAGAACATGAGCCAGAACCACATCCCAACCACACCAGCAGAGCAAAGAAAAGCCCCAGAAGCTCCGTCCCACCCAGCCCGCGTGCTTTCTCGCCTTAAACCTATGTGTTAAACCCAGGAGCAAACAGAGGGTTCACAGGAATTAATGGCAACCTCCCCCCCCCATCCCCAGGGGTTGCAGCCAAGTAAGAGCTGAAAGGCGCTTGAAACCCTACCACTGTGACAGAGTTTGGGGAGACAACATGACCCGTTTTAGAGCATTAGATGTTGGCTGGTTTATTTTCAGAGGTGCAAAACACTCCTACACCCGAGGTACGCGGTGTGTCTGCAGTGGAAGAGAACAGAACAGCATCAATAATTTCTTCGAGACAATTAATTAGACTCTTTCCCAAGGATAAAGCTTAATCTAATTTCTGCTGTTACACTTTGTCTTCATAAATGTCTGAAGAAACGAATGAGCTTTACAGCACCCTCGCATGACAGAAACCTTGGGCTCTCTGGTGAAAAATGGGCGACTAAGCAAAACTGCCAGCACTTGTGATCTTCCTCTCAGACCTGCAAAGTTCCCCTTTATTCTTGAAACCCCTCTTTATCCCAGTTTTGGCTTTTGTTCTGTTTTCAACGAGCAAACTTTGAGCCTCGGTCAAAGTCTAAAATATGAACTACGGAGACTCAAAACCCCAGCAGCAAATAAACAGAGGGAATATGGCTGTTTTAAGGGGATCTGATGCTCTTTGAACAGTTGATGTTGGCAATACTGAGCACGCTGCAGAAATGAGGCTCCTTCCACGGAGAGCACTCCAAAAGCAACCCAGAGGTCCTGAGGCCATTACAAAAATTAGAAAGAGAAAACATTTGTTAGGCCTAGATAGGGAATGTAATCCGGGTTTGTAGCTGATTTTATCTAGCTCGCTAAAGAGCTTGGCTCTGGAGTTTGAGCAGGTCGGGCTCAGTCCTCCCCAGGCAAAGAGCACTTGCTGTTTGCCTCATAAGCCAACGTAACTTCATTTTCTACATGTTTTATAGGCTGCTGTGAAGCATTCCAAATTCTCCTTAGCCCCCAGAGATGAAGATCACAACAGGGTGTTTACCTTGGAAGTGCTGACGTGCTGACGCTTTAATGCAGGGCAAAAGCCACACGTCAAGTTCTCAGTGCAGCATTCACCCCAAGCAATCTGTGTAGGCTGCAAAGCATTCCTGCTCACTTTTGGGAACATGAAAGTATTTTCACGACACCCATAGCGTGCTTGTACTTTGTGCCTGCTTTCCAAGTGTTTTCCCTATCTTCTCCTCTGTCTCAGTGAAAACACTGTCCCAGAGTTTCCTGCCCTTAAAAGTTACACGTCACACCAATGAGAAGTGGTGCAGGGCCTGTGTAAACACCTGACGTGGCAGAGCTAACCTGCAGGAAGGCTCAACCTCAAAATGAGACAGCAAAAATGAACCCTCCCAGCTTTCCCTTCTGCCTGCGCGGCTGAGGAAGGGCAGTTTCCGCTTCAGAGCACCAAACAGTGTTTCCACTGGGCTGGAGGAGGAGGGGAACCATCATGGGATCAAGCTGAGTCACTACCATCTGATGTGATGCGTCCAGAGCAACCTGCACCTCTCCAGAAGCATCTGGAAGGAGCATGTGCTCTGCAGCACCCGGTCCAGCCCGGTGAGCACCCACCCGCTGCGGTGCTGCGCTGTCCCTCCATCACCACACATCACTGCCAGACCCAGGGTTACACATATGGCAAACCTTCCCCTCCTCACCAGGAGTGCCAGGGCAGTGATTTGGGCCTCAGGCTGGAGCGATGACTTAGGGAAGAATTCCCTCTGGAAAATCATCATCACCTCTCAGGCAATTTGCAAGCAAACAAAAGATCCCCCAGCCTTCATCCTGCCAGGGCTTTACTGTGAACATGAGAAGTTTGGCCATAAGGATCATTCTGGTGGTCGTGCCCTCAGAGCAAGAACCTCCCCAAATATTCTTAAGCACTTCCCAGCGGGAAGCGGGTGTAGCGAGGCAGCAGAGCACTGCAGGGATGCTCACTGCTCCTTTTTTGAGCCTTCCCTCTGTACATTTGAAATTGTAAACTGCAACAGCTTTTTTCCCCCTCCCCTTTTGCTGCTCCTTTGCCGCATCCACCTGTGAAGCTGGCTGCTCAGCACCAAGGGCTGAGAATCCACTTTTTGAGCAGGGGTTGCAGCGATGCTATGGGACTCCTGAAGAACCATCAGAAAACATCCGTACAGCCACAGCTTCGCGCTGAGAATGCCAAAACCCGGATCCCCCAGCAAACAGAAGGAAAAACATCCCAACACCTGTGGGAACACGGCCCAGCTGCTCGCGTGGCCTCAACGGGGGGGCTGAGAAACCGCCCAGAGGCACAGCTCCGGGCTGGGGCTATAGGAAACGCGGGCAGAGGGAGGTCCGAGGTCTGCCCCAGAGAAAGGCTTGCTGGGAGGAAATCCCCGACCTCGAGGAGGAAGAGGAGGGGGTGACTCACCGAGTCAGCCGTGTCCCGTGACGGGTGAGGTAAGCTCCCAGCGGCCCGGTGAAAGCCTTGTTTTCCTTAGGTTTTGTAAAAGTGCACGGTGTCACCGCCAGAAAGCTGAGCGTGACTCAGCGTTCTCACCGGGAGGAGGGAAGTTCCCTCTGGCTTTTGGCCGCTTCCACGTTTGCCAACTGGATTAAGGTTCACACGGAGGAAAGCTTAGATGTCTGATTTTAGTTTTGTGCATTGCCTGGTAAATGCGTTGATTGATCTGGAGACACAAGTGGCTTGAAGAGACCCAGCAACTTGAGGACAACCCCCTGTGCGATGGAGAGGGGAATAAGCAGTTGGTCCTGTCTCAGGTGGCAGCAGCGCTTCCTAGGGAAAAGATGTGCTGGGGCTGGGTCCCAAAATACAAATCTTTGGCTCTATAAACGAGACCAAAAGTGACCATCAGGGTCCTCAGAAACAGGACATGAGATGGACACACTGGAGGTGTTGCTTGGCAAGGCAGAGTCAGCATTGGCAGTGCTCTGTGCTGCATGTCCTACAACTTCTGCCCTTCTCATCTTATAGGGAAAAACAATAATCCAATGATGTCAAGTCACTAGCTTTCACCAACACTTTCTGAAATAAGAATACACGCAGCAAAGAGGCAGAAGAGAAGGTGAACGAGATACACGTGCCCAAACCTTTCAATATCTCGTGCTATAAAAGCTGGTGAATCATTCCCTGTGCTGCATCATCATGCTTACATCTGAATCTGTTTATGTTTAAACTTAAACTCATGGCTTCACAGTGGAATATTGCCATGCCATGCCTGGAAATTGAAATTCCTAGAAAATACTAGTAAAGGTTTTATGTTTAAAAGGGCAACCCTACCATTGTAAATAGTGTTTTCCAGAGAAGTGATGCAATGTCAAAATTGCCACACATATGCCAAAGGTGTAGCTATATGGAAGGCCAAGTGTTTTAACATATATACTTTAGGTCAAGAAATAAACTACCTTCCCATTGTGGCAATTAAAACTTATCCTTCTCTTGATTGCAGAAGATGGTAAATCATTGCAGTTTCTCTTGAGCTTTTATTACCTTAAACCAAGAAATATGTCACTAATAGTCAGAGTGGTCAGGCCCTTGGGTGAGAGGGAATTAATACCAATGAGGCACCTAATAATCATCGATCCATCTTTATTTAATTGCCTTTGGATGGCACAGATGGTGTGTTCTGCCAGCTGGACTCCCGTGGCCAGATTAAGAGGCCTGTCAACTGCATCTGATCTGCACGAGAACACTGCTGCCAACCAGCTTGGAAAGCCCCCAGAACATCCTCCTTAATGTCAGTTGTGTTTATATCAGTATCTTTATTTTTAGCCCCCCCTTCTGAAACACCAAGTTCAGGGAAGAGCATTAGCCTAAGAGTTATTTATTCCTGCCACGCTGAGCATGTGAAGCTCTCCAATGGGTGCTGTCGCCCGGCAAGAGCGGGGCAGGCACAGGGACCCCACCTCCATCATCTGGCCGGGTTAGCGTTATGAAGGTGATGAACAGGACCAGGGTGGCCAAGCGCTGTGTTAACACACGCCCTGGCTAACGCAGGCGATGGGGATCAGCAGATCCCGGGGTGCACTGCACGTCTGCAGTCATGTCTGCACACCAGTGGGTGGCGGAGGCCACTGTGACCACCCAGAAGGTACCGCTGCCGCCGCACTCGGTCCCCAGTGCCGAGTCACAGGTGATGCTGCAGTGATCCGCACAGCCCCGCTCCCCCCGTCCCGATGGACCACCCCGGCCGCAGCTCCGGGGTGCGAACCGGCCCGAGGGGCGGAGCTTGACTCTCGGGGGGGCGGAGCCTATCGGCGGTGGGCGGGGCGAGCGGCCCCTCCCCGCGGCACTATAAGGCCGCAGCTCCCGGTCCGCCTCCCGCTCCCGCCCTGCTGCTCCCCGGCTCCCGGCGTCCCGACGGCAATTCCTGCTGCGCCACAGCCATGGCGGCGCTGACGGTGAAAGCCTACCTGCTGGGCAAGGAGGAGGCGGCCCGCGAGATCCGCCGCTTCGCGCTGCCGCTGCCCGTCCGCTACCGGGCCATCCATGACCGCATCGCCGAGCTCTTCCAGGGGCTGCTGCGGGCCGGGCCGCCGCCCGCCTTCCGCATGCACTATAAGGGTGAGGGGGACCGGCGGTGGGTCGGGCCCCGGGGGGTGGGAAAGCCTCGGGGCACCGGGCTCCCCGCTGCCACCCCGCGGGGTACCCAGCAGGGGCTGCCGGCAGCCGTGACACTGGACCGGGCACCTAATGCTGCACTTTGCCCTTTCTAGATGAAGACGGAGACCTGATCGCGTTTTCCACCGACGAGGAGCTGGAGATGGCGATGCCTTACATGCAGGATGGCGTCTTCCGTGTTTACATCAAAGGTAACGTCGCTGGGCCCCGAAGGGCGGCGGCAGGACTCGATGTCGTGCTGTGCACTTGCTGGCAGGGTGCCGAAAATGGGAGACAAGCACCAACCCTTCCCCTTGCCCTCAAGGGCCTGGTGTAACCGGCGGTGTTTGCGGGGGGAGGCTAAATAAAGGGCAGGGGAATACACCAGAATGAGCTCTCCCTGCTGAGGTGGGGCAGGCAGATGACAAGTTTCCCCCTAGCCCTGTCATCTTGGCTGGCCCAATGTGAGCCACTGTTGCCATGCTGGCTCCCTGGAAGTACCAGCCTGGCCCTGGTATCATCAATATTCACAACAATGCATAAGGAAGCCTTAATTCCAGTGTATTGAGTGCTTAGACACTCCCTTTTGTTATCTTGGATATCCATAAAGCTTTGTCTGCAGTCCCTTTAATGAGTCACACAAGCCAGTGGCTGTTGTCCCCGTTCTGCCTCCTGGCATCTCTTCCTGGGTCCCTCTCTCGAACTCATTTTGTTCTTGTAGTGCTTAGGAAGGTAGGATGAGAAGCCAAACTCGGTGGTGCAGCATTAATCCATAACACGTCTCTTGGCATGTTGATTCTAGATAAGGCATGCTCAGAGGAGCAGGTATCTTTGTGAACCACCTTTGCACTTGGTTGAAGTTCTCTTATGTGCCCCCCCAAGCTTGTGTTTGGCAGCCAGTGTAAAAATAAACTGACCTAGTAAGTCAATACTGCACCAACAAGAGCTGTTTGTGCTTCCTTCTCCTCTGCCTGATTTCCAGCCTTTAAATAGTAACCTGTTCTTGATGCAAAGTTCCCTTTCCCTTAATAGAGAAAAAGGAGTGCAGGCGGGAGCATCGCTCGCAGTGCAGCCAGGAGCCCCCCCGCGACATGGTGCACCCCAACGTGATCTGCGATGGCTGCGAGGGGCCGGTGGTGGGTGCCAGGTTCAAGTGCACTGTCTGCCCAGACTATGACCTGTGCAGCACCTGCGAGGGTAAAGGCATCCACAAGGAGCACAACATGGTGATGTTCCAGAGCCCACTGCTGAATCCATTTGAGGTGAGCAAAATCTGTGGAGGGGAACTACTGAACTACCTCAGATTTAGGTCCTGAGTTTCGATTACTCAGAATGGGTCTGTGTGAACAGAGTCACAGGAACTCTACTCCTTACAGTGGCTTCCCCGAGGACGCTGGCTCCGTAAAATGCGGCATGGTGTTCCCCCTTTCCCATGGATGCACTGCTGGGGGTATCCTGGCCCTGCTGCTCCATGCCAGAATTCCGAACAAGCCCAGGCCAGCGCTGCAGCCTCCAGTCCACCCACTGCGGAAGGTAAGAGGAGATGCCCTGGTAAGCAAGGTGGTGGTGGGGCCAGACTAGCTGAGGTTCTGCAGCACAGGGTAGAATCTGGGTGGAAAAATAGACATAGGAGCTAACCTAATTTGCTTGAAATAATTAGTACCTTTCAGAATGGGATTATTTTAAGGCATGCTTGGATCCATGCAGTCAATGAGGATGCTGATAGAGGAGAGTATCTGGAACCAAACGAAGCCAAACTGTTAGGTCAAGCATGTCACTACTCCAGATCTGCCTTTCAGCATGGCTAATGAGCCTTAACAATGCTAATACCACCGGCTTTCTGTCCCAGAGGTAGCTCAGAGTTGGATTTTTGTCTCTGTGCTGCTGTTGTCAGTGTATGTGAGTGACAGGAAGCGAGCACCAAGATCTCAGGGATAACTGTAGGTGCTGTTTCCCTCTGAGCATCTGTGTGTGCTAATGGAAGTTGTTTTTCTAGAAGCTTCTACTAACAGCCAGCCTCAGGACCCCAATGTCACCTTCTTAAAGAATGTTGGGGAGAGTGTGGCAGCTTTTCTGAGCCCCCTGGGTAAGTGGCTTACAGTTTGTTATCCCAATCCCTGAGACTGGCTTAAAGGTCCTTTTAACAGCAGCAGGCAGCTGTTGGGACTGATACCAGGACTACCTCATCCTACTAAGCCTCAGAGGCTTACTTTACTCCTGGTACTAATAATGCCTAGGCTTAGAACAGCTGCTCGGTACCTTTTCAGAGCC
Organism: Myiopsitta monachus; assembly: GCA_017639245.1. Lineage (NCBI taxonomy): Eukaryota > Metazoa > Chordata > Aves > Psittaciformes > Psittacidae > Myiopsitta > Myiopsitta monachus. The sequence continues at coordinate 27,397,576 of CM029917.1, forward strand.
CCCCTTTGGGAGGAAATGCAAGATTTTAGTAACATGTCACCACTGTAACACCAGTGTTAAGTCAGTGGTGACTCAGGAGTTTGCCTGCCTCAAGTAGACATGGATGACTTCTGCCCTGACACTGTAAATATATGGCTTATCTGAAGGATAAAGGATGACTGGTGCTTAACTACATGTAACATGGCAAACTGTATGATTACAGAAACCTTACAGTGTTTAGACCAGGACTGATCCATGCTCCTTTAAGACTGTGCTTTGGAAAAACCTCTGTAAGACTTCCTCCATCTCAAATGCACCTCTAGGTATTGAAGTTGATATTGATGTGGAACATGGAGGACAGAGAAGCAAAGTGACTCCTGCTGCTCCCAATCAAGAGAAGAGCAATGCTGAGTCAAGCAGTGGTACTTCTAACCAGAACGTTCAGACCAAACCAGACTGGAATAACACAGAGCCTGCTACAGAAGTAAATACTGTTGCAGAGCAGATACAAGACATGGTGATAGATCCTGTGCCCACACAAATGGAAGATGGCAGCTTCCAGTCCCAGGTACAAGAACTATGACACTAATTCAGTAACTTACTGGTGAGGCTTTACTAAAAAGGAAGATCATTATTTAGCATGCATTGTGGGATTGAATATTAAGATACCAGCCGCTTAAGTGGTACACAGCACCTTTGCTTTACAAGTTTACAGCAAAGGTGGTGGGATTTCTTGTGGAAAGGCAGATAGCAGGAGCATGCAGCCTACCTGGAAAGCACTGTAGCATCTGGACCCTTTTTCTCTCCATTTCAGGAACAGAGTGAGTCCAGCAGTTCGTCAGGGGGTGATGAGGACTGGACCCATTTATCTTCCAAAGAAGTGGATCCTTCCACAGGTGAGCTTCAGTCCCTGCAAATGCCAGAGACTGATGGTCCCAGCTCCCTGGATGTATCTCGGGATCCTCCCCAGCCAGGACCTACAGGACTGCGAGAAGCTGCACTCTACCCACATCTCCCACCAGGTATGAGAATGTGTACAGGTTTCATGGAGAGAGTAATTTTCACTCAGGAACTGCCAACTTCCCTGACATAAGCAGCCCTGCTCTTAGAGGTGCTAGAAACTAAGGTCACATACAGTACAGCTGAACTTGGCTGTGACTTCGTTAGCAGGCATGGCAGCTCTTGTATCCTGTTAGAGACAGTCAGCTGGTTCTCCTCTTGAATGTGGGCAGCTGAGTCTTAACTGAGACTTCTGACCTTAGGCTAATAATGCCATTTGAGCAAAATGAAAGAAGGTGTTACCCTAAATCATGTCCTTGCTATGTACTCTTCGAGAGGGCCTTTTGATGCAGAATGAGAACTAGTACATCATGTGGCTTTAAGACGGCATTATTTTGGTTGGAGCCAGTAACACTATACAAGGCCACTTAAACTAGATGAACAGTGCAGAGCCTTGCAGCAAGGGGAGCTGAGTCTGACTAAGCTGTTTTCTTACAGCTGAGTGTATGTGATATATCTCATGTCAAACACCTCCCTCCCAGCAGACAAAGGCGAGCATCTCCTAGCTTTTAATCAGCCATGCTAGATTTACCAGAATTAGTGCCAACCTACATAAAGTGTGGTATTGCCTTGGCTACTTTGCCAATTACATGAAATGCTGCAACTTGAGGTTATTCTTCTCTTAACAGAAGCAGACCCTCGCCTTATTGAGTCTCTGTCCCAGATGCTCTCCATGGGCTTCTCTGATGAGGGTGGATGGCTCACTCGACTCCTGCAGACAAAGAACTGCGACATTGGGGCAGCACTAGATGCCATCCAGTACTCCAAGCAGCCACCTCACTTGTAGTCACCTGTGTAACACAAAGCACTTTCCTTCTAACTGAAAGCAGACAGTACAGTTCAACTCAGTGGTTCACCTTTCTTCTTGCTAAGAGTTTGCCTCATGTTTCTAAGTGCTTGTAGAACGGAGGAAAAATAAATATGACTTCCTGTGATCAGTCTCTGTGAGTGTTTACCTACCCAAGTTAAAAGTTGGAGGGACTAGGCTAAGAGCATGTTGCTTTCAGCAGGCAGCTCCCTAGGCGAGGGAAGCAGCCCAGGGCTGTGGTACCTCTGGGTACCCTTGGGGCTGCACTGCTGAAGAGAAATCAAATGCTTTGCTGATCCTGAAGCCTGCTCTGGAATAAAGGGTTGCTAAGGGAGATCTCAACAAAGAGGTGGTACAGGGGAGAAAAGCTGTAGTTTGGAATGGGGAGATAATCACAGAATTTAATTGTGCTGGCCTGGAATCCTTAGAGCCTGGGCACTTTCCTCCCAAGCTGACCTACTTCCCTTCTAATTTCTAACTGATGAGGCTGATCGACAACCCTCCATAACCTTAGTCCTTGTCCCCTGCAACAGTTGCCTCCACCCTCATGGCCTTCCCCCAGACACGGCCATGCAGCAAGTAAACAGCTTTAATAATGCAGTCCTTCAAGGTTTACAGTAAATCTTGCCTCAGTACTTGGCATACCAACTACACTATGGAGATAAACAAGAAAGCAGTGCCAAACATGCCTCAGCTTATCAGAGATCATCATCAAACTCATCACCTGTGCAGAAGAGGTGTTCACAAGAAATTATGCTAGGCTTTGGCCCATTGCTACAGTTAACAAAAGTGTTTGCTCTCCTTGTGCTGTCTGAACAGCACCTTGCTGCAGTGGTGCCCATGACACTGGATCCTGCCCTTATCGATTGGCTTTGAGGTTCTTTGAACAACACATCCTCCCCAGCTGAGCAACTGATGCTGGGCACCATGGTGGCAGGCAGTTTTGAGCCAATCTGCTCAGTGCTAGCAACACACTTTTTAAATTCAAAACCTGTACCTTGAGACGGAGCTCCTTGGGCCTGTTCTGAGCATCTACTGACCATAGCAGCATCTGCAGCAGTCACGCTGTGCAGCCCCAACCTTCCACTGCCCTCCTGTGGTGATAAAGTGATCCCGGCAGCATTTTCACTGTAGTTCTTAGAATGTGAGAGAAATTTTTCCCACTTTGAGGGTTTGGTACAAGCATTTGGGTTTGGTGTATTCTCCTTGGGCACTATGGGCTCACAGACAGCAGGAGCCATGCTGCGTCCACAAACAGCATCTCCATCATCTTGATCAGGCACTGCTACTGAACATTTCTTGCGCTGTAAGAAGAAAGAGAGCTGGGTTATAAATCCAGAATGCGCAGCCAAGCTGCCCAGAAGAGGCAAAGAAAGAGCACTCAGATCCTTCAAATGCACCCAAATCCTCACCAGCCCTCTGAGGCAGACGTGGGGCTGGTGCTCTGGGTGGGCCTATGAGCTTCGGGCTTTGGAGACCCAGGTCAACTTCACTGGTGCTGCAGGTAATCACAGTAACTTTAACAACTGCATTACGACATAGGTGCCACTGCTCAGTAAGGCACAGGTTGCAGCTGTGCTGATGGAGGAATCTGGCTCAACCACTCAGCCTGCACAAGGTGGCATTGTTTTTACTTGATTAAAAACTCTCAGAGAGATGCTCCTGATGATTCTTCTTCTCCTCCTCAATCATTCAAATAGAAGAGCAGAGGAAGACTCATAAAAATTCAAAATTATGAAAACATAAAAGAGGTCAGGAGAAAGTTCTGGTTTACTGGTAGGAAGCATCTTCTACAACAAATATAACCAGTTTTAACCTTTTTGGCTTGGTAGGCAAGCTGGGAAACATCATTTTCTGCAGTGTACTCCTGAGCATCACTGGAGAGGAAGCTCTTCTGGTGTTTCCTGGCCAAGAAAACCATTCACAAAGAGACAGATTAGCTCCGCTGTGATTTTATTTCACAAGTCACCAGAAGTGTTCATAAAATGCACAGTTCTAGCAATAAGAGAAGTTTTATCCCCAAATGCCAAATCCCTGCTCAGCTCAGGTTGCACACTGCAACCTGTACTTTGTTGAGCTACCAGAGCTGAGCTACTTCCCACACCTCCAAACCAAATGTCACCACTCAGGGGCAGGAATTACCAAAAATTAAAGGTCTTTCTGTACCTTTGTTCTTCCACAGTGTTCTTCCTCCAGGAACAGAACTGCTGCCTTTCTGTACCTGCCTCCTCCTCCCCATCTTCATTGTCTGTGTCCAAATATTTACTCCAGCGACTGACTTCTGCCCTTCCCTCCTGCAAGATTGGAAAATGACTGAGAACAGCAAAATACAGAGTTCTCAGTTTTAGCATTGTTATGTATGTGCTGAATGCTTCAAATCACAGATCAGTTTAGGACATGTTCTTGTGTCATGTTCCCAGGTTCAGTACCCCAGTGGAACAGAGAGTTTCCGTATGCATCCTGTTCTCTCTCTGATTACATATACTATCCCAGCTGTCTGAGCCTTATAAAAGGATCACTGATTTCACTGTGATTCACCTGGGTCAGTCTGGGTTGGTATTTACTTCAGCTTTGAAGGTATCTTACCTGCTGGACTGAACTGTCTTCACGTTGGGCTGCTGTATTTTTGCTGTCTTTTACGGAGTCTTCTACACACCTAAAACAAAGGTTCAGAGTTCCTAAAACACAATTCTCTCTGATGGTTTGTGATTATCAAACCACCTACTCACAGCACAAGGGATTGGATAGGAAGCACGGATAGGTACTCCAGATAGGAGGTATGTCAGAAAAACAAATGATCTACAGAAAAGCAAAGTCAAATTAAGGGTTTGCAAGATATATTGCCCAAATATGTGAAAATACTAGTTAGAGAAGAGCTTTCTATAGAAACTTCGTAGTTTCTGTACAAACACAGTAACAAGTTTGCTCTAAAGCTGCTAATCATGAAATGATAAATTCTAATTGATCATTAAAGAGAGGAAGTTTATATTGGATATAAGGAAGAAATTCTTTCCTGTAAGGGTGGTGAGGCACTGGAATGGGTTGCCCAGGGAAGCTGTGAATGCTCCATCGCTGGTGGTGTGCAAGGCCGGGTTGGACATAGCCTTGGGTGGCATGGTTTAGTGGGAGGTGTCCCTGCCCATGGCAGGGGGTTGGAACGAGATGATCTTAAGGTCCTTTCCAACCCTAACTGTTCTATGGTTCTATAACTAGAGATGTTATGACACGATGTCCCAGCGTCTTTGGGAGAACAGCTTAAACCCCACTAATGCTATCCCAAGCTACCACGGAAAAAAGGGAAGTTATTTCACAATGTTTTGAATTTCACAATGTTTTGAGACTAGAAATAACCCTCTTTGATAAAGTGAACAAAGAGTTTTCTTCCCAAAGCTCAACCCTGAAGCACTGCGTTTATGCAACTCAGTTATCTAACAAGCTTTGACTGATTTCTGGAAATACCCTTGAGTGGAAGGGAAGCTGGAGCAGGTCAAGACCGGTTCGAGACCGGGGGATTTGTAAACAGATTCGGGAATGAAATAAACAGGAAAGCGCTGCTCAGATCTTCCAGCCCAGCAGGAATTAACACCCAAATGCCGGCACTAAACAGGTCTCTTTTTATCAACAGCAGCAGCAATTACACAACAGATTCACAGTGTGAAACCCCCGAGTGCCAGCAGCAGCACCCACAGTGGGGGATGCTTTCATCGGAGGATGCACCTCTGCACTGAGCTGTCTCTGAGATGGGCACTTCCACAGCTCATCAAACAGAAAATAAGGCAATTATTAAAACCCTTCCAAATCCAAACTTTATGGCATGTATTCTGATGGGTATAAAGGTGTGAGCAACACACATTATTGATCAAATAAACTTACCTGGAAAAAATCCCTGTCAAAAGAAATACGGCAGTGCACTAAACCAAACAGATCACTTACTCCTATGAGGTGACGACAGAACTGGCACGTGTCATAACTTTACAATAGGCAAAACCCTCCCATGGGCCCAAATTAGGTAACAGGCACCCCAGGAGCCACGAGGTACTCCTCGGCCGTAGCACACGCAACTAAACGAGCAGGTAACGATTAAACACCGTACCGAGATGTCCACCCGACTGCCTCCTCTGCCTCACCCTGCAGCAGGTTCAGCTTCTGGACATGGCGCCTGCAGTCCAGGGCAGAGCCTTGCCCGTAAAGCTGTAAGCAAGAACACAGCTTAGGGGGCAGCCAGGGGGAAACACGGGCCGTGAGGCTCCGCGTGTTAATTAAACCCAGAACACCCCGCAGGGGCCGTGCCCGCCTCGCTGGGGATGCCCCCCCCCCAGGTCACCCCCGGCCCCCTCACCTTCTGCACCGCCTGCCGCTGGCCGCACACGCTGCAGATCCACTTCCCGCTGCGCTTGGCCTAGGAAGGAGCGGAGGAGTCGGTCGCCGCCCGCTGCCCTGCCCCGCCCGCTGCCCGCTGCCCGCTGCCCTGCCCGCTGCCCTGCCCGCTGCCCTGCCCGCTGCCCTGCCCGCTGCCCGCACTCACCTGCTGCACCTGGAACAGGCGGCAGCGGCAGCACCGCAGGCCCCAGTACTGCGGCGCCATCGCCAAGGCAACGCGCGCCTTCCGGACACGTGACAGCGCCGGCGCGCCCGAGCGTGCCCCCTGCCGGCGGCGAGCGGCCCAGGCCGGCGGGGCCGGGCTCAACCGGGCACCGGGCGGGGCAGCAGCGGCCGCTGGGACCCGCTTAACGCGGCCTCCAATGGGCAGGGCCGGGCAGAGGGGGGTAGGAAAGGGAAAAGAAAGGGAAAAGGAATAAAAAGAGAACTGGAAAAAGGAGAGGAAAATAAAAATTATAATGAAAAAATAACATGGGAAAAAATGGGTAAAACAAAAAAAGGGAAAGGCAGACAAAAAAGATGGAAATTCACACCTGCTGTTTTGGATAATCACCACGGACAGGATACGAGCAGTACTCCACGAGCTGAGAGAAACAGGAGTCAAAGTAGTGCGTAGGATTCTGGTTCCTTTATTGAGTACGTGACATAAGACTGTGTAAAATCACATGTATTATTTGTACTTTAAAAAATGACAATAAATTACTGAATAATTAGTAAAAGCAGTTTGACTAATGGCTGCTCTCCAGTGATGCAGGGCACAGGAGGCAGAGAAACAAGGAATATGTACCAGCTGCGAATACATACAGAGACTGTCACAAGGAGGAATTAACACTGAGTAGCATGCCAAGTAGTGTTAAATGGGAACATCCAACCGTACGTGTCCTTCCCATCCTTCACATGCTGAATCCCAGCCAACAGCCGTAGCAAACCTTGCCTCCAGTGAGGGCTTAGCTCTCGCTCCTGCCCTGCAAGGCAGATGCCTGTGTACTGAGATGAATTTATCTGTAGGAACAGCATTAATTCTCCGTCCTCGGAGCGTGTGCCCTACTACCAGAAAGCTAACTCTTAGTTTCTTCTGGTCTTAACTGATCTAAATGAGCAGTCGCTCAGTCTCCCAGTTATTTTGCCTCTAACTGGAAAAGAGATCTAGTCTATTACTGAGATTTCCCATGAAGGGCTGATGGCAGAGGGCCACACTGCTTTGAATTCTTCCTCTTTAAGTATAATTGCCCTTCAATGAGCAGGAGTTTCTAACAGCATGTCCACTGCTGGACTCTGTACAGGAGATGCTCAGGAAGGACATGCTGAGCAGCTGCAGGTGATACAATGCTCCTGCACATCTTCCTGCCCCAGGAATTTCCAGGGGCTGACTGATCAGACTGTTCTTACGGGTCCTCCTAAAAACTGGACCCATCATTACCTCGTAAAAATAGGGAACAGACAAGAAACAAGGGATGTTTCCTGTACTGACAGGAAAAGTCCAGCAGACCACCATGCCACTGCCCTGTAACACCAAGGGTGATTCACCGCCTTCTAATTTAGGAACTTAGTCCCTCACTATAACCATCATAAGACCACTGATTGACTTAATATTACTTCTGCACTGAAGTCAAGGAGCTTGTGGCTTCCCAGACAAAGTAAACCCAATGGATTTCAAAGGATTAGAAAAGCAAATGCTAGAAAACCAGGCTTGTCTGAAAACTCCCAAATGCTGAAGGAGAACGTGATCATACGCTATGAAAATGCCAAATCCCATCTGACAGAAACCTGCAGACCTGAGAAATGTCCGTGTTTAGGTTGAGGGTGCTGGGAGCAGTGGGGCAGATTTGCACTAGAGCTGCTGAGTCACAGAACAGCACTGAAGAACTTACAAGGCTATTTCTGGGTCAGGGTCCTACAGCACTTGACTACACTGCACTAGCTCTCAGGTTGGCAGCCAGCGGTGAGCACGGCTCCAAACCAGGCTGCATCTGCTGTGCAAGTTACCCAGGAACCTACAGCAAACAAGGGCAGGCAAGGAGCAGTTACTGTCTGAAATAAAACTTCATTAAAATAAAGGACAGCAAAAGGCAGACATGCATAATTTACGGTGGTAATTCTGTATGTCAGGGGCTATTAGGTTCTAATGGCTCTCGAGAATATAAACCTAACTCCACCACCAGAGTAGCCAAAGAAGCACCTACAAAAAAGTCACAGTCAGAAGCCCCTTATCAACTGGAATCTATTGTAATTGTGTAGCTACTGGTCTCTGATTAAACAAAAAAGTCCCCAAACACAAAATACCAAACCATTCTGCCATCTGCCACGTTATCTCCCTGTTCCATCTCCCGAAGACAATTCCTGCTTTCCCCAGTTCACCCTGACACGGAGGAAAGCTCATAATCACTGGATGAACTGAACTGCCTCTCTACCTTCTTCTGATCTTTGATCTTTTGGAGAATGTTGACTTTTTTCTCAAAGTAGTTTACAAGGGCTGCTTCTGTCAGCATGGAAGCTAAGATCTGCTCAAAGGAGATAGACCAGTCAGTGTCAATGGTGCTACCATACCTGGCAGCTGAACTGCTGCCTTCGCAACCGACCAGGACCGTGTCATCTGCAATGTCTTCACACTGCAGGGAGCCTGTGCTGACCATGGAGTAGGAAGACATGGACATATCATCTTTGGTTTCATCATCTGATAGCAGCTGTAAAGGAGAGCTTTGTCCTTCCGCTGATGCATCTCCTAGAGTTTGGTTCTCCTGCTGTGGTTTTTCAGGCTGAGCATCTCTGCAGGTTTTGTCCTCATGGTCACCTTGGGGTTGCTGCTCAACTGCTGAATTCTGACTCTGCTCAGATGTTGGTGACTCCTCTTCACTCACAGGATCTTGGGTGTTGTTTGCTTTGCAGTCCTCAGACCTCCTCATGGGCCTGTTGGAGAACCTTTTCCCAACCTCCCCAATTCGCAGAAGGAGACTGGCTACAGTGGCAATGGCATGGTACAGCTCTTGCTCCACTGGGTCCTCACTGAACATGTTGTAAAGGGTCTTGCATAACTCTATGAATTGTTCCTTTAAAAGACAAAAACCAGAAGAGATGATGAAGTGATGAAGCTGAACAAAGTGACAGATTAAGCAACAGGCACCATCTTGGCAGACTCCTTGTTTATCTGCCTCCCTACCAAGTAAATGGCAAATTGCTCTGCTAATTCAGAACAGTCCAGTGTAGGCAAACTCCTCCCTCTGACATAGTGGCCAAATGAAGACACAGCTAGCAATTGAATAGCGGTGGCTTTTTTCTCCTGACAAATGAACATCTGAGAAAACTATCATTTGACTTCTGTCCTCCTACTCTTCTGTGGTCAGCTTCTAGGCATTTCCAAACTGGTTTAAGTAGCACCCATCAAAGAAATCAGAGACAGAAAAGATCACACCAGTCACCAGACTCTCTTTCCGGTAACCACATTCTTTGCTCTCCACCAAGCAGCTGTAACTTGAGGCAATGCAAACCCAAAAAAGCCAAACAAGTTTATATGACTGAAGGAATATTTGAAACTGCTCTGGAGGGAAAACACAGATTGCAGTTCTTATACAAAAAATTGTTCTGGGAGGCAGAGAGGATCAAATACATTTGATGGGTGGAAACAAAGCAGTTTGCCCATGTCCACTGGGAAATTCAACAGAAACGTGTGGAATTAGAGGCTTCTAAAGCTCACCAGAACAGAACAGCAGGGTAAACAGCAGGCAAAGACTGAGCACGCTGGCAAAACCACTGCACATACTGCTGAATTCCCCACAAAGCTGTCAGTCACCTAACTCAAAACCTTCACATTCATTTCTTACCTGGCTCATTTTGGGGAGATCTTTAATGGTTTCTTTCTTGGGCTCTTTTTCCTTGGCCCACATTCTTAGGTAGTATCTGTAGTCCTGTGGACTGGTACCTTTCTCCTCTGTAAGGTAAGAATAAGCCACTATGGTCAGGTGGTTAATGGTTTTCAGGTTTCAAAAGTGAACGCTGTGCCAGCAAAAATCATGCTGGAAGCAGGTTTTATTGACAGTCCAGGAAAGCCTCTACCAGGAAGGCTGCATTAATTTCTGCTGGTTTATCTGATCCAGTTCAGTAGAGCAAAATGTTAATACTGCTGCACCAGCCTGACTTCTCCTAAATGAACCCTATGAGCTGACAACTTGCCAGACATGAATTACAAATGTTATGCTCTTGGTATGTAAAAGTCAGAGCAGTAAGGCATGAGAGAGCTTTATTTCCCAGCTCACATCCCACTCTACCTCTGTCCACAAGAGACACTTTGAAAGGTTTCCTTGAGACAGCAAAGGACAATGAACAGTTATTAATAGGAGAGCGACAAGACTCGAATGTGGTCTCTACTGATGATGGAATTACCTTTTTCTGGACCATTCTCATTTGTCCTTCCTTTATCTTCTTGGGTTTCTAAAAAAAAATATGGAATTAGAAAATCATGGTTAATAACTGATTTTCAGCAATACAGCACACGAAGAACATAAGACAACTCAGTATACAAATTCAAATAACACATGAATATGTTTAGTATTAGGATAGAGCTCACAGTCCCACTTAGATGAGTGAATAGAACAGGATGGAAGCAAGAGGATGATGGGATGAACTGGGTAAAAAGCCACACTGAAAAAGTGGATTGAAGAGCTGAGGTAGACGGCAGAACTCTTAAAAGAAAGGGTGAAACACAGATATGAAAGACAGCTGAGCAATGTGATGGCTTAAAGAAGTTCAGTTATCCAAAGCAAGACAATGAATGGAAAAACCCCAGACCACTACTGAGCACATATGTGACTAATATCTACACTCACCATTATTCTCTGACTGAACTGACACTTTGGGAGCAATCAGCAGAGTCTAACTTCCCAAACTTTGCTTCTGCTTCCCTATATTGTCACCAGACTATCCAGGAAGTCTTGGCTCTACTCAGACTGCTCAATTAGCCACCCAGCACCAAACAGTACGATTACCCCTTGTACTTACTCAGGTTTGTATTTTCAGAGCATTATTACATTTTGGTAAACATTTAGCACAATTGACATATTTTGACCTCCTATTTGACAATCCCTAAAATCATGTTTTAAGAAATACAGTAAATTAGTCTACGAACAGTTTTACAATACAATGGCATGAATCATTATTCCTTTAAATTAGAAGATCGTGGAGTAGACACAGGTGCCATCTGCCCAGGTCAGCAGCCCCCATGCTCTGCTCTGAGCTTGTTTTCCACCTGCCAATTTCTAGGGTGAGACAAATTCCACTGGAAAAAAGATGGACAAAACCTATTTTGATCCAGGTTGAAACTCAATAGAATCTACTGAAAAGTATCTAACTACTCATAGAATTTTATTCATAGTGGGAGTGTCATGAAAAGAAGAGCAGCAGCTACAACTTCAGAGTATTTAAAATAGCACAGTGCTGTGAGCAGATGATATCAGCATGATAGTCATGCTCAATGCATGCACATAATCCACAGACTGACCTTGAGACTCACAGTGCAGGCAGAAATCCAGCTCTGAGACAAAAGGAGATACTTGAGCAGCAGAAAAAGGGGTTGAGGGGACAATATCCCCGATAGAAGAGAAGTAAAGGCCAGACACAGACAGACACAGAGAAGGAAACAAAAACAAGAGAGAGACAATGAGACTTGCATGAAAAACCTAGGTCATGGTGGGAGACAGGGGCTGATAAAAGCACACTGCTCCTCCTCAGCAGCCTGTGACTGCCTCAGAGCATGCTGTGTGATGCATGAAATGGGCACTGAGGAGTTTAAGCTCCAAACTTCTTTCCCATTACGCAACAAAGACAGCAAGTTCACACACTCTTATTGCCACCACAAGACCATGCTTTGCACAAAATCACTATTCATAGCACATGATTTATGCTGCAACTCCTGCCTGATCTGAGAGGTAAAGACACCAGTGTTGTATTACCTTCCGCTGTAACATCCTCTGTGAAATAACTTGTGGCCTCCAAAGCAGACTCTGTCTCCTCGGGGTTCAGAGCTGTATTTACAGAGAAGGAAATGTTAAGATCTCTAAGCTAATTGAACAGCAGTTATCACCCACTTCATTAGCAAAATTCATGAGGCATCCCTTTTCAACTGCATATCAGCATACACCATGCTCAATAGTGGCAGTATAGAGAAGCAATAGCAATCACTCACCAGGAGGCAGATGCAGTTTGTAGAGTACTTTGAGTTTTTCAGTGAGGTCACCATGGTACATCCCACCTACAAAATAAAAAAGCAAGGTTAAGAAAAACAGCCCTTAGGATAAAGAATCACCCTGTGCTCACAAGCTCAAACCAGAATGAGTTCACATGCAATGAGGAAATGATACCTGCACAAAGCCCTGTGCCGAAGCAGTAAAGAAATCCACAGCAAAGCTGCATTTTGTTTTGCCAACTGTTTCCCAAAACGGGAGACAGTGCAGCAGCAAAAAGGCATCTTTTGTTCTCGTGAAGCTTCCTGTAAGGCAGCCACCCTCCCCTTGTGACGGTGAAAACACCACTATCTCCTTTCAGTCTTCTGCTTGGAAAAGGACAGAAACTTGTTTTGCAATATTATATCATAGAATTATAGAATCATAGAATAGTTAGTGTTGGAAAGGACCTTAAGATCATCTAGTTCTAACTGCCCTGCCATGGGCAGGGACACATCACACTAAACCATGTCACCCGAGGCTCTGTCATCTCCAAACCCAACCACTTACTCATCCCTGTGACAAACTCCTTGAAGTTAATGAGAGAATCCCTATTCTCATCCAGAAGCCGGAACAAACGCCCTGCTAGCACCGGTGTATGTGCGCCGCAGGACCAGGGGGTCAAAGCGATGAATAGCTCTTTGAACTGCTCCATGTCAATGCGATACTGCTCCAGGTAGGGTAAACTCTGGTCCCGGCGGGCGGCTGCAGCACGGTTATTTCCCCAGTAACAGCTCATCAGATACTTTGCCTTTGGAGGAAAAGGATTAAAAGGTCAGATTATACTACACTACAACAGTCCAAAGGAGTGGAGACTTTGTTGCAGCTCAAGAATAGCATCAGGAAGCAAAGGAGAGACATTCCAGGCCACACAGTTTACCTCCCCCATTATTACTAGTGTTACTTCACTACAAAATAATACAAAATGAAGGAAGAGACAAGGATTTTGTGAATAGCACAAAGAACAATTTTAAGTGAAAAATACAAACCCCCCATTATTTCAGGTTTGAACAAAACGTCACTCAAGCTTTACTGTAACAGGTTTAAGAACTAAGCCTCTCTTTCTCAGTCTACAGCACAAAGCAACTGAGTTTGCAGTGACTTGGTAAATGGAGTTGGGTAATACCACTCCTTTAAAAAAGCACTGACAAACAGAGGCAAAGCACTTCAGTAATTTTGTCACAATTACAGACCAACTCAATGGCAAACTTGAGACCAAAAACTGAGGTACAGTCAATCCTAGCTCCCCATTCTAAGTGCTGTGTAACATTTCTTCCATTGACTCCAGAATCTCCTTCTGAATAAGTATCATTCAAATACTGTAAATGTGTTTTGGTTATCTTTGGGGGAAAAATAATGATCAACCAGAACATAATAGGGCCAGTCTTACTGGCACCATGTATAACAGAATGCCACATCTGTTTCTCGTAGGTTGGACTGAAACTCAAAGCAAAGTCATTGCTTCCCTTTCAATTTATTTTGATATTTGTTCTCTCTGTGTCCAAACAAATCTTCCTCACTCCATCTTCTTACCTTGAACACTACGTACAGCTCTTCTAGTTCCTCAATAGAGAAACCAATGTCACCTGACACAGCTCGAACCTATAGTTAGGGAGAAAATAGAGCGAACATTTTATTTCAAAGCTAGAAAAATTAAACACGACTCATGGAAAAATCTGGGTAATACAGAAGAGAAACAAACAAGTGCAAGGTGATACAATACAGGATGGGAGGGAAAACATAACCATTCTAATACTTCCTGTTGCTATGAATTACATGTCAGGAAGACAGTTTCTGGTCATGCAGAAACTGCTGACATTTGGAATGCCTAGAAAACATCGCCACCCTTATCCCCTGTTTGTGCAGGCACCTGACTGCGCAGACTGTGCTGCCCCTGCCTCTTGCTTTTATCTTCAGATGTTTGACTCAGATGTACTGAAAAACAACAGCGAAAGGAAGATGTGGGTGAGATTCCTCAGCTAGGACATGGCAGATAATTGCAATAGATATGGATACTCCCCTTTGGCCGCGCACTCTTTAAGTGGCAGGTAAGTAATTACATGCTAGCTAGCTTTTCTCAAAGGTTCCAGGCAAGTAATGAAACAAACAGTACTAGGCAGTGAAGATTATTACAAGGCTTACAAGTGGCATTTATCTCCCTCCATGCCAAATACCTCATTCAATCATGTCCTAGCACTTCAATCCATTTTACTAGATTAAAGAGAACCATGTGAAGTAAGAAACCTGAAAATATATTATTACAGCCAGTAAATCCATTTTTCACATGAACTGCTGTTCTTTAAGTCACTCAAAACTAGGTTTGCTACAGTGCAAACTTTCTAGATGCTTACAGCAAAACACATTGCATTAATATGCCATCTGGTAGCTCATTCAATCTGGGAGTCACATACCACACTCTTCTTGGCTGTATCCTCCAGAGACTGGATCACTTTCAGCCTTTGTTTAAAACGCATTTGTTCAATGTCATCTGCCTTCAGATTGCTATATTTCTACAAGAAAGGAAGCAGACCAGGTTAGCATCATCTTCTAAAGAAAGAACAACCCCTGTTCAATTACATGGTCCTTAACAGGTGCACTATCCCCTCAGAGATGATTTAACCCCCCTAGAAGCATTTTACCAACAGCAAGAAGATGAGACAAAACTTGAGCTCTACTCCCTATTCACTTCAGTCCTGCAAGAGAAGTCATGCAGAATTCATGAGAAATCCAGCATGAGAGGTTTCTAAAGAACAGCTGAAAAAGCATCTGTCAGGACTGACAGAAATACAGATCCTGTACTGTGGCAGAGATAAGAGCACAGACAGGTTGGCGTTCCTTCCAGACATGTTCTTTTCTAGGACCCTTACGAGATTCAGCTAGAAACATCGCAGTTAAGAGGCTTTTCTACTGACGAGGTCAGACAAGTAAGATGAATTTGGTGACTTCTTTTGTACAAGAAATCAAGAAGAGAGATGGCAGATTTGAAGAAACAAACAAAATACCCAGCAAAATGATGGCAGCCTGACTGTAAGCAGCTGGAAAGGGGCAGGAGATAAAAAGGGAAATGAACCCACGTTTAGCACAGCATAGCAGAGAACTGTCAAATACCAGTTAACTGTGCTCTTTCCATCATTCATTTGCAAATTTCTTCTGAGTTTGTTCTCAGTATGAATAATGAGTATCTCCACCAGTGCACAGGTATTTCAACAGGCCACCTTCCTATTACTGTAACTTGGATCCCAGAACAGGATTCCTGTGCACATAAACAGGGATGCTTCCGTGTTTCTGGAGTATACCTCACCATTTTTATCCTTAGTTTCTTTCCCCAACTCCGTAGCACTGACAATCCCCAAATATGAGTAAGAATGGATGATTTTTTAGCAAAGCAGGAAGAAATCTCTGGTATGCAATTTTTACTTATTTGCAATCTTCATTTTAATCACCTCTGGTGCTGGGGAGACTCTTTGTAACCTGCAGTAGCCAACAGCGTTGCCTTTACTCATACCAAACGTGGATTAATCACTTAAGCCTGCACTTAAACACCTCAAGCTATGAACACTGTTCAAATTCAGGCTGCACAAAGTATAAAACTGGATGTTACTAGAGAAAAATCTCTTAGGCAAAAACTAAGCCAGAACCTTACCTCATAGGATGTTTTGATGAGCTCAAAAATGTCAATTTCCAGTGGTGGGTCATCTCCACTGGTCAGTAAGGCATGCAAGTGGGGAATAGGAGGAGAGACACTCTGTCTGTTAACTACATTGTCCAAATATCTGTGGGGAAATAAACAGAACAGATGCAAGACTCCAGGATTAGTGTCCAGGAAAAGAAGTCATATCCTAAACACATAATTCCCTACTTCTCTGTATCATTAATCTAAACATGTAGGGCAATTTAATTTTTCCCAGCTAACCTGCAATGCTACCTCAATGAATCTGAAGTTGATTTTCACCCTATTTTGGGGCGTATCTATTCTTTTTAAAGTGAGCTTTTAGTTGTAAGCTGAAAATCTTGCTGCACACAGAAGAGATTCACATTTCAAACAAGAAAAATACTGCATTTACTGGATTTGGGAGACACCTGCTTGATAAAGTTTTGTAATCCAGGCAATTCCTGCCGTGATATGTTCTTAATATAGATTAGAATTTGACAGTGAATTTCAGATAAACAACCCTTTGCAGTTCAAATTTAAACTGAGATGCAGTAATGCATTATGCTGCAAAGCAAACAATTCCAGAAATATGGGATTTCTCCATACTTGAGCTAAAATTCAATTTCAGCTCTTGTAGAAAGCAATACCAAAACACTCTGGTGCTCAAGTTGCAGCCTTAAGTGTCATCTGTGACCTGCTATGTAAGGGAATTAAGTAGGAAGAGATGATGACTAGAAGGGTACCACTACTATTCCATTATAAATCAGAACAATGAATGGTACCTGCCCAGAATAGTCATGGCTTCACCTTCATCACAGCACTGTAACAACTTCTCCATGTTGGCATCAAGTATGGCCAATGACACTTGTAAGATGAACTTGATTCCCTCATAGAAAAAACAGTCGACAATGACCACAGCACTCTCAAAGGGCATGACACTGAGAAAGAGGGTGAGAAACCAGGAAAGGGATATGGTGGAGATCACTCCTAGGTCCTGCATCTTTTCTGACAGCTGTGGCAGGTATTCTCGTGTAAGTTCTTCAAAGATGCCTTGGTCGACCAATGCACCTGGAAAACAAACAAAAACAATGGTAGAATTCAAACTGGTGGTATCATGGTACTATACCCAAGCTAATCCATTATTAAAATATCATGAGTTCACTTCAATTTCATATAAGCCTCTAAATATCAGAACTAAAACTTACATATTTATTTAGATTTGCCTCCTCAATAAAGCAAATATATTTAGATAGATACTACTCCTACATTGCAGAGCATGTGGAAACAGAATCTCCCACTGATCTATGCATTTACCCTGAAAGGAGGGGTGGAGAACTACTGCTATTATGGTATTTACATCAAATTACTCTTTCACACAGACCAACCTTAAAAGCCCATGAAGTGGAGCTTTCACTAACCTTTCCTGGGAGCCTATTCCAAAGACTTAATAAAACCATTCAGATGGGTAAAAAATAACCCAACAATTATCTTCTAGATATGCCTCTTTACTGCTAATGGTCCCTCTTGCTATCAGTTTTTAGTGACTTCATCTTCCTTGTTACTACAAGGTAGTACTGCTACCTTGGTAGCCTGTAGTGTCTCTTCTTACATCTCCATTAAACCCCTGCAACTTCAAAGGTTGTGCTTCATCATCTCAAAAATGCATCACGTTTAATTCACTGTGAACAACAAAATGGTCCTGAGAGATGCTGGTGCAGCAGAAGCTGAAAATCCAGGCTCCAGCATGAATTTGAGAAAGACTCACCCACTACTCTTGTGTTGTAGTAATCTGGCAACATCCTCTCACATAAAGCCACTAGGAGCCAGAAAGCCTCTTCCTCATTGCAGTACAGCAGCAGTACTGATGTAACGATGTTCATGGCCTACGAGCCAGCAGAGTAAAATACACAGAGGAGAAAAACATGAAGACATTCATGAAAGCTCTGTCATTACAGACCAGCTGAACTTCAAAAGCATGAACACAGCAAAACTGTCACTAAGAGTCACATCTATTTCCAGCTTTTACTGGTATCTGAGTCAACAGATGACCTTGAGCCAATTCACCTTCCGGTTTCAGTTCCTGTTTGTGAGGCAGCAAATAATATAATTACATTTTGTCAAGCTTTTAGATCAATCAGTGTGACTAACTACAATTTTCACACTTTTCATAAAAAGCTTTGTAACAATTTGACTGTACCAGAACAACATAATAAGAATGCCTAACACCAGAGCAATACACAAAATGAATCCGAATTTCCACTGAGTTGTTTCACAAATGAGCAACCGGCTTGGTTGTCAACATACTGCCTATGTTCGTCATCACTTATTTGATCCAATTGCTCTTTTCAATGAAACCATTTGATGTTTTTCCTGAGCTAGGGAAAGCTCTAACAGGAAAACTCATAAAAGACTCTCATTACACCTAAGAGAAATCTGCAAAGTCTATTCAAATGCTGTATCCAAGGGACAGTCAAGGGATCTTGCAACATCACCACTGTTCCTGCTCTCACACCACCATACGGAGAGCATGCAGGAAAAGCTTGAAACTTAACAAAAAACTGCAGAAAAAGACCAAGTCAGTCATGGTCACTATTCAGACCTAGTAAGTTTAAGGCTTCTTTCTTACCTGACAGTATCCAATTGTCGGATTTCTGAATGCATAAGCTGTTAACACTCTGCGGAGGGCAGCAATTCCCAGCTCATTCTGGAAGGCAGGATGTTCTGGCATAGAACGGTGCAGATCTCTCTCAATTTCTTCTGTAGCAAGATTGTACTTTCCCATTGACTTTTCCACAAGATCTGCATAGTAACCAGGATGAGTCACCATCTCATTCCAAGCCCCTGTAATGACAAATAAATACTGCTTCACCTTTAGAGCTCTAGAATACAGATTTTATGTCCACAGTTTCACAGATGAGGCAGTCAGGAAGAACTGCATGAATTCATTAACTACAAATAGATGTGATAGTAACAAACTCAGTGTGAAGTCATCATGTTAAGAGTCTAGGTCCCAACACAAATGCAGAGAGAAGCTAAAGAGCTACTACACTCGTAAAACCCCATAATCTCAGGAATGTGATCACTGCATTTTTGGCAACACCACCATGAAATGTATCATTCAGATGGGAGTTAACTTGTGAAATGAGCTAAGATTTATCCCTTTTCCTTTGAGATGTGCAGAAAGCTTACCCTTACTAGTTGTCAGGGTATCCAGCACAACATCCTACCTGAGAAGAGGAGCCACAACTCTCCACGAAGGTTCTCTGGGATTCCTTTTTGCACTAGCTCCCTTGTCTTGGCAGTACGATACATACACATCCCTCGCCCATATTCAAAGAAATGGATGTTCCAAGACTCTTCTTTCATCTTTTCCTTTGCCTTCACAGAAACAAGCATGGCAATTTTAGAAGATTAATGTATCTTTATGTTTGTAGGACAGTGATTTCTGGGTACACCCAGGCCTATACTTCACATGAGAAATGCACTGCATTGTGACATTTGAAGCCTTTGTTCTTCTGCCTGAACGAAAAGGTGCACCCTAACCTACACTGTTCTGAATCAGTTCTGACCTTGCTTAAAGTCAGGTCTTTAAAACACTAACATGGGCTGTGCAATGGCACCACATCTTGCAAACCTGCATGTAAATGCAAGCAGAACCGTAGCCTAAGACTAGCAAGCAGAAATCTTCTTTCTTGATCTGAAGAAAATAGTTCTTCACAGACACAAATTTACATCCCAGAAGCACAGTAACACCAATTTCTCACCCTCGAGTGAAGTAACTCGGGTATCTCAGTACAGATAAAACAAGCTGACAGTCAGACTACATCTATGCAGCACGATCACTGTGACAGACAAAGCAGCGATACTGCAGGACCGACTAGGGATAAAATGAACTTTAAGTCAGACCAGAACAGGAAATCAGCAACCTACTGCAAACTGGAGTTAATTCTTTTAAGTTAAAATATTATTTACCCCTTTGGGTCCTGAAAGCTCCTCGGAATTTCTTCTGAAGAGTTTGAGTAGTCCCTGTGAGGCTGTTGGCACTTCCCCGGCACAGAAGTTGATAGGTTGACTGCTGAGAGCAGACATGGGGCTAACAGCAAGTGGGCTGCTGGAAGGCAACTCTGGAACCTGAACAACAGAACATAAAGCAGCTGAGCTCAGGCAGCCTCTCTCCTCTGCTAACTGTCTAACAAAGAGACAGCATTTGCTGGTAAGGAGCACTGTTAACACACTGTATGGAGCATTACTCAGAAAAGTACAAATGCTTCTCCCTGCTATTTCCTTAGTACCTCACAACCAGGATCAGCCAAATTCCACTTCCATTCCCTGTCGCTGCTGCATGGCTTCTTGGATGGTGTTCTCTGCAAGAAGTCGGAGATTCTCTGTACCAAGAAATCTCGGTCTTTCAGATTGGCAAAGAAGAAGGTCATTTTACTTTTAGTGCTGATGGACAGAGGGCTGGGCAAGACACTGGAACTATCTGCTTTCTCAACTATTGTCACCTAGAAGACAAAGACAAGGCCCATTGGGATCTAGGAGATTCTCTATGATCTATAAGGCAGTGCACAAAAGACAGAAGGACACAAAAGGCAAGAAAGGCTTAATACATAATATAGTCTTAATACACAGGTAGGAAATCCCTACCTCCCTGAGAGGAATGATGAGATGACAGGCCTCCTCTGCCTTGCTGGCAAAACAGATGTAATTGTTGGAAACAAACATCTGGCCAGGAATATGCATCTTGTTGAATGGTGTCCACAAGGTACAGTCTGTGTGTCCATCCAGGCATTCATCCTTGGGCAACCGGAAAGTGGCACGGTAGCACTCATTTTTGGCTCGAGCATCCAGGTCTCTGAAGAAAAGTAAAGAGTAATCCCCAGAGTTTTTTCTCACTGGAAAACCCACTCAAACACTAACGTTAAGTGTTGACTCCAATCAACCTTCACACTGTGCTGTGTATTCTTAGTATTCATTTCTCTAACTGAGATGCCACCCCTTATCTGACTCCGCTTTCAGCCTTCAGACATGCTTCACTGACAAGGTATGTCCTGCAATACAAGATGAAATATGCAAGTGCGGAGAGCAGTCCTCCGCAGCAGGATTTATTACAATATAAATGTATATTACTTTTTAGAACTCTTCAACTTCAGACAATGAGGCTGATGTCATTTTCTTCTTTCACTTATTTTTTAACAGGATTTTCAACAGTTTGTAGTTGAAAATTCCTCCGGACCATGCCTACTCATGCATGAGTAAGACATGAGTGTGTGTGTGAATTCAGTACCAATCTGGGGTGGGAAGAAAAAAGATTAGGCAGAAGTCTAATGATAAGTGATACAGCCAGAGTGAGAAAACCCCAGAGGCAACTGGGAGCTACATAGCAATGCAGATTTATTATAACAATCCCCTGTTATTTGTCTTGTTTCCTCACTGCTGGAAACACATACCTTTTTAATGCGGAGATGTTCTTAAGAGGCTTCCTGGGCTTCGGGAGGGACTTGTCCTGTAGGAAGCTCTCATTATCCAGCAGCTGTCGCATAGCAATATTAGCCAACTGCTCCATCAGCTTGAATGTCTCGTTGATGTTGAGAAACATGGAAAAATAAAGTTCACTGTCCCTTGTGCTTACTTTAATGCACTCAGGGAACAGCAGCGTGGCGTTTTTTTCCAGCTGGGTTACATCCACCCACTGGATCACCAGTGTAACTGGGAAAAAAAAGATTAAAACCCTATATTACCATTTGAGGCAAAACAACAATCAGAAATGAGGCTCAAGGGGCCATTAAGCTCTCAGTGTAACAGCATTTTTTCCCCCTCTTACACAAGGACAATTCTTTATACTTTTACTGGGTTCTCCAAAAATACTTGGAAGTAATTATTGTGATTAACTAGACTAGAAATAATGCAGTTCCAAAAGGACTACCTCCTATCCAGTAAATGCCTTCAAGTACAATTACTCAAGTTTTCATTCTTTCTTTCCAGCAAATTAGCTTTTAACTCAGGAGTTCAGGCTTTGTAAATACTGGATCCTGGTGGTGGCTCCAAATAAAACTCACCAAGGTAAAAAATACTGCTTGGTCTCCAATTCAGTTTATGTAAACCTTTGGTTGTACTTGTACAACAATTGGCTCAGGTATTCAGTCTAAACATCCCTGAAGTGCCTATGAGTGCAAGGACTGATCTATGCATTGAACTAGAGCCCAAAGGATTCCTAAAAGGGAAAAAAAGCCTGTCATCTTAAAAAAGGTCACACACAAGACCATTGCATCAAAAAGTTCTTGATAAATGGCAGAAAAACAACTCTCAGGCTTATAACTCACCCTCTTTGCCCAGCAGGAAGGAGTAGAAACAGAGGTGATTGACAGTGAGGTAGAGCCATCCCTGCCTGGGTACACGGCCCTTCCAATAGCTGCAGGAATAGTAATTGACCAACTTCTCCACCTCGGGCATCCCAAACTGCTTCCGCATTTTCAGTTCAGCCTCTTTAAATTTACCTGGATCCTCTTCACTCTGGGGCTGCTCATTCTTGTTCTCTTCAGCAATAATTCCCTGAAAGGACATGGGAGGAGAGAGGGAAGAAATGAGAGAAGTAACAGAAGGGAACATGCCCACTGACAGACATAACCGACAGCAAAAGGTCATGGTGGCAATCCAGAAGACAGAAAGAAGAAACACAACACAGCAGTTATCATTTCTCCTGTCAAGTTAGAGAAATGGTAAAGACACGTAGAAAGAGCAGCCAGATAGCCTATAATCTGGGATCCATTCCTGAACACATGCAGCAAATATTCACGTTTAATGTTTGACTGAGTTTCTCCTGGCTGGCCTGGTAACACTTTGAACACCCTGCAGTCTGTTTTCACTTGCATACACGCTTCTTCAACAGGAAGAAGATCATCTGCCAGGAAGGGCAGAACTCCACAGTCTGTCAGATCTTGACTGGCCAGAAGGAAAAAACAAATGACCACAATCTCTCTGACACACAGAAAATACAAACAGACTGACAGGAGAACTGACAAAGACTCAAATTGCTGCTGTTCAATATGAGGTGTGTTCACTGCACAAGAAGCAGACACCCGTCTGACTCTGAAGTCAGTGGAAATTGGGGTGCAGCTGCTTTACAACCTAGATGCCTTTTAGAGCATTGTAGCAGGACAAGTGAATTACTTGTAAACTAGAATTCTCCCTGCTGTATTTGTTGCTAGATGAATCCTTGTTAAACATTCTCTCTGCATCAAAGGTATAATAAGCAAGGATTTTAAAGAGGTATATTTTAATTAGTAAGAGCATCCTAAGCAGGCTGTTCCCTGAGATCTACTGCTTGTAACTTTCGCTCACACAAATACCTTTGGCCAGTGTTATGACTGCAAAATGATGCTGATAATACCATATATATTCCATGACAATTTCAAATGTATGTGTGTCTGAAAAGGGAGCAGGGAGAAGTTTTGCAATGGAGCTCTTGCTTCCTCCCTCCCTCAGGTAAAAAATTCTTAAAGCCACCTCCTCATTCTTCCTCAGGATCTGGAAGTCCTTCAGGGAAACGTGTCACTTACATGTATCTTGCCCTTCACAAAGGTGGTGATATCTTCTTCATTATCAAAGATGGAGAGAGTCTGCAGTAAGTTATTCTCCAGCCATTCCCAATGCTTTGTGATCTCCTTACGAGATGACCCTAATTGAAGGGGTGAAAGATGACGGGAAGAACAAAGAAAAAAGAAATTAGAACATGGTGGTTTTTTTCCCTCCAAGTTCACAGCAGGAAACTAATAATTACCAAGCAGTGATCAGGAGAAATCAAACACAATAACTGCACACATATCAAGGACATTTTATGTACACCAACATTACAATTCTAATGAAATGCCTCCACTGCCACCAAGGATAATAACACTACCGACAGATCACCCTATCTGCCAGTGCACACCAAACACAGCTTTTTTCCCCAGACAAAACGTGTTCTTATGCTCCAGACAAGAAGTACTCTTTTATTCCTTGGTACTCTGGAGCAAACATAACTAACTTTCAGTAGAATCCTGAACTTTTTAGACCTACAGAAGAAGAACTGAACCTTTTGCACCTAATAAAGAGGTTTTGTATTCCACGGGCAATGGTCAGCAAAAAGCATAAAAATACAAAACAAAAAGCAACCAAATATTCATGTCAAAGGTTTTACTTTCTTAAGTAAAAACATCTCACCAAACTTTCTACTAGTTTGTTGCCTTTAACCATTTACAACAGCTCACAAATGACAAGCTGCACTGTGTAACCAATCTGAAGAACTTTTCTACAGGAAGTTACCGTAGTTGACATTAATTATTTCAATGATACGTGTTTACTATAAGATTTCCTCCTCTCCACTGACAGCTATCACTGTGTTCTCTTGCAGACAGAAAAAATGCCAAAAAATTAAAAAGCAATTTATATTCTTACCAAGAAACACTGTTAAATGCAGAAGAAAAGAAACCCGTTTAAAGGCAAGTCAAAGACATTGTTAAGTTTCTCTTTGCCAAATTCCAGTAAATTCATCTTCTGAAGTTTTATGCAAGAGCAGTGGGGTATCTAAAAAGGTTAACAGCATGCCTCCCTCTACTCGGTTTCGTTGTGAGTACATCACACCCCTCCCTGTGGTTAATGATGGAAGAGAAGAAAGCAGCAGACACCCAAGCTGTTCCCTAAAGCTACTGCTCTACCTGACTTTAAGAGGCAGCTTCAGCAATGAAATAGTCTTCACATATTTGCAGTTGGACACCTAACCACAAAGCCCAACACCAGCTAATCTGTGGTTTCATAAGTAGAAATAACTCCAAGAACTGAAACTAAAAGCAAGTAAGCTGTCTTACCTCAAAGCACTGCAGGGCTTTGAATTTGAGTCAGTGTGTACAGCCCAATGGATTAGACAACAGTAATTTTAATTGACATCTGTGCTAGCCATCTGACAGTGTTTTTAAAGCACTAATGATTTTGAGTAATACAAAATGGCTTATTTTAAGGTCAGAGAGTTATCACCTATAGGATACTTTGGTTGTCAAAAAACAGCCACAGGTCCAGCAACAATGATAGGGGAATAAAGTCTGAGTTTCGTTTTGTTTCAGGAGCTGCATCTCTCACCAAGTAGCAGCAGACAAATCGCTAAAATGAGGCAGGCCTACAGTAACTGACATCTAAGAACAACATTAAAATTACATACAAGAAGGAGTAAACCAACTCCTACAGAGAGAGCTGTAAGAACAAAGGCTGGAACCTTTGGCTGGAAGGCCAAAGCTTGACCAGAATGCTGCCACTAGTATTTACACATGATAAATTGTACATAAAAGATACACATTTTTCAACTGGAGAGCGATATACATTTTATAACTTTAAGAACTTTCCCTCTGACGGTCAAATGAGAAACAGATATGATTACAAAAATACTCTGGATGAAGACAATGTATTTACTCCAGTATAATTATTTATCAAACTCCATTCAGTTGTCACATAGCCCAGCTCATTTTACCATGCTGCATTTCTTAAAAGGAACTGAGATATAGAGGATATCAATTAAAACACTCCTGCTATTGCACAAAAGTAACACGCTCATTAGTGTCAAGACACTATAAAATTTCAGATTTGCACTGTGTGTGGCCACTAAATACTCTGTTTTTTCCATGCAGTTTCTGGCTTGCCATTTTGTTTTCTTTCTTCCTCTCTGCTTCCTCCTTCCTCAAAGGGGAAACTTTCTGTGGAACACAGCAACTTCTAAACCTCGTTTCAGCAGAATTTAAGTAGCTCTGCAAGGGAGAATATTATGGTGGTTGCCAGGGGAGAAGACAGAAACAGTGAAAACAAGACATCAAGATGTCTGGGCTTAGCACGTAGTTACTTCATGCTCAGATTTTATGTCTCAACCACAAAGTGAGAAGTGAAGATTCTTATTATAAATAAAACTGGTCTAACAAATATGTCTGAAGATACTTTTCTCTTTAGCAACCAGCAGGCCCTAAAGCTTTAATCAAAGTTTATCAGCAGATATTAGAAGGTTGTACCATGACATTCTAATACAGCAGTTACACTTCTCAAATAAAAGCCAAAGATTCTTGATGTTTTTAAAAAACATCAATGTTTTATACAGATACAGTGTGTCTATAAATCTATTACAGATGTGGGATCACTGATTATCTGAACCAAAAAGACAGTAGAATAAAAAAAATCCAGCCTCCAACAAGAGTCACATCACTACATACCGCATGCCACTGCCCAATACACTTGAGAGTCCTGAGTCTGGTGCAGAATACGGTATGGGGCAACTCTGGCACTGGAATCCAAAACCACGTCTAATGTTCCCACAAGAAGACCTAGGAGGCAAAGAGGGAGAAATTAAAGCATTGTATTACTAAAATGAAGAATTGGGTTAAGTAAAAACACGGGATGAAAACTAGGGAAAAATGCTGTTCCTATGATGTATGATGTGATGGAAGAATAACAGCACTTGGTAGAGACAATGAAGACACACATCAAGTCACCGCAAGGAAATTACCTATAAACCAACTACAGCCAATCCCATTGGTAACAGAGAAAGTTTAGATGGCAATTAAGTGTCTCCTAAACATCATTATATTCCTCTGCCTTCCTATGAGAGTTTTCTAATACAAGTGAAATGTAATTTCCTCTGTGGGGTTTTTGTTGCTAATAGTGATTTTTAAGCCCACTAAACCAAAACACCAAAAAGTTTTCGACACTGTATCTTTCAGCATCACCTATGCAAACAGCAGGTAAGATAACTCATCCAAACCGGAATCAAGCAGCTCCAGAAAAACTGGTATTCACAGGTTTCAGTGCTGTTTCTGGAAGTACTTTGATTAAATAAAGAAAGGCGGCAGGGAATCAGAATTTGGTAATACAGAAGTTCAAGTATTTTTTTTACATGATGTTAAGTAAAAAAGGAGGCACTTCCAGAACAAACACTGACAGCAACCTTGTAAAGCAAACCCATGTATTTCAATTCAGTCTATTTTCTAGACAAATCAAACATCTAAGATGATAGTTTGCTTTGTTATTCTACATAACGTACTAGGAACTTCTTTAAGGCAAATTAATTTTGCAACTTCCTCATGGCTATGAGTTTTCTAACACTAGAACTTGGACAGCATGATTCTTCCTCTCGATTCCTATATGGGAGGCCCAGGCTCAACCCCCCTGCTCTCCTCTGTATGGCTTGGGCAAACCTCACCAATATCTCATTCATTATCATGAAACATGCTACTTCCTCCCCTTATCTCCTTTGGCTATCCAAAAGCAAGTAACAGACTAGGGATATACCACTGATCATAGCTCAAGAAAAACGCCATCCATAGCAAGCTCATCTGGTAATCCTTAAACCAAATATGAATGTATCCAGCACAGCAGGATCTCAGTTTTGGCTCCAGGTTTCTTGTGTACAGTTTTAGACAGAACAGGTGCTAAAAAGTCATTTTGCATACTTCCTATAACAATAACAAACGTGTCAAATATTGACACATGGATCAGTGAAGACACATTGACATGTTTAAGAATCTAAGTACAACAGCAACTTCCTTAAACACCTTTCCAGCTTTCAGGCTGAATATCTACATTCTACCTCTAAAATGTCAACTTGCAGCTGTACAGCTCCGTAAGGAGGGCACGTGGCTTTTCACACGTAAGAGCTCTGAAGAATACTCTCTTACTGAGCTAAATTTGCTCAAGAAGTAAACTGGCTCCAAGCTTCCAACAACAGATCAGCCCAAATATTTCCACAACAGCACCAGGTATCGTTTCTTCTTGCAAGAACCTTGGAGACTCCAGAATTCCTATGTGGCTACATGTGAAATTACACACTTAAGTTATGCTGCATAAAACAGAGCGATTCAAAACAATGTTGAACACTCTGAACAGATGAAGCACCTAATGGTGCTTATCAGCTTGTGCCATTTCTGCAGTCAGTGTGTTTGGTTAACAGGGCTAATACATGAAGCTGGTGTGGGTAATGCACAAATGTAAAAACCACATTCTGGTCATAGAATCATATAATAGTTAGGGTTGGAAAGGACCTTAAGATCATCCAGTTCCAACCCCCCTGCCATGGGCAGGGACACCTCACACTAAACCATGCCACCCAAGGCTCTGTCCAACCTGGCCTTGAACACCGCCAGCAATGGAGCATTCACAGCTTCCCTGGGCAACCCATTCCAGTGCCTCACCACCCTTACAGGGAAGAATTTCTTCCTCATATCCAATCTAAACTTCCCCTCTTTAAGTTTGAACCCGTTACCCCTTGTCCTATCACTACAGTCCCTCAGGAAGAGTCCCCCCCCAGCATCCCTATAGACCCCCTTCAGATACTGGAAGGCTGCTATGAGGTCTTCATGCAGCCTTCTCTTCTCCAGGCTGAACAGCCCCAACTCTCTCATCCTATCCTCATACAGGAGGTGCTCCAGTTCCCTGATCATCCTCGTGGCCTCCTCTGGACTTGTTCCAACAGTTCCATGTCCTTTTTATGTTGAGGACCCCACAACTGCACACAGTACTCCAAGTGAGGTCTCACAAGAGCAGAGCAGAGGGGCAGGATCACTTCCCTCGACCTGCTGGTCACGCTCCTTTTGATGCAGCCCAGGATACGGTTGGCTTTCTGGGCTGCAAGCGCACACTGCAGCCGGCTCATGTTCCTTTTGTCATCAACCAACACCCCCAAGTCTTTCTCCGCAGGGCTGCTCTGAATCTCTTCTCTGCCCAACCTGTAGCTGTGCCTGGGATTGCTCTGACCCAGGTGTAGGTTACCCATGTAACTGTGTCAGCACTTTGCACATAACAGGGGTGTTTTAAAAGCGAGGGACCTGTTCTGTTGTTAACACTGTGCCTTGGTCACCGTGACATTGTTTCAGCAGTTTCTGTCAGCAAGCAGGGTACCAGGCACCCACACACTGAGGTTGCTCCATCGCTATCGGGCACCCACACCCCTTCACCCCTGGCCCAGGCACAGCAGTTTTGATAAAGGTTTAAACCACATCTCACTTCCATCCTCTGATCTTGGGGGAAATGCATAATGAAAACAGCTCAGTAATTCCAGGCAACGCGAGGATGACAGAGGAGCCGCTCCTAGCACGGGAAGAGGGTCGCCCCGGCAGGCCCCGTTACGATTATTCGCCCTCCCTTGTGCAACAGCACCCAGGGGAGGCCCGGCCGCAGCGCCCCGCGCTGCACAGCCCCCGCCGGGCGGAACGGGCTCGCCTCAGCCGCCGGGGCCTCCATCTCCCCCCCGTTCCCGCCGCCGTGCCGAGGCGGGCAGCTCCCGCCCGGCCCTGCCGGAGCCCGCGCCGCGGTCAGGGAGCCCCTCAGCACCCCTCGGACCGGACGGGCACACAGCAGCGGGACTGAACACCCCCCCCGCTGCCCGCACAGCGCCGACCCGAGGCGGTCGGGCCGGAGCCTCCCCACAGCCCCGCCGCGCCTCACCCGTGAGGCCGCCCCCTTTGCCGTGTCCCCGCCGGCGCTGCAGCAAGAAGAAGGGGTTGGCCCGCTCCGTGACCCACAGCGCGCCGGCCAGCAGCACCTCCTCGGGCCCCAGCCACATCGCGGCGGGGCCGCTGCGGCGGAGAGGCGCGGAGCGGCGGAGGGCGGGACCGGGCCAGGCCCGGCCGCTGCGGGGAGGCGGCACCGGGGAAGCGGCCGGGCCGCGGTGCCGGGTCACGGGGCCGCGCCGCCGCCGGCGCCACGGCGCCCTCTGGCGTCCCGGCCCCCTCACTGCAGCGGGGCGGTGCCAGGCTGCGCTGTGGGGCGGGAGCGGAGAGGTCGTGGGTTCGAGCCCCAGCCCCTGCAGGAGGGTCCAGCGCCGCCTCCCTGCGCCGTCCTCGGGGAGTACTCGGGGTCCCCTCCTCTGCTTCTCGGTGGCACCCTGCACTGAAAGGCCTTTGCTAGGGCGGTTCAAGTGTGACCAGGGTAATGTGCTTATATGGCAAAATACCAGGCACATGAATATTCACCTTCCTGCGCAGCCCCATGGGACTCACTGAAGCTGCTGTCAAGCAAGATCATTGAAATGCTCCCTCCCATTGTAGCCTATGCAGTAATTTATTGGCAGGGAGTCCCAAGTGTAGCGGGCTACAGCCAGGCTTTATTTAAGTCCTTGTTTTGCGGCTCTGGAGCCCATACAGGGCTTGTGATGAAGGCCAAGGATGATCTTTGCAGTGAACAGGAAGGCAGATGTGGGTTCTTCTCATCCCTTGTCTGCAGATCAGTTTCCCATTAATTCAGTGAACCACTATTCTTGTTTTAAGAGCCATTAAAGAGTCTCCCTGCAAACTGAAAGTGTTACAAGAGCAGAAAACATTGACATTCACTATGTCAGAGATTATTACCCAGCTCCCAGGAAGGCGGGAATGCCGTGTTTTCTTTAGCCTATAAATCCTTTAACCCTGGGATGATCTATCTTCTGTGTTAGTGTAATGCCCTAATCCCTGCTGGAGCCTTTGTACACTACTGTAATATAAATATTCATCAGCTGGCTCATCTTTCAGGGCTCTACCTTCATCGCAATGGCATGGCTGTGTTTGGGAGCTGCATGGCGGTTTCTGAAGGCTGGATGTGCTGCAGGAAGGGTTCAAGCACTGGCAGAAGATGCTGAAGGAGCCTTCTCTGTGTTACTATCTCTGTTCCTGCTCACTATGTGCCATCTGTCAGGTGGCAAATGCTGTGGGAAAGTGGATTAGTGTCTCCTGTATATTCATAAACCGCTTTGAACCATGTGGCTTTTAATGGCCTGAGATTTCCAGACACTATTATAGGAAAATAAAACAGTATTTATGGCAGAGTAGGAAAAATCCTCTCTGAAAATGGATCCTTTGACAATGCTGTTCCATACTATATATATAAAACCGATATATATAAGAAATCCTGGAGGGACTGGAGTCACTGGGTGATGCTTTCATCCCCATGTATTTTGAGAGACACCAAGCTTACAAACTCTGTATTTTTAAATTGCTTTTTATTGAAATGTAGTACATTAGTAAACCCTAACTAACCGGTATACACTGTTAACATATTGGCATATACCACATAACTACAATACAGTGTTATACTTACATCAAAACATGTCAAGAAGTTCTGCTGCTGTCAAGCTACAGTTTCACAAGGGCTGTGAGGATCTGACTGTTGGAGGGCACCGCACCACCCGCTGTGCCTGTGTCCCTGCAGTGTCCCCATTCCTCGGCCAGACCCCGGGTGGCTGCTGGCATTTTCAGGCTGCGTGGTCGCACTGCTGTGGTCCACCTTGCAGCGAGCCAGCCAAAACAGACTTCATTTTACAGCAGGCAAATGGTTCTTTCTGTTGTTGTTTGCTGCAGGCTCCCACACCCGAAGGCCCAAAGGTTTCGGTGTCCCCTCTCTGCTGGGATGAAAGGATCCAGTTTCGGTGTGTTCTATGCATAGCCAGCCATGGCCTCAAGCAGGCCATGAGAAGCATTTAGTGTTGAACATCTACTTGCAAACTGCAGCAGGGCTGACTGGGTAAGCAGAAGCACGATGCTATCAGTAACTTTGCTCAGAACAGTTATTCCCCTTTATAGACTTAGTGTGACAGACCTTACCACTGCTAGGAGTTAAGTCTAGACACAAGGGGTGGAAAAAGTCTACCTGCTGATGTGGTGGCAACCAAGAAGGCTTCTTTTTCACAGAGCACCTTCCAGCACTAGCACAAAGTGAACCCCGTCTAGTGACAGGCTGGGACACTGCCTTGCTGGCTGCAATGCAGGAAATGCACAAAGCTGCAATCGGGGGCTTTACTTTAGCAGCCTCAAATGCCCTATTAAACGTTCCTGGCTTGAGAGCAGCAATGATAATCCATTCTAATTTCAAGCCCAGACCTCCCTGTACTGGCACATGGGAGCGTTGAGCTGTTGAGCTGCTCTCTGTGTGATCCTCCCAAGTGCAGTCCAGGTATGTGCAAAGGCTGTGGGCAGATACAGCCTTTACTGCCCGAGACAGCCAGAGGGTGTTACAGACACAGGCATCGCAGACCAGCAGCCAATCTAGCAATCTGATGCCATTACCGGAGCCCAGCAGAGCTGCTCAGCTGGGAATTAATGGCTCTTGTCCCCTGGAGGGGTTTGGGCAACTGCAGACCAAGTCAGAGCCAAACCAAGCTGAGCCCTGGAGCACATGAGAGGCAGCAAACAAAAGGCAAATGATGCAGCAAACACATGCAGCTGAGATCACGGCAAAGACTAAAAGGTTTCTTGCTCGAGGGGCTCAGCTGCAGCAAGCTGCAGGTAGCTGCAAGAAGAGAAGGGAATAGCCCATGACCTGCAGGAGCAAGGGAGCTTCACATGCACAACCAGCAGGTTTTTGGGCTGTGAACCCCCAGTCCCAGCTGTATAACACTGACTCACCCCCCCCCCCCAGTAATCAGCCTTGCGACAAACCCACTAAATAGTTTCAGCTTACAATAAAACCCTATATACTTCTTACTTTGCATAAATACTTAATTATTAACTCTTCAGGAAAGGGACTATTTTTGGGCAACACCTTATACCATAGTGCACCCATGCCCAGAGACCCTAGACATTATTGCCATAAAAAGAATAAATATTCAGACATTATTGCACAACCTACACATCTATCTCTGTTCATCTGGGCATCTCCATGAGGCTAGCGGGCTGAGGAGCAAAAGGATGCTCCATGCGGGGACCCACTGAATGAGCATCCCACAACCACCCATGGTGCACACAGCCTGCTTTGGCCAAAACCAACCCACCAGGAATCTCCGTGCTCCCCCAGACCATGATGCTGGTTTGGACTGATGAATCCCCTTCGAAGGGCTGGCTGGCAATGTGGCAGCATGGTGGTGAAGATGCTGGAGGCTGGGTGGATGGCAGTGCCTGCACAATGGGGACCTTCACCTGGCTCTCCAGAGGAGGAGGAAACCACAAGTAATCGATGGGGTGGAGGCCAGAGATCAACTGGGGAGAATTAAGAGTATTTGGGAACACTGCAGGCATTTAGAAAGAGCAGGTGAATGAAAGGATCGAACAACTCACCGAGGTAAATGGTGTCAGTTAGTGTTGCTTTGCAAAGGCTCATGCAAGTGTGTCTCATCCCCACAAAGCACTGCACCTGCACCAGGCAAGCCTTATGGGCCCCAGTGATGTCGGGGTTTTGGCCATCAGGTCAGGACATCACTGACTGGGGGTTACACAGCACTGTGACCCTGTGCTGGCAGCAAAATCCCAGCCAGAGCCCCACTCTTGTCACTGCATCCCATGAAAAAGTGGTGCAGGGTATCACTTTTCCTCTTGCTTATTCCAAAGACATTGGAAACAAAGCAGAAATGAGCACCAACCTGCAGAAGCACACTCTACCTTTCTCCTGATTCCCCCCCAATCTGGTTAACTGGAGCATCTTTGCTCCAGTTTCCACCCAGCATGCTGGAGCATGGGCTGCCCTTACAGCAGTACCCTGCGGTGCAGCAAGGAAAAAGTGAAGGCATCTTTAAATATAACAGCACATATGCAAGCTGTCATGGCACATCATGCACGCACTCTTCTGCGCTGCTCAGGTTGGAAAATTAGGTCACCTATGGATGCGTAACACGGAGTGAAAAAGGAGCGAAAGCTTCACTTGGGAAGTTCAAGGCATTTCCTGCCCTTCTCTCCCCGCCCCATGGGGCTGGCAGCAGCCCCGTGGCTCTTGTATTTGCCCACCGTGCCTTGGCTTGTGCATTGCCATGATGTTTACCTTGTTGTACACCCCAGATGACTATTAGCTAAGCAAAACAATACATACCTTTAACAATTAACTCACCCCCCAGTAATCAGGCTGCAGAGCTGCTTGAACTTCAGCTCAACCCTGGTGCCTTCATTCTTCAGCTCATGAACTATGACTGTGGCATTATCTCAAACCTAAATTCGGCTAAATGAGTCCTGGAGCATCAGTGTGATTCCTGCCTCCTGCAGACTTCCCTCTGCTTTTCAGTAGCTGTTAAAGCTCTTGGCTTTCCCAAGCCTTTGCACTGTCTTACACAAGTGTGTTTAAAGAGAACAGAAGGTGTGTAAAAGTCTCATAACATAGTCCTAAAAAACATCTATTTAACTATTGTTGGTCTTTCTTTGGCTTATGTAGGATATCTGGCTATTCCTATAGCACCCTCAGGTGCCAAGGCAAGCATCCTAGAAGCAGGGGGATAGTGCAGATACCAACACATGAGCTCACTGGAGGGAGTAATCATAAGTGTCATTAAGTTAATTTTAACATGCTTCAAATTTAATACTTACTGTTAGTATTATAGGTAAAAAGCACATTTACAGTCTGTTTCTTTTACTGGCAATTATCCTCTAAGAACACAAGCAAACCTTGATTTTACCAATGTCTGACGGGAACATGCAAAACTCTCATAGAACAGGAGGCCAGGAAAGAGAAGGTGAAGTGCTAGAGTTTAAACATTTTAGGGAAACACTTGGAGATCAAAGCTTTTATACATACATATATATATGTGTGTGTGTGTGTTAAAGTCATAAAATTAATGCTGTTAAAAAGAACTGGGTTTTTTTAACCTTGGAAATGATTTCCCAAGTTACTGGCACTTACATTTCTTGGTAGACTGCAGTATATTTTACTTCTATGAAATGACTCAACCATACACAGCACCACTGCAGCAGAACAAGAACAACAATGCCCATCAAGCTTTTTTTTAGATACGGATTAATATTAAAAGGAAAACCTCAAACTTACCAGTGCAGCCCAGAAAAATCACACATGTTGCTGCGGTGCCTCCTCCCCATCCTGAGTATGACTAAGTAGAAGAATGACTGCTATGGCATGTCCCAGCATGTACGTAGGGATGAATGGTTTGAACTAGCTTTTTGTTTTTACAGTGCTGATAGATCATCCAAATCCAGGATGTCAATTAGAATCATCAACTCCCTTATCCAAGTTGCTATATCACATACCCATTTCTATATCACTATACCAGACCCTGACCTCCACAGAGGCAAACCTTCCCTCCCCCTGCTGAAAACCAGGACGTTAGGTTAGAAAGAAGATTTTACAAAATAAAAATGATATTATTTATTATTTTGTCTTCGGGGCCTTTGTACTTTCTAATGTTTCTTTTCATTTCCATGCCTCTTCTAGCTTTTCTGGACACTGGTACATGGCTGGTTCAAATGGTCTCAGTCACAGCTGAGAAACCATCAGTTTTGTTTTCGTGCCAAAACTACGCCCAGTGGCCTTGGGGCAAATCCCTGCTCTGGGCTGAGGCAGCCCCTACAAGAGGGATTTACTCTGAGCACCTGCACCCTGCACAGTGCTACACCAGGCTGTCCTACCCCAAACCACACTGGGGAGCTCTGCACTGCACACAGGACATGGGCTCCTTGCGGACACCCAGAGATTGATGTGTTTAACCATGAACACCCAGATGCGTGTTGGTTTCTTGTAACCTGGCTGCCCACCGTGGGTAATAAGAAGCCTTGTAACATCCTTGGGAGATGGTGATTTTTCTCTTGGGTGTTTGTTTCTGGAAGGCCCCGCTCTCACATGTCTGCCTGCTGTGATTGCGCAGATGAGATTGTGAAAACAGGCGTTGCTCAATCAGCCCTTCTGCCATCCCCGAGCTCTGTATGGGCCTGAGTGCAGCTCAGCCAGGCTGGGTTTGGGAGCTCTGCCTGGGCTTGCTGATGTTGTTGAGAGCTGCCCCCATTTGCACATCTGCAAAAGAGGAAGGGTGCTGACCACGACCTGCTGCCTCTCAAACCACCGGCTGGCATTTTCTGCAACCTTCACTTCTGCTTTGTAGGAGAAAGTGGGTGTTAAAATTGTGCTCTTTAAAGGTTTTTGGGGTTTAAGCATATTTCTAGAGTGGGCTGAATGACAATAAAAGTGCATTTGGTAAATACAAATGTGGGTATTAAGAGAAAAGCCTCCCTACACTTCACGCCACCCACTCTTGAACTATCAGATTAAATAAAGCTGACGCACAGCAACAAAAGTCAAAGCACGCTCGGTGACGAGGATCATTTCCTCATTTTACAGAGCTGGGTTTTTCTTCTTCTCTTAAGCATCCGTGTTAAAGACACAGCCAAACCTTCAGGTAAGGATATACGTCAAGCAGACAGCTATACAATTAGAAAACACAATAAAGAAGGGGAAATGCCCCGCTTGTAGCGAAAGAGGATGAAATGAAAGCGCAGCAGGGTAATGTCTTACCTTCCTTTTTGGCTTAACTGATTTCTCAAGATTCCTATACAGAAGGTGAAGCTTTGTTTCACATTACAAGGACACAAATGTGTTTCTACGCCTACAGTAACTTAGACTGCAATGGAGAAAAATCCAAACATTCATTAAACAGCTGTGCATTTGTCCGGTAGAAAAGGTGGAGCAGAAGCACTCGCTCCTCCGCGTCTGCTCATTTGAGGAACACTGTGGATGACTTAACTCAAGAGGTTCCTTTCTTGCTCTCCATTTCTGCATTACTCGTTCAGAAGCTTGCAAACAATATTCATTTCCCCACCACTTTTGTCACACACCACTAAAACCTGATTTTTCCTGCAGTGTCTCAAAGCGGTTGCTGCTTTTCTTTCTTCTGCTGCTTTCCGCATTCCCGTTATAGATGTCAGTGGGAAAGGGCACGGCTTAGAGAACGTGTTTGTCATTTAACTGTTGCAGACCTCAACGGGAGGACGGGATGAGAAGCTTACCTCTTTTCTCCTCTGTGTAATGCCAACATGCTGGCTTTTAAAAAACCTCAGTGAAAAAGTCGGTGGATTTTTTTAAACCACCGCCCTCCCCCCCCCCCGCCCCCCCCCCCCCCCAAAAAAAAAAAGGTTAAGTGAGAAAGAAAGCTAATTAGATTCCTGCATATTTCAAAGAGTCTTATGGTTTTCAGGTAGATCAAGTGCTGGTTCTGTGAATGTCCTCTCTATAGGAAGAGACTCACTTGACTTGAGCACACGGAACGACCAAAAGTATATTCTGTGTAGACCGTTCTTCTCCGGCTTCAATCAAATCAGAGAAAAAAATCCAAGCATCAAGTTCTTTGAAATCCTTCTGCAAATGCAGGTCCCCTCTGCAGCTTGAATGTCAGACTGGCTTGCTCTTATCCAGGGTTACGTGGGTTGTAGGAAACTCAATGCACTTATAAAGGTCCCTTTTAGAAGGGGCTATTTCACAGTAAGGTTATGGATTGACCAAGATATAGGAGTGCTTTTACCAGTCACTGGCCATCTCCTCTACAACCAGTTCCCTTTCTGACATTGCCCCACCATCCGGACAATTGGAACAAATAGGAACAGCAGACGCCTGTGTAAGAGACGTGTTTGCAATCCAACACAAACTCTTAGGACCACCGGAAAACCTCTTCCGCATCGCCGCAGCTGGACCGACACAGCTCCCCATGCTGTTACTCAGCAATTTCCATCAGACAACCTTGCTTGCGCGCAACTCTTTGTCAGCTCAAAGACGCCACCCTCAGAAACCACCACAGCTGGTCTTCGTCTTTGCAGTCGAGAAGGTGGGTTCGTGTTCTGGAAAAAGCAGCTCTTCTTCAGACAAAGGAGATCCATGGAAAGAGTACACAACAATAGGAATGAGAAATGAAAAAAACGGAAAAAGGGCCAGGAAGGAGCATGGATTCCCTTCAGGTTTTGTTCTCGTCGTACATGTCCAAGGCAGGCTCGATGGTTGAGAACTCGCTCTCGTAGACCAGGCTTCGAGGGGACAGAGAGTTACGATGAAAGAAGTGACTGCCTGCAAGAGATACAACAAAACCTCATTAGGATCACACGTGAACAATGCCCACAAGCATCCTTGTAAAACACAGTATGCATGGAAAAAATAGCCACCCTTCCACACAAGTTAAAAATCCAGTAGCAGCCATACAAAATAGTTCACCTCCATTTGTGTGCTCCCCTGCCAGTTCAAAGCAACTGCTTTCCATATGCATGACCAGACCCACCTCAAATGGTTCTTTCAGATAAAACAGGTCAAGTCTGAGCAAGGCTGGGGCAGGCCAGAATTTCGCGCTTGGTGCTTGCTGTTGATTTACAGCCTTGTAAAGCAGGCATGTGCTTCCTTGAGAAACCCAGAAACCTCCGGTAGGTGCCCAGCTCCCTGTGCCGTGACCAGCACAAAATGCTCCACCATGGGGTCACAAGAAATGAGCAGGCTGAGTGAGGAGGTCACCAAGGATTGTCCAACTGATGCTGCTGAAAGCCTGACCTCTGCCAGAGCTCAGCAACCTCCATCCACCTGGAGTCACCTTCTAGAAACAGGCACCTACGCATTTCCTTACACAGAACCAAAGGAGACCCTCTCCTTCAACACTGGCGATACCCAAACCAAGCACTAAGTGGCTGTTGATAGAGTGGGGAATGGAAGTTCAGCTTTCCATTGGTGGCCTGGCATGACTGTGGCTCTCCAAAGCCACAGATGTGTTTTGCAAGGAGCCCAGCCCAGCCAAGGAGCTGTATGAACGGTTCTCTCTGACAGCATCTATCAGATCAGGCCCTTGGCCAAAACGTTTCATTACTCAGTTTCTTGATCCCAAGAGGGATTAGCTGGGAGCATGGCTGCTTAGCTTACAATACGCCAGGCAGCCACATGAGCCAAATTGGAAGCAACTGAAAAGCTTCCAAGTTCATCAAGAAGGCACTCAGCAGACCAAGGTGCCTCCAGTTTCAGGCACCAATGAAGCAAGACACTTCAGGGACTGCAGTTTTAGCCCTGGCAGAATTTAGGTGCTTGAATCCTCATTTCTGTGCCAATTTTTGAGTCCAGCCTATGCCATTCTGAAATAAAGAGCTCACAAAAGGTATGAGAGAAGAATTCAACTGCTACCGTGCAGAACAATTTTCTCCTCCCTCCCTCACCCAAAAGACAGTCTCAGATAAGAAAAAAAAGAAGTCCTTATTAGGATGTTGTGGTTTAACCCCAGCCAGGAACTAAGCACCATGCAGCCACTCACTCATTCCACCCCCTGCCTCCAGTGGGATGTGGAGGAGAATTGGAAGAAAATGAGACCCATGGGCTGACATAGGAACAGTTTAATGACTGAAATAAAGTAAAATATAATAACAAGAGCAGTAATAGTAAAAGGAAAAAGAGTGAAAGAGATAAAACTCAAGAAACACAAGTGATGCACACAATTGCTCATGCCCTGCTGACTGATGCCCAGCTCATCCCTGAGCAGTGATTATCGGCTCCTAGCCAGCTCCCTCCAGTCTATATCCTGAGCACGATGATCTGTGATATGAATATCCCTTTGGGAGTTCAGGTCACCTGTCCTGGCTGTGTTCCCTCCCAGCTTCTTGTGCCCCTCCTCACTGGCAGCACAGGGGAAACTGAAAAGTCCTCAATTTAGATTAAGCACTACTGAGCAACAGCTAAAACATCGGTGTGTTATCAACAGTATTCTCATACTAAAATCCAAAACAGAGCACTGCACCAGCTACTAAGAAGGAAATTAACTCAATCCCAGCC
Organism: Myiopsitta monachus; assembly: GCA_017639245.1. NCBI lineage: Eukaryota > Metazoa > Chordata > Aves > Psittaciformes > Psittacidae > Myiopsitta > Myiopsitta monachus. The sequence goes on from CM029917.1 coordinate 27,437,132, forward strand.
AAAATGAGGACATAGGATTAAAAAGAAAAAGCTAGAGTTATAATCAAATGCATAGAAGTGTTGAAAGAGCGAAAGCAAGGATGTATTTTCCACTTATCCAAGCAGAGGCCTCATAACAGCTCTGGCTGGAAGAGCCAGGGACACTTAGATGGGCTCCATACAAACTCATTTTGCAAGTAGTTAACTGAAACATGAGTGAAATTAGTAGTTGCATTACAACTCAAAAGGAGTGAACTGCTCCTTCTGCCAGGAGCATATATCCAGGTCTTTGGAAGAAATGTACTGTGTTGGAATCTACTTTGCAGAAGCAGTTGGTAGGGGATGACAACCCCCCACATTCTAGATCCAAACCCCCAGGCAAATTTACAGGGTTTTAAGACTCAGCAACACTTAAAAAGGGTTGAGTTTTTAAGAGAACATAAACTTGAAACGATGACTTCTGGCTGGTCATAGTTTGTCTTCAAACAAACCACCTGAGCCTACTTGTTTCCATATATCTATACCAGATAAAACTGATTTCAAGATTCCTCTTGAAATGTGGTATGGGTCAAGATAATTTAATTTTTGATGACTGAGACTCAGCTTGCAGTTGGAATAAGCCATGGACAGTGGATGTTTCATCTCCCTTTCCTCCACCCGCTGAAGGGCCACGTACAGAACAGCCAATACTGAAACGAAACAAAGGGGACTCTGAAAGCCTGGCGTTGCTTTTGCTTTTATTGCACAAAAATCAAACAAGGGATTAGGAAGCAGACAGCCCAGGCTGTCATTTCCTCTGTGTGCGCCCAGACTTCCACTCCAGCAGACTCAAGGGACAGATTTAATCACCAGACAGACAGGTCATCTGACAAGTGTTTTAAATTAATCCGGGAACAGGCACTGTATATCCAACACCTCTCAAACTCTCTACTGGGATGTTTTCTTGCTTCTTGGCAAAAGCAGTTTAAGCCACCCACTTCCAGGGAGGCTGCATGTTTCCATACAGATATAAATCTCTTGGCTTGCATACCACTTTTGGGACACATCATTCATTCTTGTCCTAAATGTCCCTCTACGATTCAGCACAGCTTGCCCAGTGCTGAAAATACAGCTGCTGCTCAGTGCTTTTCAACACTCCATCTTCAGGAGCTCTAATAACCAGGTTGCTATCTTTGCTCACAATTTATGGCTTAGAAAAACAGAGTCAGCAGGGCACAGTGACCCAGCTACGCTCGGCTTAATGCAGAGAATTGCTCCTGTTAAGTTTACAAATATGGCATCAGTCCAGTTGATAAATTTAGTGAATAAATGTAGTTTAAAGACGAGTAGAAAGATCCAGAGTTCCAAATTCAGCTTATGAATGTGCTCTTCCTATTTTGCACTTACCAAGACAGATCAAGATTTATCCCTTTGATAGGAAAAACAACTGGGAACTGCGTTCAGTTTTAATACAGGAAGATCAATCCTTCCATTGTGCTCTGCTACTGTTCTTCATTATATACTTATAAACACTTTTCAGGTAACTTGCACTGAGTCTGAAAAGAACCATTCTAGTCTGGATTTGATCTTTATGCCTACCATAGAATGCTACAGGAGTGGGCACAGCACCAAGGTCGAAAATTCAAGAGACAGCATTGCTGTAGCACTGCAGGTGCATCAGGTCTAAGCATCACCTGGTGTTCCCTCTCCATCTGAAAGTATTTTGATGCACTTAGTCATTAATCAGGGCCAGCTCCTGCCACAAACTGCAGTCCCTCCACAGCTCCTTCAGCACAATGACTTCTTAATGCAGTAATCTGATCAGAGCACTCCCTATCTCTATCTCTTTGAAACACCCTCTTGGTTAAGGAACAAGAGAGCAGGATTATTTCATAAAGCATCATTTCCTTGAAGCCAGCTGTGTAGCAAGACACGGCTACTCCATCTTAAACTACATCCTATTATACTCTTCTGTCAGTCCAATCCTGCCATCTTTGCAATGTCTGGAAAGAGGGACCAGCTCCTCTCCTTTCCACTATTATGATTATACATATGAGAGTAAGATCACTCATCTTTTATATGTGGATATTTGAAAGCGGGGCAGGCAGCAAAAGTCACACAGCATGGGCAACAAACAAGAGGAGCTGGAAGCCATTGCGCAGCAGGAAAACTATGACATAGTTGTCTTCACAGAATCATGGCAAGATGACTTGCACAACTGGAGTTCAGCAATGGATGGCTGTAAACTCTTCAGCAGGGATAGGCAAGGAAGGAGAGACAGTGAGGTAGCCCTGTGTGTTGGGGAGTGTTTTGATTGTCAAGAGCTTAATGATAGTGATGATAAGGTTGAGTGCTCATGGGCAAGAATTAGGGAGAAAACCAAGGAAGACATCATGGCTGCTATAGACCACCCAACATGGATGAAGAGGCAGATGAAACACTATAAGCAGCTGGGAGAAGTCTCCCAATGGCTATTCCTTGTTGTCATGGGGGACTTCAACTTACCAGATGCCTGCTGGAAACACAATACAGTGGAAACAGTCTAGAAGGCTCCTGGAGTGTGTGTAAGAAACTTTCTCACACAGTCGGTGAGGGAGCCAACCAGGGAAGGTGCCTGCTGGACCTGTTGTTTGCAAAGACCTTACTGCTCTCTACAACTACCCGAAAGGAGGCTGTAGTGAGGTTGGAGTCAGTCTCTTCTCCCAAGTAACAAGTGGTAGGACAAGAGGGGTTGCCTTAAAGCTGCACCAGGACTGGATATTAGGAAAAAATGCCTCCACTGAAAGGTTTGTCAAGCATTGGAACAGGCTGCTAAGAGAAGTGGTGGAGTTACCATCCCTGAGGGTATTTAAAAAACATGTAGATGTGGTGCTTGGGGGCATGGTCTAGTGGTGGAATTGGCAGTTCTGGGTTAATGGCTGGACTCTGATCTTACAGGTCTTCTTCAACCTAAACAATTCTATGAAACACTTTGGGTATTTCCTTCCATCTATCCAGAGTCAAAAAATGAGTTTCTGGTATAATGCAGAGACCATCTTTGAATATATTAAGAGGATAAACTTGCATTGCCAACCTGACCTGCAATTAACCGAGCAGATACGATCTGCTTTCTTTATTAACACCTTGCTGAGGTAATTATTAGAGGCTCAAAAGAAAGATTAAAAAGGACGGTCCTGGGTTATTTAAATCCTCTACAGAAGGAAATGCACTAGAATCCCTGTCAACCATTTTGTTCCCAGTATCACCCAACTTCTCTTTCTGCTGCTGTTCTGTAAAAGCAACATGAACTGGACATATCTGTGGTGCCTTTTGCATCTGGGTCACCATGCTGTTGAGGCTGTGCCTGAGCATCCCTCCCACAGCACTAAAAAGCACTTTGTGATTTTGGTTTCAGGAGACAAGCACAAACTTAGCAATTTTACTACTGCTGCTGAGAGATGGGTGAGAAAAAAATAGGTCACCTTTTGTTTCATAGCCCGTACCCTAAATCCTGCTCTAACCACGCTCCTCCATTTTTGGCAACAATGCTCAGTTGACACATGCTGTATTTTACAAGGAGACAGACCTCAGACACAGTTTGAGGGGGTTTTTCCTCTTCATGAGTAGGTACAATGGACTTTTCTAATTATTAAAGATGCACTTACTGCTCTATTGATTGCTTTCATGTTTCTGTCAGAATTTCACAAGGACACGCTGAAAAAAAATATTCTACAAAATGTACTGAAGCCATCACATACTTCATTTCTTGCTATAAAAGCTGCCTCAGCTGAAGGCTGCTGGACAAACAAGAATTAAGAAACTATTTTAATGCAGACTCTGGCTGTGTTCCTAAATTCTAAAAGTGCCTATATGTAAAAATAAAATTAAATTAAATCCTTTATTTCCCAGTGCATAAAAAAAATTAAATCAAAGTAAGATTGCTCCTCTGTTCATTTAATTAAATTAGAAAGCATTACGTTTCAAATGTCTATGTCTTGATACAAGAACAACAAAACCAACCAAATGCAGCAGAATAGGCCTTAGCTTCTATCAACCGATTTGTTACCTTCATCTACCCATCTCATTAACTCGGCATTATCATCTGGATGCGAATCAGGTCCACATGTTTTAACTGACTGCTGTGAAATTACTCATACACTGCTTGCATAAGCAAACTTGCATGAAACAGCCTGAGTTGAGGACAGCGATGAGAGATGTTTTCCCTCTGCAAGATGCGACATGTTTGCATAGAGCTTCTACATTACAGTAAGGACGATTATCAATCTTTCATAACCTGAATTTGAAAAAAAACTAACCTCTGTCACTAATATGAAAGGAGGCTTCACAGATGACAGCAGGGGAAAGCTACCTTTTCATCTGGTAAAGAAAGAAGTGGTTTAGGGTACCTTCACTTTTGTCAGAAAGTCAAAGACAGAAAAGGGTTATGATTTGTATGTTGAGAAAACAGTGTTGCAAACCTTCAGCAATGCCTGACCTGAAGACAAAAATCACACTGCAAACCTCCCAGTGTGACGCAGGAGTGTTAAAGGAGGAGAAATGGGGAAAATGTTCTTATTTCAAATTCATTCTCAGCTGGAGTCAAGGTAAGCCTATTATATACTAAAATGCTTTTCCCAGCTTTTTTCCCTAAGAAGTTGGTATGGAATAATTGCTAATAGTACCCCAGATAGTCATTCCAGTGCTGGGTGGCATCATAAGAACAGCACTGCATGAGATTTCCACTTGTTAGGCTTGTGTGTCCCAAAATAAAAGAAGAATAGAGATCTGCAAAGATGAAACCAGTCAAAGGAAATAAAGCACCATATAAAATGTACAAAAGGCTGTCAGACCTAAGTACTGACACAGGAAGTCCAAGAAAAATACAATTCTCACACAGTAGGATTTCATAATTAAAGGGTTTTTTTTATTTCTTCACTTTTTCCTTAATACAAAGCTTTGGCATCAGCAAATTTTATGAAAAAATAGAATGTACTAAATAATTGCTTGTGCTGCATGATCGATAAATGATGCATAAAAATAGGTGTCTCTCTCCAAGGCAATCGGCCGGAAAGCGTTTCTTCAATACCATTCTGCTCTGTGGGGCAGAAAAAAAGAGGAACAAAATATTTATATTAAAGTTAATACTGCCAGTACTAAAATAAATCAATCAATCCTGTAAAAGTAAGTTAGTGAGAAATGACTAATTATACAAGCCAGAGCATTAAGAGCTCCTTCCATCATTCTTACATGACCAGTAAAACAGACAGGACAAAGGCTTGAGCACTTCTGACCTTCTGAGGAAACTCCATCTGCTACTGACAACTTTAAGTGGTGCTATCCAACATCTGGGCTTTTTGGACTTCAAAGCAGTTGTACAGTAATTTCTCAAACTGCTTTGTGTTCCCAACACCAGTTTGCTTCTTTTGTTCCCTTAAATCACTACCTAATTCATTTAATAGTAATAGTCCACAAATATTACAAGTCCAAGAGAAAGCAGCTAGGTCCTTATTCTCTTGTCACTGTTTACTTCTATCAGGGACTATTTAAAAATGCGTATATGTGTGTATATATACATATGCATAAACATACACACACAGAGTTAGATATGTATATACACACAATCCAGAACTAGTGCTCTAAAATAAATAATTAAGCTGCAGGAAGGACACTGGAAAAAAAAAGGATCAGGACATGTTTTTAGGTGAGTTTTAATGCAGAATATTTGGCACATTTACTTGCATCAGCATATTACATGGCCTCATTCTTGCTACTGTTGTTTTCTAGTAAGAAAAAGACCTTCAGCTTCCTCTTGAAACACTACTGTAACAAATGTAGGGTTTGCCAGCATTGCTTTTTATACAGAGAACAGCATAAAAAGCAGGTATGCTGTTATGACATTTAATGGAAATCGCAGTGAGAGGGAGCTGCCATGTGTTTGGCATGATATTCAGCACAGGAAATGCTTAGTCTGCACTGGGGAACATAAGGTGTCAATTAAACAATAAATCTAAGGATTAGTGTCATACATTCACATTTTAAACTGTCTAAAATGAGTAGTAGAACCTGGCAGCACTTGTAGAGGCTGCTTAGATCCCAAAGGATTCAGCTGGAAAGCTGCTGAGGATGAAGGCTACAGCTAGGTACCTCAGTTCCATGAATAAGTGATTTCCGACAGCTCTGGTTTCTGCAGTTGCTAGTTTTCTTAAGTCTGCCTCAAAGTAAAGCCTTGTATATGCTCATATTTTCATTCCTAGCACTGGGGAAAGGAGCTCTCTCCTTACATCAGCACATCCTTTATTTGTACTAAAGAAACATCACTGTGAAAACACTTTGCTGGAGGCCCTAACTCTGCCAGTGTGGAGAAGCTCACGCTTTCAGTAAAAATAGACCCAGATCCCATCCAGCAAAAGACAACCAAAAAGAAGAGTTGCAAGGCAGGCAGAAACACAACTGCTATCAGTGCCCACATCTGGATGATACTACACAGGCTACAGTTCCTCTCTCCTTCCTAAGGATGTGGAAATGTGCAGAAATGCAGCCATTCCTGTTTCACAACTCATCTTGTTCCCTGCTTTCCCAAGCTATTTTTCAGTGCAGGTTAACTATGTTCAGCCACAGCTTTGCTGCCAAGCTGCTGATCGATAGTGGAAATTCCAAGATTTTGACAAATGGGAAAAAATAAATAAATCGGAAGACCTGACAGGGCTGTTGGAAGTTCTAAAACTTTTTTTCATTAGCCCCTTTTGGAATTAGCATCTGAAAAGAGGAGGAAAGGAAGATTTGCAAATTAGTGGTAATAAAGGTCCCTGATGACCAAAACCTGTAAGAACTTATGGCCCCTCCTGAAGAAGATGAGCTTAAAGCTGGCTAAAATTTTACGCTGGAGACTATTAGCCATGCTTCCATCTCACTGAGAAGGACACCTTATACTTTCCAGGCAGCAATAAAAGTAAAAGGAAAAAAAGCACTTCTCATCTAAAAAAATATAATTAAAAAAACATGTTTATAATGCTACATTTCCAGGCTGAGCAGGAGAATGCCTTTGAATCTTAGCCCAATTTTGGTAAGAGATCAACACATTAATGGAAAGCATCAAGACATCCTGAAACAAAGAAAGATTTTGACACTTTGCCTCCCCAAATGATGATTAAATATGTATCATGAGCCCAGATGTTCCATACACCAGATGTACCCAGATAATAGATCTGCAGAACTGATTTATAATTGCCCACACAGAACTATAAAAAAGAGTGAAAGTCAGGCTGGGCAAGAAATGACACTAGCACCTATCTGAAGGGAAGCACTGGGGTGTCTATAAGAATTAAGAAAGCATGGATGTCATTAAGCACTCCTTTGACTACAATTCTTAAGCATACTACAATGAGAGCTCAGAAGGCTGGTCTGCTACTTTCACTTAAGAGAGAAGAAACAGTAGTGTACTGGGTACTTTTGTATCTTCCTCTCCTGAAAGCAACAAGGCAGTTTTCTATTTAAATACCTTTATTATTTGCTGAATAGGTGCTAAACAGGAATGCAAATTTTTATTTTTACTTAATATGAAATTTGACTACGATTTTGAGGTAGAAACTGTCAAATGTAACTGACAGGAGTAATTTCTGGCTCTGCCAGGTGAATCTTGAGCATGGACATTTAATAGCAGAAATCTAATGTTTACCTAGATCATTGATCAGAACCTAAATATAAATATTCTCTCTTTTCCCTGTTCCATGTCTCCACTCAGCAAGAAGATTTCCCTCGACAATACAGCTAAATATAAATTAAGAGGGATTTAAATGTTATCTTGGAACCTACAGTTAAGAGAGAGACTTACATTAGAGAAATGCAGAAAAGACATTTGATTCTTTGAAAACTATGTTTTTCCTATTTCTTGGTATTTGTTCCCAATGTTTCCATGACACCCACCCACCAGAAATATATAGAAACATCTGAATTTTTACTTACTCATTAGCATTCAAGCTAGCTGTGGCTTTGATGATCATGTAGCAGAGTGTAAGGGCACTGAGGAGGCCAAAACTGGCAATAATAAACCATTCTTCTGTTGACAAAGGAAAGGGAGGAAATCACTCGTGGGAGAAGGCTTATGTCAAAGCGATGTCAATATTCCCCTCAAACACCACTGGCGGAAGGCAAGAGGCTTCTAAGCCATGACTGGCACCAGGAGGTGAAGCAGAAGGAGGTTAGCCACAGAGTTACTGACTGGAGAAGGCTAGCAAAGAAGAAGTGGAGAGAGGTGTGGAAAAAAGCATGGCACAACAATATTTCCTGGCTTCTCCCAAGGGTTAGTGATAAAGAAAAATTACTCAATGCAAAGTGAAATGCAGGAACAAGGGGAAATGTAATGAAAGCTCTGTCCGCCCCCAAGTTAGAACGAAGATTGTCAGGGTTGGTTTAGATTAGCTGAGATGTGGTTCTTCACATAAGCACACCCAATATACTTTCACACTTAATTTGTGTCTTCACAACCCCCCCGGAATAAATGCTATAGTGTTATTTTAAAAACCAACAAAAAATAGGATAGCTTGTCCAATAGTAAAACATCATTAGAGCATTCCATTAAACAGACAGGAATACAACATGGGAAAGTAATTTCAACATTAGAGCATACATGCAGGCACATTGAAAGAATAAAAAGTAGTATAAAGAAGGCTATTATAAAATGTTCACTATTCAAAGTTTGATTTGGCACATAGCAATAGTTCAGAATACAAACATGTTTGTTGAATATGGCTTTTGGTTTAACTCGCATGCATCAAAGAATGCATGTGTCACCCATAAAATCCAAACATGTGAACAGCCTTTCCTAAAGCCTTATTTTATAAACATTGTCAGAATGAACTGTTACTGATTATTTCTTGTTTTATCCTGGCATCCCATCTGTGCAAGAGCAGTGCTACAGTTGGGAACAGAGGGTGAAAATATCTTCTGTAAAACCAATCAGTGAAACGTTTCAGTTAAACTACAGAGTTTCCCCACTCACAGCAAGGAAAGCAGCACACCAACAGATCTGCTCTCTCTTCAACAGAGCTGAATACAAGATGAATCAAATGGCGAAAACTGCATGACAAAGTGACATATTTGCTTTGTAAAGTACCCAGATTTTATATGTGGATTTTTCTTTCTCCGATCAGGACACTTCTGGATACAGACTATGTGTTTTATAAGGTGAGATTTTTTTTAACAAGACATTTAGTTTGCTGCAGCATCTAAAAAAACACTCCAATGGACTGCATCAGTTACATTGCCTCTTATGCATATATCAGTGGCAAACAGTGTCACTAAGTTCAAAATCCAGATAACAGATGCACATCAGCAAAAATACAAGGAGGAAATTAGACTGTTGTCCTGCATGCATTCTATTATTGCAATTCAGACAGAAAGCCAACCATTCATGCATCAGATTGAGACTCTAGAGCATATGGAAAAATTATGCAATTCCAGACACTGTATTCACTGTAGTGCTATCACACATTAAAAACCCTAGGTAAAATCTAGTAAGTGGAAATTTCCCGTGCTGTTGTTATGGATGAGAGCTTGCAAGCAGTGCAGGAACAGTTTTCTGATATCATAACCACTTGGACAATAATACTCAAATGTTAAAAAGAAGTATTTGATGTATCAATTCACAATTTTTTGGACAAAAACCATTTGCTAAGAGACAACAAAATTCCAGTAGTAATGCTCTCAGGGGAAAAAAATGTCTGCAGAAATAGCAAGCAGCTAAAATATTATAAATTATGTCATGTTAAGTATTCTGAAAGGTAAATAATGATTTTGGCAATCCAGATTCTCATACTGGTTACCAAATTCAAGAGGGTCATTTTGGTGCCATTTTAGGTCATCCAGTGTTCTTTGCATGCAGATCTAAATGGATATACCATTAATAATGGAAGTGTTGGCACTGTCATACCTAGAGTTATCAGTTTCAATACGGAGCATACGCCTCTTACAGAGACACTGAGGTCACCTTTGTTCCTGCAGGGAAATCTTTCACCACGGCCCTGCAGCAGAGAGCTACAGCACAGCAAGCACCACATACCACAGAAACCATAGAAGAGTAGTGGAAGCCAAAGAAAACTTACTTGTCACAGCAATGTTGATCTCTCCTGACCTTGGCGTTAGCTCCCCATCCTGTGGAAGCTGTGACATCCCAGAGGTGCGCAGGGGCTCCAGGCTGAGAGAGCTGTCATTGGCAAAATCACCGAGAGCTGATCGCCTGCTTGCTGGCTGGCCTCTGGTGAGCCTTTCCATGTCAAAGGCTACGTTATCTGTACATGGCACGTTTGGCTGGAGGGAAAAAAGCAACTCCACATTACAATGGTGAATACTCTACAGGTAGCAAACCTATAAATGGAGTAAAACCACACATACACACTTTATTCAGCCACTATGGCTGTCCTCAGATCGCACAAGAGAGAAGAACATGATTTAGCAACTTCCATCTGAAGTTGCAACTTCAAACCATCTTAAGTAGAGGAAGAAGCAGATAAAAGGATTAAGGTTTAAGAAAGGGACAAAAATATGCTTGTATCACAGCCTATGTCTGTATGGTTTACCACTGTAAGCAATAATGATATGCACCAAATCCTACCGTACCCTCATCTAAAATTCCAGGTATGTTGTTATTAACTGCAAAACCAGTTCATCCACAATGTAACAGTGCAGCTTACCACAATTCCCAGTGCCTTCAAAATGTTCAGCTTACACATTGGACATGTACAGTGCTCACTAAGCCATGGATCCACGCAGGCTTTGTGGAAAACATGCCTAGAAGAACAGACAAGCACACAAATAATTTGCAAGCAATTCTATTTTATATAATGGGAACTATTTTAACAAACCTTTAGATAGCTGCTTTTTAAATTTAGGCAGCAAAACAAATTCTAGAATTGTCAGTATTCTGCACTGACAGCAATGAGAAAAGAGATAAAATCAAACCCTCTTGCTTGTTGTTGCCACCCTTTACTAATAGTTCAACTAGGAAGAAACACCTAAAAGGAGGATTCTTCATCTCCCTTTTTATTGCAGATATGAATATGCACATGGGCAGAATAACTAGGGTAACAAAGTCCCCACTATAACCTTACATGAAGTTTTCACTCAATTTCTATGTAGAACCTGGCCATAAACTGGGCAGGAAGAGCACAGATTGATCAGCAGTCAATTTTCTTCAAAAGTCAGTGCAACCAATCCAAGCACATTTATGTTTGATTTAGAAAGGGCTTTTATAATTATCCCATTTAAATAAAAAGAAAGCTTTCCCTACAACCAGTATTTCTTGATATCAGGAAGGAAAATACATCCATCATCATATAATGGTCATGAGAAACACAAAAAAAAACACACAAAAAAAAGAAGAATCATTCAAGGATGAAAAGGCAAACCGGATTTCTACTTGCATAGCAGTGAACTCTGAGATTGAGAACAGTCTGAACAGCCACCTACGTTGCATACAAAATCTAAAGTCACATACATGGACAAAAAGATAACAGTGTTGGGATTGATACAAACCAACACAACAAGGAAGTACTGTGCAGAGACCAAAACAACATATCTAAAGTAAGGGAATTAAAGGAAATGGCTTTATCGTGGTTCAAGCCCAGCCAGTAGCTCAGAACCACGCAGCCACTCACTCACTTTCCCTTTTCCTCCCACCGCAGGTGGGATGGAGAGGAGAATGGAAGGAATGTGAACCCTACGGGTTGAGGTAAGAACAGTCCAATAACTAAAATATGATATAAACCTACCACTACTACTACTAATAATGATAAGGGAAGTAACATGGGGAGAGAATATAAAACTAAAAAGGGAAGGAAAAAAATCACCTCAATAAACAGCAGTGATGCACAATGCAATTGCTCACCACACACCAAGCGATACCCAGCCCAACCTGAGCAGTGATCTGGACCTTCCTGGTGACTTCCCACAGTTTCTATAGTGCACATGATGTGCTGTGGTATAGAATACCTCTTTGGCTAGTTTGGGTCAGGTGTCCCGTCTCTGCTTCCTCCCAGCTTCTTGTGCCCCTCCTCACTGGCAGAGCATGAAAGACTGAACAGTCCCTGATCAGAGTATGTATCACTGAGCAACAACTAAAACATCAGTGTGTTGTATCAGCATTGTTCTCAGACAAAAGCTGAAACACAGCACTGCACCAGCTACTAGAAAGGAGCAAAATAATTGTTACAGCTGAACCTAGGAGAAGCTTCTTGGCTTTTGAAAAGGCAAAGAACTTATCAGAGCACATTTATAGCAGAAATGGGTATAACTAGACTTTCCACACAATACAGCTTTAGCAACTACTCATAACTTTGTCCAACTACTGCCTACAATAAGAACCCAGATCTTTCATTTCCAGTTGCAGTGACTGCAAAGCAAAAAGCCAGCAAGAGCAGGCACACCCAAACAGGACAGCCTGGTGATCACGACAAAGATCAGCAATTACAAGGGCTGCTTAGCCAGTCAAGAGCTGTGCTCTGAAACCAGCAGGCAAGGGGCAGTGGCAGAATAAGGAGTTCTCCATGTTTATTTGAGGCACCAGCACGATCCGTAAGAGGTCATGCATGCCCCCAAGGCAGCGTAAAGTTGAGATACTCTGTTGCCTTCCTTCTCAGATTATACTTGCTGCTCTATGCCTCAGAAAACTCATCATGGGGTCAGAGACTTCTTTGCTCCCTACCCCTTGGGATTTCAAAACCAGAGACCAAATGAGGCATATTACCAGATAATTCTCTTTCAAATCTCTGGAAAAAAGCCCAAGAGAAGGGACTCTTAAAACTGCTAACAAGCATGGAAAAGACAGTATATAATTAAGTTTTGTCTGTGGCTCCTAAGACTGATGGAGGGACTAAAATATACCAATATACTAGGCTCCAGTCAGCTACAACTACATATCCTACCTGTACTAACTGAAGATGCATAGACTTACAGTCAATAGAAGATGGACAGTGAGCAAGAGAACTTTGCTTATCTATAACCCAGATATTGCAGGAATAGAAACTTAGAGGATCTCAGTCACTTTGCTGGCCTGTCTCTTTTAGCAATATAGCAATCATGAAAAACAGGATATGTACAGTGATTACTGTTCTAATAATTGCACAAAACACAGACTCACTTTATCATTATTAGGTCTTACTGCATTCCCTTTATTACTCACAAAGCTAGAGGAAACTATGTAGAAATCCTGGGTGGTAGAAGATGGATTGAAATCTCCTGAAACATACAGAGATGTTGTTTTTTTATGTTAGGCAAACCATGGCTTTTAGTTGCTTGTGTTTCTTATTAAGTCCCTGAAGTCTGTTTTTTGAGAGTAGGGTAAAAATGAAAATCTAATATTTTGGGAAGCAGCAGACATGAAGACTCCACATAAGTATGAAACCAGTTTTAATATACTATCAGCTAATCAGTGCTGTAGAAGCACTCGGGTAAGTGAAGCAGGCGACTGATATGGATGACAACATGCATCTACTAAATACTGAGTTACTTTAAAGAGTCATTAGCAGTTTGATAGAGTTCAAATGCACCAAAACAGCGCAACTATTTTCTGACCTCTTAATTCTTTGCTTTTAGTTCCTAAACCTTCAAGAATATTTATTAATTCAAAAAAAGTGCAGTTCTCCAAAGGTTATTTATTGATGTAGATCAGCATGGCTCTGCCTACTACTTATGCTGTTTATCTATTCTTTAAAAAGCTTGCTGATACCATCATTGTGGCTCAGGCTCTGCCTGGATATCTCTGCTTGAAAGAGTTAAGGAGAAGTTATACAGGAATATAGACAGTAAAAACTTGAATTATTTTTAAACCTCAGTTTGACAAAGTAAGCCCTTGCATTCTCTGTCATAAACCTTCTCCATCTTTTTATTTGTCACTTCTCTTACAAGACCATCAATCTGCAGAGTTCGTAACAAGATGGTCTAGGTTACAGCAGCTGATGACGGTCCCCCAGAAGCCACACACCAGGGAGTGAAGTGCGACACAGCTTTTGCTGCTTCTCCAGCCTCAGGGCTAGAGGAAGCATGGCCAGCAGCCAGGCGAGTAGCACTGAAGAAGTCTCCCATGCAGGCATAACTCCAAATGGGTGACCTGCAGGTATTTTTCCACTGTGTCAGCATACCCCAGCCAGTTGCCCTCAAGCTCGTAATAAACACCATATTCCTGACTCTGTTGTACAACACAGCTTCTTTGTGGCATTTCACAAAGAAAAAGTGATTTGGAAATCTCTTTTGGTAGTGTAATGCCTCTGAATTAGCATATCACACAAGCAGAAGGACTTGAATGAGCTCACAACTGCTATTTCCCAAGAGCTCACTACACTTCTCTGCTCCCAGTGCAGCATATTGCCAAAGGGGATCAATGTGCTGCAGCAAAGTAGCATCTTTGGTTACTGCTGAAGGCAACTGCTCCCCTTGCCCTGGGGTACAAACCTCCCAGCAGCACACAAGTCCTTCCTGCCCTGCAGCAGGCTGCCTATCACACTTAGCACAGCTGAGAAGAGATGTTTGGCCTGCTGTGGTGGGGCGGAAGGCACCACATGTGTGCCCCCAACAGACAATACCAGGGGAGAGCTGCCTCAGTGCTTTCCACAAATACAGTATTGCCGGGGGAAATGAGACTGCCCTCACAAGCAGGTAGCAGAGAAAATGGGGGGTGTGCAGAGGCACTGCAGTAAAGATGGCACTGAGATAGTGTTAATTTGCTTCCAAAAAACAAAAGGCAGCTATTTGCAGCAGCACAGAATCAACAGATGATCTGGCTTAGTCACTTTTCTCACTTCCTCATTCTATGCCAGTAAAGGAATTATTAAAGAAATGGGTTCAAAAATAATTTATTTTAGTGTATTCACTGCTCCTTTAATTCTCTTCCTACCTGGTAAATTCCTTCATTCCCATGTCATCTTTCTGCCCTTTCCAATGTCACTCTCTGCTTTTCTCTAAGCTGTCACTTTGCTCTCCCCTTCCCTCATCTCTTACAAGTCCTTCACACTACCCCCTCCTGATCGCTTTTCACCCAGTGCTCATTCATCAATTAGACACAATGGTGTGATAGTGTAGAAATACCCAAATAAAGGAAATTGTCCATGAGGTTTGTCTTTTGCTAGAATCCTTTTGACATTTGCTTACTCATTTTTAACTTACATATTGATATTCACAAAAGACAGAGCTGCTCCTCAGGCTTCTAAGCCTGAGACAGATGGTAGCCTCTGTGCACCAAAAGCTGTAGGTATGTCCATAGGCTGCTGGTACTGAACATATTTCTCTGAAGCACAAAACGAATGATAAAAGTTCAATGCATTATCTGCAATCATTTACACTTAAGTTGGCCACAATTCCCCACCCCCTGCCACAAAACTTTACATCACATTTTGTTTCACTATAGAATGAGGTGCAAGTTGCTCAGCTTCTGGTATATTTTGCCTGCTGCGTCCCTGCCCAGACCAGACTCCTCTCTGCTGAGGCGCTGAGTGGCAGACTCCACTTAACTGCAGAGAACAGTTGTGGTACCAAAGGGAAATGCTACTTCTAAATTGATGAAAGCAGCAAGGATGTCATATGCCAGTTACTCCTACTGTGTAATGATTATAGCTTCCTCAACAGGCACAGTAAAAAAAAACTTCAAGCCTTTCATTTGCTTCCTCTTGGACGAGCCATTTTCTCCATGGTCTTCTTGAAATGTCTCATTTGGCTTGAGATTCTCTATTTTTTTTTTCTTTTCCACTTTAAACTACCTTTGCCTATTGCACTAAAATGAGAGGTTGAAGTATCGGGAAGTAGAAAGGGATTAGACCTCCAAAACAAGATTCTGAGAGAAGCATCTCAAATGTGGAAGTCTGAAAAGTCTTAAATGCAATCTGAAATTTACTGGGCTCACCTCTGCAGGTACTGGTTGGCTCTTATTTAACAAATATAACATCTGGTGGAGCATATCCATTTCAATGTTTCTGCCTAGCCAAAGTGGTTTTGCACTCAACCCAAACCTGAGCTGTGGCAGATGAAAAGTGAGATTTAAAAAAAGAGAAGTACAAAGTGAACATGAAAGCTGTCATATGGCCTTCAGCAGGAAAGGAAACTGAGCCTCCACTGACCTTATATTCTTGCGAAAAACAGAACTGAAAACCTACACAAGAGCCTTGATATCTCCTTTATATGGGAGATTGTGCTGAGATGGCAATCAGATACACCTTCATCAGCTCCCTGAAGCACCTGCAACTACTACCAAGAGCAGGGAGCTTCCTATCTGCAGGACCGTGCCTCAAAGTTGTCTGAAGGAAACTGACTTTGATTTTTTTTTAATTAAAAAATAACAAGAATAAAAAAAATCAATTATCATCTTGGTTAAATGATCTGCATCATATCTGCTGATACCAGCAACAGAGCCATTGCTTGGACGCTGGCAGTTGTTTAAGGAAGCTGACTTTTAGTCCCAACTCTGCCTTATGCTTCGTAAGAAGATGCTTTCCAGTCAGATGAAGGCTCATTCTCTATTTGTTGGCAAGGACATCTCTCTGACCTCTGTTCAGAATTAAGAGAAAGGCACAGAGGAGTGGGATTTGTGAACCTCCATTCCACATCCTTGAGCCTCACAGCACCACCCTGAACTACACAAGATTTTTTTAAGAGGCACTTTATCAAACCATCATCTTAGTGGTCCAAACCTGGTGTGCTGTTTCCAGAAGTTCCTCCTCTAACTTTAAAGCAATCTTCTATGTAACAAATCAAAGACTAGGGCTCAATTCACAGATGCAAGCTGTACTTGAGATTACAATACAGAACATAACTGGGATCTTTAGTTAACACTTGGGAGTACATTTTTTAGGGCAAGAGGACATCATCTTTGAGTAAAAATGATAGAAATGTAAAAAAAGAAATGCAAAGACATCTGCATGACCAAATCTTTATCTAAGACCAAACTCTTCTAATCCCAAATACTTTAAATGGAAATTTCTAAACAAACATTTGTATAGTGTATTAACTAAACAACACCAGGAATCTAAAACAGGTCATTGTTTCCCACAGTCTAAGAGATAAAGAAGATAGAGAAAAGTAAACTAAATTAAAATTCTGGCTTCAGAAGTAGAATGCACATATTTACATTAGTAAGATATAATACTGTTTTCCCTTTATGATGTTAGAAATTCATCATGCATTAGAATAAAAATATTCCAGCTATTCAGAGCAGCCTGCAGGAGGACTTAGAAGACCAATAATGAGCTCTTATGTGCTGCTTCTGTGTGACTGAAGATCAACTCCAACACCATGACACTGTTGCTTCTAGAGTATCATGCAGAACACTATATACACAGCACAGGCCAAACTACTGGATCTTGGCTGCCTATATACGTCATAATGTGCTTTTTGTGTCTGGAGATAAGGAGAAATCTTTGCATTTCACAATACAAAGGAAAGATATCTTTGCTAACCCTTAAGGCTACCAAACCATACCAATTCATCAAAACCAATCACCATATGGAAAAGTACTTAAAAGCATCTCTCAAAGAGCAAGTATCCTGACACAACTCAAGAACGGAAGTGGAACGTAAACAAAATGAAAACCTTTAAGTGTCAAGAGAATGGTATAAAAGGAGGAAGTTGTTACATTTTGAGCACCAATACAAATCTTCAGGCACAAGTGAAGAACAGACTGCACCAGAGAGATCAAAGACAGATGACAGCACAGTGGCTGACTGATGTCAGAGGAGGTATGAAGGCTGGAAAGACTGCATTTCCGCTTCTACACTGTTTCAGAAACCAGCAGCCGATGTTGCATACCTACTGTGCAGAATGCTGCAGCTATACCTGGTTCATTATACTTCAGGTTTTTGGATCTGACCAGTCCTTAAATCTGCACCACTCTCCCACCTCCCCCTTACAATTTTAATAGTTCCATTGCTGATATGCCCAAACTGCCCATCTTCAATATCAGAATCTTTTATTTAATGTCTATGGTCATAACAGTGCCAAATTAACACCTTCATACCTTCTGCTATCATAGTCTAAAATAAAGTGGCTGTCACTAGGACCAGAAACTTCTAACAGTTGTGTTTGTAAATCACAATACACTTGAAATATTACATGAAATCAATCAAAGGAGCACAAAGAAAGAACAGCTTCCAAACAAAGCAACTTTACTAGCTTACTTGCATGGTAAAATGCGAACAACATCGTTCTGCTTGTAACTCTCAATGCAGACAGCACAATGATCAAAGTCTGGGTCTGTTTCCTAAAATGAATAGAACGAAATTTCAAGTCAAGAGTTGAGGCTATGACAAATGTAAAAGCAAATCGTGACTGGCATATGACCTCCATTGTGCCAAGTGGCTGTTACTATGAAGATACAAAAGAATGACTGGGTTATTACTTTTTTTAAGTTATGTTGGAATATATCTCGTACATTCAAAGCTCTCCCCTCACACGGAGCTGGTAAATTATCATCTGAAACATAAACTGAGGCCTAAGATGATTCTAATACTAAGTTGGATTGCTATAAAATATAGTGGCAATTTTCCTAGAGACTTTACTTCAGCTTGGAGCTAAAACTTCTATTTTACTCAGTTTGTTCTGTTTTATTTTTTTCCAGGACAAGAATCCTGGAATTCTCTCCTATAGCCAGAACCAGCACATTTTACTTATTTCAGAGTAGTCCCATGTTTTTGTCTGCTACTTAGTTACAGACATATCCTAATTATTATCCAGACATGAAGATGGGGATCACTGACTGGCTCCTCTCTTTCCTGATTTCCAGAAGTTATGATTTATTTTATTATTCTAAACATCAGAATTTAAAAGTGTCTAATGAAAAAGGGCTGATTTCATTTGGATGCAGGTACAGCATCAGCAATTTACATTTAAAACGTTTGGACCTGTGACATCAAACAGATTGTGCCTTCTCTTAGTTCAAGTTTATTATTCTTTTTTCTATTCTTTTTTGATGCCAGCAATCTATGAGGAAGACACAATCAGGAACCACAGCAAAACAGCCACTCCCTGGCCAGCACCGGTCGGTGCTGCATGCAGAGAATCCTAGTGGGCTGCTTTGATGAAGGACAGGTTTTCTCCTACTCTCTGTTCACCTGAGTGTGCACCTCATGCTGCCTGTACTGCAACCTGCACGTCACTTGCCAGCTCTGAATTCATGCTGTCAAATGACAGCATCTTTAATTTTAGTTTGTGAAGGTTCCCCTTATCTATATGTACTCCCATAACCACAGAAAGGATTTTAGTGCAGTGGGCTGCCTTGAAATAAAACTACATAGGGAGGGGAAAAAGAACAAATACATTTATTCTGCCTCCTCCCTGGAAGCAAATTTTTCCACCACTTCCTGATAAAAAGATTTTTATCTTTATCAATGCCATTGCTGATAGTGTTGATAAAGATATAACCAAATCACACTGAAAAGGTCCAAAGAAATAGTTTTCTCTTAAAAATCAAATCATAGCCAGAATTCCTTTGCCTTTTGCAAATTAAAGAGCAAAAATTAAGCAACGATAAGTGACTTTTTTCCTGTAAGGATCAAAGACAGTAGTGCTCCTAAAAGTGGAAAAAATTTAGGCCTTAACACACCATCTATTTCAGTTTATATATACTTTTACTGGCTAGAAATATTACTGTATTAATATTTACTGTCTTTAATGAAATACCTGTTTATGCTTCCCCTCAGATTACTGGATATTCATATTTTACATAACAGATTGTCCTTAATTACCAGTCTTTTAAACTTCTTTTTACTTTACACAACTTGCATATGGAATGATTCTAACCTCACAGAATTCCACATAAACAATGCTAGCCCTCTGTACTCCTACTAGCAAAATCACCAGCCAGCCAGCACACAAAAACACTGTCATAGTTGCCAGACTGAGTGCAAGTAGTATTTAAGCAAGAAAAACACCTTTGAAATGTACAGACTTAATAGCATACATTGCTACAAAGAGTTAAACAAAATACCACAGGACAAAGTAAGCCTCCAACAAGGACGGCAAGGTCATAAATCAGAAGCAGAAAGGAAAAACTGAGATTGTTTCCCCCCAGTAAAAATTAAACATGATGCTCAAATTTACCATGTTGAAATATTATTATTATACCTTATCACCTTTCTTTACTGTCCTGGTTGTCAATTTACCGATGGCTTTCTTGGCAGCATCTCCAAGACGACGCTAGTAAAGTGACAAATAAAAGAACACAAATTAACCCTGATAAACAAGCTTCATTACTGTCCTTATACTGTACTGCTTCATTACTGCCCTTTAGAATGACTTATTTGGGCCCAATACTAACACTGCAATACACACTATGGCAGCAGGCCAACACATAACACAAAAAGACAACACACTCAAAAAGCACACAGATGTCAGGAAGAAAAAAATCTAATGGCTGAGCTCACAAATGCACTCAGTAAGCACAGGCATAAACCTCATGGATCATATCAATGTCCACAAAAGTAATTCAACATTTGTGTGACAAAACTGATCAAACCCAGCCCAGAAGATAAAAGCTGAAGCAACATGCCCTCTTGATGATTTCCATTATAGTCTGTTCATACTGGTTTTTATTCAGGATGCTGTATGTAAAATACCCCTGGTTCTCTTCTGAAGCTTGAATTATTACTAGTTTTTTTCCCCTGAGCAGGCCAATTTTATTCCGGGACATAAGAGATGCTCTCAGTGTAACCTAGTTTCTCTCTTGCTATTACCTGAAACCACCAGGATCTCACAAAGGAAAAAAATATGGGTCATGAAATCTAAATAAGCCAATACAGACTTAAATAAAGCTGAAATGAATACTGGTTTGAAAATGAACCTCAATCTGACTGCAGAGGCCAAGCTCTTTGTTGTTTATGCTGTTTTTATGACCACCACTGGTGGATGGAAGGAATAATTTCTGCAATTCAAGTGCTCGTTCCCACTGCAATGCCCAGTTCCCAACCAAGGAAGAATGGCTGTTTGCCAGCTGGTCGATGAGATCCCAGACCCAGGGCACTGAGTGGAACACAGCTCATGTCTTCTTGTTTCAAGGACCCGAGACATCAGATTTGGCTTACATAAACTTCCCTTTTTCCCCTCAATGTATTTAATCTTTCACCTCCACCATGTAACAAGTACTCTGCTTTTGAAAGAGACGGGCTGTTTCTGGGAATGGGAACTGTACCTGTCAAAACCTCCCATATTGCTTGGAACAAATTTGTGGGTTTTCTGCACACCTTCTATACAGCCAAAAAATCAAATCCTGCATAAGGTGTACCCCCTGTATCATACAGTTGCTATGCATATTCTCTGCATAGAAACTGAAACTAAGGTGACTGCTTTTATTTGAGAAACACAAAGACCTCAGAAGTCCAGGACAACCAACTGTACCACTGTTATGCTACAATTACATAAACACTTCTTCTGTGGTTTCCACAGAACACCTCTTGTTATTTTTAGAGCATGGATTTGAAAAAAATCACATACTCAGTTCCAGCTACTGAAGAACACCCATGTAGGAAATGTAGCATCAGAAACAGAGGGGATGCTCTGGGATGAGGAAGTTACTGCTTCCTGAGGACAGAAATATCTTCCTAACTTTAACATTTGATAAATAGGTCAGTTTAAGCAAATCTCAATTACATGTCCTGGAACAAGCATATTGGCCTGTGTACTCTTCCATTTAAGAGATCCACCTCTTCCATTTTCTAATTTTAACAAATACTTTTTTATGCCAACATTGGAAATGCTCAGGATTTGCTATTTTCATGCAGTAGGGGACAGGCACACAGCATATGCTTGCTTTTAAAACCCAGAACTATCTTGATGGAAAAGCCACCACCACATGCAAAAGACTTGCGTACGCCTGGCGGAAGCGCACAAGAGCGACGATGCGAAATACCCGTATCTACTTGCACTATCTACAAAACACAGCATGGTTTTGATGGTTTTGATTTTTCTTTTTTAAAGCATGCTTTGACATAACTCAAAACCAAGATCATCATCTAAACCAAGTTATTTCATCACTAACAGTACGGCCTTCTCTCCGTGAAAGCTCTCAAAGCTCTTTAAAAATAAGCTTTAGCTGTCACCACCTTCTTATTAAAGTTTAATAAGCTCAGCTTTTTAAACCACATAAAATTTTCATTAAGTTTTCCTGACCTTTGTAAAAATCTAAAGAAAGAAAAAAGGTCATAAAAGCCCTTTCCCCATGGAGCAACTGTTTTGAAACATGGACATTTGGAAGAAGCCTAGAACCACGTAGGGGGATAGAGAAGGCCCAATTTAATATTCCACAGATATTCATTGAGTAACAGTTATATTTAAACTTTCACCACCCCAAGGGACCACACTAAGTACTGGTTACAGTGTGGTCATTTAAGAATGACATCCTTAGGAAAATTTACAGGATGCCCATGGGACCTGCAGCATCAGATACTACTTATAGAAGCTAAAAAGGAAATCCTTTGTCACAACTGAGGTTTTAAGTTTGCATTTGTTTTAGGTTTGACAAAACACCAAAGCACCGCCTCACAGTGAGCTCCTGTGTATTAGCTGTAATTTGGGGAAAGGAGGGGTGACAATGGATAGAGGCCAGCAGCTTTGTAAGCTAGCATTGACAGATACAGGCAAAGAGAGCACAATGGTTTTCTGAGGCTTACTGAACCTTCTCGATAAAAGCCAAGGTGCACTCTGAAGGCAGTGCACCATTAAGTCCATGCTAGTAAAACATTTACTTTTAACATTTAATCTATATTTGAATTGATGACTTACTGTAGTCAAGATTTCTGAGTGTGGCCATACTTAATTCAGATCTTAAATTAATTGCAAAAGAATGTAAAAAAAGCACACTGAACTGAATTTTACTTAAAATACATAGCCAGGAGAATTGGGCGGTCCATACTAACCATAATCTTGAATAAGGCTGAAAATTAACACAGATCACTAATTAACAATCATGACAGATTATAGTTTGGAAATACCTCTTGAATTACCTTAACTACTATCTTTGAGAACATGGATGGAATTCATAATATTAGCTCTGTGTTCCCCTACACTATACAATTTCATTTACTATTTAACTTTCCTGCCCATTCCCAATGTACACACAGTACTTATTACAGAGCCAACATAGAACTGGATCGTCCTCTTAGACTTTTACTCATCAAAATGGAAATATTTTCCTTCAATTCTGTCATTTCCTGTTATGTGATAAGATCTTGTACTGGTGCTGCTCAGAATAAAAACATTTTGTGGTATAAAAATCCTTTTCCAGCAACATGCTCTGCCTTGGAATAAAGAGGCTGTGAACACTAGTTTGACAGACATTATTTGTTCTCTATTGACTATTGTACACAGAAACATCACCTCCAAAACACAGAGAAACCAAAGAGGAGTGCCCTTACCTGATTCCTGTCACGTGCACTTGTATACCTGATCTTCTGGATGAAGTAAAATATTAACCATGCTGAAGAAATTATCATCAAAACAATGAATGATATTGACACAAAGACTAGAGAGCCTCGACTGAAGTTTTTAGGAGGAACACGGGACCCAACAGCTATTGCCATCAGGACAGAGATATTCTTTTCCAAGTAGTTCAGGATCTCCTTAACCTTTGATTCTGTAATCATGACAGCAACAATGTCTCCAGTACCTATAAAAAAGGAGAGAAATATGTAATTTACATTTAAAAATTGCATATCACACACAAGATTTGCCAAATACAAAGCCATTTGATAACTTAGAGATTTCAATCTAAGCCATCTATAGCACATGGAAGGAACATGGTACTGGGCACTCAACTCATGGCTTGCTCTTCAAAATCACATTTTCAAATTAAGGCATTAACTTTCAAACCACCTGTAGCTCCACAGACAGAAACAGGTCTCTACCAGTGGTTACACAGTACTTCCCACATTATAATTACTGTGTGCAGCCTGAACCAGCTTTCAAAAGTACATTTGTTCCAGCTTTGAAGCTGTGGATACCTAAATGGGCAACTCACAGCAAAACATTTAGACAATGAGTTCAATGGCATTGCTAGAGTGGTCTTAGTATACACAGTGCTGTGTACAGTTGCTCTGGAGAGTTATGCAAGTTCCCTCATGAAGTTATGTGGCTTTCATATGCCACCAAAGTTGTCAAGGACCTGTACATCACAGCTCCAGCACAGAAGCAACGAAGTCAAGCATCTACGTACATCGCTTCTGTATGAAGTGAAAGTAAGTCCGGATGCAAGGTAGAAGAGAAACGAAAAAAACTTGGCAGAAATTTGAGTGCTGATTTTATCATCCATACAAAGACATGCTTGATAAGATCGCGAAGAAGCTGACAGCTTCATCAGCTCCATTTTGAATGTGTAGCCCATCTGGTTTTCATAGTGTACTGCCTCTAGACTACCTTCTATCCCAAAGGGAGTACTATTGATACAAGGATAGTAATAGAATCAAACCACAAGACTTGCTGAGAAAGAACAAAATCAACTGTAGAGAAGAGAGAGCACCCATGTTTTAAAAGCAAAGGCCCCATAAAAAGTGAGGACCTTAAACTCAGGGCAATTCTAAATTCAAAGACAGCAAAGTTAATAGGATAAGCAAAGCCAGAAAGAAAAAAGCCTAATGAGTACCATTCTTATTCATCCAGCTCTATTTGCTTCCTACACTAAACCCCCTTTCAAGACCTATTTTCAAATTGCTTGCAAAGTCTGCTCATCTGTTTTCTCCATCTGCTTGCTTCAGTTCACATTTCCTCACAGAGAAGCTGCATAATGCAAGTAACTTCAGGCTGAGATTTTGGATTTGGAGTGGATTTAAGTTACAGAGAACCTACTGCGACAGTGAAGAGAGAACATGAAGTTCTATTTTAACACAAGCAATTTCTTCAAGGTCTTTTAATCAAAATCTGATTTTTAAGAAGTTATTGTATCCACAAAATTATGTAGAATACCCAAAGAGCAGCATCTTTGAAACCCGGGGCACAATAAGTCAATGTGACAGAGCTAGACAGATAACTTTTAGAAGTAGGGGTTTTAACAGAGTTGAGTAACAGTCTTAAATGTTATTTCATTGCTCTTTCAATTCACCATGCTAAATAGTAACTTTTGCAGCAACTATCCTCAGGTTTCAGAACAAATTCCCCAACAGTGGTGTTGCGGACTGTGCTGACAGAACTACTCAGAAGACTCAAAGTTGAAAATCTCAGAGATAAAGACTTGCACGGTAATTTCTACAATATTCTACAGCCTCAAAATTGTTTTTCCCAAGAAATTTAATCTTTTCCTTATTTAAAATTTAAATGGTAAAGACATTCATGCCTTGTCCTAATAACACGGGTCTAAGTAGGAAAAGATGTTCAATTCTTCCTTCGGAATTTTTTGAAACAAGTGTCATTAACTCAAAAGCTTTGCATAAGCAACCAAAGGCCAACACAATTTATGGATATAACTTATTTAATCCCTAGCATCCACAGATTCACACAAGGTCCACTGTATTCAGCTCCAGAGACACTTCAGATCGGTAGGTACCGAGCTTGGTTTCATGCAAACTAACAGAGATATTTAATAGGCAGTAAAGCTCAGAAACAGTAAAAATCCACCACTTGCATTATTTTCAGGCAATCTACTCTGATTTCTATTTGTCCAATTGGGAAGAGTCCCTGCCCAGACTTGCAGCAATTAATTACAGGACAAAAGCCACCTCCTGCAAGATTCTATACGTAGATGCAGCACATGCTCCTGCAACCCCAAGCTCCTACAGCTCAGATGGTACACAAGCAATCCAGAGCAGGTACTTGGTATTTTCCCTAGGTTTCACTACTGTTTTCCATATCGAGTTTGGATAACAAAGCAAGGCAGGGAAGGGTGTGGGGGGACTGCATTCCCCAGGGCACATATTCTGCTGAGCTTACCCAGTAGGTATTTATTTGCACCAAGGAATTATGTTGGTACCTTAATATCAGCCAGAAGCACTCAGTGTAGCATTCTGACATGATTACAGTTATCTGCAATGCAAAGCTGACTAATACCTTTCGATACTAGTCCAGTTCTGTCTGAATCAAAAGCTGAAGCCTCTACCTATTCCCTGCTGCCCAGGAAATGTGACAAAGCTGACAATCTGTCAGTTGTTTTATATAAAGGCCAGCACAAAGGGAACCACTGGCATGACTGCAAAGCGATTTGCATTCCAAATGACTCAACGGGGAACAGCCGAAGTGCTACTGCTGCTTCTGACCCTGCGAGAGCCAAGGAGAACTGCAGAAAAGAAAAATGGTGCCTGTTTAACATACTGAAGCTCAGTGGAAACTGGGACTTGGTGCATCTGTATTTTTGTCAGGGGCATCACCCTAAATAATTTTAGCAAGAGCTCCCTGTCTGAGAACAATTGGGGGCAGGAAGAGACACCAACTCATTTATTTTAAGCACCCTGAAACCTTGCATTTCTGAAACTTAAGCAGAAAGAAAAATCCCTCAGGTGAACACAGAAAGAATAACAGCATTTGCAAAAGTTAGATTATGGTCTTGCTACATAATCTCATGAAAAGCAATACTTCTCAGTCAAGAACAGTGTCCAGGGAAAATAAGCAGGAATGCTAGCTAAAGCCAATGAACTACATGCTCAACCATAGATGACAAGCTAGGACAGTGGGTAGGCCTAAGATAAATACTGACACCTGTAAATACAAATCATTTAATTGCTATCATCCAAACCCAGACAGCTCTTTCTAGCATGCAATTTTACCATGTGCATGCTTAATCAGGATAGTTATACAACTCTATGTATGAAAAAGAATGAAGTTGCATTAATCATTAAATATGTGTAACAATACCTTGGGAGAGGAGAAAAGAGAAGGATTTAAAAGCTAAGACACTAAAACCAAGAAGATGGGAAAAATAGCAACATCCAGAAGTTTCCTGCAGAGCTCTTACAGAAACTGCTTTCCTCTCTCAGTAGCTTATCTCCTAGAAATTCTAACAGAGCACATTTAGAAAGTCAATAGAAAGTCATCTCAAACTACTAGTCTCATCACAAGCAAATAATGGTTTTCTTTTGTGTTTTGTTTTGCTGATTCTTAACTGCCAAGTGTTTGCCTGAAGCTCAAAATATGGGCAACTAGGCCAGGACACCAAGCTAAAGACACCCACTGCTCAAAGGGCAGACTTCAGACACCTTTCATCCATCTACTGTCCCTTGGAGGATGCAGGGAACAGCAGCCTGGCAAAATGCAACCACCAAACAGCAGATTTTTTTATTCCTGGGCTTGTGAACAGCCCAAGCAGCTGTTTGGTCAATACTCTGGGACAAGGGCAAGAGAGACATTTCCTCCTGGGCATATGAGCAACCTGGCACTGTACTGCTGCTATTCTGCTGCAGTGTTTCAACCACCTTCACAGACAGGAAAGGCAAAAACTTAGATCACATCTCATGCATGGCAAATGTTGGAGCACCTATAAGAGGCACTGAACTATTTTGATTTGATGCAACAAGGTGGGCAGAGAAGTGCTAATTAAGTCAGGTTAATAACAAAGGTTAGGACTTTTCTAATGGCTGATGTTTTCAGCTGAAGTCCTTGTAATTTCTTCGGTCTTTGATAGTGCCTGCTGATGCTGCAGGGAAGGCATGAAGCAGACAGACTGCACTTATCTCATGCCTGCACAAGAATATCGTTCTCTATTTAAATAGCAGACAATAATTAATTGTAACTGAATGCTTTTATGACTTCAGTTCTGAAAAACCTAAACTTAACACATTTATCTGCTGGGGGATATTTCTGAGTACTTCCTTGAAAAAAAAGCAAACAAAATCCCACCTTCCTGATTCAGACAAAGAATGGTGCAGCCAGTCACTTACAGGCTGGATTCAGACATTGAAATGCTACCACCTACCTGGACTGCAACGACTAGAACATCATAATGGTAACTGGAAATAAAACTGCCCATCTTCACACACCAAACTTCCCTGTCCTATTAAAATCCTGTAACTGCATGCTAAGCACTTCTGAACACAAATCAGAAATCAAAATACAGCAACACACACTATTCAGTACCCAGGAAAAGGGTCAGTCCTATTACTGTGAGTGACTGATTTCTTGGAATAACATTAAGTAACAGTGAAACCACTCCAACAGAATTTAGGAGCCCACAAAATGTCAAAGAAAATGGTAAAGTACAAATGAAGAACTATGGTTATATATGAAATTTTGAGAATTCTGTGAGGACATCTGAGCTGCAAGGGCCAGAAGCAGAAGCAACAATTACCTCTATAACGTAAGGGATTTAGCCACAGAGGATATGATCCATGAAACCCATGAGGTGAGGGAAAGGGAAAGACATACTAAGCTATATGCAAAGCTGCACTGCTAGAAAAGTGTAACTTTTAAATATAAATTCCATGAGTATTCAATCACATTGGGGGAAAATGCACAAATTATTCAGATATGTTTTATTCTGATACAAACCAGAAACATGTAATGAAGAATAAGTCTTACATTCTAAACCAGGCTTTTCGAAAAGCAGATACCAAGAGAAAGAGCCTTGGCATGTCTTCAGAGCAATTAAAACAGGTCTAGCTGCACACATTTTGATTTTGATCTAATCAGAAAGTAAACAAAAGCACATCCAAGCTGTCGACACACAAGTGCAATCTCAGGAGTAAAGTATGTTGTTTGAGATGTCCCAGACCAAATACTTCTGAAAACAGAAAACACCCATAATGTCAGTTATTCAGTTTTGAAAAAGGCAAGAATTTAATGCCAAGAATATACATCAATTTTAAAACCAGACTGGATAGCATTTTAAAGTGTTTGTCTCCCTGTTGCCTTTATAATATTGAAAATAATGAATTCTTCTCTGTAAACATTTACCTTCAGGATGCCTATTTTCTGTAGTGTCAGACAGATCTTACAACACTACAGTAAGAAAAATTGTGAAGGACAACACTATATGAAATGGTTATGTAAAAGTCAGACAGGATGACTCAATTATATGCAACCAGCTGAACGAGCAAGTATCCCAAAACATTAAGCAAGTATTTGCAGACATCACAAATCTCTTTGCTACACAAACCTATGCAAAAGAATCTAAAAAAAAAAAAAAAAAAAAAAAAAAAAAAAAAAAAAAAAAAAGAGAGAAAAGAAAGCTTCTGAGGTTAAAACTTAAATTTGGGCTGTCTACTTAAGAGGACAGAGAAGCAGATATTCCAAGTTCAGCAAGGAACACACTTCTGTGAATTGCAATCTAAATACAGTCCATTTACAAGCAGTGTCTGAAGAACACTCAAAAGTCCTCTCTGATTGCTGCAAAGAGCTTCAATAGATTTTATCCTGCCAGGCTAAGAAAGGACACTGCCCTACACCCTCTAAACATGATTACATACATTTCAGGATCTTGCTGTAATGCTCATAAATATGTGATGGATGTCCACAAAGCTCTGCTCCTTTAAGAAAAACAAGCATGGGATTGAGGCATATGATTAGAAAACCAGAAACAGCAAGAGTAGCTTTCCAAAGATGGGTGTGACAGCTAACTTCAAGCAACTACTGAAACCTAATCAGATTCTTGTTGTGCTAGCCTGTAGCACATTAAATTAAGTCCATAGGTGATAAATAATTATCTTAGAAGCAGAAATGATCTTTCCAATGCCCCTTCATTAAACAAGAAACAATGCCTCACTGTTATGTTCTTGCCACATACTTGATCAGCTTTATAAGCTACTATGAGTAAGAGTTCCTAAAAGGAAAGCTTAAATAACAAAATCAGGTGAGGAAACTGTTGGACTGTATTTAGATGACAATTGCTAACACACTATTATAACTCGATTGCTCCATTCTGACACTCAGAAGATGTTTAAGAAGAAATCTACATAAAATCAAAACAGGTAGTCACAGTTAAATCCTGCTTCATGCACAAGTCCAAATCATGCCGATACATGTGAGATGATGGAGCTATGCCCCTGGATTTCCTCAAGCTTGACAAGATCCAGCTGCCTCTGCTACAGCCAGCATACCCAACTCAAGAAAACCAACGCTTACGGTCTCTCAGAGCTGCCTCCCCTCTTCTCTAAGCTGCTTCTGATGGGCACTATGAGGACAAATTCATGGCTGGGCTGAGAAGGGGGGAGCACCCAAAAGAAAAATTTGTGTTCTGGAACCTGAACTGCAGCAGAGTTCACTTAAAATGGTAAGGACAATGGGTTTGGGTTTTGCCATGTCCCTCTCCTTCGCTTTTAACTGCCTTGATCATTCCACTTATATCACATATTCCCTTTCTGTAGAAGGGCTTTTATCTTCTGGGAAATACATTTATATATATTTTTAATACATGTGACCTTTTGGGTTCTTTACACTAGGGAAAACTAAGCCTAGATAAGGGAAAAGCAGACAGATGTTACAATGATTTTGGAGACATTTCACACAACATTTTTAGCAATGCTTCTTTGCATCTACTTACACTGCAATTTTTTCGAAAAGGAAACGGATGCTCCACTTAAATAATGATGGAAAAAGAAAAACCCACCACAAACTCAAAGGAATACAAAGGAATTCATCATTTTATCATCCCTTTCCAGAATCCGTGCACAGAATTTTTTCTTTCATTCCTATAGTTTTACAAGCATTTAACTGCATCATGGTGAGTAAACTGCATTTACAGTCCTATTTAATGACTACTTTTACTGCTGAGATATTAGTATGCTAACAGAGTAGACCAAATTTTATGTTCAAACCTTGAACAAATGCAAATTAGTAAAAAGTAGAAGAATCACATTAAGTTTTGACTAGGGAAATGGTATAATCCTAACACATGCCACTACTGAAAAATGTTCCTCATGTCACAGTTTCACACATTTCTGAAATGTCTTTATCTTCAAAAGATATTTCTGCTTATTTGAAAACCATCTTTCTTCGCTTGTACTTCCGAACAGTGTACAAAACCTGTCACCTTAGATGTGGGTTAACACCTAATCACTGGTTACAGTGTTGCATTCTTGACTAATCAATATTAACCTAATATAGACATTATTGGTCTATTCATCAATTTAAGACACTCTGACCTGGACAGCAAAAGTCTCCATAATCTTGCATTCTGTAGTGCTAGTAGACGGCTTCCATTTGCTATTTCTGGACAGCAGTTTTTATTCTCACTCATGGAAGTCGGAGCTAAAAAATCCTGCTATTTCTAAGAAAGGTAATCTGTCATGCTCCTGTATTTTCTTCTATCTACAGACAACTTCCATACAGATCCATCAATCTGGAAAGTCATTCCAAACAAATTCAGTGAAGCACGAAAGAGAAATGGCAAGAGAGCCTTACCCAAGGACACTACAAAATATTTTTAGAGCTTTATAAATAGAATGTTCATAGATGAATATCATAAATCTGATTCCACCAAATCTATATAGTTTAGGAATTACTCAGCTGCTGGAGCTCAGACTTTGGATAAAAAAAAGAATGTAATTACTTACAGTCACTAACAGTCCCGTGGGCCTTTTCACAGTCACAGAACTAATTACCCTTTCAGCTGGCTAAGGCAAAAATCAGCCTAGCTGCTATTTCAGTTGTGGATGAGGCATGTACCACACAGAAACACTGGTGCGAAGATTTGCAAGGCACTGAGGTTACATTAGCTTTGTAAAAGGGTTTCCCTGCCTTGTCTTGAAAAGACAAGTGCTTCCTTATGGTCCAGAATCTGCGCTTCAAACGCGCTCCTCTCCACATCTTGTTAAGCGTCAGACACCTGCATCTACCATGTGACAGGCTTTCCTGATGGATTCAACTCCCAAGAAACAGCTGAGAAAACAGCATAAAGTATAATGCTGTTGACACTTGTTCCCCATATTTTCAATCAGTAAATGTTAACAATATAAAGTGATCAAGGATACATAAACCATGGTCAGATAATTGATTGCTTTGCCTTTATTTCAAGCTTCAACTTTAATGACTCATCTCTCCTTCCTTTTCACTAGTATGCCAGGGTAAATTAATAAATATTATAACAACAATATTGAAATACACCATAAAATTTTGAGCTGTGGATTAAAGGTAGGTCTCAGTAATGCAAGGGAAGTTTTGCAGTGGATTTGGTATAGAGCAGAAGTATTCATCAGCATGCATTTGTGCAAAATAATCTGCAGTGCCATAGCTTTCATGCACCAGTTCAGATTAGAGTTACATAGACATTCATGAGGAAAAGGCAAGCAGCAGAGGAAGAGATTGGCTGTGTGCAGTGAGTGCCACAAGAGAGAGGCGTTTCAACTGCTGCTCTCTGCAGTCTACCCACTCCGAATTAGGGCAAGAACATGGAATAGCCATTAGATGGCAATAACTCCAAATTCCTTCCTGTCCCTCCTGCCTCTGACCCAGTGACCTAAAATAATCCACATAAAATACATTCGGTTTTATCACAGTTCAAAGCTAGTATAGACCTTGCTTCCTGTGCTAGTGTGCTTTTTAAGTGAATACAGGGCCATGAGAAATCTTCCCTATAAGAGGTAACTCTTTCTGAGAGCTACCGATGGGCAGCTCTCCCACAGTACCACAACAGAATGTCACCTCCTGTGCACATCAAGAAACAAACACCTTGCAAAAAATGAAGGCATCATTTCTTTCGAAGTGCAATAGAGACTGACCCTGGTGAGACGCCTTCAGCTTGCTCAGAACACTTTGAAAGATTCACCTGTATCAGTTAAATCCTCTGAAAAAGACATCATATTAGAAGTTATTTAAATACTTCAGGAAATTTCTTCAGCGCTGATGAACAGCAGCTACTGGACTCCAGCAACTTCATTTTGACACTCTCTTCTATATTTATCTATTTCTGCCTAGATCTGTTCCATGAATTCTGAGTATGAAATTTTAAATTGAGAGGCTTCTTTGGCTTATATTATTTTCTATAAATCCAAATAAAAGGATAGATTTTAACAGATAGGCTGAATATCAAACTTACCTATTTTGTACTTGACAGGATTGTCTTCACCAGACACATTACCTGCATTTCCCTCCTCTTCCCATAATTGTTTATAAAGGAGACAGCTACTACATATTTTCTCTACCACACAGGCTCTTTTTTACATCAGACATTATTTGTTCTGCTTTAACAGAATTAGCAAGCAAAACCACTCATAAAATTGCCTTCCTGTCAGTGATATCATAGTCTAACATAACCTATGCTGGGAAAGATGTCCTTCGCTTAGAGGACATCTATGAGAAAGTGTGAAATAAATTCATTTTACATGCACACAGTAACACATACATGGATACACACAGAGGAAAGGAAATAATTTTGCAAGCAACAACAGTTTTTTGTTGTTTTTAAAGCTCACCAACTCCCCAAGATCAATACCTACTTTAAAACTCAACTTGAAGTCAAAGGGGCAGAGATTTAGTGGACTACCACAAAGGAAAAGGCAACTTCTGATACAGCAAGAGAGACTGTTCATATGACGTAGTGATGATATACTGATTCAAGAGCAACATTTCTTATCCGGCCACCAGCAGGCATTTATATTCTGCTAATTAACATGTTGAGCATGATCAAATTTCCATAAGATTAAAATTTTCAGATGTGTGTGCAACCATAAAATAACTTGGACAAAATACTAATCCCATAGGTGAGAAGTGCTTACTGAGCTCTTCTCATAGGTAATCACCTCTCTGTAGGTGAGCAACACACAAATCTATATAATATTTTACTTATTTTTAGCACAAACATTGCCTAAGCAGGTGACTGGAATTCATGCAAATATCAAAGTAGGAAAGTGTGCAGTACACAGAGTGTGCATTACCAACAGTTACCACTTTCCTTTCTGCTTCATCAGGAAGAAAGAATATTCCTAAGGCTTGCTACACAGCAGTGTAAAAATTACATTACAGTGATATAAAATGACACAAAGTCTATTTTTACCTCTCTATGGAAAGAAAATGTAGAGCTGTGAACCTGGTCATCATAATACAGCTGCAGAATCGTCTTGAGAGGAATGCATTTTTAAAAGAAAAAGAGGAATACTGCACAGCACTAGATACCTTACGGAAGCAAGACCAGCTTGGTGGCTCACGTTCATCTTCACTTTGTATCAACCTTACTTAATACCTATTTAAATGATTCAGCAGCAAAACAACTATTAGATACACAGCATCAATTCCTCCCCACATTTAGGAATAGAAAATCCTAAAGAGATGTAGCACACCATAATATCAAAGTAGCAGGTGATGTGGCCATTCACCACCTAATAAACATACAAGCAGTGATATGGTTGAAACTGCAGAAAAAAGAAGACCAGAGAGTGTCTTGAACGTATGTAAGACTGCTTTACACATGCTCGTTTGCATAAGTTCATCAGTCTACATCCCACTTGGAATAATTCTCACTGAGGGGAATGTGGGATTCCAAACCCTCCCTGTACTGAGGCTAACACCAAAGGAGTACTAATCTACATCTTGGTTACACAGACTTGCAGTTCCTACATCAAGCAAACAGGAAGTTATTTATAGGAAGCTCTGCAAAGCACAGATTGCTGAGGAGATCCCTCACACGACCATAATGCAATCAAAACAACAGCTGTGGAATGACATTCCTCTTCATTACAGTGTGGTACTAAGGTGGTACTTCATTTCTACATAATTACTTTAAGTCTGTCACACAGTTTGAACACTTCAAATCAAATATTAATTTTGAGAGACTGCCTAAAGCCCAAGTCAGTGATAGAGTATACCAGGGACTGAGTACTTGTAGCTAAACATCAGTATCCCAAATACTCAGATACATCATCTCTACTAATTACATTTTTTTAAAGCTTGCCATGAATAAGTATTTGGAAGTCAACATGCTGAAGACAGTACTGGCTTTTCTCCAAGTATCAAGTATTGAAACAGTTGCCTGGCTGGCTTACAAGACATCATTTTATCCACAGCAGCTCTCACATTTTATAACTTGAGACATTATTTCAACCTACCAGAACCACTGTACCTATTGATAGAGTTTCAAAGGCAACACACCAGTCAGAACTGAAACATTGAGTGAACTAGGATTTCCTAATAAAAGGCAGACACCATCCCACTGCTATGAAAGCACCTGCCAAATCTAACAGCATTACAAGAAAGAAGGTATTGAAGTTATAATTAAACCCTTTATATAATTGAACATGTAACAGGGCAAACAATGCTAGAAGAGCTGTAGTGTTATTCATAGTCTATTTTCCCTGCCATAGTAAGGTATTCCAGGCCACAGGAGAAGTCAGAGATCATTGCTAAGCAGAGACTGCAGACCTTACAATCATACAGGAATTTATCTCAAAGAGAGGCCAGAGCTGAAGGCTTAGGAAGGTGTTAACTCAGTAAAGAGAGAAGTGTCAAAAACCACAGAAAGAAAGTGGTAAAAAGTGTTTCATGAGAACATGGGGCTTTTTGTCTGCAGATTACTTGCAAAATGTCCTAGGAAGGTACCCAAGATAAAACTGGATTGTCAACAGCCTTTGAATTGCCAAACAGAGGTCAAAATCTCCCTGAAAAAATCCTGTGGTACACAGAACTGGGAAGGTCAAACCTCACCAAACCAAAAGAAGCCACAAAACATTTCCTTTGTAAAAAAAGAGAGAAAGAAACAAACACAGCAGTTCTTTAGTAAAAGAATTCAATTCTGTGTGACAATATGCAGAGAAATAATTAGGGAATTCCAGTTTCCAAGCAATCCCCCAAGCTTAAAAAGGAAAGTATTCTAATAAAATAAAATCAGCCAGCCATCAAATATAGAAATATGCCTTTTCTGATTAAGCTAAATAATTCCAAAATGAAAAAAACCTGGGAAAACGAAAGGCGTAGTTAGCAGAATTGTGAACATCATCTTTAACCAAGGGAAATGGTCATGTATGATTCCCACCAGCTAAAGTAACTCATTAGTAACAGAGAAATTTTACACAATCCTAAAAAAGTAGAAATCTGTAGAAATCCAGATTTTCAGCATCAGTCCAGACCAGCAGCAGTCGAACTCTGGACAACTTAGAGACAACTGCTCTCCAAACCCCAATGTTTTGTTGGCTCCTGTACAGCACTCAAAGATGCATCGTAGGAAGAGTACCCACTGTACCATCATCAAAAAAAAGCATGCAAGCTCAGATCCTGATAACTGTTAACATCTCCAACTCCCACCATAACAGCCACTTGAAGACATGCTACTATAAAAATTCTTCAGGCTCAGAAGCTTTGTAAAATTCTAGACCTTCCATTATATGTTAGCTCTTCTTCAGAAAGGTTTGAAACAGACCCATCCTAAGACATTACAGATATTTCCTCCCGCCAAAACACCTGTATTTTTTTTCCACTACAGAGGAAAGTGCTCCTCAATGGACAAAATGTACACTACAGGAAAATAACTTTTCAGAATTACTGGCTTATTTTGCTATATTGCATACACGTAAGCACCATCAGAGAACAAGCTATTTCAAACAGCATTCGTGCACTGCCAAGAGCTCTTTAGCAATAGTTTATATGGCAAAAGAATACTGGGCAGAAAAGAATTACAGTGAAGGAGATTACATTTTATTTACCTTGATGGGTCATTGTAACAGGTTCTTCACTGGATATATTGTTGTAAATGACCACAGCTGTGGCATTATGTGAAGCCGCTCGCAGTATTTTCTCCCTAAATGTACAGTTTCCTCGCTGTAGTAAAGCAATCCACTGCTTGGTGTTTGGTGGAACTTGGAAACGTGTTCGAGGGTCACAGCCCAGGCGATCTGCAACTGAAATGGAAAATACATTCACACATATGGCAGTTTGTTCAAACAGGCAAAAAATGAAACAAAAACCCCAGTTCCAAGTTTTGATGGATTACTTCACTGTTACACACTAGAAAGGCACCCCCTCTTTTTAACAAAGCCTAAGGATAACTGCATTCTTACAGGAAAAAAAGTAGTATTTAACAAACCAGGTCTCACATGCTAAAAGCTGTGACTATATGCCCAAGAATTCGGCTCACTAACACAAGCTATTTTTAACTCTAGTGCAGCTAGAACAATGAATTCACATTTGAATCAATACCTGCCTAGAGGCTGAAAAAC
Organism: Myiopsitta monachus; assembly: GCA_017639245.1. Classification (NCBI taxonomy): domain Eukaryota; kingdom Metazoa; phylum Chordata; class Aves; order Psittaciformes; family Psittacidae; genus Myiopsitta; species Myiopsitta monachus. The sequence goes on from CM029917.1 coordinate 27,474,091, forward strand.
ATTACAATATGGATCATAGGCTATAGGCATTTATGAAACAGCTGTTTATCAGCCATTCTGGGGGGTATAACTTCTTTTCTAATGCAGTCATAAGTATCGCTGCAGTGGAAAGTATAACTAAACAAAAGAGGTTGTGCAAACGGGATTTCAGAGTTATCTGCCATATGCAGGCTACGGTAAAAAAGGACAATATTTAAAGTGATCTTGTAAAACCCCAGCAGCCAACATTGGCTTTTAAAGTGTATGCATTTTGCCTACAAGGAAGTGCATTCAAATTCATAGAGAAACAAATGGTTTTGCAAATACGATGTACTCAAGTTGTCAGCTAAACAGGTACTGATGACATAAAGGAGGAGTAACAGAAATGGCAAATGCCAGATGCCCAAATTCAGCAGAATGCCACGCTCTTTTGTCCTTTCTGATGTTGTGATGTATCCTGGAACAACGCAAACCCACACAGAGCTACGTGCAGAAGGCACAAAATGAAACACAGAAGATATCTTCAGGGTACAGCAGCTGAAATTGATGAAAGACATTTCTGTTTACACAACTGGAAACACACAATTTAGTGTTATACACTGGTCATATCATTAAAGGGGTTTAGAAATTTACAGCCAACAGCAACTTATAATACAAATACAATTACCCTTTCAAATGCCAAGAGTAAAGAATCTCTGGGTACTAAAAATGGTTGGGATAAACAGTGATTTTTTCAAAACATAAACAATTTATCTGCATGATAGCTCTGAAAACATTACAGTTCTTCAGTGCAATTCAAATGAAGTGTCCCATGCTTTTTTCTTTTTAAAGAAGTGAGTTCTTCAGCACAGAGGAAGAGATTTCAGCAAATGATCTACCACAAAAAACATCCAGTTTAACCTGTCAGCTGGAAACAAAACAAAGATCTTTTTAAGCATTCTCAGCTTAACACAGCTCAGGTTAAAACCTGTAGCAGAGGAGATTCAAACAGCTAAAGGATCTTTACTGAAAGAAGAAAGAAAACCTTTTGCTTGCCTAAAAAGAACTCATGCAGCTAATCTATACCGTGGCAATCACACAGGAAGTCGTCACATCTCTTAATTTGGACAAGAAGTGCCTCTCCCTGTTCCCCTGGAAGGAGGGTGGGGAGCCAGAGACAAGCACATCCTTTTCAGAATTGTTTTTCAAGGCTGTATTAGACCTTTCAGACATGGTAGGTTATTCACTGCATTTTTGTATCTGTGCTTTTGTTTTATACAGGGATCAGGGAAAATCTGAAATACAGATGCCTGAAGATGATTTTTATATTTTCTTCCATTACCCTGACATTATTACTTGAATCCCCCTGGAAATTGCCAGCTAGCACTGACCCACACATTGTTTTGGAACACTGGTGAGAGTCATCATGAACAGCAATGATCATAGGAGTGCACTTCCATAGCGACTGCACTTCTGTAGCTTGTCTTTGTAGCCTTACATTTAAGAAATTTAAGAGAACAGTACATTCTTTTTAAAGGAAATAAAGGAAAATGCTAGAACCATAACATGGCACATTGCAACAAGCCCTGATGTTAAGACATTTTGCCTGTTAAGACATGAGCAATTTAATGCACACTTCCCCCTTGCTCAGAACATTTCCACTTACAAATGCAGGAGGGGAAAAGCACCAGCAGACTTTGACAGAAAATTTCTCAAGCCTTGAAGGCTAGAAATCCCATCCTTCCCCAGTAAAATCATACTGAAGAATCTTGATGTGATATATCCTTTGGAAAATACTGTTCAATACATGGCCATAATTCCACAGATTCTCCTCAAACTGCCAAAAATAACTCTGAAATTAGACACTATGGCCAACACAAATTTACTTAAAATACATGGGATGGATGAAGAGCAGTAATCCCATGGATTAGGTATTTTGCTTCAGCACAATCATGCTCAAAATTAAAATACCAAGTGAAAACAAAAATGGCCACAAAAACAAGGTAATGGGCTGGAAGCAGCAAAAGGCACCTTGAAAACTGATGCAGCACTCAAAGGTTGTTACACAGTAGAGTATAAGAATAATTTACGTAAGCGTTTACATTTTGGTCTTACAAACAGACAGAGAAAGCAGAAAGAGATAACAGTAACTGCATATGTGGGAAAAGTAGTACAGAATTTTCTACCATGGTAGAGATCAAAGTCTCTCAGCTGTGGACAGAGCCATGAAATGTTACTGGATAGAGCAACAGGATTAGGAAACAAGATATTAAGAGATAAAAGCTTTCCAGAGACAGACCAACAAACACCACTCAAATGCATACAGCATGTTATTCCTGACTAGGTGGATTCAGTACGTCCGGATGAAAATTTAACAGCTGACAGTATTATTGTAGCACTATTTTAATACAAAAATATTTAAGAAAATCCAGTCAGTTTAGAGAAACCTGAACTGAGTATCTGCAAGTCACTCAAGAGTCGATGAAAAGTCACAACCTTCTTTTCTTTACATTAGCAACCTACTTCACCGCACATGTCATGTAATCTTCTCACTTTTAACTAAATAAAATTCAAGAACAATAGTGCAAAGTCCGAGTTTTTCAGCTCATCATTTCAATTGATAATATAATCTGAGAACAGGGAAAGGCTTATAATCACAGTCACCCTTCCAGTATAGCGAGCCAGCTACAATAAATCATCTACATACCTGACGAGCCAGGCACATCAGTTGGAATTTATAAGGGACATAGAAAAGTGAACAGTTTCAGCAAGAATTGTCATCAACAGCTCTCCATTATCATGCAACCCATGCTCCATTGTCCAAAGTCCACATAGGATGTAAAAGACTACAGCTTGCAAGTATTATCTGGATGAGCACAGAATCATTTAGGTTGGAAAAGACCTACATGATCATCAAGTCCAACCACTGCTGAATCCATCACTAAACCACCTCCCAAGTGCCACATCTACATGTCTTTTAAATACCTCCAGGAATAGGGCCTCCACCACTTCCTGGGCAGCCTGTTCCAATGCTTGACAAACCTTTTGGTGAAGAAACTGTTCCTTATGTCCACTCTAAACCTCCCCTGGTGCAGGTTGAGGCCATTTCCTCTTCTCCTATCACTTGTTACTAGGGAGAAAAGACTGATCCCCACCTTACGACAACCTCCTTTCAGGCAGTTGTACAGAGCAGTAAGGTCTCCCGAGCCTCCTTTTCTACAGGCTAAACAGTCCCAGTTCCCTCAGCTGTTCCTCATAGGATTTGTGCTCCAGGCCTTTCACAGGCTTTGCTGCCTTTCTTTGGACACACTCCAGCACCTCAATGCCTTTCATGTAGTGGGTGGCCCAAAACAGCAGTCCATATCAGAATGAAAAGCAACTTCACATTAAATTGATATTTCTCTAAAACAAACCACTTGCATACAAAAAGATAGGATCACCCATATAATTTCAGAAGACATAAGCATACAGAAAGCAATCTAAGCATTTAGACTGCACACCCTATGGGTCTGCTACTCGTCTGGCTTATTTGAAATACAAGTTATTTACTCTGCCTTTCCCTTCTCCATGTCTACCTATGTACCATGAATGTGCTGGCAAATAACCAAATTCTCTGTTAGAAGTGGCATCCTGCTGGGTTAAAGAGCTATGTACAATGTTGTTGTAAATATCTGCCTTCCTGCCGTAGGCCCCAACACCACAGAAGAGCCTCTTTACAGAGGGATCAGCTGCAATTTAAGTATCTACTATTAGGCTGCGTGTTTATTTTCAACTTTAGGAGAGCTCCAGTTTCCTTTTGCAGAACACACAGGATTGCTCAACTTGCATATATGTTTCTCCTTAAGCATTTAAGTCGGTTTTGTTTAAATTCAAGAGCCCTTCATGCTGAAGGACTAGTGCTTGTGACAGCATATTGTGGATTCACAAGAAAGAACTAGCTCATAATGCAAAAGATCCAACCAGGCTTCCACAGCTACTGAAGAAGTATTTGCAGGTTAACATCAGCACAGAATTGTACTTTCCGTCTCATCTTTTCCACTTGTGTGACCAGCTCCTTTAGCCTTCCACCTGTAAGAGGGATAGCCATTTTGCGGGAGCAAAAATGAAATTAGTAGGTCAGCTGCCAGAGGCTTTGTCAGAAGTACATACCTACCTGAACACAGACTGTCTCCTACTTGTGAACCATGACTGGGTATGCTTTTGCTCATATCCTGTACACTTATATTACTCTTGTGTTGCTTCAAACATACCTGTGATGTCCCACTTCAGCCAAGGTTGCTGCATTGACTGTTTTCAGACTTTGTCCCCTTTTCACAGAAAAAAGCCAGTACTATGATCCCACACCCTGGACATTAACTATTTCCTTCCCCTCCCCCTTTTATCATCAGATATATAGATAGATACATATATATATTTAATATCAGATCTTTTAATGTTGATTGTTAACACTCTACTCTCCAAGGCCAGCACCAGTTGCCAGAGCTGGTTTATCTCAGCTACATAGACAGAAATACTTTGAAGGTCTGACCTTCAATCACTGTAATACACTAGATGGAGAGACAACGCCAACATTTCAAGGGGCAGCAACTCAAGAGACTTGGTGGGAAAGAAAACAGCACATGGGAATATGGAGTCCCATGTAGCCTGCACCCCAAAACACTCCCTCAGGTGCTACATAGCACACCTGACGGGCAATGCAGACAGCCTTGTGCGACACATTTGTTATAATTGTGTAATAAAGCTTCCAGAAAAGGAATTTGGCTGGGAATTTTACAGAAGCAACACAGCAGCACCAATTGATTCTAATTTCAAGGAAGGATACTAGTTCTTTGCTATCCTATTAGGGTTTAATACGTGTAATAGATACAAGTAGTAATGCATTGAAAGAAAAGGTGTTACTATCAGTATAGAACTTATTCAAGCCAGTTATAATTTCGACTTTTTAAAAGTTGTGTCCATGAGTTATATACAGCAACATTCTATTATCAAGAGCTATTTCAGGTAATTGCTTTGACTAAAGCTGGCTTTAACACTGAAAGAAACTCTTTGAACAAGAGGTAATCTTGTTTCAGGGAAGAAGTTAAACAAAAGAAAATCACTGAAGCTTAAAAGAGTCCTGTAATAGTCCAGATTTAATCATGTTAGCTCAGTGAGGATACTACAATTATGACTGTAAACTCCAATCTATAACCTCCACTTCTGTTATCAATTAATGACTGCTAATTAAGCTGGATACTGAGACTGGTGGTAAAGGATGAATGCATGGCACAAGATTTTTCTTCCACTATGTTGTATTTGATAGTTGCATTTTCCTAAAGCCTACTGTTTTGGATTCTGGGCCAGAAAGGAATATGAAATTCTGTCTGAATGCTACCTAAGCTCTGCAGTTACCAGGAAACTGGCATTTTAAACCTTCTGCAGCTAAAACTTGTTCACACAACATGTTTATGAAGCGTCAGATGCCACCAAATGCTATAGTTACAGTACCATGCACAAGATATACCTTCACTTCTAACACTGGGCCAATATTGTTTCTTCCCCACTTCCACATTTTTCTAACATATGTTTCTCCTCAAATTCTCAGTGTCCGTGTGCAGCCACAGCCCTACTACCCCTTCAGCAGAGATCTCTCATTTCTACAAGTTCTTTCTCCAATGCAGACTGCATACAACCATCATCCACACATGCTGTTAAGATTCCAGTCCCTTTCCACTCCCCTCACCCCCTCATTCCTGACCTATTAGCTCAGTGAGTCTGAGCATTTTCAAGTTCAGCTTTGAGTCTGCTACTACTTCACTTCCTGTAAGTCCCACCTCCAGTCCTCATTACTTGTCTGCTTTCCCCTATCCAAGCCAGCCAAGGCGCACAAAATCTCACCTCCCAGCAAGGTCCAACCATCTAGGAGGGGACTTTGAGAGATAACTGTTACAGCTAAACCCAGGACAACACTGGATTGATGTTTCCAGCTCTCAATTGACTATCCAAACCCAGAAAGACATGCAATAACCCAGAATCAACAGGTACAGAAGAGTCCTGCTCACCATGGAGAACATTTTTGAGGGAACTAAGCTACAAAGTGCCGAAGTTTCTACCAAGGACCACTAAAGTCAGTTTTCAATGGCTTCTACCTTGGTTTTCCATAGCAACCGAAATATGTCTGACACCTAAATGCCAGCACCACAACTAGTGTCAGGCACCTTATATCAATGATGCTTAAAAGCAGAGGTCACTGAACGGGCACAGGACTGAAAGCTTACACGGTGTATGTACAGACCCAGTCACAAGTACCTAGGCAGCTACTGCAAGAAGTCTGGGCTGAAATGACTGGTTCCACAAAGTCACAAATAACAGATTACAGAACTGAATGAGAAGTGCTCAGTAACCATATTGAAGAGATAATATAAACCTGAACTATCAGAAAAGCTGCATCAGGCTGTGAAGATGCTTTTCACTATTACCCTTTCATGCAGAATAAGAAGAGCATTTTTTTAATCTGCAAATACTCATATCCAGAAGCTGTTTCAAACACTCTTCTAATAAATGATAAATAAATCATGACAAAAGATTAACAAGTTAGAGGAAGTAAGAAAATAAACTAGAAGTGGAAGAATGGAAGAGAGATTAATAGAGAAGCTCTGCTACTATCTTGCATTAAATGCACTTGGAAAGATATTTGTACACAGGTGTAGTATTTACACCCAGCAGCCGAATGTGACTGACCGCTCACTGAAGCTACAGTTGCACAAGTCACATTCACAAGCGGTCATACGAATTACAGCCATATCACTTCCAGGGGAGCATTGCTTTTGAAAGCCAATATCAATTTCATACAAGGGTCTATAAAAAGAACAGGGAAAAAGTTTTAACATGTGTATTAACATGACAATGTTGAATTCAATTAAAGAAATTCTGCTAAAGAAATTAAAGAAGTGATTCAATGCATCATTCTGCACTGAGATTTAAAGGATGGGTAATCACATGGCACTGGCAAATGAACGATGTAGTACATATAACATTGGGCATATTCAAGAACATGAGTTAACAAAAAACACCACAGAGCACAACATTCAAAATCACAGACTGTGCTGTTACAAATGGTGTATGCTCAGCAGCAGATCACTGACCCTAAACCTTGAATTAGTAAATTCATTTCTTTCCCTGCAGGCAGTGAGTAAGAAATCTTAGTCACTAAGGACATCTCAGCTCTAAGTCTACACCATCAAGGCGCTAACAGATCACCCACATTTGTGGAAATTTCAAGGGGTAGCCCACAAATGGATGAATACTTGACATCAAAGCAGTTTCAAAGTCAAATAACTATGTTTCAAACTACAGCAAGGGATAACTTAATGCTGTAAACCAGGAGCATGCCTGTCATTTCCACAGACAAAGCAGGGACAAATTATTCTGCACCACATTTCAGTAATTGCTGATCTACTGTCTCTAGGACTATCTTATGGCTACTGAGTAGTTAGAATTAGTGCTGGCGGCTGGCTGAGATTCTAGTAACAATTACTTAATTACAAGACATTCCTGGATGTATTTCTACCACTAAAAATATTCAAGCAGTCTGACTGGTATCATTATCCCCTTCCACTGATCCCTAACGTCTTTCTTTCAGAGCAGTTTCTGGAGCGCAAAACTGCATGCACTCATAATGCCAATGCATACACAGCCATTTCATTCTCTGCTCTTTGTTAGCTTTCAGAACAGCAGTAAAACAAATTATAGTCATCAAAGATAGCTGTTAGCAGTTGTAGATTCCTTTTCTTCTCAACAGATGAGAACTGGGTAGAGCATTCACTGCTCTAACAGTTAATGTTACTGTTAAGAGCTGCTGTTAAGAGCTATTAGAAAAAATATTTTGCAAACAAGTTCTACAACAGTATTAGAAACAGATAAGAAGGCATTAGAGCAACTACTTTCAGCAAGGCAGCACGGTATTTTAGGAAAAACTAGGTATAAAAAGCAGAATATAAACATAAGACCCTTAAATAATCAAGAACATCTTAACTAAAAGCAGAAAATATTGCAGTCTTTTCTACTACATGAAGTATTTTCAGGCACATAAAGCACGTCTGAGCAAAACTAAAATAAAATGTATATTATATAGCAATCCACATAGACCAACTCAGAACTTTAAAGGAAAGCAGCTGCTGCAGTGTTTGCTTTAACAGTCTGCTGCTGCCAAACAGAAGGACAAAACTGAACCTCCTCAACAACTGATGGCAAAGTTCTAATGACTGCAGCATGTCAAAACTGCGGAAACCGAGGTCTGCAGCGTCACAATTCCTGATATGCTTCCTCACTGAAGTATTAATCATAGTATTCAGCAGTAAGGTATAAAAATGCTGCCTATGGACTGCTCAGAATTCCATTTAGCACTTCTCTCAGCTTCCAGTGAAAATGCTGTCAGCCGCCCTCAATGTTTCAATCACACTCTAGTGAAGACCATACCAGAAGGATGCAGAAAAAGTTATAGAAGCGGGTTAAAAAGTAATTAATATTGAACGCTTTTCTTTGCGAATAATGCAGCTATTAGAAAAATAACGGGTTTAAATACCTTGCATATATTAAAAAGCAGCAGTTTTAAACCACCTAAAGATACTGCTTGCAGTAACAATATTTACACGACTAACACCTTCAGAACAACCTCCTGGTTTCATACAGCTGTTAGGGTGTGTGTGTTGAAGTGAGGAATACCAGGAAGCACAAAAAAGAAAGACTAAGCATATTTGATGACAGCTGGCTCTGAGAGCACAGGGAAAGCAGGATTTGAAACACAAATGAAAATCATTTACAGTAGACTTGCTCAACGATTTCTGCTTCCTCACCGATTCACCCAAAGATATGCTACATTCATATATTCTAGTTAACACTTTCCAAAGCTAATAAAAAACCAAGCTTCAATGAAACTGACAAGCATCTGCTGATGCACAGTCTCCTTCTCACATACTAGAAGCATGCATTTTACTCTGAAGCAGCATCAAAGTATTTCTTGATCTTAAGATCTGGTAAATTCTCAAAAGCTTTTAATAATATAGTAGTTCTGCATTATCAATTACTTAAAAAAAACCCTCTTAATATTTACCACTTAGACTCTGGTTTTAACTGACTACATTATTTCACTTAATGCATTATTCAGAGGTTTACTGTCCAGGAGACAGGTTGGGACTACTGTGATCCATCAAGGGATCCATTTCTTAAAGATGACAGTTTAGATAACATCAAGAAGCGTTTGCAAAATACTTCTTCGTTTGCGAAAATAGGATACTACTAAAAGCACATCATTACGACTGAAGCAATTGGTTCCACTTCAGCCAAAAATCAAGACAATACTCCGGCTTGTTTAAATTAGCATTCTCTGTAAAAACAATGCTTGTCAAAAACAACCCAAAATGATGGACAACAGCTTCACTTAAAAGTTATTTGGAAACACTACACAGTATGCAGTACAACAAACAAATCACATTTTGGACTGGCTAGACAGTAACAACTTGATGGCTTTAGTCCTTCCAAGTCTCGATGGGTAGCTTCAACAGCATTTCTAAGAAACATACACTGAGAAAACACAGCTTCGTGCAGCTAAAACAGCCATCCAGATGCACACCTATCACAGAGATAGCTGTGCAGCTGTTCTCAGCTTCATGGCAACGCTGTAACCAAATACTGTTAACTATCGCTACAGACTCTCTGTAATTAGCTGAGAAACAACACCTTCAATGCTCAATATCGCTAGCGTGCTGGCATCCATGCCGGAAGACACATTAAGCTTTGCAGAGCCAGCACTGTCAAATCATGAATTTTAAAAATCATTGTTTTCGTCGGGGCAAGTTTTTCCTTCTCTTTTGTCAGAGCTCCCCAGGAAAGTCTTCAAAGCTCAGACAAAGGCCAACCACCCAGCGAAGGAGGCAACCAACAGCAAGCTACCGCGGGTTGCAAAGGGAGCGTTACCTCCGTTGATGGGGACGGGAGCCACGAGCAGGCCCTTGACCTCCACCTTGGGGGAATCCTGTCCGTAGCGGCCGCGGTCGATCCTCAGCAGCGTGGGGCCACCACGCTCGGGACTCAGCACCGTCACGTTAATGAGGGCGGTGTAGTACGCCTGGCTGGCGTTATCGGCGCCGGCCGGCAGGACCCGGCAGTGCCACAGCAGTAGCAGCAACAGGACGGAGGAGCCGCCGTTCCCGTGCTGGCGAGCCCACCGCCAGCTCATCTTCGACTCCGGGCGAGCCGACGGCCGTCACCAGTTACCTCCACCGCTCCCTCGCCGAGCGCCGCAAGCCCGGTTGCGCGTTATCCCATCTGACAGCCCAGGATCGGAGAAAGACCAAAAGCAGGCGGAGAGGGGAGGAGAGCACGGACTCATACCATGGGAGGAGCCAGGACAGGCATGGCAGGTCCCAGCCGAGCCCGATCCGCCGGCCGCGGCCCCCGGGGAGGCTGCTCGGGGAGAGCCCCGCTCCGCCGGTCCCTCAGGGCGCCGCGCTCATGCCGCCCGCGGGGGAGCCCCGGCAGCCCGCCTCTGCCCGGGCGAGGGGAGCAGGCGCACAGCCCCGAGGAACCCGCCGGGAGGAGCCGCCGCTGCCGCCTCAGTCGCGCTCACACGCAGCCACGGGGCTCGAGCTCGGCACCGCCCTAGTGCGGCGGGCGGCGCGCGGCGCTGCCCAGCCCGGCGGCCGCAGCCGGTGGCCGCCGCTCCATGCTCCGCTCGCCCCGGGGCCCTCCCGCAGCAGCAGCACCCCACTCCTCCTGCAGCCCGGCGGCCGCGCACTGCGCATACGCTGCACGCCCCGCCCAGCGCCACGAGGGCGAGGGGCGAGGCTGGGGCGGGAGACACGCCCAGGGGAGGCGGGGCTAGGGGAGGGGCGGGGCAATCGGGAATGACGTAATCGGGGTGTGGCTGTGCGGAGGAGCGCGGGCTTGGCGGGGCTTCAATGGGTCGGGCTGATCCTAGGCCCTCCGGTGAGGGACGGGCTCATCGTGGGGCTGGCTGTGGGGACATGCTGCCGGCAGCGCCTTTCACTTCGATGTGTCAGGAGGGCTGACCGTCAAAAAGACACGAGAGCTGGTTTAATAGTGTGTGTGAAATGGGGGGGGGGGAAGGGCTGTGTGTGTGGAAATAAGGTGGGGTGCATCCAGTCTCGCAGTTAACGACAAAAGTGCCGCTGGGGCAGGAACTGCACAGCCTCCGTGTCAGGATTCAGTCACTTCTACCTCATACAGAGTTACTTGCTTATGGTGTACCAAATGGGAAATGTTACAAACACTCAAATGCTGTTAATAAGCATTAATCCGTTCAAATACTGTAAAACAGCACTTGGTGAACTGTACTTTTTAACTAACAGCTCTAAAGATTTTGGTCTCTTTGGAGATCTAACAGTGTAATGGCTGCCTCGGATTTTGCAAGGCAAAGTGTCTGAAAATTATAAATGGCAAAGAAAACAAGTACTGCAGGGCTGTGAGCTAGGATAATTTCTAAACTTCTGAACAAATAGCTGTGCTCTTTTGAGATACGGTCTCCTTGGTGATTTCCCTGGCTGCTCAGTAAAGCCCTCAGATAAGCCTGACGTTTAACCTAAGCATCTTATTAAACTGTTCTCTTTTGGGAGGTTTTGTACTTTACCCATTCGTGATGCACCAGTCACGTACGTGTGTCAGATAACGCCGTCGAAGCACAGTCTGTTTTGTTGAGATGCAAGTGGTGGGTCTAGTCCTGCCCTTGTAGAGACCCATGCTGTTCCCAAGGAAAACAGCAGGCTTGCAAACCTGCATCTTAGCATGGAATGGTCCTATGGGCTCTGCTAAACATATGTAGCATGTGGCTCTAAACCCCTCTGAGAAGCTGTTTATGAAAAGCTCTATAGAAATACCAGCACAATGTAGGAAATGTTTCTGGAGCAGCAGCTGAATGTTCTGCTTCTGCTTGTTTGGGCCTTTTCGTTTAATTTTGCTGTTCTTGGTACATGCTGGGTGAGGAACCACACGCTATTCATGGCCCCTCAACATTTCACCCAAACTTTCACTGCAGACAGAGGGCAAGAGTTGTGGCCAACACTGAGACCGCAGCTGTGCAGAGCATTTCGGAGCCGTTGTTCCTGCAGTGCAGACAGCAGTGTGATTTTTCAGCATGGAGTTCTGCATCGTTTTAATGCTGAAATGTCCTCAGAAGGGGCCATGGAGTCCTAGGAGCCTACAGGGTTCCTTGCTGTTGCTGTTTTGACTTTCAGAGAAGGATCTCAAAGTACTTTTGAAAGGCATTGAGAAGACATTTGCTGGCCATGTTAGAAGCAAGACAAGCTGAAGGACCCAGCTAGCAACTTCCCAGTTCCGTTTTCTAACCACAAAAACAGGCTGCTTTTCATGTTGTCCCATCCGGTTTCCTGTGGGCTGCATTTCTGCCCGGGTGAGGTGTCTGCCATGCTTGACTCCCAGTGTGAGGGCTGCCTGCTTGGTCCCATCCCCATCCCTCCTCACGCAGTGGGAGCTGGGAGGTTGCTCTGTGCCACGTACCAAGCCATGAGCCTCCCTAAGGAAGGGACATCCCTGTCAGATGGACAGGCCGGGAGGCAGGAGAGGAGCAGGGTACCACCAAAATGGGGGATTTCATGAACAGAACTGCTCCAATCTCCACATTCCCAGGCAGACATGTCCCTGGATGGGCAGAGGAGAGTCCAAAGGTCCTTTAGGCTGCCTTCACCCTGTGATGGACGAAGAGATTGATGGTGGTGGAGAGGCTGGAGCTGAGGGGATGTCCCCACGTCTCCTCACCCTGCAGAGGACAGCCATGCCTCCGCCACCGACCACTCCTCAGGGGACCGTATTTTGGCAGATGACTGGCACTGAGGTCCTCACAAGTCACCACAGGGGTGAGGAGGGAGCCGTGCCTCAGGTTTCACTCCAGGTCCTGGTGATTTTATGAGAGAAACAGTCACAAATCCATTTATATTCCACCTCCAGCGAGCTCCGGCCGTGGAACACCGTCAGCCCGGCTCCCGCCCGTGACTCACACCCACCCTTCGCTTCTTGGTCAGGTTTTACACCGCCGCCATCTTCCCGCCCGGGCTCTGCCCCGGGGCCCGCGGCCGCCGCCGGGCTGAGGGCGCCACCTGCGGGCCGCTGCGGCGCCTCCCTCCGCCCGCTGGGGGCGGCTCCGTGCTGAGGAGACGCAGGGTCCGGGGGTCACCGCCGGCCTTAGTACCGCCCGGCGGGGAAGGAGGGCGGGAGCGGAGGCCGCGGGGCCCCGGGGCTGAGGGAGGGTCGCAAGTCTGGGTGAGATGGCAGAGGGGCGAAGGGCTGTGCGTTGGGCAGGCGGCTGCTGGCAGCAAGAGTAACCAGGTTGTATCCGCTTCATCCTGAGGAAAGACCGCGTTTCATCCTGGATGGGAGTGCCACAAAGGCCAGCTGTTTCCTAGAGGATGCGGGGAAATGCAAAGGGGAATAAAAATAATAAAACTAAACCATGCTTATTATATGGCCGCCCGGTGCTGTGTGGGGAGCGGCACCGGCTCCAGGAACCAGAGAGCAGCTGCCAGTTTATGTCTTTATTCATTTTCACATTTAGATATTACAACAAAACTCTTAATGACGAAGGGTAACAAGTACTATAGGAGGAGAGGAAAGAAAGCAGTGTTCTAACTGGTTTGATATATAACCGTGAACTTCCAGAGACAAGACTCAACGTGAGTTATAAACACTCACATACGCTCACTGGGAAGAAAACTCACGTGCAAATACTCACGCACTCACCCACAAAACACTCACGCACACTCACAGACCACACTTTTGTACTCACACATAACCCATGTTGTAACCTACTTGCTTCGAAGGCAGCCCACTGAAACATTGAATGCTGCTGTAGCAACAACAGGTACCAGGTTAAAATATTGCAATATAAATGAAGTGTTACTTGATACACAGGTTTTTCTCCAGAGACACAAGTGTGCATTTGCAAGTAGGGGACCCAACGCTTTGTTTTCATGAGGGAGGAATGTCTTCTCAACACCAACATTTTGTAAGGAGAAATGAGACCATGTGTAGAGCGGGAACATTCATTTTAAAGGAGGATGACGATAAATAGCTTAGCTTCTATGCTGAGTTCCAGTAAAAAGCCCAAAAGAGAGTGCATTGTGAATGGAGCAGGCACAGTTATCAAACCCTGGGTTTTAAAACTGAAATACTCCATTGCCACTGTGGAGAGACAGCGCTGCTGCCTCACATCTTCAAACCAAACCAGACCAGCTTCATTTCGTGCTGACAGTTATCTGGAGACTGTAAAAATCATAACACCAGAAATAAAGCAAGAATGTAGAGAAAGGGCATCAGGTTTATACACTCTAAATTTAGGATACTTTTAAGAGAGCATGAAAGTACAATTGTTTCAACAGCTCTTCACTATCCCACGCTATAATTGTTCTTCATCAGCAGGAGTGTCTGAAGAGGAGCTAGCGTTTGCTCATATCATGGCTGCATTGTTCATGCAATGCTGTTGGTACAGATACAACAGCGTCTGATTCCACACACCCCCCAAGATGGTGCAAAAGATAGAAAATAAACTTCTGTGGAGTCAAATGATTTGAATGTTCAAAAATCAGATGTGACACCGATGCTTTCCCTAGAGAGAAGCAGGGGATTGTTAACAATGGCTCTAATGAAGCCTTCTGCACAAGGATGCTTGTGAGAAATTTGCGGCTGAACCTAGAGACAAAGTGCAGCTGTCCTGGCTGGTTGGGAGTGCTGAGGGTGCTCAGATACCTCTGTCCCGTTCCTGCTGAGGAATCCTGTCGGTGCCCTGCAAGTGTTGGGCTTTGCTAGTACATTTCTATCCCTCACATATGGACAAGGACTTGCAGCTACTTTAGTGGTCTGTTTTTTAACTCTTACTTTGTTTATAGGCCTCTTTCTTGTGCCCTCTCTCAGATGGGGCTGTGTTTCCAGGCAGAGAACTGTTTGTGAAGCATTGGGAACAAGAGAGCCTGGATCCTGTGGACACACATCACTGAGAAAGCAGCCTGAATTTAGCTCAGCTGCCTGTCACCTTCACCCATTGAGACACCCAGCAGCACAGGGCACTTGCAGCCTTCCTCTTTTCAAGGAAACCACCAGTTCAAACACCAGGGCAAGGTGAGGGCAGGAGAATTTGGTCTGGCCTACACCCTGTGGGTTGTCCTACTTCCTTGGCCTGGCTTTCCAGCATCTCCTGCCAGAGGATTCTTACCGAGTCATAACAATTACTTAAAGATACTTAAATTCCTGGCAACTTCAGGGAACATCAGTAGAAGTCAGGGAATTCTTTGTCACATGCAGTTTCCAATTCCACATCCTGAGCCAGTTTGGCTCAAGTTCTGATTGGTTTTGTGCCTCTTTTTTTTTTTTTTTTTTTGCCATGGAAATCGCAGCCATGTCATTCTGCTGACACAAAAAGGGAGGAGAACATCGAGCGCTCTAAGCACAGGCTTAGAGAATCTGAATGACAGGCATGCTTTTTACATGTGCTAAATAAATCTCCCCATTACACTTGTGTGGGGAACTATAATTAAGACTTGGGAACATCATCCGTAAGGACTCACAGGCTCATGTCAGGAAACGCATCAAACCCTCTGCTGGAGAAGAAATAACAGTTTGGGAAAGCAATACATCTGACAGGAAACACAGTTTTCAAAGTCCAGACCAAACCCTTGGCTCTCTGCGCAGAGGTGTGGCCTGCAAGCAGGAACACCCCAGTGCTGAGATGCCCTGGAGCAAAGAGCTGTGCCAGCTGCGGGCATGTTGGAGAAGAGATGATGACAAGCTGTTCTAATGATCCTGTCCACCCTGACTCCTCTGGCATTGATGTAACCGTGCTCTGTGGCTGAGCACTCTGATTGTGAGCGGGATGGAAAGAAGTAGGTGGGAAGTGGCGAGGAAGCATCACAGAAATCTGTAGAGAGGGCTGCAGAGGTTCTCCAGGGCTCTGAATTCACGCGATATCTTTTAGAAACAAAAGGCCCAAGTGATGAGATGTTTCCTCAGCAAATAAATGTTCCTTGATCCTCCAGAGACAGGTATGCTGTGCTGGCAACAGAAACTGGAGGAGCCTGTTGGGCAAAGTGCCTTCTTAGAGCCAGGGAATCACGGTGACAGGAGAGGTCATGCTCCAGAACTGTCCATCCAGGAGAAGTGGGGCTTGAGCCCTGGCCAGGTGCTGCCCTCCATGTGCTCAGTGATGCCAGCACACCAGGGGATGAAACCCAGAGCACCTCATTGCTGGAGCTCTGTTCCTTCCATTGTTTCCAAAACCCTCACAGCAACTTGGAAATAAACGTTTCACTCCCTACCACTTTGATCCTTTTCCTCCCAGCAAACAACCCATTTTCACTGTATGTTTAGAAACCAGCTGAAATTAACACAGCTTTGCTTTAATTTCTCACTGGAGCAACAAATGATCTCAGCACTGCTCTAGGAGAAGGGGAAGGTGAGACAGCAGACCTGTGAGTAACCTGCTCCCAGCACAGATCACATAAACCCCTGCTTTGCATAGGGCCTACAAAAAGATTTGCTATTTATCTCACGGGGAGGACTCTAGCCATCATCTGATGACTACTCAGCACTAGCTGTGTTAAGATGGCTAAAATAATCCTGGTGATAAGGCAGATTGACAAGTTTCCTCCCAGCAGAGATGAGAGGGGTGTGGGTGTTGCTTGCAGAGGAGATGAAGAGGCTGGCATCTGCTCAGAGTGAAGAGTGTGCATGAACGTTTACAAAGATTCCTCGGGATCTCTCCATACACCTCTTTAAAATGTCCTGCTCTTGCTGCAGATACCACTAGGGATTTCTTCCCTTTGATTCTGCTCCACAGCTCAGCAGCTGACATCATGAGGAGAGGAGGAGGAAGCAATCCAAGGAAAAACATTCAGGCTGCACACCAGGAAGAAACTTGAGACTAAGACGGATCTATTTATATCTGACCTGAAATGGGCTTTCTGAATGGGAAGCTGATCTGAGCGAAGGCTGGATGCTAGGCAGAAGGTGCTGTAGTGCTGAACACAGGCACCCACTCGCTGGCAGAATGCATCTGTCTGAGCCACAGGAAGAAAAGCAACATGAGGAATCAGCGAGGTGCTCTCTTCAGTCCCGGCATGGGGAAGCTGCAGCTGGTGGTGCTGTGTGGGCCATCGCGCTGCAGTTCCCCATCCGTTTGGGGTAGGCTCCCTGCTGGGGTTGGGCACAGGTTGAAGGAGAAGCTTGAGTGACTCTGGTGAGGTGCCTGGAGAGTGAGAGGGGATGCCTTGGCAAGTGCCTCCAGGGCCTGATGCCATTAATACTGCTCGGAGAAGAAGGAAGCATGGAGAGTGGGGGGACTGGCCCCCTCTCCAGGCGGGGTGCAGCTGCCGTCCTCAGAGTGTTCTGACAGCTCCCCGTATTCGCTGTTGTAAAAAGTCTGGCCTCCGACTTGGGACCCGTACGACGGACGACATCTGCCCCGCAGGTCGGACTGTTCCCCTGGCAGCTCCGCAGTTCGGCTGGGCCCTTTACTGCTAGGAGGGAGAGACACACAGAAGATCAGTCTGAGCACTCCTGGAAACCCTCTATCCTGCTTAGAGAGATCCCAGCTTCAGGAATCATATGCTAATGCACGGGGCAGAGGCAGGGTCAGAAACGGGCCTACACCTCTGTTTCAAAGCACTCTACCAGGTCTTGCTCTAAACCTAGGCACAGCCCATATGGTTTGTGGAACATCTGCACATAACCCAGTGATAGAGTTATTTCAGCTGTTCTAGATACCTTTGGGAAGCCCAGGAAAAGGTTGGGACGCGAATGAGCAGGGAGAGACAAGAGACATTGCCACAATTGCTCCTAGACCTGGCAGGAGTTAACAGAAACTGATACAGACCAACAGCCAGGGTGGGGGAAAGGAAACGGAGGAAGATGATAAAGAAACTGTGGGAGGAAATCAGCAACCCCATCTCAGTGCCTGCCAGTACCAAGTGACTGTCAAGAAGTCACAAGAGTGAGGGCAAAGACACACTCAAGGACAGCTTTAAGGGCAGCGTTTTCAAGAAGATGGGATGCCAGGTAGCCCATTGTGTAGGATACAAAGGAATATGCCTTAGGGAAAGAAGGACAAGGACAAGAAGCAGGAGACAGTCCAATACAACAGCAGAGAGGCCACAGGGCTATGGCTAAGGGAAAAGACAACAACCAGTCTGATTTGATGTTAGGAGCAGAGGAGGTGAGGAAGAGGCTTGGGACTAGTCTTGTCTACACATGAGCTGACATGGCTCACTCAACACACTGTCATGGAGGCAAGGTCCCAACCTGCCTTGGCACCAAGCAGAGATGAGCTGGGTCAGGTTCTTGCCCAGATTCCATTCAAGTCTGGGGCAGGACTTAACCATCCATTGCATCCTTAGTGTGTAAGCTCAGCCTGCCAGGCTCAGTATTGGCATGTGGGAAGTACTAAGGCCTGCCTGCACCATCCCTGCAATGCCACATCGGGGCTGACATGGGTCAGGGCAGTGGGAGGGAGGAGGAGGTGACAGCCACATAGTTTCCATCCATCCCACCTGACACATTTCACCAGAAAGTTCAATAAGCATAAAGAGTCTTATCAACCCCGTCACTCCGCTGTGCCTCATCATCCTAACAAACACATTCTCACTGAATGGGCACAGTTTATATTTTTAAACCCTAGGAAGCAGCAGGTGGGTCTGTTCTTTATGCGTTTTGCCTCTTGTTAATGTGCATGGACTTATCTGGCTCATGGCCCAGAGCCCTGCTGTTCCTGAAAGCTCCAAGAGGTGTATATCCTATGGGGAGATACCAGGAGCTGCCTGCTGATCTCACTGCATTTGGCAGCAGGGAGGGCTGAGTGGCTAGACTTAAGGAGTACCTGAATCCACCTTCTTTTCTGTGTCGGTTTTCTATCCTCTCAAATTCCTCAGATGCCAGAACCATCCCACTGTCTGTCTGATTGTCCTGGAAGGAAGCAACAGGAGTTATCAGTAACATCCCTGTCGACTGATCAGAGTGGGAAGGGAGGAGGAGTCATTCAGAAGATGAGATCATGTGTGTCTGTGACAGGGAAAAAAGAGCAGGGGCACTTCACCAGCATGCTCCATGGTCTTGCTGGAAGTGATTTTCTTAGGTGCCTTCTTAAAAGCGCCACATACTGTGTTCAGTTCAGTGCCACTTTTGGGGAAAAAAAAATAGAGTTCTCTGTCTGAAAGATGTATTACCATGAAATCTGTGAGAGGCGAGATTTCCCTCTGAGACTAAAGATATGACTTCAGTTCACTAGAGGAGATCCTAAGTACCAGCCCAGTTCAGAGAGGCCAGGAGGGCCCCTACTGCACACTGTTGTGTGGGTCAAGATACAGGAGGTACAAGGATTTTGGATTTACCTAGTCCTGGCTGGATTTCAGTATGCTTATCCAGGCCATGTTCACAGCTTTGAGAAGGGGAAAGAGCAGGCTCTTTTCTGAGGTCCTTTACAGTCCCCTTGCTTGCAGACCTAACCTCTCTATTTCACATTCAGGCAGTATGAGTTGTGCTGCAGAGAAGCCCCTATGTGCCAGGTGAAGAAATGAATGGGCATAGGACTGGATGGACTGAACAGGAATGACACAGACAGACTGACATTAGATAGGAGTGATCTTCCTTCCACGATCCTAGCAACAAAGGTGTCAGGAAACAGAAGACCATTTCTTTGCCCCCTGCTCCACTCCACTCAGATGCTACTCACCGGGTGTGCCTTGTACATTGTATGTGTCATGGGAAACTCTTCAAATGTCTTTATCCTGGATGGACACCTGATCTGATTTCCTCCCGTCAAACAACCAGGGAATGAGACACAGTTGTAGTATCTGCTGACAGAAGCAGACTGTACTCAGTAAAACCAACAGAGTCCATGTCCTGAATAAACAGGACCCAAAATAACCTCCCCTCGGTGCAACCAAAGTATGCAGGGAGGTGGATGACCCAAATGGTGGATTTTGGGAGAGGAATGGGGTCACCTTAGGCCTCTCAAGCCCATATTACTTCTTCAGAGGGGAGCACCCAGATTGTCTCTCCACTTTGGATAAGCAGAATAATGTCAAATAGATCCCAGGCATCTCCCTATCACAGCTTTCCAGGGATGAGAAGCCTAGGTCTAATTGTTTGGGTTAGTTAGAAATAGATAGGATGAAGCTCCTGCATTAGCAGAAGGGCAGGGTCCCAGCTGACACCTTTCCTCAGCTACCTGATGAGCCATGACACCTTTAGTGAGACGTGATGCTCTGGCAGTGTAGCTGGAGGCAGGAGAGGGAATGTCCTAGGCTTACACATCAAGGGCTCTTTCTCATCAGGAAAGGAGAGTGATTTTGCTTTTATAAACAAGATGCTACGGATCACACCTGATCCCCTGGGGTTTTCCCAACATTTTGCTGCTGGGCTCTCCCCATATCCCTCCTCAGGCTGTTGGCTGCCTGCTGAGCTCTCTCTGCCCTTTCCAGAGGGGATTCACCTTGCTGCTAGGCTGTGACAGCGTATCCTCATGTCAAAGTCCTCTTCATCTGAGTTTTGCTGGGCAGAGGAAGGCACCTGGGAGAAACCGTCATCTTCTGAGCTGTGAGAGTCGTTCAGTGGGATGTAATCCTTTCCTTCCTGGTAGGAAGAATAGTGAGTGGCCTTACAAGGAGGGGAAGGCTCTCCCACAGGAAAGGGCTCTACAAGAAGAAGCTGTCAGAGCTGGGGAGAAAGATTCTGGTTTATGTCTTCTTTTTTTCTCTGGAACAAAATATCTGGCTGGGGATTTCTATGCCCTCTGCACTAAGTAGCTGCAAATGCTGCAGGTGTGAGGAGCTGTGTGTGAGCCGGAAAACAACCCAGTCCTGCGGCACTTTCAGTTCTCCAGCCTACACAGTCAGAGCACTGTGCTCCCATGGGCACATCATTGGGACTTAGTCATGCCTGTGCTGGGATCCAGTGCTGAAAGGTTAAAATCAGGGGTGTCAGGATGAGCCGGTACTCATATTTAAGCATTTAGCTATCATCTGAAATGGAACATCAAGAAGTTAAAACCAGAGCTGCATGCTCATTGCAGTTGAAAGTCCTGGTGAGTTACTGCATAGCAGTGATTAATAATAGTTTCAAAGAAATCTGTGTATCTGACTGCTGTAATGGAACAGTTGTTTGGGTCACATGGCCCTGACATTTAGATCCAAAGATGGAGTTTCAGGACTCCTGGTGAAGGCCTGGTTTTCATTATGCAGGCGTGGGGGAGGCAGGAGTGCCAGGGCCTTGAGTCAGCTGAAAAATTTCAGATCATCATCTGGGGATTAGGATGGAAATGCTGGAATGATGACTGAGAGGGCAACTGCCCTGAACGGAGTGTAGCTATATTAGGGTGCGTCTAGAAGGCTACAACAGAAATGAGCTCTCCAGTAGCTCTGGGAAACAGACCTCTCTGATCCAGGAAACCCTGTGTTATCACTTGGCCTATATGTAAGTATTGCAGTGGACAGGAATCAGAGGAGGGCACAGCAAGGGAGCTAGTGGTGGGAGAAGAAATCGCTGTCCGGAGCTGAGCAGGAACACTGAGAGGTTTTCACCTGCTGGACATTTTCCTGAAGAAGGTTCCCCAGTATCTCCACCAGGTCGGAGAACGTTGGTCTCTCCTTGGGATCACCATGCCAGCAGCTCAGCATTATACGGTATCTGCCAAGAAGAGATGCTCAGTTTATACCACTTCCTACCCCGCTCTGGACACTCTAGATCTCTCTGATTCGAACCCATCTGGCCTGTCCTCTAGTCAGCTGCCTGGAGTGAAGGATGTGTTGACTTATCCCCCACCTTGGCTGAAAGGTCTTTGCATCCCACAGAGGAGCCTGTCCTGCCCTGTGTTGGGATGTGGGAGGCTGCTGACTCACATTTCTGCTGTGGCATACTCTGGAGCTCTCATCCTGGTACCGTCTTTGAGTCTCTGGCAGAACTCCTCGTTGATCTGGACTCCAGGGTATGGAGATGCCCCTAAAGGAGGTTTGAAGAGAGGTGGGAATGTGAAATGTACCATCAGAAACCAGTCCTTCTGAAACTGCCCTTCCTCCCAAAATACTGGGAGATATGGTAACTTCTCATACACAGCCCAAGTCCTTAGTCATGCCTGAGACAGGCTCCTCTGCCTCGGTGAGCTGGAGGCCACCTTTGCATGCCTCTCCCCCCTTCACTCTGTTCATGGGTGGATATGGCCTCTGCATTTTTTTTGCCTACATGGTTGTCTCTTCCCATCACATCCTTCAGACATTCTTCAGTATCAGGGCCTCCTGCACAGACTCACCCACCAAACTGCTATGTGGGAAGATGTAACCCTCATGAGCACTCACCTAGCGAGAAGATTTCCCAGAGGAGGACCCCAAAGGACCAGACATCACTCTGGGTAGTGTAGACCTTGTCAAAGATGCTCTCTGGAGCCATCCACTTCAGTGGGAGACGGGCCTACAGAAGGGAGAGACAAAGGCACAAGTGTTCGCTCAGGGACGTGTCCCAGGACAGCCCTTCTTGTAGGAATGGGATGAAATGGATGAAAGGAAACCAGATAGCCCTGTCCCTCTCTCCATGGAGGAATGGAGGTTTGGTTAGGCCAGAGAGAGGGATGAAGACACTGAAAGGGGGAGGAAACAGTATAAAGAAAGAAGAGTAAGTTAACGACAGACTGAGGGGCAGAAGGAAGGCAACAGAGGTCTGCCGGTAGAGGAGAAGAGCACATCACTGGGCCAACGGTTCCTGGTCCCAGCCACACAAGTGATTCCATTCTTCCTTTTTCCTCAGTTTATTCCATCCTCAGAGTAGTTTATGAATAGCTAAAGGGGACCTAATCTGTATAGGGTCTGAGAAGATGGCACTCACGCTGCCTTTCCTGACATAGTCCGGATCCTTGTAGATGTCCCGGGCCAGGCCAAAGTCGCAGATCTTCACCACATTGTTCTCTGACAGCAGGATATTGCGAGCTGCCAGGTCTCTGTGAATGCACTGAGGACACACAAAGAGGAAAGGGGAAAATCAGAGGAACAAGAACCACCATCAAAAAGTACAGAGCATCCCCCTCCCCTCCTGAACCTGAGCTGTAATGGCAGAATGGTGGAAGTGGGAAGGAGCTAAACACAAAAAGTTCAGAAGGAGATGGTTTAGGAGAGGATGAGATGCCAGAGGACTTATTTCCCACCTTTGTGTACACAGGGCTACCTCGGACTTCCTGAGAAGTGTGAGGCAGATCACTGAATCTCTCTGTGTGTCACCTGTAAAGTGGCTGTAGGCAGGTCTTGTCTGGTTAGGCACGCACAAAAGAAGAGGGGAGCAAAGGAAAAGGTGAACTCACCTTTCGGGATGCCAGGAACTCCATGCCACGTGCCACCTGGAAGCTGTAGCAGATCAGGTCTTCCATTGTCAAGGGACTTTGCCACAAGTCATCCACTGTCCAGGAGTACAAGAAAATGGTTAGACAGTGAGCGGTCTCTTGTTCTCCTTGACTCTCTCCAGGACTGTGGGATGCAACCAGCCTCTTGGTGAGACACAACTAGTCCTCAGTGCTAACCAGAGTAACCAGTTTCCCTCTAGGATTTTCTGCTTAGGTGGCACATGGAAGAACTTAAGTGTGAAGGGAATGAGTCCAGCCTCCAGCACATGTCAGTAAGAGCTATAGGAAACAGGGCTGGAAAGGACTTTGAGGGTCAGCTCATCATTCCTGTCGTAGGGAAAACTCACTAAGATCCCCCTCAGTTCTCCTTTCTTTAGGCTAAAAAAAATCCAAAGGAAACCAATCCTACTTTCTGGGCTTTGACCCTATTACAAGAAACAACACATGACTGCGTTGTCTCTGTTCAGGGATTTTCCATGCAACAGTGATCAACTCCAAGGCCTGGTCCCAGCTCCCTGCTGTCATGCCCTACCCATTCCCCAAGCTATCCAAGTCTGGCATTGTTTTGGTGGGTGCAGTGAGGAGCTGCTGCCAAGGCTGGAGTGTTACCTTCCTGGATCGGCTGCGCTGTCGGGCTCTTGTGCAGCAGAAAGCGGTTGAAGATAGCACTATCGCTAGTCCCAGACCGACTCCTCCTGTCTGCTCTCACCGCCTCCACGATGGACTGGACCTGAATACGCAGCCTGGGAGACTTCTCCTGGCAAGGAGGCAAAACCAAAAACCTCAGCAGGCAACACACACTGTAACCCCCGCACCCATGAGCTGCACAGTCTATTCCTGTCCTAGAGTCATAGAATCATAGAACAGTCAGGGTTGGAAAGGACCTTAAGATCATCCAGTTCCAATCCTCCTGCCATGGGCAGGGGCACCTCACACTAAACCATGCCACCCAAGCCTCTGTCCAACCCGGCCTTGAACACTGCCAGTAATTCCATCTTGGAAGCACTTATCTTCCATCACAGAAAGAAATTGCTTCCCTGATGTGCACATTAACCAAGATCACTGTGTAAAGCTGATCTGCTGCTAGACAGAGGGTGTCTTTGTGACAGTGTCAGATCGTGTTTCAGGCTATACATCTTCCCTCCATAGCCATGGGACAGGTCCCTAGGGGCAAAGGAAGCTGCTTACCCTGTAAGGACTGAATCCTTCTCGCTTGGTCCGCAGGTAGTTGGAGAGGTTTCCGTACTTGCAGAACTCAACAATAACCATGAGTGGACCTGGCAAGAGGGCACCCAAGACAGGAGAGGAGGTAAGGGCTTAGGTTGGTCAGAGTTCGCCCCAAATCATGTTACGTGCAGCCCTGCTGAGCTGTGGCACCTGCCCTAAGTGCACACAGACACACCGATAACACCCCCATGTGTCGCTGTGGTCACACATGCAACCAGCAGAAAGGACACAGGGGACAAACACTGATCTCTGAGAGCAGGCACGGCCTGTTGCCCTGGGATATTTACCATTGGGTTTGGTACAGGCACCCAGCAAATTCACAACGTTGAGGTGATTCCCAATGTGAATGAGAATCTTCAGCTCCGACATCAGTGCTTTGTGCTCGCTTGCAGTAGCTCCCTCTGGAAACACACAGACCTTGTCACGATGCCTCCTTACAGCTTTTCACTTCCCCTCACCAGCCTTCTCTTAGCACAGTGTTAACGGGCGTCTTGCTGAGGAGGCTGTGACCCTGAAGCCTTGGTACATTTTGTTATTACATGTATTCTGTATGAAATGTCAGAGGCTTGTCTGGAGATCCCAGGATCCCTGCTGTACCACATAGGGTGCTGCCTGCAGGGGCAGGGACCCATAGCAAGAGACAACACAACTTGTTCCCAGTACATTTTTCCTTGTAATAGTTGTGCAGGGAAAAAGATCACTTGGGGCTTACATACAGATGCACACATTTGAATCTCTGCCCTTTTGGCCTCCAGACAGAGATAACGAGCCATAAAACAATTTGAAGGAAAATTAGAAACAAAAGGCATCCAAGTCTCTTGATCATTACTGGAGATAGGAGCTCTCTCAGCTCAAACCTAGAATATCTTTTTATGATTCCTGTCCAGCAGCAGAAACAGCGCTGTGACCTTGCCAGCCCTCTGTACTTCATCTTCTCTCTGAGTGCCCAATTCACATCAAATCTTGATCCTCTATTTTACCCTTAGGGTGTGTTCTCTGATTTTCTGTGCCTTTTCATGCTTCTCAGCCTCCCTATGTGCATTTTGCCTTACGTGAGAGTTTGTACATTTAGTCTGAGAGGCAGAAGCATGCTCTTGAGCTGCAGCTAATGGGTCAGGTGAGAGCCGTGCCTCAAGGGAGTAAAGCCAAGGTTCCCTCTGAAATTGCTGTGCAGGTCATCTGTACACTTGCAGTGGTAGGTACTGCTGAGATGGGCCAGGATTTGATTTTCACATACAAGCCTCTGCTGGCCAGAGACTGCCTAGCTTTTTTGTTGCTTGCCAAATGAAAATGTTTCAGATGCCTGTTTGTGGCTGTGAAAGCTTGAAATCTCACCTTGGATTGATCAGGCTTTGGGATGCAAAGCCAGTTTAGCCCTCAGAGCAGGTTAAGAGCTGCAGCCTCCTTCCTTACCCAGCTCTGAACCTGATCCATAAACATAACATACAGGCACACTTGGAAGAAGGCAACTGGGAGCAATACTTTCTTTAGTGACCTGCCAAAGAGAGGCCCTGGATTCTTGTTTGTCCTTTGAGACACATTTAATTCTTTGCCTTTATAAACAGCTAAATTTCCTTGACATCTGAGTTCCCCAAGTCTCTGCTGTCTTTCTGCTACTTGCCTCCCAGTGCAGCTGAATGAGGCTAAAGCATCCATGAGGGGAGGCCAAAAGGATCAAGTGTGTTGAGGCCAAGCAGCTGTAAACTAAGAGTCTGGCTCCAGCTCCTCTCCCCTAGATCAGGGCTGGCTCAAGCAGAAGCACCCAGCAGTGTTTGTGGGAGATAAAACATTTTCCAGGGCCTTAACAAATGCCTTGTGCAGAAGACAGGCATTTACAGGGAGGACCTTCCCTAGAAGATGTCTCATTCTTTGCTGTCTACACTGACTGTACCTCCTGCTCCACTGTCCACGTACCTTTCAGCATTTTGACTGCTACGGTCTCACAGCTGTTACTTTTATTGATCCCAAATGCTGATGCTTCTACCACCTTCCCAAAGGCACCATGACCCAGGACTTTACCTATAGGCAAGGAGAGAGGCAGTGTGAAGGAAGGCAGGTGCAGCACAGGCAGAATGGAATGAAAAAAAACCCTCCTAATCCTAACAGGAAACCATGGGAAGAAGAAAAGCATCATAAAGGAAAAGGAAGGAGTGGAATATGTGCCCTTCCCAGGTGGCTGTTTGCTCTGTCGGTGAGAATAAGAGAAGGGATGATGGGAGGAACTGAGACAGAGCTGGCATGGACAAAGCAGAGGAAGGAAATGGCCCTGCAGAAGTGAAGGGCTGTTTGTTGCCCTCGAGCAGAGTGTGTGGGAAAGGTAAATGTGACACCTTGCAGCAGAGCAGCCCAGGAAGCCCTGGCTGCAGCATGCAGTGGCAAGGAAGGGGTCTGGCTCACCCAGGCGCAGGCGGTCCCGTGGGAACTCCCACTTGCTGGAATCATAGGGCAGGTACTCGCACTGCTCTTCCAAGGGCACCTCGCCGGGGTCCATAATGATGGAGAGGTAGCCTGTCTTGATGTCTGCATGGGCTGGCTGCAGGAATCAGCCAACACAAAGGGTGAGGAAGATGCTCCCCTGGCACTGGGTGCTGACTCCCAGAGGGAATTTGGTTCCTTTGCTTGACTTGACCTGCTTCCCCCTGGCAAAGGCCATTCCCTGTCACCTCCATTACCATAAACCTTGTTCTTGGCAGTGAGAGTGCTTGAAGCATAACTCAATGACCTCCTTTTAGTGGATGCTGTCATACAGCCCCGCATCATAGCAGTGTTTTCCCAAACCCCACTATGCCACCTCCCCTGCTCTGAGATAGTCACGTACCCTTCTGATGTTACAGAAGATGAGGATAAGGAGGATCCAGAAGAAAACAGAGATTACACCAGTTCCGATCAGGATGACAATCTCCACATTGGTCCTGTCATCAGAGCCTGTGGGATGGGAGGGAAATTACAGCTTCAGAGATTCCCATTCTGTGTCCCAGCTCAGTTATTCCTTGTGGCCTGCTTCAGGATGTGGGGATGTGTGTTTGCCTGAGCCAAACACACTTTGGACTACAGATCCTCCTGTAATAGCACCATGCCACCAGCAAAGCCTAGAGGCTTTCGCTGCCTCCCTGGTGTCACAGGGAAGAGGTGTGGGACCTTGGCCACACTTCTACTCCTACCGCTTCACCCCCAGGGGTGTTGTGGCTGCTGGTACCTTCCACAGAGACACTGGCCGAGGAGTTCACACAGCCCTTAGCGTTGCAGACGCTGCACAGGTAGAGCCCAGCATCCTCCTCCCTCACCCTCTGAATGCTCAGCCTCTGGTTGAAGTCCGCCAGGTCAATCCCTGTAAGACAAAGAGGGTTGTGGTGGTCACTCACAGGGTGGGGGGATTAATATACTGGACTCATTCAGGCTCAGAATATGGCTTCTAGTTTTTTGGCTGGTTCATTTTAGATGGGAGAATGAAATTACACCAGCTGGTAGGGGCTCTCTTCTGTGGCCTCATGGCCTCGGAAATACCCTGGAGGGGCCTTTCCCATGCAGTGTATGGAGGTGTCAAAACCCCTGCAGACAATGCTGGAGAGGGTAGGTGCCCAGGCAGTTCAGCTGGTGTGCCAAGCTCCGCTTCAGCTCCAGGACCTGTTCCTTTCCCTCTGCAGTGTGCCTGGATCCTTCCCATGTTCCTTCCATGGGATCTCTGGGTTGGTCCCTGTGTGAGCAATGATTCCAGCCATTGGGCTGAGAGTAAGAAGATGAATAATTTTTCTCTCTCTGCTCTGCAGCTGAATGTGCACATGCAGACAGTGCTGAGCCAGGCCCTAAGGCATAGACTTGGCCAGTAAGACTGCATCAAACTGGGATAGAATGTTTAGATTGGATATGAGGAAGAAATTCTTTCCTGTAAGGGTGGTGAGGCGCTGGAATGGGTTGCCCAGGGAAGCTGTGAATGCTCCATCACTGGTGGTGTTCAAGGCTGGCTGGACATAGCCTTGGGTGGCATGGTTTAGTGTGAGGTGTCCCTGCCCATGGCAGGGGGGTTGGAACTGAATGATCTTAAGGATGATTCTATGATTATAATAAGAGTTCAGCCAATTCAGTGAATGGGTGCCTTTGCCTGGGCACAGCAACACCCAGAAGCCAGCAGCATTTAGCTCTAAAGCCACCAGCCATGATTCCCTGCCTTTGATTCACCCCCAGCCCACTGTACCTGACACTTCTTCTACCAGTTTCTCGTCTTTGTACCAGCTGATTTCAGGAACGTGGTTGCCGTCCACCTTACAGCGCATCT
This sequence comes from Myiopsitta monachus, assembly GCA_017639245.1. NCBI lineage: Eukaryota > Metazoa > Chordata > Aves > Psittaciformes > Psittacidae > Myiopsitta > Myiopsitta monachus. The sequence continues at coordinate 27,502,923 of CM029917.1, forward strand.
CTATGGAGTCACTGACGTTCACCCAAATGTCTGTCAGGTTCTGCTTGAGGCGGGGGATCTCCAGGGCTGGAGAAGCAGCACAAAGAGGAGGAGGGGAAAACGGGAAACTGATTGATCAAAAGAATATCTGTGTTCTTGGGGGCCTTTGGGTCTCTGACCCCTGCTGAAGGGTGTCTTGAGAACCCAGGTGCCCTGCCTTTGCCACCTCGAGTTTAGCTTGCTTGCGTGGCTTCCCCTGGGGACGGGCTGGGAAGCTGATGGCAGAAGAGCATCAGCTCTCCTCTGTCACTCCCGCCTGCCCTGTGGACCCTCACCCTGCACAGAGATGTATTTCTTGTGGCAGTGCTTCTCCCGGGTCTTCCTGTTCTGCACCTCACACACGTAGTCTCCCTCCTCGCCCAGGGAGATGTTGGGGATGGTGAGCAGCAAGGTGGCATCGTTGGAGTCTGGCTGGAAGCGCAGCTCCCCCTGCATTTTGGTGGCATAGTGGTGGACGTTCTTGCAGTCCAGCACGAGGGGATTGCCCTCCTCATCGTGGAGCTTGGAGAGGTTCAGCCGATACCACTGCAGGTTCTCATAGGTGTAGTTGTCTGCATTGCAGCTCAGCTGTAGGTCCTGCCCCTCTATGGGCTCTTCCGAGGGCTGGGACTCAATCTCGAACCCGTCTGGAATGGCTTTCAGGAAGGAAGTGAACATGTGAATGAGTTTTCATGGCTGAGCTGCCAGACACAACAAAATTGTCTCCTTAGGCTTAGCTCTCCGAGGCCCCTCCCATCCTCATCGAAGGTAAAGGAAACCAATCTAGAGCAGAACTGTGACATGCAAACTGCTTGCAACAAACAGCTTAAGCCCAGCAAGCGCTAAGGGATATGCTGAAGTCCCAGGGTCCAATTAAGATGAGGTCACAAGTGAAACAAGTCTGGGAGGTCTGAATTAGGCTGCTACTGCTCTCAGCTCAGCTGCACATTCTGGATTGCACACATGCCTGCTTTAACACATTGAGTCAGGCTGGACAGCTGCACATGCAGCGCATCACTGGGGCAGCAACTGAAGATGTTCATTTGCCTCCACAAAAGCTGGTGGCTGTGACAGCACAGGTACTGCCTATGAGGCCCATTAGCCCAGGTTTCTGCGGTCTGTCCAGAGGGGCATGAAGATAAACCTCTGCTGTGCCCTTGTCAGGCTCCCTGTGCCCAGCAGACAGAGACAGACTACTCCTGCCAGCACAGGGTACCGCTTATGCTGCTCCTTATGGGCCACGACTGCTGAGCTCTGGCTTCTACAGACTCAGCTTCCTCCCACCACCACAACGCGGTGGGGACCGTGCCGGGGGCTCTGGCCAGCAGGACCCGGGCTGGGAGCAGTGCCACTAGAGGATGCTCTCGGACCAAGCACGTCCCCAGCACAGGGAGCTGACTGGGCCAGAGCCAGCAGGATGTCCCCGCGCAGGACCTAGGTACAGGCAGCACCGGCTCAGCCCCAGGCCTGCCTGCCAAACTCTGCCTGTGCTGTCTGCTGCGAGGCTCCAGGCTTTTGCCACTCAGCAGAGTTCTGGGGTAGCTCTGCTTTCCTGTTGGCCTCCTGATCACTGTTCGAGGTGCTAACTGTGAATTACAAGATCTGGCTTGTCTAGGGTCCTCCTTGTTTCAAGCAGAGAGCTTATCTGGTGCAGTTGGAGGGAACATCTGCAGTACTCACTGGTCACGTAGAAGTAGATCAGCCGCTCATCTCGACCCACTTTATTAGAGGCAATACACTTGTACATGACTGAGACGTTGGCCTCCTGGATGGCCAGTTTGCTGACTGTCTGATGGGGGAAAAGAGGGCAAGGAGTTAGGAAGAGCAAGAGGGGAGAGAAGTAGGATCAGTGCTGCTCTCTGGCAGACAGCAAAGCACCAGCAAGCCTGGCCCCAGGTGATAGCTGTACCTGGGAAAGGGTTATGCAAAAATAGCCCCTTATTCAGTAGCCCTTTGTGCATTTCAAGCCTCATCTGCTGGCTCTAGGAACAGCAACGAGGTTTTATTCCTGATCTCTGCTCCTTTTTATGGAGCCCAATCAGCACAGATGCCTCTCTATGGAAGTAAACTTTTTGCTAAGCCCCTTGGGTCACCATGGGGACAAGCCTGTGCCCAGTAAGAGGGACACGAACAGGATGCAGGGCTGAGGGATGGCTAAGCTTCCAAGCTTTATAACAGTGGGGAGAAAGGAAAAGGATGCCAAAGCTCTGACTCTCTGAACCCCCTCCAGTTAAGTGACTACTTGGTGTCCCACAGAGCGCAGTGGAATTTACGGGTACTCACAGACCTGAGAACACTCCTTTAACCCATAAGGGGAAGATAAACCTGTGAAAGCATCCCAGCTCTCACCACCTCAGGAAAAGCTGTCATCTTCTCCATTTTAAGTGTACATAGACAGGGTTCTAAGAGGTTCCTCCTCCCTGCTTCCAGCAAGACATGACTAAGACTGGGCAGAGAGCCAGGCTGCTGTCCTGGGAGCACAGAGCTGGGAGATGCTGCCTCCAAATAAGCCAGGAAAGGCAGCAGGGGAGTAAGGGTGTTCTCCTCCTCCCAGCTCACACTGTACGTGTGTAAGCGGCCAAATGTGTAGCAAGCACTCCCCTTAGAGGAGATGTGCAGTTTGAAGCGCAGGTTTCTCTTCCCTCCCAGTTTAAATGACAAGTGGATCCATGCAATAATCCCTCTAATGAGACAATGTTTAACATGAAAAAAATTATTCTTCCTACAGGGAAACTACTTTGCCTTTTACTATTCATCCCATTGGGAAGCATTTCCGTTGTAAGTGGCAACATATTAGCCTGTGTTAATCAAAGGAACTGAATTCATTCAGTGCATATTCAATACAGCTGAAGTGACTTTATTACCAGTACTTTTGTGTGTTGCCTTTTCCGTTTCTTGGGGTTATTCAATACAGCTGAGGTGACCCTATTGCTGGCACTTTTGTGTGCTGCTTTTCCTGTTTCTTGGGGATTTTCCTTCTAATCTGCGCTGTTATGTTTGTGTTGGGCTTTCTGGATTTGATGTCATCCTGCAGTGCATGGCTGTGCACTGCACACCCTGCGGCTCATTCTGGCCTTTCCGGACAGAATAAAAACCAGAGGAGGGTGGTAGGAGTAGAAAGGAGGACAGAAAGCAGTTTTAAGGACAGCATCCTACTGCAAATTTAAGAGCTCTTTTCTCCCAGAACTCTTGCATGTCCTTGGACCGCACGACCAAAGTTGGACCTCCAGGACAGTTACAACTAAGTACGTGGAATGAGAAGGACACAGCTGAGGAACAGGAGGAAAACAATGAGGAATACAAAGAAAAGATCTAAAAAGACGAAGACCAGAGTCACATGTGGAGGGGAGCACAAAGGCTTCTCACCCAGGAGCTCCCACTGCCCGTGCTCGCCTGCCTGGGGTACAACAATCACTGCCTCTCCCTTCTGCTGCTTTGGAAGGAGAAGCATCTGCCCCTGCCACCCTTTCGGCAGAGTGATGAACTCCCGCCAGGCCAGGGGACGGGAAGTGCCTTTGGAGGTGTGTAGGAAAACAGGAAGTGACTTTCGGAAACAGGGGCCCCTTTGTTTGTTCTGCATCCCTCTGTGAGCGGCTGGTGCCCGACACCAGTGGGAACAGGAACCCCGTCATGGCACAGACCCGACACTCACAGCTACCAGAGAGACAGAAAGAAACAGGCAGCAATCAGAGCATGTAGGTCATGTGCTGCAACAAGGGAGAGATGTTCCTTCCAGAGGGGAAACGCTGCGATGGAGAAGTGGGCTCTGTGGGGCACATGTGCTACACTCACGAACCTGCAGCAGAGGGATGCCAGCATCTCCATACCACCTGCACCCTGGGGCAGCTGGATGAAATGCCCTGACACACACATGCACATTCCTGACGCCAGAGGTTTCCTGGTCAGTCTGTGACTCCTGCTCTCTCTTCCCAGCTGCCCAGGCTACTCTGGGGGGTTTGGCTCTCCCAGAACAGCTCATGCAAGAGTGCTCAGAAGTGGCCCCAGGAGCCCCTATAGCACAGGTCTTCCATGCCCTCCCTAGCTGGGTGCCCCGTGTTCAACAGCAATCAGTGTAAATCCTCCTGCACAGTCAGCCCCAGCAGGAGCCTCTCTGGATGGAGGGTAATTCCTCAAAGATGACAGCTCTCCCTCGCCCTGGGGCTGCCTGGTACAGCAGAGCCCCAGAGCTGGGAACGGCCGCTCATGATTTACTTTAGCAGCAGAGGTGTGAAGCCCTCCCCAAATCTGTCTCTGCCAGGCTTGTTCCTGCTGGCTGATCAAAAACGACCCCTCCAAGGTGCCTGTCTCCAGCTCCTCACTCTGGATGGGCTTGAAGCTTCAGCCTCACCTTGTTCCGTCCCTCCACAAACTCCACCCAGGTGTCGATGCTCTCGATGGGGTTCACTGCATCCTGCTGTGACACATCTTTCCAGTCCCTGCACTCGGGCATCCGGTCCCTCTGATGGCGCTTTGCTGCCCGGTGCCTGCTATTGCTAATCCAGGAGCAGGGGAAAGAGGAGAGAGATGGAGAGCAGGTCAGCTGGGAAAAAGGCAGCAAACCCAGCTTTTGTGTCTGAGAATTGATGCCCCTGTCCTCTAACTCTGCAAGATTTCCTGTGTCTTTCAGTTATCAGTTCTGATGTGGTTTATAAGGGTGCCCCACAGCCACTAGTGAGGCAAACATCTACAGATATGAAAATCAAGGCAGGGAACAGATACAGGTCCCAGGCAGTGTTTTCACCCCCAAAACTGTGGTTTCATCTTTCCCTCCTAGGGGTGGAGGAAGGTAGGGGTGAAATTGGTTCATGTGTGCCTCAGGCAGTTCTTGATGCCACTCTGCTCAGCAACAAGGCCTTAAACCCCTGCTGTGACTGAGAGTCAGGAATGTCACAGACTGGCTGGGTGCTGGCCTGGAGAGTACATGGTGCAGCACCCCAAGGTGCTTCTGCTGCTCCTGGTTCAACAAATACCATGAGGCAAACACCCCATGTCGAGATGCTACTAGCATCTCATAGGAACATGGTGGCACCTCTTCAGGCTGCGACAGGAGAGCTGGGAGGAGTGCCTAAATCTGCCAGGGAGTGGGGATGCTGCAGCCTGCTTCTAAATGCAGCTGGGGCAGGGAGACAGCAGGGTCTACCCAAAATGCAGGGTGGGAGGTGTGGAGGGAGAAGGCTTATGGTGGCAGGGAGGCAGGGGAGAGCTGAGCACCCAAGGGCAGTGGCAAGGGCACTGGCAGTGTGAGGCAGAGCGCTTGGCGGAGCGAGCACACCGGCGAGCTGTGTAAACAACAGGAAGCTGGAAAGAAGCCTCCTGCATCCTCTGGAGCTACGCTAGGCAGAAATATGGTGGCCTTGGGAGACAGTGCTCATAATTCACGGGCCCCTCTGCTTCCTGACAGGGCCACAGTGCGCTTGCATGCGATGGAGAGCTCTGTGGTGTCCCTGGCCCGGTAACAGCCTGTACAGGGCTGCAGGACCTGGCTTCCTCCAGGCACCCTGATGTCCTCCACCCTGACTGCTCTGGCTATAACTCCCTAGCATCCCTTTTCCTTCTTCCTGCCACTAAAAAATGTCACTGTAGCCCTGCCTGGTGCTGCCCCAGCTTCCCAGGGCACAGGCAGTGGGCACGCACCCTTCCTGCTTACCAATTGGAGCTGCCTGCACAAACACCTTCCTGGCAAACCATTCCTGCAGCTGCCTCTTCCCCTGGATTCAGCAACTCTTCCCTGCACACAGCACCTCTACTTCCCTGCCTATGTGCTCTTTAGCTTCCATCACTACCAAGAGGATGAAGGACCAAAAAAACACAGGGACCTTAGGGCAGGAATGAGTTGAGCCCCAGCTCCTGTCCCAGGGTCTCACCAAGGGGGTGTGTGGGACCAGCCAGGCTGGGGAAAACTCCCACATGGATCACAAGTGTCTCCGGTGGGCTCCATTCTGCCTCCCCACAGTGGGTGTTCAGTGCTCCAAGCTATCAGTCGGTGCTGTACTCCTCTTGCCACGTTGTGGCTGGGAGAGCAAAAGTGAGATGGGGTCCAGGACACAGCCATGGTCTCAAGGAGCCTGCAATGCCATGCTCATGGCCTGGTAAGACACAGGTGTTGGAAGAAATGGCACTTACAGGCTGCGTCGGGAGAACATGCGACACGGCATCCACGGCCTCCACTGCCACTGGATCACCTCTGGTGCTGGGATGCCATAGACTGTGCAGGTGAGAGCTTGGGGGCTCCTCCGGGAGTAGATGCTTGGGGAAGAGGCTTCCTTCTCATGGATGCGCGGAGGAACTGCAAGGACCAGAGTGACACCGTGAGGTCAGCCCCTCCATCCCCAGGCCACGCACAGCCCTCCCAGGCCCATCTCTAGAGAGACTGGGCACTAAAGCACTATGGCTCTCAGGGCAACTCTTGGGGATCTCAGACCTGCAAGGCAGAGCAGATTATACTTAGATTCAAGTCGTGTCATTTCTCCTTCCTCTGCAGAGTAAGACTGGATGCTGTAGGGCTCAAAGCACTGTCTGGCAGCCCCCAGCACAGAGCCTGCTGGAGACAAGTCTCCAAGCAGCAGTGCCCTTCCAACACTTTCTCTGCTGGCATCTGGTTCCTCTATGACTGGGACCAGTTCCTGTAGGGAAAAACTCCCCAGAAGCTTCCTACCTAGAGAACTGCTCCAGTTCCAGGCTTTGTGTGTGCTGTAGCTGCACTGCCCTCAAGCCCACATCAGTCAGGGTCACCCCTCAGATCTTGTCCTGGGAAATGGCTCCTGAGCAAGGACATATCCTGTCTAGAGTGATGGAGCCAGGAACAGAACTATGCCATATCACCAGGCCACAAGGAACCAGCCTCAATGTAACCAGAGCACCTCTCAGCAATGAGGAAGAAGGAGATGATGTAGGTACCAACTGCTTTAGGACAGCAACAAGGACTTGGTCCTGGAGTAGCCCAAAGGCGGGGGCCATGGGCTCTCCCCCCAGCCCCGGCCCTGAACCCCTCCCTTACCATTGACGATTAACTGGAGGCTGATGCGTTTCTCCAGCCCTGCCAGCCTATTCCTCAGAACCAGCGTGTATGTCCCAGCATGCTGCTCCGACACATCCTTGATCTGCATTGAAGATTGAGATTGCTTGGGAATTAGCTTCCCGTCCTTGTACCTGCGGGGAGGCAGAGAGAAAATGCAGCCATGGGGAGGAAGTGTCCCACTGGCAGCTGAGTAGGGGTTCGCTTGTCCCCATTAGAGCACACTCAGGGTGCCCCTTGCTAGCACTGGGGACCTCTCTGGAGAGACCCCTGGGCTTTCCCTGGACCTAAGTTATGGTCCTATATGGATGTGCCTGGGGTTGGGGATGTTGTAGCTCTGCCATAAGCAGAGCTGTCTTGCTCCTCTGGCCAGCCTTGATCCCCGCTGCAGGGGGACAAGAGTGGCAAGCTCTGTTTGAGCTGCCAGGACCTTTGCTGCTTCTCCCCGCAATGTCACCTCCTCCTATCCCAAGCTGTGCAGCTGAAAGCCGGGGTTGGTGGGAGAAATTACCCCCATGGGTGGAAAAATGTGCTATCTGGGACGATCCTGGCCGCAGAGGGACCAGGCTAAGCTTTCCTAGGTGGTAGAGGGAAGGAGAGGAGGAGAAGACAGTCAGGGTAAGAAAGGTGCGTTACCACTGGAAGTCTGGTGGGGGGTAAGCCACGACTTTGACCGGCAGCTTCACGGCTTCATCTCCTGCAGTGGCCTCTATCACTGGGCCCTTCCTCCACTCCACGTTGATGAAGGGCTTTTCTGTAAGCAAAAAGGTGAGCATGGAGGAGAGGAGAGCACACAGGGACAGGCTGCCACCAAGATCTGCTCTCTCCACAGGGCCTGACAGCAAGGACCGAGCACAAGCAGGGTGTTGAGGCAGCGCAGTTGACAATGACTACTTCTCTGAAACAGTGAAGTCAAAATAACCAAAATCCACTATTGTCTTATCTGCTCGTATGACCCCCAGCGTCTCTTCTGCATCCCTGTTCCCAGCAGGGGCCCCTCCCTGGAGCAGAAGGGAGTCAGTGCCAGGCAGGGCTGGGCAGGTCAACACTGCTTTGAGACTGGCAGCTAAAGAGCTGCCTCTGCCTTGCTGCTGGGAGCCATGAGGGTCACAGGGAGGCTGTGTTGCCCCATCACATTCTGCTGCCAGGAGACAGCCACCCAGTGCTGATGGCACCTTGTGCTCCCGCAGCTCACACCTCCCACGCCACCATGCCACAGGAACACTGCATCATGTCCTGCCATGCCACTGGTGTTTGGGCCAGTTTGGTTGCATCTCACTTGGCATGCTGCTGAATGTGATCTCAGAGTGGTTCTGGGGCACAGAAGGGCTGAGGGACTGGATGGAGGCTGGGTCCTACTAAAGCAGAGTGGGACTGAGGTGCAGGAGCCCCTTTACTGAGCCTTGTACTGAGCACTGTTTAAGCAGTCTGGGGCTTGCTGTGCTTGCAGCTTGGCTCTGGCTGTGGCTCTGCAGGGAGCGGAAGGCACCATACCATGCACGATGACATCAGTGCTCTCCTCCAGCATCTGGGCGCCGTTGGTGGCCATGCATGTGTACTTGCCCAGGTCCTGCTTGGTGACGTTGTGGAGGGTCAGGATACTGGAGAGCTCTGTGTGTGTCTGCAGGGACCGGCGCTCGGGCTCTATCACTGCCCGCTGTGTCTGTGCGAGATGACAGAGAGAAGGGGATGAAAGACATCAACGGGATGGGGCTGTGCAAGCCCTGAGGCTGGGATAAGAGCTTAGCATAGAGTTCTGCTCTTATCTGCAGCCCTGTAACCAGGATGGGAGGCCTACAGGTACCTAAACAGTGATGCACTCACTGACACCTTATTGTTCACAAGAGCCAGAGGCTACAACGGGGGGGGGGGGGGAAACACAGTGGGGAAGGGAAGGAAAACACAGGAAGGAACCCCCTCACAGGCTTTTGGTAAACAGGACTGTGGCTAGAGTAGCTCTTTTTAAGCCAATGATGTTTGCTCTGGATTTGCACTGGTGGAAATGAAGCCAGTGCTTGCCCAGGAGAGCCCCAGAGCAATAACACCTCAGCAAGGAGGAAAAAGGATCTTCCCTCTGTCTGCCTTCCACTGCAGGAGAGAAAAATGGGAAAGCACTCTGACCAAGATGTGCTGGGCTCATCATGGTTAGGATTATGAAGCAGAGCCTGCCAGTGATGTGAAGAGGCACACATGAAGGGGCAGGAAGAGATGACTTGGAGGGAAAGTTGCCCAGTGCTTCTGGAGCTGCTCCCCTGGTACCTGTTTGCCAGGGTAAGTCCACTGGAAGCGGATGCCAGAGTTGAACTCAGCCCACACTGTGCAGTTCAAGACCAGCTTCTCTCCCACCAGCAGCTCCATGGCTTTCTTGGGATACAGCTGGATGTCGTACAGCTCGCTCCCTGGTGAGGAAGAGGCAGTGGAAAGGCATTTCAGATCTATTAACTCTTTGTCTCAGACAATGCAGTTACAGGAGACTTTGGTAAGACCCCTTGGTGCTTGGTGCATCTCTGTCTGGCACACAGAGGAGGAGATACAAGCACCATGCAGAGTCAGTGTAGCTAGAGAGGTCCATAACAACCCCATAAGCCACGCTGATAAACTTCACAGTCATCCAAACTGCTCCCTCCCGCACCTTCCCAAGTATTCACCTGCTATATGGATGATGAATAAATTGGATCCGAAAACCTTCTTGTCTATGACAGTCTCACAATGGACATACAGGGAATCTCTGATCAAGTGTGTCAGTACCTGCACCCCCTTCTTGTTGTCCCAGAAAGTGCTCTTCCCATCAGGGTGGATGAGGGAATTTTGCTGGAAAAATCAACATTTTGCCAACTGAAAAAAGAAGGTAACAACATTCCCACCCCACCCCTTCCATGCTTTTCACTGGCTAACACATCCCTTTAGTGGGAATAAATGATGCAGCCTTGTGCTGTGCTGGCCTCCTGCCCTCTCCCCCAAGGGTTTGTCATCTAGGAATCTCAGACTCCCCTATACCCTGAGCAGCGTATCCTGCACCACGAGCCTCTCCATCTGCAGAGTGGGCCAGAGACTTCCAGGAATGGAAACTTCTAGTGATAGCAAAGGAAACTGATGCCGATGTCCCAAACATCAGCCCCACTGGGATGAGTGCTGACCTTGGGTAGTGTCCTTCCCGGGCAAGGGAAAGGCCCCTGGCCCCCAGAGTGTCCCTGGAGGCCGTTGTACAATAGTAACACTCATCCTGGAAGGATGTATTTGCATTGTAAAGAAAAAAAAGGGCAAAAAAAAAGAAAGGCACAAACAAACTGATAACAGAGCTGGTTTTAGTCATTAGCCCCAGGGCTGCACCTCCTCCCTCATGGGGATGCCGATCACCTAAAGGGTTTGTAGGTCACAGAGACCAGAGAAACAGGGGATGCTGCGGGGAAATGGGATTGAAACAAAGTCTTGTTTTGTTTCATAATGCTCCAGGGAAGAGAAGCAAGGTTGGCAGGAAACCCGTGGGGTCTGCCCAAGGGAACTGGGCAGCACAGCTTCAACCGGCAAATAAAACGAGGAAGCCAGTGGCTTGTACTTTCCATGGAAAATGTGTCCCATGCATTTTCCATTCCTGGCAGTGCCTGTCCTGCTTCCACTCAGGTAATTACAAATGCAGAACAAATGAACATTGTGGTCCAGAATCTCCCACTGGCCGAGCTCTCACCAAGATCAGTGTGACGTTAAGATCAGGGATGGACACGAGGCATGGTACCCAAGTGTACTCCTTCTTGCTGACGAGGAGGGTCTCCAGCTTGTTGATGAATGGCTGTTCAAAATCTGAAGAAGAGATATAAGGAGAACAAGTTACTAAACAGAGGCAAGGAAAGAACTGGCAAGAGGGACCAACCGGAAGAACAGGAGGCTTTCTGGCTTGCTATACTACAGCATGAGCTTGCTGGAGGGAGCGGTGTTGAACTGGATGGCCCCATCCGCAATGTGTAACACTCAGAGGAGACACCTGGAGCTTGGGAATGCAAAGGGAGCAGCAGAGGTGAGCGCCTGGGCCAGCCCGCTCCTCCGCATGGAACACTGTAGGGGTGGAGCGGCACTTGTGTGACATTTGGCAGTGCTGAAAGTCACCTCCCCTTTCCTGTCCCCCTCAAGGTTTCTGCCTGGGTTTGACCCTTTGTGTAACCATCAGGTCTTATCCTGGGCCCAGTGCCTGCCCAGCCGGTGCCGGGCTGTGCAGGGCTGCTGCCATGTAGGCAGCTCAACCTTCCAGAGCGAGGAAGTGATCCGCAGTGGAATGGTATGCAGATGTCATCCTGCAGCCATCCTGGCTGCAGATAAACAGATGAGCTGAGCTTCCCAGGGCTGCCACCCCGCTGCCTCCCAACTGCTGCAAGCACAGATATTGACAGGAAGAACAAACCCACCCCAAATTAATCAGTGACATGACTTAGCAAGGACAGAGACATTGCACTAAGCTCCATGGGGACCCAGCACCAAGAAGCAGAGGGTCTGCAGAAGGGGCTGCCGCATCCTGCTCAGTGCATTGTCTGTGTCAATGAGAAGAGCCCAAGCAGGGGTCCAAGGCGGAAAGACTGATGGCAGCAAAGAAAGGAGATGTGTTATGGCCCGTTGTGCCAAGGCACCATTCAGACACAGGGCACAAAGACAAACCTGATCTCAAAGAGATAACAGGGTAACAGGCAGCATGGACCCCAATTCTGGTTCTTTCCAGATACCCTGGAAAGAGCTGGTGAGACCAAGATACACAATACACTTGTATTCCGAGCCATGGCCAGTAGGAAAGGTGCAAGTTGTCTTCCAGTGCCTCATGCCAGCTGCTGCCTAAGCTGTCCAAAACACATTGGGCCCAAGCCAATCCAACCCAGTGCTTCCACTGTTAAGTGCATAAGGGAATTCCATTAGTATTTTGATCTATCTGATCTAAAACTGTTGCTTCAGTGATACGCTGCAAAGACCTACTGAAGTGCTTTTTTCGACAGCTTAGGTGAAACAAGCCATGCGCAGGAAATGTGTTGGTCAGCTCTTATGAAAACATGGATTGCCCAGAGAGTTCTCATCTTTATTTCCTGGGGTTTTGTGCTGCCACAGGATTGCTGACTTCTGAAATCACAGGGTTGTTTCCCAGTGTGAATATGTTCCTCATTCCTCTCCTGAGCCCTGGGCAGAGGGAGGAGGTGCACCCCTGTCAGAGGTGAGAGAATATGAGGTCTCCTTGAAGCTCAGATGGCAGCCAAGAGCTAACTGATTTACTGGGCTGGTCCTGCTGCCAATGAGCTTGTGATTCATGCACTAACTCCCCTCTGTGACCACATCACATATTTTCTATTAGGCTGTCTTAATGGGTCTGATGGGAATAATTTAGCATCTTCTTCATTAATATATGCTAAGCTTTATGAGATGGGGGCTGTACACATCTTATTCTACCCTGATGAGGCATTCTGTATGTTTACAGTGCTATCTGTAGCTGTAATAAAATACACACCTAACCGGACACAGGGGAAATGAGACGTACGTGTGGAGAGTTCATTTGAGAACTGAGCTGCAGGTAAAATGCAGAAGAACCCATTTTTCCAGCCGAGCACAGATATTCTGGCTCCTGGCAATTCCACCAAGCTCTTAACATGAGAAATGAGGTTGATGGATAAACCTGTGGTCTGACCATGCTGTCTTCAAACATCCCCAACACTTACATCAGCCCTTCCAAGCTCTCGAGGGACAGTTTCACATTGCAGCCCAGTTCAGCAGGAAGAGGCAGGGCTTTATCTGGATGTTCTGCAATGGCTGTGGTTACCGTATGCCTGGGTTTTCCTGACATGTCCCTTTCTCCTGCCTGAGAGCTTGTCCTGTCTGGAAAGGCGGATTCTGAAGTTTCCTGGATGCTTGATAGCCCTAACAGGGCAGAGCCTGATTGGAATGAGTGTAGCCATGTGCACAGCAACGCTGCGAGGTGTCAGCTGGATCTGTTGCACACAGGCTGTCCACAGGCACTGTGAGTCCCGTGGGCCTCAACAGTGTGGGATTTATTGCCCCTAAGCTACACTGCACGTGCATACTTGCTGCTCTCTGGTGAACAGGAGAGCCATTATGGAGCTGCACGTGAGGCTGGAGGTGAGAGAAGGTGGACAAAGGGGCAAAGTGGCATTTGCTGGATCACAAAGAAAACCAGGCTCCTGCAAAAGCACTCCCTGCATGTAAGCTCGGTGGGTTGTACTTATTTTAAGCATGTGTTAAGAAGCCTTCTGCCTCCATCCTGATACCCTAGAGTGCCTGAACACTCCTGCCCAGCTCACAGACATCTCCCACAACACGTCTGGGGTCCAGGGAAGCTCTGTCCTCTTTTAGGATGAGCAGCAGAGCCCACAGGAAGAGGATGCAATTGCCCAAACAGATCTCCATTCCTCTCCAGCAGCTGCTCAGTGTTTCTCATTTGCCCCTGCATTTTTCTCTGCATAGTTGCAGAGGCAAATCTGGCTTTGCCCCGGGACTTCTCAAAAATGCATCTTGTATGTCATGACCTGCCTGGCTCATGACAACTGCACCAACTAATAAATGGGGGTGGAAAGAGAAATAGCTCAGCCAACTGTTTCCAGGGGACAGCCCTCATTTATCTTGCTGGAGCATGCTGCGAGCAGCAGGGGAGACAGCAGAGGAGGAGACCTCGGGTCATGGAGAAGATGAGTATTGGCCCCGCAGCCACTTGCTGAGCTGAGGTTCCAGCTCCAAGCCTGGTGGATAGCCCTTCTCCAAAACACCTCTCATAATGCTGCCCGTGCAAGCAGCCCCTGCACTGGGTGGAGAGGAGCATCCAAACTTGCCACTGTGGAGTGGTTCCAGGGCCATAGAGCTTGGGGACAGAAGGCTGCACATGGCATGTTTGTACCACTGCTCCTCTGCCTATGTCTCTTCACGGAACATTATCATCCCTAGCTGCCAGCATCTCGGAGAGCCCCAGCTGCCCAGAAGCTAACTCGGGTGCTTTTTTTAGCGGTGAAGCATCTCTGAGGCCTGGCTTTCACTCCTTAAATTCCTGCATTCCAGCCTGGCTGGAGCTATGCCCCAGCCCGGACGTAATTGAACCCCGGGCGCTGCCGCCATGGATGGATATTGACTCCCTCAAAGTGCAGGGAACCACCACCCCCGGAGCCCATCCCTGAGCCTGCAGCAGCCACGTTCTGCCCCGGGAGGCTGGGACGCACTTGGGGGTTTTTCTGCTGTCACACTGGTGCACAGACTGCCCCTGAGCTGAAGGTGCACATGGACGGATGGCCCTTACCTCTCACAAACACGTAGGTGCTGACCGCTGTGGTGCCCTCGATTTTGGCATCAATGTACTTGTAGTAGCAGCGGTAGTAACCCGTGTCGTTGGCCTGGGTCTCCGTCAGCACCAGGACTTTGCAGTACGGCCTCGTGCCGGTGCCCTCGCAGTCTTGTTCTCGGATTGCCCGGCTGCTGCTGGGGGCTGCTGAGGCCACCAACTCGGTCTCCTCCTTCCCAGCAGGGTCCACCTTGCCTCCAGGCCACGACCACTCCAAGGGGTGCTGGCCTCTAAACGTGGGCAAAGAGGAGAGTTAGCATTGAGCTGAGCAGGGGGACTGCGGTGAGGATTCAACTGCCCTGTGTGCCTCCACGCACATCTCTTGGGCTCAGGCATGGTGTCCTCCAAGGAGAGGAACAGACGCAAGCAGCTTCACTAATCTGCTTGCTGGGGAAGCAGAGGCTCATCCCTTCCCCAGGCCACCTCCCTGGCCATACTAAGCTGTATGATATCAATCCACTCACAAGCAGGACTTCCCCATCCCATGACTTTGTCCTGCTGGTATTGATGCCAGAACAAGAAGCCACATAGAGCCCTGAGGGAAAGGCTCCATTTATTCTCTCTTCCCTCTCATTATTAAAGGGGTCCAGGGCTATTAAGAAAACACATGGATGTGATGAGTTCCCTTGGCTCAGCGTAGTTGCTGGCTGGGGCTCATGCTGTGATGAATGGAGTGGGAAGGAGAATGAGGAAAGGAGAGCAGACTGGAAAGAAAACGGGAAGGAGAAAAGCAGGAGGGAGTCAGGGGGAAAAGACCTCAAGGAACAAACAAGGGAGGCTCAGATGACTGCTTCCTTCCCTGCTGCTTTGGGAGGGGGGTCCCTTGCTCTGCACAGCACCCTGCTACCCCTTCCCATTTTCTTTCCAGTCTGCTGAGACACCGAGCTGCAGACACTTCTCCATAACCACAGACCCTGTTCACAGCGGCCCAAAGACAAACAGAGAAGTCCAAGAACTGCAAGAAGCCCCCAGGCAGAGCGTGCACATGTCTATTTATATATAACTGAGGATCTCCAGAGTGGGAAGCTTGCATATGCGCATGTACGCACACATATGCCACCATAGTTTGCTATAGCTGCACTTGTTTACTACAAACAAAACAATCTTTTATTCCATGCTGGAAGTTTCCTTCTGTGAAATCAGAGCCCCTTTCAGAGGAAGGCCGAGTCTCCGCTTGAAAGGTTGCCAGTAAATCTGAGAGTCACTTAAGAATGTGCAAAAGAAGGGGGAAAAGAGAAGACCTCGCAGGAGACAGCTGTGGGATGAGAATGGCCCTTTGTCAGCACCGCTTGCTCTATCAGGCGAAACTGGGTTCATCTATTATGCAAGTTGGGAATAGGCATGTGGCACATGCAGCTCCTCTGCCAGGGCAGCTCTGTGGGCAGATGCTTCTAAGTGCAGCCAGACCATGACCATCACCAAGAACTGGATGCAGACAGCAAGAAGGAAGTAAGATAAGGTCCCATCAGAGGACAAACGGCTCATACACAGCAAGGACAGGATTCTGTCCAAACATGGGGAAAGACCTGCCCCTTTGTGTGTCTTCAGCAGCTGATTTATCTTCCTGCAGACCTTGCTGTCTTGCTCGCTGTGGCTGAGTTTGGAGATACTGTGCTGCACCCTCCCCACGTCACCAGGCATAAAGGCTCTGGAGGCAGTGCCGTGCCTTTGGGGACAGCCATGCAGAACCTCTGCCCAGCTCAAACTTCTGCCTTCACCGAGAACGCCATCAGTGCCTGAGGCAGGACTGGAGGCACAGCTCTGGTGGCTTGTGTCCATGAATCACAGGCAGGCTTTTCCAAAGGAGCTGTCTCACGAGCACTTCAATCAAAACGAAGCTCTTGAATTTTGAGTTTCCCCATCCTACGCATGCACAGGGAAAATAATAATAAATCTGATCAACCAGTGGGCACTGCCATGCCCATTGCTGCTGCGCCCACGGCTCTGCTGCACCCACGGCTCTGCTGCACCAAGCACAGACCATGGGGCTGGCCCCGCTCTCAACCCAGAGCTGAATGCTTCACACCCCAGTTGCACAAAGGAGCCCCAAAGCCCTTTGCGGTGGCTCAGGCATTTTTGGCTCTCCACAAGGAGCAGGGTAATTGTACAAGTCTCCAGTGTTTCCGCTTTCTGTTTGTTTACCCACTGGGATTTTCGCACATTATCAGATCCACTTGTTTTATTAACCATCGAGGCTTGCACTAACTGAGTGACACGTATTTGGATAAACACGGATGGGCCAGTACAAACAGACTTGCCGACCAGCCTGTGGGCAGCTCTGAAACCAAGGCATTCCTTGGTCATGTGCTGCTCAACCAGAGCCAGTGGGGACACAGAAGGTGTAGGCATTAGTGTGAGTCCAAGTTAACCTCGATGGCGTGCTCAAGAGGACCAGGAGAAGGCAGGGAGGATGACAGGCCAGGCGCACTTGGATTTGTTTCTGAGTCTACCCTCTGCATTTGAGGGAAGGTCCCGGCAGCAGTATTGGATGGTTTCCTCCCTCCTGTCACCTTCGGAGATTTATTCCCAAGTTGTTTTCCTTCAGCTCCGATAATGTGCTGCTGGGTGATGGAGCCTGCTGAAGCCAGCTGGAAACAGATGCATTGTGGGCTTCTCCACAGCTGTTTTCCTCAATATTTTCAGGACAGATGCTTTTCAAGGGAGATGTTGCAATTGGCACCACTTTTCTTCAATCCTCTTTGAAGCTCCCAAGCATGCTAGGATGGACAAAGCTTGGTTTTGTGGCTTACCTGGGGTAAGACAGATGCTCCCTCAGCACCACAGAGGATGTTCACAGCAGTCACACGCATGTAGAAAAGAGCAGCAGGTGGTGTGTGTCCCTGGACACTGCTCCGGAGCAGTCACAGTGGGGCATTGCCTTATCCTCAGGCTCCTTCAGCCCTGCCACAACGCCCATTTCCTCCATAGGAGCCAAGAGGGCTCTGGGGTCAAAGACTTCCTCTCTGTCAGAGTCGGGTTTGTACATCTGCGAACCAGCTCTGTTAATAAGTCACTGGGCAGCAAAGGACAACCTTGCCCTTCTTTCTGTAAATACCATGTCTTCCTCCCCACCTGAGTGCCCAGCACCTGCAGGGTGGGATGAGGCGGGATGGGGATGGCACAGCCAGGACCAAGTTGATCCCTCTGGAGGTTCCTGCTGTCGTGCAGCTGGATCCTGTGGGCTCTGCTCCAATATTCATGAGCTGGAACAGCACAAACTCTCTGCTTTTCCCCAGCACAAGCTGCCAAGGGCATGAATGCAGAGACTCACAATACTCTTTCCTTCCTTCTCAGAATGGGAGCTAATAAAAGGTGCACTGTCCATGTGGGCATCAGCCCCTTTGCCCTGCTCTGCCACATGTTTAGGTCAAAACATCACTGGGGCTCTCAGCCAGCCCTGGCATGATCTGTATTTTGGGGAATGCTCCTACACTGGTCCCATGCTCTGTGTGGGCCTCTCAAGGGTGCATTGTGTTGGGTGACAAGGGAACATGCCTGTATGTGATGCCATCTGCAAAAGCACAGCCCCAGCATCTGGTGGCTCCTTGTGGTGTGCTGTGTCTTTGTGTCTCTGCTAAGCATGCCCAGCTCCAGAAACATTCCTTATCCCATGGCCTGGCACAGGCTCTGGTCACTGATGATGCTCAGTGGGCTGCAGAGCTGCAGGTGTGCGAGACCCGGGCTGCTGCAGGGGAGCCTGAGAGTGCAGTTGGCTGCGGGACTCTCACACTCAGTGGGTAAAGCTTGAAAGGTCTCCAGGGAGTCTCACGTGGTGGGTTTTGAGCTCAGCTTTCTGCTGCAGCACTGCTTCAAGCAGGCTCGCACTCCTGGCTCCGGGGCAGCTCGAAGAGCAGCCAAAGGACATTGCTCTCAAGGGAAGACCCGGGTCAAACTGAAGGCCCCTCCAACATGATGCTCAGCAGGAAATCCCTGGATCCTGGGTTTGATTTCATATTTGTTTCTGCCCTACCCTGCCCCACCACCCTCTCCTTTGCCTGTTCTCTTGGTGGTCTGCATGTTTTTGCCTTCAGCTCCCATTAACACAAGCCAGGTCTTCCCAGGGTGGGCCATGGTCTGGAGAAGAGGTTGGAGAAGCAGCTGGGTGGAATCAGAGATCCAGGGACCAGGAAAGATTTACTTTTCATTCAAACGAAGTAATAGTGTCCTGCAGGCAAATTCCTCTCCTCAAGGCATTAGACAAACACAGGCTTGAGAGCTCAGAGGGAGAAGGGGAACCTCTGAGCTGTACAGGAGATGCTGAGACCTGCAGATGGTGTGAAGGACACTGCACAGCCTGCAAGGAGCATGGCTGGGACAGCAAGATGCAGGAGTGAGGGGCAGCCAGGGGCCAACATGAGCAGAGTACATGGGTCTTGGTACTATTTGCAGGCGGCCCTGCTGCTCTCTGGCTGGCCAGTTCAGTCCTGCACAGCGCTTGGAGCCAGGGGTAGGGATCTTCCTTATCTCAGCTGTGCCCATGCCAGTGCGCTGTGAGCCTGAAGGATGAATCTTGGCACTGCAGCAGGAAACATGGAGTTTGTTCCCACTTGACTCTAGCTTGCGCGATGCAGGCCACGGGCAGTCTGCACTGGAAATAAGGTTTTGTTTTTCCACTTCATGTGATTTTCCTTCATATTAATTGATACCTATGAAGTGCACAAGGTCAGGGCAGCCTTGTCCACAGTCCAGAGGGTTACCTGCAAAGAAAGACTTCCCACTTAATGCTGCTAAGCAGCTGTGTTCATGCTTGAGTGCAGATGACATTTTCTTTAACCACAACTCTTAACTTCAGGATGTTCTTTAGCTTTGGCTCAATCTGCAAGCAACACAGTCTTGAAACCACTTTCTGTGTCCCTCCCTGGGCCACTGCTGAGAACGGATCTGATCTGATTATAAGCTCATTCAGAATAATCTCACTGAATCTCCCCTCTTCCAAGCTTTTAACAGAGAGTGTCAGTTCCAACATCGTCTGTGGATGCTGCCACAGCAGAGCACTGGAGTCCCCAGACTCTTTCCTCTTCCTTTATGCCCCCACAGCAGCTATATGGCTGACCACAGCTCTCCAACTCACGCATTTCCTACAACCCAGCACACACCATGACTCCTCAGGCTGCAGTATGAACAAACCGACAACCGCTTACCTTCCCAGACCGACCGAAATCGGTTCAGTACGACCATCAACAACCTCTCTTCTGTCCCCCTCCCCTGGCTATGAACCGATTCACAGAGTAAAAGCAATGCCATCTGTTCCAGGAAAAGTTAAATATGTTTGTGACAAGACATGAACACAATGCCAGCAAAGCGCCTGCAGTAATTGCTCCATGGTTATATATAACACTGAGGTACACCCTTCTGAGGCCCACGCTGAATTTATACCCCCACTGGCCCCTAGTACTCGGATCCCGAGCATGGATCTGCTTTCAGCTGCTGAAGGGAAACTCCAGCTTTGTCTGGAAAATTGATCTTGGTCAATTCTTCAAGACACAGGGAAGTGCTGGAAACATGTACAGCCGAGTGTCCCAGCACGGGACAAACCAGTTCAGGCACATCACCTTCTCAGAGCCGCATCTCCAAAACAACCAGAGATGCTCCAGCTCTTCTCACAGTGATTCACCTGGCCTCACCAGGACTTCTCTTCACCTCCACACATACGAGGCAGAGCATGGAATCCCAGCCTCCTAGAAAAGCTGGAAGCCTCTCACAGGCACCACTAAGTGCATTCTTGCCTTCTCCCATGGACGTTTCTCAATGTGCCTGCAAATAACCTCCCAGATTTAAAAACCAGAACTACAGCCCCTGAGGAGGTGAGAAGAAGCAAGATCAGAGAAAGACAAGGAGAGTCAGGAAGGCCAGGTTCCCTAAAGAGCTTACAAGGGAGCTGTCAGATCATACAAATGTTTCTGTATCTTCCTTCTGCCTACAGGACTACAGCAGAGGTTATCACCGTCTCCTCTGAGACATCCTCAGCTTCTTTTTCTATTAATTAATTAGATGAATTCACACGTGGTGAACATGCAAGGTTTCCACTCAGCTGTGCTAATTTGCAGGTGTACTGCAGGCAGAGTGTCCCTGGTGGGCTCTCCTTGCCTGGTCCTCCAACACTCACCAGGAAGGAACAGTCTAGGCAGAGCCATGCTTGCTTGTGCCTTACCTGCAGGTGATGGCAAGTGTATCCTTGGCGTTGATGACGTGTTCCTCCTCGGTGATGCTTAGAGTAGGGGGGGTCATAGAATAGCCGCTCACCAGATCTGTGAAGAGGAAGGAGAGAGGGGATGATGCAGACATCTCTTAGTCTGGACCCATCACTGTGAGCAGCAGCTACCCAGCATCGTGAGCCTCTTGGAGGAAGCAGCTCATAGGAGTCTGCTCCTAAAAGACAGTTTAATGCTGGCTCATTGAGCCACAAGTGGT
Organism: Myiopsitta monachus; assembly: GCA_017639245.1. Taxonomy (NCBI): domain Eukaryota; kingdom Metazoa; phylum Chordata; class Aves; order Psittaciformes; family Psittacidae; genus Myiopsitta; species Myiopsitta monachus. The sequence continues at coordinate 27,523,676 of CM029917.1, forward strand.
TCATTTGCAGCCCCTCTGGCTCCAGTGAGCAGCTCTTGAACAACAGCCCTAGAGCCAGAGAGTTCTTGGGCTCAGACAGGCAGACTAGCACAGATGAGGGCCAGAAAAAGAATGGAAGACCAGAAATAAGGGAATTCAGGTGTGGCCATTCCTCACCAGGTGACTGAGATTGAGCTCATTTGGAACAGGGCTCTGAAATGCTCTTATCTGCTAACTGGAGGCAGTCTGGCAGGAGATTTGTCTATATGCATGTAGTTATCTGTAATTAGAGGGACAAATCAGGGTTCCCAGATACCACAAATGCAAAACTCTTTCATTTGTAGAGATGGTCCCAGAAGCTGACTGTGGTTTACTGAATGCCCTTCTCCTGCTGGGCACTCCCAGGTACAGGACCAAGCCTTTGGGGATTACAGCAGCCCCCTTCCCTCCACCAAAGCTGGATAGGCATTCCAGGAGTGAAGTTATCCAGGCCCAAGGACAGGCAGTTAAACATTATCACACTGTTCTTCCAGCTTTTGTCTGGGAGAGTCCCACTTCTCCAATGCTTGCATCTCCGGCATGCCAGACATGCACCCTAAGCGAGCTCCTCATGGACAAAACATCTCGAAGTACCGGTTACCCTCAGAGACATACCCCTTGTTTTTCATTAGCAGTGTTACCGACTGTCATTACTTTGTGATCTTTATCTTAAAACTCCAGCTCCTGGAGATGTGAGATAATTCAAAAGCGAAGTCTCAGTGACTGCAAAAACAAGCAGGCAAAACCTAACCCGAAATAGAAAAAACCATCCAAGTTGCGACATGTGAAGCTGTGACTCAGGTGGATGTTGATGCTAAGGAAGAAAAGAATGCAAAAATACATTGCTAACTCAATTCCCTATAGAAACACCAGTTTTTTGCAACCACGTTGTGTGCATCTCTGTCTCATTCCCCCATAACACTCAAACCCATGAGTCAGGGATGTGACAGGGAGATGCAACAGATCACCAGCAGCAGGAGCGCTGTGTGATACCTCTCCTCCAAACCCATGGCCTGAGGACCGCAGCCCTTGGAAGCCCTATGGTAGAGCCACACGATGAATGCCTCTCCATGGCGAAACCAGGAGGCACCCCCGGCCACCATCGCCTCTGACGCATGGTCTCTGAGATGCCCATGGGGAAGCCGAGGTGCCCGGGTCCGCCGCCACCAGGAGAGGCTGCTGAGGGGGACCCTGCGTCGGAGCCGGGACGTGCGGAGCGGCACCGCCAGCCCAGGGCCGCCGGCCTTGTTCTCCCCGATTGTTCTCCACTTCCTTCCCGCCTGCGCGCGGCTCCGAGGTGGTGTCCCCACGGCTGCCCCCATGGCAACGGCGGGGTGACAGCCATCCCCCCCCCCCCCCTCTTCCGTCACCCATGTGAGGTAGCGTCAGTCCCAACCCACCTCAGCCTGTGTGTGGGTCCTGCTCCCCATGGCCTGTCCCGCACGCACCCTCTCTCCGTGACGACAACAACAGCCATCGGTCATCACTCAACACACGCTCAGGCTGGCGTCACCATGGCCTCTGGAACTGGTGCTCAGCCCCCGTGGAGGACCTAACCCTGCCTCATGCCTCCAACCTTCCCTTCCCCAAGGGAGGGGACGTCAAATGTCACACACAAAAATGTGCCCCGGGGCTGTGCAAACAAATGACCGCATTTTTGGTAAAATCCCTTCAAAATGTAACAAGGTTTATTAAAAAAAGGGGGTGGGGGGGAAAGGAATCTGACCGCTAAGCTGCATTTCCTATTAATGCTGGACATGCTTATCCCAGAGCAAACACTGCTCTCCAGATGGCCACAGCCTGCCAGTCCATCGACCCAGCAAGCAGCAGCGCCTGCACCTCCATGGTGCTCAGCCCAAAATGCAAAGGATATGGCTTGCCATGGGGCTGGCTGGGACAACAGACCCTCTTATCCCATCAGTGCTCTGGGGCAGCGAGAAGAGAGAGAATCCCCAAACCCTGGCACAACAATATCTGGGGCCGGCTGTGACTGGAGCCAAATTGAATCTTAAAACCAGAGTGGTCCCCCTTGCTTGAACCGCTAAATAAGCGGTCCAAGGTGACAGGAGCCTCTCGGATGATGCCGTGCGCTGCATCTGCCCCACCGCTGGGCTCAGAGGGAGCAGGATGGCTGCAGAAATAACCCCCTGCCTCCCTTCACGTGCTGCACGGTGACCTGTTAGCAAACAACACCAGGGGGTGGAGGGGAAGAAAGGAAAAGTACGATCTGTGCAGGTTGAGGCTGTGGGATTCCTGCAGATGCATCCTGTCCATGGCCCTCCGCGAGTACAACAGGAAAAGGAATCACTGCTCCCTCCGAAAGCACCGCGGCGCAGCGATGGGATGGCTCTTGTGGCTGTCCAGCCTCCTCAACAGCCCCAGGCTGCCAGGAGCTTCAGGGACTACCCACATCAGGCACTGGGTCATGCTAGGGACCCACTGCTCACCCTGACGCCCCACACTCATCTCAGGATGCTTATGTCCACAGGCACCTATGGCATCCAAAATAGGCAAAGGGATGCAAAGAGCCATTCCCAGCCTGCAAAAGCATCTTCAAGGCCATCAGCTTTATCCCCCTCCCAGATTCTCCACCCCTGTCTGTGCTTGCCAGATGGATCCACCCCATTGCTGCCCCTGTCCTTCCCATCCCCAGGGGAGCATGTGTCCTGCTATGGCTCTCTCCGGTGTCTCACTTTCCCCAGCACTGAACTTGGTGCCGACTTCGACCATTAAATCTCTGCTAACTGACATACAGATGGTTTGTGTCTCCAGCAAATCCCAGGGTGCGAGGGAGATGTCTCCAGAGCATGGAGCTCCTCCTCTCCTCCGAGTCCCTCCTTCCCCACCTCCAACCTTGGTGATGCTTTATCTCCCCGGCCCTCCGAGCAGATCCCGCTCTCTCACACACACCAAATCGTGCGCTTGCACAGGGAGAGCATTAGTGTAATTAAAAAGGCATGCGGCAGCCCCAGCGAGCTTTGTTTTTTCAAGATGGTTTCCAAGCAAGTTGGCAGCGGGATATTAAAATAAACAGAGGGGGATTGATGGGATGCGGCGGGAGGAAGCAGGATCCCACAGCCACTCACACCTTGTCTATTTTCTGAGGAGTGCATTTCCCAGCGCTTTTCCTAGCCTTGATCTCTCGGCGCTCGGCTCTGAAAGGGGCCAGGTTGCACCCAGGGCCTTCTCTTTATACCGACTGGTTCCATTTCCTCCATCCCCCTCTGCCTCTGTCTCCACCCTGAAATCACTGCAGCTCCCAGCACAGCGCAGGGCTGGGGTCCTGCATCCCAGGGCTCTCCCTGCCTGCTGGGGAAGCCGATGCTCACCCTAGAAAGTGCTATCCACCCTGGGGCACCTTGCAGAGACGCAGCAGCCTGCAGGCTCCAGCCTTGTGCCTGACCTCACCTCTCCACGCTCATGGGGCTGTTTTCCCTTGTAATGGCTGCGGGTGGTTAAATCACTGCAAAGCATCCATCAGAGGCAGCACGGCTGCGGTGAGCAATGGGTTTGGAAACCCCATGCGGAGGCTGGGCATGGGTGAAGGTGCAGGCATAGCATGGCACAACACGGCTCCCCCTCTCCGCCTGCTTCCAGCCGCAGGAAGCCCTGCACCGGATCCTCACTCCGAGCCCCCGCGCACCACCTCAGCCCCTCTCCGCTTCCCCTTCCCCCGCTCTCTGCTGAGTCGGCCCCGCTGACTGATTAACGGGCGCCTCTCCGGACACGGGTTTGGTTCACACTCCCTCCTTCTCGCTGACTTCCTTCCCCGGCGCTGGGCTGGATCGCTCCGGCCGCAGCCGCCGCGTGTCCCCGGCTAACCGGCGCGGCTCGCGCGCCCGCCACCGCAGGTACCGCTGCGGCTCTGCTCCCGCTTGTGTCCCTGCGCATCGCATGCACAGCCCGGCCCGGCCCGGCTGCCGCAGTGCTGTGCTGGGGCAAAAGATAGGCTGGAAGGGAAAAAAGGTGTCTTTTCCCCCAGCAAAGCTTTCCTGACTCTGCTCCCCCATCCCTACTGTGTGGTATCCAGGCAAAATTCCCAGTCAAAGAGCATCCCAGCAAAACAAGGCAGGAGCTTGAGATTTCAGGACACTTTCTACAAAAGGGATTTCTGGCAGGCTTGTGGCAGGTAACTGAATCCCCAGCCTGAGGATCCAGGATGGAGCCCCTGGATTTACCCGCATCCCCAGTGTGCAATGCAAAGCCCATGGATGAGCCTCTTCTGACTCCCTGGATTCAGGCAGCTCCTCTAACTCATCCCTGGCCAGAGCTCAACAGCTCTCCGAATGCCCTGGGATTGCTCAGGGCCCAGCACTACCTTATAGCCCAGTGTGGCTCATCTTGCAAAGCATCTCCTGCTCCACTTGGGGTTCACCCAGCAGTGGGGTCCTTCCCTTGCAAGCAGAGCAAAAGGCATGCACTGCAATCATGCACCATAGATACTATGTGAGCCCAGACTGCTCCTGGACAGCCAACAATAGAATTCTGGTACCCCACTGTCAATTGATGACATGGGGACTGAATGACCCTTTCTGATGCAGAACAGCAGCAATAGCTGGTACTGGGGGACAGGGAGGAGAAACTTTTCCCTGCCCTTTCTGCAGACCTTTCCTCCAGCTTTCCAGGCTTGTCCAATCCTTGGGATTGTCCGAATTAGCAGCATTTGCTGGCAGAACTGCACGCGCATCATTGCCCTGCAGGAGCTAACCCCAGCCAGCTCCCCCGTCTGCTCCAGCTACCTCTGCCCCACCTGCCTGTGCTGGTGTAACCGAGTGCCCTGTGCTGGCGGACCTGCAGCTGCCCACAGACACATGGAAGTCCACATGCTGGAGGCAGAGCCAGGCCAACTTCCCACCTACAGGGCTGAGAAGTTCCCTCATGGAGTGACTCCTTCTCACGCACAGGGCAAACATCCAGCTGTGGGCTGGAGTGGCGAAGCGTGAGTGTCGCGTCATGCAAGGAGCATGCAGCTGGCAGGGCAGCAGGGGGAATTTGGACGTAGGGCTGTCAGCTCCTCCTCTTCCTCCTCCCGGTGCTTGCCAGCACGGAGGAAGGCTTGTTTTGCAGAGAGGTGAGATATCACACGAGGCTGAGAAATGAATGGCAGGCTCCAGCAAACGTGGGGGTGAAATACCAGGTGTTTTCTCTGCAGCCTCACAGCGGGCAGGGTGAGTTCCAAACCATGGTGGGAATTCACTCCAATGGAGCAGGTTCTGCCCAGGAAACACCCATGCCAATGGTGAGGCTGGGGGAAAACCAGAGAGGTGGTGTGCTAAAGGGCTCTGTGGGCAAGATGGAAACAGGCTGGGGTGTAACCAATGGATAAATCAAACCCTATAATGGTAAAAAAATGGAAATCCTCCCAAAATGACGTATTCGCACAAGGACAAAGGAAGCAGGTCCCTTCTGTTATGGCGTTCATAAAGATGTTCTTTCTCTGCAACTTGGGGTTGACCATCACTTCAGACCTCTCCCAGAAGGGGTTAAACACAGGGGCTGTGCTCTTCTGTGCAGCTGCAGCCCCTCTGCACCCTGTGTTGTGCTACTACAGCATCACTGATCATTGTCCCAGCCACACAACTGACCCCCAGGCACAAAGAGCTCATTCAGACCCAGAGCAACACCTTTCCTCTTCTCAGGGTGGGCAATGCTAATGATGGGACAACACTCCTCTTGTCCAGAGATTTTCATCTACGGACCTCAAAGCCCAGAATCGCACCAAATCAAAAGTGTGGTGGATCTGTGTCCTCACCGTTTTGTGAGGATATTCCCAAAGCATCAGATGGTCCTTTGCTTCAACCAGAGCTAGCTGTCATTATCCAAGGGATACAAGGCACTAATAATTACAGGAACTCAACCAACTCTCACAGACACAGAGGTGATCATCATTCTTGGGTGCCTGATCCCTCGTGTCCAGCACCAAAAGCATAACAAGACATTAACTCTGCCCTAAGACACCTCTGGGTAATTTGGCATATGGAGGCAGGAGCTCTTGGACTTTCCAAGCTGGCAGTCTCATCAGCAGACAGAAACAGAAGAATCTGAAAGCTGGATCCGCTTTCAGGAGAGCCGGGCGTCCCGAAGAGCAAAGTTACCCTGGCATCCTTCAGTCCCGCGCCCTTGGTGCCTCGAGGCAGTGATTTAAATCAGGGTGTACCACAAGCCAGCTGCCCTGAGGCAGCAGAGCAGAGCCGTACCTGGTGCCCGACCATGCTGCCACCTGCTTTAGGGACTCAGGTCTGCATGGGCACAGCCACCATGGTGCCGTCATTCCAAAGCAGGGGCCAAGGAGCGCTGTCTGGGAGTGTTTATCTGTCTGCCTTTCCCCCCCCCCCCCCCGCAGGAAGCACTATCTCAACATCACCCTGCCTCACTCCAGCCTGGTTTCCTGCTCCATCCTGCCAGGTTTACCCTGCTTTTTCCTCCTCCCCTCCCCCTGCCCCATGCTGTCAGCCCATGTTTGCATTTCTGTCTCCTGCCGTCTTTCCTCTCCCTGACACCCCCCCGCGCTCACTCCCTACTCCATCCTCCCCAAGAGGCTACGTCCTGAGCCAAAGTTAGCCCCTGTCAGGTAGCCACATGTCCGGCCTGGGGCAGCGGGTCAGCCGGGGCCACCCTGCAGACCTCCTCCAGGATCTCTGCTGTCAGCAGCCTCCCCGGGCCCCAGGGGAGCCGGCTGTTTGCTGCTCTGCTCGGGTGAGGGATGCTCCCGCACATCAGAGAGCTCGTTTCCCCTCGGCCCACCCTTTCTGCTGCTGGCCAGACGCCGCTTTGTTTGGTCCCCCATTCCCTGAATCGCTCCGGGTTTGTTGGCTGCCTGCTCCTGCCCGGAGAATCCTTTTCCTGCCTTTGAGATAGAGGATGCTCGAGCCATCTGTGCGTTTTATTTCCTTGTAGAAACTAACAAGCCAAGGATTGCTTCCTCTCCCTGACATTTCGGAGGGCAGCTCCGGCTCAGCGGGATGCGCGGGGAGGGGAGCGGGAGCTCAGTGCCTTCAGGACCTATTCTATCCGCAGGATTCACTCCTCAAAGGGTAGAAATCCTCAGACCTGCCAAAATGCCAGCGGCAGCTCCCACTGTGCCACTGCCAGGAGCCCGAGATGAGCCGTGCTGCTTAGCACACACAGCCACACTCTTCCAGTGGCCCCTATTAACCGCATGGCTAAACCTCACAAAACTCAATTAAAATTATCCTCCCACATCTTCAGCACTGTCCGGTTGCTTCTCCTCTTGTTTTAATTTACCTCTTTGAATATCTCGCCCTGCTCGCATTCTCTGCCCCCGCAGGACATGATTAACGTGGCGTAGAAAGAGCAGAGGGATTGAATGGCTTTAGGGGACTGGCAACAGAAATTAACACCCTTCATTATGTCTCTAACCTGAAGGGAGGCAATGGATGGTCCACAGCCTGTGTGAAATGAGTGTTGGGCCATATCTGTTACCTGGAAGACAGGTATGGGGCAGCATATGCATATATGCAGGCATTGCCAGCAAAATGGATGGTCAGGATGGGCTGGGGACGTCCCCCCCCATGGGCACTGGGGTCTTTGGAAGAGTGGCTTGTACTCCTGCTACCTTCAGTTAAACTGTTTGGGACTGCTCAAGGGTTGCCTGACCATTGCAGGATTCAAAGTTGAATTCTACCCTGTGCCTTACATGCAGGTGTAACTCCAGGGGGGTATTTGGGCTGAAATACCTCTGGAAGCAGTGGTACAAACCCATGGGACTCTGAAGAGACATCTCTGGCCACTGAGAAAGGATAAGCCTATACAGTGACAAAGGCTGGGTGACATGGTTTAGTGTTAGATGTCCCTGCCCGTGACAGGGGGGTTGGAACTGGGTGATCTTAAGGTCCTTCCCAACCTTAACTATTCTATGATTCTATAACAGGAAAATAACTAAAGAAAATGACCATCAACTGCTTCTCACGCTGTACCTGATGAAGTGACAAGGCAGATGGCAAAGCACCTTCTCATGCAAATCAGCTGAAGTGTGGATTTTGCCACTGTGGGAGGCCCACAGACAGATTCCCAAAGAGAGGAATATGCTCCCAGAGGACAAGTCACCACCAGCTCCTACACACACTGATCCAGGTGAGACATCCATGTCTAGGAGCCTCTAAAGTGCCCACTACCAAAGCACAGTGGGTGCACCAGGGCAGGATTCCCCTGCCCATGCCAGGGCATCATCCCCTTTCCTGGAGCCCCAGCTGCCTGTGCAGGGTCAGGACCAGCTCTAGTACTTGGGCAGGAGAAGGGATGAGCCTGGGAAGCAGTGGAGAAGAGACCCTCGCTTCAGACATCAGTAACTACACCTCCATCACGAGTTCCCAGAGGCTCAGGTGAAATTCCTGTCAATGCAAGCCACAGATGTGCATTGGAGGAAGGTGGAGTTCAAGCTAAGCAAGGTTTCAGCATCCAGCTCCCACTGGGAGATGAAGCAGCCGCAGCTGAGTGGGAAGTCAGACAGAGCCCAAGGGTGGGCACTGAGCAAAGGGAGAAAAGGGCAGCAGCACTAGGAAAGAAAAAAGCAAGTCTCAGGATTGTTTTTGCCTTGATGTGTGTGGGCTTAATTGCTGGCCTTTGAAGTTTAGCTCTTCCCGAGACTGCTGGCTTATGGACAGGCTGAGCACAACAGTGAAGAAACCCCTGCACCCCACTCAGGGCAGTCTTCCCCATCATGAGCAGACCTGCAGACCCTTCCTGCCTCCTGCCCAGGCTACTGCAGCCAGCCCGGCCATGCTGGGCTTTTACAGGGGTCTGCAAGCCACACAGCTGGATTGGGAGGCACCACGACAAGCAGAAAAGACCTGCTCCTCCACCTTCGTGTCCCTGGAGTCTGCATCCAGATGTTTGCTACTTTGCTCTGAATTGAAATCAACTCAGAGCCCTCAAACCAAACAGCTGCCCTGGAGCTGGCAGAGCCTGTTCTCTGCAGCACAACCCATCCTCACGCTGATCTCCTGCTGCTCAGTGCCAGAGAAGCTGATGAACAGGGTAAGTGGGGAACAACAGTTTTGCAATTAGATGATTATCTTGGCCTTGGAAAACCTGGATTCAATCCCCCATCTGCTCCAGGCTTCCTGCAAGCTCCTCATGCAGCTTCTTTGTACCTCCATCCCTGCCTGAGCCACAGAGGGCAGGGCAGCTGGAACTGGGCTGCGTTGGCTTGGAAAAAGATACTCAAGCAAGAAAAGAGGAATCCTGATTTCTTCTAATGAAAGATAAGGAGGAACAAAGAAAATGCCTGGTATTACCCCTGAGCCAACGCAATGTGGAAAAGCTGCATTGGACGTGGATGGACCCAGAAAATAGGAAGCCCAGCAAAGCGCAGGAAGAATTTAAACTTCCTGCTTATCAAAGCATCGAGTCTAATCTAAAAATAATAATAATAAAAAAGCAAAGGGCAGAGCGGTCACGGGCAGGAGCGTGGGGAGCACGAGAGCACCAACCCCCCCTTCCCCGGCACAGCTGCCCGCATGCACGTGCGCATCTGCGCGACCCCTTCTCTGCCTCCGTCAGGGTGGGCATGAGGAGAGGCAGGAAGATCACAGGCACACGCTCTTCAAAGCAGAATTAGTCATCAGAGGTAGCGGCAGAGGAAGGAAGCCTCAGGTACGAGGTCGGACGTGCTCAAGCAGAGAGGGCTGCTGGAAGAGCTCTGAGGCTCGCTGCAGATCTAAGAGCCCTCCTGGCGTCCGCGCAAGCAGGACGGGAGGTGCAATTCCCTGGGGTAAATGCACCTACAGCAACACAGGAGATAAGGAATTTCAGCGCTCCTGGAAAACACTGCACAGCTCGGCTTTGTGCCATGCTTGAAAGCAGCCGGAGCTGGCCAAACCCGGAGCCTCAAGGGTCCTACAGGGTCCTCAAGAAGGGAGGACTCCAGAGAGCACAGCAGAGCTCTCCCCCCACACAGGGCTTTGCCGGTTGCTCCTCACCCCCAGGTCAGTAATCCTATCTGCTTCCTAATGGGCGAAAAGACTTGAAGATGGAGAGGCTCAGGGCATTGGGAGGAAAGCCAGCCCCACAGGGCTGTCCAGGGCAGTGATGGCAAGTTCAATGCACACGCTCTCCGTTTCTCTTGGCACAGAGCTGTGACCACAAGCCAGGACCTGCTGCAGCAGGAGATGATAATCATCATCTCTGAGAGCCAAAGTGTATCAGGGCATTCGCATCACTTGAGATTAGCTGGCTGTTTAACATCTGCACAGATTTCTCTCTCCACCTCCACACAACACCCCTCACGCAGCTATGAAACTCATTTAGCTCCCTTCCAAGAAAGGCTGAGTTGGAAATGTCACACTATCGCAGCGCAGTTCCTACGATGAAACACCCATCCTAGATGGCAGCGTCGGACTCGGGGGCTATTTGGAGGCCAGTTTAGCTAAAACATGTGATGCTGCCCTTTAAAAATCGTTTACAAGGGGGTTACCAAGTTTCATAAACACCCCATTACTCTTGTTAACACTCGGAGCCTGACTCTTGTTTTCCCCTTCAAAGGTGCTTCCCTTGCCACGCAGCTCAGTGGGGAGAGCACGCAAGCGGACGCTATGGGAAGGAAGCGTTTACACATGCTAATGACTTCCACCAAAGCAGCACAAGTACTAACAGGGAAATTGTGCTAAAGAGACAACACGCCACTTCCTTGGCTGTCCCTGTTTGGTCACCACAAGGTACTCTGTGCTCAGAGCCGTGGGGTGAGGATGGGGATGGCCTTCCTTGGAAAGCCAAGGCATGAACGAAGGGAAGGCATTGGCTTGGACCACAAAGGCAGGAGAAGCTGTTTGGCAGCGGGGCTGTTTTGGCACCACACTGGACCAAGGGGCTGAGGACGCACATGGGCCCTTTCCCATTCCCAGCAATGTGGGTCTGGGTGCCAGAGCCTCTCCAGGTGCAGTTCAGGCCATTTCAGGCGCGCATCTCTCCTCGCGCCAGCACAGGTTTCCTAAGTTCACATGGGGCCCTGTTTATTTTTCTTCTTTTTTTAAATCTACTATTGTATTAAGAAGTGTTTTTCTTCTGGCAAAGGTTACTGTGGGGCCAGGGCTGTGCGGAGTCTCCTGCCTTCCATCACCACTATAACCTCAGAGCAGGAGCTCGGCCCGGCCAGCGCTGCTTATCTTCAATGAATGCAGGCTTGTATTTCCACTGCCATATAAAAAATAGACCCCAGCGCTCCCCCTCTTCCCCAGAGCATTCTTTGAAATGCCACCCAGGCCTTGTTATTGCTGGGAGGCTGGAGAGCCAGGGATTAAGTGCCTCAGGCTGCATTACGCTTTATTTGTCTAAGCAGCCAAGGGTGAGGAGCAGCCATAAATATTGTGAAATACCAAGCATTGTGGAGGGGCAATGTTGGGCAGTGCAGGCACCATGGCAGCAGCATCCCACCTCGGGCTGGGTGCAGTTCTGGTGTGACTGATGTCACTGGAAAAGTTCCTGCCTCCCTACAGCACAGGAGGTTTGCCCATCCTCGCGTGCGCGAACTGGGGACAGCAAGCGACCACCTATGCCTTCTGATTGCCTCCATTAGTCCTCGTAGCATGTGAGCAAGCAAATGTGGTGGATCTATCTGACCAGGTGGGAAAATCCCACTGCAATGCTGTCACCCAACAGGACATATATTAGTCTGAGCCTGTTTGCCCGGAACAGGGTGGTATGGGGTATGCTGTGGCTCCTTTTCACTTGCACACTGAGATGTCATGGCACAGAGGGGAGATGAAGATCCCATCCCAGCACCAGCACTTAGAGGTGGCAGCCCAGGACCTGCCAAGTCTGATAGCTTGGCAACAGCCAGCAAACCAAATGAGGAGTTATCAGGCCCAGACGCACGCTGCATTAGTTGAATTGCTTTACAAAGGCATCGCGAGGTAGCCCCATTTGCAGGCAAGGTGGTTGCTTTCCCCATGTTTCATCCCAGCACAAGGACCATGCACTGCCTGCCCAGCAGCACAGGGATTTTCTCAGCATGAAAGCATCTCCCATGGGAGCATCCCACATTGCAGCCATCCACCATGATTTTGGGACACACCATTAAACCTCTGCCCTTTGCCTCCCAAGGGCCGAGCACTGCAGCGTGGTGAAGGGATGATGGCCACTTAGACCAGATTACACCTCACTGGGGGCTCTGTAACCCAACACATAAGTGATGGATTTCCGTGGGTGCTGGATGCCGTCACCTCTCCTGGATGCAGTTTTGCTGCTGCCATCACTCTGAGCTGGCAGTTCTAAATCTGAGTATACACCACAATTCGTGCCCAACCTTCTTGCCTTAGTAAATATCACGGTTTACTGTCATCCGTGGAAACTGCTGAGTTGACCCTCGCTTCTGTCAGTATTTATTCTTTCCGGTCACTGTACCTAACATCCATCTCAGCAGACGCCAGAATTTCAGAAACGGGGAAAAGAAGTCACAATGGAGAGCCAAGCCCGGAGCTGAACCTCACTGTCAGCACAGGTGAGTGTGTCTGTGCAGACACATACACACTTCTTCCATCAAACGCAGAACCTTCTGTATGCAGAGAAACAGATGGAGGGGTTTCCAGGCTCTGCTACACAGCTTTCTGCAGCTTCTTTTATGACACATGAAACCAGTAAACCTTTAACAGGCTCCCCTGCTGCATGAAGAGCCCAAGTGCTCCGAATCTCAGAAAGCTGATGGAGGACCCAAACCCCCTCTCCGGGCCTCCTGAGTGTGCAGACGGACCATCACAAACCTGTGGAGCCACCATCCACCTTGGCTCCGCAGGATCTGCCGACCCCCATCAAGCCCTGTCACCTGAGGATGGGTGCTTCGTGTCCCCAGAGAGGCAGGGGACAGTGACCCAGGCTGGAGCCTGGCTGCCATGGGCGCTGCTAGCACTGGCTGCTCAGCAAAGCCATCGTGAGCTTGCAAATTCCGCGTAAGCTTCCCATGTGACACAATTACCCAGGGGCCAGATCCTGAAGCCCTTTCTTCTCTCTTTACTCAGTTCAGCCTCCACTGCAGTCATTGAAGCATTGGCCTAAATACAACCGAAGGACTTCAGGATTTGGTCCGGTAATAAAAACTTCCTTCCTTTGTCTACTGCTCACTTCACATGAGCCGGGTACCTTCCAGCCTCCTCCTGGCCACGTCTCCAGAGGCTGGGGCCATTGGTTGTTTTGGTTGATGCTGCTCTTTCATTTTACCCTCCACCAGCCCATGCCTGTCCCCTCGTGGAGCTGCAAGCTGCGGTGGAGAGAGCCAGGGCAGTCAGTGAGGAAGAGGATGGATCATGGGGTAGAGGCACAGTGCTGGTCCTGGGGACACGCAGATGCGTGGACACCATACAGGATGGGAGCAGTCTCAGCCATCATCTCCCCAAAGCAGTTCCTTCAACACCTCTTTGAGGATGGGATGGGGCACCTCTGAAAGAGCTTTTCTGCCTCACACTGACTGTAGAGCAAGTGCCTTAGGCTGTACCCTGAAGTTTTATGTGATGGGACTGGGTGAGATGACTCCTGCCCAGGAAGGTATATCAGGAAGTTAACTCATCTCACTGCAATGGCAACAATGCATCATGCTAGGAAGTGATGCCATAAGAAATAAATATCATTTCAAACAACTGGCAGTAAGAATCTTGCTGCTTTCTCTGCCCCAGAATAGACAGGAGAATGCAAAGCCCTGTTATCCCCTGTGGGTACCTACCTCATCCCCAGCACATCTGAAACATGCACTGGGGTTCGGGGCAGGAGGCAGGAGCCCCTGCTTCCTTCCCATGTCTACCAGCCTTGCACACACCTGTGGCACCAACAGAGCAATAATAACCACAAATGGACTGATACAGCAACTCCCTCCATGTGGACCTCCTCTGCTGCTTGATGATGGAAAGCAAACAAAAGGAATTTGAACTTGGCTGAAATGAGAAGCATTTAGTCCTGAGGTACCAGCATAGTTTGAGGACCTGTACCTCAACCCTGCAACTCACGGATGCTCAGGTAGGTGACCTGGTCCTATAATGGATTGCTCAGAGAGCACAGAAACCTGTGAGTTCCTGCTGAGATTTGAGGTCTTGGAGGAAGATGCTCAGCTAAAACTGAAATGGTCAGACACAAACCTTGGAGCATCCAGCTCCCAGGGAACACAAAACTGAGCAGCAGAGGGCTGGGGACCTCAGGGTTCCAGGCTGTAGCCTCACAGGTCTGTGTGAGCCCTGTGCCACAATGCCCTGCATCCCAAGCGATGCAAACCTGTGTATTGCAAGGACTGAGAGTCCAAGGTCCAGTCCAGCAGCAAGAGCTGCCTTGCTCAGGGCTTGCTCTTTAAAAAGTACAGTCTTGCTGTACATTCTGCCCTTTTTAAATACATTAATTGCCATGGAAACAATGCTCTTGGTATGGGAGCAGCCTGGTGGCCTCTACAGATCCGAGATAAAAATCAATGGATACATTGAAATACAGGCTGTATTTCAGGACCTTTTGTGGTTTTTGAGGCTGGTCACCACGGGCACATAGCAGAGAATGGCTCAGACGCTAACAAGATGCCAGCTTCTATGGAGAGAAAGCTGGGGAACAATAAAACATGCAGTAGCATCTTCTTTGCAGCGTTTATCTACTGGGTTAGAGCACTCTTGTATGGGAGCCGGTCCCAGTACTGATGTACTCCTGGCGCTGGTCATCATTCCCAGCTCCTGCTGAAGCAACCCAGCCTTGGCTGCCCTTCACATCCTCATTGCCAGTGAATGGAAAGAAAGCCTCACCTGGTCTCAGGCATCAGCAGGGTGGCTTTGCTCCATGCCTCCCCTCTTCCCGTCCATGGCCCTTTCACCAGCTCAGATGCCTCACCAAAAGGAAGTGCCAGTGTGATATTCCCCATCACTTCTTGGCCTTGAGAGTCTTTTAAATAGCACTGAGGGGGTCTATACACAAACCAGCACAGAGGGAAGGGCTGTGAGTGCCCTTTCCTCCCTGCCAACAGACACCCCCAGAATCCCGGAGCAAAGGGCAGCCCCAACGACCCAGCTTCTCCCCTCCAGCGAGGAGGAACGCTGCCCTGTTCCCTGCTGTGCCGCCCATCATAAAGGGGTCCCTGAGCTGTTATCAGGCAGTGACAGTTTCCGCCATCAGATTCCTCCTGTCCGTCAGGAAAGCTAAATAAGGAACGTCGTTCAGGCGGCTGCAGGAAGAGGGGAAATGCAGGGACATCCGGCCCAGCTGCCAATTTTTCCTTTCCCATGAACCACCACTGACCTCCGCCAAGGGAGAACCTGGACACCCAGCCTGGCATCGGCACTGCTCCTCTTCGATTAACCCTTCCCAGGGGGATACCCTGGCCCCTGGAGCCTGCCCGGGTGAGTGGCCTCACCATGCTGTGCAATGTGGCCGTGGTGGGATGCTGTGTGGGTGCTGGGATGGGATGCTGCATGGGTGCTGCATCACCGGTGCTCACACCGCAGATCAAGGTGGGTGGACACGGCACACTGGCTAGCATTTTCCAACTGGAGCTATGGCCAGGAGAAGGCTTAACCCCTCCAATGTCTGCACACAGGTGGGTGGCTACACCTTGCATGGCACCAGTGGGTCCCAAAAGCATTATTGAGCTATTCAGATCACTTTCCTCTATTGCATGCGCTGAGACCAGAAGCAGGGTTGAGCTTATTCTCTTGCCTATGCCTCCGCAACTAAACTGGGGTTTTCCAGGCTCTACCAGGACTTGTAACCAACTCTGTCCTGGTTGCTGCAGACAGGTAAAATCACATCTCATCTTCCTCTCTGCTCACCCCAGGGCTCTGCGCATCGGTAAGAGGGACCAGGAGAATCTGCAACCCACTGAGCCCTTTCTCATGGTCCTTCCTCGGGACAGCCCTGGGGTCCCTGCTGCCTTTCACTGTGCAGAAGCGGAGCAGGGGAGCAGCAGCAGTGCTCGGACAGGGAGACCACAGCGCTTGCCTTTCCCCATCACCTGTGGTGGTGTGTTCTCTGCATGCTCGCGTTCTCCGCGTGCTCTGTGTTCTCTGCGCTCCTCCAGTTTGGAGTCTTTCCCTGACCCCCTAAACTGATCCTCCCTCATTAGCACGTGACAGCCATCCGATGGCACCTCCAGGCTTGGCCTGCAGAACCTGCCCTGGAGATCCTCGCCCTGGAAGGAGGGGGCAGAAACACAGCAAGAAAAACAATTCACAAGTGGGAGAAGTTGTAAGGTGAAACGCAAGTCACCGGCTCAAACCTGTTTCTGCTACCTCAGCAGGGAAACGACTCCGGGAGAGACTCCCTGCTTAATATCCTCCGCTTATAAAACTGAGTGGGAGTTTCAGCACCGGCTGCCGCAGGGCCAGGATTTCACCCTCCTCCTGTTGAACTTGCACCTAGAGATGCAGTGATGCGCCCGCAGCTCGTGCCTCCTCGCCCACTTGATCGCAGGCCATCTCCACTTCCACTATTCTGGATTAACAATGAGGCACTGCAGATGGGCAATAATACTGGCCTGGCCGGAGAGAAAAAAGCCCCCCTGGGATCCCTATAACCCTCGCTTTTAACAACGCGAAACAAGATACAAAGATCTGGGACAGCCAGAGGCAATAAACCCCCTGGAATTCATTTAACCAGGCACTAGATGCCAGTGCAGCTGCAGCTGTGTTTCTTTTCCTAAGGAAGGACACAAGATAATTCTAGCTCTGGCCTAGGGCAAGGCTCAGCTCTGGTCACCCCAGCAAACACTGGCATGCACTGGGCAGTCGCAGTCCCCCATAGCACCCAGTTGGTGTGGGACCCTCTGGGACTCTGTGCTCCCTGCTGCCCCTCGCCCTGGTGGAGGAGGTACCTGCACAGGGGCAAGTCAAGGTGAAGCGCAGCACTGGCGCCTCTGGCTCACAGCTTGGGTGGGAGAGGGGGCTTTCAGCTTTCGCCAACCACCTGTGGACATTTTCCTGGCAAACCCATGTATTTTCCATGTATGATCCCAGGCAAACATCTAACACCCCCAAGGCCCCTTGGCGACAAGCTCCACAACAAGCCACCGGCCCCCACCACACTCCGCATCCTCCCAGCACAGGAACACACCAGGACCAGCCTTCTCCAGGCGAGCGGTGATTGTGCAGCCTGTGTCACAACGCCCGGCCCGTCTTTCCCAGCGGAAGAGCCCTGTGACGTTTTGTCATTCCTCACACGGAAACCACCACAACCACTGCTGCTCCGCTCCAGCTCCCCACCCTCCATGGGCAGCGCAGTGGGGTCCGGCCATCGCAGGGCTGTCTGCCGCTCCCCACACCTACAGGACTCCCCCCGGCTCCCCAATACTTCAGGCTTATTGCAGCTTCTCCCCACCAATGGGTTTAAATATACAGCCCCCCAAAATGGGGGTGAAGGGGTCCCCCCAGCTTGTCCCCGTTGCTTGGGGCTGTCTCAGGCCAGCATGCTGAACGCAAAGACACCACGTTCACTTGGAGATGCCTGTGCTGGACCTGCTCGAGTGGTTGGGGAGAAGGTGGGTGAGATGGGTGCTGCCTCCAGGGCTCACATTGCTTCGCAAAGCGGCTGAGAGATGGGCAGACCTGGGCACCCATCAAAAGCCCCCTCCTGCTCTACGAAGCAGCCTCCCGAGCACTGCGGATGCCCTGTGCATCACTGGGAAACTGCTGCCTGGCCATGCTGCCGTTCCCGTGGGATCCTGCTCTCCCTTTCCCTCCCCAGGAACTGCCCTGGGACACTGGGAACAGCCTGTTCCCTCCCTGCCGGCTGGGAGCACCTGCTCTTCCCACGCCAGCCCTGGAAAACCCCACAGCAACGTGGGGCCAAGAGACACCCCAGGGACTGCGATCCCGTGTGGAGCGAGCCCAAGGGAGAGGGGCAGCGGAGTGGGGTGGGATATGCTGGAGGAAGCCCCTTCCCACCCTGCCTGCATTGGCTGGGGACATGGTGCTGCTGGGGGAGCATCACCCCAACCTGACGTCAAACTGAGCTCAGCAGCAGACTGTTTGTGCAGGCAGTGAGCCGCGGGGCTGTGTGCCCGGCCAGATCCCAGGGCAGCAGTTGCAGCCCATTCATCCAAAATCATTCCTAAGCAGACAGCGGGGCACGAGGGCCATGGCTGCCCCCTCCCTGGGGACCAAGTGCTGTATCCCTTCTATAATCCACCTCCTCCTTGGAGGCCCTGGCTCTGCTTCATCACTAACAATGAACTGGGTTAAGCCAGAGCGGGGTCTGTTGTGCACTCATGGGGGGTGTTGCTGAAATGGCCTGTGTTTATTACTTGCAATAAAGCAACTGCTTCAAATCCCAGCTGCAAAGGAAAATGTTGCTGCTGGCACAGTCAGTGCATGGCTGTCGGAGCACCCGGTGGGGAAGGTCTGTGTGACCTTAGAGGAGGGCAGGCAAAGGCAGCCAACATAATCGGCTCATGTCCCACACAAGCATGGGCCCTTCCCTCACACTGAGGGCACATGCTCTTGAAAGCAGCGAGCCAGAGTCCACCATGGGGTATTTGGCAGTGGGGTGGTCGGCGCTGCTCTGCAGGGAGCACACGCTCCCAGTTCCACTCCATCCTTGAAGCACTATGGAGCTGGGTTGTAGGGAGAGACTGTGGGCTCTTACACATAGCATCCCCTGCTACCCCTGTCCCATTTAACCAGGTACCAGGGTGGAGGAACAAGCAGGATGAAAAGCCAGGACAGAGTTATCATAATGCCAAGATGAATGTTTCACCCTTCCCAGGTGGAACAGTCTCGCACCCCCATCCCTGCTTCCAAGGCAAGCAAGTATTTTCACCAGTTGACTTTCCAGTTAATGAGGAATTTGTGTGCCCTTTGTGCACTGACAAATTGGTCTCAGGTAGAATAGAAGAGGAAGCAAATCCCCAGGGTACGATCCCCTGGTTCAGCTCCATGTCTCCCGTCGTCGCTGCACTAATCAGGCAATGCCGGAGAGCTTCAAAGCTCTGTGCTGAGGAGGCCCCACACATCACGCAGCCGCGCTGGCCAGAGCCTCCCCGGCACCCAGCCCCGCACCTCCGGGAGATGAAAGAACCTGAGAGCAGCTACACGATGCTTTACAAATTGCTAACAAGAGAGCTTTGAGCAGCAGCAGCTCCTGCCACGATGCCACCAGCAGCAGGTCCCTTCCTCCGCTGCCTCCCAGAGCTCCCCCAAGCTCCAGCAGCCCCGTGGGTCCCTCAGCCTGGTGGCACCAGAGCCATCAGCAGCATTTTGGGCAGAGCAGGTTGATGGTGCTGCTGCCAGTGATGGTGTCCATGCCACATCTCTGCAACCGGACCTGCATCCCTCCTGTGAGCTCACTTCAGTGATGGCAGCAAATGCCACCAGTGACAGTGAATCACTGAGCTGAGGCTACAGAGAATTCTATTTATGCTCCCCAAATTCACCTCGCCACATCACAAGCTTCCGGCATCACCAAATTTCTACCCATCTTGCTCTGATACAGGCGGCAAGTGCTCTACCTGTATGAGCAGGAGCTTCCCTGAGGGGAAGCTGGTGGGGCTGGTGCCCCATCTCTGCTGCCCTGGCAGCGCCCACCCACCTCTGCTCTGCACCATGGTCTCTGCTCTCTGGACAGGCACTGCAGCCCCATCTCTGCTGCGGTCCCACATCCACATGACCCAGGCTGTGGCCGGGGGCTTGACTCACTGCCCAACAGCCTTTTACCCCAGAAGCGCTATGGGAAGGAAAAGTGTTTTACCAGGATCTGCTCTGGGTGACTTCCCAGATGGACCAGAGTGGCCACTGACCACTGGTAGAGGCAGCCTGGACGGCATCGCAGGGACCACCACCTCCTCGCACCCTCCTCCCCAGCACGCTGCCCGGCGCTCACAGATTAGTGACCCCGAGCATGAAAACCAAACACTCAGCGCGTGGAGCCGGCTTCCAGCCTCCGCTCCCGGCCCGGCGCAGAGAAACCCCCCCCTGCGGGAGTCCCATGCGGCTTCTCCCTGCTCGCAGCGAGCGGCACGGGCAGGGCGAGGGCTTCCCACCGGCCACCTCGCGACCCGCAGGGACGGCAGCAGCGTCCTCCCGTCCCGTCCCATCCCGTCCCATCCTCTCTCTGCGGGGACGCGGTCACAGCCGTCGGGGACACCCGGGCGGGCACCGCCGCGCGTCCCGGCCAGGGCTGGGGGACCCCGGGACGGGCGGCGCCGGTCCCCGTCGGGGCTGGGAGACGCCGGGACACGTAGCGCTGGATCGCGGCACATCCCCGTCCGGGATGTGGGAGCCGCGACAGGCAGCGCCGGGTCCCCTCCCTTCCAGCGCGCCCGCAGGTGCGGGGCGGGCGGCAGAGCGGGCAGCCCCCAGCCCCGGTCCGGTCCGGTCCTGTCGGTCCGGGCAGGGCAGAGCCCCGCGGCGCTCACCTGCCTCCGAGACAATGCCGAGCCAGAGCCAGAGGGGCAGCGTGAAAACTCTCTTCATCTCCGGGGCCGCGGGCAGGTCCGTGCGGGGCGATGCGGAGCGGTGCGGAGCGCCCCGCGCCCGAGCTCTGCTCCCGCCGCGCCCCAGCTGCGGCGACGCGCGGCGGCGGGCGGGGAGCACCGGGGCCGTTTCCTTTTCCTCCGCCCGCCCGGGCCGCCCGCCGCCCTCCACCGAGCCCGCGGGGCGCCGGGCGGGCGGCGGGGCGGGACGGGGCGGGGCGGGCGGGCGGGGGCGCGGGGGGGCGCACCTGCGGCACCGGGCACCGGCACCGGTGGTGTCTGCATCCCCGCGCATCGGGGTGCGGGCAGCCCCGCACCTGTGAGCATGGGTGAGCATCCATCCGTGCCCTGCGCTGGGGGCATGGGTGAGCATCCATCCGTGCCCTGGGGCTGAGTGCATGGCTGAGCATCCATTCATCCGCTTTGGCTGGGTGCACGGGTGAACATCCATCCATACCCTGCAGCTGGGTTCTTGGGTGAGCATCATCCCCCTGCAGCTGGGTACAAGCCTGTCCTGAACCTGTGTTCATGGCTGTGCATCGCCCTTGCCCCGTGTACACATGAACCCCCCAATACCTGTATGTACATTCATGCCACCGTATGCCTTGCATGCCTGTGTGCACCCCTGTACATCCCACTCATACCTCTGTGTGTCTTTCTTGCGTGCATCTGTGTGCACACCCCAACCTCTCATCCCAGAGGGAATGAACACAAGCACCCTCTCACACTACTGTGCACACCCCTCATGCGAACACACACATCTCATCTACTTGCATGCACACCTTTGTGCCTGCATGCACGCCAAAGCCCACAGCTCATGCCTATACCCACACACACCCTCTTGCACTCGTCCTGCACCCCTAGGTGCACCCCTAGATGCCCTGTGTGCACTCACTTTCTCACACCTGTGTGCACACACGTGCACCCCTACTCATTTAGGGTGCACTAGGGGCCACACTCATGCTGTCTGTCCATGTGCACTGCCAGCAGCATGGGGCAGCTGCATTGCCCCCGGCATCATTTCACGGGGCACACCCCCCCTGCTCTGGCAGGTTTGCGCCAAACCCCATGCGCACGACCATGGCATTGGCAGCAGAATGGAGCAGCCCCATGGGTGACAGCAGCTCTGTCTTGGTGCAAACTCACTGGGAATGTGCTGTGATGGCAGAGCTTTGGGAATGCGGTGGCAGAGCGGGCACAGCCCTGGCCAGCTGCCTGCGCACCCAACGGGCGTTGAGTGGATGGATTAACACAGCCCCACGCTGCACCCGGGAGGGCTGTTAGTTATACATGCTTGCAGACAGCGAAGAGCCTGAATGAGAACCATGCGCCTGTGGCTTTGGAAAGGCATGAAAACTTCCCGTGCACTCTGCTCTCCTTGCCAAAGCCAAGGAAGAAATCACCCTTCCTTCTCCCAGAGCTCTCAGAAGGGCTCCAAGCCACGGAGTTTATTTTACCTGGCTGCCCCCAGCACTATTACTAAGTTTTAACCCTGAGAGCAGCGACTGCATCGCTCTTCAGCACACTCCTCTTGGATCACCTCCCTCCTTGATCCCAAAGGAGGAGGAAAGGAGCAGGAAGCGTCGGTGTCCCCCCATCCCAGGGGAGAGCCCAAACCCCTGCAAGTGTCTGGAGAGATTTTTAGACTCGCTGTGATGACAGGGATAACTGGGGACTGCACAGAGGGATTGCACAAAGGGGCAGCGCTGCCCATCGCTGCAGGGTGATGAGCTGAGATTTCGGAATCAGACCCCTTCCCAGCGCTGGGGGCTGTGATCAGAGATGGAGCCATGGAGCTTCCTGTCACTGCAGCACACCCATGCTGAAGACCGCTGTGAGCATCAGGGGGCATCCTGCACCTGAGAGGTGAGCAGCGAGGTGGTGAAGTGTGGGCAGGGATGGAGGGATGAATCGCATCACGCTGCTCAGGTGCTGGACAAAGCACTCAAGTGATTGCCTGGAAAAGCCGAGAGTGAGAGCAGTGGAGGGTCTGCCCTGGGTTTGGAGGGAGGGGGATACTCTGGAAGCCCCCAAATCAAAGGATTTTGGTATCCTGTATCCATTACAGCGCAAATGTGGCACCGTGCAGGCGGCGGCGGGGAGGACCAGCCCGTCCATGCTGCCATCTAACGGCAGGACAGCGGGGAGGGCTCGCCCCGTGACGACGGGGAATTTTCCATCACAAACACGGGGACTGTGGGACCGGGGGGACCTTTCCATTGTTGCCGCCCTGGGAAACAAAAGGATCTTATTTTAAAATCTTGAGCCCCTTCCAGCACGTGGGGAGGACCCGGGGAAGCAGAGGCTTCCCCAAAGCACAGGATAAAGACGCATAGAGCCGGGAGCTAGGGCGGCAGCTGCTGAGCACTGCCCAGCCCATGGACAGCAATGGGAAAAGCAGACTGGGGTGGCTCTGAGGACACCCAGGGACAAGATGACAGGGTAACCTGCAAGGAGAGGACAGCCTGGTCCTGGGGGCAGATGGCAAGAGCCAGCTTGGGATGTGCAGAGTCCAGATGCTGGAGCAGAGGGGAGCTTCACCTCCATGGTGCCCACTGCCCCATCCCCATCCCCTCCTGCCTGAACCCGGAGCCAGGCTCAGCCGGTCACTGCATCCACACCACGCCTAGAGTTTCTACTCCGCGATGCTGTGGTTTAACAGTGAAATGCACTCTTCAGACAGCACTTCACAGCAGGCAGCGTTTCCTCACCAGGCTAAACCGCTCGTACGGCACCTCAGAGCAGTGTCCTCCCTGCACACAGGAGCTGCTGTACGTGCTGCACAGCAGAGGGGCTCTGCCCGCCCCAGACACCTGCCTGCAGGGCCAGGCAAGGATGTTATACCCTGAAATGCAGCTCTGCCTTGGAGCAGCGAGCCACAGCCACCACACACAGCCCGGCAGGAGGAGGAGGAGGAGGAAGGATGCGCTTCTTCGAGAGCCTGCTCAGCCCAGGGATGTGGGACAAGCAGCTTTCGCTGCTCTCCAGCTCTGCTTTGGCAAGGGGAAGGTGTAGGAGGTGGCAGCGATGGCACTGGCACACGCTGCAGCGAGCAGCTCACAGCCCGTGCCACCACGCCGGCCCACATGGCACATGGCAGCAGGAGCTGGGTGTGTTCATTGCCTGCCCGTGCCTGCAGATCCACTCCTGCTCCCACTGCAGGTCCTGCCTGCAGATTCTCTTGCCTGCAGTTTCGGGTCGGTCGGAATGGGTTTCAGGTCCCTGCTGCGATCAAACCAGCATCACCTTCCCAGAGGCTCCCAGCCCTTGCTGGGATGACAGCCCTGCTCACAGCAGCATTTCCAAGCCAACAGCTCTTTCTTCTCCACTCTTATTTCAGCTGAGGCTGGGGACAGTGAGATGACGATGATGCAGGAGCTGGGAGAGGAGATCGAGTGCAGCCCCAGGGCTCAGCATGGAGGGAGCAGAAACCCCTGACATCCCTTCCAAGCAGGGCTGCACAGAGCAGGAGGTACCCAATAACAGGGTCCCCTCTGCACCCACCTCCACCCTACGCTGCAGAGCCTTGGGCACAGGAGGGCACGTCTGCCTGCATCTTGCATGGGTCATCCTCCCCTCCGGCTGAGGGCAAAGTCACCTCCTGCCCCCAGACAGGCATTAAGCAACCCCAGAACTACAGCAGAGCCCAGCCCTGGCGCACTGCAGCGATGCCGCACAGGACGGGGGAATGCCCCTTGTGGCACCACGGGAAGACAGAGCCCCTGACCCATCCCCACTGGGGACCAGTGAAGGACTCGCTTTGGATTGCTGAGGCGTCTGCCTCGAGAGGGGACGCCCGCAGCGCCTGCTCGGGGGAGGCTCCGGGAGCTTCACCTCGGAGCAGCGACGGGCACCGGGGGAGCCTCGAGTCCTCGACAGGGCCTGCCCAGGAGCCGGCATCAGCGGGCCTGAGCAGGGACCCAGAGGGGGCGGCGCCAGGGGGAGCGGCATCACCCTCACCGGGTAGAAGCTGCCCCGGGAGCGGCGGACAGGGCGGGTTCGAGGCAGTTCTTGCGGGCAGGCGAGCGCGATGGTGAGCGCCCGCCGTATGAGCAGGGCTCGGTCTCGGAGCTCTGCTCTGGCTGCCCCGGCGGTGCCCAGCGTAGGCACCCAGACTGAGCCGATGGGAGGGGAGGCTGCAGTGCAGAGCTCGGGGTGTAGGGAGCGCCTGCACTGCTCTCCTGAGGGGAGGGTGCGCAATGGGCAGCGCTGTACTCGGTGCGCCCTGGTGCAGGTCCTCCTGCAGCAGGGGCTGAGCTGCGGGACGCCGTCAATAGCCTGGAAGGTGTCAGGGAAGCTGAGAGGAAGCAGCACTGCTTGCTCCAGGACCAGGCTGTGCAGAGGCCTCGAGCGTCCACTGTAGCTCATGGAGGGAAGAAGGAGGCTGCTGACTCAGGAAGCTGGGAAACAGTAACAGAACAACAACAAAGAAAGGAGGAAGAGGACAATGAAAAGCAGGGGGCTTCCTCCTAAATCTGATGTCCCCACCCAGAACCGCTTTGCTGTCCTGCAGGGGGCTGATGAGGAAACACACTCGCACCCGGGACAACCGCTGGTGCACTGGTGACGAAGATCACTACTGGTGCTGCCAGGAAAAAGCAGCGGGCTGTAGTAGTAGGGGACTCTCCCCTGAAAGGAAGAGAGGCACCCATCTGTCAGTCTGACCCAGGCTCAAGGGAGGTGTGCTGCCTACCAGGGGCTCGGATCAGGGGTGTTGCAGAGAAGCTGCCTGCTCTAGTTGGTACCAATTACTATTGCCCACTTCTAGTGATCCATGTGGGTGCTGCTGATACAGATAGCAGTAGCTTGGAGAACATAAAGAAGGACTACAGAGCTCTGGGAGGGGTGGTCAGGGGCTCTGGAGCTCAGACTGTCTTTTCATCAATTCTCCAGGATACAGGGCAGGACCTTAACAAGGCTAGGAGGATTGGCCAGGTTAATAAACGGTGAGAAGGGTGGTGCTGTAGTCAGGGGTTTGGGTACCTTGAACATGGGACTCAATTTAAGAGGCCAGGTCTACTGGGGGCTGGTGGGGCTGGTCTGACAGAGAAAGGGAAAAGTGGATTTGGTAGGAGGCTTGCCAGACTGGTCAAGGATGCTGTAAACTAGATGTGCTGGGGGAGGGGGCCTCGTTCAATCCCAACACACCCAGTCACTTGTCAGCACCTATAGTAAGCGTTCGGAGCAATGCGGAGATATTCCAGCTGCTCCAGCCAATGAGCCGGCTTCAACTGGAGCTCGGCTCAGATGCCTCTATACAAACGCCCGTAGCATGGGGAACAAACAAGAGGAATTAGAGATGTGTGCATGTCTATGGGGGTATGACATAATAGGCATCACAGAAACATGGTGGGATAGCTCCTATGACTGGTGTGCTGGAGTGGAAGGTATCAGGCTCTTTAGGAAAGACAGGCCCAGTAGGCGGGGAGGGGGAGTTACTATTTAGGTTAGGGATAGGCTGGAGAGTATGGAACTCTGTCTGGGGACAGGTGAGCAGTCAATACAGAGTTTGTGGGTCAGGGTTAAAGGGAGAACAGCGATGGGAGACATTATTGTGGGGATCTGTTACAGACCACCTGATCAAGAGGACTCAGTGGATGAAGTGCTCTATAGACAGATAGGAACAGCCTCACGCTTGCAGGCCCTTGTTCTCATGGGGGACTTCAACCACTCTGATATCTGTTGGAGGGACGGTATGGCCCGGCACAAGCAATCCAGGAAGTTCCTTGATTGTGTGGAAGACAACTTCCTTCTGCAAGTAATAGAGGAGCCAACAAAGAGAGGTGCCATGCTTGACCTCGTCCTCACCAACAGGGAAGGGCTGGTTGGAAATGTGACGCTCCAGGGCAGCCTTGGTTGCAGCGATCATGAGATGGTTGAATTCGAGATCCTCAGGACAGTGAGAAGAGCGTGCAGCAAGCTCCCTGCCCTGGACTTCAAGAGAGCAGACTTTGGCCTCTTCAGGAACCTGCTCAGTAAGGTTCCATGGGATATAGCCCTAGAGGGCAGGGGGGCCCAAGACTGTTCGTTGATATTAAAGGATCACCTGCTGCAAGCTCAGGAGTGATGCATCCCAACTAGAAGGAAGTGCTGCAGGAGGGCCAGGAGACCTCCTTGGATGGATAAGGAGCTGCTGAGGAAACTTCGAAGGAAAAAAGAGGCTTATAAAAGGTGGAAGCAAGGACAGGCAGTCTGGGAAGAATACAGGGATGTTGTCCGGGAAGCTAGGGACCAGGTTAGGAAAGCTAAGGCCCACATAGAATTAAACTTGGCAAGGGATGTTAAGGATAACAGGAAGGGATTCTATAGGTACATTGCAAATAAAAGGCAGACTAGGGACAACATGGGCCCTCTCCAGAATCTATCAGAAGAACTGGCTACCCTGGATTTGGAGAAGGCTGAGGTTCTTAGTGACTTCTTTGCCTCAGTCTTCACCAGCAAATGCTCTGAGCACACCACCCAAGTCCTGGAAGGCAGATGCAGGGACAGTGAGAATGAAGACCCTGGACCCACTGTAGGAGAGGATCTGGTTCAAGACCATCTTAGGAACCTGAAAGCACACAAGTCCATGGGACCTGATGAAATCCATCTGCGGGTCCTGAAGGAGCTGCAAATGAAGTTCCTAAGCCACTGTCCATCATATTTGAAAAATCCTGGCAGTCAGGTGAAGTTCCCGACGACTGGAAAAAGGGAAATATAACCCCATTTACAAGAAGGGGAAAATGGATGAGCCAGAGAACTACAGAGCAGTCAGCCTCACCTCTGTGCCTGGCAAAATCTTGGAGCGGATTCTCCTGGAAAGCATGCTGAAGGACTTGGGGGTGTTGGTTGATGAGAAAATGAACATGAGCCGGCTGCAGTGTGCCCTCACAGCCCAGAAAGCCAACCGTATCCTGGGCTACATCAAAAGGAGCGTGACCAGCAGGTCAAGGGAGGTGATCCTGCCCCTCTACTCTGCTCTCCTGAGACCTCACTTGGAGTACTGTGTGCAGTTGTGGGGTCCTCAACATAAAAAGGACATGGAACTGTTGGAACAAGTCCAGAGGAGGCCACAAGGATGATCAGGGACTGGAGCACCTCCTGTATGAGGATAGGATGAGAGAGTTGGGGCTGTTCAGCCTGGAGAAGAGAAGGCTGCGTGGAGACCTCATAGCAGCCTTCCAGTATCTGAAGGGGGCCTATGGGGATGCTGAGGAGGGACTCTTCCTGAGGGACTGTAGTGATAGGACAAGGGGTAACGGGTTCAAACCTAAATAGGGGAAGTTTAGGTTGGATATGAGGAAGAAATTCTTTCCTGTAAGGGTGGTGAGGCACTGGAATGGGTTGCCCAGGGAAGCTGTGAATGCTCCATCGCTGGCGGTGTTCAAGGCCGGGTTGGACAGAGCCTTGGGTGGCATGGTTTAGTGGGAGGTGTCCCTGCCCATGGCAGGGGAGTTGGAGCTGCATGATCTTAAGGTCCTTTCCAACCCTAACTATTCTATGAATCTATGACAAGTGCCCTTCCCACAGTGCAGAAACTGAAGTCTCTGCAGAGACATTTGCAGGCTCCAGACAGCTCCAGCAGTTGCACAGGACTGGGGTAGCTCTGGCCTCTGCTTTGACCCTGGAATGGACTTGAGTGGGATAAACATGATGATTCAAGCACTCCATCCTCCCTCCCACCAGCCCAGCTCAGGCCCAATCCAGCACCTGAAATCAACTCCAGAGACTCATGAGCAAGGTGCAGATGTTGCCAGCAGCCACCAGGCACTAACTGCAGCAGCCAAATCCACTCAAATTGTGCTGCAGGTAGATGGAGTCAGGGTTGGAGCAGGGGCCAAGGAGCTGCTCTGCACCCCCAGGCCATATGGCCCAGTGCAGTAGATCCCCCAACATGCAAGGCCTGAGACACAAGGGTCTTTTTAATGAGCTTTAATAGTGACTGAGTGGAGGGGAGTGAAGGGGAGAGGAATGGAAGGGAAAGGAGAAGAGGGGAGTGAAGGAAGAGAGGAGAGGGGAATGGAGGGGAGGCATCACCACAGTCCCAGGCTGCAGTGGGTCTCCACACCATGCACGGAGCTCCCTCTGCCGCCAGCCTGCAGCCCTTCTCCACGAAGCCCTTTGAGCAGAGGAAGCCAATGGCTGGGATACAAGAGTTCAAAGTCCAAAGGCACTTGACTGTGTTCCAGGACCTCTGCCCTCCTCCACAGGATTTACACGTGGGAGGCATGGAGCGACAGGAGGAGCAAGCAGGCTGCGGCTGTGGTTACTGTGCACTGTTCACGCACGGAAGGCTGTCCTTCAAGGGGTGCCAGTGCAGCACCCACAGCCCATGGCACAAAGAAGAGAAGGCAGACAGGAACTGGGAAAAAAATCATCCCTCTCCTTCCTCCCAAACTGAAACCAAAACAGCCCAACACCCACATGTGTGCAGACTGGCCTTGTGTCCTAGGGAGCATCCAGCCAGCAGGAACAAGGAGCCAGGCTGGTGTCCCCAAAGCTCCTCCTCGTTCCTCACAGCCTCAGGTGGCAGAGGCGCATGGGCTCCACATTGTCCACCCCATCGCTGAAGCAGGTGCTGAAGAAAGGGCAGTATCTGTCTGCAGACACCTGGTGGAAGGTGAAGAGGTGGGACATGTCCCCAGCATCGAAGAAGGTGACGGTGCCCTCCCGGCAATCCAGGAAGACCCCCACTTTGCGGGGCGGCCGGCAGGGAGTCAGGCGCAGCCCAGGGGTGGTGGCGGCACAGTACTCGGTCCTGTTCCGCAGGCGCAGCGTCCAGTAGCCATTCTCTGGGCACAGCTTGACCTTTGCTGCCCGGTCCACAGCCTCGGCAGCCACCCCCAGGTCCCACTTGGTTTTGCTGCCCACCCAGACCTCCCAGTAGTGCCGGCCACTGTCGAAGGTCTGGGAGCTCAGGACGTTAACACACTGGCGGAAGCGCCGGGGGTTGACGGGCACAGGCAGGGCTTTACTCCTCTCTGTCACTGCTGTCAGGTCTTTGGAGAAGACCAGGTTGGGGTGGGCTGACTCAGGGTCGAAGGTGAGGGGGGCAGGAGCTGTGGAGACAGCCAGCATGGCATTTTACCAGCTGCATATTCCCTCTACAGAGCATCCCCACCATCCAGCTCATCCATCCCTCACACCGATCCACTCACCAGGACAGATGGAGCGCAGCATGTGTCTCCAGAAGATGTATTGCAAGGGACCGCTGTGGCTGTCCTTGTAGTGCTCCAGGTCAAAAGCAGGCTGGGCCTCAACATGCACTGAAGGCCTGGGGCAGAGAGAGCAGCAGTCAAACCTCTGCCCAGAAAGGGAGGGAACAAAGACATGCTCCCCTATGGCAGTTCTAGCCCTCAACTACTCACAGCCTCAGACAAACCTGAACCTCAGGGTAAGTTCTGCAGCCCCATAAGCTGTAAGAAGGTAAGAAAGGGCAAGGAGAAGCCAAAGCACCCAAAGACTGTGGCACAGCCTTGCTCCTGCCTGCAGCATGCATTGCTCTTGCACACATTCCAAACCAGCAGAGTCAGCCATCCTGACACGTGCTCCCCGAGAAGAACATCCAACACATGCTGGGGATCAGCCCCCAGCTCACATAGCACCAGCAGCTCACAGAGCAATCTGTGATGCTTTAAACGCTCGAGATAAGATCCGTCCCCCATGTGGTACCAGCCAGGGACAGAGACAAGCCCCTGAAAGGGAATTGGCTTCTTTCACACCAGACACGTACCTGATATCCAAGCTCTCCACCTGCAGTGAGAAGCAGAGAGAATTAGCAGTTACTGTCTGTAATTCATGCAGCTGCACAGATAAGCTCCTTGTCCTGCCTCGGGCTGTCACACAGCACAGAGAGAGGAAACCCACCTATCAAGACCCTCATCCTGGGGGAAACTGCCTGGGCACAGGGGCCAAGGCAATTTCACATGGGTGACAGACGAGTAAGGCTCCTGAGCCCCACCACATCTGAGAGATCACTATATCCCTTGTGGCTGAAGCCTTCGGACTCCAAGGGATTTGGCAAATAATCTGGAGGGATGCCAGCGAGATCAACTTCCAGGTACAGCCTATTTCTGTCATTTACGACTCTCCCCATCCCATAGTCAGATGTTGGAACGTCCCTCATCCTCCTGCCAGTGTCAGCCAAGGACACTCACCTCCAGCAATGACACTTCATCCATCTTGCTCAGGGCGTGCTCTATGCGCTCGATGTCCCTCTTCAGCACTGATATCCCCTCCTCCAGAGCGTGCATGTCCCTGTGCAGCTGGGCCAGCGACTGCGCTTCCTTCTGGGCCAGCTCTGCCATCACAGCTCTCTCCTCTTCTTCCAGGATCTGATGAAGGCAGGCAAACTCTGCCCGGATATTGAAGTTCAGCTCCCCAGACACCTTCTGAGAAGGAAAAGGCAGATGAGTCTTGGAGCTAAAACACACACACAGGTGCACAGGATGGCTCAGGTGTTACTCTGCTTACAGAATCCTGGGAATTACAGTCTCAGACATACCCACAACTTTCTGGATGGAGAACAGCACACAAGGCTGCAGAGCCAGAGGGAAGAAACAAACCAAGCCAAAACCAACCAACCAAAACCAAACTCAAGAACTCCACCAATGGCTTGGTCACCTTAATTAGAAATCCTTGCACACAGCCACAGTGGGCACCACGGTCCTCTCCCACACCACCAGGCTTGTGTGTAAGACTGGAGCTCTTCTGCTTTCCTGGAGCTGCAGACTCAACTCTCCAGGTTGGTTAGGATTTATTTCCCATCACACCAGGCCCCAGGCAGAGCTGGCCGACACTGGTAACTTGTTCTTTTTCTCTGCTGCCTCCACCTCCCCGGGCTGCTGTTTGTATGGAGGTGCGGGAGCTGCATAAACTAATCTCTGTAGATAAGGCTGATCAATCCCATTCAGCTCTTTCAGAGGTCACTTCTTTCCAGTTGTCTGGTCAGCCAGCCAGCCTTGTGCTTACTCTGCCTTCCTGCCTGTTTACAAGAGACAGCCAATGACTTTCTATTTGCCAAATCTTTACGCTTTTAAGCTCTAAGTGCAACCTTAGCCCTCATTATTTTCTCAAGGAATGTTTCCTGAAATGCACATCCCTTTCTACCAGCAGGAAACCCATCTCCCCCAGACTACATCTGAAGCTCCACCAGCTGGCACAACAGCCCAGCCTCCCTTTGCTCTAGCAGGTGCTTGAGCTGACACACCAGAACCACAGAGGACGTGCATGGCCTCCCTGTTCAGGTCAGCAATTTGCTCCTGTACTCTTGAAACGTCTCCTAGTCAGCTCTTCCACTGCACCTGGACATGAGCCACATGTGCTTGTTTGCTAATACTTCTCTCATGTCAAAGGTCTATTCCAAATCTGGCAGTGGGATAAAAGTAATGAAACAGTGCAGGCAGAGGATCAGTGACTCCAGTTAGAGGACAGCCTCCCATCAGTTTTATCTCACCTTTGAGATACTTCAATTTTCCTTAAACTCTCCTTCCATGGCTTTTAATACTTTTATGCCACTCAAGAAGGAAGTGCAAACAGCCTGCAGCTGTCCTCGCTTCATTGATCAGTGACAAGTAGGTGCTACTCAAGCCCATAATGAGCACTCGGGCTCCTCATATCATCTCAGAGCTTCACAGTGAATCCAAACACAGTCCTTTAAACAAGACCATCGCTCTTTCCAGTGCCAGCATCATCACTGACCCAGCTCCTTTGGCTTTGCTGCCACCCCTTTGACATGCAAGAGGATTTTTGAGCTTCCAAGAATTAACCCTCTCCCAAAGCAGCAGTGCTGCGAGGCCAGAAGAGGCTGCTCAGCTGACAGCTTCCACCCTATATAGGCTCTGCTTAATGCTGCTCCCCAGAGCCTCACTGAACACTCAGTAGCGATGGGCTTTGGCCTACATGTAGGGGAGCTTGTTCAGACCCCAACAGAAGTTATCCATCTAAATTTTTACAGGAAACTGAGCAAAATCCCAGCTGAAGTGATACCCAGATCCTCTATGAACATTAATCCAGGGGCTGTACAGAGAGCAGCTATCACAGGGCATTACCATCAGGCCACAGATATCTTCCTGCGTCACACGCTTCCTCTGCAAGAAGCTCTCCATCTCCTTCTGACGAGCTTGCAAAGCATTTTCCAGGCGCTCCTGCAGGAACAAGTTCAAAAAGGTGAGGAGATCATTCACTACTCTGCTGTGATTCAGGAGCAATCCCAAGTCCTGAGGCCAGCATTAGAGGGAGGCTGCAATTATAAAGACAGTAAGGAGAAGAAAGCACCTGAGGCACCGGCTTGAGAACTAAGTACATGTGCATATAATGAAACAGAGTTATTTTTAATAAATAACATTACTTATTATTAACCCAGGCTGGGAACTCCAGCCCGGATAGCTGTTTGCTGAAAGTTTCAACCCTGTGTGCTGTGAACTGACCTGTGCAAGGACTGACCCCTCAAGCAGCGCACGCAGCCCTCACCCCCAGCTGCGTGGTCCCTATGCGAGAAACGAGGCTGCGATGGAAGTCAGGCACGGCAGTGAGAGAACAAACGCAAGAGAAGAAAGTATCCAGAGGATAGAGAGCTGGAAAGAAACAAGGAGAGGAAAGTAATCAGGAAGAGGCAGATGTCACTGCACTCGGGGCTGGCAAGGCATGCAAGGGGCTCCCTTGCTGGGGAACTGGCTGCAGGAGGAGGGAGTAACAGGCTTATGGTGGCCACACAGGGCTCCTGTGGTACCTGCCCCTTCTTCCTCAGCTGGGCAAACGCCACTCACCCGCATCCTGTGCTGGTACTCCAGAGAGCCGCAGCGCCGCACCTTCTCCACCAGCCCCGACAGGAGGTAGTGGGTGCGGAAAGTGCGGCTGGGGAACTCGCGGCGGCACTGGGGGCAGGAGGGGACGCGGGTGCCCCTCGCCCAGTAGCACTGGATGCAGGCCTTGCAGAAGTGGTGCATGCAGTCCAGCATGACCGGCTCCCTGAAGAGCTCGCAGCAGATGGCACATGTCAGCTCCTCCCGCAGGCTCCGGTCCTGGCTCCCGCCGGCCATCCCTGCGGGCACACAGGTCCCACCGTCAGTTCGCACCACCCCCAAACCCCGCTCCCCCGGGGCTAAGGAGGACTTTGCCCCTCCTCGTTGCTGCGTGCTCCGGAACAGGGCTCGGTCAGCAGATCCGCCCAGCTGCTGCTCCGGGCGTATCCAGCCCTGGAGAGCCCCAAGCGGTGGGAATTCCGGAGGATCCCCGGCGGAGGGGAAGGCCCTCCGCCGAACAACTTTGTTTCCTGGTACTTCAGCCAAGCCACCCCCGGGGCCCCACAGCGCCGGCCCGTGTGCTCCGACAAGGCCCCAGGGAAGGGGTCACCTGGCCCGGGTCCTACTTCAGGGCCCGGCGGTGCACTGTGCCGCAGCCGCCCGGCTGCGAGGGGGCCCGGCCCCGGGCTGCAGAGACCCCGCTGCACCTCCGGGCCCGCGCCTTGAGACGCAAGGAACTGCACCTCCAATCTCCCGTTCCCGTTCCCGTTCCCGTTCCCGTTCCCGTTCCCGTTCCCGTTCCGCGCCCGCGGTACCTCGGTCCCCTCACGCCGCCCGCAGCCGCCGCACGGACACCGCCAACCTCACCCCGCCCATGGACTGACGCCCGCTCCGACCAATCACCGTGCGGAGTCACGGCCCGCCCCTACGCTCATTGGATGGGAGCTAGGGGGGGCTTCGGCGTGCGATGTGGTCACATGTTCGCGCCAGCGTGGGCAGGGGTGCAATGGCCTCGCGCTCCGCCAGTGGGAGGGTGCGTGTGGTACTGCGCTGCACTGCCCTGCATTGCCCTGCATTGCCCTGCATTGCACTGCCCTGCATTGCACTGCCCTGCATTGCACTGCCCTGCATTGCACTGCCCTGCATTGCACTGCCCTGCCTGCATCTCCTGCATGCCATCCACTGCCCTGCCTCTGCAGGGCATTGCATTGCTCTCATTGCGCTGCCCCTGCACTGCCCTGCGCTGCCCTGCCTCTGTATTCAGCAAGGAGAGCATAGAAATGGGCAGCAGGAAAAACCCGTCCTCTCTGCCCCCTGGCTTCCCTTCTCCAGGGGTCAGAAGCTCATGGGGCCTGGGCCAACTCTACAGGTCCCAGCACCTTCAAGTAGCAGCTCTGACCAAAATCTCGGGGTCACTGGGGGACAAGGTTTTGCTGTGTAATCACAAGGGCTGCAGGCTTGTCAGCAGGGGAAAGGAGGAAGGGTTTCGTCCTTGCGTGGTCATCTGATGGTGGGCCCTGAGACGTTGTGGGAAGTGGCAAGTGGTGGTGGACATGTGAGACAAATCACGAGAGCTGTCAGTACTGGAAATAATGGGAACAAGCACGAATTGCACAGACTGTGTGTCTCCTAACTGCTGTTAGAATCTGAGCATCCCCAGCAGGGTGATGTGCAGGGCACTGTCCATCTCCTGCCTTCCTCCTGCTGCTGCTGTATGTTTTCTCACCATTACAGCAGTGCAATTAGGGTTCCGCCCGTCTTCCTTTGCTTGGCTGAGGGATTTTCCCAGGCTTTCTGTTGCACTGTGCATGCTTGCCCGCTGGCATGTGGCCACAGCTCCCTGCTCGCAGGCATCAGCCTCTCCCTTGTCTCCACCAGCCCCTCGGGGTCACACACTCAGCTACAGCCCTGCGCTGATGTTTGGACTTGGAGCATCACTGACTGTATGAGGAGCAATCTGTCCTGGGGGATGCCGCCCATGGGCACAAAGGAGTGATGAGCTCCTTGTTGCTCACCATTGCAATGCAGAGTCCTGGCTTAGGCAGCTATGGAGGCTTTCCCTGCGGGTTAGGGGTGCCCCCAGGGAAAGCCCTGAGCTCCAGGAAGCATCGTGGATGAGAAGGGAGGATGTGGGCTGCTGTGAAAGTGCTTTGAGGCCTCTGGGTGGCAAAGTGGCATCCGTGGACATCAACAAGGTCAGACCAGGCCAAAATATGCTGCCAGCCCCAGGGTAGTTATTCTGAGGGCTCTGGACCCCTTGTTGGGGAGAGCTGGACACTGGGGAACAAGAATCACTTACTGGGCAGGAATTGTCTCGAACAGGCTGAGCCTGCTCCCATTGCTGCCTTTCTTCCCTCTCCACTGCACAACTCAGTGGGGTCCCTGTGGGAATGTCACTAGCTGGTGACACCAGGACCTAGGGGATGACACAGGGAACCAGGGATAACTGAACAACCTCTGCTTAGCTGTGATTTAACGCAGCAAAACCTCACTCCCCACATTTATGGAGTTTCTTGCATCTGGTTAGCTGGATCTCACTATGTGGATGAGCCGGGGCTTGCCAGGAGCAGTGACTGCTGCCAGCCCAGCGTGGGTAGTGCCTGTGCAGCAGGAAAGGGGCTGGCATTCCATGGCATCCCCTGGCACAAGCCAGCATTCCCTGAGAAATAGCTGGCTTTGAGCTTTCGGAGTTTGGATGGGAGCTGCATCATCTCCTTTTGAGAAGGAAGTGGGCTCATCAGCCATGTCCAACCTCTGATCTCCTTGCTTCACCACTGTTCTCCAGGAGGAATCACAGGCTATGCACAGACACACATAGACATCTGCACAAACCTGCAGGCAAAACACCCAGTGCAGGGCACGCAGCCTGGGGTGAACCAGGATGCTGCTCCCTGACCTGTTGTAGCTTGCAGCACCAGGGTCCATTATTTGTGCAGCTCTGCATAGAGGTAAAAGCATCAGTAATTGCTTTTCGTCGGAGATCTGGAATGTGCTGTGGAAGGTTATGTTCCCACAGCAGCCTGAGCCATCAGTGCTGGTTGGTGTCCCTGTGAATCAGCATCTGTGCTGTGTTTAGAGAGATCATCCCTCCCTGTGGGGCTGGTTGCAGGGCCAAGGGAGGTGATAGCCCCCAGCCTGCACCTCCATGCACCCCAGGGCAGCTGCAGGCCTGTTGTTTGGAGGAGGCGAGTCCCTGTAGCCAGATAAATGAAGCTTCACCCTTAAAGAGCAGAATTTGGGATAGCTCAGGTGATGCTGAACTCTGCTGTTAGCCCCAGCTGGAACCTGGTCCTGGGCACATTGTGCAGTGTGAGCAGTAGAAGCATCCCCTGCTGTGGCACTGGGATGGGGCTGTGCCAGTGGATACTCTGAGGGCTGCAGGATGCTGCTCTCATGGGAGCAATGCTCTGCACCAGCCGAGTACTGTGGGACACCCCACAGCACCCAAGGGAGTCCTGAACCCCGATTTGATTTGATTTTCCCAAATAACTCCCCTCGCTGACAGGACTGATTGCCCATGTAACATTGCTCAGCTCCATCTTTGTAGGTTTGCGATGCAAATGCAGGTTTTGGAGCCAAAGGAGGAGCAGCACCATTTTACTGCGTTCTGCACTAATCCATCAATCCCAGGAGAAAGTGCTAATGCAGGCAGGGATGTCCTCATCATGGCCACTTCACTTGCTGGGACGTCAGCTACAAGGTCTGAAGCTAACAGTGAATGGCAGTCACTTCCAGATGAACACATCTCCCATCTGTGAATTGAAAACACACACACCCCAGCGTCCCCGGGTCTCGGATTCTTGTTTAAGTGCTCCTGGCATCTCCTTCCTTTCAGCACTCGCTTCAGTTGGCAGTGCAATGTTTTTCTTTCTTTTTTTAGCATATTCCCCTCGGGAGGCTCCAGGCTCTGGGCTGGGACCTGAGAACACTGTGTTTGGAGAGCCTGATTATGTGCTGGGGAGATGAAGGATAATGCGGATCGGGAAGGGTCTGGCTGAAAGCTCGTGGATTGGGTCCAAACCCTTTGCAGTTCTCTGCTCCATGCACTAAACATGTATTCTTGGAGATGGGTGCCAGAGGCACTGTTTGGTTTCAGAGAAGGAGGGGGATGAAGCTGGACCCAATGACTTCCCACTTCATCCGCAGTATCGGTCCCTTGTGTAATCTCTCCAAACGTGGGCAGGAAAGCTCAAGAGGGCTTTAGAGGCTTTGGATTTTGATTTCCCTGTTTCACTTTGGTTTGAGTACAAATACACACTGAGGACTTTGATCCCTCTGGATCACACTCTGCTTGAGCAGTGCCTGGCCATGAGACAGGGCAGGGAACAGAGGGGGGAATTGGGGCTGGAGCCCCAGTGGGGAGGTGCTGGGCAGCCCCTCAGCAGTGACTCCTGTGCTCACTGGTCCGTGCCCCTCTGCACCCACAGCCTGTCCCCTGCAAAGTGGAAACCTGGAGGCAGGGATCCTCCAGCCACAGACACTGGGGTGAGATGATGGGTTTGGTGTGCCTGTAAGGGAACAAAGAGCAGCAGCACGTGGCAATTCCCAGCTCAGCTGCCTGCTGGGGTTTGACAGCCCACATGTGGGAGTTTGTTTTAAACACAGTTGAAAGACTATCCTCTGTTCTTACCCTGGGACCTGTCGGTGGTCCTTAGTTCCACATCTCAGACACTGAGCTGAATTAAATCTGTTCTCTTCCATGTGCTCATCCAGACAAACCCCAGAGGAATGACCCTCTGGGGCTGAGCCTGGAGCCAACCCTTCCCACTGCCCACGGCATCCCTGGCCAGGAGGGAGTGCAGTGCTGCTGGTCCAGGAGAGATCCCCAGACTCCTGGCTGCACCCCAGGAGGCTCCGCTTCAGTGGGCTCCTGCCAGCTCTCTCCTGCACTGAGACCAGGAGAGAGGAAGAAATGGAAAGGGAAAGCAGCAATCAGGAAGAAAAAGGCAAAAGAAGAAAGGATGAGGTGACTCAGGGTAACGGCTGCTTCACCGTTAATGAATATTTGCATCCCTCCGTGACCTCAGCTGCAGGAACATGGTTTAAAGACTTTGGTTAGAAAAGAGAGCAGGAAATGAAGCAATGCTCCAAGATATGATATCTTTGGATAAATAATAAATATCTTTGGAGGAGGGTGACCCAAGGCTAGACCATTATTTGGCAATATTTTCTTCTGAGGCCCAAATGATGCTGCTGCTTTGCTAAAGCCAGAGCCTTGTGCTCTGAAGGCACCCAGCTGCCCCCAGTACTCCATGAACTGGCAGCCATGGTCCAGAGAAGAACCAGATGGAGATGGTGAGAGGTGCTGAGCAAGCTCAAACCATCCCAAGCATGCCATCAAAGGACCCAGGTCAAGTAAAGCCAGTGGTCTGAAGGCTTGGGTCATTTGTCCTTTGTGTGTCCAGGAGCTCATGGAGAAGGCTGGGGATCAACGTGGAGAAATCCATCTCCTACTACATGGAGGGAGGGAGTTTGCACCATTGGACTGGGGTGCTTCTGAGCCCTTGGATGCTGCATGGCTCTGGGGGCAATGGGGCTGTGGTTTAACCCGCAACCCACTGGTGGGCATGTAGGAAACAGGTCCTAGAACAGGCACAGGAGGGTGAATTCTGCTTAACCATGGCTTGTGTTTTTCCAAGGATACTCAAACAGCTGAGTTCTTAGGGACTGGACTCAAATGGCTGCTGGGCTTCTCATCCCAGTCTCCCTCCCCAGGACTCACTGTGTAAATCATCATGAGCTGTCTGACACACCGAGATGTGAGATTCCCCACGCCGCCCCTGCAGGGAGCCAGGAATCCACCATGTTTGCATTCCACCAACATCCTCCCCACACCTAGGCGCCAAATCCAGGAGATTTGTGCAAATATTGACATTTCTGGCTGCCGCTTGTTTGCCTGTTTATTCTGAGCTCCTCATGAAACCCCTCTGGTATTCCGCACACAGCACAGGGCTTGGCCAAAGCAGCTTTGTCCTCTCAGCCTTCCCCATCGTGGGTCATGCTTCAGCTCCCCAGACAGCCTGCTCCCTAGGCAGAGATGCCCCATAACGCTCTTCTTCTGCACTTGGATGCCTTGTTCATGGTGAGGCTGTTGGGCACCCACAGATGTGTGGAGCTGCCTCTGGAGGGCCTGAAGCATGTGGGTTGTTTTTAGCTTCTTTGAGGTTTCTCACCTCAGCTCTGTGCAGCAGGGATGTGGGAAAGGTCTTCATGAGCTCACCCTACAAAAATGGGCTGGGCAGACTCGGCTGCTCAAAGCGCTTAAGTCTTTTGTTGGTTAGCATTCATATTTCACAGTCAAAACATAGTAGCCACAAAATCACATCACACCCCCAGATTTGCTTTCCCCAGCTTCTCTGAGGCTATTTGCTCTATTCAGTGCTTGCATTAAAGATGGCTACAGAGCCCAGGTTCTGGGAATACCACACAAATCCGACTGATTCCCAGTGTCTGCACTGGTGAGGCTGTGGTGATGCTTGGTTGGGCAGCTCACTGCCACCCAGCCCTGTGCTGGAGCTGCCCCAAACAGCCCAGGGGCCAGGGCTGCTGCGGGATGCAGCCAGGCTGAAGCCAAGGCCAGAGGCAGGTGATGGCCTTCAGGAGGCTGTGTCTTCTGCTCCTGGCTCTGGCAGCACAGTAAGCGCCAAGAGTGACGATCTTACCACGGGGGTCAATTGATCTCTTTCAGAGCCCTGCTCTTTGCTCCCCATTCAAAGTTCACAGAGTGATTTATCTGTAATAGGAGCTAGGCAGGCTCCTTCCCTCTCCTTTCCAGGGGAATAAGCAGGGGCACTGCCTTGCCCAGGACAGCTATCAAAACAGGGAGTAACCCATCTGGAGACATGGTGCTGGGGCCCCTGCTGCCTTTCCCCTTTCTCCAGTGACCAGAGCAGGCTGTACTCCTCCCCTTCACTGTGATAATAATGATGCACACTGCCCTGGTCCTCACATCAGGATGTCATGGGAAGCTGTCCATCTTCTGCCCAGAGTGAATGTCACCCTGAAGGAACATGGTTTTTCCCGTGGGAAGCTGAGCACCACAATCTGCAGCATTTGAAAGTCCTGAGTGCTCACAGAGGTAATGCAGTGCAAAGCCCTATTTCTCCTGGCATCTTAAATACCTTTAATGCCTGGAGAGAAATAAGTCTCTCCTTCCTCCAGCATGAAATGCCTTTCGAAGTGGATTTACAGGCTCCAGACTCACCTCCCTCATGTCTGATCCGAGCTCTTCAGTGGAGGCAGAGAGGAAACACTGCTCATTGAATAATAAATTGCAGGCACACGCTCCCCATAGCAGTTGTTTGGAAAGTGTCCCACACCCCTTGCACCAGATTTGCTGGCCAGGGAAGCTCAGTGGTATTAGCATGTTCCGGTTAATTAGGATTGTGAGCCGTCCTTTTCATCGCCTGAAGAGCTGAAAGAAGGACAAACTCAGAGCACTGCCTTTATAAGGCTTTGTGCTCTCCAGCTTGGCTTATGCGTGCTCTGTGTGTACCCTGGGGATGCTGCTCTGTCTCCTGGGATCTTGGTGTCATACCTATCTCAGTGTCTGACAGTGGCTTCTGAGTCACGTTTTCTAGGGAACATGGAGCCAGATGGATTCCCAGCCCAGCCTCTGGGTTTGTATCAGGAGTGGATCAGACCCTCCTGCCCTGGTGTGAAGAGCCAGCAGCAGTGTCAGTGCTCACCAGTGCACACCAGCGCAGCACTGAGCATGGTGTGGATAATCTGCTGCTTGCTGACAGCTAATGTGGGTCCCCACAGGGCTGGGAAAGATGGTGCAAAGCAGTGAAGCAGCAAATATGATCCTGTTGTCTCTATGGCAGAGCTGAGCACCAGATCTCAGCTCCTGGAAACCTGGTGCCTTTTGGCAGCACCAGGTCCATGGAAAACATGCCAATGCCCTGAATTTCTCCCAAGTGCTTGCATCACCTTCAGCCTTGACACTTAGGTAGATTTCAGGCTGGGGCTGCCATGAGCCCATCCGGATCTGCCCGCTCCCATTGCCAGAGCCCAGGATTCAGAGTGCTGTTTGTCATCTCAGGAGTGACAGACTGGCTAGAGATTTGTAACTTCATCATGGGTCTATGAAGCAGGAGTATTCAGCCTGGGAGAGCAAGACCCTGGTTGCAGAGCATGGGCAACTCAGAAATAAGCCCCCTGGGGCAGAAATGTCATCTCAGCTGTCCTTGGGAGGCTGCTACTACTG
Organism: Myiopsitta monachus; assembly: GCA_017639245.1. Lineage (NCBI taxonomy): Eukaryota > Metazoa > Chordata > Aves > Psittaciformes > Psittacidae > Myiopsitta > Myiopsitta monachus. The sequence continues at coordinate 27,564,999 of CM029917.1, forward strand.
CACATCCAAGCACCCAGCCACCTGTAGTGCATGCAGCCCACTGCTCCAGGGGTGTGTTTGCCAAAGCGAAGCATTTTTATCACCTCTTCCACATACAGGGAAACAAGACACATCAAATAATCTGCCCAAAGGCAGACAGAGAGTCTGTGAGGGACCGGGCAACATTCCCCTTCCCCAAAACTCAGCCAGATTTCTAGTCTATCCAGACAACTGCTGGGGTACAAAGTATTGTATTTTTGCAATCCTGGCTCTGAAGAGCTTATCTGACTGCAATTATCCTCTTCTGCAGAAGCTGTTTTCTACCTGGCTCAGTACACAAACAACAAGCAACAACCCTCTAATAAATTAGTGAAGCTTTGAGTGCAGTGACTTGCAGAAACCACAGCTAAATGAAGGGGCCAGTTCTGGGCTCGGAGGCTCTGCTGTCTGTCTGGAGGAACTGAGCTGCCCAGAGTCCTTCTGCCCTGATGTGAGGATGAAGAAGGAGGTGTTGTGCGTTGGAGGAGATCAAGGGGTAGGAAGGGAGTTAATCAACTTATATCAAATGAGCCCTGTGGCTTTGCCCAAAGTGGAGCCCTGTCCCTACCTGCTCCCAGCCTTGCCAGGAGCTGAAGTGTGGCCATGTGTGTGCCCTTCAGCAGGACACAAACAAACCCTGTTAATACCTTTCCAAACTATCTCCTTTTTCCTGGCTCACTGACTCTCATCCTGAAGTCAAACTCAGCACCCCTGTCTTCTGTCTGCCCTGGAGGAGGGCAGAGATTTGTCAGTCCCGGGCCAATCCATACAGCTTATCTTTCCTGCTGCTTCTCCAGTGCCTCTCATTGTGGCATCAGATCGCACAGGTATTTCAGCAGAACCTTGTCTTTGATGTTATCTCTGCTCCTCCACTAATTCCAGAAATGTTCCTATGAGGACAATAAGCAGTTACGAAATGAGAACATCTGCTTTTAAATTCAGAGAAGGTGCAGACAGCTTTCCATCCTCCCTCCCACCCCTGAGCAGCTTTGTGGCTAATTTAGCTCCCAAATGCATCACAGTCTCCCAAATCCTCTGCACCCATGAACTCTGGGGCTCAAATGGAAAAGGGGCTTTTGTGTTACCACAATGTGCTGATGCTTCTGAGGCTGCTCAGCAAAACACGGGCGTGCGACCGCAGGAAGGAGCAGCGGAAATAGTTTGATTACGTGCAGGTGGAATTAAGCAGATGTTTGAAAAATGAAAAGCTGCTTTTTCGAGTCAGCCGGTGCTGGTGCTCCAGATGAAGCAGGATGAACGGGAGCATCTGGAAGCCTTGGTAACAGATTTCTTGGAGATTTCACGGAGGTTTCTCCCAGGCAGTGATCAGATATTATGCCTGCCTTTTGTGGCAGGAGCTGAGCTAAAGAGTGTGGCTTACCGCTGCAAGGTGTGCAGACCAAGGACCTTCCTGCTCGCTGAGGCAGAGCAGATCACGGGCTGATGAAAAGGCAGCCCTCTCCTCTGCCCCATTTCTCAGCTTTTTGACATCATTTTTACTCCCTGGAGCATAAAATTCATTGTTGTGCTCTCAGAAGAGCAGGTGAGCAGAGGCGCTTTTGCCTAATCAAAGCACAACCTTGGGAAAGGCTGCTGGGCTGCAAAGAGCCTTTGAACATTCCCATCGTGTTTGAAAGGACACGAAGCTCCTGCAACACTGGTGCAGGCGTTTGTGTGTACCCAGCCCATGTGTGAAATACCCCAGTGTCTGAGGGTACGCTGTGCATGCAGGGGTGTTCTGCCACCTCTGCTTGGGGCTGTGCAGCCTTCCCTAGGGCAATGCAAGAGACCATCTTTGTATTTCCCCATCCTCATTCTTCAAGGTATAGTTGCTGGTTGAGGCTATGAAGACCCTCAGCTCCTTTGGGACCTGTTGGCTGCTGGGGAGGTCTTTTTTTGCTGCAACAGCCAGCACCAGGACTGCTTCTTGCCCCAGCAAAAGGAAGGGGGCTCTGGAAGAGCAGACCATGGGTGTCCTTTGGCTGCCAAGGAGCCGAGGGCCGGGCAGCATCAGGGCTACGCCGCATGAACTCGCCGCCAGCAGTAATTATGTTGTAGCTGGGTGGGAGTAATTATGTTGTAGCTGTTGTAGCAGGCTGGCAGGCAGCCTGTTTGTGGTGCCATGAGAAGAGCCTGGCTCCTGGAGAGAAGGATGGGGAGCATGGAGGGAGCAGGGAACAAACCCTTTCTTGGTGGCTGCCACTTGGAGTGACACCTCAGGTGTGCTCCGAGCTCGGCCTTCCCTTAATGCACTTCTCCATCGCTTGTGGGGGGATGATTTGTGACCGTGTGCATGACCATGGGTCATGAGCGGGTCTGCCTTCCTGGGCTCTCTCTGTTCTGCCAAACACAAGGGCTTTGGGCTATGTTATCTGGTTGGAGAGCTGAGTGGATGTTTGGGAATGCTGCAGGTGTTGGTGCTAACCTATCTGCTGGACCCTGAGGCTGTGGGAGAGGATGGTCTTGAGGACTGCAGTGACCAGTCTGTGATTTAAGAGTTTGCATTTGCTGTCATCCAGCAAGCACTGTATGCCAAAAATGACTGGAATTCACCCCATGGTCCTTCTGAAGGTTCACAGCTTCAGGCTGCAGTGAGTTTCTCTCCTGTCAATCACTGCCTTTTCCCCAGGCATCTTGTTCCAGCCTGAGGAAGAGAAGAGTGGGAAACTCTCTGGGGAATGGGCAAGAAAAATCTTACGCCAGAAAAGAAAGGAGGAAAAAACATCTCTTGAGCAGAAATCAACTGTCCACTGCTGAGGACCCTGGAGAGGAGGAGTATCCATCCACCAGGAACACAAGGAGTAGCATACACCACTTGCTTCCCACTAGCTGCTCTTTGCCTCTCCCTCTGGACTGCTGCAAGACAGCAACAGCCCCTTCCGAGCAGGTTCATCTTGTCCTGCTCCTCTCCACTTTCATCTTTCCAGAGCTGCTAAGTAAACAGCCTTAGGGAAAATGAAGGGGGAGAACACGAAAAACTCCGATAGAAATCCAGGAAGCGCAGCTGGTGGTTTTACCCAGCTGTCAGTGCTGGGACACTGAGCCCTTTCCTTCCTGAAGGGGTGACTGGGAGAGCAAGGGGAAGGATGGGATTCATGAGGACCTTGTCCAAGCCTTGGGCTCAAGTGCTGCTTCCCATGTGACTTAGTTTAGGAATGTTCTCTCTCTCCTTTTTCTCCTAAGCCATTGAAACATTCTATTTGTCCTGGTTTATCCTGACTTTTGTGACACAGAAAGTTGGTTGAAACCCTCCCCTTTTTCATTCCCACAAAGAAGAGGAAACCAAAGTCCACTGCAGGGGTGAAGAGCAGGACTCTTCAGATAAACTACTAGCTGTAGGTACTCCAAGCCAGACAAGTGTCCTCCTCCCTAACCTCTGCACCACACTGCCTGTGGTGCAAATCCTGTGCCTTCTTTGAAGGCAAACCCTTTGGGCAGGCAGGGAGCTGTGCTTCTCCTGCTTCCCTGTGCCACCCTCAGGGTGCTTCCCTGGGCTCTGGCAAGCTTGGATTTTGTAGATTTGGACATGAGGATGCTGCTTTTGTGCCTCTTCCTCTCTCTTGCTCCAGGAGCATGGGTAGTGCTGAGCACCCTAAAGTAGAAACTCACTCGGGTTCCCAGCTCCACACTGAATCTGGCTCTGGAACAGGCTGAGCTATTGCCAAGTGGCTAAAACTTCTCACCATTACTTCTATTTGCATCACGAGAATACCTGAAGGCCTGTCCCACAGCAGCAGAGTGCTCCATGCAGGGCACTGTACTAACACAGAGGCAGAGGAGGATGAGGAGAGGTCTGCGAAGGCTCTGCTGAGTTGCAGGACCTGCAGACCTCTTGCTGCAGGGAAGAGTCACCCCTGGGCAGGACTGTGCTAATCCCAGCAAGTTTAAAGCCTGAGCAGATGGGACAGCTCTGGAGTGAGGGCAGATGGACACTTGCCAGTGTCAGTGGCACAGGCAAGGAGCTTGCAGACCTCCATCTCCCATCACTTTTCGCCGGAGAGGGAACTGTGGACGTGTTGGAAAAGCTTCTCTCTCCCCGATGCAAGAAGCCCCTCAGTGGCTGAACACTGTATAAACAGCAGCAGCAGGCTCCCTCCCCCTTTCCATTTCTGTTTGTTAAACACACGCTCCCTGCCTTTCTGTCATTCAGGAGCTAACCCAGCATCCAGCTTTGCCATACGGGGGCTGTCAGTCACCCTGCAAGAGGGTGTTCTCCAGATGCTCAGGGTGGTACTGAAGCTACCCCCAGCGATGAAGCACCCTCCAGCAGCCCGGATCCTCATCTGACTTCCTCGCTTTTCCGAGGACAGTCACAGAAAAGTGCTTTTCACCCCTTTGCCACAGGTTGACTCCCAGAGAGTGGAGAGGACCAAGTGCTCCACCCCGGCCAGCAATGAGACAATAACTTGAGGTGAGCAGCTGGGTTCCTGGAGGAGGAGGATGCTCTGGCCTTTGGAGGTGAGCTGGGGAGGGCTCATCTGTATGGCAGGGCTGGGGGGGGGGGGGGGGGGGCAGGTCTTGGCCATGCCACATGGTCCAGGCAAAAACGTCCAAGCATCTTTGGGAAACTGAATTTTGGGGCCTGGCAGCTGAGAGCTGGAACAGAGAGCAAGTGAACAAGAAATAGCGTCAGGAGTTTCGACAGGGAGTCTGGGAAGCAGGACGCTGAGGGAGAGCAGTGAGGAGAGCAGGTTGCTCCAGGGGGCTGCACAAACCAGGCAAGTACAGGGACAGAGCTGCAGGTGTGGGGCTGAGGTGCGTGGCTGCCTGAGAAATCTGGATCTCTCCCACAATCTGCCTCCTCGTGGCTTGGTTCAAACCTCCGTCAGCTCCTCCGTGCTGGGGCTGCACGTGTTGCTGGCACTCAGTTCACTGCCAGAGATCAGTGCCCTCAAATGAGAGATGCAAAGGGAGATAGGGGTCTGCAGGAGGAAAACCGGTGCTTGCTGTCTTTCTGTGCTCACTGCATGTTATCTGTTGAACAGAGGAAGTCTTCTGTAGTCCTGTTGTAGCCTGCATTTCACCTATGGAGTTTCTGGTGTGTCCCAAAGCAGGATACTGGGTTTTCTCCCTGGTTGTTCTGTTGGTTGTTACTTCTCTCTCCTCCCTTGCCTCATCTACCCCAGCCTCCCCGGATTTAAGGAGGTAACAGACTTCCCAGGGTGATGAGGATCCCTCCACCAAGCTCTTCCCTTCTGCAACCCCAGAAACTGGTATGTCCCTATTGCAGCATCATCTGCTGAGCCCTGTCTCCTAGCCAGCCTTGTTCTGCTCCCATGGTGTGTCCCACAGGGCAAGGGGTCCTGCTCTGTTCCCCCCTGCTTTCTGTAGGAGAGATTTCCAGGAGAAAGCATGTATCCTTGCCAAATGGATCTCTTCTCATCACCTTCTTTTTCGTCCTGTCCTGAGCTGACTGCCTAAAGCACCCTTCTTGCCTTGTCCCCTTCAGTCTTCTGTGGCTCCGACCTAGGCAGGGACCTGCAAATACTTGGAGTGAAGAACCACAAGTATCCCCTCCTCCTTGCACTTTGTCTCCCAGTGCCAGTTCTACGCTGGGGTCCCCTAAAAGCAGTGCCAGGGTCCTGGAGCTTTGCATATGCAGGGCTGGCAATGTGTGTCTGATGCCATGAGGTTTCTGCACCAATGGGCCTGATCTGGGTAGGTAATTTAGAAAGTTGCAGAAGATGGTGGGCAGGTCAGAGGGTCTTCCCTTCTGCAATGGTGTCATAGTAGGACAATCACCCCTTCACTGGACATGGAAGAACCTGGGACAATTTCTCTCTGCTGTTTGGCTTCAGGAAATCACCCCAGAGCTGCTGTTTGTCCTGAAGCCAGCCCATTGCACAGAGAAGGCAAAACCCTTCCCCTCCATCACTCACATTTTGCATTTTCATGCAGCTTCCTAAATCCACATTCAGATTTTATCCTGAGAGATGCAGAGTCCTCTCTGGTGGGGAACGCAGGAGGCTGGAGTTAGCAGACTTGGGCTCTGTTCCCAGCCCTGCTGTGGATGTGCTGCGTGGTCTCTGGCAAGCTGATTTAACCTCCATATCTCAGTTTATTGTGTTCTCCTCTTTTAAGTGCTGTGCTGTACAGGGATTCAGCCCATTCCTTTCTCTTGAGTGCTGCAGGGGAACATGAAGGTAGTAGAAGGTGGCTTCCCCAAGGTGACAGCTGGGTTCTGATGAGGGATGGTCTCAGACCTCCTTGCCACAGACACCTGTCTGCTGCCAGCTGTGGGACTGGGGATGAGCAGTGCTCCAGATAGGTGCTGGAGATGAAGGGTTTCATGGAGTTGAGATGCTTTGGAGGAAGGACAGAGCAGAGAATAAGTCAGTGAGCCAAGCCATGGGAGTATCCATCAGCCTCAGCGCTCACAGCCCAGTGCTGCTGTAGGAGGAGATTGTGGCTGTCATTAGCCAGAGAGCAGAGGCGGGTCAAAGTCCTTCCACTCCCTCCCTTCCAATCTATGATTACTGTGATAGAATTACAATTGCTGGCTACACTCTGAGCAATCTTTGCCCTTAACTCCCTCTTTCCTGCACCCCTTGTCCCCAGCCACATGCCTGCTGGCTGCAGCAACTCCAGGCTCTCTCCTGGGACAAAAAGAGGAATTTTAATTAGCAAGCTCTGTTTTCTTCAGCCCTCTGCCCATCCCTCCAGCTCTGCTTTCTGAACCCTGCCAGGCTTTGCAGGTGGCTCTTCCAGGTCTGGATGTGCCCTAGGCTGGCTGTGTACCTCAGATTGCAGTAGGGACATGGAGGGAGCTGGGCTGTCCCCGGGAAGCAGAGGTACATGTGAGCCCCAGGACACCTAGACTAGGCCTGCTGTACGAATGGATTTTGGAGTTGCCACGGTGGTCACGGTCCCTCAGTCCCGGACAGCAGTGTGCTCAGCTCCTCTCTGCTTCCTCCCTTCCCAAAGGCACAGGGAACAGCTCTCTGCCTCCTTGGGAGCCTTCCCTGGGTCCCAGCCCTGCCTCAGACTGAATCTCAGCTGGAAGAGAGGGTGAGGGCAGGATCCAGGCAATGCCCTGTTTCTGCATCCCTTCATGGCAGCCCAGCACAGAGGAAAGGGTTTAGGGCTCTTTCTGCCTACTCCTGGTCTGCCATGCTGCTCTGTTCTCCCAGAGCAGTTGTGTCTCTGCTCCAAGGATTTTTCCATCTAGCCTGGCAGGCCTGCTGGGCACAGGAGCGTGTGCCTGCAGCAGCCTAGACATATGCCAGTTCTTCCGTTACTTGCTGGAACAGTCCTCAGTCCACTCCTAGCAGCATCCCTGCGACCTCCAGGCAGCCCCTGGAGTGGGAACACTTGTTATGACCATTTTGTCTCTTAATTAAAATGCCTTAATTGATTTTTAATAGTTCCCCTTTGGAAAAAAAACACAAAGCAAAACAAATCAAATAATAATTCCATTAAGGCCATTTTGTTAGGAAGCAAAACAGCTTCAATAATCATGATGTTCCTGGCTCCTCTCAGATAGTGGGTAGCTGCCAGTCTCCAGAGAAAGAAAAAAGCCTGAGACGTGAACACTGGAATTGGCAACCAATTGGTGGGTGAGGTGGGGAAAAAGGGAAGGGAGTGTCCACTGGTGCTATGCCAGGACATGGGTACTGAAGATAAACTGGCAAGTCACAGAAAAGGGGTAACAAGTGATAAAGTAATGCCTGTTCCCTTGCTCTGAGTCCCACTGCATCAGCTGCACGAGGTGGCTTTGAGCTCTTTTCTCCTGCCTTAGAAACCAGGACTTTTCCAGGGCTAGGGGCAGTGGTGTCGTGGAGAACTGAGACCACCCTTTAGCAAACCCCTACCTGAGCAAATCCACCCATTTTTTCCTCCTGCTGCCTAGAGCTACCTTCTTATCCTCTTAGGCAGCTGTATGGCATCCATTATCACAGTATTTGAGCCCAGAAACTCCACGAACAGGAATCTTTGGCATAAATTGGCCAGCAGTTAGTCAAATTAGGCAAGCCAAGGGACATGGAGAGGGCAGGAGAAAGCAAGTGTGCAAGCAGGAGCAGCTCCCAAGGGGGAATCACAACTTTTACTCTCAGGAGCAAAGAAAGAGCAAGCATAATTATTCATTGCAACTTAATGACTGCCACCTTGACCATCTTGCCAGCATTATTTTATGCTGTTTGTTTATGGAACTGGCTGAAATGCAGTTTCAGCATTTCATAAAATGTACAGAAAAGCATTCCCCCTTTCTCGGGACAGGCTGTCCTTAAGTACTTGCCTGGCAGGGTATGGGACTTGCAGGAAGCCCACAGGCACCCAGTCATCAAATACTGCCATCTCATCTGGTACAAATCCAGACCAATTAATTCCTCAGTTGAGAAGGTTCCCAGCAGTATGCCTCTAATTCCCAGCTCCATTTAAGCCCCCAGTGGCAGGGCATTATCCAAAACACGATGTTTTACAGACCACCCTGTTTGGGCACAGTCATGACTTTTGCTCACTTTTGATCAAGTGTGCAGTGGGAATGGGGGCCCCATACAGTGCTGGGGAGATGGGATATCCACCCCTCTCCTCATACCCCAGCAGCAATTCTGAGCCATGGAGACTGAGAAGGAGCCAGTAAGAGAGCTGGCTTTTCTCCTGCTATGTGTGGACTCAATGATAGCCCTGTCGTGACAGCACTCTGCTGTTACAATGGCACCAAATGCCAGCTGTGGGTTCCAGCCCGAGTCAGTTCTGGCTCATCAGCCAGGTTCCCTGCTCCCAAAGCCATGCTCATGCTGACATTTGAGCACTACGTGGCAGGAGCTCGCTGAAGCCCAGGCTTTGGCTCTCAGGCCTGTTTCTGCCTGGACACTCAGCAACAGCTCTGCAGAAGCCTGGTTCACAGCTCCAGCAGTTTGCCCCCTGCAAAAGGCCCTGCAGGAGCTCTCTCCTTTGCACAGCCAGCATGGACTGGGTGTCACTGACACAGAGGGGACAGACAGGTTCTTTTAGGGATCCTTGGCAATGATGACAGCACTAAATTGTGGTTACAATTAAAGCTTTGTTATCTTAACAGGATATTACGGTTAGTGTAGCACAGGATTTCTATAAGCCAAATCCATGTAGTACAATCTACAAGTAGTGCAATACAGAATTTATGATGCAACTTCTGATATCTGATTACCTAAGTAATTCACAGTTTATAATACAACTTAACTTATAATCACCTGAACCCTCTGCAGATCAGGTCAAATTCTAATACATGGTTTGCTGTACCCATATAACAATCATCATCTAGCCTTAAAAGTCCTATAGAAGTATAAGAGACACAGTCTTCGAAGGGAGCAGAGGATGGTGGGGGTGTTCCTGGCTATGGGTCTCACTGTCCAGTAGTTCCCCACTTAGGACTTGTAAATGCTTGATTTTATGCACAGCGCTCTGTGCTGTTATGCTTTCCTGCTCCGTGATGGGGTCATCAACAGCTGCGTGACTGTGCATGTGGGACCTTCAAGGCCAAACAGGAAGTGAGTAATCATCCTGGCACCCAGGAACCTCGAGGCTGGCAGGGGAGGAAGTTTCTCTAGTTGGCTCACAGGACCTTCAGGGCCTGATAGTGAGGGAAAGGGAATAATACATGACCTGCTTGCTCACAGAGAGTGGCTGCTTGCCTCATAGAATGGTATTAGTTTTGCTAACCACATTACCATGGGTTGGGAGCAGGGTCCACTGGGCAGAGTTGGATGGTAGCATCACTAGCAGGAGCAGTGGTGGAGACTCATGCAGAGACAGGGTGACAGATACTTTCACCTGGAGATGTGAGAAATAAGAAACTGAAAAAACCAGGTGCACAATCTGGAAATAAACAGTTATGGGGAGCTGGAGAAGAACCCATGAATTTGACAATGTCTTGTTTTTCTCCTTTCCTAGTTTTTAAGGAGTTAGTGTTTTTTTTGTAGGCCAGTAAATCTCATCAAAGATGACTGACACCATCAGCGATTGCTTCTGTCAGCCCCAGGAGGTCCCAGATTTTTGGCTTGCTTGAAGTGACTTCCCTGTTTTGCAAAGCCTAGCCTGAGGAAGCAGAAGAGGCGGCTTACAAAGGGGCTCCATGAGCAGATCTCTTCAGAAGCTACCATTCTGGCCCTGGCTAGTTGAGGGTTTTTTTCCCCATTCGATTCAAATAAACAGAATCTCAGAAGCTTGGGTGAAATTCCACATTTTTCCCTGTCCTTTCCTTGGGGAACTGGCATTCAACTGATCATAGGTTCTAACAGGAAGCATAAGAGAGCTGCAAGACCATTCAGTATGAGAAAGGGTGGGTGTAAGGGAGAAGGAAGGAGGATGTCACCACTGCTGCTTTTTAGCCCAAAATGCCATGTGGGACATGCCCTTTGAGTCTCAATTCTTGCAGATGTTCTGCTGTCTCCTGAGCTCTCACTTCTGCTGTGTCTGTGTTCCAGACCTCCTTCACCTCCTGACAGAAAGTCTCAGGCCACACATGGGACCATTGGAGGGAGCCAACAGCACTCTCAACATGGAGAAGACAGCATTGGAGGAGAAGCTGCCACAGGGCTGGCATGCCAAGGACTTTGTCACTCCTAGCCAGGACCTCTCTGGGTCCCGCAGTGTTATGATGGACAGCACCAAGATCCTGGGGGTGCAGGTTGTTCTGATTGCCGCCTACTCCCTCATCATTCTGCTGGGGTTCATTGGCAACTCCTTGGTCATTTACATCATAGTGAAGAACAAGACCATGAGGACTGTCACCAACTTCTTCATAGCTAACCTGGCCCTGGCAGATCTCATGGTGGACACACTCTGTCTGCCCTTTACCCTAGTCTACACGCTGTTGGATGAGTGGAAGTTTGGGGCTGTTCTTTGTCATCTGGTTCCTTATGCTCAAGCTCTGAGTGTCCATGTGTCCACTCTCACCCTAACTGTGATTGCCCTGGATAGGTATCGGTGTATTGTTTTCCACCTGGACAGCAGGATTTCCAAGAGGCTCAGCTTCACCATCATTGCTGTCACGTGGCTAGCAGCAGCTGTGCTGGCAGGTCCTCTGGCCATCTTCAGAGAGTACCGATATGAGGAAATCCCATCCATCAACCTCAAAATGGCTGTCTGCTCGGAAAAATGGCCTTCTGGTAATAACAGAGATGCCACCATCTACAGCCTGTCCATGCTCCTCCTGCAGTATGTCTTTCCCCTTGCAATTATTTGTTTTGCCTATGCCAGGATCTGGTTCAAGCTGAAAAACCATGTCAGCCCTACTTCTAGGAATGAAAACCAGTGCCGGAGGAGGAAGACAACCAAAATGCTAGTGATGGTAGTTGTAGTATTCGCAGTCTGTTGGCTCCCCTTCCACATATTCCAGCTTGCCATTGATCTTGATCTGGTCCTTATCTTCCATGACTACAAACTCCTGTACACTCTTTTCCATGTCGGTGCCATGTGCTCTACATTTGTCAACCCTCTGCTCTATGGATGGATGAACAAGAACTACCGGAATGGCTTCCTCATGTTCTTCCGTTGCCAGAACAAGCCAGAAAGCATTCACACCGAAGGCTCTGTTAGAGGGAGGTCGTACATCTTCAGGGCCAGCACCCTAAATGGGAGCATCAAACAGACTCCTGGCAACGGACCACTGCCCACAGAGGTTTAGGGATGGGACATCCACCTCAAGGACTGGGGCTGACTGAGCCCAGAGACATTCTTGTGTTAATGCCTTTTTTTGGCAGAGCATTGTGTTGCCAAATTGTTATAGCTACTGCAGGCACGTAGAAACACCCCCTGTATCTCGCAAAACAATAAACCTGATGTATTTCTGTCTGACCAAACAAATGAATTTCGCCTTTCTCTCCATTCAAGTTACGCATGCAGGAGCATGAAAAATCACACAGAGGAGGCTTTCATTTAGCCAAAAACACCCTTTTGCTATTGCCATTTGCCAAAATGGGTTGTTCGACCTTTTACTCTCTGACATATTACACATTACAAATGCAGAACCTTATTGTGTATGTTTCCTCATCTGTATGTCTCCTACCCAAAAGCCTTAATGTTCCAACTTTAGCTAATGTCTCCAAGGGGAAGGAGACCTACACTCTTCTGCAAGCATGGGCTGGTTAGTGCCACCACTCTGGTGCTCTGGGAGGGGAGCAGGTTGAAGCCGGTTGAAGCAGGTTGAAGCTGGGCAATCCATGATTTCTTGCACAGCATTTGCATAAATCTGTATTTGCAACCCATGGGATGAGCTCAGGTCCTCAGAAAGCCCAGGAGGTGGCAGTGACATTACTTACCACGGCTTCCTTTATGAGCGCAAGAGCAAGGCTATGGGGGCACCTCATTAACCAGGGAGCTTGTGAGCCAGTGCTCTGGATTTTGCAAGGAGGAGACCAGGCAGAGAAGTGGATAGGAAAGACCTGGGGCAGCTAGCTGGTCAAGGGAACTGAAGCTGAACCTAGGAGATTGGCAAAGGTGATCTCCGGACCCTAAGATCTTGCTCCTGACATGCAATAACTTGAAGGCTCCCAGCGTGACCAGAGGCAGATCTACCAATGACACCATTCTCCAAAGACACCATTCTCCAAAGCACTCGGAGGGTTTTAAATCTTTACTCTTTCTGTGGTTGGAGGTAGCATAGGTTGAGTGCTTCAGTTCAGAAGACAGATGTAATCTGCTTGCATGATTGTCACAGATGTGGTGTCCCCTGGCAGAAGAAGACATGCAGACAAAGGAAGATGTATTCTTTTAAACCAAACTATATGTTCTCCTCTCTAAAGCTGTCAGCTGAGGAGCATATTTTTAGCTCTGCCATCAAAGAAGCCTTGATTGCTACTGTGATCTCAGCAGCTCGTCATTGGGGTTGTCTGTAAAAGTCAGTGTTTATCAGATTGGAAAGTAACTTCCAGGTGCAGAAAAGAGACTTGAGAGACCTCCTCAGTAAAGATAAAAAGAAAACCTTTGATTTGTAGGTCTTCACTGGAGCAAGGACAAGAGGTAAGAGGATTGCAGTCCCGAGGACACCAGCCTGGACCAGGCTGCTGTTCTTGTCACATCTGAAGTCCTCAAGAGATGCACTGTCAAAGGACTTCTTTGATAGTCCAGCTCTCCTGCCTCCTCCCCAGCTTGTCCTGCCTATGGCCCTCGTTCTTCAGCTCAGCTTACAACTGCCACACTAGATTTTAGTCTCTGTTTATTTCTCAGACCCCCTGCTCCATTTTCCTAACTAGGTACAAGAAAGTGGTCACTGGTTCCTTCTCAAGAGACATCACTGCCAGACAGGGCCTGCAGCCCACTCTCGATACTTGGGGTCATGGGCATGCTGACATCTAATAACATCCCCAGCACCTGATCCTGCAGGTCACAGCCTGTTTTTCTTTTCAGGGAGCTTCTGGATCTGTGAAGATCCTGTCAGGAAGTCATTGATGTTCCAGTGAAAGGGTCATCTCCTTCCTTACAGGCCACGATATGATGGGAGAGCCAAGGCATAAGTAAACCTTTGCCATGTGATGTGCCATGGCGTGGTGGTGGGAGTTTGCTGTTTCATCCTGATGAAAAGAGGAGGATATTCTCCTCCACAGCACTGGTAAATTCTGTCCCTACCTAATGAGCTGGTCATTTCTACAATCCATCCTCCTGAGGAACTCTCCCCCTGTTTCCACCAAACTCTAAGATACAAAGAAATATTTCTCTTTCAAAAGCAGCTTAAATGAGTGGAAAGAATTCAGCTATTACCAATAAACACTTCAGAAAGTGATTGAACACTCAATAATATACGTCAGTGTAAAGTAACACATTCAGCAATGCAAGCTTGGAAGCCAATCATGCTGCCAGCTGAGATGGATGAGGAACTAAATTGCTCTTCTGGGGGCCTTGCCAAAGGTTTTGTCCTGTGACACCACACACTGTATCTGACTGCAGAACGAGGCAGATAATGACATTATGAATAACTGTTTAATTTTGAGCCCAGACTTTTAAACTAAGTATGGATAAATAAATAAATAGATCCCAACTCTTCACAAATAAATACTGGCAGCAGCATTTATAGGGAAGAGGTATTTTTATGCGGGAGCAAACTGAGGAGAAATTATTTACTTCAAGCGTAACAGCATCATTCTGTTGGCTTTATTTAATGTACTTGCGCAGCTTCACTGACAGATTTCTGCTTGCTGCTTTTTCCTTGCTATTGGAATAAAAATACAACCTTCCACACCCACTGCTGGCAACAAACTGGCCTTTGGTTGTGCATATACATCCCTGCGGAAAACCACAATGCCTCTATTGCAGGACAGTGGCCCTAGTGTCCACTGTCAAACAGAACAAGAGAAGGTGGAGAGCAAGGAAGCAAAGCTTCTCACCAAAAATTGGTTTGGGCAAATAAATAGTATGTTATAGACTGTCATGACTGCATTGAAGGCAGGAATGAGTTTGCCTTCATGAAACAGAAACTTGTTAGAGGTGAAGGTTCCCCAGACACTAACACTGCTAAAGATGGCTTTACTGCCATGATCAGTTCCATGAAACCAGCGACCAGAAGCATTTTAAGTTCTTGAACTACTTAGAGCTTGGGACAGGGTAGGAAGGACGCAGCTCACCCTGCTGTATTGGTGTCACGGGCAGATCCTGTAGGAGTTGCAGATATTCTTGGAGTCAAAGGCATCTTCCTGCTGCCTGCTCCTTGACGAAGGTGCCCCAGTGAATGCTGGCCAAGCGGGGCTCCTCTCTGTAGAGCTGGCCCTGGAGTTCCTGATGTGGGATGGAATGATTCATGTCAACAGCACAGCTGGTAGGGGTAAGGCATTTCATTACAGGCTTAAGCACACAGTGACAAAAATGAAAACGAACAAGTGTTTCAGCAAAGCTTGTCTGGAAGACAGTGTTCCTGATGACCAAATGAGTTTCTTCGAGGGGTCTTTCTGATTCTTGCTAACATCCTTCTCAACATGCTGCTTCACTGAACTCACCCGAGGATATTTCACAGCTTTTCGGAGGGAGATTCTGAGTTCCCCGAGAAATACCCGATTTCTCATGCTAGGAGACTCCTTCTGCTCACACCATACAAACCTTGTATTATAAAATGTACCACTGAACAGTTCTTGATTGCCAAGTGAGCCCTAGCAGATGATTAACTCTGAATAGACACCACAGGTGGGGATGCCTCTAACTATCCCGTGCAACCATGACTCACATGCCAGACAAATACAACAACAGCTGAGATGTGGCAACAACATCATTCAAAAGCAGCAGCATCAGTAACTGCTGTTTCCTACTACAGGCTGCTCTAAGAGCCCTTGAGTCTCAGTCTCTTGCCAAACTTCCAGGCTTGACAAAGCACATTGAAATTTGCAGAGCTGGAGCTGTGCTTTGGACACTGGAGGCTCTGCAAGCACTAGAAATTTTGCCTCTAAAACACAGTTTGCACTGAAAATCTGTTCCCATTTGATTTCCAAAGTATGTATTTCTGTAACAAGCTCACGTGCATAAAGAGAGCAAAGGTTTGGGCTTTTTACTTTTCGTTGTCTTAAGGCAATATATAGATCTGGCATTTAGGTCAATGCAGGGTGACCTGGGTCCTTCGGTCAGGGCTCTGTTAGAATCAAAGATGTGACACACTCCTGTGATGCCTGTGCTTCATTCTGCTCCAACAAAGGCCACATCCATCCCTTGGTGGCTCTCTACCCTGTAGTAACATGTGCCCTCTCCCATTACCCACAGCAGTCCAAGCAAACAACGTCAAATGGCACATGTTTAATTCAATATCCCACAGATGTTTCAGCAGAAACACTGCCCTGAACTTTTCACAGAGGCTCTGTAGGGAAATACACACCAGGCCAGGAAAGCAGCAGTTCTAACATATGCTAATACGAGAAGGGCTGGAGTGCCGTTCTGCTGAAGAAGTCACGGACAGCTCAGCATTTCCCTAGATATCAGGTGTTAATCTTATCAGCATTCCAGCTAACATGGTCTGAAAACAAATTAGCTTTTGTTTGGGCAGGAGCTGTGGGGTTGGTGCTTTCTTTGCACGCCTTTGTCTTTTGGCTCTATTACCGTATGATTTCAACAGTCTCTGAATGTGCTAGGTTTTCTATCAGGCCTCAGGATCAGCTAACCTGGTGAACATCGGGAATTACTGCAATAATCCAGAACAAAAAAGGGTTCTGTGTTCATGAAGGAGCAGAATTTGGCCCCTTGCATTTGAAAAAAAATCAGAGCTTTGTATTCCTTTCAGTTTTCCTTTATCTGGCTTGAGATTCCTCAAGTGCCAAAAATAATATTGCATATTACTGCCAGAACATTTATCTTCTCTTTGAGCTCATTTCAGAGAAAGGATTTGTTCAGGAGGGCCTGGGAGGGGAAGAAGGCAAGGGTTTTAGAACTCATCCTTATCTCTGGTCTCAGTGTTTTGTAAGTTAAAAGACAATCTGAAAAAGACAAAGTCACCCACACACACCAACGGAGGTACCAATTTATCTTCAGACAACACAACCTCCATTTAATTTTCTATCCAGACACCTCAGCACCCTTTGCCAAAGCACTGTGTGTATATGGGGCTGAATGAGGCTATGGGAGGAAAGCATTTTTTCTCCTGCTAATAGCAATACCTTAGTGCCACTCTTGATTTATAGCCAGCAAAAAATGCTTTTTTCTGGTCTGTGTTCTGCTCAGTGTAACGAGTACTAAAGGAATAGTGCAGATGCCTCATGGAGTTCACAGGAGGAGATCTTCATTAGTTCAGTCCTCTCCAGTGTGGTAGCAAAGACTGTGAACATTAGAGGAGAAATCGTTTTGTTTATAACTAGCTGATTGAAGTGCACAAGCATGGAGCTGTCACCGTGACACTCTGATAATGTGTCACAAACTTTCAGACACTGTTCATCCCCAGGATGAGCAGGCAGCTCAGCTACAAGGCGCTTCTCCTTGCTGCTGCATGGAAGGAAGAAGGAAAACGGGTCACAGAACAAGAGTTCAAGATATTCAGGACAGGATCAGCCCCTAGATGAAATTTGGAATTTAATACAGTTCTTTATAGAGTGTGGGGCAGATTGTTGGCTCTTTTGGGACTAGGATGAGTAACATCAAAAGGGGAATGGACTCTGTCACGGTGCAGGAAGAACAGAGACTCTATCAAGGTAGAGACAAGTAATAACAGCAAACCCGGATCCGTCCTGTCCAGCATTCTGTCTTACGTCAAGGTAATAAAAGAGTCTGTTTACAGAAAGCATGCTAACTCGGGCACTTCAGAAGTCCATTCCCCTCACACCCCTATCAGCAGCCACAACTGATGTACTAGGGATATTAGAGGGGACATCCCTGTCTAGACCATTTAGTATCCATTGCTAGGCTTTTTGTTTGTGTTTTGTCTAATCCCCCCTGACTGACAATTCTGCCTGTTTCACAGCCTCCTGTGGCAGCCAGTTCCAGAAGTCTACTCCCCATGGTATAAAAAAGTACTTTCTTTAATCTGTTAAAAGCAATCCCCTAGTAGTTTAAGCAAATGCCCTCTGGTTCCACTACTGTGGTACTTGATGAACAGCAGGTGAACCTGCGCTTACCCCGTGCCTTCTTCATTTTGTAATGCTTGATGCTGTCCTACTTCTCCAGCTTCTCCCTCTCTTAGCTCAAGTCATGTCTTCTCCTAAGGCAGCTTTTTCATCATCCCCAACCACCCTATATGCTCTTCTATGGACTTCCTCTAGTTCCATAAATACCACAATGGGCTGAATTTTGCTCATAATTCCTGTGAAGGAGTGGGATCTATCAGCTTTGTTCCAGCATTGCTTGAGATCAACCACACGCGGGCTCTTACATATGTGTGGGGGAAGGAGACCTCTTGATGAAATACCAGGCTGCCTCTCACTGGCTGTAGCACTGCTGTATTCCTAGTGAAATCCCATTGCACTGGTCACCAAGCCAGGTCAGTGAATCATGAAATGCATCCCCAGTTCTGTTTTTGAAAACAAGAGCCACAGGGACAGTCAGATCCCTACCACACC
Source organism: Myiopsitta monachus (assembly GCA_017639245.1). Classification (NCBI taxonomy): domain Eukaryota; kingdom Metazoa; phylum Chordata; class Aves; order Psittaciformes; family Psittacidae; genus Myiopsitta; species Myiopsitta monachus. Next base: position 27,582,953 of record CM029917.1, read on the forward strand.
TTGAAATCTGTATCCCATAGATTTATCCAGGGACAATACTGGAGTCCAAACGATCCTGATTCCGGACTAGTATCCTAAATCACAGCTTCATCTGTCCATTCTACAAAACAGAAAAATGAGAAGTTGTGCATTTCAGGAAAAGAGCGATGAGTTTTCGTTACTTGGCAACTGTCGCTCCCACATATCTTGGAAGAATCAGAGAACATCCTGCACTTCAGAGAAATCCACCAGCTTAGGTGAGGAGGAAGGGAACTGGCAGCAGATCCCTAAAATTTGAGCTGGGAAGATCTCTTGGGGCTCATGGAAGCAAAAAGTGCTTTATGTCTGCATGCTCCTCAGCTTGTCTCCTCAACGTCACTGTCTGCGTCAGTTACTGGGCTCTTCATGGTGAAATAATCCATTGTTCTGCCATTTCTGTCTCGCAGCGGCATTTCACAGCTATCTGAATGTGCTCTAATCCACCTGCCAGCTGCAATCAGCACACAGCATGGCTGCACTCCTGTCAGCCAAGATCTGAGCACCAGAAACAAAAACCTTCAAAAGAGGAATCAGCTAGAGATCTGCATGTGGAAACTGGGGAGGAGTCAAGCCTCAAGCGCGGTGGATGTATGCGCAGTGATAGCAAACCCAGGCGGTGAGGCCAGAGTACAATTTGACTTGCTCTCTGCAGTGGACTTCCAACAGGAATCAAGACATGATTATTAAAACAATAATTTAGGGCTTCAGTTGCTGGGAGCTAATCTCCAGGGTTGAACTCAGCAGATGGCTGTGTAAGTGGACCCCAGCTAATGCATTTATGCAGTGTTCAGCATTTTTGGTCCAGTTTTGTTGCTGACAACTTTGCGCTATGAAATCCCATTTCTCTTTCCTGGGTTAAATAAAAGAATCTAGTGGTTTCCAAGTGCAGATCTCAACTCGCTGAGACAACCCTGCAGTACCCAATTAAGTAAAGCTAAGATAGCAAAACTAGCATGGCAAGAATTGATTGAAACTGTCTGCTGCTTCAAGGAGTGCAATAACACAAGATTGCTACGGTGGCAAAGATGTCTTATGAAAGCACAGGGTACACTGGTCTCTGGAAGGTCTGCCTGGCATGGCAATCCTCCACTGTGTGAAATTTCAAGTGGCTTCATGCAAAATCAGTCGGAGTTGGGTGGTTAATAGCCAGTAGTTTGTTCGGAGTCCTGGTCTTTCTAATTATGCTCTTAAAAAGACACCAGCTAATCTCACTGCAACCAAGGCAGGTAGAACAGCCTGGCAAGAACTTCTCTCTCTGAAATACAGCTATTAAAGTACTTCTCATAGATTTCCCAGACAGCAGGGAGATGTTCTGGGGTATTTTAATCACGTACATACTATAAGAATAGTATAAGAAAAGATCATAGGAAATAAATGGAAGGGAGTTGGAACTCCTTTGGCTAAACCATTGCTGATCACAGGGTGTCTCACCTCTTCCAAGGCTCCTGTGATGGAGATTGCATCCACTCCCAAGGCACAGTCTGTTCTGAGCCCTTCCTAATGTCTAACTAATAAATCTCCCTTACTGAAATTCATTACTTCTTGTCCTCTGGCAGACACAGATAATAGCTTATTACCTTCTCTACTGCACCTTTACATATTTAAAGGGTATTATCATGCATCTCTTCCACCCCCTCCAGACTAAACCAAGTCATTTTGTTCTGTCCTTCCTCACAGCTCTTATTTGCTGCACCCCTGTTTGTTCGTGCTGCTCTCCTCTGAACTTTCTGTGTTCAACAGCCAGTAAGTTTGCAGGTAAACAAAAGGACTGAAGGAGGTGGAAATGTGAGGTTCTCTGAGCAATTGCTTTGTAGACTAGAATGCATAATTGGGAGCTGCTCTGTTCCAAACACAGTGACTGCCTCTACACTATGGCAGGAGACCAGAGTCTTTGTTTCCCTGTCAGCAGAGCTATTTCCATGTTCTGACTCATCAACAGCTGTCTTTAGACGGGCAAAAGCAGCAGCGCTTGCCAGCATTATTCAAGCCCTTGCATGTGAAACTAACTCTGAGGCAAGTTTTCCTACAAGTCGGATCTGCCTTGCGGAGTTCTGCCCCTTGTGGGTGTTGCCTTGTGTGTGCAGCTCAGGGTCTGTCTGTAGCATGACCGCACAAGATCCTGTTCTCTAGGACAAGGGGACACAAGTGACAGGAGGCCACAGTCACCATGTCCAAACTTGCCTTTCCCAAGGAACCTGGTGCCTTGCAGATGTATCTCTCTGAGCCAACCTCACTACTATTTCTTGTGCTGCCCATCAGCTTCCTGCACTCCCCATCCCTGCTGTGACTGCAGCAGTCACTTCCTTACCTCACAGGCCCAGGGGACCTTCAAGCTGTGGCTGGATCCCCACTCTTGGATCCTGTGGCACTGGTGAAGCAGGCTGCAGTCCCCAGACTCACCAAGGTGCCTGAGCAAACAGCGCTGCCAGCAGAGCAGCAGCACAAGGGCAGTGCTGACTTCTCACTGCCCCTGGTATCCCCAGTTCAGGGGGTCTTTAACTGCTACTTCTTTTGCTATGCCTCTAAGAACATCCCTTGCATTGTATTTCCTTGTAATAGGGATAGAAAATAAAGCTCTTTTCAGCTAGGTCTCTCTCCCATCTTAGATGAGCTGATCTTAAACTGCTGAGCTTTGCTTTCCTCTTCTGTGAAGCAGGACAAGTGCAGCACTCAGAGCCCTGTAAAACATGTCATATGTGCCAGCTGAATAGTGCTACTGCAGTAAAAAGCATTATAATTGAACACATCTTGCAACAATTACGTTTCCATCAGTTATGTATTAAGGAGGCAGACCTTACTTGGAAAGTGCTATTAAATACTCAGAGAAAAGCGAATTGTGAATTCTCAGGGGTAAATATTTATTCCAGACTCTCAAAAAAAGAGTAATGATCTGTGAATCCAGGTGTGGGAGGGTTTTAATGGTAACAGTGCCTGGAATTTTTCAGCAGCATCTACTGCTTTCAGAGCATGGACCAAAGGATGACCTCAGGCTTTGCTTCACTGATCATAAGCATTTCGGAATTGTTTGGGCAAGGATGATTCTAAAGAAATACCAACGCAGTTGTTTTCTGTTCTAAGGAAGCTAATTAAAAAAGCTGTTGGTTGTTTTTTTTTTAGCCTATCTTACTGTTGTCTTGTGCTGTCTTGTGCTTCCCTCCTTGATTATTGCTAAGACGTGCACTTGGAAGAGGGGCTTTGTCTGCTGAAACCATTTCAGAAGATGCTCTGGGCTGCAGTATCAGGAACAGCCTGAAGAGGAGGGTGAGGCACCCTGACTGCAAAGCAAATTTACTGTGTTGTCTGTCTACCTGGCGCAATCAGCAAGGCAAAAATTACATGTAGGTGACCTCCTGAGGTAGAATGTCTACCACAGCTAGATTAGGAAGCTAGAAAGCAACCTGTCATGGCTTTGATGGTCAGGTAATGTCTTCACTAATCAGTGGCCTGTATTGCATCAATTATTAGTGGAGCCATTTATTAACAAAACACTTCCCTCAGCCTCCCTGTGACCCTTTTATTCAAGGGTCTCAAAGTGGCACATTTTCCCCAGAGGATGGAGTCTATCCTGGGAAGTGACTGAACTGTTCCTTGTGGAAGTATGAGTTGCAACTCATAGCAAATATATTTGCAAGTAGATCAGTGAGCCACAGAATGAGGAAAGCCAGGTTTCCTAATGGCCTTATGCCCGCTGCCTGTCTCTCATGTCTAATAACATGTAAGCTCACACAAGTGGCAGTCTCTACCTGCTGTGCTCTTGCACAAAACTTTTCAAATACAACATCATGGAGACCTTGACCCCTTTGTCAAATCCTGTTGAAATCCATCAAGTGGTTTAAAAGTTCAATGGGGCTTTCTACCCCATTACTACTTCATTAATTTTGGAGCCATGGGACATTAAAGTAATTGTCTTTCTAGGGGACTGTATCTTAAAAGTTACCCTTCACCAGAGAACACCCCAAAAGATGTCAGTTGTTATGTGCATGTTAGCAGCCCCTTCTGTTTTCTTTCCTTAGAGGCCCTTGTGTGTGCCGCCCCCCTGGAATTTTTTACCTACTTATCCACCATTAAAGACAAACCTCAAGTCTGAGCTCTGGTTGCGCCTTTTACTAACAAGCACTAACAGGCAGGCACCAGCTGCACAGGAGTCCTATCAAATGGAAGATCTGGGGCATGATCTCCTTGTTCCCTCCAGTGCACTTGTTACTGTTTTGTCTTTTCAAGTTCTGCTTCAAGTCCTGGGTTCCCCTGATTCTTTGCAGGGCCATTCCACAGATGAATGGATCCTACTCTGAGAAGCTGCTTTCTGTTTCTCAGCATATATTTCCCCTTTGTTAAAGATTTCTCATTAGGTCTAGCAGTGCCCTTATGTATTTCTGGTATTTCTGGTATCCTGCACCATCTTAGGAGAAAAAAATGAAAAATCTCCTTCCTCACATGCCCACCTTTCACTGGGCCCACTCAAAAACCAGAACGCCAGTTCTGTGGCAAAAATTCTTCAGTTATGCATTCAGATGACTGGCAACTTATAAAAGCAATTTAAAAATGAGGATCCTAAATGGAATTTAATATATCCTTGTTCTTGCAGTGGTGGTAATTGAGTGTAGATTTGGTGGTTTTAATCTGGAGTTGCAAGGATCTGCATTCTTCTATCAGTCTGTTTTGATCTGAAAATTCTCATCTGTACTGTACTGTAGGCAGTAGGTTAGGTCAACCTGCTGTCTTAATAAACTGTCTCTTGGATGTTTGTGGGCTTTTTGATAACAGCCAGGACTTCTTGAGTTTCACAGTTGGCACAATGCTATAGAAAGCTCATTCCTTCTATTCCAATGGTTGTGCTAATAAATATGAGATACATGCCTTTGGCATTAGCAAATAGATACAGCCCCCACAGTACGACAAAGAAATGATTTTGGCTGGGACTTGCCAGTGGTATATTATCAGAGGGGATTGTATAAACAAGCCAGCACTCGTTAGAAGGAAGCATGGGGATCTGACTTCATTCCTGGATATCATCCTACTTCACTGTCCAGAAAACCTCTGTAAGACACTGGAGCTTGGAATGCTGGAGACAGCTTGACTGTGTCTCTCCATGTGAACTGTGCTGCTAAAGGTCTGTTCAGGGACCCTCCTGAGTGATTGTCATGGGTTCAGCAGCAGCAGTCATTTTTCTCCTTCTTGGTAGATGGTGCAGCGCTGTGTTTTTGATTTTTGGGCCTTGGAGCTGTGCTGATAACACCAGTGTTTTCAGTTACTGCTTGGTAGTGTTATGGTCTGGCCAAGGACTTTCTGAGCCTCATGCTCTGCCAGGGAGGAGGGGAGCCGGGAGGAAGCAGAGACAGGACACCTGACCCAAACTGACCAAAGAGGTTATTCCATACCACAGCACGTCATGCCCAGGATGTGAAAACGGAGAGAGTAGAGCCCTGGAAGGGTGTGGTGGTGCTCTGGGGGGTTCGCTGCTGGGGGGTGCACTGGCTGGGTCTGGCTTGGTGAGCAGTTGTATTCTCTTTCTTTGTATTTCCCTGTCATTATTATTACTGGTGGTAGCAGTAGTGATTTGTGTTATACCTTAGTTACTAAACTGTTCTTATCTCAACCTGTGGGAGTTGCATTCTTTTGATTCTCCTCCCCATACCCCCAGGGCTGAGGGAAGAAAGAGAGAGGAGTGAGTGAGTGAGTGAGTGAGTGAGTGAGTGAGTGAGTGAGTGAGAAAACTGCGTGGGAGGGGGTTAGAGACTTAAACCACGACAGTGATGAAGATGCCAACTCATTCTGAGGTATTATACAAAAAGAGACCCTGGCACCGAGTTCTGCTTGCCAGAGGCTTACAGACATTTAGAAGCATTCTGTTGTGCCAGCCGAGCCACAGCTCCTACTTCTTTAAATTCTTGTAATCAACAGACAACTGCTGAATGTGATAAGGCAAGGGTTTCAGCTCAAAACAGACTAAAAACAGGGAGGGGAGAGGAGACAGACAGCAGACAGATACCAGGTAGGAGATGCAGATGTAAAGCTTTGGTGTTCCCCCCTTCAGTGGAAAGAGTGGAGATGAGATTAGCAGTATTGCACTCAGTAATGGTATTATCCTGTACCAAACACCAGGAGATGCGGCTATTCTGAATGTCACTGTAAAAACATGAACTTCAGGGTCTTGATTCTCCACTCAGTTGCTCTGTTTGAAACCAGATTAACATCACAGAGAGCAGGATTGAACCTTTTGTGTTTGACAGTAGGAGCTGCTTTTTGTATTCAGGAAAACTGCCTCCTTGCCAAGTGGCACTTCAGTACTTGTCACAGAGAGTCCGTGCGGTGCAATCCATCAACTACCGCTGAATGGGAAGCTAGAGGATTTCATAGAATCACAGACTGGTTTGGGTTGGAAGGGACCTTAGAGATCATCCACTTCCAACCCCCCTGCCATGGGCAGGGACACCTTCCACTAGAGCCGGGTGCTCAAAGCCCCATCCAACCTGGCCTTTCTTTCCTAGACGTGCCACTGAAGGTCCAGCAATGGTGCACACCGTCAGCATCCCTACATACCCTAAAAGTGACATCAGAGAGCAAATCAGACCTTCCATGCTATCATATGCACTGCAGAGCAGGAGAATGAACAAGACTAGAGGGTTTCACACCTATTCAGTATATCCCAGACAAACTGTACCATTATCTGAACTCTTTCCAATATACTGCTAATGGTTTCACGTCCCTCCTGTTCTTAATTTTCCCATTTTATGTCCAGGGGAAGAAATGAGTGCAAGGAGTGTCATGTTCTGGTGGGTATCTCTTAAAAAAAAATGTATTTAATTATCTTGCACGAGGCAAGATTTAAAAAAACAACCTCAGTGCTTTGGGACCAGAAATTAGTGGAGTTGATCATGGCTCCCAGGTCCTGAGGGAGCTCATTTTGCAGTTTCAGCTCAGATCCAAAAAAGCTCTGCTGTCTCCCACCCAGTCAAGCTTTACCCCTTATTGCAGGCAACCTGTTGTGCTGTGCCAGGAATAGAAGCTGTTTGCTCTTGATTTCACTGCTGGTACTGTGTTGCCTTTTATTATACGTCCACACTGCAATAAGGAGTGTGGCCATAACTTCTGTCAACCTTTCTTGCATTTTTGAGAAGGAATTAAGTAACAGCCCACAGCCGCTGTCAAGTCCTGCTGTTCTGGTGAGAGCTGTGGCTATGGGCACCATGCTGAAAGGGGAAACTCCACAACGATAGGAACAAATGCTTATCTGGATCCAGTTCATGGCCGCCCCTCATCTTCCCTTATGATCTTCCCTCCCCTCTTGGCAGCCCACCCCTCCTCTCCCTTCATCATCTCTCCTCATGGCTGCCCCTCCTCTCCCTTCATGACCCTCCTTCATGGCTGCCCCTGCTCTCCCCTCATGATCTTCTCTCATGGATGCCCCTCCTATGCCCTCATGATCTTCCCTAATGGCCGCCCCTCCTCTCCCCTCATGATCTTCCCTAATGGCCGCCCCTCCTCTCCCCTCATGATCTTCCCTAATGGCCACCCCTCCTCTCCCCTCATGATCTTCCCTCATGGCCCCTCCTCTCCACTTATGATCTTCCCTAATGGCCGCCCCTCCTCTCCCCTCATGATCTTCCCTCATGGCCCCTCCTCTCCACTTATGATCTTCCCTAATGGCCGCCACTCCTCTCCCCTCATGGTCTTCCTTCATGGCCACCCCTCATGTCCTCTCATGATCTCCCCTCATTGCCACCCTTGCTCTCCCCTCATGATCTCCCCTCATGGCTGCCCCTCCTCTCCTCTCATGATCTTCTCTCACAGATGCCCCTCCTATGCCCTCATGATACTCCCTTATGGCCACCCCTCCTGTCCCCTCCTATCTCCTCATGGCGACCCCTCCTCTTCCCTCATGGTCTTCCCTCATGGCCACCCCTCCTTTCCCCTCATGATCTTCCATCATGGCCGCACCTCATCTCCCCTCATGAGCTCCCTTCATGACTGCTCCTCCTCTCCCCTCATAATCTCCCCTCATGGCCACCCCTCCTCTCCCCTCATGATCTTCCCTCATGGCCACCCCTCCTCTCCCCTCATGATCTCCCCTCATGGCTGCCCCTCCTCTCCCCTCATGATCTTCTCTCATGGCCGCCCCCACTCTCCCCTCATGATCTGCCCTCATGGCTGCCCCCACTCTCCCCTCATGATCTTCCCTGATGGCCGCCTCTCCTGTCCCCTCATGATCTCCCCTTATGGCCGCCCCTCCTCTCCCCTCATGATCTCCCCTCATGGCCGCCCCTCCTCTCCCCTCACGATCTGCCCTCATGGCTTTCCCTCCTCTCCTCTGCTGGTCTCCCCTCATGGCTGCCCCTATCTCCCTCTCCCTTCCCACCCACCGAGGTACTGCCCGTGATCAAGGGGCCGCAAGGCTGGGGTGTTCCTGCCGGTGAGCTGTGCACAGCTCTGCTTCAATTGCAACTTCCAAATCGGAATGAAATGAGAGTTTTCGACCGCAAAAGCCATCTCCTTTCCTTTATTGGCAATAAAGAAGAGACGGGAACGCTTGCCTCGCCTGTTCTGTGCTCTTCATTACTTGCACTAACGCACCACGAGCTTTCTCTCCTCCCTCAGGAACCCTCTATAGCCTTTTTAACGGCGCCTCCTCTCCCGGCTGTCATTATTTTCATCACCTAACATACCAGAATCATGGCCTGGTTTGGGCTGAAGGGACCTCAAAGCCCATCCAGTTCCTACCCCTGCCACGGGCAGGGACACCTTCCACTACTGCAGGTTGCTCCAGGCCCCTGTGTCCAACCTGGCCTTGAGCACTGCCAGGGACGGGGCAGCCACAGCTTCTCTGGGCACCCTGTGCCAGCGCCTCAGCACCCTCACAGGGAAGCATTTTTTCCCCTGTGCACTAACTGTGGCTATAGCAGCCTTGCAGAGCAACTGCAATCTTCGTGATCCTGCAGGATTAAATGAGAGGTGGGTACAGTAACTCCATCAGTTTGATGCCTGGTTTTTTTGGATAAAACAAGAAGTTACCTTTTGCTACCTAAATGAAGTATATAACTTTTGGTTCCTTTTCTCGCTTGGTAATTTTGTGCTGTGCCTGGTCAATACGGACACATTGAAGAGACAAGGTTTTGTTGCTTTGTAACCCCCAACTCCCCAGACACCTGGGTACATAATTAGAAACACTGTAAATGTTAACATTGCTGAGATCCCTCATGCTCATTCTTGCAAACAGCTCCCAAACATGCCAGAATTCATCAGCAATACAACAAATCCCTTTTTGCTTTTCCACTGGTGCCATTGTATAAATAGTAACATCTTTACTGCAACATTTCTGAGGGAAAAGGGGCTCCTTTACCCCTCCACAGACAGACAGACGCTCCTTCGCTGTCTCCAGCCCTCTGATGGCTGCTCCATCACGCTGCTGCAGTTACTGTCAGCACAAAGACTGTGGACGGCAGGGTGAGACGGGAGCTGTAGCAGATGTGTGCAGGGCTATGGAGGAGCTGGTTCAGCGTGGTTGTACTCCCAATGGAAAGTGTGACCCCACGGTCACCAGCATAGTTGTCCTAGTAGTTTAAAATGGCTTAGGACTAATGAGAACAGCTCCTGGTGACTGCAGCTGGTCTACCGGAGTGCTCCTAAATTTCCCTGCACACCTCCTTCACCACAGATGAGGCTCAGCACAGGTCCCATGGGGGTTTTAATCCCTCCACCTCCACCGTGAAGATCACCCCCCAGAGTTCCTGGCAGTGTTTCCCTCCTCGCTTCCACGCTGTCTCAATCTCACACAGCTTTTGCTTCAAGGGCTGGTGTCACGAAAGCCCCTTGGAAGATGGTGCTGTTTGAGGGACTGACACAGAGATGATGTCAAATTGCACTGAGAAAAGAGGCCTCAGCCGCACGTTACAGCCTGACAACATTGTGTTGATTGAATAGGAGAAGGGATTCAGCCTTGGAAAGCTTTGCAGATGAGGGAGCTCGAGATGGATGAAACTAATAATAATCTGCTACGATTTCTCATCTATTTAAGCAGACGCTGAGTGACTCTTCAAAAGTAAAGGCTGGTACCTGCTCTAGCTCCGCATGCCTGGCTGCCTTCTGAACTCCCTCAAAGTGGTCTTTGTACTTTATCAGGGAAATGAAGAGGGAGATCCCTGTGCAATCTGTCTCCATCATTACCTTTCATTTTTTGAGGTAATGATGCATAAGGTGTCCAAGGGGAGCATGCCTTCCCCTTCCTGACACAGCAGGTACTCCTTTGTAAAGTCCCTTGGGCTTACAACAGATACCACTAATTATTGATAAATTATTAATAAATACTAACTACAGCATATTAATTTACATGCTGTTGATATCATACTTCTGACATAAAGCCATTATGTCCATGGAAGAGTCAAGATGCCAAATTGAGGTGCCTGAGTTCTTAACACCGTCAACAGCCCGCATGCCATAAGTAACTCCTCCACGAACAACAACGGAAGCACAGCCACTGTCCTTCAAGCTGTTTTCTCTTGAATTTTCAGTTATTCATGAGTCCTGCAAAACCTTTTTTTTTTTTAAAAATATATATATTTGGCTAGGTAATAATTCCAACAGTATTCTAGCGTATCGATCTGCAGACAAGTACGAAGCTCTGGAAAAGCACAAGGTTGTATGAAGCCACACAGTGTTTAATGCGGAACAGACAGTTCACCACCAATCATTGCACATAAACACCAGCAGAACACATAAACGCCTGTAGAACTTCAGGAGAATAACTAACTGGTTGCAGATTTCATACTGGCTGTTGTATCGCTGCTCTGTGCTGTTTATTAGTGTCTTACTAGACAAGAGGAGCCCTTATTGTGCTTCTCTGAGATCCAAGAAGGCACGAGATCGATGTGGTTTATATTTCTCTAAAGTTAGAAGTCATGATGCAAAACACAGAAATAGGCATGGATAGATAAAAACGACGCAATGTGTAATTTGAAAAACATGTTAAAGCACGGACTGTGCAACATCCCACTCTCCAAAAGGTGCAAAGCAAAAGCGTTATGAGAGCCCTAAGAGGCTATTTGTTCTCTGGGGAGCAGAACACTACATTTTAGTGTTCACGGAAACAGAGAAAACAATTACTTTGTTGTGTTTGGGAACGTCTATTCCCCAAAACTAATGGGAAATGTTGAATAAGAAATGCTGGGATGCAATGACCCCAAGAATACTTGAAGCTGCTGCCATTTCCTGGCAGAGGGATCTGTTGGCTCTCATGTCGCTGCGGTGGCATGGTGCTGGATGTACACCCGGCTGTCTGTGGAACACCCACCACCTCAGCCAAGTGGCACTGAGCTTTCTCACATCTGAACCTCATGCTGCCACTTCATCTGCCTCATCACCAGGAACGGGAAGCAGGGCTGGCTGCACTGCCAAAGGAGCAGAGCTCACCTCCTCCCTCATGAGGGGAAGGGGCAGGCCTGTACCTGCTGCTCCGAGACCATCAGGTAGACAGGCTGTGGTAAGCCACACCAGCGGCCTGGCCGGCACCACTGGACAACGCAAGCACACGGCTCTACTTCGAGGAAACAGAGCCCTCTGCTAACTGCGTCCTAACGGTGCCGCGTTCCGCTGCACCCGCTGTCCGCCGCCGCCAGGAGAACACGAGAGAACCAAGCGGCACGCAGGCGGGCACCAGGCGGGACCCGCGCCCCGCCTATTCCCCGCCTCCCGCCTATTTCCCGCCCCTCCCCGCCTCCCGCTCCTTCCCGCCACAACGCCAGGGGACGCTGCCCAGCCCCGCCCTCCGAGCCGTCACGCCGCCACCCGGACGTTGCCGCCGGCACTTCCGGTGTCGGTGCCGGTGGTGTCCCGGTGGTGTCCCGGCGCTCGGGGCCCGGCCTGCCGCCGGCGCGGCATGCCGGTGTGGGCCGCCCCGCACAGCCCGCCCCGCACGGCCCGTCCGAGCGCTCCTCTCCATGCGGCTGGCCCGTAGCTCCGGCGCTGCCTCCCCCGCGCCGCTGCGCCCCGGCTGGGATGTGACCGCGGCTCGCTGCCTGTCCCACCGCGCGTCCCCGGTGCTGCCCGGTGAGTGGCCGAGGCGCTGGGGCTTTTCCTCGGGGGGCGCGTGGGAGGGAAGTTCTCCAGTGCTCCGCGGGCGCCGTGCGGGAGATAGGACCTGAGTTTAATGGGCTTGCCCGGGATTAGAGGCTGCGTGGGGCCGAGGTCGGGTCAGGCGTGGGCTGCGCCTGGGCCCGGGTAGCGTTGCCCTTTACCACCTGAGAGTTCTCGTGTCTTCTCTGCCTCCCAGTGCCCCAGAGGCTGCGGCCATCATCAGTGTGAACCGAGGAGCCTTTAGAGATCTGGTGGCTTGAGAGGCTTCCGTGCTTATCCAGGCTCTGGCCTCGCTTTTGGGAGCATGGCTGTGGTACCTTGTAGCTGGACACCTGCTTCCTGGGCGTGAGGCTTTTCCTGGATTGCCAAACTGAACTGTGAGGTTCCTGGGGAGTTGCAGCTTTGGAGTGCAGATACAGTGTGCCTGCACTGAACTGATGGGGTTGAGGTTGTAGTAATAAAAGTGTTTTCTTCTAAAAGTTGATAACAACTAACACGTACTTACCTTAGTAACAGCCAAACTCATATGCCGTTGGTGCTGGCAATTTACAGAGATGATCAAGAGTGGTCTTTGTTGTGAGAAATTTGGTATAACTTGGCAAGTGCATAACATAAAATACATGTTTTTAGCAATGGAGGCCCCATATGATGGCACTGAAGTAACTGTGGTAATGGAGGAAATAGAGGGCACTTACACTTATGCATCATCACCAGTGCCATCTAAGAAGAAAAAGAAATACAAAAGCACTGGTGAGCATGGAGAAAAAGCCAAAAAGCCTAGGTAAGTTCTTCGTGTCTTCATTCAGCTCCTGTGTGCTGTGGAAGCAGTTTCTCATGAGAATGAATTTTGCAGTATGCTTGGAACTCTTAATACTGTAAAATGTCACATAGAAAGCAATATTTTGACACTTTGAGCCTACTCTGATACTCTTGTCTTTAGAGGTGCTACCATTGCTTGATGTAAAGTTTGTCTACCCCAGAATAATTTGCCTTAGCCTCTTTCTCCCTGCTTAAGAGGTTCTTCCCAGAATCTTAGTTTTCATTTGGTTAAAAACCACATTTACAGGTACAATTGAATGTAACATACTTTTCATTTGAGCTTGAGACAACATAAAAGTTGTAGATTTCTTTTGCCAGAAAAATTTGTGCAGAATGCCCCTAGCATTGTGATGTCTGACTTCATTTCAGATCTGCTTACCTCCTCTACTATTACGATATTTACTTGAAAGTACAGCAAGAGCTCCCCCACCTCCCTCAATCTGAAATCAACAAAAAGATCAGTGAGAGCTGGAGATTGCTCAGTGTGGCTGAAAAAAGCTATTACTTGGAGAAAGCCAAGTTAGAGAAAGAGGGATTGGACCCGGTAAGTCTGCTTCCTGGCAGCTCTTTGCTGCGTAAAGAGAGGCACATAACTGCTCACGCAGCCCTGTGTGTTGGATCATTTAACTGCAGATTCCAGTTTGTATTCCTGCTTAGGAGAGCCTGTAAAGAAGCAGTGTGTGAGGCCCCTGTGCCTTGCTTTCGCTTTCTGTTCAGTAAGGGATAATGTTTTGAAATTCTTGACAAGATATGTCTAATACCTGCTGATGGGGATAGTTATTTTTGTGTTGTGTCGTCAGGGTGACTGATGGTAAAGTGGGTGGTAAAACCAGGGCTGAGAGGGATTCTGCAGGCTCTGTCAAGGGGGAAATTCTCAGCAATCTACTTCAGGAAACAATTTAAACTTCAGGCTCTAAAATAGCAGGATTAAGACCTGAATCTCTTCCCTTTCTCTTATTTATTTATTCTGTACTCTTTTTTTGCCAACAGAATTCCAAGGTGTCCACTCTAGCTGCAGTAGTTCCAGACATTCCAGGTTTCCGTAAGATTCTTCCTCGCTCAGATTATATCATTATTCCCAAAACCACTCTTCATGAAGAGAGGAGCAGGCAGTCTCTGGAGCTGTGCGTCACACAGGGTCAGGCAGCGTCCGAAGGCTTAAGGGCTTCCACGAACATCACCAGTGTCCCCCCTGATGCTGTGCAGAACATCCTTTCTGTGGACTCAAGCCATGTGGGCATTTCTGAGCAGTGTATTGCCATCGAAGGGCTGGCAGAAGACACTGCTTCCTTCACCCAGCCAGATGCTGTGGAAGAAGCAGTTGCATCGGAGATTCTCTCTCATTATGTTGGGCCTGTGACGGAGAAAGTGGCGGGAGATATCCTCTTGGATGAGGCTTCTTTGGAAATAGAAGGGCAACCGTATCAGACAGCTCGGGTAGTTATTGAGGAGACTCTAGTTAGCAACTCCCCAGACATGTCCAGTGGGAGCATAGCTGTGGCCCGTCCTCAGGTGTCAGATGGTGTGTCTGTGGTGACCGTGGTGACTGGGAGGGTAAGTTTTAATAGTGAGACTCAGACTCCTGCCAGACTCTCGCCTGAAATGCTCCAAGTGCTGCTTAACACATTTTACTTAAGATTTTTGGTAGCTGCAAGAGGCTTAAGCTCAGTGGGGAAGGAAACGGCACCTTTTGTAACTGTGATTAGAGTCTCTGCTTGCAGATTGGCTCTGCCATGTGCTGATATAATTTCTGTTTTAAGATGGCTGCTTGAGGTTTTTAAATTTTTTCTTATGAAAATACGTGGGGTGGGTTCTGCAGTTGAACTACAAGATTTTAGGGAGGAAAAAGTGTTACCTCTGCTCCTGATAGCTGTTTTTTGGTTGCAGAGAGGTAGAAGGGAGTAATTTTAAGTTGAGGTTTTAGGGATAGGTTATAGAAACCTTTATTTTGGTAAGGATTGGATTTGCTGGTTTCAATTTCAGTCTGTAAAGAGGTTAGTAATTTCCGGAGTGGACCTGCTAAGGCCGCTGCTTTTGAAATGATCACTCTTGTTTCCTGCTTTCTGTTCTCACCAGTCCTTAAGACACATGTTCAATGGTAGTGTTCATGAGAGGGTGGGACACAGATCACCATGTCTCTTGTTTTCTACATTTATTTTCCCTTTGACTTCATTTTAGGATACTGAAGAGAGCAGCTCCTCCACACCAGCTACACAGTTCATTATGTTGCCTTTGCCAGCTCATTCTGTTGTGGAGAGCCCAGCGTCAATTAAATTGGTAAGAGATTCAGAGGCTTGTGTGGTATTTTAAGGTATGGATATGTCACTATAGGTTTTTCGTAGCTAGAGTAGGAAGGGTTTGATCATGGTCCAGTTTGGAGCCATTGTGTCAGTTTGTATCTTGTCCCTGGTTTTATGCATTTTGTGTGCTAATGGGGGTCTCTGAATTTCTGAAGTGTCTTATAGGGCCTCTTTCTGCTGCCTTCTTCCTCAAGGAGTTCCTGGAAACAGTAGATAATGCTGTCACAACACACTGGCCAATAGCACTTTGTATTGCCCTTTCCAGGGTCTGTGTAGCCGTCTGTCCCCTCCACTTGGATGTGTATTTGTCTTCATAAAATGCCAATGTCCATCCCTTTAAGGGCAAGAATATACTTCTTTGACAGGAAAACATGAGCTTCCCAGTCTCATTGTTGGCTGTTGCTTTGGCCATGTGACAGGAGAGGAGCAGTCACTGAAGGTTTTAAGAACTTACGTAAAAGGTTTTGTGGCCTGTTGTATTAGGAAGAATACCATTATTTCTCTTCAGTCTAGCTACTACAGCTACCTGTGTTTCTGTAGTCATTATAGGAATTCATTGTACAGTCAGCACTGAGCTCCTTGGGTTGTATAAGTTAGCCTCTAATCCTGTTTTCCAGGCCCTCTATACTTCCAGCTGGTGGAAAACTGCAGATATTTATAGTGGCACATAGCGTCATATTCTTCCAGGTGTCTTGGGGAGACTAGAAGTACCTCAGGTGTTAGTTCCTGAGAAGTACTCAGCTTAAATTGTCACATTTTTTTGACAGCAGGACTTCCATTTCTCAAGAAACCCCATACCTAGTTAGGGACCTATGGCACAGCAGCTGCCTCGGGAGTGTGGAGTTCAGAATATCAAGTGTTGTGCTAACAGAAACTCAAATGTGTTGATACAGTTGTCCTGGCAGAGATGGCTGGTTCTGCTTTAGTTGGCTTTATAAATAGTGCATGATGGTGCTGCTGGTGTTACAGTAGTTCACAGCAAGTTACACTAAAGCACCAGGGAGGTGCTTGACCACTGCATCCAACAGTAAATCACCAATGAAAACTGCCTCTGCATCGTGAGTACTTGGCTTCATGTCTTGTTGCTCCATTGGCATGAGTCTGTTAATCCTATCTTGCCTTGCTGTGGACTGCTGTTTGAATCGTTTTCTTACTCTCTTACTATGATTTACTCAGAACTGTTACATCACTGTAAATGCAAGATTAGCGTCTCCTTATGGTAGGTTATGCATTGCTCATCTCTGCTCTGCAATTTGAACTTAATTCTGGTAATAGTGAAGACTTGTATAGACTGAGCATTTACACTCAGAGTAGTTATGGTGCTGACTCACTCTGATCCAGCTGTGTGGTGGTTGATCAGTGAAAGGAATAATAGTGGAGTGCTGGTGATTTGCTGAATAACACTTTGTAAAGTGCTTATGAGGAAAAAGGGAACAATGAGCTCAGCTCTGTGGTTTTTTCAGCTCTGTAGAGAAATTCTTGACAACTCTCGTTTCAGACAACCACCTATACTCGAAGGGGACATGGAAATTGCACCAATCCTGGCTGTTCCTTCACTTATGTCACCAGGCATAAGCCACCAAAATGCCCATTATGTGGGAACTTCCTGGGAGGGAAATGGATCCCAAAGGTAAATTTGTCTTTCTTTCCCTGGTTTTTATACAAAAAGTGCTGTCTTTGTGAATGTCTGATATTTCTAGATGTGTAGGTCTAGCACAGGAAGTCAGATAATGCCAGAAGCAATCCTTGTCCTTGTGTTCCATAGTTCCTGTGACTGGAAGGCATTGCCTGTTCTTCCTGCTGCAGCCCTAGCTGAGCTCAGGAACTTGGTCCAGCCATTTATTTTTTTGTAATTTATCTATATTTGAAATTCTACAAATTGAGGTTTTCTGTGGTCTTTCAACATTTTTTCAACAGAAGGGAGGAACAGTTCTCAGCTGTAGTAGGTATATGATCCTTTGGGAGCCAGCTAATAAAGTTGATCTAGTGGTAGCTGAAGTGCCTTTGGGTATTGTTGACTCATGGCCACGTGTCTGATCATTCATGATGTTCTGACCTTTGGCTGGAAGGATCACCAGGTGTTGGTGGAGTTGTGAAGTCTGTTTGAGTGGAAGAGTCTTCCTCCACATGGTACCTACTCTGCCCAAATTGTTGGCATCTCTACTAGCTGTGTACAGTAAAAACCACTTGCTCCTGAAACTTTGGCAATGTCATGGTAACTGGTCAGCTCTGAATAGGTGTGTGTTCTTCCTTAAATCTCTGTCTGAAAAAAGCTACTCAAGCACAAGTTCAAGGATAGTCGGTGTGACATTTTGCATTGACGTTCAGTGGCTTTTTATTGATTAGTTCTGAAGCTTCTTTATTTCGTTTCCAGATCCATTAAACATTTAGGGGCAAGAACTTGTAGGCAGCTTACAAACTCTGTAGTGTCTGATCTGATGGCTGGACTTCCTGTGTGGTAGGGCACAAATAGTGATGACGGTGTCTTAGCTTTTGTTCTGTAAACCTGCTGAAGTAGATGACTAATGGCAAAAACATGTTTCTGGCTAAATGTGGCATGCCTGCTCCTGTTAAATCCTGCATTGATTAGAGCTGAAAACTTTAAGAGGAGTTTTCCTGCTTTCAGTTTCATTCTACTCTTCTGGGAACACGTTTGCATAAACAGTTCAACTTTTTTCCTATGGTATCATGCCTGGGAAAAACATGCACCAGCAGATTTTTTAACTGGCAGTAACATCAGTAGAACTGAAACTAAATATGTACATACCATTTTGTTCCTTGGGAAAGAGTGTAGGTTATAAGATATCGAGGCTGGATTGGACTGGGCCTTTGAGTAACCTGGTCTAGTGGAAGGTGTTGGAACTAGATGACCTTTAAGGTCCCCTCCGAACAAACCATTCTAAGATTGATTCTGTCTGTTTTTAAGCACCTGGATTATCTTTCTGAGTATGAACTCTGTAGAGAGCTTGGAATTAATGAGTTTATCATGTCAGAAGCTCTTGGTTCCATTTCTGATGTCCTTTTGCATACCAGTTCAGTGTTACATCAGACCTTTGTTGTCTCCAATACATGGGGTCTATAGCCTTAGCCTTGAAGGTAACATTTTTCTTAAAGCCAGAAAACCTTCCTAAAGTAATTCTGTTTCCTGACTTGCTCAAATGTATGATTTTCTGAACGCACATATCAAAAGACAGGAAGATAGTTCTCTATCTAACTCCCTCTGGTTTCTCAATAGTGTGAAAGGACAGACAGCATCAGAGAGCTGAAGCTTTGAAAGGGGAGTGTAGGAGGTGGGCCCTTGTTACAGAGGGTGGTGGGTGAGTTTGTGATGTTAGTGCTAATGGTGGTATTTGAGGGAGTTTAAGACAGACTGATACTTCACAGTAAACAGTGTCTAAAAATAATGCATGGAGGGCCAGGAGGCTAGGTAAAATGTTAACAGAGGCTTGCTTTCATAGGAGATGATGTCTTTCTGCTCTTGTACAACTTGCTGCTTAAACACTTATGATTCTGTTGGTTTGATCCAGCATTAAATAAGCCATGGCAAATCTGGCATATGTGAAGGGAACTTATCTATTAAAGTGTAGAGCTCTGAAATATAACTATCTCTTTATTTCCAGGAAAAGCAACCAAAAAGCAAATCTGAGCCGAATTCAGGCACCTCTCTTAAAACTCCAGCAGCTAAAAGAGGTCAGCAATCAGTATTCACAGAGCCAACGGCTGTGAGTGAAAGTACCTCCAAGTCTGCCCTGGAAAGCTCTGAAGCTGTCAGCCAGCTGCTGAATGCTGTGCCTGTTGGAGGGCAAATGCAGGAAATGGAGTGGGAGGAAGTGATTGTCTCTGAGGCTCATGTTCTTGCAAGCAGTGTGCTTGCTGAAGATGGACGGAGTGGTACTGGGGTGATGCTGAGTCAAGAGAGTCAACGGCAAGGAGAGCCTTCTACAGAGCAGGCAGAGAAAGATGGTGTCGGGATGGGGATGCCACTATCTTCTGAGGTGCCGAGTCCAAGTGCTTCTGCAAAAAAGCCAGTGGGGTGAGTCAGTTTTCCGTGTTATGGGAGCATATGATGTCTTTTGTGTACTGATGGGACTAACCCAAGAAATTGAAAGCCATTGGCAGTGCTTCCTGTAAGACCTGTTCTGTTTGCTGTCTGTTTTGTCCTAGTTCTGGATTGTTCCTTTGTGATTTTGTTTATCAGGGCTAGTATTTTTTAAGTGACAGACTGTGGTCACAGGGCAGATATATCGTTGGTGCTGCTTCTCCTTTCACAATAGCTGTGATTATTGTGCTAATAAAACACACCCCAGGAAAGAAGAAAATTGAGGTTGAGGAGGAATAGATGGAATTTTTTACCAGTTGTAGCTCTCCTCTTTCAGAATTGATGCTCCAACTCCTACACACAAAGGACAAGAAGTAAAGAGTAAACCAAGACCAAAGCCCTCCTTGCTGGCTGCAGCAAGACCCATGCGAGCCATTCTGCCTGCACCAGCCAGCGTGGGGAGAGAAGCCAGCACTGAGCAGCCAAGCAACAGACAGGCTTTTGGGAATGCTGGTAAGAGTTGTATTCTCTGGAATGCTTTGGGAGAGGTTGTCTGTCTTCACCACATTGAAGTGCTCTCTCTCACATAATAAGATAGGTCTGAAGGGAGATAGTGACCTATGCTAGAGAAAAAAACTGAGTGTGTCTTAAATGGGCCATGAAACACCTGCTTGGGTCGTTCCAAGTTCAGAGGAAAAAATCTCACATGACTACGATGGCATTTAGCAAAGATGTTGAATGAAACAGGTCCTGTTTTCTCATATCTAACCTGCTGCATCCCTTTTCTCTTTCAAGACAAGCATTCCCCTGTGAGAACATCAGGCTTGAAGCCCAGTACACTGAAACAATTGGGCCAGTCAATTCTGCAGCCACCAAGTGCCGAGGAGCGAAAGGTACCTATGGTTTATTCTTCAAATGCATATTATTTTCCTGTTTGTTTCTGTGTGTTTTGTTGGTTTTCCTTTCACAGATGATACTACCTGAGTGATGAGAAATAGAATATAAAAATGTAGCAGTCTTATGGTAAGATCTATGACTGACAGCTTTTATCATACAGCTCAAAAGCAGCATGAATGTGAGATGGCTGGGTGTAGAACTGAACTGAGAAAGGCTGTTGGGCACTCCTTCTGTTGGCTGCATTGAGAAACTCCCAGTTACTTGCAGAAAATGTTTTGAGAATCTGCTAGTGCTTTGATAATCTGACATGCAATACTGAGTATAGAGTTTTTCACCTGTGAAATATGACAGAGTATGCCAAGATGCTGGAATACTGCTGTGTGAATTGTAATGCCTTAGTATGCAAAACAGTGTGTTGTAGTCCTCTGATATTAAGTGAACATTAATTGATTTATTGCAAAGGGAAAAATGCTAATAGATATTGCTTACAGGATGTATGTATTCAGAAGTAGATATCTCATGGGTGTTTGGTTTTTTTTCTGCTTTCAATCTCTAGCTCCACAGTGCTTTGACCAGCAAGGCATCTCAGGTTAAAGTAGTGGAGGTCAAGCCAGACATATTCCCTTCCTACAAGTACAGCTGCACTGTAACTTTGGTGAGCATTTTTCAGATGGTCTGACTTGTGCTGCAGGGGGTGTCATCTCTGGGGTAG
The DNA here is from genome assembly GCA_017639245.1 of Myiopsitta monachus. Classification (NCBI taxonomy): domain Eukaryota; kingdom Metazoa; phylum Chordata; class Aves; order Psittaciformes; family Psittacidae; genus Myiopsitta; species Myiopsitta monachus. The sequence continues at coordinate 27,603,804 of CM029917.1, forward strand.
ACTGTTCTGTGACTTTCCCTTACTGACTTGCAGAAATGTATCTCCTATTTAGTGTGAGACGATCTGTACTTTGTGTATCATCTGTTGACCTAATCCAGGGTGACTGCATGCTGTTAAATCTTGTTAAGTACTAGATTTTCCTTCGTGTCCTAGTGTAATCCCCACCCCTCCTTGAGTTCAGCAGGGAGGGTCAGTGCTTTCTGAAAGAATTCAATGTGTGAGTGTTTGTGGTCTCTGGAACTGGCCCCAAAATGTTTGAATGCCAGTTAAAAGTATTCTGTGCAAAGTGACAGGGCCTGTTTGACCTTTAAGTGGGGCATTGTAAAGTGAGGGAGAAGCATGATATTCTAGCAGACTTTTCTAAAACCTTATTGGCATAGTATCACAAAAATATTTAGGGTGGAAAGGACCTTTGAGATCATCAAGTCCTACTGTTAAAAGTCTAAGATGTCTAAAAGTCAAGCTCAGTAAATACTTTTTTTGTGTCATTCAGGATTTGGGATTGGCAACGTCACGCGGCAGAGGGAAATGCAAGAACCCCTCTTGTAGCTATGTGTATACAAACAGGCACAAGCCACGCATCTGTCCAAGCTGTGGATACAATCTTGCCAAAGACAGAGCTGAGAAAACAGCAAAATCCCTGGTAAGGTTCAGAATAATTTGTATTCTTAAAAGGCTGTTGTGGGGTGGGCAGGGAAGTACCTTAGTTTGCTAGTGCCCATGGGAACATGTTATTGTTTTTTCATTATTGTAAGCTTTTGTAACAATAATGTCCTATTGCAAACACTCGTGATGTTACTGTCCAACTCCTGCAGCATTGGTGTTTCAGGCTGAGAATGAGCCTGAGAGCACTCAGTTCTACCACTGGATGTCTCTGTACCTTAAAAATGCTTATAACTTGGTACATGCTGGGGAAGTCACCCCTACAGTCACATTTGTTGTGTCAGCTTTGCTGAACTTAGGACTTCATCAAGAAACTCCCAAGTATGCTCTGTTTGTGACCAGTTTGTGGCTAATGTCAGTTAAGTTAGTACATCTTCTATTAGCGCTTCCTATTTTTAAGGGCCTGTAGTGCAACTTTACTTCCAGCCTGAATTTATTTCAGGGTGTAGTATTTATTTCCTGTTGTAGAAAGGTGGTTTTCAGCTGCCTGCTGTTCTACATGGATGTAAATCATAACTCTGGGGTTGGTTGGTTTGGGGATTTTTTGCATTTGAAGTTTCAGAGCTTGGCTTTTCTCATACAGAATTGCTTAAAAAAAAGAAGAGGAGAAAAAGGAGGTGTCCTGTTCTTAGCTGAAATGCCCACTCAGCACATAGACAGGGTGCATTTTAGTCTCTGTGGTAATATGACTCTTCCACTTGTCTTTTTTATTTTGAAGAACATAACTGTGTAATGTTTTTGAAGCAAACAAACTGAAATGGCCTGTGTGAAACTCAAGTGTAAGCAGCTGTGTCAGGAACAGCAGTGCCCTTAGCTCAGCTTGCATTTTGAGAGGCATGTGCCTCCTCTCTTCCTCATTTAGTTTGTTTTCTTATTTTCTGGTTCTAGATGTGTTTAACATTCCTGTCACACGGTTGGCCTCACCCTCTTGATCCTCAGTCCAAATGCTCCAGTTTAATGACAAATCTGATGGTTTTAGCAGTATTATAGGAGTTTCTGAAAGGCTGAGCTCTGTAATTAAGTCGAATCTGCTGGGTACAAAGATTACTGTGTTTCTCCTACCTTTTTTGTCTTCTCTGGGCTTCTTAACATTTCATCCCATGCCTGCCTAGTTGAATATGTTTCACTTGCTTTTTAGGAGGTGAGTCCTGGTCAGTCTGATGTGCTGAACACCAGTGAACCCTTAACCCCCTCCCAGAAAGAGATCCAGCGTCAGTCCACGTTGCAGTTGCTGCGCAAGGTAATGCAGATCCCAGAGAATGAATCGGAGCTGGCCGAGGTCTTCACGCTCATCCAGGAACTCAACAACTCACGGCTCATCCTGTCCAACGTGAGTGAGGAGACAGTCACCATAGAACAGACCTCCTGGTCAAACTACTATGAGTCTCCATCTGCGCAGTGCCTCCTCTGTAACAGCCCATTGTTCAAAGGGGGACAGAAGTAAGATTCTGTTTTAGACTTGTGACTCTTTCAACCTTGTGCTGATACTCTGTTAAAGCGTGCCTGAAATAGTATTTGCTTTAGCCCTGGTACTGAAGCGGGTGTAAGTGGCACTAAGCTAGATGTGTGTGAAAAGGGTTTAGCTGGTAGGGATAAATGTTTCTCCTGTGCAGTGTAGTTTGTCATAGTTGCCATTTCTGTACAACAGGAGAGCTTGATCAAAGAGTGACTGCTAATTCTAGATCTATTTTTTTTCTATCTTGAAACAGAGTCTTTTCATTAGTCATCCCTTTTTTGTTTTCCACTCTGATGTTTTGAGGCTGACAGAGGCAAACTTGTGGGATGTGCGTTATGTGATTTCCCTTTTCTCTCTCTTCCTGATCTGAATATTTCCTATGTGGATCTTTTTGCTTATGTTGTTTTTGTTCTTTCATGGCTTAGCATGGGCTTGAGTGAATTGTTTTTGAACAGATATCCAAATTGAAACCTGAAATACTTTCAGAAGCTACCAGTATGTAGGCTGGATTACCTTAACTAGGTTTCTGTGAAAGCCTGTGGGATATCTCCTTACTGAGTTTGCCAAACATCCTTTTGTTGTCAAAAGCATGAGCTGAAATGTTTCCCACAGCAAAATGTTGGGTAGTTTACTGTTGTGTTTCCTTCTGCAATGACAAAGATTTTCTTGATACCAATTGTGTGTTTTCCCTTTGATCAGGTTAATACTAACTGAGATTTTTTTCCCTGTAGAGGTACTTTTTATACTTAGTAATTTTTGCAGAACAGTGTTATCCTGCCCCTTGTCCCTCTCCTTGTGACATACTAACCTGTGCTTTGTAAATCCTTGCTTCCATGCTGGGCTGCTTTGCAGTGCTCTGCCTGTGGGACTCTCGTATGTGTCTGTGTAACCCCTAATTAAACCCCTGCCAGCAGGAGGGAGGTAGCTTTCACTTTGATTCCTGGTTTCTCCACTGTATTTCTGGCATTAGGGCAGAACTGGCATTTTTCTGTCTGAACTTTCTCCTCAGCAGCTGTACTGCAGAGGAGCAGTCTTTCTGAATTTCTGTGCGGGGACAGGCTGGCACGGAGAATGTGTTATTAACCACCGTGTGTACCACAGCAATAGGGCTGACACTTCTTCCAGGGCAGTTGGGGCTGTAGATTTTCTCCAGTTCTCCAGTACTATGTGCCTGATGTGTGGAGCTGGAGAGATGTTTTAGTGCTGTTAAAGGAATGTGAGCAGTGACCTGACCCTGCAAGGGGGTCATTTTAAAATGTAATTATTTCTTTTTCTGGTGTGAAATGATGTGAACTGGCTTAGACTGACATACTAATGAACTCATCTCCTCTAGAACATCCAAAGTTACTGCAGGACTGGACTAAAACCTCTGTTGGCTTGACTTTGAGTTGCCTTTTGTCTGTTACAGTTCCCTTGCTGGTCCTCAGGAGTGCTGGCTGCTGACAGCGAATAGATTACAGGTGGTTACAGCTCAGGTCAAAGTGTGCTTGAACCTGCAGTGTCTGGCTCTCCATAGCTTCACTGATATTTACACAGGTAGGAAAAATGTCAGTGCGCCAACTTACAGAAAAGCATTTTCCTTTTCCCACTGTATTCAGCTTGAATTATTTTTGACTTGCGCTATTCTTCTGCAAGTAAATCTATATTTCTGAGGGAAAGTACATATGAATGCTTTGAGGAAGACTGTGCCTTTCTTCACTGTGTGAGTGGTAGATGTTGTGTTCTGCAAGACAACTCCTGAGATGAGTCAAAACCATCTCTGCAGAGAGCTGTTTTCTCAGTGTTGACTGGTGAGGCTCGAGTGGCAGTCAGTGTGGGCCTCCTGCAATGCAGTGTGGAGCTGAGGAGATGGATTGGCTGCTGTTTCTTGTAGCTTTTTAAATTTAAAAGCATTTAAATTTAAATGCATGAAGTCTGAGATGAGCTAATCTGCAGAGGGAACAGTCCCAGAAGCACTATCCATGTGATTCCCTTATCCTCTGTAAAGGAGGATAGTACTTTTACAAAAAGTACTTTTACACAAAGTACTTGCATGTTGCATATCAGCAAGGGATATATTTCTTTGTGAGGAAGATCTGGAACCCTACAGACAATAAGTATTTTGTGTTTTAACTGCAGGCCTTTTCAATGTGGGTAACAAGTTGTTAGTGAGCTTGGATCTTCTCTTTGCAATCCGAAACCACATTAAACTTGGAGAAGATCCCAGAGTGGCTGTTGGCAATATCCTCGACTCTGTTCAGGAGCAAACTGGTGGGTTTTCCTTCCTGTTTTTTTTTTTTACTGTAACAAACCAAACTGACCTCCTGATGATTGTTAGGTTACAAAAAGGCAAATTCTGGTGGGGTATGTTTCTGTTAAATCACTTCCTAAACCAAACAGTATCTTGATGACGAGTGCTTTGTAACAACTCTCTGGAGAACAGCTTTGTTTTTAACTTGCATAAGAGAGTTCTAGCACCTCTCCACTGACTATAGTAAGTGCAAACTCTAATAGTAGCATGTTCTCTTTTCAGAAAAAAGCCTGAGCCCTGATGAGCAGGTTCAGCTCCAGGAACTGCTGTGCAATGGGTACTGGGCCTTTGAATGCCTGACAGTCCGGGATTACAATGATATGATCTGTGGAATCTGTGGCATAACCCCCAAGGTGGAAATAGCCCAGAGGAATGTGGAAAATGTTCTGGCACTGAAAAACATAGAGGTGGGCTTCTTACAACCTTCAGATCCTCTTTGTGTTCAAAGCAGATCATAATGATTTTTGCTGACTCTAGTCTTTCTGGCACACAATAATTACATGAGACATTTGTGAGCAGTTTTTTGCTGATGCCTGGTAAGAGGATGTGGCTGGACTGGTGTTGCCTGTGCTTCCTCTTAGAGGCGTTGATATATGGTTTGGGGAAAACAAGATCTTCTGTCTCTGGACCACAGCTTTTGTCCAGTAGCCTCTCAGAGTAGAGACCTTGGATGAAAGCTGCTGAACTTGGCCTTCTTCCTGTGGCATGAAAGCATTCTGTTTTTTCTCCAACAGCAGTTTCCTTGAGGTGTTCTCCTCTCTAGTGGGGAGAAAAGCCCCCCTTGTCCCATGCAGCATGTTTGGCTTTGATGTCAAGTAAATGGTTTTGACTCTCACCCAAAGAAAAGCGATGGTGGGGAGCTCTAGGAGTCTGAAGTCATCATGTTGTATTTGGCCTGAGAATTCTCCTGGGGAGACTTTATGCCTTGAGTGAGTCTGTCTGACTCAAAACTGTCAGTTGAGCTAAGGCTATTTGTTTTTGACCAGTGTGTTTCTTGCTCTTTCTAGTTTACTTGGCCAGAATTTCTGCCATCAAATGAAGTGAATGTAGAAGACTTCTGGTCTACAATGGAGACAGAGGTGATTGAGCAGGTGGCTTTTCCTTCTAGCATCCCCATCACAAAGTTTGATGCTTCTATTATTGCTCCTTTCTTCCCTCCACTGATGAGAGGAGCGGTGGTGATCAACACTGAGAAGGACAAGAACCTGGATGCACAGCCAGTGCCAGGTAACTGCTGAGGTTGTGCTTATTAAGGGAGTGCTTTATGTGGTGGTGATTTTTGGTAATCTTTGGAGTTGAGAATTGATGACTGCAAATATGTCCACTGAGAGAAGGCAAAAGGTAGATAAGCTTGAGCTTTGGTCTGCCCAGGGAAGCTTGAATACATTGGTGTGCTCTGATGCATCTGAGACTGCGCCCCAAATGGTATACAGTCTGATTGCAGAGGGATGCATGCCCAAATTGAATGCCAGTCAGTGTTTGTTTCCTGTTAGACTGATAGTTGGACTGTGAAAGCTGCAGGCAGTGCAGCTCAGTATCACGGTTTCAGTAAAGGGTGAATAAGTTTTACAGAACTTCAAAAAGAGTCTAGGAGGTGGGTGTGCTAGTCCTGATCAGTGTTGTCAATATTCAGTATATGCAGGTCATTGACTGCACGTAGCAAGAAACCATGAGATGAATAAGCTCAGATGTATGAGAGCTGAATTTAGTTAGCACCCAGTTCCCTTGACAGTTTAGGCATTAGGTATAAGAAGGAAAGCTGGCTTTGCAAGCTTAACCAACTGTATGAGTTGGCTTTGCAGATGGGGCTGCAGCTGTTTTAGAGCTGCAGAAGAGTTACATCGGCTTTCCTGGAAAAGGAGCTCCAGAGAAGGAACCAGAGAGATGTGAAGAGTAAACATGGAGCTGCTCAGTCTGAAGGCTGCAGTCACATTTCTCTGCACCCTCCAGTCACTTGTTTAACCTCATGTCAGTCCAGCAGTAATTTAAAGATTACAAATGACAGGATAGAGAGGTGCTCCTGAAGTCTGCAGCTCTGCTGAGCTCAGTCTGGTGACCTCATTAGCAGAGGGTTCGAGAGAAGTGTGGGCTGTGACATACTTTGCGCTATTCATGGGTTTCTCTTGCTGGCAGTTGGTTGTGCAGTCTCTGCTTCTGTAGTCTTTGGAATAAATTATTTGGGTGACTTTCCTTCCTGAGAATGAATGCTGAGACTTGTTTCCTGCCTTTGCAGGTAATGGGAGTGCCTTGGTGAGGCTCCTTCAGGAAGAAATCCTCAGGCTTGAGCTGTTAAACTCTTACAGTGAAGAAGAGCTGCAGAGCTTTCTTACACAGTGCAGCATCCCCTGGGAGACTTCAGATACAAAGGTAATGGCTTGTTTGCCCACACACTCCACAGGAGTGGAGCTGTTCTTCACTCTTTCCCTCATTCACACTTGCCATCCTGGTTAATTAACTTCTCATCTGATTGCACTGAGGGCAGGGGTGGGTTAGAAGTGAGTGCCTACACATTATAGGGTAATTTACAGATGGTGAAATAAATTGAACCTTTGTGGGCTAGAAGAAAGGAAGCCTGTAATTACCTTGTCACAGGCTCAGCATCATGCAATTGCTTGTCATCCTCACAGTGCTGAGTGTGGGACTAGGAAGTTATTGGATGAAGTGCAGATCAGGTTTTGGGAGACCTTGCCTGCAGGCTTCTACCCCTGGAGGAGTCCATTAATTTCAATCATATCTGGACTTTTTCTGGGGCCTGTCTTTTCTAGGAGCAGCTCTGCTACTCCCTCCTGGCTCTCTATGAGTTTGTACAGAATGGGACAAGTATCACACAAGCCTCTGCTCATCACACAGGAGGGAAAATCTACAAAGTGTGTCCACATCAGGTAAGGAGGGCTGGAGTTGCAGTGTTTTGTCTTGCCTTGCTATATTCAGTGTTACCTGACTTACCAGTGTGGAACTCCCTCATTAAATAGAAGCAAAGGAGTAGGTGCCTCTGAGCCTCTGGAATGAAACACACTGCCTTGGGGCTCAGAGTATGACCAGTCCTGGAGGGATTTTAATATCAGCTAGTGATCTGAAGCCTGGTTTTGATGTTGCTGCTGATGTGTAGCTGAAAATTACCTCTTCTTGAACGAGACATGGTTGAATGTGTATGAGGAGGAAACAGAATATATTTAGAGAAAGTAACTGTCTAGTTACTGTATTTTCTGCAATACCTGAAAGGAAGCTTCATATTTTAAGGCTATATTTTTCCCATAAGTTTTCAGTTTTAGTGTGTTGTTTGGTGTTAATCCTTTTCTTTCCAGGTTGTGTGTGGCTCCAAGTACATAGTAAGAGGAGAAAATGCCCGGGATCATGTGGACTTGTTGGTTTCCTCACGTCACTGGCCTCCAGTGTATGTTGTCGATGCAGCATCTTCAGTGGCACTGTGTGCAGATGTCTGCTGTTCTGGCCTGACTGCCCAGATGTGGGGGAAGAACCAGGGCTGCTTCTCTGACCCCATGGATCCTCCAACGGTTAGTTATGTTCACTTCGCATTCTGCTGTGCCAATCCCACATGGAAAAGTTTCAAGTGAGATTTAAGTAACTTTAAAAAAGTATATGTAACATGTGTTGTGCCTCAAGATAATTTGGCCTGATCAGTGTCTCCTGACTCGCATCTTTGCCAGCTCACAGCTTCTGAGTGCAGTAGAAAGTGTTATCTGTCCGTTGGGGTGTTACATTAGATTCATGCTTCTTAATAGGAAGAGCAGTTCAAATCCTGAAATTCGGAGTATGTCACTTTGTCACAACAACTTACTTCTCTCAAACTACTGCTGTTGCATGAAAAATGGGAGAAGAAGAGGGTTGCTAATGCCTTGGGGTTATCTCTGAGGGCATATGAGTGAGGGGGGTGCCTACAGGACCACCTTTATGGTGTTTAGTAGAAGCCTGAATCAGTTGGTCCTCCCTCTGTCCTCAGTCATAGTGCTCGTTGGAGTTCCACCAAGTGCAAGTTTTGTCTTGTTCTTCACAGCTGTGGGGAAATTGCTTTTTGTTCTACCTGGTACGTGTCTCTCTTGCAGTACGTGTCCTGCCCTGAACTGCTGGACCAGCACTACAGTGTGGACATGACTGTGGCTGAGCACTCTGTGCAGCACCCAATCACCAAGTCAGCAGCACGCCGAATTGTTCACACGGGTTTGGAGCAGAACAGCTCCCGAGACCCAACGGCTCAGCACCACTGCATGTCCCTGTGCCGTGAGCTGGAGCCGTACAGCGCCATCATCGCTGCTATCAACGACAGCAAAACCAGCAATGTCCGCCAAAAGCCCATCACCTTTGAGAACGCCACACATTATTACCTCTATAACCGCCTCATGGACTTCCTCACCAGCAGGGAAATTGTCAACCGGCAGATCCAGGAGATCGTGCAGAGCTGCCAGCCTGGGGAGGTGGTGATTCGCGATGCTTTGTACCGGCTTGGGGTGGCCCAGATTAAAACAGAAACAGAAGAGGATGAGGAGGAGAAGCAGGAGGATGATAGAGGTTGCTGAGTTAAGAAAACAGCCTGCTGGCGTCCGTCTCTGGTCGTATGGATGGGTGGGCTTGGCCAGCTTCTGCAAGCTGTCTGGCTTGGGTTTACTTTTACAGGTTGGATATGTGATGCCAGTGGCTTTGACTGCTGTTAATGACCAAAGAGCTGTGTGCTTCCATAGTGTCATGATAGCTGCTGTGAGCATGGGTTCATCACCCCCTTGACGAAGGCTGCAGCTGCCTCCTGAGGTGTGTGATGGACCCACTGTGCAAAACATCACTCTCCCTGCAGCAGGCAAGTGGAGAGGGCAGAGGCCTTCCTTGGAGCAGGGAGTATCAAGCACACAGGGATTTTAATTCTGAATCTTGCTTGCTGACTTCTTCGTGCATATTGGTGGCAGGTTGGGAGTGTGGGAGCAGCATGAGTGGCAGACAGCAAAGGTTTCCTCCAAAATGGTCCAAATAGATTAATTTAGGACACTGACTCCTGCTTGGAAATCTTGCAGAGGTCTCATATGCACTGGCTGTGAGGAGTTTTTAGTTGAGGAGGAGCCGCATAGCTTTAACCAGCTGTATCTGGGCAGCAATCCTGGGTCCAGGGTTGTGAGTGCTTCACCTGCAGAAAGTTGCTAGAATTGTCCCTTCTATAAGCACTAATAATGTAGAAGCTGAAACATACGGTCAGTGGAGAGTGTTCTGTATGTTAAAGTAAGAATTAACTGAGTGAACCCCAGGGGAGCCAAGCTCGTTGATGGGTAGTATGAGCGTGATGTGAGGAGGTGGCTGTGGAAAGGACACTCAATTTCTGTGCTGCTGTCCTGGACATTTTTCTTCAGCAGTTTCATTCTGTTCGAGGACTTGCCTTTCTGTTGTCATGCCCTTAGAACAGAATCACAAAACATGTCTGTGGAGCCAAGGAGGAAGGATGAATGCAGCGTGAGCAGGGCAAGCAGAGTTCTGTCTTCCACCCTCGGGGGAAACACTAGCAGAGCTGCATCCACACAGGCAGTCTTAGTGCTCTATTAGGTGTCACGTTGTTCCTGCCCCTGTCCACACAGTGCTGTGGGGGTTAGAGCAGCCTCCTGGTGCCCAGGTTGATTTATCAGCTCCTTGAGAAGAGTCAGGCTGAGACCTGTGCCTCCGCAGCATGGCTGGCGGACACCTTGGGCTGCAGTTGTAAAGTTTCATGCGTTTTCTGCTGCCCGCTCCCTTTTGCTGTTGCTGGTGATGAAGGTGAAGGTGGGTGGATGGGTGCTGTGACCCACACAGAAGAGAAGTGGAATGCTGGACTGCTGAAGTTGCCATCCAGGGAGTTTTTTTGCCTGAGTGAGCAGTGGGGAAGATTCAGAGGCTTGTGGTGTGGTTGAAAACTCCCTTCTGTGAAGGGGAACCTATTGAGTACCGTACTGTTAAAGTAAATGTATTAAGTCTGAGCAAATGCAGTATATGGCTTGGGGGTTTTCTGTTAAGAACATTAACTTATTATTAAGAGACATTAGTGACTTTTTTCAGTCAGTGATAAAATTTAATAAATTATCTCCAATTTTTGGGGTGAAACTGTGGCTGAGTAACTTGGTTTTTGTGTGCAAGACCTGGAGAGCTGCAGTGGAAAAGGGCACAAACACTGTGTGCACATACATCATGACTGCTCTGCGCTGCCAGGGTGGTGAGGAGGAGCCTGGTGTTCTGAGAGGAGCAGCTTGAGCCATGGCTTGGGCCGCCTCACCAGAGTGTCAGGTAAAATTATCCTGCTAAATAGAGCTGAGGTATAGGTCTTATAAGCTCTTTTGCAGATGGTCAACTCCCCTGTTCTTGTCTGCATTTCATTTCCCAGGGCAGCTCCTGAGGTGACTTTCAGAGGAGGTCTGCAGCACATGACAGTAATTTCTCTTCAGGATGTGTTTAATAGCCTGGGTAGGAGCTCCTGCTGCATGTAGCAATTGCTGTAGGAGGTTCTGCTGCAGTAACCCTGAGTTTGCTCACCAGGGCCATTCTGTCTCTCCTCTGCCCTTGGTGGCTGCCATGTGCTCCTCTCAAATGCAGTGACTGTTGTCAGATGTCCCATCATCACAATTCAGATTACTCCCCCGTTATATCCATTCATGGGGACTACATTTTTCCTCCATTACAGATGGGCCACTCAGAGCAAGTGCTTTAAAATCTTGTTTTTATTAAGTTTTTGCATTACACAAGATTGAATGGTTTTGAGAACTTGTAATGGGAACGATGTGTGTCTGAGGGGTTGGAGCAGAGTTGCAGACCTGTGCTCTGATCCATTCCTCTTGAAGAACAGCTCTCTTAAATCTCTAGAAGAGACTCATTTTGCTAAACATTTCCTTTTTTATAATGCTGACAGATAGAAATAAATTAGCTTTGTGTTTAGTAAGGAGGAAAGAATCACTCAGTGTTAGCGTAAACCCAGGGTTACTATAATCAGAAGTGGCCCACAAGCTAGCTGCTCAGGGTATGACCAAGGCCACCTGTGATAGAGTAGTTGTGTCTCACTGTAGTCTGCCTGAGTCCTGTCAGTGCCTGTACCTGGTGTACAGAGCCAGGTGAAGGTAAGAAGGTTCATTAGCTACTTCCATTACTGGCACTAGTAGCCCCAAACAAGAGCTTGACGAGAAATAAGTTTAAGGGCATCAGGCCCTAGCTTATGAAAAACTATTCTCTGTCTCAGCTGTTCTATTAAAAATACACTCAGGAAAATATGTACAAGAGCATATCTGTATTTGGGACAAAGGCAGTGATTGCTACATGTTTAATAATGCAGACGGTTTGTAGGATGTGTGTTATGTTGATCATTTCCAGATCTGTTTAAGCTGCCGTTCTTTCCTGGATTGGGGATGTGTTCAGTGCTGACATGGAAGTGCACCAGTTATGTCTGTGTTTTACCTGAGAAATAACTGCCCTTCACCCCCAGGTTCACATAACCCTGGGGCTGGCTCCCTGGCTCGCTTCACCCAAACGCTCCCTGCCAAAGCATCAGCTGTGTAGAGGTAGATTGGGTGAGGAAATGTAGAGGTTAATGCGTATTTAATGCCAAGTAGAGGCTTTACCTATATCTAAACACTCACTCTGCGCCATCCAGGGTCAGACTGGCAAAAGGAAGAGAGCAGGGCAACCAAGAAAGGGTACTGCTTCTGCTGCGTGAAGTAGTTCCAGCTTCAAGGTGTGCTCATAAAACACAAGGATTCAGTTGTGAGAATGTCTTACTTGGCTGCAACTAGTATTTGAAAAACCCTACAAAACCAAACACTCACAGCCCCACTGGGGATGGGGAGGCAGGTGCCAGGGACCTCTCTGTACCTTGTGGACATGGAGCGTGTTCCCATCCTCACAACCTATGCTACACTTCAGGTAAGGCTTCAGGGACCCCATGGTGAGTCTTGGTTTTGAGTCACTCTAGCACTGTCGTTTCAGTGAGGGAGTCAGTAACACGTGTACTTCAGAAGAAGGAGAGCCAAAGCTGAAGGTGTCTTTGTCCTAGGGCAGGGCAGCACCACGCACTCTGCAGATCCGGGAGGATGGGATCCACCCGGGGCAATGGTACCAGCTAACAGAACTGGTAGTTGTTGCCCTTGAGAAGGGGCTGCCCGCTACCCTCTTGCTCGCAGGACTCCTCACAGCAGCCAGAAGTGTCACAGCCACTGTCTTCCTCGGTGGTGGAGGGGAGGTTGGTGTAGTCCTTGAAATCGAGGAAAGACAAAAACCCCACCCCAAGTGTGTTTCAGCCCCTTCAGTGGTACAGGACATCGGAGGATGACCAGCTGGGGCTGGATGCGCAGTCAGCGCTGCCCTTTGTGCCCACAAGGCATAGCTAGCCCATGCTTTTGTGGAGCTGCAGGATGGCTAGTGATAAAGGAGTGTGCCTTTTGTCCAACCCAAGGGAATGGGATGGGGCAGGGCTGCTGTGCTGCCAGTAGTGTCACTGCCGCTATTGCTGCCCATAGAGGTTGCTGCAAAGCAGCTGTATTTCTTTGTCCAGCCTCCTTTGGTCATGGTGGGGAGTGGCTTAACCCTTGAGCAGAGGGAAATCTGGATGCCTTTCTGCGCTGCCCACCAGCACTAAACTGCTCCCATCAGTTAAAGGCAAGGACCAGCAGCAGGGGAGTTGTCCAGGAGCTAAGTTCATGTAGGGGGGAAACACATCTCCCCCATTCTATTCAAAAGTCCTCACCTGCTCTTTATGCACCTCCAGTTCCTTCTGGATGAAGCAGCTGATCTGGTCAAAGGTAGGTCTCTCTGTGGGCTCCAGGCTCCAGCACGCCTGCATGATGGTGTACCTGCACAGCCAAACAGGGACAGGGTGGCTGCACTGTGCTGCTGCAGGCTCTGTGCTTCCTTGTGCCATACTCTCTATTTTCAGGCACACAGTACTGAGCAGTCCCCTGACTATAAAACCCAGGGTCAGTGCATGTGCCGTGCTCCAGGTAAAGGTGCACATGGAAGTGGATAAACTGATCTACCAATAAGGAGCTTTATGCCTTCAGTACTTTATTCTTTAAGGTTAAACTCATTACCTTCCTGTAACCTACTCAGACTTGTCTTACAGTCCTAGAGTCAAAACTAGCTGACTTTAAAAGGAAGAAAACCCACCAAGGTCAGGAATGTAACATATAAGCACTCCCATCTTTCTGTCCATAAACAGGAGATAGTGGATAAAGCATCCTAACTGACTGCCCCAGGTCCTTCTTCCCTGCAGGAGCACGGAGCAGCCAGTAGGATCCAACCTGAAGCTCAATGGCATACACTCCCAACCCAATGTCCCAGTGCCACCTTCCTGCCCCCCAAGAAGCAGCTCCAGCAACCCTGTCACCCCTAGGGTCACTTCAGCACGTCCACTCACATTTCCAAGGGAGCAAAGTCGGGCCTGGCCATCTGGTATCCCTGCTTCACCATGCTGTAGAACTTGCTGTTCACCACCATGCCAGGGTATGGACTTTTACCTGTGACAGTGGCAGAAGCAGAGGTGGCTCTCAGGTCGGAGCCTGTAACGCTCCAGCCTTATAGGGCAGCTAGAGGCAGCCCGGAGCATCGCCTGAGCCGCTGCTACTTGTTTTCAGGGAGTTCTGAGTTACAGCACATCATCCAGGATCCATTTCTTTGGAAACTCTTGTGCTAGGCAATGGTAAGCCATGGAAAGCAAGAGGTTTGTAAGCTCGTTTATTTCTTACCAAGAGAGAAGATCTCCCAGAGAAGGATGCCGTAAGACCACACATCGCTCTGCACTGTGTAAATGCAGTCAAAGATGCTCTCTGGGGCCATCCACTTCACGGGCAGGCGGGCCTGGAAGAGCAGAGAGTCCTGCAGCCTGGGACAAGCTGGAAGCTTACCCTATCCCACATCCTTCATGCTCCAGCTGCACCCTACCCCTGTACCTTCTCTTGTCCCCATTTCAATTACTTACATTGCCCTTTACAACATAATTGGAGTCATTCATGATATCCCTGGCCAGGCCGAAGTCACAGATCTTGGCTACCCGTCCATCTGATATAAGCACATTCCTGGCTGCTAAGTCACGGTGGATGCACTGAGGAGAAGAGAGCACAACTGAGACCCAGCCAACATCCCCCAGCAGTCCCAGCTAATTCCCTACAGCCTGGGGCCTGTCACTGAAACAACACTTAACAGAGGCAAAGGGAACATGTACTGCTTGAAAAGCCCCTGCGACAGGCACTGTGTCACGCACAAGGAGTACAGGCTCTGCAATGCTGGTACAGCATAACATTTCGTGCTGTAGTCACTCATGGGGCCATCATCTTCCCTGTGGGAGGAGGCTCAGAAGCAGGGGCTGTTGACACTGTGTCCTCATCCCTGAAGCAGTCACACAGTGACTCTGGTACTCCAAATGAGCCAGCTCTGGCAGACAGCTCAACGGCCCCTTTCGGTTCCCTGTCCCTGGGGCCGTGGGGAAGCTGCCGAGGCAAGAAAGCTTCACATCAAAGTTCCTGACCTCGTGCAAAAGCTGGGGAGAAACTGGTGGGACCAGCAGGATACACAGCCCTGGGTTCCCATCCTTAACACTGCCTGTCACCCGTGGGAGACAAAGGCTCTGAAGGGGACACCAGATGCTATGGCACAGCATGTCTGAATCATAGAATAGTCAGGGTTGGAAAGGACCTTAAGATCATCTAGTTCCAGCCCTCTGCCATGGGCAGGGACAACCCAGCAAACAGAGCAGAGGCCCATTTCCAGCAGCAGTTTGCTCGAGCTTGGCCACCCCATCCAAAAGTATCCCAACTCCCATGCAGACAAGGACGGACGGTGCCTGCTGCCTGCACTGGATTTTCCTGGTTGGGATGCCGCAGGGCCAGTTCTCCTGTTGGCACTCACGTTCTTTGACGCGAGGAATGCCATGCCCTGGGCCACCTGGCTGGAGAACTGCAGGAGGTCAGAGAGGTTGAGGGGACGGAGGTCCTCCCTGCTTCCATCTTCTTCCTCTGGGCTTTTCCCTGAAATTCAAAGTGAAGTTGCGGAGCTGCTGCAAACCTGGCGAGTACCAAAGTCCGTGCTGTGCCCTGGCTCCCCAGGAGAAACCAGATGAGGTGGGGCCAGGATAAAGAAATCATGGAAACTCAGAAGTGAACCTTTAACTCACCCCTGGCTTGCGCAGAATCTGATGATGCTGAAGATGATGATGACGACGACACAGGCTTCATTTCAACATACATTTCCAAACCCTGGCTCGAAAAGCCACTGTCACTGAGTCAGAAGCAAGAGAGATGGAGGCAGGCTGTTAGTGACCCTCCAGCAGTAACCTTCTGCCCTTCACATCCACTGAGAGAGGAAATCACTTCCCTGCCTGCGGGATGTGGCTTAGCTTGGGGCTTGAGGATGAAGGGAAAGTCAGTGCTGAGGCCAACAGGGGACCGAGGTGCCCTGTGGTGTGGGGGTCCAAATATTGCTACCTTTTTGTCAAGGGGCTGCCCTTAGCTGATGGGGAGGGCTCAGCCTCTTGTCCTACAAAACCCATGTGCCCAAAAGTGCAGGAAGCCAGAAAGTTTTGATTCCAGACTGTGGGAAGACAGACTGGGTTGAAATACCTGTTTATTCTGGGATATTCAGTGAATGCTGTCAAACACTGAAAAACTTGGATGTGTAACCAAATCCAAACATACACAATCCCAGTGGCTTTTACATCCTGGTGTTCTGCAAGTCCCCAAAGCCTTTGCCTCAATCTTTCCCTAGCACACTTCTCCCAGCAAGTACCCGGTCCCGTGGCCACCTGAACTCTGCTCCTACCTACGAATGTATTTCTTCTCCAGGTCAATGTTTTTGTAATCAGCAGCACTATCTAAAGAGACATCCAGTGCAGAATCCTGGATAATGATGGATTCAGCCTTCTTCCGGAGGAAATTCAGCAGGTCTCCATAGCGACAGTACTCAGTGATGACAAGGATTGGGCCTGGGAGAGAGGCAGGAAGGGTTAATTAAGAATGGCTGTTACTGTGGCCTGTCCTGGGGCCTGCTTTCCCTGCGAGGGCAGCAGAACCCATACTGCACATGAGCATGTCTGGAAACGGGCCCTTGCGCGGTTATATGTTCAAAACACACTGCCAAGGTCATCAGCTCTCTGTTGTGAGATGAGGAGAGGGAAGAGCCTCAGAGGGGCAGGCAACGGGAGCTGTCCACGGGGAAGCAGGGCTGTGGGATCCTACCTCCGTAGGTACATGCTCCCAGCAGGTTGACAATGTTCTCATGGTGTCCCAAGTGGCTCATGATCTTCAGCTCAGACATGAGAGCCTCCTGCTCATCCGTGTCTGCTGATGCTGCAAGACAAGAGAGGAAAGGCTGTGTGAAGAAGGGAGGAAGGGGCAAGGAAGAAATGAAGGGAGAGGACAGGAAAAGGTGTAGACACAGGTATGGAACAAAAGGAGGCGACACACGAAAAGGAAATTGCATCCTCTGTGCCTTCGGCCATGCATGTCCACAAGGATGGCAGCAGTGTGATTCCAGCACCAGTGCTTGTCACAGAAACATCCAACAAAAGTAGGAGCACCAACACATGGTGAGCACACACTGCATCCTGCCCAAAGGATACGGGGGGATTTCAGCCTTTCCAGATTGCTTTGGGCTTACACTTTAGCATCTTCACAGCCACTTTGAGGACGGAATCTTCTTTGCCCAGCCCAAAAGCAGTGGCTTCTACCACTTTTCCAAAGGCTCCTGCTCCAAGAGTTTTTCCTGCAAAGGGAATAAAAAATGCGCTCATGAGATGCTTTATAGAAAAAGATTGTGCAGTTGTCCTGCATGAGGCTTGAGGAGGATGTCTGGTGGAAGGGGATTCCTGCTGAGCCCAGACAAGATGACACATCCCTTAGTCAGGAGCTGGTTAAAATCTGAGGGGAACTCTGCTGTGAGCAAAGATGGGAGGAAAGAGGCCATGTCCAACCATGGGCTCACCAGCTCTGTACCAGAGGAGGGACATGATCCTCTCAACCTTCCTCAGAGCAATGGAGTGAGGTTGTACCCTAAGATTTGCCACCCTGTGTGGAAGAGGGCAGCAGCACCTGGTTAAGGATGTTGCTGTAACACCCGGACGCAGCTTTGGATACTGCCCAGTGGCTTTGGCTCTGTGCCTTGGAGCATTTCAGGTCTGTGATGAGCTGCACCCCACCAGGTAAGCAGTGAGCAAGGTTTCTTACCAAACTGGAGGTTATTCCTGGGAAACTCCCATTTCTCATTGTATGGGAGCTGAGTGGGATCGATAAAGATGTAGTTATTCCCTTCACAGGCCTCAATGATCTTCCACCGCACCTGGTACTTGGGTTTCTGTAAGGAAGAGACTCCAGTTATTCAACATTCCTCAAGACCCGAGGGTTCCCCCTTCCCAGTTCTCACTCTGCAGGCACAGAGGGAAGACAGGCTTCAGCCCATCAAAGGCTTCTTGCTTTGAACCTGGACTGAGAAGACAGGGTCTTCCTGGACAACCTGGTCCCTTTGCTGTTCTAAAGCCCCTCCAAGTCATGACCCACGGTTGCAGGAGGCTCTCTTGCCCCTTACTCAAAGTAGCCCCATGCCCTCACTTGGGATGGCAGAGCTGGGACCAGCAATGTTCCACCAGGCCACTGCCTGAGAGTGCCCAGCTGGCGCTGGGAGGGAGATGTCTGCACTGTATTCCCTTCCCTGGTACCCTGTGCTGCTGAGAGCAGCAGGACAGTGGAGCTGGCCCAGCCCCACCTCCCTCGCAGGGGAAAAAGAAATGGAGAAAGAGAAGTCAGAATTTCTTCTCTTTTCTGCGAATCTCATGGCAGAAGTAACCCTGCAAGACAGAGAGAAGCAGCGCTGGATGGAGCCTGTGAGCAGAGCTTGTGCTGCGGGTTGTCATTCATGTTGAGAGGGCTCAGGAGCCAGGCTGCAGCACAAATACAGATGCAGACAGTGAAATAGCTTTGTGTGCGTGGCCTTTGCTCCTGTTCAAGGAGACAGGAAAGGACCAGTGTGGTAAAGGCAGCCTCAGATCCATCAAGGCAGACACAGGGTGGAATGACCATGGCTGTGACAGATAGTCTCAGGCTCCAGCTACCAGAAGGTGTGTGCTGGAATGCTTCTCCTCACCACTTCCACATAGTTTCAGAGAAGGATGCAGTGTATGAGGAGATGCTCAAAGCTGAGTTAGCACAGGCATGGGGGACCATAACTGAATCAAACAGATCTGCAGTTTTGATGCAAAGCATCTGCTTGTTTCTCCCCCACACTGCTTCTATTTTCTTTGCCTGAGAGCTGAACATCCTCGCCCATGCAGGCTGCTGAAAAAGGCTCAGACAGGATGCTCCAAGCAGCACAGTTTCTGGTGAAGATCCCTTATAAAAGATGCCACATGTACTCAGTGTATCTGCTGTTGTCTGCTCCCAGAGGGTGAGCACTGCTGCTTTCTGCTCCACAATTCACCTATAGCACTGCAGCAATCAGCCGTGGATAAAGAAGCTCATGGCAGAGATAGGCAAGATTATTTATAAACACATCCTGCTCCTCTTGGGCTTGCAAGACCTCCCTAAATGCTATTTCATCAGAGCTACTTGCACATCAATGCACCCTTCATGGCTCTGGACTACTGGCCCAATACAGCTCTGCCTGCAAAGCTGCAGGTGGTTGGGAGAGGGCTCTATTGGATCTTCTGACAATCAGCACCAGAACTTTGCTGTGAAATCTGCAGCCCTGATAGGCTGTCAAAGGGAGAGTGCCAGAAGGGAGAGCTGAGAATCAGAAGGTTGTCACCCACTGATGGAGCAGGGGTGGCTGTTGATGGGTACAGTTTATGGAAACAACCAGAGGAAGATTTAAATGCTGCAAATGAGTCTTGCAGAGAAAATGGGGCAAGTTCTTGTATAAAAATAGTGACCAAGTCTTCCTGGAGACAAACGCCTTCTAACATCATCCTGTTCCCCATAAAGACAACGTTGCATAAAGCAGGGAGGAGAATAAGAAGTAGCTGCAGCAAGCCCCTTTCTTGTTTTCCCCTCTGTAATTCAGCCCGTGGATTCAGGTGACCAGAGTGAAACCATCTGCAACTGACAGCACAGAATGAGCACCTCTGACACCAGGAAATAGCTACATTGACCTCTGGGCTACAGGACTGAGGGACCAGGGCAGGAGAGGCATTAACAGACTGGGTAAGGGGCAGGAAACCCCCCAGGGGAAGTTGGGAGGCAATGGAGATGAGGGAGGCAGATGCCTGGTGCCCCCAGGCTGAATGCTCCCTGCCTGTGGCTGCCAGCAGAAGCTGGGCTGCCCTTGCAACGCAACAGGGAATCCAACCTGGTTGTACTTGTAGAGGAGGAAGAGCAGTAAGAGGAGCAGCAGGACCGACGTGCCGATGCAGGTGGAGAGAATGGGGCTGAAGAGCTTGTTTGGGGGGGCCATGACACTTCCTGCAGGAGAAAACCACAGGAATGAGTGAAACACTCTTATTTCAACTGTATCTCTATAAGCGTTTCGCCCAGCTGATCACATAAGCTTCCCCCAGTGCACAACACAACCCAGCACTGGCCTCAGAGACACCCTAAAATGCTGGTGGGAGCTGAGAAAGGTTCTTGATGCCAAACTTAAAGCTGCAATGGCTCCCTCATGCACCCAATCTCCGCCCAAACAGCACCAGGTACTGGTCAGACTGGCTGGGGACTGAGATCTGTGCAGCAAGGACAGTCCCATCAAAAGATGCAACCCCTGGACTTCAGCGGCCAACAGCTCCTGCACTCTGGAGCTGGGTCCTGCGATTATAAGGTGTTCATGGCACGGCTAAGCCTTTGCCCAGCCAGCAATTCCCACATGGCTCCCAGGACTGACAAATACCAAAGCCTCCCCACTCCTGGGAGGATAGGGGGCTTGTGGAATCTGTTCCACCTCACATGCAAGACAATAGGGATATATGTACAGACAGATGGATCCTCAAAAAGCCCCCAAATCCTTCCCCACTCTGCCAAGCTACCAGTTTGTATCTTACTGGTGATGGTGAGTGAGTGAAACATGTCAGAAGCATTTCCCTCTCTGTTAATGGCCATACAACAGAAGGTGAAGTTGGCACCCAGCTCCTGGAAGGGGATGCTGCTCTCCACCTCCATCTCTCGGAAGGGCAACACATTCACCACTTGGGGACTGGAGTCATTCAGTAGCAGCCTATAGTCCTCGTTGTATCTGCAGAGATACCAGGCAGGAGAGAATGAGTGTTCTTTGTAGCACAGCTGCTCATAAATGAATCGGTGCCTGTATCAGTCTAGGGAGGAGACACCGGTTATTAATGGTTGCAGTTCTGGGAGATCTGTTACTCTCCGCCCAGTTAAAGAGCTGTCCCTTAACATCAAAGCCCTGTATAGACAGAGCCTTGACTGCCTTTATGTAGCTATAGCTGCCTTCTGCCAGCAGTTCCCTCCTCGAATGGGTGTGAGACACAGCAACCCCTGACCAGGCAGCTGCTGCTGCCTCCATCACACTGTAGATCAGTAATCCTGTGCTCTGTGGAGCTTTAGACCTGTGGAGGCCCCAGAAAGATGACTGGGACCAGCTGGGATGTAGCTCTACAGCAACATACACCAGGGCACTTTTCCAAGGGATCCACATGTTCCTCAGAAAAGCATTGGGAGAACATGAATCACAGGTGGCTGAACTCTTCAAGGTCAGGACTTTAGGAACTGCTCCTCTCCTTAGTCCCCAGGAACCCTTTTAGGAGGGTAACATCCCTGCTGCTGTTTCTGAACAGGCTCTGCTATATCACCTGCTCTGCAAATGTCAGCATAGCAAGGGGAACTGCACACCTTGGAGGTGCTGTCTCCTGGGCACTTCTTACCCATCAGAGTGAATGGGGCACTGGTACCACTCGATGCGTGGGGCAGGGTAGCCGATGGCCATGCACTGAAGGATGCTGGAGTCATTGGCTGCCACCTTGATTTTGCAGAGCCTTGGAGGAGCTGTTGGGGAAGGCACATGAACAGTGAATGCTATGACCACATTCTCTGTGCTCTGATTTACTTCTCATGTGCGCAATGATAAAACACCAGGAAGCCCTGTGCTATGCATAGGTTTGGGCTCTGTGTTGTGTGAGCACTGGACTGCAAGCACCCCCGTAGTCCATCCTACCTGCTGCCAGCTGGGCAGCAACCCCAGGGCAAGCAGAGTGAAAGAGCAATGTCAAGCACTCACATTTCACAGAGATACTGAACGTAACTGATGCATTGGTTCCATTGTTGATGGCATAAAACGTATAGAGACCTCCTTCTCCTTCCTGCAGGCGGTTCAGGAAGAGCGTGTTGTTATACCTGCTCACACAAGAGAGAGTGAATGCCATAAATAAGCTGTTCTGAGGAAACGCAGGCACTCACAGTCTTTGTTCAGTGAGATGATGCTGCTTCCCATGCCCTGGAGTGGGTGAACACTTCCCAGCATTGATCCCATCCTTTGCTGTTTCTTCTGCAGGGGAAGCAGGGAAAGCCTGATCTTCCTTAGAGGAAAGACCTTTTGCCATCAAGTGCGCAGCACTTCTGAAAGGCTATGGTGGGTGAAAGCTCAGAAAGAAGAGCTTAACACCTTAATCGTCACCTTTGAAGGCCCAGAGGATGCTGGTCCTCCTGCCTTTGGCAGAATGAGTTATTCCATTTCTTAGCCCATCAAGTCACAGTCCCTACTGCCCACTCCATTCTGCCCCAGCCCATTTCTCAGACCCCAGTGCAAGAAACAGTTTGCCCTAAAGCCATCACGCTTACTGAGTGTCACAGTTCCTCTTGTGGATTACTGTTGTTTTCTAAGAAAATGAAAGGGGAATTATTCCCTTTCTTTTGGTTTCCTTTTGGCCTCAGTTGGCTGGAGGCTTTGGAAGAGCAGGCCTAGCTCTTCATTAGGTCCTATGGCTCCTCTTAACATAAGTGCACAGTGCTACTGGATGTGCACTCTCCAGATCTCAGAGCATGGGACGGGTCTGAGAAGCCCCAAGGGAATTCAGCATTTTGTACTGTTTGTCCACCCCTGCATTTTCTTCCTGCCAGGTGAGTGTGCACTTGAACAACCAGACCACAAATGGGATCTGACTTCCGCAAGGTTTTCTATGGAGAAGGCTGCCAAGTTAGGCAGAGGTGGTGTCCTCCTTGACCTGCCCAGACCTGCTCACTGTGGTTTGCTAATAATAATATTGGAAAGGGAAGACAGAAAGGCGGAACAGTTCCCCTCTTTAAATCCAGAGTGTTCTGCCTGTCTGTATCACAAGGAAAGCCTTGTTGGAAACATGCCATGGCCAGGGTATAAGCCAGAAAGCACATACCGGTTGTTTCCAGGGATCATCTGGCCCTGCAGTGTGGTGCTCTCTGTGTTCTTCAGGGGGTTTGTGTGCTCCCAGCCCCAGAGGAGGAGTTTTGGGTAAGCCTCAATCTGGACCTGCAGCATCAGACTCTCTCCCAAAGCAACCTCCTGGCTGGCGGCTTGCAGTGGGGTGAGGAACACGTAACCTCTCTCTGCAGGATGGAAGAGAGCATGGCCATCAGCAGGCATGTCCGGAGACATGGAATAAACTCATATCAGCTTCATAAATGAATTGTTATTGGAAAGGGCACCTTCAGCAGTGAGACTGCAGGACAGAATAAGGCATTACACAGATCACACTGCCAGAGGAGTACTTGTAAGTGACTGCTCTGTGGTGGCAGCTTGGATTACACTCGGCCTGAGGAGAGCTGGAAAGCCTTAATGAATGGGCAAAGAATTTTACATGCCATATCCTAGTAAGTGATGAGGCTAAAACTGTATCTCCTGATCACCTGTAGAAGACAGGCTGCTTAGCTAAACTGCTGGCTTCTCACTTGGAAACAGACCAAGCCCTTTCTAAGCCGTGGTATGCAGCACCTTTGGGTCATCAGCAAACCCCAGCTATGAGCTGCAAGGATGAATTTTCCTTCTTGAGGTATAAACAAGCATATAATATACCCGAATCCTCTTATGTGGATCTGTTAATAGAAGAGACAAAGATCCATGCTCTGCTCATGTGGCTTGCCCTTCCTTGTAGCCAGCCTTTCCTGGTTTTCAGCATAACCTTGCCCCATTCTTTTTGTTTTAAAGATCTTTATAAACACACAGAAACCGAGCAGAGCTTTCAGGGGTCTCACCCAGAATCCAAACAATATCTTCCTTCCCCTCAAGACATGAAAAGAACACCAGTTCTTTTCCTAGCAGCTCCGCAGTTCTCAAGCACAAGCAGGAGCCGTGCTTCCAACAACAAAACTAGGAACTGGATGGAGGCAGAAGCAAGGGCACTCACCTACTACCCGAAGCATTGTTGAGGCATTCCTGACTCCTGCTGAATTGTTAGCTATGCAGGTGTACTTCCCACTGTCTTCCATGGACACTGCTGAAACGGACAGGACATCGCTGATGAAGTAGTTCTCATTCTCAAAGCTACGATTCTGGGCTGTCGAGACCTGTCGGGCAGGGAGAGAGCATCAGGCACTTTCTTGGAAGGGAGAAGGTGGAACTGGATATTTATGACACAAATACCCATGCCCTCTTGGTCTGGGTTACTGAGCTTTGTTATGGAGCCTCTGCCAGTGGAAGCCATCTGAGTGGAGACCAAGAGGCATATTAAACTGAGGTATTCAGGGCAGACATTTCACAGCAGTTCGGGTTATGATAGCTGTTGTCAGCCTTTTGACTGCAAGGTGGCCTTACACTGTGTGATCCAAACATATCTTGTACGTTATTTCAACTCCTTAATAAAGACATCAGATATAATAAGGACTTACAACAAACCTCATCTAACCACCTAGCAGTTAAAAGCCAGCACCACGGATATTCTGAAGTGCATTCCCTTTCATTACCCATATTTTTCCTCTGGGAAATTGGGTGTCCTGAACATGTTTGCTACTTCATAAACCCTGGCTTACAAAGTGGAGAAGTGTTGCCTTAGTAGGTACTGCGGCTCCTGCTCAATAAACTCACCTGAGACAATACACTTTCCTTCTCTCCTGCAGCAAGATCCTGACAATGGGCAGGTATTTCCTAACCCCGTGTCATCCCAAGGAAGTGATGACATATTCGTATTTCTACAGCTTGCTTGAATAGCTGCTTTGGTTGGGCAGGTGACTTGGGTCTCCCAGGCTGCAGGAAAGCCCCATTCCCTCTTAAAGCTCCAAAACTTACTTTCTTTGCTGCTGTCACCCATCTGACATCGTACTTGTGGGAAGGAGCAGTTATTCTGCAAGTGACTTTGAAAGGTTCGCCCACAATTCGCACGTGGTCTATAGGGTCCATCACCACTGACACAGGCTTCTCCAGAGCTACACAAAGGCAAGCATGGGAAGATTCAATGTCAGCTAGTCCAGAGACCTCAAGCGCTTTGGAGATTCCCTAGGGCCTGGCTACCTTTTCCTTTCCATCCTCTCCAGCCTCTTTACCCCCAGCCTTCTCCTTCCCTAGCAATCATCACTCCTTTAGTGCATGTGTCTATGGGGAGTAGTACAGGTAGGGGAGCGCACAGCAGTCAGCACTGTGGGTTGAAAGGGAAGAGGAACCTTCTGCCATGGGTATGTCCTGAGCACCAGGGCCTGAGGACCTACAGAACATCAGGGAGATAGGTGGACTTTTTCCTCTGTTCCGAGATAGTGCTGGCAAAGATTTTAACACTGCTGGTAATTTGCCAGGAGCTGATGGAATTTTGCCTCCGTTAAATACACTTTAAGGACTGCAGGTTCAGGTCTTTCCTTCCACCGGTGAGGAGCTTTTCCTTAACGATCTACTGTGGCCAGCTTAGCTATTGCTGTCTCCCTGAGGACACCAGCAACCCCAAGCCTTTACCTTCTTCCACAAGCAGTCTTATTCTTGGCGACTTCTCAATTTTTCCATTTATCACTGCTTGGCATCTGTAAGAGCCCTTCTGCTTGCTTTGCACATTGTACAGTGTCATTCCTTTCTCTGCACTGAAAGAATAGTTGGTCCCGGGTGGGAGATGAGAGCCATCATCCATTACCAGAGTCACACTGGATCCATACTCGGGGGCCGTGATGAGACAAGGCAGCTCAGCGTTCCCACCTCTGGTCACACCGACCCGGAAATTCAGGGTGTTCCACACGTTATTGGGATCTGTGGAGGAGCCAAGGTAGGCCAAGGAATGGGATCAGAAAATGCATCAGAAACACATTCCAGCAAAGGCAAGTCTCCAGCACTGCTGCCCAGTGGGAGTTCGATGCTGGGGCAGCCCTGCTGAACGCCTGCCTGTCTCAGCCTCCAAAAGCCCACATGACAAGCCCAATTTCAGCTAAGGCATTTGAGGAGAGCACAGCAACCGACCCACAAACGCACATAGGCAAGAGAGCCTGGGAAGTATGCTTACTTCTAATTAAACTGCTCACCATGGTGTTAGTTTAAGTTATCAGACCTCCAGCTTCCCTGCCCAGGACAGTAACTCTGGCACAAGGGAAGAGGTCAACTCAAGTGGTGGAGCTACCACAGCATAACATCTTCTGGGGTAAAAGAGTATTTGGGTTTCAGGTCATGTTGTAAGGATGTGATTCATGTGATTCTCTCCCTTATCTGGGGTACTGTTAATATGGTCTCTGATTTCCAGATCTCACTGCTCATAACACCACCAAACAGATTTTCATTCCTGGCTTTTCATGAAGGAAAGCCAAGTTGAACGGAGTGAGAGGTCCCGGCCATTCCCACACATGCAGGAAATGCAGCCCTGTACCCCAGTGCTTCAGCCCCAGGCCCCATTTTATGTGGGTTTGCATGGTTGTGGGTGAGTCACAGCCCCATGAGGAGCCTGCACTGGTCCCCAAACACACAAACAACCACAGCCATAGAAAAGAGCTGTGTAACGGCCATGATCCCTGGAAGGAGGCTCTTCTGTCAGTATAGGTGGGAAGAGGGAAGCATGGTTACCTCGCACAAACAGATGCACAGTTGCAATGCTCTTGTCACTGCTGTTGACATAAGCACACACGTAGGTGCCTGTATCCCTGTAAGTGGTACTGGGAATGCTGAGCGTGCTGCTGGTGTCATTGCTGAATACATTCTTTTTGGTTTGCCATTCAACTTTGGACTTCCCTGAGCAGTGCAAGGTGACTGGATCACCTGCGCTGACAACCAGAGCAGGGGCGTCAGGACTGATCACCGGGGATGCTGAGCCTACAAAGGAAAGAGAAAGAGTGAGGATGCAAATATGATCCTTAAAGATGCCCTGTTGGAGATCACACTGCTGAGCATGGAGTAGCTCAGCATCAGGAGGAGGCTGAGCTTGGGATTCAGACAGGCTGTCATCACTCATTTCTCTATCCACCAGATAGACACAGCTGATACTCCAAGGAATGAATTCAGGGAAGACAGAAAACCCCACATGTGAACATTTTGAGTACTGGGACAGGAAAATTGATCATCTGGAGCTGATAAGGTCTGATGCTAGCTTGCAAATTGCTCCTGTTGGGTTTTGCCTTGTCTTACAACAGTTCTCCTTTTCTGACAAAGCTGGAGATACTAAATGAACTGGGTTAGCCCATAGCATCATCTGGTGAAGTTTAGGTGAACTCTACTGAATGGGGTGCTTTGTTGCTGTGATGAGCTCAAACAGACCTGAAAAGCTTATGCAGAGCAGGAGGTCAATGAATGACCTTGCACTGGCTTTTTGGTTACCAGCTTTTGATGGACACCAACTTATGCCTTGTCATGGAACCCCACAGTGCATTCTCCTCCCAGATACCACCAAAACATTACAAAGTGCGTCAGCATTATTATTATTATTATATGTGGATGTGGGAAACTGAGGCACAGAAAAGCTGAACAGCTCATGAAAGCCCATGGCTGCAGCTGTAGATAAGCACCCCAGGCCATGCTGACAGCAGCATCACAACCCATCTGGGTTTCCAATGCCATCTCTATGTTGAAGATGGCTTCTCTGCTGGCTGAATAAAGGGGAACCAGGGTTCCACTCCAGCCCTTAGTGGTAGGGGGAAATATTCTTCCCTTGTTTTACCGTGTCAGCGAGTTCTTTGAGTCACCACCTATATTTAGGGTGGGGGGAAGTGAGAAATGAATCAGTGCCGCGGGGCTGGGGAAGCAGTGGTACTGCCACCCCCACGGCAGGCCTTCGGGAGGACAGGAAACACATTGCAAAGGGCTATCTGTGCTCGGGGGGCTCCGCACCCCCCTCCAGCCCCTATCCAGGGCTATTCTCCCACTTCTGCTTTCCTTCCCAGTTGCTAACTGCTTAAAGGGACACACACCCAGGTTCAAATAATACGAAGTGTAAAGGTAGCTGCCCAGTTTGTCGATTTCACGCTCTTTGCAGAGGAGGTCAGAGCAGGCTGTGCTCCTCTGGGGAGGTGGCAACAGAAACAGAGGCTGGGTTTGGTCTTGTGATGGTCAAACTGCAGCAGACTGCTCTGAACTCATAGGAGCTCTGTAGCTGAATGATCTGAAGTCTAAATGAGCTCATCAGGAGGTGGGAGAGGGCAAAGCACCCTAAAATGACATCATTAATCCAGGTACACATACATATATATTTAACATATATGTTCCTTCAAGGGAAAGGGAATAGTGGTCAGATATTACAGCCCTTGTTGCAGGGAGGAGGGAAGAGAAGGTTGCTGTGGTCATGGGTAGCAAAGATAGTTTAAAGCAAACTCTCGCTGCTGCCTTAGACACTGTCCCTGTAACACATCAGCAGAAGCAGCATCCACCCCTGCTCACAGTTCATGTGGGGAACAAGACTATGTCCAGGGTACAAATGTGCCCTGTGCTTCCAGCTGTGCTCAGGGCTGTAACACCAGAGCCCATCCACAAGAGCTCAAGAGCATCATTTAAGCAGTTTTGGATGGATGCTTTCCTCCATGCAACAAGGGGTTGAGAACAGGAGACTCAAGGCCCTGGAGAATGTTGCTGGTGCATGATGATGATTGGTCCAGGGGAAACCCAGACAAAGCCTGGATTAACTTGACTGTCCCTGTGGGAAGCAGCAGAGCACACAGAGCTTCAGAGCATGGAATAGTTGACATTTTATCTATTGAGTTCTTTTTTTGTTTTGTGCGTGTGATGCTTTTACCTTTCTGTGGAAAGAGGAAAAGCCTCATTTATTCCCAAAGTGGAGAAAAACATATCCCAGAATCCTTCACAAAACCACATTTTCCACATACATGAGGTACAAGGTTCCTCCCTTTTTGGTGTGTTTTCTAGCAGGCCTTGACACATTTCTGTTGCTTTAGCTGCCACTAGATACTTATCGCTACTGTCTGCTTCAGCTATCCCTCCCCATCCAAGGCTTCAGCATCATTTGATGGGGTACACAAGCTTTTTGACACAGAGCTGCATCCAAACTGGCTTGGGAAGAGAGACCATGTTCTAACTGGTCCTCAGTTTGGCCACAGCAGGAGGACAGGAAAAACAAGAGTCACATCACACTGCATCCCTATTGTCATCATCCTCCACTGAGATACTGTGGCCAGAAAAGGGTCAGGGTGGCTGCTCTGTATGACAGTGAAGAAGCCAGCAGCCTTCAGGCTATCACTGGAGGCTCCTCTCAGTAGCACAACCATCACACAAGTGTAGTGAGGACAGGTAGGGCAGAGATGCTAAATGCAGGTGAAGGGCACCCAAGCATCCCCTCCTTTGTGTGTGCTGGGGATAAGTCAGACCAGCAGGTTCTTATCCAGAATGGGGAAGCAGTGCTGCTGGGCAGGCTCTCTCCCTGCTGACTACGGTGCAATCTTGCATGAAGCCCAAGGATGTCTCTGCTGCTCTCCAGCAGCTTCCGCAGCACTGCCAGGAACTGCTGGCCAATGGTTTACCACACTTGGGTTGTGTAACCATGACCTCCAGTTACAGCTGCAGGCTCCATCCCTGCCTCTCCCATGCCAGCCAAAATGTTACTGTCCTCTGCCGATGGCTAGGAAATGGTGAGGAAGAAGTGAAGGCTGGTAACAGAGATGCTCGAGAGCCTTACCACAGAAGCCAGTCATCAGGACCTTGACCAGGGGATAACTAGGCTAAG
The DNA here is from genome assembly GCA_017639245.1 of Myiopsitta monachus. Taxonomy (NCBI): domain Eukaryota; kingdom Metazoa; phylum Chordata; class Aves; order Psittaciformes; family Psittacidae; genus Myiopsitta; species Myiopsitta monachus. Next base: position 27,633,183 of record CM029917.1, read on the forward strand.
GTCTGGTCCTGACACTCATATTAGGCATGAGCTCTTCTTGCCCCCACCCCCAGTCATGGCAAGGAAACATTTTGCTTGAGGACACCTTCCCCGAAGTCAGCCACAGTATCTGTGAGGCAGGGCAGAGGGAAAAGGGTGCTCATCACATGTCCGTTTGGGGTTTCTACCTCAGAAGTTTAAATCGCCCACAGCAACAACAGGAACCCCAGGAAGGCCTCTCAAGGTGGCCAAAACCACAGACGTGACCTGATCAGGTGTCAAGTCTTTCTTCTGCTTGACCTGAAACTAGGATTTGAGCCCCTGACACTCCCCTCAGCAAGAGCTCATGGGTCTGATGGGTGGTCATACCATGAGGTACACCACATCGCCCTGGTACTCTCAGAAGACGCACTTGCAATCCAAGAGGCAGAAGGAAGCTGGGCTCTGATTCCAGCTTGAGACAATGGCTTTGGACAACCCTGGCACAACGCAGTTTTGTGCTGCAGATGGCCAGCAGTGCTAGTACTCAGACAAATGTGTGTGTCTAACACCCGTACCAGCACTGCCTGCCATGTCAGGGTGTCACATAAACATAAGGAATTACAAGCCCTGAAGCCTTCACAACCCAGATGCCAGCAGAGCAGGCATGGAAAAAGACACGACAAGCTCAGCATATCAAAGACATGACTTGAAGTGAAAAGAAAGCATGGAGTGCAACAGCAAGTGGGATGCAAATATCCTGGGTGAAAGCATGAACAGGGAAGTGGCTCAAGGATATGCTTCCCCTGGACTGCCCCCTTCCAGAGGGGAATCTTCCACCAAAGTCTCATTGTGCCCCCAAGCAAGCTCAAGAGGAAAGTGCCACACAGGGTTTGGGAGGCTGCCAGCGCTTCAGATGTAAGATTAGTAATGCTGGTTTGTCTGTTTGGTTGGAAACCTCAGAAGAGGCTCAGTGACTCTTGAGGTTGATGGGTTACTGCCTCTTGGCAATCTCCGCAGCCTCATAACCCAGGCGGATTCACCTTTCCCTTTTCGGCTGCCCAAGTTCTGTTTCCATCACATCCCGGCCCCACAGCCCTGTTGTGTGTGCCAGCACAGCCAGAAAACAGCAATCCTCAGACATCCCTGAGGTGCATCCCAAGGTGCTGATGCAGCTGACTTCCAACTCCTTCACTGCAGCCCGAGAACCTTCAGCTCTCACCCGTTTGGACAAAGGTTTATTTCAGGTACAGCTCCCCTCAGGACACACGGTCTGCTGAACCTCTCCTCCCGAACCCCTGCCAGACCCAAACAGCAGGAAGTCTCCCTTCCCCTTCTCCCCATTGCCAAGGCTCTTCCTATGCTAGGTGCACCGTTCCGTACCCCTTGGCCTTACCCTGGCAGTGCTGCAGGCAGCCACAAGCCAGCCCTCAGCACAGCCAGGCTTCAGAGCCAACACAGACTTCGCAACACACCCTCTTCCCACCGCTGCCCTCCCTCTGTAAGGACAATAACAAACCAGCTCTGGATGACCTTCAGAAAGCGGCTGCTGCCCAGACTGCACTAAATGCCAAGCTGGTATCTCTCCATGCAATGCCATGGAGAAGAAATGTTCCCCTGCCTGTTCCCTGCTAATTCCAAGGCTCCTTGAACCTGCCCACAGTAGCAATGGCTGCTTCATGCAGCAGCCTCCTGAAGCAGGGACCACCCCAGCCCACAACAAGCTTTTGGTGGACACAACTGGGGGCTCAGCTTTGTGCCCATTAGTCCGAGTTCAGCATTGCCCTGTCCCAAACACCACTGTGGCTGTCACCCCTCCTCACCTGAGGGATGGCTCACACACACCAGACACCCAGGAACCCCTCACTGCATCCCCAAACTGCCCAGAGTAGCATGGAGACAATGGGGCGCTTTGGGGTGCCAATGGACCTACCGTGCCAGATGCTGGCTGTGGTGAGCAGCAGCAGGAGAGCAGGACCCATGTCCCCAGGGAGCACGGTGCCCCCAGCGCAGAGCAGGGATGCGCTGCAGGATCCTCTCTAGCAGCAGCTCCGTCCCCAGTGGAAACTTCTCCTTTCTGAGAGACCGCAAGTGAAGAAATTCCCTTTTTTTGTTTGTTTTTTGAGACAGGAGGGGAAAAAAACCAAAACAAGCAGAGGATGGGGACGTCACCCGGACAAGCCCCCGCGCAGAGGTGGGGCCAGGCACGCACCCCACTGCTGTTGGGGTCACCCTAATGCCTCAGATTGGGGTTCAGCCCCAGGGACCACTGCACCATGCCAGGGTTTAGGATCATAACAATGAGCCCTGGCTGTTGCCACCCAAACCCGCAGGGACTTCTGTACTCTTCCCTTGGGACACGAAACCCTGCCTGGGACCTGCCTTGATGGGGGGACTCCATTTTACCTCAGGCCTGGTGGAGCTTGTTGGCTTCAGGCCCTGAGGACCCACACAGGAGCATGGCCATCACCCTCACAACAGGCCCACAGAGGTGGTTCCACCTGGAGCAGCTCCCTGTGAAGAAGGCAGATTAGATTGCTTTGACCAAGAGCACAACCCCTGGCGCAAAGAGGGCTCCTGTGGCCACACAGGATCAGCCCCAAGCCCCACTCCAGCACCATGAAGAGGATCAAGCCCAGCCAGCTGCAGGCTTTGCCTTCACCACCCTCCCCAACCTGGAGACACATTGGGCTCAGCCTGCAGACCCCTCCTTGTCCTCAGCAGGGCTGAGGGGAACGCGAGGACCCAGCTCTCCTTCTCCCCCAGCACCCCCAATCACCATCAGGGCTCAAGCAGGGACTGACCCTCCCCAGGAGCCCATCCCACCCATCATACTGCCTGGAGGGTGGAGAGGCCTTTTAAAGCTGTTTTCTAATTAAGAGCCTGCCAGCACCTGGGAGCAGTAATGAGGCACTTTGTTAACCCTCCCTGAGCCTCTTCCAAAGCAGTAGGCTTGAAGCATCCAGTTGTCCTAGGGATGCTCACGTCAGCAAGATGCTAGCACATCAAATCAGGCCCAGGGTGCCCTCTGCTCTCTGTTCTATCTCTTGATAACCCCACACTGCAGCAGAAGTTCATGATGGTTCGTGGTAGTTCTGGGGTGGGAAGTTACAGCCACAACCTGGCAGTGCTGGGAAGCACAGGAAGGAAGGTCCTGATGGAAGGCTGCTCTTATCTGCACCCAGCTGCAGCCCCATCAGTGGGGAGGTGGCAGGGACACTGGCTCTAAAACATGGGCAGATAGAGACGGCCTTATCCAGAATGACTGCACAAAGGTGGCTGCTGAACCTGCACTTGCAATGCAAAGGTGCATGTGGAGAAGTGCTCTCATGTCTCCTCAAACTGGGGGGAATGGGCTTCTCCAAAGAGGGCAGTTAGAGAGGTACCAGCAAGACAAGGTCTTGGGGCCAAGAGATGAGAGCACGGCTGATTGTGCTGGAGATGACTAAGAGTCATGCGAGCATGGAGACAGCCCCTGGTTTTGGCCAGGAGGATGGCTGGAGCGCTGGAGCGAGTCCGGAGAGGAGGAAAGGCAGCTCTTGGCCAGATTTCTGCTCAGCACTTTTTCCTGGCAGGATGTGGGGAAGAAGAACATGAAGTGTGGTGTGCTGGGGGGCTGCTGCCCAGAGCCGGGGGGCTGTCGAGCAGTGGGGCCACAGGAGATGTCCGCCTGATGATTCTTCCCTCCTCTTGAGCCAAAGGGGCTTTTTAAAGGATGTTTGTTTCCCTCCTTCTTCTTTTTAACTCTTTTTTCCAGGAACACATGCCAGCTCGGAGAGAACTGACTCACCAGTGAGAGCAAGCCTTGAACCAGGCAGGTTTAATGCAGAGAAGGGAAGCAACCGCTCAGCCTCTCTACTCTTCGAGGAGACCCTTTGCATCTCAAGGGGATGTGGGTCCACAGGTGACAAGTCACAGCCCGTACACAGTGCACTCAGTGCACCCTCACAAGCAGGCCTGCCGGGCAGGGATTGGGCAGTGGGAACCAGCTGGGGTCAGGGCTGAGGTCTCCCAGTTCCCCCTCCCTGCTCCCCCCCCCAGCCTTTCCTGCAGCCCCTCTGGGGACAAGGTGATTGTTTCCCTGCTGATTCAGCCCTGTCTGCCTGTCAGGGCTGAGCCTTGCCAGGTGACTCAGAGAGTATCTGGGGAGAATCAGCCTGAGCTGGTCCAGAGCCTCCAAAACCTCCTCTCTGGCAAACTGAACAGAGGCAGAAAAAGCATGGAAAAGGGACTTGGAGCTGCCTTCTGCTGCAGCCAGTGCCTTTGGTCTTTGGGTGCACAAGGGGTTTTCAGAGAGAGGCACAACTGCTACCAATGGGGACTTGCATAGGTCTGCGTCCGGCAGCCTCAAAACAGGGTCAGCATCGATCTATTTGAACCTCAGTTCAAAACCCCTTCTTCACATAAACCCCAGGCTTTAGAGCTGCCTGCAAACAGCTCCCTCAGCAGCCTGGGGGCATTTTCTGTGAGAGCAGTTCCATTGGAGCCAGGAGAGCAGGGAAGTCAGGCTGGACTCAGGAGGTGCCTGTCTCAGGGCTGGGGAGGAGCAGTAGTGTGTGGAGCCGGTGTTTTGAGGGGTCATCTTTGAACGGTATCAGTGAATTCCTCATCCTAGAGGCAGGGCAGAACCCAGCCTGGAGGAGAGCTGGACATGGGGAGCACTGTGCACTGCAGCGTGGCTGCTGGTGCCCTGCCCCATTGCTACCTCCAGTTTCTCCCATCACCCTGAGCTATTAAACCATGGGGAAAAACTAACAAACAACACTGTGCCGTTTCCCAGCTCCTTCAGCCCAGCACTGTTCAGCGTGGCATCTCCTGCATCCCTACCCTGGTCTGAGCAGACCAAGCAATGATCCCAAGGAGCACATCAAGCCCTTGTTTGGTGCTGCTGGCCCAAACCTCAGGCACAGGGGATACACATGGGAACTCCTCTCTGTGTCCTTCCCTCTACCCACCTCCTCCCAGTGCAACGGGATCCACAAACTGGCCAGTTACCAACGTGACAGGGCAGATCGTTCCCTATTTGCGGCCCCTTTTCCTTACCATGTCCCAGGGCTCAGCTGTAGCCTTGCTGTACTTCTCTCTGCCTGGCTCCCAGCTTGGCTTTCGCTAAGCGCTGGGGTCATGCACAGCGTATTAACACGCTTAGCCTTCACCCGCCGCATGGTTAAGCTGTATTCTCAGCCCCATTTGAGTGGGAGCAACCAAAACCAGGCACACGAAAGGAAGAGATGGAACTTTGCAAAAAGAAAAACACCTTTATTTTTAAACTCTTTCTTTAAAAATGTATTTGTAAAAGTTTACGGCATAAAAATAGTATCTCATGGCTATAGATGTGACATAGTACAAACCCTACTAATATATCTGTAAACCTAGGGAAATGTTAACTCTTTGGTACCTCAGTCTGAGCTCTGTTTTTGTCTTTGCCCTCGAAGTGGTTTCTGACAGGCAGCATGGGGGCAGATGCTGCTTCTGTTCAGAGGTGTTGCAGAGTAACAGCGCAATGCCAACAAACCAGCGCAGCCAGAGGGGGAGAGGGCACAATTAGGGCAAGCTCTGCAGTTCTGGTGCAATCCATGAGGAGGAAAGGACAGGCATGATGGGACACTGCATCCTCCCAGCATGAGTTGGCTTCCCTGCTTCCTCCCACCCCTGCAAGAGTCATCTCTCCGAAGTCCCAACACAGCCACACTGGAGCAGTTTTCCTGCCCTTGCCAAAGCCAGCTGGATGCATCATGGCATGTCCCAGGGCAACCTTCATGTTCCCCAAGTGGGAGCACAGTCAGGCTGCGCCTGCACGCCCCAGAGCTGGCTTGGCAGCCAAGGACTCTCACTTGGTCTGTGTGGTCTGCATTGTGCCTCAAGACCCTGAGACCCGAGCTAAGTGCTGAGCCTGACCAGAGCCATTCCTCATGCTGATGTGCTGGATTTGGCTCCAAAACCTGAACTGGGTTTGCCTCCTTAGCACATTAGCTGAGATCTCAGTTTAGAAAAAGCCCCCCATAAGGAGACATCTGTGAAATCCCCTTCTCCAGATCTGCCCATCTTCACACCCTGCGCTTCCCCACAGCCAGAACCCTCAGTACCCTGTATGTGCGGTGCTGCCTCTCCCCCAGCCCGGAGCCCTGACTGGGAAGAAGGGGAAGAGCCGTTTCTCACTTCTGGCTGACTTCCTCCTGGCTGCACATCTGCACTGAGCTTCTGCCTCCGGTCCCATGGGACTCCACCACGGTGCCCTTGGCAGGTGAACAGAGACAATTCAGTTACGAATAAAGTCCGCTGTGCTCTACATTTCTTTACGTGACACAAACAAACACTAAACGTGACACTCGCGCTTAAAAACGTGGTAACACGCTCAAACCGAGAAGGACAAAAGGGTTAAAACTTGTGCACACAGTCTGAGAAGCATCATACATGTGGAAAGAGACACCAAAGTGTCACATTAGTTTCTGGGGTACACGCAGGTATGTATGAAATAGTGACTGGCAGTAGGATTATGTATACACTGGTGCTGATAACGATGCGGCAGCTGCAGAGTAAAATACAATCTACACATAAAAGATATTGCACGAGAGATGGGCCCAAGCTGTGGCAGGATGTGTCCCTTTTTGGGGGGGTCAGTTTGGGTCCACCTCTAAACACAGAAACACACTCAAATAAAAATGCTGATCATTGAAACTATGAACCCAGAGGAACCGATTCCCTTCGGAGCCTCACCGGGGGAATTATGGCTGCAAAACTGATGGGTGCAGAACAGCCGACCCCTTCTCTTGGTCCCCACCCTTTGGGACATGTGGGGACTGGAATGTCGGCAGCAGAGAGAGCTTGTCTGGGGGCTGCTGTAAGCCTCAGCTTTACCAAGCCTTCTCTTAGAGGAGAGTCACAGAGATGATTAGCAAAAGGTATTGGCTTTGCCCACTGCCAGCCTGGTAGAGATCTGCTCGCTGCAGCCAGTGTGCATGCCCTAAGTGGTGATGGGAAGAGTTGAGGAGTGACAGGGAAGTACCACAAAGTGCAAGACTTGGCCGAAGGCAAATGCTTGGTCCTATCTCTCTGGAGAATTGCACTGTTTTGCAAAGGGTCTGGCGTACCTACTCTAAGAAGGAAGAGGGAGGGGGGGTTAGCACCATGTCAGCAGCCAGGACAGGTTTTGATGGAAATAATAGCTGCAATACATCTACAAATAGGACAAAATGCAATAAGCATCCAGGGGTAATGCCCAGCCAATAGGACAGGATACCCGAGTTCCCCCAGCAGGGAGAGGATAAAGATCTCCTCTTTCAGCACAGTGGAAACTATTTGATAGTGGGAAATTACTAATTTAATTAATACTTAATCAGTACAAGGTGGAGTTTAGTATGGGATCTGTGAAGCAAATAAGTAAATGGCCAAAGGGAGGATGAGAATGGGTTAACTGATGGGAAGTCTTCGGGCTGGGCAGAGGTAGTAAAAGCAGCTCTCTAGTGTTGCTCTGGATGCTACAAGTATTTCATATTTTAGTCAGTCCAGCCCAACAATAACAGTTTGTTAACAAAATGTGCTGATGACCCAATGTCTGGAACAGCGGGGAGGAGCTGGGTTAGAAATGCTGGAGGAGCAGAAAGACGTAGGTGCATGGACTGGTCAGAGGATGACTCCAAACAGCCAGTATGTTGTGGCTGGGAAAAGGCCAACATTACCCACAGCTACCCCAGGCAAGTCAAATCCAGTACAGACCAGAACTATTAATGCCCTATGTGAGGTCTAGATTTGGCCTCACCTGGAGTGCTGGGTACTTCTGGTCACCTTTAGTAGGGAATGACAAATTAAAATGGAGCTGGTGCAGACAGGGGCTATTAGGATGATCTGATGCACCATCCTATGGGCTCAAGTTGCAGTGACACGGATCTCACCAAGCACCTTACACAAATAAAGTGGTGTGACCCTAAGGGTCTGATAAGTTACTGCGTTTCTGTGGTCAGGATCATTTCATGAACTGTAGCCACATAAGATGGTTCCTTCGTTACAGGCAGGAGGAACAGAGCATGGAAAAAACAGTTGTTATTCACAGTGTGTTTCCTACGGATGGTGGGGAATCTGACCACATGAGCTGAAAATACACTCACCGCCTGCCAATAGAAGTGCTATTCCTTATGTTCACATTTTAGCAAGGACATCAGCCCACAAAACACCTACTCCTCTTTTAGCTGCACAAATGGCAGCATTGCAACGATAGACAACTTAAAACAGAAGCTGTTTTGCTGTGGATTTCTGGCAGAAGTTTCATATGTTGAAGTAAAAAGAAATCTCAGTGCCTCTGAGGTGGCAGAAGCCCAGCGAGATGCTGAGGGAACTTCTGAGTCTGTAAACCTGCCTGTGCAGCTTCAGTATGCGCAGAGGTACATAAACAGAGGGGTTAATGGGAGGGGGAGGCATGCAGCGAACAGAGCTCCGGGCAAGAAAAAGCCCTGCTGATTTTATGGTGTTAGACCTGGTTTTGGGGGCTCAGCTTTCATCTCTGTAAGAGGTTTGCTCACAACTGATTTGAAAAGCCTGGTGTTCCTCCTGCTTTGAGTCTCCTCATTCAAGTGCCTGCTGAGAGCATTAATCCCAGACCTGCGTGCGAGGAAGGAGGTGAGAAGCAGGAGGAAGGTCTTTGCCCTTTTATTCTTCAAACCATGCTCCAAGCAAGAGAAATCCTCCCTGATTCCTCCTGCTCTGCTTGGTTCCCCATGGCACTTCATCCACAGCCCAGCAAGTGGCTATGTCTGGCCCCCAGAAAGTGTCAGGGTTTGAGATCCAGTTCAACTGTGACCAAGCACTTCCCAGTCTCTTTCCTTATCTCTCTTTTAAGACATCCCTGGGTTGGTGTTCTGGCATCCTCATTGCTCCCCATAGTCTTGCTATGACTCAGGAGGGACCGGTGAGTCCTCCCATCCTGAGAAAGGGTGTTTGAGTGAACAGTCTGTCAAAAGGGATCCCTTGCTTCCCAAAGATAAGGCACAAACATTTTGCAGCTGGCAGGGTTATATGATTTCCCAGCGGATGAGCTGGGCTTTGTGGCAGTGGATTAATGAGTAGCCATATTGCTTCTTATACTGGCCCTGGCTAGTGGATTAATATATTTGTTCCCTTTAAATCTTCAATAGAGAATAATTAGCTTAGTGTCCACACAAACAACATGAACAACACTGGACTGCCCTCTTTGCTACAACAAGAGTCATTGTGAGAGCATTCTGAGTTCCTGGCATGCCCCTGGGGCTCCTGGTGCAAGGCACAAAAGGCTTCAGGGTGTGAAAGCCCCTCTAGATGGGTGCAGAGCTGTGCTCCAGAGCCATGGGTACCTGTAGTGCTTGTGATGCTTTTTCCACCACAGAAGAGCTGTCAAGGGAGGAAGATGGTGATTTGGTGTCTCTGAGACGCTGGTTGTTCTCTTCAGGACTTGGCTGTGCTTGGAGAAGAATCTACCCAATGCACTCTTGATCTCCAGCAGCTGAAGGCTGGTGTTACAGGTTCTCTGCACCCTAGCAACAGACTCCAGGCCATCATCCATCCCATTGGCATTTCACAGAACCACGGTGTGGCTGGTGCTGAGACCATCAGAGAAGTGCTGGTGCAGAGGAGACGAAACTCATCGCCATGGAGGGGGAAGAGGCTGGAGTATCATCTTAGTAACGCAGAAAGTGGCATCTCTTGTGGAGATCCAACCCACTTCTTCCACTTGAAAAGAAGATGTTGGTCTGTGAGATGTCTCCCTCCTGCAGTGGCTTCACCACTGAGGAGGATGTGGCAGTGATCTGGAAGGTTGCTAGCACTGAGCCACCTCTTTGTAAGGGGAAAGGGGATGGCAATGGGTAAAAGTCTTTAATTCCCCACCCAACGCTGGGAGACAGGAGGGAAGGAGGGATGCTGGGGCAGGCAGGGGTGTCCCGATGGACAGACACAGAGCATGGCTCTTGTGACATCTGGGTCAGCCCCTCAGCTGGCCTCTCCCTAGGGAGATGCAGAGTCAGCCCAGCTCCGACTACAGGAAGCTCTCCTCCACCTCTTGGTGCCCTGTGGTCAGCTCCTGGCAGCCTGGCTGTGGGTCGGGTTCCTGCTCCTCATCCTGCTGGAGGCCCAGGGGGCTGTCACAGGATATTGTAGACGAAGTGTTGGCCTCGTTCAGCATAGAGCTGAAGGGAGACAAGAGGGAGAGAAATGAGTGCCTTGTTCTAAGTCTCCTGGTGGGAGAGGATTCCCAACACCTGAGAAGCACGTCAAGCTCCAAGCACCCCCACTCTATCTGTATAGCTTTCCAGACAGTCTCAGTTTGGTCTATTCAGCCCTAAAACACAACATGCACACCTTTGTGCTCTGCAGACCATGAGGCCTGTGTGCCCTCCTCCTTGTGAGTGGGGCCACTTCTCTCCAGCTGTGCTGGCTGATGTATGGGGATGTGAGATGCCACCTTATCTTAGCTCATGTCCAACCTCCCAGGTTCATTTCTGTCCCTGCAGGCTCAGTTGGGGTTGACACTGCCCTTCTTCTCTCCCGGTAAAGCCAGCCCTGGTCTATCCCTCAGCGAAGCATCCCCATTTCCTCTTGACATCCCTGTTTTCATGTCTGGGGAGTCAGGAGAAGGGATGACTTTCAGAAGCGATGTTTTACCTGGCGCGGCTGATGGAGGCCTCCTGAGGGAGGTCACAGATTGCCTCTGGCTTGGGGTCAGGCAGAGGGATGATGTAATCATTTTCGCCCCCGTTCTGGTGCACGGAGGTGTAGAGGATGCTGCCGGGGGGAGAGCTGGCTGTGATCCTGGCGTTGTTCAGCCTGGGGATCGTGGGTCTTGTGCGGACAACAGCGGGGTGGTCGCTCTTCATGAACTCTTCATCCACCTGCTGGTACCTCTGCAGGTTACCAAAGAAACGGAAAGGTCTCGTGAGTGGAGAAGATGCACTTGTGTGGCATTTGCTTTCCCTGTCTGCTAGGCTTTTTCTAGAGGGCCTGGCATCTTCTATCTGGGTTCAGCTACCCTGCCTCCACCAGAGACAGATCATGAACATTTCCTAAGGGAGATGTCAGGGGCACAACTCCACAGCTCCAAAACACCAAACAGCTGGAAGCAGGATTTTGATCTCCTGGCAGTTCTGATTTCTGCAGTTGCTGAGATCCAAGCTGCCTGTCTGGTGATGCTGATTGCCTCAGCAGTATCCCCAGGATGCCCAAGCCACCTTCATTGGGTATTCAACCTAATGCAGCCTTAGCCACAGCAAAATCCCCTGGTACAGCAGCACTAAACACTGATCTCCAAACCCTGATTGAAGACTTAACCAAAGCCTCCACAGAGCACTGACCCCCCTCCTGTCCCTCCAGCACAGGCTCCTTTGAACATACCTTTCTGTAGCAATCCACCAAGAGGTTTCCCATGAGCACCACCAACTGTGAGAAGGATGGTCTGATCTCAAACTTCTCCTCCCAGCATTTCTGCATGATATCATAGCTAAACAAGAGGGACGAGAGAGCACTCTGATGAGTTATTGAGTGGGAAAGGAGAGGCAGAAATGCTTCTGTAGCTTGTGTATGGCAGGCCCAGGGGAAACACGTTAGGGCAGCACTTACATTTCATCAGAGGCATGGGTGGGTTTGGACATCCGATAGCCACGTTTGATGGCGTTGTAGAACTGTTCGTTCATAGGCAGCTCAGGGTATGGTGTCCCGCCTGGGTGTAAAGGGAGAGCAGGAGATCAGGCTGGTGGATTGCTGCCACCCCATGCCAACATGCATTTCACACCGAGGTTTCCTTTTTCTTTACCTTTCCTGTTTCATTTCACTTCCAAATGGCAATGTCAGCGTGGGAAAGAAGGAGACAGCAAATGAAGTGCTGCCCTGACTGGTAAGGTTGGGACTCGGGGATTAGAAATAGTAATCTATTGTCTCTGAGAAGGGATCCTGCTAACACATTATCAGACCTATAGATACTATCATGATCTCCAGGGCACTTACCTAGAGTGAATATCTCCCAGAGGAGAATCCCAAAGGACCACACATCACTCAGGGTGGTGTAGAGGTTGTTGAAGATGCTCTCAGGAGCCATCCACTTAAGGGGCAAGAAGGTCTAAGGAAAAAATGGAACAAGAAGAGAGTCAGCTGCACCTGCAGCCCTTGTTTCAGCCAGCACTGGCTGTGCTGCTCCTGGGATTTGCTTGCACAACGAATACCAAAATAATCTCCAGGAAGGACTGCAAAGGGGCCCAGTTTCATTTCCCATTTTGGAAGGAAAAGCAGCTATGGCAAGGCTGGATTGGAAAACTGCAGCCCCTCTGCAGGAGGGTCTCCCTGCCCAGGCACTGAGCGCCTGTCTGCCGTCCCATGCAAATGGGAGAAAGCACAAGAGAAGTTGGGTAAGTTCATGGAGTAGATAAAGATTGGGATTGGAGGGGCCTGGCTTCACTCTCAGCTCCTCCAGCATCAGTTTCTCTGGGAATTACATGGCCTGCTTTGCTTGGGGTTGCACGTTCCCTAGCATCTTAGGGCTGGAAGTAAACATGCTGTGTTCAAGTCCCAGGGCAGGTCCTGGGCAAGCTCAGTTACAGCCTCATCCTCTCCTGCCTTGAAAGACTGAAGGCATCTTTCTGGAAAGTAGCTGTCTAGAAGAAAGCACTTCCTCTTTCCCTGTGGTCTAGTGGTTAGAGCACAAGTCTGTGAACCTCTTCCCAGAGTGGCCAGTGACCCACTGCAGCACTGTTGCGTTGCCTAACCTTGTACCCCTCCTGCCTGCAGCTCAGGACCAGACTCAGTGCTGTGTAGGGAATGGATGCAGCACTGCTGCCAGTGATGGGCTCTGCAGGGACCATCCTCAGTTTTACTGCTGCAGCCCAGGCTCTTCCATAAGAGCCTGGAGATATGGACATGCACTTCTACTCCACAATGTGCAGAGCACATCAGGATGGGCTGCTGCTGACACCATGTCCCAGGAGTCCTGCCCTGTTATCACCCCTGGCACAATGATGGATAGGCCCAAAGCCCCAGGAAGAAGGGGCTTGCACAGCTCCAGGTACTCACGCTGCCTTTGGAGATATAGTTGGAATCCCTCATGATGTCTCGTGCCAGGCCAAAGTCACAGATCTTCACCAGCTTCCCCTCACAGATGAGGACGTTCCTGGCAGCCAGGTCACGATGCACACACTGCAGGGGGAGGCAGGGGGAGGCTGTCACTGCAGGAGGCCCCCAGACAGCCCAGGGAAGCACTGGCCATGAACTGTCTGGCTATAGGTAGAGAGCCAGGAATTTCTCTCAGCTTGTCACTGATGCCATCCTCCCCCCCCCAACCCTTAGCCCTGCCCTGTGTGATGTTTCACACAGTCCATCTGTGTTACTGCCTGCCCTAGGCTAAGCCAGGAAACCCTTAGGAATCCTAAGACCTTATGAAACCTTAAGAAATCCCAGAGCCTGGTCCTGTGTGGTGGCTTAATTTCCACTAAACAAGCACTTCTGATGAGGCCTGGGGGGCTCAGAGCATGTGGTTTAATAGGGGTGATGCAGCTAGCAGCAGCTTTGCTGTGGAGTGCCTTGCACTGTAGCACAGGGACGTCACCACTGTTTGGTCACCCGTGTAAACAGGATGATATAACACCACAGATGTGCTGTGCATGGCTTGGGAGGAGCTCAGAGTCAGGGAATTTGAGGTCTGGAGCTCAATCTAAGCCAGGGTTAGCCGTCATGTGCAAATAAAGTCATGCTGATCCCCAGGCCTGTGTTTCCAAAGAGAAGTGGTCAGCAGCTATTCCCTCTCACTGCCACTTGCCCCATGAGGAGGTTGCCATGGACAGAGGGACAATGAGCAGAAGCTGACCACAGCACACAGCAGGGCAGTTTTGGCCTTCGCTGCTGCAGGCACCATGGACCAGAGCCATACATACGTTTTTGGAAGCCAGGAACTCCATCCCATTGGCCACCTGGAAGCTGAATCCCACCAAGTCCATGTAGCTGAGGAGGGGAGACTCGTTTATGAGCGTCACCCGGTCTGTTCTTTCAGGAGCTGAAGAGCGAGCAGAGGTGGATGTTGGTGCTACTCAGCCAACTGCTGAACTCATCCCAAAGGTGACCTTTCCAATATAAATCATCCATCTCTGCGAGCAAAGGCATCTAGCACCCGAAGTGCAAGCCCCTCTGCCTCCCGCTGTGGCTGAGCTGTTACCTGATGGGGAATAGCTGTCCAGCTCGTACGGTGTGCCGTAGTTAGAGGACTCGATGTCGGCATACTTGACTTCACCCTTCATGTCGGACATGGGCACATAATCCAGGGAGTCGTCCTTGCTCATGTCCATGTAGCCCCCATCACTCTCGACAGACAAGGAGAGGTGACTATGAGGGAAGCAAAGAGGCTGTTGAGATCAGGAGGAGAGGAGGAGATGCAGGGAATGGCATCAGTGATTTGTGGGACTGCAATTCCTGAGCCCTCGGCCCCAGCACTGAAATGTCCCACACAGCAGGGAGTGAGCAACAACTGCATCTGGGAAGCAGCATCCATCTGCCACATGCTGGTGCTGGGCAAGGGAAATCTGCTGCACGGCTGGAGCTGTGGGGCACATCCCCATGGGCTTGGGAGACTTACAGTTTAGGAAGATCTCAGCTGCCTCCAAGCAGGAAGTCTAGGGGGAAGCTGTGCTGATGTCTTAACACTGCTCTGTTTTATATTGTTTCGGCCTGCTGGAAGGAAATGCTGCTTTCTAACTTCCCATGGGACCACTTCTCTGTGCTGATGTGCCTGCATCCCTTACAGCTGGCAAATAGATGAAGGACCATTTCCCTTTCCTTGTAGGACCTCTTGTGCAACTGCACTCCCTATAGCAATTCTCCCTTAGGCTCAGTAGCAACACAACCTGCCCTGAGAATGCAGAGCTGAGGTCTCTAAGGGTAAAGACATGCTGGGAAACCCTTTGTGTCTGTACTGAATGCATAGCCCTGGTTATGCCAGTGAAGTTGACGATGCCAGGGAATATTCCCAACTGGCATGGAGCAGCCAGAGTGTGTGCTAGCAAACTCATCCTCCAGGACACACATATTGCCTTTGCTAACTCCTCATCTGCCAGGAGCTGTTTGGAGGTGGCTGGTTGGCACATGGGCTGGTCTCAAAGGTAATAGAGCTATCAGCTGTGTCCCAGTGCTGGCCCAGCTTTTATTGTACTGGTCTGGATGAAATGTACTTATCCTTCCTGGGAATACCAGCGTTATTGACGGGGGCTATGACGGGGTAGGCACCAGGGAGGAGGAGAGTGCTGCTTTCCAGTACCTTTGCACGTGGTCCTCCTTGGGGGTGTTCCCATACAGCTCTGCCTCTCGCCGTGCCTTCTCACCGTAGCACTGCAGGAAGGTGTGCTTGTTGCGGTGCAGGTAGTCCACCAGGTCCCCATAGCGGCAGTACTCAGTGATGATATAGATGGGTCCTGGTGGGAGACAGCACCCACATCAGCCTGGCCTCGGTCCCGTTCAGTGAGTGCCATCCCAAAGGAACATTGCCAGGTTGCAGGATGTCTAAGCAGGGCCAGGAGGGAAAGCCCCCTTTCTGGTACTGAGCATTTTGGGAATCTGAAATCAGTGTTTGGGGTGGGAAGCGAGGGTTAACAGAAACATAGCTTCTCAGTTTCAGTCACATTGGAAAGAAATGCTTTCAGAGCCTCACAAGGCTTTCCGTAGGGAAGGGTGAATCATTCTGAACCAGAAAACAGGAATTATTCACTCCAAGGACAGTTCTCAGGTACCTCCTTTGGTGCAGGCCCCCAGTAAGTTGACGATGTTGAGGTGAGGTCCCAGGTGGCTCATGATCTTCAGCTCAGACATGAGGGCTTGCTTCTCGCTGCTCCGGGCAGTGGCTGTTGGATAGGGCAATGGGGGGAGTGAATGGGCACTGTTTGGCCTTTGCAGCTTGAAAATAGGGAAGGGGATGGTGTGGGAGCCACTCACACTTGAGCATTTTGACCGCCACTTTCATGGAGGACTGCGAATGGCTCAGGCCATGGGCTGTCGCCTCCACCACACGTCCAAAGGCACCGGAGCCGAGAGTGCGTCCTGCAAAGAAAGAGCAAGGAGACAAAGTCAGCGACGGTCCTCGAGGAGAGGAGCTTGGAAAAGACAAGTCCCTGGTCTGAAACCACACCAATCATCCCGGTGGGCATGGAAGTGGTTGTGAACTATGACGTTTGGGATTGGGACCACTTCCAGGGATCTCTGTTCCTTTCTGGGTTGGTCTCTTTTGGAGATCACAAACCCAAACCTATCCCAAGCCCCCAGACATAAAGGACCCCAGGGGTCCATCAATGGGACCTGCAAAGCCTTTACCTAACACCAGCTTGTCCCTGGGCACCTCCCAGCTGGAGTCATAAGGGAGCTGCATGGGATCCACATAGATGTACTCATGCCCATCAGAGCTGACGGACTCGATCACCTTCCAGCGGATTTCATAGCGAGGTTTCTGGAAAGGGGAGCAAAGGGAAGAGAGATCTGAGAGGCTGAGGGTCAGAGAGGGCATGGGGGATATTGGTGAGCTTTGTTAGAGAGTCTTTGGTCCTTGCAGCCATTGCCTCATTCCCCCTCTAGCCAGAGGCATGCAGAGACTGATGGAGCCCATGGTCTTTTACCTTCTGCCACAGGACGATCAGGATGATCAGAGAGATGACGGTGAGGACCAGCAAGGCCAGGATGACAGAGATGATGACCACCTTAAACGGCAAGGCTACAACAACGACAGGGACAGCAGTCAGACTCCTCCACCTCTGCATGGCCTGGGTATCCCAAGGAAAGGAGAGCAGAGCAGTGCATCTTTTACCCTTCCCCTTCCCTCTTCTAGCCACTGTTCCCCTCCTGCTACATGCATCCCCTTCCAGACATTGGCCCTGAACTCTTCTCTGTGTGGGGCCAGTGCCTGTCCTCTCCTCCTGGGCAGACCTGTGCCCTGCACCGCCATGGGTAATAGGGTGATGGGGTGTTGCAGCCTCCTGCCTTGTGAGAGGTTTGACCATGGGACAATGCAAGGAGCCAGGGGGGCTGGTTTGCTTGGGGTCACTGGCAGCTCTGGCCTGGGCTCCTGCCATTCTTCCTCGGGTTTAGGATGTTCTGTGCACAGATGCTTGAGTCCGTGGCACCATCTAGTGACCCACGGGTTAATAACAAGGCACCAGGGACCTGTTCAGGCACACTCATCTTGCCTCCCTAGATGGATGACCCCGCTAATGGCAGGAAGGAGATGTCCATGGGGCTCCAGTTTCCTCCTGGAGCATCCTTTCCTGCTCAGCTTAAAGGAGGCTTTGTCTGGGGTAGAAATACCCAGGTTTCCTGCCTGTGAGGACTGCGGTCATCAGAGGACTGTCCTGGCTCCCAGCACCTCCAGGCTGGAGACATGGAGAGAAAACTCCATCTCCCCACCATTGTCTCAAACGTTTCCCTCACCCCTCACCATGTGGGACCAGCGTGATGTCCTGCGAGTTGGTACCCAGGAAGTTGTGCACGGTGCAGCGCAGGAGCAGGGGCTCATCCACCCTGTGCAGCTGCAGGGTGCTGTTCACACGGTAGACCTGCAGCTCTGCATGGTACGTGGCGTTGGTCCGCAGCCTGATCTCGGCAGACTCATTCCCCAGCAGCCTGGTGGGCTGCCCCTTGGTGCTGCACCTGGTCCAGGGGAGGATAAAGGCATCTGAGGGGCAGCTGGGACCTCCATGGGATGCTCGGGTATGTGGCCAGCAGAGTACAACAACATCATAGAATCACAGCCTTGTTTGGGTTGAAGGGAACTTAAAGCTCATCCAGCTCCAGCCCTTGCCATAGGGAGGGACACCTACCACTAGATCAGATTTCTCCAAGCCTTGTCCAACCTGGCCTTGAATACTGCCAGGGATGGGGCAGCCACAGCTTCACTGGGCACCCTATGCCAGTGTCCCACCATTCTCATAATGAAGAATTTCTTCCTCATACCTAATCTAAATCTCCCCTCTTTCAGCTAAAGTCTATTCTCCCTTGTCCTGTCCCTACAAGCTCTTGTAAAAAGTCCTTCCCAAGATCTCCTGTAGGCCCCTTTAGGTACCAGAAGGTGGTAATGATAAATTTCTTCCAACTCCTCCTCCCCCACCCCCATACATGTGGAAAAGCTCTTCTGAGGCCAGCATGAAAATTTTGCCCTACGTAATAAATAAGTATATAAATAAACAAATGTCTATTTTTGTCACAAATGCAAGTATCCAGCCGTTCCCATGGGCTCTGTCACTCCACTTACCATTTGATGTCTCTGCAAGTAGACCAGCTGATCTCTGGCTGGGGCATGCCTTCAGCAGAGCATGTCACGGTCTGCTCCCCACTACTGGCACTGCTGTTCTCCTTGAGATCCACCACTTTGGCTGGCACTGAAACCAGGAGACAGGAATTAACCCTTCTTTCTGACTGCAGGATGAAAGGGGAATGTGATTCCATCATGCCCCTAACATGGCCTGGGGATAAGGAGGCAGTGAGGAAGGACTCCTTGCACTGACTGTGTGGGGCTTTTGAAAGCTAACAGCAAAAAAAAAGGTTTGAGGGGGTATGGAAGAGACCTGCCCCCATCCAGCTTGCTTGGAGAGCACAAGCAAGCACAGGGGAAAGTGACGTCCCTATATCTACTACACTGAGACAGAGCATGAAGACCAAACTGCTGATGTCTGCACTGCATCCCTGTCCCCCTTGCTCTGAGAGCAAGGGGGAGATATGAGCCTGCCTCTTGCTTGAATGTTCTTTCTGTAACTCAAACCACTCTGGAACCACAGCCATAGGAGTAAGGGCAGCCTGAAGGTCCATCTTCACCCTGAGACTGCCCCCACCCCACAGCTCCATGTTAGCATGCCCATCCTCACCATTTATCTGCAGATGGAAGGACAGCTCCTGCTCATCATCCTCATTGGAAGCCCGGATGGTGTAAAATCCTCCTTCTTCCTGCTTCACCCTCACCAGCACCAGACCCGTCTGGTACCTGGAGGAGACATGGTCCCACAGTGCTCGATGTGGGAAGGTATCTGGGGACTGATAATGCTCAAAGGCAACCAACTCCCACCCAACCAAGGCGTGCTCAAAATCCACCCTTAGAAAGTCATTCATCAGCTGTGTCCAACCAGCGATTTGGAGGCTGCTTTGTGAATTAACCCTTCCCCACACCCTGGTGAGGAACGATGGCCCCTCACCTGGTTTCTGACAGGTTCCTGCTGGTGATGGTGAACTCGCTGCTGCTCTCCATGGTCAATGCCTTGTTGTTCTTCAGCCACACGATGCTGGGGGGTGGGTAGGCCTCCACCTCCACCTGGATGGTGCGGCTCTTGTGCACCTCTGCGTACACGGTGCTGGGCAGGCTGGTGTGGAAGCGTACGAAGCCACGCTCTGAGAGGGGACAGGAGAGACGGAGGGGTCGGAGAGAGAAACATCCCCTTCTCCAGCCCTTTGGACAAACATGGATCTGGAACAAAACCCTCTGAACACATAGAAGTGGTGGGGTAGCTCCAGATCCAACC
The DNA here is from genome assembly GCA_017639245.1 of Myiopsitta monachus. Classification (NCBI taxonomy): domain Eukaryota; kingdom Metazoa; phylum Chordata; class Aves; order Psittaciformes; family Psittacidae; genus Myiopsitta; species Myiopsitta monachus. The sequence goes on from CM029917.1 coordinate 27,652,625, forward strand.
TTCAAGGCTTCAAGTTAGGTGTGAGGGGAGTGTAGCTCAGAGCCACACTGGAACAGAGCAGCTGATGGGGCAGGTGGCATGTTGGGAGAAAGCTGTTATCTTATGGAGATGGGGCAGGTTCCCTCAAATTGCATGAGAGAAGGACAGATGCAAATTGGAGGTGACAATATGATCTCACATCACTTTGGCGTTGCAAAGTGCAGAAGAGCTCTTACCTATACCCTCAACTATCATAAAGGGTCACAAAAGCCATAGTGGGAGGCTTGGGATAATGAAGTGGGCAGGGGTGACATGGGGTGAGGGTTCCTTTTTGCCATTGTTACTCAGGGCAGTGTCAAGGAGGGGAGAGAAGAGTGACTCTGGGACATCCTGCCTTGACACCCGTGTGGTTTGATGGCTTTGGGTCTGTGGGCATCAACACACCAATCACACGGACTGTGATGTCCTTGCGGTCTGTTTTCTCATGGTAGCCCTCAGAGACATTGCAGACATAGGTCCCGCTGTCCTCCAGCTCTGCATTCTGGATGATGAGGATGGAGCGGATCTCATGGGTGGATCCGGGCAGGAAGTCGGTCACTAGCTCCACTGTCTTCCCTGCCTGCACAACAGGGACAGGAGATAGGGTGAGAACTCAAGAGTGTGTTCTGCCATTGGAGCTATGAAGCCATGCTCACAGGGAGGCAGCAGGAGGAGGTAGAGAACCCCACACACATCTGCTGCCATAGCAACGGGGAACATGCACTGATCCGAGGCCACTGAGGCAGCCTGAATCTAAGGATCATCCCATCAAGCCCCTCTGTGTGGCAGCAGCAGCATTCCACAGCTTCCTATGAAGCTTCACCTAGGGTATGATGAATTACTGCCATGGGACATCGAGCGAAGGCTGGAGCTGCTGCCTGGAGCCCTTGGGCTGGAGCACTCACCTGCTTGCGGGGATAATCCCAGTTGAAGTTGACCAGCTCATTGCCGCTCACGGTGCACATCAGGGTAACGTTTTCTCCCTGGCGCACTATGGTCTGCACTGCGCTGATGGAGACGTTCACAGATGAGACTGTGGAGAAGGTGCAAGAAAGGAATGAATGATGAAGGAAGGGATGAGTGGGTGCCAAGTCCATTTATCCTGGGTGGACTGGCCCATTGGAAAGCCTCTTCCCTAAGGGATGGAGCTGACACTTCAGCAGAACCCATTCTGTAATGGAGACAGGACTAAATCCAGCCTCTAGGTTGATCAAGAGCATCACTAAGGAGACAGCTGGAGAGATCTGTTGTCCCCTGCCATTGGGCTGAAGGAACAGCCACAGCAGTGCACAGGACAAGAGAGTGGCAGCTCACCCTGGATCCTGTAGACGTAGAAGGTGTCTGAATCCACCTCCTGGTCATCCACAATTGTCCGACAGAAGTAGGTCTTATCCTCAAAGAAGCCTCTGAATCCCTGCTGTGGGTCGTAAGCTGCTGGGATGGGGTTCTCCACCTTCTTCTCGTAGAGGGTCACTTGCATCTGTGGGTTTGTCACACGGCATGGGATGATGGCCTCAGTGTAGCCCGTGATGAAGATGAAGAGATCTTCAGAGGTCATTGTAGGAAGGAAGACTAAGGAGGGATCTGTGGGAGAAACAGAATGCTGGTTACAGAAAGCTGCTTGAAACTAAACCAGAGCTGTTCTCTGCTCCTCCAGGACTGCCCAGGAGGCTCTGTCTCCTGACTAGTGGAATGCTTCTTCCTTTACTCCCCATGGGAAAGCAGAGCTGCAATGGCATGGGCTTGCCAAACCACTCTTGGGAGGGTGAGAGAAACTTGGATGCTGCTGCCTAGCACCATTGCTTCCCCTCGCCACTTGTCCCAGCACACCACACACAGACCTCTCCCATGACCTGGCCTAGCAGACACGCCACAACCAGATGACTGCCGTAAGGGGTCTTCTGCAATGGGAAGGAGGATTTGGGGAGGCCGAGTGCCTGGAGACAGGATAATCCAAAGCCCTCTTTCTCCTGGCTGCTAAAAACTGTGTAAATGGGGGGATGAGGCCATGCTGTCCCCTACCTGGAACGTAGATGTAGATGGCTTTCCTCTCTGCTGGTTCCGGAGCCTGCTCCGGGCTGTAGGTACATGAGTACTCCCCGGTGTGACGGCCCGTCACGTTCTTGAGGGTGAGGTTGCTGACAAAGACACCATCCCTGTGCTCCAGTGATGCAGTGAGGGACTGACCCTCCCGTTCCCAGAGCAGTGCTCCATCCCCATAGCACAACAGCGAGAATGTGCTGTGGAAGCTGAGGACAAGCTCACTGTCTCCAGGTTCGATGTGCAGCCTGCTGGCTCCAGATGTTACCTCCGGCAGACCTGGGAAAGGAGGAAGATGAGGCCAGATTGGATTCATCTGACATCCAAAGGGAAGCTGGAGCACAGCCTCATGCCAATGTGTTTGGTTTGTAGGTGTTTTCTTCACACTGAAAAATAACCTTCCTGGATTTGTCCTCCTTAGACACCGCAGGAATGTCCTGTCAAACTAAACCTAGGTGGGTATCCCTTCATTCTCATTACCTCCTGAAACCCCCACTGGAGAAGAAATAAGACATCATGGGTCTTATAGCAGTGTTCAAAGTTGCTCATGTTGCCTGTGGCAATAATGGGTAGAAAACCTCCTCTTCTATGCTTTGGCTGTGTCTTGTGTCTGTCCAACCTCTCTGCGAGGCAGCTGCACCCTCAGTGCCACCCAGTGCTGCCTTGTGCTCCTCACCACCCAGTGACACCTTTAAAGGCTTGGAATGGCCGTGCATTTAGCAGGCAAGGAGGAGAGGAGGAGATGAGGCAATTCCCTGCTCTGCTGGCTGCCTCTCCACAGGGACAGTGTCGGACGGGACACAGTCCAGGCTGAAACAATGTCAGTTTACAAGAAAGTGAACAAGGTATGACAGCAAAACCGGGCAGGAAATCCTTTGGAAGCAATAGAGCAGGCAAGGTCTTCCTGAATGGCTCCCTGTGCCTCTCCCAGCTTCCTTGCCCAGATGTCCCCGTGGGACATGTGGTCCTCCCCAGTGACCCCACTGGTGGGGAGGGCAGCTGGGGACAGCCCCCAGGGACGCAGCAATGCTCTGAACAGCCCAGATGCAGCTGTGTGCCCTGTTGTGTTGCTGTGGGGGTTATTGTGTAGATGGGGTCTGACCAAATCCTTCCTCCTATTGGGGTGGCCATAATGTCCAGCTAATGGGGGCTCTCGGACATGTACTAAGGGTTGACCACACCTGACAGTGCTCCCTTTGCAAAGGTCTTCTCATTCCACCCAACTGTGCATCAGCATGAAGCAGGTGGGGACTTTACACCAACCCCACCATAGGACTGGGTTGGAATGAGCCCATGGACCCAGTCATTAGGAGGGACAATGTGCCTGGAGTATATTGTGCTGCCCAACAGCATTGCCTTTTTCCTCCAGCTTGCCCTGGAATGAGCATCCCAGGGCAGCATCCCCATGCAGGGCCCAATCCTGCATACCCATTCCTAGCCACAGCACTCACCAGCAAGGATGAGGAACCAGAGAGATGTCTTCAGAGAAAGGTGTACCATGGTGGGCTCCATGGCTTGGTGGCTGAATCCTGCCAAGAGCAAAGCAGGATGAGCTCAGTGCTGCAGCAGAGGAGGGGAGCCCCTCAGCCACCCTTCTCAAGCTCAGAAACCTCCCATCTCTTCCCAGTTTTCAGCCTTTCCCTCCCTGCTGGGTGGTTGGTTCCCTCTCAAGCCAGATCTGCAGAAAGAGCTGTTTCTAAGGCATCTCCTGCTGGTAAAGAGGGATTTTGCTGGAGGCTCCAGCAGTTGTGTCAACTCTTGCTCATTCAAGTCAACTCTTGTCAATGTGTGCTCGAGATGCTGCTCCCCTGGCTGCAGAGCCCTGCCTCTGCCTCCCTCTGCTCTACAGATTGCCTTTTTTCCCCTTAGTTTCTGCTTCCCTCTGTCCCAGTGAGATAAAACTTGCTAGAAAACAGAGCCCCCTCCAACCCTCTCACATTTTCTGTTCCTCCCAGCGAAACAAAGCAAGCTCAAGGAACCCCGGAAAAAAGCCCCGAGTTTCTTGTACGTAACTTTTAACTATGTATATTCTAAGGGAATATTTAAGAGGGTTTTGTAGTTAAAAATCTCTTTTGTCAACATTTCTCACTAAATCCTTTCCGCAGAGTGTTTTCAGCTTCCCTGATGCAAACCAAGAGCCCAGATGAGTTCAGAGCTCCCTAAGAGCAGTGGGGTCTGCTCCCCATGTAACAGGGTGACATGTAACCCTCCCCATAGTGCCTGCAGAGGAAGGGATAAGTATTTCTATAAAGCAAATGAAGAAGCTGACAAGGAAGAATTAACAGGGAAAAGGCTTTTTCTGTGCCTGAACAAACGAATTCAATAGTCCTGAACCTGAGGATGCTCAGCATGGAGCTGAACCTCGCAGCTCCGGCCCTGCCGTGGGGTCACAAGAGGCGTTTTGAACCTGCTCACAAGGCACAGCCCAAGCAGAAGCCCTGTGATCTGGACGCAGTGTCTGGGGAGCTGCTGGCCAGGCACAAGGATGGCCAGCGGCAGTCTGGAGTTGCTGACCTGGCCCTGGGCACCATCTCTTCTGAGACGCCTCTTGGCCCTGGTGTGGCCTCCGGGTCTGCTCCATGTTAAGGAGGAAATGGTTTTTAAATGACGTGCGCTTGTCAGATGGTTTTATTATTCTCTTGCTTTGGCTCAGCAGAGTCTGATCCACCAGCAAATCCTTTCAGGTCTCCAGCTTATCCAGCAGCTTCCCCAACCCCGCTCCAGAAAACCCCACTGTGACTCCTGCTCCATTATGCCTTTGCCAGAGGGGATGAGAGCACTTACAGGGAAGAGCTGGGGTGGGCAGGGTGAACAGACCGAGGTGAAATTCAGGCTGTAAATGGATGTGACCTCACTGCACCCACCCTCAGAGAGCACCAACCTGTAGGAGTGAGGAGGAGGATGGGCAATCTGAACTCACTGCCCCCCTGCACTGCCATGAGAACAATTACCTCTGTTTCCCAGTTCTCCTTTACAGGTGTGTGAGTCATCCACTGTTCAATGATCAAGGTTCTAAGGACAACTGGGATCCTCTCCTTTCACCCCTCCTTGCCTGCATTCACAAGCCAGGCTTCATTAACCCCCCTGTCCCCCAAATATCTGCCTGCCAGCAGCTAAGCTCTTCCCAAGCTAATGCCCAGCTTTTAGCTGTGCGTCCAGCTTCATGGCTGTCACTGTTAGTCCTGTTGCAGGCAAGATCGTGGCTTCTCTATCTACATAGACAAGTCCCTCTGATCTCTGCAGGCGCACTGGTGGGACAAACAACTGCTCTGCCAGAGCTGGTGGGTACATGCTGGTGCCAGGCTACTATGGCTGTTGTTACAGCAGGCAGTGAGAGCCCTGCAGACTCCATCTGCCGCCTCCCCTGTGCTCATAGCTGGTTTTAATAAAGCTGCTGGGTTTGCAGAAAGGCATTTCGCTTGGAGATGCTTCTCAAGCAGAGTGGGAGGGTGGCAATGTCTCAGAGTGGTGACCTCTCCCTTGTTTGTCTGCTCTGGCCAGGGCCAGAGGCAATGCTCAGAGATGCTGAGCTCTGCCTGTCCCGCAGGACATCCACAGTCTGGCTTGCAGGGGGGCAAACCTTTCTCTCCCTGTCATGGGGACGTGTGCTTGCACATGTGGGTGCACCCAGGCCTTTCGCAAGGCATGCAAATGCACCCAGAGATTGAGAGCACTTCTGTTCCTTTCTCAATCTCAGCCTTTGTTCTTAGCAAGAGCACGCTATGAGTGCCAGACAAGGAGGGGCTGAGGTGGGTGCAGCCCCACTCAGTGATTGCAAAGTAGGCGCCCAGATGTTATCCCATTCAAGGATGAAACAGGCACCTACATGATGCTCAGCTGCCTTGCATTGTCGCCTTCCAGCTCTATAAGTCAGCAGGGTGCCACAGACCCCTCGGACTACACCCTTCCTATGGGCCAGGACCTGAGCATTTTCAAGCCATAGGGTCTTTAGGCTCCTCCCATCCCGGCCAGCACATCCAGCGCCTTTCCCGCAGCCCTGCAGCTCCATGGTGGCTTCAAGGAGAAGTCCCAGCTCTCCATCCCCACACTGTACCCCTCACCATCCTCTGCTCACCACCAGCACATGTACAGACCTCCCCTCTGCCCCTCTCCAGCACTGTGGTGGGAGGGCAGCCATCAGGGAGCTTTCCACTGTTTATTATTCCAAGAGAGGAATGTGGCTGGGAGAGGAGACAGGCAGTCAGCTGGCTCACAGCAAGGCCGGGTGATGCAGCCCTGCACCCACATCCAGCCCCACATGCCTATGGGGTGGCTGCGTTCTCCAGGGGTTCGGGTCCCTGGAGGCACCCAATGGAGGAGGATGGCTCCCAGACAGCCTGCACACCACATCTGCCTCCACCCTGCCCAGCCAGCCTGGAGCTGGGCACCATGGCATGGGATGTCTGGGATGGTTTTGAGTCCAAACGAGACATGGATAGAGGCGACTGTTGCTGCCCGATGACACAGCCACATTGTCCCTATCTCTGCTCTGTAATCACACCAGGCTGGCCAGCACGCTGCATGCGTGGCCACAGGAACGTGCCCGGCGCTGCTCCTCCTCCAGATGCTGAGAGCGGAGTTTGCAGAGGGAGAGCTGAGCCACCGCTGGGGCTGTGGCACTTCCCAGCCACTGCCTGCTGGAAGGAGAGTGTCCCACACGTGTTTGGGCCACGCACTGCTGAATGTCCCTTTGAGCATCTCTAACCTCGTGCTTTTGCAGTGCATGGCATGGGGTGATGGGATAAATGGGGGGACCCCGACATCCCTGAGCACCCACAGTACTGTGCAGAGGGCACCTTGGGCTCTGACAGCTCATAGAGACGTGCTTTCACAGACAGAACACAGGCAAAAGGGCCAGAGCAAAGAGGTCAAGCCGCACAGCCAAGGCCACACAGCAGGGCCGTGGCTGCGCCAGGACCAGGATTCAAGTCTCATGATTTCCCATCTCATGACTTCACAGCTCCTCCTGAGCAGCCTCCTCCCGTGTCTGCTGCATCCCAACCCTGATGACAGCTGGGCTTTCTCCTCTGCCTCCTCTCCTGCTCCCCTGCTTGTCACAGCTGGGAGCTGATGCCTCTGTGGCTGATGGACTTGGATGGGAGTTTCTGCCGCAGGAGCTGGGCTACATTCAGGGGTTTGGATATAAGGAAGAGCTGTATCCAGCCTCTACTGGGGATTGTCCCACATTTGTCTAGGGAGGACCATTCCTTCAGCCATCAATGCCAACTCTTCTGATCTCGCAGTGCCTTGCTAAGTTGCTCAAGCATCACCAAACCTTAGTGACGTGTTACCATTCTCCCACTGCAGACCTATCTCTTGTTTAAGGATGCTGGTAAGCTACAGATGGCTTTGCTAATGCCCAAAATATGTTGTGTGGGCCCAGTCTTGACTATTCTTGGGTAACGAGGCATGAATTTCCTTTGACTTTGCTTGGTGTTCCCTGCCACAGCTCAGAGCCCCCTTCCCTCAGCGCAGTGCTCCTGGCAGAGCACCTCAGCACACATTGCAGCCACTGCTGGTATGAGAATCATTTGGCTTTGCCCACCCCAAGCATGGATCACATGGGACAGGCACATTTCCAGCTCTGCAAATGCCTTAAACTGGGAGATCTACACAGATGGGCATCCACACCAGGGAGGCCTTCCCAGCCCTCCTCCCAAGCATGCCTAGACCACGTTTCTCGCCTCTCCTCCACATCCCTAAGCCCTAAAGAACCAGTAAGGGGGACCTTCAAGCACACCCAGAGCTGTGGGAGCTGGGAACAAGCCTGCAAATCTGGTACGCAGTGAAGGGGATGGCTCAGCATGACAGGGAGGATGAAAGCCCCCCTGGAATGAGCGCTGGTCCCTACAGACCATCCATCACCACAAGGGGATGTGCTGTCTGCTGGAAACCAGCAAATCCCATTGATGTTTCCAGAGGCAATTCCTGCATCCATTGCCCCACATTGCTCTTGCTCCCCTTGCCTGAGCCTCCCTGCTCCGGTGGCACTAGAAAGAGGTACTCCCACTAGCACAGCCCATGAGGGCATCTCAGTTGATGGCTGTGGGGAGTATAGAAGCGGAGGCAGGCCTCTCACACAGCCGCTGATCCTTTCTCTTCCTCCGGCTTTCTATTTCTATCCCCTTTTCTTGCTGGGGCTGTGCTTTCAGGCACTCCCACAATGCTCACTGGCTCTGCTGTCCTGCCAAACAACGAGGGACATCTGGTGCAAATTAGCGGGAAGTAAAATATACTTTATTTCTTCTTTGTCTGAGCGCATCTGAGTCATTAAGTGAGATCATGGGTGCCCGTATGCAAGAGAAAAAGCCCCTTATGATTCCCGTGATCCACGCCACTTGCAGCCAGGGAGCCAGGGCTTCTCCTGCCTGGGGTGGGGGGGCACAGTCCCCTTGCTTTTGAAGGCAGAAAGCTTTCCAAGCAAAGCCTGGCAACCCATGAAACCCAAGCCCTGCTTGTCCGGCAGTGAAACTCCTTGGCTTGTCCTCTTTTCCTCTGCCACCCTCCCTCCGGCCTCTGCTTCTTTCCCACCCTTTAATCTAAATAAAACTGAGCTGCTTTTTTTCCCTTCCCTTGGCTGGAGCCGTCCGGAGTTGCAACATCTCTCCTCTGGGGTCCCTCGGCTCCCATGACACTGTGTTTACTCACAGGCCAGATTATCATCACAGAGCCCTTTTGCTTTTTCCCAGCACATGGCTAGGATTAGGCAGGGCGCACACATGGGGACTCATCCCAGAGCCCATAAACAGCTGCTAATAAAACGCAGAGGTAGGAAATGTGAAACCAGGCAGAGGAGCAGAGGGGATGGGGAGCTCCTAGGGTCCCAAAAGGACATCCCTGCACAAAGAATGAATGCCTGGGGGGCAAAACCCTCCTTGCCCTGTCACCTACCAGCACTGTCCCATCTCAAGGGATGCAGAGAGCCCTGGGTGCCTGTTTGCAATGTGCAAAGGTTTGGGGGTTCTTTTAGCCACGCAGAGGTGGGGCTTTGAAGCGCTCACAGACAGGATCGCTAGCGCCTGAGCCCTCTGAGTGGTTTTGGCAGATCTCTTTGCTCTGTGAAGTGATTAAAGCCACAGTCCTGATGTGGGCCAAGGGCTCTAGGAGATGGTCAAAGCAGGGGCAGTAAGCTCAGGGTTATTGTGCCCACTGATGGGGACAGCTCTCCTGCCTGTCTCTGCTGCAGAGAGCAGGGCTGGTGTGACTGGAGACCCTGCCCAGGACCCTATATCCTGCCCCCAGCTTTGGTGGTACCTGATGGAGGTGTTTGTGTGGCTGAGAGCACTGGTTCTGTAGCAAACAGCAGGACATGAGCTCGCAGAGCCAGCCTCCTCCCTTCGACAGCATCTGTCAGAAAGCCAAACATGAGGACTGTGCCTCCAAAGCAGGAGGAGGCTGCTGGGGAGGATGACGAGTCCGTGTTGGACCCCAGCAGCGTGATTCAGCAGCCCCGGGGTCAGCTGTGTGAGGAATGGGGTGGAGTGGTGAGCCCCACGCAGCCCCTTTTTGACTGCATCCATCCTCTCTCTCCAAGCACTGCAAAATCCATGCATGCAACCCCCCAGCCATGGGCTCCCTGCAACACAGTGAGGAGCTGGCACGGGGGAACGTGGGACTATGGCAAGCCCCACACTCTCACCCCTATTCTCCCCCACTTTCCTCTGCTTTAAGCCCAGGGGATACAGAGGAAGCGAGTGACCCATTTAATGCAAGTTCAAAATAAAACGAAACATCTGTTTGGAGGGGTGCCAGTGTTATAAATAATCCCCCAGCCCCGAGTGTTGGTATCCATGGCCCGTGGGGCTGCGCATGCTCCCCCGCTTCCGCTATCCGAGGAAAGGCCAGACCCCGGGGCTGCTCCCCGGAGCCCAAGAGCTTGGCCCAGGCTGTGGGAAAACCCTGGGAGAAGGGACCAGGGGCCAGGGAAGGAGGGATGGGGGTGATGGGATGAACGGCTGCCACGCGCCGAGCAGGGCTGATGCAGTGCCTGCCTGTTCCTTGTTGCATACCCCGGCCAAATCCTGCCCTCCTTGGTGTCCCTAGGGCAGCAGGAGGGTGCCTGGGCCATGGTGATGCTGGGGCAGGCCTCGCGGTGGTGCTGGGGGCTGGCCGGAGCACTGCGCTGAAGGATGTTGTGCATGACCAGGGATGCTCATGGGGGTGAGTGGAGCAGGTTCACCCCTTGCAGAGTGATGACTCCCTGAGGAAGGCACAAATGTGCCCCTTTGGGAGTGTTTCAGTGTTCCACGCTCCCAGTGCCCTCTTCCAGCAGGATGCTCTAAAGGACGCAACACAGCCCAGCCAGGGGTGTCCATGACCAGCCCCCAACTTCCCCCCTGACAGCAGAGACACCATGCTGCTTCACAAGCATGTGAGCAATGCGAGTTATGAACATGGTTGCAGGGCACCCAAACCATGAACCAGGACAAATGCAGCTTCCTGCATCGCTCCACTGCTGGCACCTCCAACTGGGCAGCAAATCCTCAGGGCAGCAGTGACTCAAAGAGCTCTCTGGCTTCTCCATCCCCAAAATGACTTATCTGGGGTCCCAGCTCCTGAGCATATGGGGCTGGATGGGGCTCACCTCTCTGAGCAGAGCCCATCTGCTCACCTGGTTTTCCCCTACCACCAGTGAAGTGGAGAGGGGAAGCAGGGGATATGGGACCATGGGCTGGGCACCATCCTGGCTGCACATCCAATGTCCTGGTACCCCCAGGGCTTTCCCTGCTCCTGCACCATGGCTGCCAGAAAGCTGTGTCTGCTTTCAGGGGAATTCAAGGGAAGCACTCTGCTAAGGAGGAGGAAACAGTCCCCCACACATCAGCATCTCCATCACCTGCTCACAGTCGCTGCTTGAGGGTGGCTGCTATGGTGGGGCCAGGGCTGGAGCCAGAGGTCCCGACTGGCTCTAATTAACACTAATCACCAGCTGTGAGGGGAGGGCAATGGGGGCAAGACAAGAAAAAGATGCATCCTGAGCCCCAGTAGGATGTAGGGGCTTTGCAGAGCCCCAGGAGCTGTCGCTGTTGTGGTCTTCCCATCCCCACATCCCAGGAAAGGATGAGCAACCTGATCCTGCTCTGAAAATTGACTTGACACACGGAGCTGTCAGGGAGGAGGAAATACTCTGTGTGGATGCATCAGCTCTTCTCTTTCAGCTGCCTGAGAAAGACCAGAGCTAAACTGCTTTGTTCTGGGGTTTTAGGCTCTTGTGGCTGGGATTAGGTGCTCACCAGCAATGTGGTACGGGCACCCTTTGCCCACGTGCAGGGCCCAAAGAGGAGTCTGGTGCTGTGGCTGGGGTGGGAGAGGATCCCCACAGCAGGACCTGGAGGCAGCAGTGGAGTTTTCTGGAGCAGGGGGTGCAGAAAGCCAATGCATTCTCCATGCATTTACAGGCTACAAAAGGGATGCTTCCCTCCTGGATAACCTCATCCTATGTGCTGCGGCCAGGCAGCACAAGCCATACTTGCTGTAGAATCATAGAATCAACTAGGTTGGAAAAGACCTTTAAGATCATCAAGCCATCCTGCATGAAGAATCCTTTATAACCTCCAGCATTTCATCTCCCCTCAGTCAGAGCAAAAATGAGCTCCTTTCTGCATCCACCCACTGCAAACAGCCTCTGCCCCCAAAACTTCATGGGTCCTCCATAGGAGAAACTGAGGCAGGACTCAACACTGGGGCTGGCAGCTGCCAACACCCCCTGCCCTCCCCTGAGCACTGCTTTACAGTGGACATCAAGTCCTGCTTCCTGCACAAGGAATCCTTGAACTGGACCATATTATCCCAAACAGCTCCCAGGCTGGAGAGGGAAACTTGGCAGCTGCCGTGGGCAGAGAGGAGGGGACCCCTCTCACGGTGCTGGCAGCGCTCAGCCCCAAGGAAAGCAGGTTTCTGTTCTGCAACCATTTGCTCTGCAAAGGCTGGAACCGAGGTGACTTCAGTTTGCAAGCGGAGAATGCACTTGGAGAGCGCGGAGCTCGAAATGGTGCGTTTTGCGCTGGCCCCGGTTCAGACAAACCCACAAGCAAACATATTTTTTGTATAAATAAGACAGTGTGTCTCGCCAGTTAAAGCAATTCAAACATGAATGTAGCAATTTAATTGGTGCCAATTACTGTGTCTCGGTAGCATTAAGATTTCAGTCACAGACTCTTTGCGTGGTAGACAGGCCAGGAGGGAAGGCAGAGGGACCAGCGGGATGGGGCCTCACACTGAGGGGCACATTTGCCTGTCCTCTGCCTGCCTCGGGAGCCTCGGCCCCTGAACAGCCCTGGTGCTGCCCATGGGATGTGCTGAGAAGCCCCTCTCCACAGCAGGGAGAATGTACCTCCTATTCCATCTGTCTCCTTGTTTGCATTCCAGGGTTTGACAGCCAGCACAGTGCCCTGGTTATATCCATGTACTCTCCGACCCTTCCCTGCTCCTGCACCTCACATCCTCCATCACACACTGGCTCTCACCGAGCCTGGGGAAGAGCACAGGATGGGTGTTACCAGAGACCTGGATGGATGGATGTATGAGCAGAGAGGATGAATCCATCCAGGCTGCAGGACATGCACGACTTTCACTACACCATCCTGGCTTTCCTGGAAGCAGCCTTCCTGCTCCCTGCACAGGCTTTCCACTGCACGGTGCTCCAGCTCTGTGGGGTGGTGGTTGCAGGAGAACCAGCATAGGGCATGTCACAGCCTGTGTACATCTCCTATTACCAGGCTGGGGGGGCAACGGACCTGTGGGACCACCTTGCTCAGTGCATGACCCATCTCAGCACGCCTGTGTGCATCCCTGGCACATGTCCCTGTCCCACCTGGGTCTGCTCCATGTCCCCTCTTGTACCAGGAAATTGCTGCACTTCCTGGAGAAGGTGTCGTGGTGGGATTGGACCAGGGCAGGGATGCACTTGGCTTAGGGACCCTAATTAAGCAACTGGGGAGAGAAGGAGGAGGGAAAGAGCCACCCCTAAAACAAGCCTTGTTATGTCCAATTTGCCTGGTGGAGCGGAAGGAACCTCCTGGAGCTGCTCCAGCCTCTCAGGAAACAATACCCGGCCTATACCCTCCCCTTGTAGCTCCTCTCCAGGGGATTTCTTTCCCTCGGTTAAAGTACAAACAAACAAACCCCACGACGTGTTCAGCCTGGATCCTCCCTCGCAGGGATAGGGCACATCCAGCCAGCCCTGAGCCCGCAGGGTCCCCAGCTTCCTCCAGCTCTGGGCCAAAGGCAGCCACCGGCGGCTGTGCTCCCATGGGATTCGGTCACTGCGCAGATCCTCCACTCTTGCCCTTTGCTGCTGCATCCTGGGAAGATGCTTCCTGGAGCCTGACCCTTTGAACACCACTGCAGTCCCATCCCACTTCAGCATCACATCAGACACAGGGGCCAGTGGGACCTCAGGGACTGTCTGGCCCCAGGGTGCAGCAAGGAACAGAAGTCCCTGCCTGCACTCCGTGGCAGTGGCTGGTCCCACCTCCTCATCATTCAGGTGATGCCATAGCCAGCCAACATAGTGCCTTCCTGCATAGCATCACTAGAAAGCATTTCTTAACCCTCAGCTTACCTCTGGTGCTCACTAAGACAATGTCATCTTGCCCTCATCCTAGAGAAGGGCTCAGTGCTCTGCTTACCAGTGTTGTTCTGGAAATCCCATCACAGACCTATCAAAAATGAAGCTAAGGGAGATCCTGGGGTCATTGTCCTACTGCAGTGCTCACATCTCCCCAGCCAGTGGTTTGCCCAACATGTCCTTTGAAACCTGTGTTGCCAAAGGCACCCAGTCTCACGTGTTTAAGCCCAAGACATTTCCCCTAAAAGCTACCTTTTCTCTTTGCAGTGACGTTTCCCATGCATGAAGACAGTGTGCTACCTCCCTGTGACACCCACCTAGTGACCAAAGATCCCTGTCAACCCCTCTCCATAACCTCTGCAGCCTCTTCTGGGCTTCTGATCACCCTCACTGCTCTCCCCAAGCCTTTCCACTCCATGTACATCCATGCTGAAGCTCTCAGCATCACTTGCTTGGGAGGACCCACTCTCTCCACCCTGCCTGTTCACGCTCCCTCCAGCCCTGCACCCCTCAGCGCATCCCATGGGAAGAGCTGTGGGATTCACCACGCCACTCTGCAATCTGGTTTGTGTCCGTTATAGCCCCCAGGTCCTTTCCCACCATACAAGCTGTTGGCTCCCGAGGTCACCCGCAGCCATTAGTATTTCCTTCCTAATGGCAGCACACAGGCACAGCTCGCTGTTGCCTGGTTGACACCAGACTTCTGGAGCCCTTATCCCCCTGCGCGCTGATCTGCCCATACACTGGCTGCCCACCCAGCTTGATGCCAGCCCATAGTAGCAACCTTAGCGCATGAGCTCGTCCATCATCAGGTGGATAATGTAGAGACTGCAGAGGACCAAGCCCAGGCCCTGTAGAACCCCACTAGAAATGCCCAGGGCTTTGGACAACAAGGCATGGCTGACTTCTCCCTGACTGCAGCATTAGAGCTGAGTGTGCTTGGGCTCAGACCATGCTCCCTGTTCAGACCTGAACCATGTGCGGGGACGCAGGAGATAAGCCAAGGGCACATAATCGGATGGTTGCAAACCCTCTCCCTGTTCCTTCAGGGAGGACCCTCCATGCCATTCAGCTGGAGGAAGGGAGAGCTGGGCTTAGGGAGAGAGAAAAACCCTTTGCGCACTGCAAACGGTCACTGTGACTTGATGCTTCTCCAAAACACTGACCCCTCTTGGTGTACCAACTGACACAGGGGTGCCTCCTGGACCCAGGGACACAGACAGGGCTGGTGACTGCCACCGGGCCACAGCCTGGATGACATCAGTGTCAAGGAATGACTTTAAGCCTCATGTCAGACCATGCCCAGGGCTGGCTGCCAGCCAGGGTGGCTACCTGGCATCTCCCACTTTGAGCCAGCCCAGCACATGCCCTCTGCCAGCCAGAGCCACGTCTTTGCACTGCACATGGAACATGCCCCTTTCCCAAGACCATGGGATGCACGGGCTCCTTGTCCTGCAGGTTACTGAGGGGCAAATGACCCTTAACCAGTCCCTCATTGGTCCCTGTGGAGCACTGGGGCTCAACATGACTAGTTCTTGTCATCAGTGGGACACCCTCTGAAAAGATTTGGGAATGCCAAGCCCCTTCTAATAGGGTTTGCATGGCACAGTGACTACTTTTACCTATTTACCTACTGCTTTAGCAGAAGCCCTAAGTGCTCTAGGGC
Organism: Myiopsitta monachus; assembly: GCA_017639245.1. Taxonomy (NCBI): domain Eukaryota; kingdom Metazoa; phylum Chordata; class Aves; order Psittaciformes; family Psittacidae; genus Myiopsitta; species Myiopsitta monachus. Next base: position 27,667,918 of record CM029917.1, read on the forward strand.
GAGGACAGAGGAGGACAACATCCCTTTCCACTTGCTTGGAAGCCTCCCTTGGCAAGTGAGTGCAGGAGGTGAATGCTCTGAGCCCACAGTGGTACCAGTCTAAGCACCAAAGCCCTGCAAGTCATGCAACCCCCTGTCACTGAGCTGCTGGGGCTGCCTGAATCAGCACAGCTTCATCCCAGAGCAGCTCCAGCCTGTTGGAGTCCCTCAGCTCTAGAGCTCTTGGGACATTAAACAGTTGTCCACATCCATGGCTATAAGGGTTTTAACAGGCTTTCCCCCTCGGATATCCAGCACACCAGGGCAGAGGCCCTGAGCAGGGCTTGTGGACATTCCCCTACACCTTGGCCTTGCCCATGGGGACAGGAGTCCCACCAAGGTCATAGACCGAAGCAGTGGTCCTAGGAGCACCCCGTACTTAGGGACGACCATGGATGTGTTTGGAGGGTCTAACAGTGCAGTGACACTGCTCTGCAATGGGGCACACTCACACCTTTAAAAGATGCCTCACTGGGAATGGCGCCCTGATGCACATTCCGGTCCTCCCACAGCTGCCAGGTCGGGAAAGCCAGAATAACTCCCTGATCCAGGGAGAGACTGAGAGCTCTCCACAGAGAAGCAGAGATTTCTTGGACCCCACTCCCACTGCAGCAGAACCCCCCTCCTGCCCTACAGCCACAGCTTTCCCTTGGCTCCCTGCAACTGTCCCAGCCCAGGACCTGGGGAGAGCTGATGGGATGGCTTTTCCCATGGGATGCCACAGAGCTCATCCACTCTTCACCAAACACCACCTCCCCCGGGCTTAGTGGGGCATTTTGGGGTGCCAGCCCCTTGCAGGGGAGCAAAGGCCCTTCCAGAGCACCCGGGCTGGCTCAGTGAGAGGATCCTTGGGGTGCATATCACCTCCAGCACAAGTCTTCCTGGTTGGAAGCCAGATCAGGGCACGAAAGCGAGCCGGCATCCGGGTGGGCTACGCGAGGGCTTACCTTGATCAGGGTCCCACCGAGCGAGAGCCTGTGCCGCACGTCCCAGGAGCGCTGGCCGGCCCGAGATTCCTTCCTTTCCTCCTCCGCGCTCTTTATCTGCTGTGAGCAGAGGCTCTCGCTGCCCTCCCAGCCTTCCCCAGCTGGCAAGGCTTTCCCACTTAAAGGAGAAAGAGAAGGAAAGGGAAGAAACGAAGTGGAGGGGAGGAGGGGAGTGAAAAAGAGCCCAAATCAAAAGGAGAGGCTGGGCTGTAGCCAAGCCCTCGCTCTGCTCCTCTAGCGCATCGCTGCAGCCCCCAGCCCCTCTGGGACATAGGGTCCGGCCAGCTCGGACCCCAGCGTGGAGCAGAGCCCCCGGCCAAGGGGTGTGCACGCGTGTGAGTGCGTGTATAAATAAAAGAGAGCTGGGGAGGAGGAGAAGGGGGGAGGCCGCCTCGCCAATGAGGAGCGGGGAACCTCCGACTTCCTCCCTCCACCCTCTGCGGGGACCCTTTGCGGAGCAAAACTTGCGATTAAAGCCCGGCGGACAGTGCCATGGCGGGGGAAAGGCTTTTAAAGAGGAGGAGAAGCCAAAGGGGCTGCGAGGAAGGGGCAGTTTTGCTGCAGGCTTCAGGAGGGGAGCGGCGAGGGCCCGGCTAACGGGAAACAAAAGGAGCCCGGCTCGGCTCGGCTCGGTTCTCTCCTCCTTAAACCGGAGGGAAGGAGCTGCTCTCTCCTGCGTCTGCTTTCAATTCTGGCCTTTTTCTGTTTTCTTTTTCTTTTACATTTTTCCCCTCCCCTCCCCCCTCCCCCCCCCCCCCCCCCCCCGTTTTCTTTTTCTTTCTCTTTTTTTCCCGTTCTCAGGATATGAGGGGATGTTTAGAAAATCCACTGCCCACGCCAGCAGCTGACTCATGTTTTTATTAAAGAAGGCCTGTACTGAACCGGCTCCGAATATTCCCCCCGGACGCCTCCCCGTGCCGGCGCTGCGCCTCCAGCCCCGCTGACCCCCGGCCGCCAACGCGCCCTCCCAGACCTGCTTTATGGAAAGGGAAATAGAAGCTCCGTGGCACTGGGATGCTGCGGCACAGGATGGGTTTGTTTGGGGACCTGGAGCTGGTTGAGGATACGGAGCTGGGAGAGGTGGCAGGAGTTTAGACCTTGCCGTGCCATCAGCTCCAATGTACTGCGCCCCTCCTGTGCTGTGGAGGTGGAAACCAGCCCATGAACCTCCTTTAAATCCAAGCCACACCTTGATGAGCTCTAAGAAAGTTTCTGAGAATCTCTCAATCGGCAAAACTTTATCATTTGTCCAAAAGAGGATTTGTTTTATTATTATTATTCACTTCAGCACTGTAACAAGGTGCAGAAGCTCTTTAGATCAAAACTATCTTGTGACCCCTCAGTTCTTACCACCATTTCCATTTGGGGATGTGCTTTTGTCCGATCCAAACAAGAAAAACTGCCAAAATGCATCCTGAAAAAGAAGACTCCCTGCAAAGATACCTTTCTGTCTTTCTTTTTCCTTTCCAAGAATGGAAAAGCCCTTCCCATAAAGACAACACCACTGAAATCTGCGTTCCTCACTTATTTGCAAGGCAGATTCATTCCCTCCTGTGCACAATGGGCGCAGATAATGATTTCTGGGCTGGGTGAGCGTAAGAGATTGCCTCTTATCGCCCATTATCAGTGTTTTCTTTGCACCTATGGAAAACAAAAGGGAAAGGTCTTTATTCCGAGTAGCCACTGAGAGTGAGGAGAGTTGGGCTGTGGCACCCCCAGTTTTCCACACGAAATAAGTAGCCCTTTGCACAGGGCTCACACACCGGCTCCCTGCCAGCACGCACAGGGCACAGGAGATGCTGGTCTGGTTAAGCCCTGGCAGGAGATGGAGGCTGGAAAAGGAAGGATACTGCAGAGGCAGCCCCCGGGGGCTGGAGGGCTCTTACAGCAGGCTGTGCAGTGAAATGAAGGGTGATGGCTGGATGAAACCCTGCTTCTCCTCTGCACCAGGCTGGCTGATTCCCTGATTCCAGACGTGGTGACAGGCACATGTGAGGGGCCCTGGCAGCACCCCCAATGATCCAGGATAATCTGTCATGCAGAAGAAGAGTTATCGAGTGTGAGAGTGGCTCATGTGGGGGGAACGCTGAGAGGGGACGTGCTGCGCACATGGCTCTTCCCGACACTTTTCCCAGAGGGATAAATACGTGTCTGACGGGACCCGGGAGGGGGGGGGGGGGGGGGGCGGGGGGCTGCTGCTGGGAATAGCTCAGCCGAGCTATTTCCAGGCAGCCTTTCCCCTCCAAGGACAACATCGCTGCTCTTAGCGTAGTGGGAGAGGGAGAAACTCGCTGGTACAATCCTGCTGGACCACACGCACCAGGGGCAGGCTAACTGTGGCGAGCAGGGGGTGTAAAAGCTGTCACAGACCATGCTTGAGGGCACTGCATCCTTATCCCGAGGTCAGACATAATTCTCCCCTCCGCAAACAGATGACCCAAATGCCCGCTCATGGGCTGGGAGCAGCGACAACTCGGACAAACCAACCCCTCTTGCAGCATAAGCCTGCAAAGGGCAGGGTTCATTGTTTTGGGATGCTGGGAGAGCCCTGGAGAGCTCTCAGCATCCCGGCAATCACACAGCGGTCGTGCTGTGCATCCCCTGGGAGCATCCAGGGCTGCGTGCTTTGTTTAGGAGCAGCACATCGGGGTTACAGCAGCTCCTGGGAAAGGCCAGCCCGGAGGAAGCACCGGAGCTGGAGGGACTCGTAGTGCGAGAGGGTGAGTGGAGGGGAGCAGCGCAGCTACATCTGCCTCATCCCCCTTCATTGCTCACCTCTATTTTTGGTGCCTGAACACCCCGTTCATGGACTTCGTGATTCCCCCGGGGCTGGGACAGCTGCAGTGTGCGCTCAGAGTGGCTCCGGATGGAGATTTCCAGCCTCAATAAGCATCGTTAAGTGCTAGCGGGGCTTGGGGTCATGCAATGAGATGGGGACACTCCAGGGCATGGTCTGCTCCGGCATCACCTGAGTTAAAGCAGCTCTCCAGGCAGAGCTGGGACCATAGGAAAAAGCTCATATCCCATGCCTGATGTGGAGAAGAGGCACCAGGTGAAACACACAAAGATGGGAATGGCTGTGCTGGAGTCAGCAACAGGTCCTATGTACCAAGGGGAGAGGCAGGTGGGGAAGCAGAAGCAGATGTTGTCCTTTCCCACTTCCCTGCAGGTTTAACAAGGGCCAGATTTGCCCTAGCTTCGGATCCTCCAAACTTCTATCAACTCCAAGTCAGCCCAGGAATTTCAGCTTCGCTCTGATGTGGTGTCAAGCCACAGACCACAGGAAAGGAGCAGTGGTGCCAGGGAGCACAGCACCACATCGGGGCAAGCCATGCACCATGGAAGCTGCCAGCGCTTGCTCCTGGCTGGATCCAGCTCTTGGGACCTGGGGAGAACTGTTTGGAGGCTTCATCCAGGCCTTTGCAGAGGTCTGCTCTGGCCTCTGGAGGAACCACTACCATGGGCACAGTCCTGCTTTGCCAGGGTGGCAGTGGGTGACAGCAGTGCCCAGGGAGGAAGGGGAGGCAGAAAGTGCTGTGGTCTTTCCACAGTGACTGTATGGCCAAGCATCTTTCAGCACCGTGAACACCATGGACACTACAGGGTGACCATGTCAGGAGGTAGCACCGAGCCATACACCGTGCGGTGCTGTGTCCCTACAGATGCTGGCCCATCCCCTGCATGTGCTGGGTTCAGGCCCTTGGAGGAGGCTCTAACCAGCAGCAGAGGTTGTTACTCTGCTGCCTTTCCCCACCATGGGGGCTTTCCACCCTCATCCCACGCATTCTTCCTAACCCTCACTACGAGCCTTGATATTAAATGTGCTCTGTGGAGCCCCGGGAGGCAGCGGCAGGCTCCTGGGTGAATACTAATAGCGATGCGTCCGGTCGCCCCAGCCTTTCCCACACATCTGCAGTCACTTAATGTGGGAGTCGTTAACCCTCTGCTTGCGCAGCGCCTGAAAGGCGGAGCAGCGAAGCGCTGTCAGGATGCTCCCTGCCAAGCCCCTGCCACCCTCAGGACTCTGTGTCCCTGTCACAGGCTGCAGGGTGAGGCATCCCCAGCTCCCATCAGCTGCACAGAGAGCACCCAGCTCTGTGCTGGTGTAGGGGGGATCACATCACCTGCACGTGAGAGAAGGGGCCCTGCACACGGTGGAAAGCAATGGGAGATGCCAAATGTGTCCCTGTCCCCTGTATCCTCTTGAGGATAGTCCCAGGGTTTGTGCCATTTGCATTTTACCTGGAAAGCTGATCCAGATCCCTGGGGACCAGCTCTGTAGAGCCATCCGCAGCATGGGGAAACAAGTGCCAGCAGAGATGAGGTTCAGGCATCTGGGAAAAGCCAAAGGGCATGTGGGAGTCTGCAGTGGGGCTGATGGAGGTGGAGCAGGGGGTTGTACTCTGCAGGAGGGTTGCATTGATGTCTGTTGCCAGAGAAGAGGGGATGCTCTTGGGTGTTCAGCGGAGTGACTGTGCTTACCCCATCCTTCCATTGCTCTCTGGGATGCTGTTCCAAAGGCATATGGCAGGAATGATGCACAGGAGACATGCTCTGCTCTCTCTTTCCCCCTGCAGCAGGAGGAAAGGCTGGGCTGGGGTGTGTGTGAGGCCTCACAGCTCTGGGATGGGCTGGTCAGAGGCCACAGGTTTGCTCTGGAGAGCAGCAGGGGCTGGGGGGAGCAGGGAGCACAAGAACCCATGGGGCTGCCGGGGAGCTGGTGGGGCAGGAGGCTCTGGAAGGAAAAGAGATTGAAGGGAGCCACCTACTTGACCCTCTGCAGGCATCTCCCTGTCCTGCTGAAACCATGGCGGGGCTCAGCACAAGGCGGGGGACAAGGCAGGGCTTGGTTCCTAGGGTGAGAGCATCCTGCACGGGAGGAGGAGGCGATGGGGCGCTTCCTCCTGCAAACCTGCTCTATCTGTGAGAGCTGCCTGCAGCCTGGCCCCAGGGACCTCCCCGCGCTCCCTTCCCCAGCCCTCCAGCTTCCAGGAGATGGCATCACTCGATCACGGATAGCAGCACCGAGCCCCAGGGAGTGCCTGGGGAGCTATGGCTGCTCTCCCTCTCCGCTGCATCTGCCTGGTTTCCACCAGGAACCTCAGGGCTGGAGGAGTAGCAGGAGCTCCGCAGGCTGGGTTTGGTGCTGGGGGTGTCTGGGGAGGGTACTGTCATCTCCTACCACCCAGCTGGGGGCCCTGAAAGGTTGTGGCAGCCCCCGACCTTCTCATGCGAGGGACCCTGCAGTGGGTGGCATCCTGAGGCACTGAGTGTCACCAGCACCACCCTTCAGGCTCATTCTAGGAGCTTCTGCGAGCCCATCGAGGGGAGCTTCACCTGGCTCTTCCCCAGCATAAACTTCACCACCCATAATCCGCACCAGCAATAAACAGGCCAAAGAAGAGGAAAAAAGGGAAGTTACTGTTGGTGAATCTTTATGGCCCAATTGTCCTCCCCTGTCCGCTCGCCCCACACCAGGGAGCTGGTGGCAGGGCTGTGAGCAGGCACCCAGCAATGCCGTGCCCCAATAAGCCCTTCACCTACCATAGTATGCAGCATGTGGGGTGCTGCACCCAGACTCCCTGGTCCCCACAGCTGCCTGAGCCCTTGGCCTTGGCTTCAGGAGATAGGGGAAGAGAAAGGGGGTCCTGGCTGCCCATCGCTGCCTGTGGGAAACAGCCAGTGGCAGGAATAACCGCAGCATCCCCATCCCTGGAATGCAGCCACCCCTGGGGTGGGACCCAGCAGCCCCCTGCCTTCCACCATCTGCTCAGGGGGGAGTTTTCTTCTTTTCTCTCTTTTCTTCCCATTTCCTGGCCCGGAGGCTCTGCTGACAGGAGGAGGAAGGCCTTGGCTCTCTTGTTTAAAGAAAGCCATGGCTGTGCTGACGCCTTGGGAAAAATCCAGGATAGATGGGGTTATAGAGCACATCAATCAATCTGTGCCGTGGTCTGAGCAGAGGTCCTCACTGGGTAGGATATCCATGATGGTCACCTTTGTCACTAGCTGGGACAAGGCTGGGCAAGGGGCTGAGGGCATTGGGAGCACAGGGGAAATGCTGCAAATAACTCATCTCTCATGGTACCTCTGGACTTGCTCAGTCTTCGGAGGCAGATGCCAGCTCTGGGGGTGTTTTCCCATTGCTGGGACTTTACTCTGCTCCTTTCTTGTAAACCAGGTCCCTTGTCTCTTTCCCCATCTCCCTTTGATCTCATCCTGCCTCCCACTTCTTGCAGGGAGCGGATGTGCCACAGGGGCATCCATGCAGTATTTTCAACCAGATCCAGCCAGAATCAGGCCTGCAATGGGATGAGATGCCCGGGATTGATGCAGAGCTGCTGCAGGTCCACAGCTCCAGGGTTGGAGGTGGCTCCTGGTTGATTGCAGCCCGGCCTGGCTGTGTCTCGGAGGGCTGTAAGGTGGGTACAACAAGCTCTCACAAAGTCCACCTTGAGCAAACAGATGACAGCAGTGCTGCAGGGGCTTGGGGACGTGCCGATCTCTCCATGAGCACAGGAGACCTCAGGATGCTGTGGGCTTGTGTGCGGGTTAGTGGGGCCCCATGGAGCACTCCTGCTGTCCCCAACCCACTGGCTAACGCTGGGGACATTGGCCTCCAGCAGCAATGGGGCAAGAAATGGCTGTGCATCGAATGTACTGAGCTCCTCAGTCAGAGAGGCTTTGCTGGGATTCTTGCCATTTTCCTGTTAAACCCCACAGATCTGAGGCAATCCTAGGCTGGAAACACTTCCCAAGTTCATATCTGCAATCAGAAAAAGCTCTGAAAGTCTCTTATTTTATCCCCTCCTCTCAATTTCACCCTAAATCTCTTTTTTTCTGCCTTTTTTCCTCTCTTTCTCTTCCTTCTCACATTCCAGGCTGCTTATGTCCCGGAAGGGTGAGGACAGACCAGTCCTCTCCCTGCTCATGTTTCCAGCAGGCGAATAGGATGGTGCAGAGAAAAGGGTAGAACTGGCCTTGAAGGAGGTGACAGAACACCCTTCTGAAGCCTCTGTGGGGCTGTGCTTGGGTTTGAGGAGAAAAAGCCAGCCTGTAAGTGGCGACTGTGGCGACATGGTGGTGACCAGCACAGCCGTGGGGGACGCAGCTTCACCAGGGCCTCGTTTCTGCTTGGTTTTCCTTATCATAAAACATGGAGATGGTTTTGCTTCTTCAGTGAGAAAACAGGTGAGGAACAACTCTTGCCACGGGGTCAGAAGATCCTCGGAGCCATGTCGGAGCCCAAGGACTACCTGTTGGGTGCATGGTGGGGCATACCCTCTGCGCACAGCTGGCTTTCTGTCCATCTGTCCAACTCTCTGAGACTGAGCTTTGCTATAGGGGTTGGAACGATGGGGTTGCCCTGGATGCAGTAAACGCAGGGGCACCCAGTGCCTTCCCTTCCCACCAGACCTCTTTTTCTGTGTCAGTTGGATGCTGCTGCCAGGCATGGGAAAGCAGCACAGCGAAGCATGGGTCTGATATCCCCCAACATCAGTGCTGACGGCTGGCACAGCCCAGTTTGTCCACTGCCCGTAACCAGGCTATAATAAAAGGGCTTATCCTAAGGCATCCTCCTTCTGGGGTACAGATGGCTGCAGGGGTGGGGTGTGCTCCCTTGAGGCATCCTCATGGGATGCCCTAGTGTCCCCAAAGCCGGCTGCTACAAAGGGACCGTATCGGGTAACACGAGGACAACAGTGGGGTGGTGACAGCAGAGGGGACATGGGGTCCCCAGTGCTCCCCGGGGTCACCCAGTGCCTCATCCCTGCTGCAGCTGGGGTGGGAGGGTTGAATTGTCCCCCCTCACCCGCTGGGGTTCCTGCACTTTGAAATGCAAACCTGCCTTTCAATGCAAATGCTGCAAGAGGTTGGGCCCAATAAAAGCCTGTGGGCAGGGAGGTGCCTGGCCCCAGGACACAGCTCCCCAAGGCACCCAGGTGAGTGGTGGAGAAGGAGGAGCAGCCACCTCCCGCCAAACCAAACCAAACCGAGCCCAAGGCGGCTGCAGTCGGCGGCACGGCGGCGCAGCATGTGCATGGAGCTGGCCAGGGAAGATGTATGTAGGTTATCTTCTGGATAAGGACACCAACATGTATCCCAGCCCCGTCCGGCACCCCAGCCTCAACCTCAACCCGCAGAACTACGTGCCGGGGCCGCCTCAGTACTCGGACTTCGCCAGCTACCACCATGTGCCGGGGATTAACAACGACCTGCACCACGGGCAGCCAGCAGCCGCCTGGGGCTCTCCCTACACCCCTGCCAAGGAGGACTGGCATTCCTATGGGACCCCTGCTACGCCTTCCACTGCCAGCCCCGGGCAGTTTGGATTCAGCCCCCCAGATTTTAACCCCATTCAGCCCCCGGGCTCTGGACTCCTGCCTCCACCCATCAGCAGCTCTGTCCCCCAGCTCTCCCCTAATGCCCAGAGACGCACCCCATATGAGTGGATGAGGCGCAGCATTCCCAGCACCAGCAGCAGCGGTAAGGAAAACCCCTCAGCACTGCTCCCCTGCGCCATCCTTGGGATTGAAGTCCTGCGGGGCCGGATCCTGCTCTGTGGCTTTCCCTGCCCAGGAGGATGCTCCTGCCTTCACCATAGCGCCTGGCCCCAAACCACAGGGGGACCCCACCAGTATGGTGGCAGGGGCTGAGGGTGGGCAGGGAGGGCACTGTCCTTCCGTGCTGTTGGCAGATGGGGTTCTATGGTTGGAAAGTCCTTTTTCCAGCCAGTCTGCTCCTGCACCCCTGCCCTCGCCGGGTAGGATGAGCAGAGCCAGAGACCCCACAGATCCTGGGGCACAGCAGTCCCAAGGTGGGTTTGGATGAGGTGCCTTGTATGTGCAGGGGTGAGCGTGTGGGGCTGTGGCCGTGCATGTGTGTGAGCTGCGTTTGAGAGCCCAGGTATGGGGATGTGCAAGGTGCCTTATGCTGCATGCATGTGTACTCTGTGTGTGCATGTGTGCAGGGATGGTACTGTATGTATATAGCGGAGGGAAGGTGCCACATGTGCTCTCTGTGCGTGTATAAGGTGTATTCAGTGCACATGAGGTGCTTTAGGCTCTGTGTATGTGTAAGCAGTAAGTGTGTATGGGGCTTGCTGTGTAAATAGTGTCACTGAGTGTGTATGTGAGATGCTACATGCCCACAGTGCTCTGTGTGCCCATGGTGTGCGCAAAGCGTGGGGCATTTGGGGACGGTGCCACGTGGAGGGTGCATGTGGGTGCTCCAGGAGCAGCACAACTGTGTGTGCATGTGCACAGCATGTGGGTGCCATGCACCCCATGAACAGGTACCCCCTCTTCTCCCTACTGCTGGTGTGCTGTCCCCAGGGTCCTGTCCCCATGTCCCCGGGTCCTGTCCCTGCTGAACTCCTGACCTATGGCCAGGGGGGAAGTGTCTGGGTGATCCCAGCCCCCTGCCCTTGGGGCCCTGCTGCCCACTTCAAAGGCGCTGGGCAGATCCCCCTTGGGGATAGCCCAAATTGACAAGGGCTTGGCTTTGTCATGGAGATGGTGGCCGGCTCCTTCGGCAGAGAGGTGAGGTGCGGGGCCCTTTGTCCTGCCCTGCCCGTGCCCTTTCATCTCCCCATTCAGGCTGTGATCCTGCTGCCAGCCTGGACCCACCACCCCTGTCCCTCTCTTGTGCTGGCTATGAGCTCTGCTGAGCACTGCTGAGGCCAAACTCACTGCAGAAGCGGCTCTGGGCATCTCTTGGGGGCAGGTTTGCTTTCGGTTACTGCCGCCCCATATCCCTGGGGTGAGGGCTCTCTGCAAAATGTCTCTAATTTTAGGCTTGTTTCTGGCTCCCTGCTGATCAAGACCCATGTAGAGACCCTCGTGAGAGGGGCTTGTGAAGATGTGCCTGGGGTCTTTCAGCATGGGAAATAGCTCCTCATGTTTGCCAGATCCATGTGGCAGGGATGGGGCTGTCCCAGCGGGACCAGCGGCTGCAGTGGAGGGGCAGAACACCCCAATAAATGTAAAAAGCCAGCCTGGGTCTAGAAAGCAGACAGGAGAGGCAGGCAGGTGTTCCCTGGCCCATTTTAAGGGCTGAATATATCTATTTAGGGAAAATGCCTCCCCCATACCCAGTAAGGAGACCCATAGATGTGCCAGGGCTTGGGGTTTTCCACTGTCCTGGGATGGAAGTGGGGGTGATCCTGCAGCACCCCCAGGTCACTGGGACCCCACCACTTGTGCAGGCTTTGTAGGTCTGAGCGTCTCGGTTTCCTCTGAGGAGAGAGGTGGGAGGGAAAATTAATGAGGGGAGAAAGAAAGACATCAGCACAGCTCTCATGTGGATCAAGGGCATGGCTTTACACCCAGCAGTGGGCCTAAGATAAAACAGGGGCTTGAAAGTGCCTCTGATTGAGTTAGATGACAATTGAGTTGATTCAATTCTGGAAAGCTATCATTAGTTGCTTAGTTTGTATCTCTTAGATTAAATACATACAAAGGGACAAGCAGATCAACCTTGTTCTTGCACACAGAGGACGAGCTACCCCAGCAAAGCTGCAGTGATGCAGGGATGGGTGCTGCGGTGAAACCCTCTTTCTTGTGGTGCTTCCTTGTAATGGATGACAAGGGAGATCCCTTTCTAAGGCATTTGCAGATGAAGGACCTGTCTTTGTATCTCTGCTGGCTCTAAACCCAGTGCTGTTGGTGCTATGCAACTGCAGGATTTGACCATGGGGGGACTACGTGCTGGGAGACAGTGGGATGCAGCTTGTGTTTTCCAGGGCTGCCCATTATATATAGGAAGAGCCCTTCTCCATTAAACTTGAAAGAGAGAAGGGCAGAGATGGGTTTGACAGAGATATGGGTGGAATACTGAGATGAATCACTTTATTGAAATCAATAAACTGGACTTTAATCGGCGTGGATTGATTAACATCCCATCTCACCGCAGTGGGAATAGGAAATGAATGCGCGGCTCTTTTGCTATAAATATCAACAGTTTCATTGCGAACGCTATAAATCATAATACTTCAGAGGGTTGTAAATTAAGGTTCCCTCTGTCTTGCCTTGTATAAACAGCTCTTGGCCGTAGTTTGAAAGCTGTTGGGAACGAGCTATGCGGTGGTAAGAGAAAACGTTGCACAGGGAGTATGAGTGCGTTTGGGCTCCTGCAAATGCAATCCAGAGGCTGAGAGAAACCAGCGGGCAACCTCCCAGGGATTCATGGCAGAGTCAGGCTTTACAGGGAGTGGTTCTATATATCCGTTGCTAAATACGTGTGTGCTTCCCCCAGCTGAGCCCAGATGACCCTGCAGCAGAAGGGGCTGCAACACCAGAGGGCCAGTCACTGGAAATCAGGACTTAGAGGGGACCAAGCGGGAAGATTGGCCTAATTTCTCCCTCTAATGTCACCTCTTTTTCTGCTCATAAAATGTTCATGAGCAGCGTGGCAGAGCCTCAGCTTCCTCCTTATTCACGATTATTTGCAAGCTTCCCTGTGAATTGCACCCCAGCTCTATAAAAAGCTCAGGAAGGCGGCTGGAAGCAGCGGCTGCCTGGACTTTGAAATTCACCCTCTGCTCGTTAGTAATGCAAATCCTCAGATGCTGCCTCAGGTCTGACTTTTAGGTCACTAATCGACCTGGGGCCCGCAGGGCTAAATATTGCAAGCGAAAGTGCAATTGGGGCATCCCTTGGAGAGGTGAATGTGCTCATGGAGGGCTTCATGTAGCATCAGTGCCCATGGTGCCCGAGCAGGATAGGGAGTGACAGAGAGCAAATAGTGATGCTCTGAGCATGGCTAGTGGCTATTTGTTGGGTGTGCAGTTTTCCATCTCAGTTTTCACATTTTCCAGCTTTATTTGTTGCCCTAATGAGCTCCATGAAAACTGGAGGGAAGACGAAAAACCCCAATAACGAGACAGAATCATTTTCTCTGGACAGGCAGGGCTCATGTGCACATTTTGGGGTGATGATGGTAGCTGGAGCACAGTGTGTTTCCCCAGTTAGTCCTGTATGGGATGGGGACCCATCTTTGGTTGTTCCCTGTAAGACCCTTTGCTCCCCCAGGTCTCTCGGTGTGTGCATGCATCAGGCCCCATCAGTCTTCTCCCCTTGAATTATTAACCCACAACCTGCTCCTGGCCCCCGGTGGGATTTGTTGCCTGCTCAGCCTGCTGGCCAAGGTACAGGCCTCTCAGACTTTCCTAGAATTGACTTTCCTTGAGCAAAAAGGGCTTCCCTGGAGCACTGGCAGTACCTACGTGATGGGCTTGGCCAGCTAATACCCCAGGATTAGCAGAGGGACACTTTAAACCCCTGGTCAATGACAGATATTTCCTACAAGGGAACTCTTCAAGGACGCTCACTCCAGTGCTGTTAGCTTTGAGATTGCCTGGATAAGGGGATGGATTCTTCCACCCTTTCTGCCTCATAGTAAGGATGGGCTGAGCCCTGTTGTGTTGTGAAGGGGGCAAGGAGTCCTGGTGTGCAGATGGGACCGCCAGCACCTTGCTGTCCTCTTCCTGCCATAGCCAGGCCCAATCCAGCCAGGTGGCAGAGCTGGATGAACCGGATCCAGGCTCAGTGCCATGGGGCTGGTGTGAAGGTGATGCTCTGAAAGAGGCTGTTTCCAGCCTGCATGCACTGGCCAGCCCTGGCTGCCCTAGTGCGGTCTTCAACCCGGCACAGGAGCCCCGTTGGCAGTGGTTGGCTCAGCGCTCATAAAAAAAACCCTGGGAGCAACTGAAGGAATCTGCTGGTTGCCAAAATAAAGGGTTGAATCACTGCAGGGCTGGGAAATGCCACAACGCCCAGCCTCGGGGCTGAAGCATCCCCTGTCATGTTGCTCCATGTCCAAAAACGCGGGATTGGGATTAGTGACCCCCGGCTCAATGTAACCACCAGCAACCTGCTCCTCATCCCCTTGGGGTTTGCAGCTCCTGGGAGGAAGATGAGGCTTGCAGGAGGGGTGCCTTTGTCAGTGGGTGTGGGTGCAGATATGGCCCCATCCTGCTGTGTCAGCAGCCCGGAGCCCAGCCAGGGCCAGCCTATGCTCCTGTGCACCAGCCTGTGCTCCCTGAATCCAGCTCTTCTCCCAAGTGATTCTGCTCTTCCCCAGCAGCCAGCCTGCCCTGCACGGCCATGCCATGAACCAAGCCTCGGTCTCTGCCTCCTGACTCTGCCAGCCTCCAGGCATGCAGCCCCCAGCCACACACTGACTTATAGCAGAGCTTCTTTGGAAACACAGAGCTCGATCCTCGGTGTGCCGGGGGCTACAAAGCCGTCAGGTCAAGTGGTGTGGTTTTGAAAGGGAAGCATTTCCAGCACACAATGTACTGACCTATGTCAGGTTTTATGCCTAGTGGGTGCCCATGGGAGTGTTGCTGTTGCTCGGAAGTCCTTGGCACCAGGAAGAAATCCCCAGGCTGGGACAGTGTCAGGCAAACAGCCATGCACGGAGCCACCCTGGGGGTAGGAGGGTTGCTGGGACCCTCAGCACCCTCAGGCATAGATGAGTCCTGCCTTCAACCTTGATGGCTGAAATGCTTATTTCCCCAACCTGGAGCTGGGACAAACTCAGCAGGGTCCATAGGGTATGGATTCATCCATCATCCCTTTCTTCCATCATCCCTTTCCTCCACAGTACAGAGATATTCAATATGCTGGGGGTTATGTGGTTCTTCTCACCCAGTTTTTGACATCCAGCAGTTGCCTAAATCCAATCCCCTTTGTCAGAGGAATGATCTCAGGCAGGGATCTGGGAAAGGATTTCCCTCTGGAAGGGATCGTTTCTTGCTGGTGGTGATGAAGCAAGCCACATGGCCCTGGTTCTTTACCCCGTGTTGGTCCTCCCATCCATCACTCCTCTGCTTCCTGTGGCAGAGGAGAAACAGCTGATGACATTGAAGTATGCACGGGAGGGGGAAGGCTTGTGAAAACCCTGACTTGCATGTTCCCAGCATTCACAGAGAGTGGGGGATTGGGTTTATCCCCCTTCCAGACCACAGAGGAGCGTGGGTGCTTTGGGGAGGCTGCTAAGCAAGAGGGGAAAGGAGGGGAGAAAGCGAATGTGGGGCAGGGGAGCAGAGGGAGGTGTCAGTCGGTGCGGACTTTGGGATTCCCATTGCAGTGGGTTTAGGGACAGTGAAATGAGCTGCTGGGCTGTGTGTCCCGGGCAGCAGCATCACTGCTGCACAGTACGGCTGCTGTCACTGCTGCTCGGCAGAGGGAGCATCGACCACTGCTCACAGAGGCAGCTGGAGCACATCTGGCTGCCAGATGAGTGTGGCTCCAGCCAGCCTGGAGGTCCCTGAGCTTTAGGAACTGACCCCGGCCCTCTCCTGGGTTTGTGGTCTCTGTCATGGGGCATTGCTCTGCTGTCCCTATGTTTGCACGGGGGAAGATTTCCCCTCCCGAAGGAAGGGGGGGTTAAGCTGCTCAGAGTACCACCAGTGAACAGAGCCCATGGCTCTGATCCTGAGACTCCACTCTGGCTCAGATCTGCTTCTATGCCTCAGTTTCACCATCCATAGCATTGCCTAATCTATGCCAGGGGTGGGGAAAAGTTTTCCTTGATGCTTTCCCTGTGGGTGAATGGCAAACCCTGATAGAGCACTGATTCTTCTGGGGTGGGAGGATTTAATTCTCTTTCCAGATAGATGCTTCTCATTCAGAATGAAGCAGCTTTATTACGGAGAGAAAGCGCCCACCCCAGTGATGGGAGGAGAGACACCCCATCTTGCTGCACTTTAACTCCAGTGTGGACGAGTTCTTCCCTTGGTTCTCACTGGTGATGGGACTTTCACACCTGGTGCTTCTCAGCGTTAAAATCTTGCAGTGCCATCAGATAGCCTGGAGCCAGGTGCCCAGTGCAGACAGACGAGGCTGTACGGATGGAGCCAGTGCGTGGCCAGAGCTCTGCCAGGAAGGTGACACCACACAGGGCAGCTCCGGGAGCACGTTGCCCAGGCTCTTCGCACCGATCATGTGAGGAGCCGCCGTGCAACGGGGCGTGCAGAGCAGCCGAGCAGCCTGGCAGAGACACCTCTGTCCCCCGCGCCAGCACCTCCTGTCCAATGTGTCCCCAGGCCTCTGCAATGGGGCACAACACCCAGCACCGCGATGGGCTCTCATCTTGGCCGCTCCACAAGTGGGTCAGAACTGCCCTGATCAGAGCCCTGATGGCTGCGCAGTGGCTCCCCGCAGAGCCAGGGTTTGCTGCTGCTGCGATTTGGAGCTGCTTTGACCTGTGAAATAGAGACCTTTGGGAAAGCCATGCGGGTTTATCCTCCTCGCTGCTGGCAGCCGCGCTGCTCCTGCTGTGTCTGGGAGGGCTGTGTATTGCAGATGGGATCCTCTGTTCAGAGGTGGCCTGATCTCCTCTTAGCCGTGCTGGGTGCATCGCTCTATGGGACTGGGAGAAGTTCCAGGTAATACGCATCAACTTTTTGCTCCTTTGCTGTTTTCCACCTCCTCCCAGGGTGCCACTGCCACCCCACAGTCACTTTTAAAACAAGCCCCATCCCAGTTCTTCTTGGAGCTGCTCAGTAGCCTCAAAATACTCCATATTACTTGTTAGGGTGTTTGGGGCACAGTTTCTTATTAAAAGCATCCTTTGGGCATAGCAGGGCTGGAGAGAGGAAATTACCATCTCTCTGACAGGCTACACCATGGCCATGAGGGTGCAGAGACCTGGAGGATGGGCACAAGGATCTAGTTGGATTTATCCTTCCCTTGCCAGGCTCCTGACCCAGTCCAGGGCAGGACCTCCATCCCTGGGGCAGGGATGCCATGGGGAGTGGATCCAGGCTGGGGTCGGCACCCTGTCCCCCCACGTGTGGGCGAGCATGAGTGCGTGTGCGTGCACACTCAGGAGCGCGTCCCTTGGGGTTTGCACAGCACATTAAAGCTATTCCCTTATCTAATCACGGCTCAGGTGAGTGCTATTAGGGTTATACATTAACAGTAGTAACGATACCCTCTCCCCACGCAGCCATTGGCCCTGCCTTGATCCCAAAGCCAAAACCACTCCCACTGGCCCTATGGATGGCTCCCTTTGGCTGCCTGAGCAGTTCCTTTGCCTGGTCTTTTGGGGACAAGCAGGAGGCAGTTAAATACATATCAGGGCTGAAGGGGTCCAGCAGCTGTGTAAGAGGCATCACCAGCACTTTGTCCCCTGTTCATCCCATCCATGCTCCTTCCTGGTGAAGCAGCTCTGGGTTATCCCGCCTGTGGGACAGCTTGATCCACATCCACTGGGCTTCCCTGGAAATGTGGGGGTGGTTCCATCCCTTTGCTCAACCATGCTCCCCACTGAAGTGCCAGGGTTTCCCCGTAGGTTCAAGGGCTCCCCATAAGGAGTTTGCCTGAATTTCCTCTTTCCTTTCACAGAGCCATAAAAAGTCCCCAGGAGAGTTAAGTGTAACCCAGCATTCATATTCAAGGTGGTTGAATTATTCATTGTCAATAGTATTTCTTGAGAATCCTTTTCTTTATCACATGACTCACTCTCAATACATTCCCGAGTACAGCAAACAGCCAAAACCAGCAATTAGTTGAGACGAATAACTTTCCATCACTGGCTTGGTCAGGAGATCTCTGCTTTGAGTCTTTGCTATCTTATACTGGGCATCGAGAGACTGGTACCAGCTCACACACTAAAGGCTCACCAGCACAGCCGGTAGCTGTCAGACCAGAGGCAAAGCACAGGCTTCCTCCAGGATGAAGAGGGAAGAGGGAATAACAAAGAACAGGCTGTGATGGATCTATTTACAGCTGCAGCATAATTCTTGCTGAAATTCATGGCATATGTGGTATTCACAAACCGCCTTATTTCTTTATTCTTTAATTTTTTTTCACGTTATCTGTCAATTCCTTTGCTTTCCAGCTGTGTTTTTTACCACAAGCAGCGGTATTCAAATAGCAACATTGCAAATAAGATCGTTTTTAAGTCATTATCTCTTCAAAAAGGTTTCTGCTTTCAAATGAAAAAGAAAAAAGAGACAGATTTCTATGAGAAAAAAACCCTTGTAGGAGTCCCTGATCCCGGAGCTGACAGAGGAGCCTGGTTTCTCGTGGGGCTGCTAAACCTTGCATCAGTCTCCACTGACGCATCTGGTTTATTCTGTAGCTCCCTGGGAATCGCTGTGGATGCGAATTGAGCCCAGGTCCCTCCTGGGCTGGGATGCAGGATGCTTCTCACACTGATGAGCCCTTCTCCATGGGATGGACAGGGAAGCAGTGGGAGAGCAAGAATGTGGGGTCCCATATGTGCCGGGTGCCCCGGTACCACTCCAGCCCAGCATTGTGCCATGGTCAGGTTTGTTCTGAGCTGCCAAAGAGGAGACAAGAATCTAACAATGCTGTTGTGGACCCCTCGCACATGGAACCGCTGTGTTTCAGCCGTGTGTCTGCAGACATCTCCATACACATCTTGCTCAATCAAATCACCCTTCTTACCCTGTTTTTGCCTTCAGTCACCCCGTGTGGCAAGAGGCAGGCTTGCTCTCAGTGGTGGTGAGGAGGGATTAGGTGCTCACTTCTAAACAGCCCTGCAATGAGCTGAGCTCCACACTCTGAAGCAGTGATTGAATTCATCATATCCCTCACATGAGTTAGTGGCTAAAGACGGGAGGTCTGATTTCTATTCCTGGCCATGTTGCAGTCTCATTATGCCTCTACCTTCCTTCAAGCTGGAGAGCTTCACTGCTTCTTGGGGACCTCACTGGAATTTCAACCATCACCCTACACTCGCATCGTGATTAGCCCATGCCAGCACCTCCAGGAGCAATGGCAGGAGGACATAGAGAGTGCCATCATCATGGAAATTGAGTGCTAAATTGAATCATGAGGCTGCTGCTTTTGTGCCTGGGAGCATGGGGTCAAGCCACAGCAAGCAAGACATCTCTTGTGCCCACATCCGCTCCCACTTGCACCCGGGGGTGCTTCTACAAGTGGTTTGCCAGGACATTTGCTGTCCCTTGGTTGTTTAGTAGAAAGCCAGCTGCCTTTTTGCATCCCATGGGGGGCTTGAGGGAAATGACCCTGAGGGAGCCCTTCTCCCACTAGCAGTGTACTGTGGCCAAGGGTTGTCCTATCTCCAATGCTCTTTTATGTTTATCTTTCAGCGTAAGAAGTGGCTTAGGAAAATGCCCACGTCCTTGCAATGAGGAAGAGGGAGAGAAATAAGATTGAGTTGGCTGAGAAACACATTTGCAGCCTGGGGGTTGGAGTTCTGCTCTGTGGAGATTCTCGGATGTCTGATTAGGGTCAAGTCTGCTGTGGAGCCTCTGAAGCACAGCTTTGCTCTCCACCACCCAAATTCCTGCTTCCACTAGGGATGGTATTGCTGAGACTTCTCAATGTCCTCAGCGCACCACAGGACTCGTAGCTCTTCTTGGGACAGTGACTCATGGCACATGGGATTTGTGGTCCATCTTCTCAGGACGCCTTTGAATCCCTCCTGCTCTTTCCACTGAGCAGTCTCCCCAAAGCCGAGATACTTTCCAACATGGAAGCACATCCTGATGCTTACCAGGATGGGCATTAAATCTAGTAGGAGTCTCCTGCCTCTCACACTGATCCCCAGGACATTGCCATGTTTCTCCTCAGCTCTCCAAGGGTGGTTGTGTATCTCCACCATGCCCCTGGGGATGCTTCTACCCCTCCACTGCTCCCCTTTATCCCCTCATGTCCTGCTCTGCTCTCTCTGCCAGGCAAAACCAGGACGAAAGACAAGTACCGGGTGGTGTACACGGACCACCAGCGCCTGGAGCTGGAGAAGGAGTTCCACTACAGCCGCTACATCACCATCCGCCGCAAGGCCGAGCTGGCCACTGCCCTGGGGCTCACTGAGCGGCAGGTCAGTGCTGCAGCATCCCAAACAGCCACATCCAGGCAGAGATGGGGCTGGCGACAGGAAGGGATGCAGCCCAAGCAGGCAGTGCTGGTCCCACCTTGCTGCACAGACCTCCCTTCTCTTCCAAACTCTGGAATGCCTTCCCTGCCCCAGGGGGACCCTGAGGGTTGTCGTCACCTGCATCCATCCCCACCTCTGCCATCCCCGTCTCTGCCCCACCTCTGATATCTTTGTCCTTCTGCAGGTGAAAATCTGGTTTCAGAATAGGAGGGCAAAAGAGAGGAAGGTGAACAAGAAGAAGATGCAGCAGCAGAGCCAGCCCACCAGCACCACCACACCAACCTCACCGGCTGTCAGCACGCTGGGACCCATCGGAGGGCTCTGCAGCAGCAGCGCCCCGAACCTTGTCTCCTCGTCTCCACTGACCATCAAGGAAGAATTCATGCCTTAACCCCCTTCACCAGCTATAGACTCCAAGAGATAAGCACTATGCAACAGAGCCCATCCAGCCCGTGTGCTCTGAGGAGTGACAGCCCCTTCCCAAAGACATGATGGGCCCTGGCTGAGCCAACGGGGTGGCCAGCGAGGCTGGGCAAGGTGGCATCGGCACCATCCCAAGGGGCTGGTGGGTTCTCTCCTATGTAAAAACCATAGGGTAGATAGTACTGCTCTCCTGTGGACCCATGCACAGGTCTGGTCTCTAGTACTTGTAGCCCAAAGCAAGGTTCTAATGTCAGCAGAAGGAAGGGGGTGGTGGAGGAGGATGACTTTCCCGTGGTGCTTCAGATGAAGCTGGTAGGATGCTCCCTTCTGTCCTTCTGATGGTGCTTTTGGAGCAGTTCGAACAAGACTGGGCTGACAAGAGACCTGGCTGGACTCAAGGCAGAACAAGTTTGTGATGAGCTGTTCTCCTGGATCTGCTGTGCTGGGAAGGGGGTGCTGAAGGCAGAGCAAGTTGGACTGCAAGGAGCCAGGCAGCACCCTTGGCAGTGGGACCTGATGAGGGACTCCTTCAAACCGTGGTGGTGGTGATGAGCTGGAGCTCCTTGGCAAGAGACCCCACACATCCTCACCCACATTCCCCACTATCCCATAATGCCCATTCCTGTGCTCCCAGTTCTGCCCCTGCAGCCTCAGAGGGCCACACAGAGATGTGTCCATCAGCCGCTGAGACCACTTTCCTATAGGGAATAGGGGAGAATGAGAAGCTTTGCCACTGGGACAGGATGCAAGAACTGGATCCAGGTCCAGAAGGACTGATACCAGGAGAGCTTTAGGGTGCTGCTCCAAAGGACCGCAACTACCATGGGCAATGGGAGCAGCTGCCAGGGTTGGCAGGGGGTGTCTCAGGCAAAGGAAGGGCTGGCACATGCTCTGGTGTTAGGTGATGGAGAGGCGGTTTCCAGAAAGACAGAGGATTTTCTTCAAAACCCAAAGGACTCCAGGTTTTGTTCTCCCTGTCTGCCCCATCCTCCATGCACTGCATCACCTCTTGCCTGCTGTGTGTCAGTAACTCTTCCTGCTGGTGAACTGCAGCTGAAATTTCCCTTTATCCTGAGGGGTCCTGACCACTCTATTGGCCTGGGTTAACTTACAGCGCTCTTTCAAATGCCCCAAAGGCCACTGGGTGCAACTGGGACACAGGAGGATCTGCCGCTCCAGGGCTGCGGCTTCCCAAGACAAACAGGGATGAGGAAGCACAACCCTTGCATGGCAGCTAGCATGGCCTTTCCCAGCACCATCTCTCCAAGCTCCAGAAGTGTGGAGCAGCAGACATTCCCTTGCTGCCTGCAGAGCACCCTCACATCGCACCCAACACTGTTTATGCACTGCATCCCTCCGCTGCGCTCTGCTGCCAGCCTCACATCCCTCCCACCGTGTCCTGGCCCAGGAAACAAGGTGCCCAGGCATGCTGTGGCTTTTACAAGTGGGCCCCTGCCATCCTACTGTGCCCACAGCCCCGCTCTATCCCTTGTGGGATTTGGGTCTTCCTCCACGGGGGCTGGCGTCCCCTCCATCAGCCACCACTGCCAGCTGCACTCAGTGATGAGGATGATGTTTGCATTGGCTCGGGACTTTGGCTCAGTTTATGTGTATATAAGGCAGAACTGGTTTTCCTTTTTATATTTTAGGCACCGGTGACAATAAAGTGAGCAGGAATTCTGTGGGTTTGTTGCTGTCTCTTTCCAGCCTTTGGTACTGTGGCACAGGGAGGATGCCAGCATTGGGATCTCACCAGCACTGATGTTCCCGAGCCCAGATCCACTGAAATGGGGTGGAAGGATGGATGGATGGATGGATGGATGGATGGATGGATGGATGGATGGATGGATGGATGTCTTGCCACAGCAGCCTTGCCCCTGTACCATGCAGTGTGTCCATCCCACAGGGATATTGCTGGCAGTGGTATGGCCCATATTATTGTATGGCACAGCCACATCCCATTGTCACCAAGGGAGGTGGCTGTGCTGGGCAACCCACCACCTCCAAACTCACAGCCCTGGGGGCAGCCGGGGAAAGGGTGAGGCCAGGCTTGGGCTGATGGAGGCCAAAGAACAAGGCCAGCTGCCCACGGACGTGGCCACCTCCCATTGGTGCTTCCTGGCCTCTAATCTCATTTTATGGCTGTTGATGGGCTGAATATCCTCCTTGTCCAAGAAGAGCAAACAGAGAATGAGGATGTGAGATAGTGCCTGGGACAGCTGGCATCGGTGCCTGACACTGTCCTCTCTCCATCCCAGTCACGTCCTCCTGCCCCTCTCGGGCGCTGAGCAAGGGGCTGCCCTCGAATCCCTGCCCAAAACAGTTCCTCCAGCCCCAAAATGTGCCAAGTGTTGCCTGGGAAGAGGTGTGGGGGGAGTTGTGCCAAGGTGCCTGGGCAGGACAGGCTGTGGAGGGACACCTGATGCAGGATAAAGTCCTGTGGGTGGGGGAGATGGAGGATCGAGGCAGGATGAGGTGGCATGCAGAGACAAGGGCTTTTTCCTGACCTTGAGAGTGCAGCTGCACCTACCACTGCACCCTGGTGACTCCGTGCTCACCAGCATGGCGCCTGGGCTGCCCACGGCTTGGGACCACCACCTCCGTGCATCCCTGCAGGGGGATGTGGGGCAACAGGAGCTAAAAAAGGCTGGGGAGGTAAAGCCAATGGAGCTGGTGCTGTATGGGAAAAGGGATGAGAGTGGATGGGCCATCTGCACAAAGAGCTGGGCTGGGCGCAGGAGGCTGGGGTCACTTCTGCATGGGGATTCCAGCATGGTCCCCGTGCCAAGGGCTGGATCCTCCATATGCATCCTTCTCCCTCATAGAGCTTCTCTTGCCTTTGACATCCAATTTGTCATTGCCACATGGGTACCGGCCCATGGGATCCAGCCCTGGCAGGGGATGAGGTGGTCGCAGCCCCAGTCATCCCCATCACCTGCAAGGGGGAAGCTTGAAGGGGAGCAGAGTCCTTGGGGAGGACGTAACATGCATGTCCCAAATTCACCGCTGTGCTGGGTGCCCATGAGCGGGCGAGGGGCTGGGCTGGAGGGAAGATGCTCCACTGCCCTCTCAGCAAGCCTGCGTGTGCCGTTGACAGGATGAAATTCCAACTGATACCCTAATCTGGCGCCTGCCTGTTTGCACAGCAGGGTAAAAGTCCAGCGAGCCGCGGGGCTGTGCCCTTGTGTCCTGTGTGTGCACAGGGAGCCAGCGCTGGCGGGAAGAGGCAATAAATGCACCCACACGCCCAGGCACCCCTTCCCCCAACACACACACACACACCCCTTGGATGGGTGACGAAATGCATCTGCTGCTTCCCAGCGCCTGTGTCCTCCCCTGCCTCCCTCCACCATCCTTTGGGCAGGGATGGGTGAGTCCTGCGGGGTCCCCTCCATGCCAGGTGAGGGGCTGTGGTCCCCATGTCCCCACCAGCTTTAGGACCTTTGGTCCAAACCCCCCAGACACGTGTCACCTTGTCGGTTGCACCCCAGGCAGGTGACAGGCACCTGGTTTAGCACCTGCAGCAGCTGCCTCCCGAGTGACACAGCCCCACATGGGCATCCTTATGGGGAAAGCCTGGGTGCACAGACAGGGAACCCTGGGGTATGTCCCCAGAAAGCCCCTGCAGCTTCTTCCTGCTCCATCCTCTGAGCTTCCCTCTGGCTCCCGCTGCCCCTCCTTGAAGGAATCATCATCAAAATAAGGCCTCGCACACCATGTGCCGAAGACGCCGGCAGCCTCCGGCATGGCACACTTCCCAGCGGTGACTAACCGGAGCCGCTGCCGCTGCCGCCTTCCTCGTGTCTCATGGAGTGGATCTGGGCACGGGCCCATCTTGCCGCCAGCCGCCACCTTCTTGCCTCTTCCCGGGTGGCTGCCGCCGGGATGCGGGTGTTTTCCCACTGATGGCAGCAGTGTGCGCAGTGCCAGTGCCTGTTGGGCACTGCATTGAGATGGGGAGGTGTGTGTCCTTCCCTATGTCCTTCAGCCCAAGGGAAGGGAAAGGGTTACTTGATGTCCCAGGGATGGCTCAGGGGTGGGAGAAGGCAAAGCTTGATAGAAAATGCTTGCAAGCTCTGTATGTGCTCTGTAGTGCTGGGCACTCAGGGATCAGGGCATGGGGACCCTAACCCTAATGCTGTCCCCTGCCAAAGGAGGGTTTTGGGGTACCTGTACTGCATTGCTCCTCATGGGAAGACCCCTCTGGCTCCTACTGCCTCTGGCAGGTGCTATTCCATGAAGTGGATCTCTTGGTAGCTCCAGGGTGATGCAAGACTCACACCAGCTCAGCAATTTGATGCTGGAGCACCCCAGATGTCTTGGGTGGGATGTCTACACCCTGGTGGTCCAAGGTGATGGAGAGATGATGGTGTTACCAAAGCAGCACCAGCTTAATCAGAGAAGGGAGCTCCAGGTACAGAGCATCCCACCAGCAGCGGTATCAACATGGGCATTTCAGGGTAGTGTCAGCCCTTGATTATACTGCTAAATACCGACCTGCAGGCAAGACGGGCTTGAAGTCCACCCAGGGAAGGCTGGGTGGTTTGTGCAGGGCTCAGTCCATGTGACGTGGAACTGGGCAGCTGTGACAAGGTGGCACCAGTCTCTTCCCTGCCATGCTGTAGAGGTGGCCGTGGGACACTTCTCATTAGGTGGATCCCAAGGGAAAAAGCCAAAAGGGTGATCCAGTTCTCACAGGTAAGAAGAGCAAACAAAGCATCCCTGCCCTGAGCAGGAAGGGTGAGGCAGGGACAGTGCCTGATGTGGCCAGCCTGGGCAGATCCAGGCTCAGCATTCCCACCAGCATCCCGGAAGAGGGGGAAGCAATGGGTGAGTCCAAGGCAGGTAAAGCCTGCCTGGGTGGCTGCCCAAAGACTTTCTTTTGAGGAAGCTGAGTGTGAAGAAAGATGTTGGTTGCGCTATGTAGTTTGCTCCTTCCTCTTTTCCCACTGGGAAATGCAGGTAAATGTTAGCTCTGAAAGGCCCAGAGTGCGAACACTGAGCCACTTCATTGTGTTGGAGTCTGCAGAAATGTGTTTTTATGCTCAGGATGTTTTCTTTTGGGGAAAATTGTCATAAGTGCTTGGAGGGCTGTAGGAGCGCAATAGCCATTAGGTGTCAGGGAGATGTGCATCAGGCAGACTGGGTCCTCTCAGTCATTGTCCTCCACATCCCCAGCGCTGCCTGCTCAGCTTTAAACCTGAGCAAAGCAGCTGGAGACAGGTCTGGGGCAGGTTGGAGCCCTGTAGGAAAAGGGACACACACCCTGATGGACTGGGCACAGTCCAGGGGGAAAGTGAAGGACAAGAGGATATTATCAAGGGAAAGAGGCATTACTGTGGCAGACAGCAGCTCTCCGGGTACCACACTGGCCCTGGGGCATGTGGGGTTGTCCTTCTTGGGGACATTTCCCACCATGAAAGCGGGAGAAAAAGACACACATCACCTCTCTGCCATCTCACTGGGGATATGACTGAGCATGGTGGGGAAAAGCCTGCACATCTCTGGGCTTTGGGGCTATAGGATCCCACTGCTGACTCAACAGAGACATCCACACCCTGGGCATGTGACCTGTACTCTAGCATTGGGCCCACGGTGGGCTCAGCTTCTCATCACCCATGGGTCTGCCCAAGGACTGCTCTTGCCTACAGCACGGTGAGATGCAGTGGTCCTACCCAAAGGGACGGATGGGTGCTGAGCATCCCATTCTCCTCCAGTGGGGACTGAGCTCCAGCAGCATGGGTAGAAGTCACTTCTGACCTGATCAGGTTCTAGCCATGTCCTGCTATAAGAAAATCAGCTCAGAGCTGGACCGAAAGATGCTGGGAGCTTCTGGCACCTTGCACTTGCACTGCTGCCACCGCTGTTGGGGCACATGGGACCCGCGAGGTGCCTGCAAAGTCACCTCAGTCCTTGGGAAGACCTGACACATTCATGGCATGAGCAAGGCAGCTCCATCCCTCCCCGCTGGCCCGGCGGGGGGCTGAGGTCCAGGACCCCCCCCCGGAGGGGTGCATTTGACAGACAGCCCTTCTCCAGCCTGCGAGAGCCGTCCCTCCTCCCTCCCCGCTCAGCAGCCATCCTCAACTCCAGGAACACCTTCCCTCCAGCCTCGCTCCCCCCCGTTCCCCCGCCGGCAGGAAGGTGTGCGTGTGCCCCCCCCCACCCCCCTTGCCTGTTATCGCTTCTCCCTCTCCCCCTTCTCCCTCTCTATCGCCGGAGAAAGCGAGAGGAAAAAGTGTCGGGAGCGAGGAGCTCATAGCAACAGGATTCTGGGATGAAGAAGATTCGGCAGCAGCATCTCCGGCAGGTGAGAGCCGGGAAGCGGGGATGCCCCCAGGGCTGGGAACCGGGGACAAGGCATGGGCCCGCCGCCATTCCAGGCACGGGAGCCTCCGTGGGGAGAAGGCAGACTTTTCCCTGGCAGGGATTGCCCGCAGGGATTGCCCACAGGAATAGTGTGTGTGCGTGGGGCAGCAGCGGGATGTGGGGCAGAGGGATGGGGACGTTTCGTGCCCGGGGCTCGCTGTGGTCAGTGGGCAATGGACGGCCTGAGCTGCCCCTTCCCCTGCCCCTTTCCTCGGGATGCCGGCAGTAATTCCAGGCGGTGATTCCCGGGGCAGCACTGCCTCCCGCAGCGTGGTACCCCGGGAGGCGGCTCCCACCGGCCCCGGGGGCTGCCCGGGCTCGGGGGTGGTGTCCCACCGGATGCCTCCTTGGATGGGTTTAAAGATACTGCTGGACCCTGACCTCTGGGTTCAGGGCAGAGCTGGAAACCCTTTTTGTACCCTTATGGAAACGTGTTTTAAGCCCACTTCAGTCTTTCCTATCCTTGGCTCCCCTCAGAGCCGCTCCAGGCTCAGAGACCCCATCTACCCTCACACTGGGGACCAAGCCCCTTCTCCTGCATGGGGATGCGCTCCTGCTGCTGCTGGGTCAGCCCTTCCCAGAGCATCCCAGGCTCTGCCCTCTGCCAAACCATCCCCGCTAAACACAGGGCAGGACGACTCCAACCTGCACCAGCCTTCAGATGAATGAAAACCCAGGAGAGCTTCATCCCTGCCAGGAAATTCCTAGGATATTGGGATATGACGTAAAGAAGCCAGCAGTGGCCTGGTGAAAGCCAGCAGCCTCAGGGCTGCCTTTCCTCCTCCGCAGTTGTTTGGAGGCATCATCTGGCTCTTCCCCCTCCTCCTCTCTCCTATAAATTGCTTTTTCAGATGACTCTGTGACTGCAAGAACCATTAAAAGTTGTCTCTGCCCCTTCCAAAGGCTTCCTGAGATCCTTGAATTTCTCTGCTGCTGGTGATCCTGTTTAACATTCATTCAGGAACTCATTTAGTCCCACAACAATCCACTGGAATGGAAAGCAGATGTCTCCAGAGCTATTTTCCTCATTCCCACTGCTGCCCAGGGCCCTGCTGCCCTTCATTACCCCAAAATACTCTTGTTGAGTTCCAGATGGAGAACCTGGTGCTCACAGACACCCAGCACCTTGGGATCCCCATGTCCAATGCTGGAATTGGGCTTGTCCAGAGCCATTCATGGCCAATACAGGAGTTTGCACAGCCCCGGCTGCAGCACCTACCCTGGGACCCCAATAGCATCCTCTCGCTGTCACTGCTGACTGCTTCCCAGCAGTGAGCAGGGAGTTTTAAGCCTTCTCACCAGACATGCTTTAGTCATATGGAAATTCCTCTTTAATAGAGAAGATCTTTCTCAGGCCCTAAGGATTTCAGGTTGGCATTTGCATAAGAGTAGTTCTGAAGAGCAGAATGGATGGGGTTTATTTGTTTGATTATTTGCTTTCGGGGTTATTTGGTAGAAGTGGACTGAAGCCCATGGAGAGCAGTGGTGGGAGCCAGGATTTGGGCTGTTCCTCCCTGTACCCTGGCAGGCCTGAGCCGCTGCCCTCCTCTGCCAGCCACAGATCTTTCCCATTCCTTCCCCAAGGTTTTAGGATGAAAGTCCATAAGAATTCGCAATGCTGCATATGCCCTATGGACATCGCTGTAATGAGTTTGCTTCAGCCTCAGCAATCTCCCCATATTCCCCGTGCTGGCTCCAGCATCACTTGCTCCCTCTCCTGGCATGTGCTGTGATCCCAGGCTGGGGGAACCCAGGGATGGTGCAGCCCTTCAAGGGGCTCCTTCACCCCATTGAGATGCTTTATTTACTTCCCTAAGAGATGTTACATTTGAATTCATTTTTATGCTGTTTTCTCTCTTTTTTCTCAAAGAGATTAACCAGCAATTCAAACTAATCCGAAGTGACTCACACCCGGCAGACGCACTGTGCTCACACATGGCTCGGATCCACAGGGGAGGAAACTGGTGCCGGGTGGCATTCCTCCCAATCAAAGGCTGTGGTCCACGCGAAAACATGGACAAAATAACCCCGCAATGCCCCTTTGAATGGAGACAAAATATGATGAAAAAGTAACTTTAATCTGGCTGTTTTCTCATGGGTGCAGCCGAGATTTGCACTCATTAAAGCAAATTGGTTTACAGAAAATAATTAGCACAAGGCAATTTCCTTGTGGAAGCCATCTCTTGTCTTGGCAGAGACTAAAATGCTTTTTCTTCCCGTTGACCTTTGCTTTGCTGACTTCTTTGGGAGCATCTTGTGGTGAATAATGGAAAGTGATGCTGTGTTCAAAGAGGACGTGGTTGCCAAGGGAGCTGTTAGTCCCCGTCTGTTTATAACCGCGAGACTGGAGCCCGCTTTGGGAGATGGCTGTTGACGGTGGAAAGCACTAGAGCAATATTGTAGCACTACAGCGCTTCAGCTGCTGCTGGAAAAGAAGGTTCCTGTTATGATAAAGGCTGAAAAGGAACATTAATCCTATAAAAAGAGGATGGGATTGAGCCAGCATGTGAGATTTCAGCAGTCTGAAGTAGGGGTGTGCATCTCTCTGCTATCTGGGGCAAAGATGGGCTGCAAGCCCTAAATATTGCATTTTGCAGTTCATTTTTAGTACGGCAAATAGGCCAGGTTTGCTGTGATTTCTATGGGAAGGCTATGATTTGAGGCATTTGGGGGCATTAGTCCTGAAGCAGCCTGCTTGTGTCTTCCAGCAGCATCCCTGGCCCGTGCTTCCCCAGCCTGCCCAATGTGACTGCAGTGTCACCATCCTTGGGGTCTATTTGACTCCTGAGCAGTCTCTGCTTTCTGCTCTGGGGTCCCAGACTTAAACTGCAGAGCTCCAGCTAAAGATATCAAAAAGGGGAGACAGTCATCACTAAGTCATGGGTGACAAACTCCATTCCATGGCCTCTGAAAAGGGTGACAGAGATGGGGACTGGGCCATGTTATTTTGAAAAGGTCTGGCTGGTTCCTTTCTTCTCTTCTGGCTGCTTCTGTGTTGATTTCCATGCCACACCTGATGGACGGGCACCTGCGTTTAGTCAGGTCATGCCATTGCCCTTCTGCAGCTGTTTAGGATTCAGGCAGAGGTGCAGGAATTAAGCAAGAGGATTTAATGACGTCCCAGCATCCCTGCCTGCTGTTTTGGTGCCATGCAAACCTGGAAAGCAAGAGGTCCCCAGCAGTGTGATGGACTGGGAAGCATTCTGGGGGAGAAGACCAAACTGTGATGGCCCCATAGCTCCTGCCCCCATGCAGAGGGACCTTCGTGAATACAGGGTTTAGCTGCTGAAACTTTTGGGAGGGATGTAGCAGAGCAGTCTGCCCCTCATCCAACAAAGCCAGGTTGCTGTGGGTCACGCTCACTGTGTGCGCTGGGTTAATTACCAGGCATGGCCATGGTTTGGAGAAGTTGCTAAGCTGGAGAGCTGCGTTAACTGTAGGAGGGCTGCCAGGCAACAGCTTTACAGCTGCAGGATTGGGGTCACATTTTGACTTTTCAGCCTGTGTTTCTGAAGCTTTTTCTTCTGGCCCTTGCTTTGCGATGGCAGCATCTAGCGGGTATGGGCTTTTAATGATGGGGTTTAGTTAACAGCAGAGCTCAGGCTCTGCAGTTTAGGTTGGGTTTGAGAAGAGTTTGCTCTGCTTGTCCTGTCCCTAGAGGGGTTTTCATGCTGGGTGGGGATGGGTTCACCCCTGTGTTTGGTGCCTTAGGGCTGTGAGCTGGAGTGTACCCCGGGAAGGGTGGGAGCCTGCAGCCATCTCCATCAGCAGCGGCTCCTTGTCTCCATGGGAACTGGCAGCAAGAGCATCCTGTGGTCCATCCAGAGAGGAGAAGGAGAGGAGATAGCTGCCACTTTCCCCAGGGGCTGAAGCAGGGCAGCACCGGGCTCTGCTCACCCAGCTCCCATCTCCCAGGGCATGGATGAAGGCCTGCTGCAGGCTCTAAACACATATGTATGCTGAGGTCTGGCAACTCCTGGCTGATCCCTCCAAATCCAGGCCCCTTCCCCTCAATCACATCCCACAGGCTTGTTCCCTACTATCCATGAACTCAGGGACATGGAGATGGCTGCTTTTTTCTTTTGAGAACCCAAAAAGAAGGGGAAGTTCCCAAAGGGGATCCTCCTGTCCAGGCCCAGTTCCTTGTCAGCAGGGACCACAGCATCCTCCTGTCTCTGTACCTCAGTACCAGGTGAACTACGCATCCTAAAGGGAGTCAAATCCTCAGGCAAGGTAAGGGCTGGATAAGTGTCAGTGCTGTAACTTGGGGTCACAGATTCACACCAGAGCTTCCAGCACTCCTTCCTTCTCCACTCGTCATCCCCTGCTTTTATTCCTTCCTTAACCCTCTCTACTCTATCCCATCCCCTACTCTCTTGCTCAGCCGGTGACCCCGGAGCTCCTGGTGAGCCCCAGCAGCCAGGACGCGGACCTAGGCTCCGAGTGCCCAGAGGACAGAGGGAACTGGACGGGGCGGCTGGATTTCCTCCTCTCCTGCATTGGATACTGTGTGGGCCTCGGAAACGTCTGGAGGTTCCCCTACAGGGCTTACACCAATGGAGGAGGTACTTGGGCATCCTTTGGAGGGGCCACATCTCCCCCTGGCTGAGCTGGGCTGGTGGAATGTTTTAGGGCTTTTTTCCTTACTTCTTGCAGGAGCTTTCTTGGTTCCTTACTTCATCATGCTGGCCATCTGCGGGATACCCATCTTCTTCATGGAGCTGTCCCTTGGCCAGTTCTCCAGCCTGGGGCCACTCGCTGTCTGGAAGATAAGCCCTCTCTTTAAAGGTGCGTGAGTGAAGTCCAGAGTCTCTGTGTGGCCGCTGGAAGAGCTGTTTGATGAGGACATGGACCAGCATCTGCATCCCATGATCCTCAAAGCTCATGTTAGAATCAAAGGTTAAATCCTGGGGCAGGTGGAGCAGGCTGGACTTCTGGGTTAGCTTAGTAGCTGCAAGATATGCATGAGATCTATCAGTCTTTGGAGGCTCTGGATGTCATGCTATATAAAAATTATTAAGCCAGATGGCGTACAAAATACAGCCTCAAGGCTGAGCAATGGCTGTGGAAGACAAAGGTAAGAATAAAGCATTCAAAAAAAGGTCGAATCAAGCACTTTTACTCTTGACATTAAGTTGGAGTAAAATCACCTTTATGATGAAATAGATCATCAGTTCAGAGGAGGCTTGTCCAGAGGGTACAATAAGAGGGTCCCCCCACCATGTGAACCTCAGCCTGATTAAACCTTTGGCTGCAGAGCTCCAGTGTCTGACCCTGGATTTGAGTGCTCTCTGCTCCAAAGAGATGGCTCACTCCTTCTTTACCCTCTCCTTCCTCCAGGCATTGGCATGGGCACAATCCTCATCGTCTCCCTGGTGGCCATTTACTACAATATGATCATTGCTTACGTTCTCTTCTACCTCTTTGCATCCCTCACAAGCGACTTGCCCTGGCAGCACTGTGGCAACTGGTGGAACACTGACCTGTGCCTGGACCATCACATCATCAAGGCGGGGAACGCCACCTTTCCCCTCAACATCACCAACACCGTCAGCCCCAGCGAGGAGTACTGGAGGTACAGAGCTCAACCTGGCCATGGGGACACAGACTCATAGAATCACAGAGTACTTTGGATTGGAAGGGACTTCTAAGCTCATCTAGTCCAACCCCCCTGCAATGAGCAGGGACTTCTTCTAGATCACTTTCAGTTAAATCTTCCCTTTCCTCTTGTCTTTTAAAGCTTTCTACAGTGTTCCTTGTAAGTCAGTCTATATATATAGACATGGTTGGCATCCAACCAGCTAGAGCACGGGGATGGGGTGAGGGGTGAAGGGTCTGGGCTGGATGGCTCATGGTTGGTGTTGTGGATGCAGTGATGGGCTCTCATGGTCAGCTGTGGGCCATATCTCAGTTTAGGCATTAGGATCATGTCTCTGGGATGTGGGAGGTGCCCAGGAGTTAGCACTGCTTTGCTGGCCTGGAGATACATTAGACTGAAATGCATCCCATGACTGGACTGGCTGGGAATTTGCTCTCAAGCCTCAGGGCATCCCCTGTGGACTCTTTAATGCATGGTGGAGAAAACAGGCCAACTGCCCCCCCTTCCCCATCAAATAGCTGCCTCTCATCACTGGGATTTCTGATGGGGTTATTTTTGAAGCAGAGGCGTTGCTGGGTCCAGAGAGGCCTCAGGGAGAAGACAGGGATTGCCCATGGCCACTCACTAGTGGTTCTCCTTTCTCCCTAGCCGGTACGTCCTGCACATCCAAGGGAGCTCTGGGATCGGAGATCCCGGGAGGATCCGCTGGAACTTGTGTCTGTGCCTGCTCCTTTCTTGGACTATCGTCTATCTGTGCATCCTAAAGGGAGTCAAATCCTCTGGAAAGGTAAGAGCCAGACAGTCTTTTTTTGGGGGGGATCTACAGCGATGCTCACCAGTGCCTGTGATTCTCTGCACATCTGGGAAAGTGAGACCCAGAAACAGCATCCTGGGGATGGGTCCCACATCCGTACAGTGCCAGGGCTGACACCGCTGGTCTTGCTGCATGGGAGATGCCGTGGA
The DNA here is from genome assembly GCA_017639245.1 of Myiopsitta monachus. Lineage (NCBI taxonomy): Eukaryota > Metazoa > Chordata > Aves > Psittaciformes > Psittacidae > Myiopsitta > Myiopsitta monachus. The sequence continues at coordinate 27,701,176 of CM029917.1, forward strand.
GGGCTGGGAGGGACCACTTGTGCTGTGCTCTCGCCCCCAGCTCTCCCAGTGGGCTCTGCTCTCCCGCAGGTCGTGTACTTCACCGCCACCTTCCCCTACCTCATCCTGGTGATGCTGCTCATCCGTGGCGTGACCCTGGAGGGGGCCTGGAAAGGGATCCGGTTTTACCTCACACCCCAGTTCGATCACCTGCTCTCTTCCAAGGTGAGCAGGGTCTTGTCCAGCAGACGGAAATGAACCTTTCCTCCTGCACCTCCAGTGGTGGCTTTTCTGGCTGCCCCCTCACCTAAAGTCCTCTCTTGATTGATCCTAGACCAAAAGCACTTGCCTTTGAGCAGCCTGTCTTTGCTCCACACCTTGTCTATGGGGCTCTCCCCACAGGGCACAGCCCCATGCCTACATTTCTGGTTCTCCATGCAGGGGATGGCATGCTCACCACCTCCCCTGGGTACCAGAACCATAGGCAGGATTAGCCCTTGCAATGGGCTATGGGGTGCTTATAGGTGCTCATGCTGGATTTGGCTGTTCTGTTTTCCTCAAGCAATCTCAGTGTGCAGAGCAGGGATTTTCCTGGGATCAGCAGTGTTGGTAGCAGAGACCACTCAGCTGTACAAGGACATTTAAATGCTACACTGAGCTGGTTCTAAAAGCCTCTCCTTAGTCCTTCCACTAGCCAGGTGACCCAGCTAAGTGATGAGCATGTTAGCAAGGAAAGGCAAAGACCCATGGACTTAGTATGCCTGGAGGGCTGGGGAAGATGTACTGCAGGCTCTAGGGAAGCCTATTTCCAGCTCCCTCTTCCAGTGGAGTTGATTCCCAAGCTCCTGTTCACCTCAGACCTGCTTCCTTTCCCCAGGTGTGGATCGAGGCTGCCCTGCAGATTTTCTACTCCCTTGGGGTAGGCTTTGGGGGCCTCCTCACCTTCGCCTCCTACAACACCTTCCATCAGAATATCTACAGGTAGGAGCCAGCTCCTGTCTTGTAAAGACCGTGGGTTGGGGGAGCCACTGAAACCTCAAGCTGGTGGGCTCAAAGCACATGATCACCCAGCACTGCTCCTTGCCCAAGCACCTTATAGATACCTGGCAGCTTGCACAGGCTCAAGGGGGACAGAGGGCTCTGTAGAAGAAGGTTCTCCAAAGCATCAAGGCACATCTGGCTGAGAAGTTTTGGGCTGCAGGTGCTGAATGCTGAGGATGTTTGGGGCTGAAGTCATGCCTGTTTGTCCCCTTATCCTAGGAGAAAGAAAACTTGGAAGGAACCCCACAAAATGACCTATGCCATTAGATATACACTCATTTTGACTGTGAAAAGCACATGCCAAGAGAGGACCTGGAGGAGAATCACTCTGGCACCTGGGACTGGCAATGCTACTGGTGTGGGGTGGGAAGGAGTGGGCATGTTCAGAGCATCTTCTTTCTCCTCTGTAGGGACACCTTCATAGTGACCCTGGGAAATGCCATCACCAGCATCCTGGCAGGGTTTGCCATCTTCTCTGTTTTGGGATACATGTCCCAGGAGCTTGGGGTCCCTGTTAACCAGGTGGCAAAAGCAGGTGAGGCCAAACAAAGACCCTTTCTCCTTCACCTTCTGCCTGGGTCCACTGAAGAGCATTCCTTCTAGGGTGAGAGGCACCTGAGGGGATCATTGTGAGGGATGATGCTATATGCTCAGCTGGCCAAGGGGAGGGAAGGGGAGAAACCTGTTCCTGCTATGAAAACTGTGAGCAGCACCAAGTGATGTCTAATAAAGTGATGTCTGAGCAAGGAGCAGGCTGGTTCTCCTGCTCCTCCCACCTTCTGCTGCAGGACCCCTCCTGCAGCTCAACTCCCTGCTGTGGCGCTGCTCTGCTGTGCTCTCCTCTCCCCCATCCACCTATGCCCAAGGCTGTCACCCCCTTTTCACCCCTCTGTCCTTTGCCTCCCCTAGGTCCTGGCCTGGCTTTTGTGGTGTACCCCCAGGCCATGACAATGCTTCCCCTTTCTCCATTCTGGTCTTTCCTGTTCTTCTTCATGCTGTTAACCTTGGGCCTGGACAGCCAGGTAAGGACAGAGCCCATCAAACCAGCCATGGTGCCTGGGCAGTCCGGGGGCTATGGCAACCCTCTTCTCCTTTGCATGTAGTTTGCCTTTATGGAGACCATTGTCACAGCAGTCACAGATGAGTTTCCTTACTACCTGCGGCCAAAGAAAGCTTCGTTCTCTGCTGTCATCTGCATCGCCCTCTTCCTGATGGGGCTCATCCTCACAACAGAGGTAAGGGCTGGGGCTGGATGTGTTGTGGAGAGCTTAGGGCACAGGCTGAGTTTGCAGAGACACCAATATTCACATTAGCTGTCGAGGTGGAAGAGAGACAACTGATGATTTTGGGCTTCATTAGGATGCAAAGTCCAAGGGGAGCAACACAGCATTATTCCTGTCCCTGCACAACCCCAGAAGAACAATGATGTCTTCTGTGGGCACCTGACCACTGTCTTCCTCAGTACCCACAAAAGGGCTAAGAGGACTGTGTCCCCAAAAGCAGGAGGACATGGGTAGGGGTTTATTGGGATGATGGCCCCAGAGATTCTGGCCACTGTGCTTCACCTCCACAGGGTGGGATGTACTGGCTGGTCCTACTGGATGACTACAGCGCTGGCTTTGGTCTCATGGTGGTGGTAATCACTACCTGCCTCGTGGTGACACGTGTCTATGGTAAGGTGTCCATCCCCACAGGGGCACAGGGAAGGGTGGTCTGTGTCTGTGATACAGCTGTGATACAGCTGTGATACAGCTGTGTCTGTATCATAGCTTCTGAGTCCTGCTCCCTCTGCCTCCTCCAGGCATAAAGAGGTTCTGCCGAGATATCCACATGATGCTGGGCTTCAAACCAGGGCCCTACTTCAGAGCCTGCTGGATGGTCCTGTCCCCAGCAACAATGATGGTAACTGCTGGCATCTCCTTCCCCAGGGACCACTCAGGTTCTGCTGAGAAGTCTCCATCATCTCCAGGCCCTTTTTGAGCAGGAGACCTTCAGAGGGCTCTGGGTTCTCACTTTCCTCCCATCCGCAGGCTCTGCTGGTGTACAACATTGTCAAGTACCAGCCCTCCGAGTACGGCAGCTACCGCTTCCCTGCCTGGGCCGAGATCCTGGGCATCCTCATGGGAGTCCTGTCCTGCCTGATGATTCCCATTGGCATGGTGGTGGCTGTGCTCCAAGAAGAAGGGACGCTGTGGGAGGTAGGAGGTGCTGGGGACAGCATTGCTGGGAAGCATCCCACAAACATGCAGGGGTGACCACGAGCCCCTGTATCCTCTGTCACCTTCTGCATCCTCTCTCCTGGAGGTGTGTGTCTGCATCTCTCCTTGCTGCCTATGGGGTGTGAGAGATGGTACATCCCAGGGCATGTCCAGCATCACCTTCCCATGGTGCCAGGCAGGCACTGAGTCACACTCCTTCCCAAGGGGCATCCCTGCATGCATCCCCCCTCCAGAACAGGCCTTGTCCTTTGGGACTCACATTGTCCCTAGCATGGGGCGGGCATGGGCACATGAGACTTTGCACCCGTTTTGCAGGAGCAATGACAGAGCAAGGAATGCAGCTGCCATCCCATGCAGGGAGCCACAGGCAGCACGGGTGGGATCCTTGGAGCAGGCTATGGAGCTGCCCGCAGCTCTCCCAGCCCTGCTGGGCTTTGCTGCTCTCCCCAGGCTGTCCAAAGCAGAGGCAGCAGAGCTCACTGCCCCCCACCTCAGCAGCAACTCCCCAGCTGCAACAGCTCCCCAGCCATAGCAGGGGGCTTGCATGGAGCTGCCTTCCAAAGAAGCTTCAGCACAAGCTTCCATCCTATTCTATCCCATCCCATCTCATCTCATCCCATCCCATCCTATCCCATCCCATTTCATCGCATTCCATTGCATCCCATCCCATTGCATCCCACTGCATCCCATTGCATCCCATCCCATCCTCACTGGGAGCTGAGCTGTGCAGGGTTCCTGTCTCCCCGCAGCGGGTGCAGCAGGCCAGCCGGCCCACCATGGACTGGGGCCCATCGCTGGAGGAGAACCGCACCGGGCTGTACGTGGCGAGCCTGCCCGGCAGCCAGTCCCCCAAGCCCCTCATGGTCCACATGCGGAAGTACGGCGGCATCACCAGCTACGAGAACACGGCCATCGAGGTGGACCGGGAGATGGAGGAGGAGGAGGAGTCCATGATGTGATGGGACCCTGCAGGCTGGGAGGGGGCTCACCCCCCAGTTCACACAGGCTGCACTGTGGCACTTCAGGACAGCCCCAGGGGGTGGTGTTGGGAGCAGCTGGGAGGTGATGACCCTGCCCGTGTCCTCATCACCACTCTGAACCACCCAGGATGGAGCTGCTGCTCATCCCGGTGTTCCGAGGTGTTTCTGTTCAGTGTGACAACTGTGTGACACATCTGTGTGCTCCTGTGATGGTGTCTGGTTGAAGTGTCCGGGTTGCCCTTCTCCACCCTTAGCTCTAGCCCTGCCATCCCATGCAGGGATGCTCCAGCTACGAGGATGCACCAGCTACAGGGATGCAGAGATGCTCCGGCTGCAGGAGGTGGGGAGGAGGAGGACATCCTCTGCATTGGTCTGTTCTCTACTTGTGTGTATTTAACTCCAGTAACCCACAAACGTGTGAAAAAGGACTATAATATCCTCTGTGCCCTGAGGACAGTGTGTGCCGGAGGCACTGCAACAAAACCAGCACAAATCAGTGTCCTGCTCAAGGAATGTGACCTAATAAATGAGCAGTGGAAGCAATGAGAAGGAAGAAATAATAAAGCTTTATAAACAAACCAGCTTGGGCCTTTCCAAGCTTGCAGATCCCCCAGGGACCTCAGTGGGTCAGGCCAGCTCTTCCCCATGATACCTGGTAGGGCTGGGGTGAGCTGTGCTCCATGTGTGCAGGAGGTCAGAGATGTCTCAGCTGGACTCAGTTCCAGAGGAGGATCAGTTTCCATCCCCAAGGGATATCCAAGGGTGCTGCTTTTCCCAGGGAAAGAAGGGCTGTGTTTCAGTGCCTGTGTGTGATTTTGGGGTGTGATTTTGGCCTCTGTCCCAAAGACCCAATCTCCTGCTGATGCTGCTGTCCTGGGAAGTGCCAGGGAGGTCCTGGACGGGGCTGCTGGGACCCAGTGCTGCCAGTCCCTGTCACCCCAGTGTCATGTGTGCTGTCTCCCATGTATCACCAGCTCGCCATTAAAAAGCAGTGTGTGACACAGCTTCTGCTTGGGTTATTTGAGGGTCCTCAGCATGCAAGAAGGCCACATTTAGGGATGCTTCAATGGATGAGGGGCACAGCCCTCCTGTGTTTTGTCCTGCAAATCTCTGTCCTGGTCAGGTAAAAGCTAAAATCCAGGATAAAGAGAATAAATAGTGTTTATGGCTGGATGATGTGGCTCTGGTGCACTGGGCTATTAAACCCATGGGCCATGCAGCCCAGGGATGAATCCTGGGACAAGGCTGAAGTTTTCCTGAATGACCCTTCCTAACGGTGGAGATTTCATTACTGCCTTTGTCCTGCCCAGCCACCTCCTCATGCACAAGGATGCTGAGCATCCTCCCCAGCCAGCTCTGCTCTTCCTTTTCCCTGCAGGACCACCGATGGCTTTCCACATCCTCCTCAATGCACCCCCCTATAGCTGCAGCTTGCAGGGATGATGTGGGTCCCCCCGCCCCAGCTTCTCCATGTGTATGGGGCTCACAACTGTGCTGCAAAGCACCTTCGGCCGCTAGGTAGGGTTAATCATTAGAGACCAGCCATAAAAGTGTCGCTAATGGAAAGTTCAGGCTGTGGTGGCTGGGCAGTGGGGAGGGCCTGCCATAAACATTTATGGCCCCAATGAATCCCTCGCTCCAACCTTGACACTATTTACTGAGCAGGAGGCCTCAGCAGGTCATGGTGCTGCCCAGCCATTGCTGGGGGTGCTGGCTGGGGAGCACAGGCTGGGCTGGCCCCAGGAGGGGCACACATGGCAGTCTGCTTGGTGTGATGGAGCTGGTGATGGTGTTTCATGTCGCTGATGGCCACAAAGTGCCAGAGAAACCAGGAGAGCCTGATGCCTTCCCACAGCATGGAGATGGAGGTGCTTTGGGCTGATCAAGCTGGTCTGGTTTCTGCATGTCTCTGACCTTTATTCTGCTTGCATGGGGTCCCGTCACATTTCCCAAATCGCCCCCTGTAAGCCCAGGATCCTCAGGACTTGGTAGCTGCCGTCAATCAGTTGCAAAGCAATGGGAAGTATGGAGCAGAGGCTGCACCAGGGATGCGTTGGGAAGCAAAGCTGACAGCAGTGAAAGGAAACCAAGGGCAAAAGGTGTTGGGGCAGCTGCAAAACAGAAGGGACATCCTCAGGGCCATGTGTGGCTGAGCACAGGGAGTTGTGGGATGAGCTGGTGGCAGCACACCCTGCTCCTGGCACCGATACCGCATCCACACCCGGCATCCCGGCATGTGACCCGGTTCTCCCAGGGACCACGGAGACAGGCACATCCCCCGCGCTGCTCTGGGCTCCGGCGCATCCCGCCGCTCGCTCCGGGAGCCCGGGGCTCGCTCCCGGTCTGCTGCTGCTCCCTGCCGGGGATGCGGCACATGGCAGGGACGGGAATGAGGACGCGGGATCTCCCTGCCCAGGAGCGGCGGGGCTTGGGGTGTGTGGTGGGAGGCAGGGACCGTGGCAGCCCGATCCCAGCCCCTATCCCCCGGTACCAGCCTGACCGCATGGGCAAAGCTGCCTCTGGGACCCCCAAACCCACCCTGGGGTCCCTCTGGGGAGGGGTTTTCACAAGTGTGTAGTGACAGGGGAATGGCTTCAAACCGACAGAGGGGAGATTGAGATGAGCTCTTAGGCAGAAGCTCTTCCCTGGGAGGGTGCTGAGGCGCTGGCACAGGGTGCCCAGAGAAGCGGTGGCTGCCCCATCCCTGGCAGTGCTCAAGGCCAGGTTGGACGGGGCTTGGAGCGCCCTGCTCTAGTGGAAGGTGTCCCTGCCTGTGGCAGGGGTTGGAACTGGATGGGCTTTGAGGCCCTTTCCAACCCAAACCATTCTATGGTTCTATGACATCAAGCTCTCCTGAAGCCCAGGGATGGTGGTGGCCAGGCAGGATCAGGCAGCGCCCAGGGTACCAACATCCTGCAGGCAGGAGGAAAACCCCCATTGCCTGCAGCTGCTGCTCAATGCTTGATCCCACCCTTTCTGCTTTCGAGGAAAGAGCTCGGTGACAGCGGGACAAGGCGGTGACAGACAGTGAGTCACTGCAGTGACGGAGAATCACCCGTTTCCATGCTCAGAAGTTGGTAGCTATTTATTGCACTTGAACACCAAGAATAAAACTGACACTCGCCCTCCCTCCCACACCCACCCCGCGCCCGGTCCCCCCGCCACCCTCCCCAGATAGAGCATCCGATTTGAGCAGTGATCATTCTGTTCACAGCCACAGGTTCCAAATAAAACAAAGGAAAAGGAAACAAAAATATCCCCCCCCCCGAACCCCCCCACCCCAAGCTCCCGCTGAATCCAACACGGTCACACTGCTCAACAGTTCGAGTGCACTTACGAAAAGAGAAGAGAAAGGCTTCAGCTGCAACCGCACGGACTGACAGACACGAGGGGACAGGCAGCCACCCCTCCCCGGGGCCTGATCTTCTGTTACGTGACAAAGCTCGGTAAACTCTTCCTTATAATATATTTTTTTGCAATCATCTTAAATAAATATTTCCATAGAGGTTTCCTGTAAGTATATAGTTTTATATATATATATAATATATATGAGAGAGAGATCTCATTTTTTTCTCTTAAATCACTGTTAACATTTTCCCTGCTTGTCCAAAAAATGTTAGAAAAGCCCTAAAATTGTGCAACAGTTAGAAAAAAGGGACAACAAGAACCCAAAGAAGGAAGGAGCCGCTCCATACAGCCCCTCCACCACCTGTGACCTGCAAGAGGGAAGGACATTCAGCCAGGAGCTGGTGGGTGGCCTTTGGGGATGGATGGCAGAGGGGCTATCAGCCCCTCCTCTGATGTTCTACAGCCTGTTCACATCTGAGTTTCCCTGTCTGGTATGGATGAGCTGGGACCTGTGCCTTTGGAAATGGGCAATGTGAGGTCTCTATCCTGCTAGGAGGAGGATGCTTGTCACACCAAGAGAGTGGTGTACACCATGAGATGGGTCCTGCAGTAGGGAAGAAGGGTTAGCCTTTCTCATCAGGGGAGATCGTGATGAGATCTTCTGCTGACAGACACGCCTCGGTCCATGTGGCTATGTGGCTTTCCCTCTCAAACGTGGCACTGCTCTTTGCTGGTCCTCCCCATGGGCTGCAGAGCAGACCATGGTCTCAAAATGGGAGCAGATGGCTACTGCTGCCTTCTCCGACCTCTGGGGCTCCATGGGGGCATCAACTCATGGAAGGCAAAGGGAAAGGAAGCAGGTTTGGGGTCAGACAGGGGTTTGATGCCTGGAAATGGGGACATATACTTGAGGAGGGGGGACAGACAGCTCTCCTGTCTGTGCCTGGCCAGGGTAAGGAGCAGAGCACTCGCTCCTTCTGCAAAGAGCAGAGACCCAGGATGGCCTCTTCTTCTGGAGTGGATGCACCAGCAAGACCTGAGATATGATGATGCTGCAGCTGAGCCCTGGCAGCCAAGAAAGGAAAACAGGCTATTCCCAAGCTCACCATGGAGCTGGGAGCCTGAGACCACCCCAGCAAGTGCTTCCACTCGGACAGCCCCTGTGGTCTTTAAGAGGTGGAAGAGATGACTTGTTTGGAGGACTTCTGACTTGGGTTTGACCCGGATGGCCAGGCAACCAGGTGAGTTGGGCTTTGTCTGTCCTAGGGGATGAAATGCGCCACAGCCTAATCCCCAGCCTTGAGGCTGATGGGGATTCAGCAGGTCCATGGTAGCAATCTCCATTCCAACAAGGCAGCCTTGTCCATATTGCATATGCCCTGGTCCTTGTCATCCCCAGAGCCACGGTGGGATTCTTGGGGTGATGCCAGTAAGCATGTGCAGGGACAGAGCCAGCAGCTTAAAGGTACAGATATAACAGCAGCAGCCCTGGCTCTGTGAGCCAAAGGACAGTGGCAGTTGATGGTTATGTTTAAGTTTTCCTGCAAGTTTAGGAGAAATCAGGAGATATGAAGGAAGATAAGAGACAGAAGCTGTTCACCATGGCTTCTGAAAGAAAGAGTTAGTGGTATATAAGTGCATGCTCAGAGATGCTCTGGGGATAAAGAAACCTACTCTGGAGAAGCATGGTGAGGCGAGGAATAGAAACCAGGCAAAGCAGACCCCTAAAGTGCAGGTGCTTAATGTGCCAGCGTGGGCAGGTTGGGAAGTTAGGTCTTCCTTGGTCAGGCTTCAGCTTGACTGGAAGACTGGAAGGAGTTGAAACCCCAGACTCTGTTTCCCTTGGAAAGGATCAGGAACGTTTTAGGTGCTGCAAAGACATTCAACTGCCTCCAGAGGAACCTGTCCCTGGAGAGATGACCACATGGAAACCTCAAAGAGGAGAAACCACCTCCGAGAAGGCACATCAAAAGCCTTACTGGAAACCAAGATGTTCGTCCCTACCAATGACTGCCCAAAGCGGGCTCTCAATGAAAGCAGATTATATCCATCGCAGCATCTCATCCTCCATCCCTCACAAACTCCACTGCACCTCCTGTCCCAGTCCTTCCTCCAGCAGTGTCTGCTGGAGCAGCTTCACCCCCACAGCTCATCCAAGGTCCACAGCTATCAGCAGCTCCAAAGCCAGGCTGAAATGGCATTTGCACTGTACCCCTATGCAGGGCCCTGCTATGACCTCCTCCATCCTCATCCATCTCACACTGATCCCCAGAACCACTCCCGACACCTGGAGAGCCTGGGCATCAGGAGGTGGACGAGACACTCACTGTGGCTTCAGAGGGAAAGAACTGTGAAAGAGCCGAGTCCTTCCTTTAGAAATGAAATAAAACCATCACTACTTGACTACAGGAAGAAAAAACAGGTCTGTAAAAACACCCAAACTCTACCTTAAAAGCTAATCCTCTCCCTGCATGGATTTCCCTGCTTTGGGGCCACCTCTCACAAGCCAACACAGCTCCACGGTCAAACATCACAGGTCCACCAAGAGCACGGAGAACATTTGCATCTCCTACACACATCACCAGCACCCACCTCACCGCCGGCACAGCGGGACACAACAAAACACCTCTCAGGGCCTGTTCATGCCCCAGCAGTTTGGATTTCTTCCCCTCTATCCAGTGGGAAAATAGTTTTGCAGTCGGCAAGGATGAGGCTGCGTTTCGCACAGCAGCTGTCCCTGCCTCGACAAGAGAGCAAAGCATTCAAAACCACAGAAAAGGCAAAATACACGCTCAGAATTTACATGGAAAAAAACATTTCCTTTTTTTTTTCTTTTTTCTCCCTTTTTTTGGTTTTTTTTTTATGTCCAAAACAAGCATTATTTTTTTTTTTTTGCTAATTTCTTTGTTTTTCAACACACGCACTGTCTAGAAAGTTAAACGCCATGCAGATGAAAAGAGTGGAGCTAGAAAGTTCCCCCGGGGCAGCAGTGCTGCAGGAGTCTCACCTCAAGGAGCAAAGAGCTTCTAGTCGGAACAAGGAGAACAAGAAATGGAAGAATTGCCAGGAAAACATCCAACCTCAGACCTCTCCCTGATGGCAAAGAGGTGAGACCAAAATTCCCCTTCCCAGCCACGTCTTCTATCCTGAAAGCCATGTCCCGGTGGCTCCTCAAGAGCCACTGCCTGGGTTTACCCTGCAGGAAGACCCATAGGGTGCGGGAAGGTGCCCCGGGAAGATGGATGCCCCTGGAAATGGGTGCCTTTGCCCACCCAATGCTGAGGGATGGGATGGGTTGGGGGTTGGCATCCGCAGGACCCCTGGTAGGAGCATCGTGGCAGCACAGCCCATCTCCAAATGTAAACGCAACGAAAAACAGCACCCCCCCAAAACCTGCCCTCCCTGCCCTAAACAGTTGAACATTTCTAGTTATTACATAAAGATCCATTTCAGCAAATACTCAAAGTCAAGTTACGAAATACACGGAAGGTTGTTCTCCCTATAAAAAGGCATGCGCTCAAAGTAGAAGACAGCTAAAGGCTTGTTTGTTTTCTTCAAAGCACAGAGTTTTGTTACTAAAGCTCGCATTCCTCATGGTCGCTGGAAGGAGTCAGGTGGGTGATGGAGGTTTGCACCCCGAATCCATGCCCAGCTCAGCTGCTCCCATCCCAGCATGGAGAACACTGGGTGCTGCATGCGAGGGGCAGGGGTGGAGGATCCAGGATGGGTGGTGGGTGAGGAGGAGAGCACAAGAGAGATGCGTCACCATGGCATGGCTGGGAAAGCCCCAGGCTCCCGCTGTACCAGCGCAATGCTGGGAAGCAGTCATCTTTCTCCTCTCTTCTCCCAGCTTTGCTGGCCCCTACTCAGACGGGAGAAGGGATGAAGGAGGGAGAGCACCCCCATCCGTACAGAGCCAGGGTGCAAACCTACTTGCTTTCCTGGGAAGGAGTCAGCCTATGCTCCTGGGAAGGGGAAATAAACAGATAGCCTTTACTCACCCATCCAAACACTGCCCTCCTTGCCCAGGGGCACGTGGAAAATGGACTTTGCAGGTGATTCAAACCATGGTTCCCCAGTCAAGGCTGCTGGGAAGCAGTAGTTCGGGTTGGGAGCAGACCAGAGCCATGGCAGCGGACAGGGACCTTGATAGCAGCAAAGCAAAATCCACTGCACACAGGGAGGGTACAGCACAGAGTGGCTCCAAACTACCCCACCGCCTTCCTCTTCCTCAGGGGGCTCCCGGCAGAGGTGGGGATGGAGGCAGATGATGAGTCTGAGCCCAACTCAGGAGACGCGCTGGGTAGTGGGGTGTTCCCACCAACACCATGCAGCTGAGGGCACATCATCTCACTGGCCACACACTCGGGTTTAGGTTTCTCTTTTCTTGGTTCATGCAGAGGAAGGGGGCCCCGGCGGGGTAGGGGGGGTCGATGGGATGCTTGCGTGGTGCCGGCAGGGCTGTTGCGTGTGTGCGGTGAGAAGCGAGGGATTATTCCAGCGGGAACCAAGCAGCAGAGCCAACAGCCAAAGTCCCGTAGGTGAAGATGTCGGAGGGGGCGTCCCCTTGGTAGTCAGTCAGTGACAAACCCAACACGGGCAGTACCGCACTTCAGCTGCAAAACACAAACCGGGAAGAGAAGGAGCTCGCTCTGACCACCCTTTTGGCAGAGCATCCCTCTCCTTATCACCTGCATCTTCCCCTCCTGCCCCCATTCCCCATCCCCGGAGCCTCACAGGGGTTACTGAGGTAGGACCGAGGGTGCACCGGATCTGTGGAAGTGGACGATTTGCCATTTGCCATCCCGGCGGTGCCAGATGCGGGTCTCCTCAGACTGGGCAGTGCGGGGAATCCCTCCCGCATCCACATACTGCGTGATGCGGATGTAGGCGATGCAGGCGGACTCGTCTCCCATCAGATGGATGTGGGGATTCAGGATCGTCGTGTGCACGGGCTTGCTGTTCCGGGACCACACTGAAGAGGGCACAAGGACAAGTGGCTTTAGGCAGGGGAAGGAGTTTGGGTGGCTTTTGCAGCGTGGGAAGGGGAGATGCTTGGTTTAGGCTCTCTGCTTGGAGGGGCTGAGTCAGTGCTGCACGGGTGGGCTCAGGATGGGTCCACCTAGCAAGCAGCTAACCAAACAACTCCTCTGCATACAGCCCGTCCCCAGCTGACCTAACAGGCTTGATTCTCCTCCTGCTGGAATCTTCCAGATCAGCCAGAGATGCTCCCCAAACCACCCTTACCCTCCTCTCTGCAGGAAGCTGATGGAGGTCAAGACACAGCCGGGCGCATGGGAGGTGGGAAGGGTCCCTCAAGATGCAAGGGGTCTGCTTACGGTTTTCGAAGTAGAATCGGTGGAAATCCAGGCCTTCCACGAGGTTGCCCAGAGCCTCAGGCTCGAAGGCAGTCATGCCAGGGTCACACATCTTCCTGGGGAGGTAACAAGGGGAGAGAAAAGGGAGAGGTTATCTCAGATATGGGAGCCTGCAAGCCCACGCTCAGGATGACTCCCTCAGCAAGTAATTCCAGCAGCACACTGACCTCAGCCCTGTATGCTGCATGAAGCCCACCCCACCTCTCCTCCAGCCCACTGACTGCAGCCAGGACCACAAGCAAGCAGGGTAAATTTTCCATCATTCACCATCTCAAATTAAACCTCCCAAAACACGGCCATCTTCTTTGTAAGTAATAAAAACAGCAGGGAAAAAGTCATATTCTCTGCTCTGCATCAAAATATCCCTGCTGTGATTCTCTGAGGCAGGGATGAAGACCTGCACTTGCTCAGACCACGCTAATTAAATAGGCCTTGGACACAGAAGAGTACTCTGAAGAGCATCAGCTCTGCAAGTAGAAAGCAGTTATGCTTCCAAACAGCCTGTGGCAATCTGGATACGATGGATACCATGGATGCAATGTTCCTTCTTCCACCATAAATCATGTTTACAGTTATTCATCTTTCTGCAAACCAGAAATAGGCTCATCCATGATAACGAGATCAGAGAGCTGCGGTCAGCTTAGTGTGAGAGAAGCATCGAGTTTGGAAACTGATGTCCCCTGTCTCCTGGTTTCAATGCCACACCACCACATCAACCTGGTCACCCTGGGCAGCAGTAAAACCTCCTGGGCTGCACTTCCAGTGGAAGCACCCGCTCTGGGAGGCTGAGCCCACACCCCAATCCAACCCCATGCTGAGCATACTCACGTGTAGGACTCAAAGTCACCATTGCTTATTGCTTCAATCAGCTGCTCTGTGACTTTAATGATTTCTTGCTTCCGTACTGTTGGTTTAAAGAGAAACAGAAAATAAAAGGACAAAACAAAGCAGAAGTGTTGCAACGTTGGTGAGAGCTCTTGTTTTCATTAGAAACAGACCACATGGCTTTGGGGGACATGGGAAACTGTCCAGGGAAAAAGCAGGGGAGTGACTTGGGAGAGAGATGTGGGAAAGGGCTTTCACCCCTGAAAGTCAGAGCAACACAGAAAGAGCAAAAGGGTTAATCCCTGAGTGGTGAGCTGCCCTTGGCCCAAAAGCTGGCCACTGTCAGCTCAGCTGGGAAGGGACTGGGCTGCAAGGGCAGGTTTAACTCCCTGGGATGCAGGAGGAGCTGTCAGAGGTAACCCTGCTCTTACTAACAATGATCTGCTTCAAATGCAAACCAGCATCATGCTTGGTTTAACTCAAGGATTGAGGAGAGGGATACCCACTACTTCCCAAGCACCGCCTGCCTTCCCCAGGAGGACTCCTGTCCCATTAACCCTCATGTCAGGCCAAAGCCCATCTTGGTTTGTGCTGAGATCGCTTTGAAAGACTTTACAAATTAGCACTGACATGTTATTCCCTTGGTTATTCTTAGAAAGCTGACTCTGGCAGGCAGGTGGGAGGCAGGGATTTCCCCTGGAGGCTATTCCCTAAGGGCCATTTCTTTTGGAGGAGCGGGCAGCTGGGCTGCTATCCCTGCAGATTCCTGCCATTTCCATGCCTGCTTACAGGGAACATCCCTATTTTTGGGACACCCCATCCTCCTCACCATCAGAGGACCAACTTCTGAAAGGCCCAGAGGCAGCTCGATGCCGGTGGGTTTCTCCAAGGCCAATATCTCATTAGAGATGGCCAGACTAACAACCCCAGGGCACCCTCTGGAGCATCCTGCCCGCTGCCCCGTGTGCCCCTGCTGGTACCTTTGGTGTCTTCATCCTCAATGGTGGTGTTGGTGCTCTCCGACGATTCCTGAGCAAAGAACAGAAAGGAGGGACGGGGCGGTGAGAGGGGCCGTCTCCCCACGCCAGATGGAGCTCGTGTGTTCGACAGCCCCCCGAGTCCGACCCGACTGTGCCGACGGATGGAAAGCAAGGAAAACACCAGCAGGTCCAACCCGTCCTCAACCACAGCTCTAGGGCAGCGCTGGCAGAGCCCTCCCTGACCTCCACTCCTTGTAGCCAAGGGCACAAGAGCTGGGCTGTGGAGGGTCCCGTAGGAACGGCGCTGCCTTTCCTACCGACACCTGTGGGGACAGAGATGGGGCAGGTCCAGGGGGGTTTGGTGGGTTCCTAGGAGCGTTGCCGGAGGGGCAGGGAGAAGGGCTGTGCAGGGGTGGAAGACACCATGTTGACTGTACGATAAAGAGAGAGATGTACAAATTAACAGCGAGGAGGAGCTGGGATGAGAAAGAGGGGACTGTGCAGGAGTGAGAGAGACCACACTGACCGCAGAGTAGGGAGAGAAATGTACGATAAAACAGAGTGCTTCCAAGACCCACATGGACCATCGAAGGCTGAGACACAGCTCTTTCAAGAAACAGCTGAGCACTACACAGATTTTTGGGGGAAAGAGGGGTTCTGACCCCCTGTCTCTCTCCAGGAGCCCCATCAAGGCAACTCTGCTAGCGGAGCTAGAGCAATGGCTCTGCTAGCTCTTCCCAGCAGAGCCTTGCTTATGTATTACCCATAATACCCCGATGTAGGTTGGCAAGGTGTCCCATGACCATACAGTCCCCGCAGAGGCATGGAAGGTGTTTCTCCAAGGCTCCTTGGACCGATGCAGCCTGCAGACCTGAGTCAGGAGAACTGGGAGAAACGGCATGAGAACCCATCAGCAAGAACCAGGGCTGGCTTCCCACCAGCCGGTGGCCAGCAAGTGCCTGCACCAACCCTGTTTATGGGGTTTGTGGGTGATACGGCTTTGAGGATGTTCCCTCCAACCCCGGTGTCCCTTCTTCCCTACCCCGAGGTAACTTCCAAAAACGGGGGGAGCTGGAGCATGTGGAGGCGCCCAGCAATATCGGCATTGAGGAAGACGAAGGACACTCACCATTAACTGAACGCTGGAACTGGACTTTCTTTTCTGGAAAAACAAGGAGAAGAGATGGAACAGGAAGAGACACAGAGTGAGAAAGGCTGAAAGCAGCAAGTGAGAGGCAGCAGCTCCTGAGCTACCCTTCGTGGTCCTCTTGGAGGGTCAAACGAAAGGCACGGGGGGGCAACCTGGTGCTCCTGTAGGGATGTGCTGCAGGCTGTGGTGCTGGTGGTGCCATGCCAGCTCCCTCCCGTGTTCCTGCTGGCACCTTTCACTCCTGACCTGCCACAGTCTCTGGTGTTGCTCATTTCAAGGACCTGGCTAGTCCAAAAGGGAGTCTGCTAGGACCCGATGGCCACTCTGGTGGCTCTGTGACCAGGCCATCAAGTTCACAGGAACAGGAGTGGGATGCTGAAGAGCTAAGGCAGCTCCACCACCCTGCACCCTGTGTGTATGCCATACTGACATTTAGGCCCTGGAGCTGTTTTGGGTGCATCTGCCCATGCTGTTGACTAGCGTGGAGATGCTCAATTAGCTTTGGACCTAGACCAGTACTAGTCTGGCTGGTTTAACCCAGCATTGCTTTTGCTGCTCAACCCCACAAGGCAGATACACCATGTGGGAAGCTGTCCTGAGCACAGCTCCAGTGCTTTAGATCAGGACAAGTCTCCTCCAAAGAGAAGACCTTACACGTATTTACCTCCATTCCTGACCACTACCGGTAGGCTCTAAGGTTTTGGGGTTGGATGACCCCATAGCCACGTTTCTGCCTGCAACTGCAAACTACTTCTGGACTCTCCTTCCTCGCTGGGTACTGCTTCCCATCTCCATCTTTAATCTGCCCAGGAGACAGGGGGATGTGCGTGCTGGCCTCATGCCCTTTCTCCACCTCCAGCTCCCAGGGGATGAATCATAGCAGGCAGCAGGGAACACCAGCATGCAGGAATTACAGGCTGCAGTGCCACATAATGAAGTATCTACCAGCACATTTGACGAGGCACCGGCTCTTCCTGCCCCCAGAGGGGAAAGCAGCACACAGAGTGCAAACCGCTTGGAAAAGCCCATGGAGCAACCCATTAGGGTGTATGTGTGGGCTGCAGCGTAAAAACTGTTGATATCCATTCCCCCTCACTGCTCCTTTCACATCCTAACTGGCTCCCAGCAGCAGCATCACTGAGCTTCCCCCTCTGCTGATGCAGCTCTCTGCTCCCTCGCCAGGTCCTACATTAATCCTTGTCCCTCCTTCACCAAAACAACAGATGTCCTAAAGGGCAGCGTGAGCTGCAGTACTTCAGAAGGAACCTCGTGTGGAACAGAGCTGCTGGAGAGGGGCGGACAGCTTCTGCTACCCAAGAATGTGAGACGGGGCAGCAAACTGCAGGAGTTTCAGACGCAACAGAATGCAACACAAAGCAGTGACCGCGTCGAGTCTGGACATACAGTAACAGGATGCGACACGGGGCAGTGAGCTCATTAATTTAGGACGGGACAGGATGTGACATGGGGCAGTGAGTTCATTAGTTTACAATGGGACGAGATGTGACACTACACAGGGCAGTGAAGGTATCGTAGCTGCTGGGACCAGAAGACTTCCCACAGACCCCAGCGCAGGGCTCGTGAGGGAGTTTTGGTCCCGTGAATGCCTTTAGTGGGGGAGGAACCTCCTCAGGAGGGTGTTTTGAGTCCTCAGAGCTTGGGCTAGGACCATCCCGGTGCTGGAGGACTGTGCGGGCAGGCTGGAAGGCAGCAACCTGCTGCCCTCTGCATAGCTTTAAGCAGGAGCAGCAGCGGTGGCTGCTCTCATGGGGATGGTCAGTCCAGTAAGTTCCTCCATAAGGGGACACAACTCTCCCTGCAATGACCCAGACCGCATAGCCTGACTTACAGCCCTGCTCTGGGCAGGCAGGACCATTCCTTCCCACTCGCCCAAGGCAGGTTTCCACTTTCCTGCCTCTCTTTTCCAGCAAGATGGAAAGAAATGACCACCGACCAGCGATGCCCTGACATGTGCCAGCTGCCCATGGTGGGCCATCAAAGCTTTGCCCAGAGCACCCAGCCTCCCTGTGCCCCATGAGTCGGTTATGCTGTAAATCCCCCCAGATTAAGCATGGGAATGAGGTGGGAATGGTAATGCTGAAAGTGGCCAACATAAGCAACCTGTTGGGAATGAGTTTGCCTCTACTTTGTCTTCTCTTCTACCTTCTGGCCATCTAGCCAGGTTGTCTCACCTTTACTTGCTGGAAAGGGGGCAATAAAAATGCAAACTCATTCTCCAGAGCTTGTACACCCTCTGGAGCTGAGTGCTGGCTGGCTGACTGCACTCAGGGTGAAGCCTCACTTGCTGCTTTCCACTCTCCAACAAGGGGCTGAGGACTCAACCAGCCTCTGAAACCAGGCCCTCCTCACTGAGTTGCAGTGATGGGCTAGAAGCCTGTGTACCCAAACCAGCTATTTTGCTATAAGTGTCCCACTTCTGAGGATAACAGCTGCCCTCAAAGCTACTTTGAAGTCCAAGAGGGAGTGTCAAGCAAGTGTCTAGCAAGCTGGGCTGGCAAATGGTCTTCTACCACCACACCATCCCAGCAATGCTAGAGATGAAATTCAAGGCTATCCTCTTCTGCTGGGCTGGGCCTGATGAAGACTCTCCCTCCACCAATCTCCTTTACAGCTTAAAAAGGCATCTACTGATGGCTGTCACAGAATCATATCATTGAACCATAGAATGGTTTGGGTTGGAAAAGACCCTAAAGCTCATCCAGTTCCAACCCCTGCCATGGGCAGGGACACCTTCCACTACTGCAGGTTGCTCCAAGCCCCTGTGTCCAACCTGGCCTTGAGCACTGCCAGGGATGGGGCAGCCACCGCTTCTCTGGGCACCCTGTGCCAGCGCCTCACTGCCCTCACAGGGAAGAATTCATGTTGCAGAGTAGCGCTGTATGGGCAGAATTGTCTGCTGTGGAGCTGGGCCCGGGTCTGGAAGCTGGGCATGGTCTCAAGCCTTGCAGGCTTGTCCTGTCCCAGCTGCCGGGTCTGGAAGGAGTGGGAGAAAGACAATCCATCCTGAGCCCTGGCTCCACTGAGGAGGGGAGCAGCCAGCTGAGGGCTCCGCTCTCCCAAAGCCCTGCTCCCCTCACAGCCCAGCAGCTGGGTCCCTGTGAAAGGGCCCGAGGAAGGAGAGCAGCCATGCTGCAGTCAGGCTCCCAGAGCTCTGCCTGACCTGTCCTGTGGTGGGGGATGTGATCACACCAGCTCTCCCTGATGAGTGATGGCTTGTGTTCATAAGGGAACAGGTAAGGAAAAACTTCAGATGGACCATTCCTTCCCGCAGGAGTTTGGCAGAGCTTGCTAACCACTGCCAACCACCACATCTCCGCATCACCAGAACAAGCTGCCCGGCAGCAGGATTTTGCTGCCTCCAGGAGCCACCTCGTCGTGGCCTGGCCCCACATTGGAGGGTCGGGTGAACCTGAGGGCTCTGCAGGCCAGGAAAACAAGCACCAGCTTGTTTTGAGAGCATCACCAAGCCATTTATTCTGCCAAGTACCACCAAGTTCCTTTGCTCTGTCTGCACGGGGCACAGCAGGCCAGCAGTGCTGCTGAGAGGGCTGAAGACACCCATGTGCCGTCCAGCGGCACCCCAGCCTTTGGGGACAGGATGGGACAGGATGGTGGGGACGAGCCCAGCCCCACCAGCCACATGCTGGGGCGAGCAGGAGATGCAGCCAGGCATCTCACTTGACGGCTGCAGGCCACAAACCTGCCTCTCCATGTCCCCTGTCCCCTCTCCTGGTCCAGCCTCTGCCTCTCCCCTTCCCTGGGGGTCAGCAACGAAACGTTCCCCCCACTCCCCTCTCTGGGTGCGCTGTGCGCTGCCTGTCCTGGCAGGAGCCGAGCACGGGGACACACAGGGACAGCCTGGCCAAGAGCTGCCCTTTACAGCACCGGGGGCCGCGGGGGCCGGCGCTGCACGGAGACCCCACCGCAGTGCCCCACAGCAGCGGAGGGCAGGCGGGACAGGGCAGCGGGGAGGGCGCTTACCTTCACGCCGTCATTCTTCTTGTTGCCGCCGCTCTTGCCTCCTGGAGAGAGGAGGAAGGAGATTAGGAGAGCCAGGCAGGGCACCAGGACCAGCAGGGCGAGGAGCAGCAGCATGGTGCCGGGCGGCAGGATCCCTCAGGAGCAGCGGCGTTCGTCCTCTCCCCGGCACAGCCCTCAGGAGCTCAGGGGCGACTCCGGCCAGGGGCATGCCCCGTCTCCCCGCTTCACACCGCGCCCTATGGGGGCCGGCGGGGCTGTGCGCAGGGGGTGCTGGAGCCCCAGCGTGGTGCCGCGCTGTGGAATGGGCTCCCCGCCTGCCGCCCTCTAATTTTAGCCCCACGCTGCCGGGATCATGTGCTGCGGGGCCGCCGACAGCTGCAGCCACGCTCTGACATGGATGGAAAGCAGGCGCCTGCCCCAGCGCCCACCGCCCGGGCTGCGCAGGGACACCCTGGGATCGGAGGGGCTCAGCGCCATTCCCTGTGCGTGGGACAGGCGGCGCGATGAGGGGCGCTTTTGAGTTTCCTGCCCTTTGATGCTGCGTGTCCCGGCGGCGCGGGGGCTGACACCGGATCCCCCCAGCTGCTGGGCTGCTCCAGCCCCGCCGCAAGCTGCCCACAAGTGCTAAATGTGGGACCAGCGCGATCCCCCCATGACAAATGCAGACACCGGCCACGGACACAGCCCAGCAGCCCCCGTCTCCTACAGCTCGCTCCTGGGGTGCCTTGGCAAAGCACCCATCTAACACCAAGCAGATGCCACCAGTCCCTTCAGTCAGCATGCCAGGCTTGGCTGGCCTGTCCCACCACTGCAGCACCTCTGGTGGGGCCATCCACAGTGGTGGGGAGGGCTGGAGGTGACAGCAAGAGGAGGAGCTCTCTGCCTGGGAACTGCCAGGATGCACTGATCCCCGCCTGTGGAATCCCATCTGCAGGGCTTGCTTCAAGGCAGCAGGGTGTCCCCAAGAGGACACCGGGGCAGGGGAGCTTGTGGATGCACCAAGACCTCTCCCCATGCAAAGGTTGGCTCCATGTTCTGCTCCTGTGTCTCTGTGTAGCCCCTGGGATATAGGGAGCAGGAGGAGATCCCCACAGGATCAGACCCAAGGGACCCTGCTGCCATCTGCCTGCAGTGGAACCCAGGGACCTTTCCGGTGCTTTCATGATGCAGAGGATGCTCTCCCAGAGCCACAAACATCTCCAGGACACTAAACCAGCTGCTTGAGCCCTGCCTGCCCTCAGCACCCACATCCTCACCCCGGCACAAGCCAGATGGCTGGATGTAGACTAAGCCTCTGGGGAGCTGCTGTGCCTCAGCCAGACACCTCTTCTCTTGCATCTCAAGCCAGTCTGGAGGTACCAGGTAACATGGCCTGGATGAGCACACGATACCATGCACCAGGCTGCAATCTCAGCCCCACTGTGACACCAGAGGCAAAGCCGGCTCTCCAGGGACCCTATGGGTTTGCCCTGTAAGACAAGGAGGTGAGCCCCGGAGACAGCACCTACCAGAGAAGTTCCTGGTGGCCAGCATGGTGGTGAGGATGGCCCCCTGAAAGACACAGAAGGCAGAAGGAAAGGGTGTGCTGGGCCCTGGCATCCTGCATCCCTCCGCTCCCCCCCAGCCTTAGGGATAGAAAGCCCTGCTCACCACCTGTCCCCGGCCACCTCGCTGGAAGGAAACAGGCCCACGGGATGATATCCTCCTCCAGCCATCAAAAGTATCCCTGGGTACCTGACTCCATATCCCCAGCGTTGGGTGGCATACTCCAAAACTGCCTTCCCTTCAGGATTAAAGGGATATTAAATGTCCCCAGGGCACATTTCAGTCTCATTCTACCTTGGCCTGGATGTATCATGACTCCACTGACTGGGGCTGGCAGCAAGGGGAGGCACCAGGAGCGGAACCGGATTTCATTGCAATTAAATCTGTGCCAGCTAAGTGCAGCAGGACAGGGATTTTTCATGGGAGCCACGCAAAGATCACCACCACAAAATAACATTCACAAACATGCTTCCCCCTTTCCAGCCGAGGCTACCAACTAACTGCTCAGTGAATAATGGGATTACTTTGGACTGATTGCCTGCAGTAATGAATTACTAGTTTGAAGTGTGTGCCTAAACTAATTTGATTACTTGTCTAGCCAGAAAGCAATAATAGTTTATAGCCAGTTTCTTTCCTTCATAATCCTGTTAGTGGCCTGCAGCCACGCTGCTCTGTGCCACATCACCTCCAGGCCCGGAGCGCTGATGGCTCTGATTGTGGCACAAAGCAGAGCTGTCCCGTTCTGTGTCTCCGGCTCTGGGGGAAGCACTGCGATGTCCAGAGCCTGTTCCCAGCACTGTGCTGAGGCTCAGAAGCACCAGGAAGGAGTGTGCTTGGCAGTGAAGCCTGGGAAGATGGTGATTTCAGAGGGGGTCCAGGCTGCGGCACATGGCAGCATCTGAGAAGGGGAAGCTTGTGAGGCTGCTGGTGTGGATGAGCCAGAGCTGTTTGCCTGTCTGTGGATCACTTCGCTCCCTGCCTGCCCAGTGGATTGCTCATCATGCAAAGGGGCTTTCCTGTGCCTCTCAGATCCATGTCCTGCCCCACAGAGGAGCTTTCTCAACACTGACTCTAGTGGCAAAGTCCTCACCTCAGTGCCCAGGGCAGCCGTGTGCCTCAGTGCTTTTCTTTACCATGGCTTTCCTCTAACCCCAGCCAGATGCAGCTACCACCGCACTCCATCTCTTTTCCCTTCTTCACAACAGGGCTCCCCAAATGTCTGTCACCCCCATGGCACCACCCGGTCCTTTCCCACATGGGGAACAAAACCACCACGCATTCTACTGCCAGCTTGGAGAGTATGAGAGTTACCTTCAGCTTCCTCCGGGCATTGAACTTCTTCAGGCAATCCACCGTCTCCTGCCTGTGCATGCATGATGCCACAGTGGCACGGTGCTGGGAGGAGAGAGGCACGGCTCAGAGCAGGTCCAGGGTGGGAAGAGGCTCCCCAGCCCTGCTCTCACACACGTGTACACGTGTGAGATCTCCGTTGGCCAAGGCAGAGGCCAGAGCTGCCTGCAGCAGCAGCAGGAGATGAAACTTTAATAGGCAGCGGGAGATCAGAGCTCTGGAGTCAGCAGGATCTGCTCTGGCAGGGGGGATGCAGGCAGAGCTGGCTGCCCCCTGCATTAACCCCTCAGCTGAAAAGCGTGCTCAGGGTCTGCACGTGGTGTAAGATCCCAGGGTTAAACCCATGGACTCCTCCTGTCTTTAGGTGCTGATCCAGGGCGAGAACCGGCCGCCGGAGCAGAGGGGGGGTTATTGCTGGGGCGTGTGGATGGATAAACACGAGCCTGCTCCCAGCATCCCTGAGGAAATGCCCCCCCAGTGCATTGTGATGCCAAGGAACCAGCCTGTCCCCACCAGGGCTGGGAACATGTGTGTCTCTCCCACCACCAGCTCCCTGGGGACATGCTGTTTGCATTCACACTCCCGGCTTTTCTCTGCTGCAAAGCCTCAGGGAAAAGGCTGCTCAGAGAGCACTGGGAGGAACCATGCCAGGAACCATCTTCCCAGGATGGAGAAGAGAGCCAGGCAGTATGTTTGATAACATGTGCTCCCGGTGAGATGTTCCCCTCTTGTGAACCCCCGCATCTCCAGATCTTTGATCCTAAACACTGAGTGCCACCAAACTCACCGATATCCAGGGGTGCTTCAGAGCCTCTGCTGCTGTGATGCGCTTGGATGGGTTTATGGTCAGCATCTTGTTGATGAGATCTTTCGCTTCGGGAGTCACTGTGTCCCACTCAGGGGAGGGGAACTGCCAAAGCAAAGGGACCAGGGTGAGAGATTGCAGGGAGCAATAGAAGGAGCAGAACCCTGTTGAGTTGGTGCTCCTGCAACCCTTTGCTCCTGCCTATGGGACAGGCTGGGGAGATAGAAGCAACTGGAAAGAGCTGCTGGATGGAAAACTGGAGAGCAGGAGTGGAGGGAGAAAAGTGGAAGGCCCAGGACAAGAACTATCTGTCCTGCAAAGTGGAACTGAAACATGCCAGTGTGCACATGGGCACAGCAGCTTGGACAGAACAGAGGAAGGAAACTTGCTCCCATCTGTCTGAATTTGTCCTGGTTGCTCTTCTGGAGCAGCAGGCTGCAAGGCAGGGACAAGAGGAGAGAGGAGACACCATGAAAGCGGAGAGCAAGACAGACCCACTCACATCATAAGCCCCAGCCTTGATCTGCTGGTAGAGTCGGTGCTGGTCTTCATCCCAAAAGGGCGGGTACCCGACCAGCAGGATGTAGAGGATGACACCTGCCCAGGAGATATATGGGATCAGTGGGAGAGTTCATTGTTGGAGGCATGAGCAAACTGAACCCAGGAATTGGCCCAACTCAAGCAGAGAAGCTGCAGCATTAGGGAAACGGGAGGATTTGCTCCCTGATTAAGGAGCAAAAGGCTTGTTGGTGTGTCCAGGTCCATGCTGATGTGCTCAGCACCTGGGGAGATACATGGCAGCCACCATGCACAGCTTCAAGCTGTGTGCCCTGGCAGGGCTAGGCAATGCTTCCTCCCCATTGCAAGTGGAAGAAGGGTCCCCTACAGCTGCTGCTGTGCCACTTCCTGGGTAAATCCTCCATCCTGACCTCCCGAGACGTGTCTAGCAACTGTGACTCAGTACATGCTGGATGAACAGCCTGCCTCATCCCACGCAGCCATCCCAGCCCTCTCCTGGCATTTCAGCCCCGGTCTGACTTACCGCAAGCCCACAGGTCCACGGCTTTGCCGTAGGGATCCTTCCGGAGCACCTCGGGAGAGAGGTATCCCGGGGTGCCAGCGAAACCTGGGACAGACAGCCCATCACACACAGCCAGGTTGCAGCTCCCATCCCCGCGCAGCTCACCAGCAGTGCCATGAGAGCCAAAAGCCCTGGTCCTGGCACATGGCAACCCAGAGGGACAGGCCCCCTCCCTCCAGAAGCCTCCGTTTATCCCAAAAGCAGAGCAAACCGTGACACCCCGGGCTGGTGCATCAGGCTGGAGTGCTCCGTCGTGCACATCCAACACTTGCAAGAGGCTTTCCTCCACTGGGGTCTGCCCCTGTTGCTGGCTTGTCCAGCTCACCAGGACATGTTGGTGACTCACCAAGTCCTGTGGAGCTGTTTGCCTGTGCCCTGGGTCAATACTGGGCTGTTTCCCGGGGCACAGCTGGAGCCATCAACCTCTGCCTCCCAGGCTGGTGCTGCCAGGATGCTCCCATAACCCGGGGTTCAGTTCCTGGGGATGTGCATCCCTCTCAGAGCCCCCCCTAACCAAACAAGGGCTGGAATACGCCCCACCTCAGGCCAGTCCTACTCACCAAACCATGCTTGCTGGTCCCCTTCCACCTCGATGGCGAGGCCGAAGTCAGCCAGCTTGACGGCAGCACCCTTCAGCTTGGATGCCAGCAGCAGGTTCTCGGGCTGCAGGAGGAGAAAGGGGTTAAAGAGGAGCAGAACATGGACTACAAGGACCTCTCTAGCCTCTCTCCCTTGTGCTGTTTCACCCCAGAGCTGATCTTTGCTCTGTGGCTCTCCAGAAGCCCTACATGCTGTTCTTCCCTGCTGTTTCAGTTGCCTTGGAGGATGCCGGGCATTGCTCCACAGGGTTTTGCATGGCATACGGGGTTCACAAGCAATTCCCCTGCAGCTCCTACCTTGAGATCCCGGTGGACCACCCCCATCTGGTGGCAGTGCAGGACGGCCTCCAGGATCTGCTGGATGCAGTGGCTGCAGGAGAAAGAAGAGAGCTCACGGAAGTGCCAGCAAGGCAGAGTTCCCTTTGACACTTCTGCTCGGCTGCATTTCACCCCCTGCCCCTCTCCCCATCATGCATCCCACCAGCAGCCCTGCAGCACAGTTCAGTGTCCCTCTCACCAAAAGCCACACAACCATAGAGAGCGGTTGTAACCCAGTAAGACATCCAGTCACTGAGAGCATGGGGGCTACAGCTGATCCCATAGGGTCTCCATAGAACTGACAGCAGAGGGGAGCTGGAGACCAGTGGTGTAGTCACAGTGCGAGCTCAGATTTGGTCTCCAAATCCAGATGGGCTCCTCAAACGCAGAGCTAACCGTCACTTCAGCCTCATTTCCCTGGCCTCCTCTAACACGGGTGGCTCTTGCTGTGTCTGTTGGCTTTGTATCTAGTTCATTAAACCCCATATCTGCTGCACGCATGAGAAAGGAAGGGAAAAAGACCAAGGCGATGATCACTTCTGCTCCCAAACAGCTGTGTGCAAGGCAGAACGCCTTTATTTACATGTATTTGATTTTATTTGCATGACACTAATAAGTGGATGAGTTGTAAGTGGATTCAGTGCAGGCAACCCATTAAATGAGATTGCTTTCTGCAATATTTCCATGCAGACAGAGCTTACCACTCCCTTGGACATTTGTACTGGCTATGCTTATCCTGGGGGCAGAGCCAAGAGGCACAGTGATAGCTGGGGAGGGCCAGATCATGTCCCCTCACACAAATGAGGCTCCTGCTGTCCCCTGGCCAAGCTGCATGGACTGAAGGGGTGGCTCAGATGGTTCCAGCCCCTTGCCTTTTCAGAAGGGTACCTGGTGCCAGCGGGATGGTGGGAGGAAGCAAAGCTCCAGCACATCCTCCCACCCAGCCTGTCTTGACTGTTCTTCCTTAGTGCTTGCAAGTGGTAAATGCCAGAGAGATGCTTGCAAATGATGGCAGTGCAGCTGCGAGGGGAAGGGGTGAGGACTGTGTGGTGCCTGTGCTATCATTCTTCTGGTTGGGGCACCAGCATGGTGCTGTGCTTCCCCCCTGCCAGACCAGGGAGCCTTGGTCCTTCACAGGGACATCAGATGTGGGCTGTGCCATCAGCCCAGGGAAGGATGCTGCAAGTGATGGCTGGCAGAAGCCTTATTCAAGGGAAAGCCAACCCTGCAGTAACACACACACTCTTCTTGGCGCAGGGGCTGAGTGAGTTAAAAGAGTTGGGTTTGTGGTTGGTTTTTTTCCACCGCACATCTGGTTTATGTGGATGTGCTGCAGAGCGGCTGTAAAACACCTCCCAGCATGGAAGCAACTTGTGCTGTGCAAGCCAGACATGCAGGACCCTGGGAGGGAGCAGCTCACAGGAGAAGGGGACAATTGGTGTCCCCTCCACAGCCCAGTGTGTGTCCGTGCTCACCTGGCATCTGCTTCGCTGTAGTATTCCCTGGCCACAATGTCCTCAAACAGCTCCCCACCAGTGACCCTGCAGGAGAACAGGGCAAGTCACACTTGACTGTGATTGATTTACAGCACACTCAGTGCTGGCAAACCCCTCCGAAATACCACTGCAACATGCACAGAGGGAGCATTGGGTGTGCAGGGCACAGGCTGCCCTCTGACTGGCTATGGGGACCCAAGCTTGGCTCAAACCCAGCCTGTAGGAAGGTTTTGGGTGAGGTGACAGATGGGAAAGAGCCTGGGGGGGCTGTGGGACGAGGGGTGCATCACCCCCGGGTGGAAGCACGCAGCTGCCGGTGGATTAAGAGATGCATTTAACTATTACTCACAGGTCAAATATCAGGTAGTGATGGCCCTCTTCAGAGATGCTGTCATGGAGCCTCACTGCAGCAGAGACAGAAGGGTTATGGGGTATACTTGTCTCCCACCCTGCTCCCCTTTGGGCACAAGCAGGAGCTGGGGAAGGGCAGAGCGGAGCTATTCCTCCTCTTGCTATTGCTGCTGGCTGGAACCCAGCACGTCCCCAGCCTCGGGCAGGGGTGCAAGGCTCAAAGGTCACATCCAAATCAGGGACTGCCCGGGGCTGGTGCCTGGCTGAGGTCCTGGGCAGCTGCTGGGCTATCTTGGGCCCTGGGAAGGCTGCAGGAATGGGTGCCGCAGCCCTCTGCCCCATCGGGAGAGGTGCCTTGGTACAGGGAGAGCTCAGCCAGGGTGCTGGGCTGCCAGCCCGGACACTGACACAGCTCTTGTTTCTGCTCATGACCTTCCTTTCCTCCTTGGGCGGTCTCAGGTCAGGGATATCCAGGAATCACCATGGGATAAGTTTCCTTTGGAGATAGTGCTCTCCTTGTCTCCCATCTCTTCCCATGGAGCTGCATCTCACCCCGATCATCACCCCAAGGGTCACACCACGCCAGGTATGGGTTGGTGCAAACCGGTCACCCTGCAGCAGGTTCTGGTTATTCAGGCTTTGATTCCCACTTGGGTGCTCCCCCACTGCTGGCCTCTGCAGACATCCCCTGCACTCCAAAACCTCTGTCTGCTCCCTGGTTTTCTCCAACACATAATCCCAGCTTTTGTGCCTTCCTCTGCTGGAAGAAATGCCTTTCCTCCTGTTTCACCCTTCCTGGGAGGGATCTGGGGGTATTGCATCTGGGATCCCTCAGAAGCCAAAGTGTTCAGTGGGGGATTAGGTGGGCTCATTGCTGACAGGTTCAGTGTAACAATAAGCAGATGGTCTGGATACATCCTCGGCTTTGGGAAGCCCCATTGCCTGAAGCTGCCAGGAGCCAGGAATAAGGTATAAGAAAGAGCAGCTGCTCTAAATATAGCCTGATCCTACAAGCATCTGTTACCGGCCATAGTCACAAAGAACTGTGCTGGCCAAACCACTCCAGCTCAGCACCAAAAGCCAAGGGAGGAGCAGGACCCAGATTCAGAACTGAGAGTCTGAAGGTTTAACCTGGAGTTACATCTCCAGGGCTGAGTGTAGCCAAAGTTTCCCCAATAAGGAAAGATTCCCTGTGAGGAAATGCAGCTTCAGGAAACCATAGCTCTCCCTGATACATCACCCAGTGCCGGAGATGTGCTGCAGGATCCTGGAGCTGCCCTCCACCACCCATGCGAGGCTTTCTGTGCAGGGCTCTCCTGCAGGCACAGTGCAAAGCACAGATTGGTTCCTCCAGGATCGCAACCACAGCGTGGCATTCCCATGAGGAGATGAAGGGGCCCCTCCTCACCAGTAAGGAGCCAGAAAAGCCCCTCAGCAGCTGGGGTGCTTCTCCTTGGGAGGGGTGGAGAGGGTTTTTCTGCCTTGCCTTCCCCTTGCCCGCCACAGCAGCGACTCCTCTTCCTCTCATTAGGGCTGGTCTGCAGTGGCAAAGCTCATTCCATCTCCAGGTGGGTAATTGGCTGGCTTGTGCTGCGTGCAAGGGAAGCTGGAGCCCAAGCTTCCAAGCAGCAGGAGCAGTGGAGGGGGGATGAAGGGAGAGAGGGTGTGGGGTGGAGAAGAACCTCCTGGGTATAAATAGTGGAGATTGGGCTGTTAGCATCTCATGCTGTTAACCCCTTCCAGCCCTGTGATTAGAGCAGGGTTGCTCTGAGCCTGCAATTGCTGCAGGTTATGGCCAGTGAGGTGTGGTGCAGGGGTGAGGGAGCAGGGAAGGCAACGGGCTCCTCCATTTCTAGTATTTCTTGTTATTCACACACTTTACAGCACATTTCCTTCAGGTCTCAGCAATCCTTACGTGTACTTTGGAGCAAAGGAAAAGCTCCAGATGCTGCTGTGACCAGGGCAGGCTGCAGGGAATGCCCCACCAGGACTGCAGGGAATGGGGTCCTGCTGGAGCAGAGGCAGGAGGAAGGACAGCAGCCGGATCCTGCAGTGTCCAGCACCCAAGCAATGCAGGGCAGAGCTGCCATGCAGCCGTGTGCCTCAGGCAGATGGAAGCTGACAGGCTTCTTCCAAGCTGAAATATTTATGGAACGGGAGCCGCATGGCTGATCCCAGTGCCCGTGGGTCTGTCCCCCTTCATCTGCTGCAGGACATCTTGGGAAGGACAGATCCAGGCCACTGGGAGCAATGAGGGGAGCATGGAAGACCTCCCAGCTCCTGGCTGCAGGTTCCAGGGCTGCAGATCTACTGTCCTACCCCTAAATGCTTTCCCAAAAGGATCCCACTGGGGTTGGCACATCTTGGGGGGCAGCGGAGAGGGGATTCATCCCCATTCCCACTGCCGAACCACCAGCATCAGCATCACTCTCAAAGATGGGTCTGGGAATTCTTTTTGCTGCAGTTTTCTCCCCTCCCTCCTCTCTCTTTCCCTCCTTCTGGCCTATTTTTGTCTTTTGCAGGGGCTCGGGAGTTTTCCTGAAACAGCTTTTCCGAAGGAGGCTACTCTCAGATGGACGGTCGGTGGGAAAGTCTTCGCTTCCCCCCGCCATCGCTCCTCCTACACGCCCCGTGCTGCTGCTGCTGCTCCAAGCTGCAGCCGCTTTTTGGAGCATGCAGAGGAACACAGCACCCGGGGAGCAGGAGAGGAGTAAAAATAGCCCCTTGCAGCCTGCTGGGGCCCCGCTTCTCGCTGAGGAGCTATGGCCAAGTGGGTTAGATAGGACCGACCCTCCTGCGCGCGGTGGAAGCCTTTCTTCACATGACCCCATTTGGAGGAAGAGGAGGGATGCTCTGCGGATCTACAGGGCAGGATGCCACCGAGCCCCTTCTCCATCTCTGGGGTGGTGGTTGGAGCACAAGGGAAGGGCAAACAGCCCGTAGTGCTGCAGGTAGGGTTATGTTATTGATAGGGACTCCCCAGCCCTGGCAGGAGCATGGGAGAGCAGGGGGGCACAGAGCCAGAATGGAACAGTGGCACATTTGCCTGGCTGCTCGGCTGACAGGCAGGGAAGGAGCAGGATGTGCTTACCGATGTTGGGGTGCTTCAGCAGGCGGCAGATCCGGGCTTCTCGTTCCAGCTTCTGGTGATCTGAAAGAGGCAACAGCCCTAAATTAGGGTCTGGGAAAGAGAATAAGCTGCTCCAGCTCCTGCCATGCTCTCTCGGATGAGCTGCCAGCACAGGGAAGCTGGAGTGATAGAGCAGCTGGCAAGGAGCAAACCCATCCTTTTTCTGCTAAAGAAGAATGGGTCTGGAAACATGCTCAGCATCAGGGCCTGATGGAGAGTATCCCAGCACGGATGCAGCCCCCACCAATGCCATGGGAAGTCCTGAGCTTTGGATGATCCCTCGCCTTCTTCTCTCCCTTCTGTTTGCTGAACAGCCCCTTATCACCTCCAGAATACCCCAGAGCTGCCAAAGCTATCACTGCCAGCAGCACTTGCTCTGTTTTCTCTAACGCAGTCAAGCACAGTCACTCAGCA
This sequence comes from Myiopsitta monachus, assembly GCA_017639245.1. Lineage (NCBI taxonomy): Eukaryota > Metazoa > Chordata > Aves > Psittaciformes > Psittacidae > Myiopsitta > Myiopsitta monachus. The sequence goes on from CM029917.1 coordinate 27,732,167, forward strand.
AGGGCATTTCTGGCCCCGCATGATACAGTTTGAACAGCCGAAGATAAAGCTGATCAGCGAGAGTGTCAAGCTGAAACAGGGCCATCCACTTCACTCCCTTCTCCATCCCCAGCTGTTTCACATCAGGTCTTTGCTTTCTTACATCACAAAACCCTGGCTCTGAAAAGCTGCTTTGCTCTGGTGCCGGTCTCCAAACAGGCAGCACAGGTCCATCTCCCTGGCTTTTGCCAGGCTCAGGGATGTGAGACAGCAGAGCTCTGGGTAAAGCAAATTGAGCTGAGCCAAAAAAGCCTCCTCTCTGGGGCAGCTCAGAATGGTTTTCAAATCATTTTGTTTCTTTTTCCCTGTCTCTGCACTTTTCTCCCTCCTTTTACCTGTCCCAGTCACCCTGCATGGAGGTGCCTTGTTTGGAGGCATTTCGTGCTAGGAGGAACCCAGAAGTGAGGATATAATTAGGGCTGCTTGTCTCTCAGTGCTATCACTGTTACCTTGCAGGTTCACACCCCAGAGTCTCGCTCTGCATCAAACTAAACCTCAGTGTTTCTGATGCTGAGACGTCAAGGCAATGCAGTCCCTGGGGCTGGAGCTTCCCCAGGGCTCAGCATCATCCATGCAGCAACTGCGGGGCTTGACATGGATGAGACATTCACCCTGGGGCTTAGGGTGGATTCTGCAGCCTGTGCTGGGATCTGCAAGCCAAAGGCTGGGACAGCTTTGTTTTGGCCTTGTTCAGCCCCCAGCAATGCTCTCCTGATGGGGAACAGCCTTCCCAGGGTGGGACATGGCAACAGGGACAAGGCAGGGTTTAGGCTATTGCTGTTCACAACCAAAATCTGTTGTGGGGTGGAGGGCAGGGAAAGGATGGAGGAACAGTGTGACCAGCCAGGACAAGCACTTCTCTGGGCAATGGGGAGCTGCTTTCTGCCCCTCTTTGCTCCTGCCTGACAATGACCATAGATGAGACACTGATTTTCACTCTTTGCCTCAGTTTCCCCATCTGCAACCTGGAGCCAAATGGCCCAAGGGGAATCTCGTCTGCAGCGAAGCTCCTTTGCTTGCTTAGAAGAAGCCAGAGATCACAGGAAAGGGCAGCGGATGTGACCCCCATCCCTTTCCCACCACAGTCTGCCCAGCTCAGCTCCATCTCCCTGGCTTCAGCACCACGCAGCCCCCCCCAGGCGCTGCCCCCCTCTTTGTACCCTTGCAATCTGTCATCACCGAAACGCCTGCGAAGGCAAAGCCGGGCACAGGCGGCTTGGCGGGAGGCTGGTGTGCTTTGATAAAGTGCAGACAGCACGGGGAGGGAGTGGGAGACCAGCGAAAACCAGGCGAAGAGGAAAATGGATCAGGGGGATGAAAGCGGGGAGGAGATGGAGTGCCTCCAAAGGGGAAGGGGCAGAGCTGGAGAGCCGGTGGCACCCAGGAGGGGCTGGTAAAGGCGCTTATCCCTATGGAGCGAGGGCTAGGCACATTCCTAGGCACATCCCTGTGGGACAGTGGCTCCTGCTCGGCTTTGGGGATTCCTCACAGCACCATTCCCTGTGTTATCACTGCAGAACCGGGGGTTTCAAGGCCATCAGCAGAAGCAGGTGGTGATTTCGACAGGCAAAATAACCCCAGTGAGGTCTCCCCAGGGGACAGAGGGACACGGAGCTGCGGCAGGGACAGCGCAAAGCCCAGGAGAGGATGGAGAGGGGCAAATTGCAGGAGCAGGCAAGCAGAGGCAGGAGGGAGGGCGGCTCAATCTGCTGCTCCAGGCAGCCCTGCAGGCCAGGAGGTGTTTGCTGCCCACCCCGCTGCTGGCCAGGGTATGGGCGGGAGCTGAGCTCCGAGACCAGTACAACCAGCCCGGAGCCCTGGACCGGGAGCCTTCAGCCTCCGAGGAAGGGAATGGTCCACATCCACAAAGAGGGATGCTGGGGAGAGCAGGGGGGAGCTCAGCATCAGTGCTGTGCCTCTTCGGCAGCACTGCAGGAGGGAGATTGCAAAGCACTGATTTAATTTGGGGTCACAAAGGAGTTTGTCACCGTTTTCTGCGTTTCAGTTTTGCCGTTGGAGGTGGGAAGTGGCATTAGGGAAGGAAACCAAGGAGGGAGTTAATTAAACCCTCCCGGCAGGGAGCTCGCTCCCGGCACCCGTCCTGCACTCCCTGATGGACCCGGGCAGGAGGAGCCGGAGCCGGGGGCACGGCAGCTGCTGTCCCATCCTCGCCATCCTCCTCATTGCAGCTCTTTTGCCACATGCCTGGGGCAGAGCGGTCCCTGCCTCGGGGCAAGGGCCCACTGAAGGTTTTCTGTGCTGGCTCAGCTCAGCCTTGCCCCGAGGAGCAGCCAGAACAGACCCATCAGTGCTTCTTCCAGCAACAACATGCTTCACCAGAGCGATTGATGAGAGAGCAGTGAGGGGTGAGGGACCACCCCCGGGCAGAAATGAAATCAACCCCCCCACTGGAAGGGTCTTACCATTTCATTGAGGTAGGTACATGAATAAGGGAACCTGCAGCCCCTGAGAGCGGGGACAGAGGGTCACCTCTCAGAGGCGATGCTCCCAAAATAACTGTGCTACCCAGCACCCAAGGCTGGCAGCAGTTTGACTTGCTGCAGGGCTGCATCCATCGCTTTGCCGCAACATGGTGTGCAGGGTGGTGGTGGGGTCTCAGGGGGAAATGGGGTCCTGCGGCTCCACAGACAGGTTGGGGTCTAGGAAACCCTCAGAGCCCTGGTATATCCATATGATTGCATGGGATGCAGTGAGCAGCCATGAAGACATCTCCTCGGGATGTTCACTGCATCCATAAAGGAGCTCAGTGTGTACCACATAGAGACAAGGTGGGATAAGGGGTTCCCCCACTGCACATTAAACACCCCCTGCTTTGATGCACATCAAAGGCATCATCCCAGAACCATCCAAGGGGGACAAATTCCTGCTCACCTCTCACCTCCCCGAAAACACCATCAGGACCTACCTCGAGCAGACAGCTTCTTGGTGTTGATGATCTTGGCTGCATACTCTTGTCCTGCCAACACCTTCACACATCTCCGGACAATGGAGAAAGCACCCCTGGGAAGACAAGAAGCCAGAGGAAGAAGTGAAGGGCTCAATCCTGAATGTGCCTGTGGGGTGAGGGACAGGGATGGGGCTGAGTGCTGGGCAGGGAAGGGGCTAAACTGGCTTCCTTGCACCACTGTCCTTGGGGAATTAAAGGGGCAGGCACAGGGATGAATACAGGATTTGCCTCTGGGATGCCCAAGCATCGTGCACCTTTCCCCCTCCTCTCCTTCCCAGGCTCTGCCCTACCTATTCCCTGGATAGAAGGGACAGTGGTTTAACAGGGATATTGGCCCCAAAGGACACCAAGATGCCTGCAGCCACCACGCAGCACTCTGCCACTTCAGTCTATGTGTGTGGCTTTGCATGCTCTCATGTGTGACCATGCACTCACAGCGGCACTTTGCAGAAGGGTGTGAGCACCAGCCATGGGTGCAGGCCACAGGTGCAAGGTGTCCCCATATGCAAAACTGGACAGGATCAGCACAAGGGACCCTGCAAGCCAGGACCATTGCAGCCAAGCTGGATGGGTACTGATGCTGCTGCTGCTTACACACACATGAGCCAATGTGCAAGGGTGTCCTGGCAGGAAAATGTGTATGAGTGTTTGGGATGCTCCAAAGAAACCTCTCTGCCCCCACACCCCACGCCGCGAGCCCTGCCAGCTCATAGCACTGAGAGCACACCAGTGTGATGCTGAGAGCTGCGGCACTGCACACACACACACGCATGCTCCGGCCCTGCTGAGCACAACCTTTGTACCAGGTTCCTTCCCTGCCAAACCTTCCCAATCGCTAAAATAACAACTATCAAAAGCACTCCCACCTCCAGCCCCACCTTCCCCCCCACCAAGCTCCCGCTCCCTGCTGAGGAATAAAAGGCCGCAGGCTGGTGAGCAGCATTGGATAATTGATTTTACTGATGGGGGCGGGTGGAGATGGGCAATTTGGGGTTGAATGGGATCTTTAGGAGAACAGGCGAGCGGCGGGATGCGGAGGGATGGAGCTGGAGCCCCAGCGGAGCCGGCGGCCCACGCGCCCAGCGCTGCCGCGCAGAGCATCGCTCACGGCACGTGCCGGGGGAACAGCATTCCGGTGCTTCCCGGCCTCCCCATCCTGCTGTCTGATCCCGGCTGCTGGAACAGCTGAGCTGAGAATATCCCTGTAGTGTGAGGGGGGGATAATTGGAGAGGGGGAGCAAAATGTTTTGTATCCAGCTTGCTGCGGGTGCGGGAGATGGGAGCCATCACCAGCCCTGCAGTGCCGCTCTCCCCATCCTGCTGGGAACCCCGCACAGCCCGGGACTGGGGGACTCCTGTGGATCCCTGTGACCCATCTTTCCTATTTTTTTCTCCTAAAGACATATGTGCTGCTCTTGCAGAGCCAGGAGTGTCTGCAGCAGTGAGTGCAGGAAGCAGTGAAGCCCTTACCCATCCACCCCAGCTTGGGGTCTCTATCCCAGCCACAGGGTTTTGCTGCAGGATGTGACATGGGGTTAGAGGGACAAAGATGTCCCAAATGCCCTGGAGGCTCCATGGCTACTCCTGATCCCAATGCCCACAGCCACTCACTCATCCATTTATTCAAACTAAACGGAATGGCAGAGAAGAGGGAGCTGTGGGATGTGGGATGCAGCATCCAGGGATGGGATGTTCTGCCCTGGCAGGGAACAAGGTCTCACACCTCTGCCTGCATTCATGGCTTTTGGCTTCACTGGGCAATTTTAACAGAAACCAAATGTCTATTTGGGCTTCACGAAGCACAGGCAAGACCCTGTGAGCCCGGAGGGCAGAGGGGACACAATGCACAGGGAATGGGACTTACTGGATACAGCACATTTGCCATTGCCCTGTCCCAGTCCCAGTCGGGTCCTTCAGGGAGTCCCTCCTGCCCAGAGGCTGCCTGCGGGCAGTGCAGGGGGTAACAGGCAGGGAGCTCAGCCCCATCTGGGTGCATGAAACCCCTTTGGAAAGAGATGCATCCTGTTCCCTGGCCATGGGTAGTGGCGTGGGTCACTTCCCTCCTGGGGTGCTGGATCTTTGGATGGACCGCAAACCTGTTGGCAGCTGGGTTCTCCACCTCTGCCTAGCTCCAAGATGGGGCATTCGTGCCAGACGTGTCCCAGTTTTAGCACTGGACCACGAGTAGTGACCATGTCCATGCCCCCCCCCCCCCCGTCGGCTGCCATTTCAGGGTGCCCCTGAACCCGCAGCCCAGCATCCAGCCCTGTCCCTCCAACCCTGAGCTCCAGCACCGCTGCATCCCAGCCCTGCAGCCCTTGGTCCTTGGGCCAGGTACGACCCATCCATGCCTCGGCCCCACGGCCTTCCCCCGAGCAGCAGCTCTGCCACGGGGCTGCTCCGCTTCTCCCTTTTTCACACCTTCCCTGCCAGCGCTGGGCTGCGCTGCTGCCACCCTCCCTCTCTTCAACACCTCCTCCTCCTCCGAGGCATTTTATCTCCTCTCTCGAGAGCGCAGTGTGGGTTGGGGATTTTTTGTTCCTCCATGTTTGCTTTTTTCCCTCGGTCTCTTTAATAACCCCCGGCTCCCGCAGCTCAGCTCCTACCGCTCAGAGCCGTGATTGTCCCCAGCCTCACCCCCAACCTGCCGTGGAGGCGGATTTGGAGGTGCCGATGGAGCCGCACTTCATGTTTGTCCTACTCCAGGGGGGCCGTGGGCAGGATCCTCTCCCCATTCCCCCCCTCCCCTACGTTGCTGCTCCCCACCTTCGCCGGGTCCCCTCCTGCAAGCACGGAGCAATGAGGGGGGATTGAAGCTGCCTATCGCTTGCTGGGCTTTGCCCGGGATGCAGAAGTGGGTTTTCCACAGGTCCACGTCCCCTGCTCAACACAGATGCCTTCCCCATGCCTGGGAGGTGCAGAGATGTGCCAAGGATCATGCCCCGTGTGGCAGGCTCTGCAGGCCCCCCATCCACAAAGCCCCTTTGCGGTGCTGTCATTTGATGTGTGGCATCTTAACTCCCCAGCTCTCCTGGGTATCAGGATGGGTGACAGAAGAGGAGGTGGCAAAGGAGCATGGTGGATGCAGCAGCCTGGCACCCAAAACCTCTCCGCCTGCCAGCCAGGCTTGGGGACACCCCATGTCCCCCAGGGACTGTCCCAGTCCCTTGGGGCAGCAAACTCAAGATGGACCCTTTCTGCTCTGAGCTCCTGTGGGATGCTGCTTCCCTTTGGGGTCTGGATGTGGGAGAGCTGTGCTGTTGCCCTGCTTCACCCCCATAAGACCCCGTATCCTGCCCGGCACCAGGAGCATCTCGCTGCAGGAAGAACACTGTTTCCCACTGTGAGTACTGCTGCAGCAGAGCAGAGGTGCAGCTTCGTCCTCATTTCCTTCTCTAAGCCCAGAAAGTGAAAAATTTCCCCATGGGAAACCGCTGATTTTTGAATGTGCCAGGATGTGCTGGAACCCATCCCAGTGGAAAATCCCCAACCAGCTCCACAGTGCCTTGACCAGCCTGGAGAAGCCCCTAAGTTGGGAACACACCTCAGTGCTGCGGTGGTACCTATCCCCTGGAGTGGAGGGGAAAGCTGAGGGATGCTCCAAGCTGGGAATGCTGCCTGGAGCTCAGTCCCTGCATCACCCTAGGGGTCGGGTGGGCTGGGGTGTGATGCTCACAGGGAGCTGGCGTATGTTCCTTTATTCAGGAGTGTATCAAAACACATCTGTCAAGGAGGGTTTACACCGTGGTGCTGAGCAGTGTAGGCAGCCCCCGAGTCTGGGTGCTCAGCCCCCAGTGTCAGCATCCTTCTAGCGATGTGCTGCATCCCAAACGCATCCCAAACACATCCCAAGCACATCCCAGTGTTCCCCATCGCTCCTGGCCTTCACGCTCCCCTCCACATCCCCGCAACCACATCTGCCCAGGCAGGACCCAACAGCCTCCCTGCAGGCTCCCTGCAGCCGCTGCCTCTCCTGCCCACCCCCTGCCACCACCACAGAGCCTCAGAGCCTGGAAAAGCCAAGAACCCTCTGGAAAAGCAGGTCCCAAATCCCACCTTGCCACCAGCTCCCTATTCCCATGCCTGCAGTGCCAGAGGGGACTGTCCCCACTGCAGGGACCCGCTCCCTGACCCACTGCTCTCTACCAGAACCCCAGTGCCAAGTGGATGGATGTGCACATCCATGGGTTCTGCTTGCATCCAGGGAGCTGCACTTTTGTGCCGCTCTTTGGATGGGGAATCTTGACAGTGCTCAGCCTGGCCCAAAGTCCTCCCTGTTTCAACCTTCCATTTCCCCGTCCTCATCCCCTCCTCACCCCTGTTTCACACTCCCACATGCGTGTGGGCGCAGGTTTATGCACAGGAGATGCGGGGCTGGAGCCTATGGATGGACACAACTGCATATCCAAAGCCCAGGCACCAACCGCCCGGCACAGGCACCACATTGCTCCGATGGGAATGTGGCCACACGCCCCAGATTCACAAACCAGCTCCAAAAAAAGGCACAGAAACCAAAATACAGGCACACGCCTGCTCACTCCTGCACCCGCTTCACAGCCACATGCTCGGGGAGACACGGAGCATCCCTCCCTCAGCCCCACATGGAGGACCTGGGATCTCCTGGAATCCACCCTGGGATGCTCGGTATCCCCCGGGATGCTGCGCACAGGCATTTCTGTTTGCACACACATCACACCCTGATACAGGCACACGCGATGACACCCGGACCTGCCCAGCTGAGCACCGCAGGAGGCAGAGCAGGGTCAAGCTGTGGCTCACCCAGGGGGATGCTCACAGTGGGATAGGGGTGGGATACACCCCAAAGCTGTCCAAAGCACCACCAGGGGCTGCCGGGCAGGCTGGGTGTCCTGCAGAACCCTCCAAACCCTGGTGAATCCACACGGAGAAATTCCCTAAGGAAATGCGAGGGGCACCCTCGGTTTGGCTTTCCTCCTCCGCTGTCCTGTCCCTCCTCCCAGCTGGAGAAGTTCCCAGGGGAGCCAGCAGCATCCTCATTCGGGAACGGCTTTTCCCTAGGAGTGGCAGCCGCCCCCTTCCCTGGGCAGCTCCAGCCCCCTGGGGTTGACCACAGCTCTCAACCGAGCACCCGAACTCGGGAAGGGATGGAGCAGGCAGCCCCCATCCTAACCCAAATCCCCCCCAGTCCTAACCCTAATCTCCCCCCGCCACTCCCCAGTGCATTTGCTCTGTGCCTGTCTCCTTTCCCCCATCTCTGTCAGTTTGCGGCTGGGGCACAGCCCCACTCCGAGCATCCAGTCCCCATCTCCAACTTACTTGCCCAGTTCCTCAAAGAGCTGGTACTCCTCAGTGAAGCGATTGCAGGTGATGGTGGCCATTCCGAGGGGCTGGAAATGCTCCCTCCCCAGTGCCGAGTTCGGGACAAGCAGCTCTCCTCTTGCTCCCTCCCTCTCCGTGTGCTCCCAGGGCTCTCTCCTCACCGAGGTAAATAAGGGAATATGTTTGATTGACAAGCCCGGAGATAATGATGAGGGCAATTTGTCTTCTCAGCTTCACAAGCCTTCGTCAGCATCCCCGTCCCCATGGCGACCACCGCTGCCAGAAACGCCCTGTTTCTGTTGCCCGGGCAACTGCAACCCAAACCCGACAAGCGCCCGTGGGGACCAGGGCCCTGATAGGGACCCGGCCCCGGGGGCTGCCCGGGGGTCACCGTGCTGCTGAGGAGGGGGAGGAAGGCCTAAAATGCAAATATTAAAGGCAAATTAAAGGACATGGCAGTGGAAGGATAATTGGGGCAAAAGGGGTTTCCATGGAAACCCTGGTTTTCATATTGCAGGAGGATGCTGTCGCCCCGGCAACTGATTCCCCCCCCCCAAAATATAGGCCCTGCAGCAGCATTCCTCCAGGACTGGGGGGCTCCAGGATGGGGGACACTGGGGTGGGAGCGGATGGAGCAGAAATGTATTAGGAGAAGCTGGAGCAACCATGGCAGGTCCCCAGGTACCCAGGCTGGCCTGCCATCAGCCGGGGTCCCCCGGGGGGGTGGCCCCAATCGTGCTGCAGGGGAGGGCTGGCAGTGCTGGGGAGTGCTGGGGGTCTCAGGGTGGGATAGAGGCAAGGTCTGCCCCCCCCCCATCAGGCTTTTTGCTGCTGCGTTTAACTTGAGAAGACACAAAAAGAGAAATGAAAGTGGAGAGATGAGGGCCAAGACCTTAGGGAGAAGTTTCCCTTTGAGCACACCTTGCTGCCAGCACCCGCGGGGGATCCAGCACCTTCTCCGCCATCTACACCACCCTATGCACCTTCCCACCTCTGAGCCCCCCAGAAGAGATTTCTTCTAAGCTATTGCCCTGTTTCTGGATGATTTTGCAGCAGGAGGAGCTACCACAACCCCAAAAGAAGGGGCTCCCACTGCTGGCTGGGAGGGCATTGCCTTTGTCAGCTGAGATGGATTGAGTTCCCTTTCAGGCTGCCGTGGAAGGGTTAAAAGGAAAAGAAAAGGCTCTGACAAGACAAAAATAGGGAGAAATCTTTGAGAGGAGATAGAGAAGGAGGAGCAGAGAGAGGGAGAGAAGAAAGGAGGTGGAAGTGGAGGAGGACAGCAAGTGGCGGTGTGAGGAAGAAGAGGGGGAGGAGGAGAAAGGTCTAATGGCTTTTCCATTAATTGCACCATTACCCACCTTCATCTGCACCTTGCATCCCCACATCCAGCCTCCCGCTTCTGCATGGCCCTGCCGCAAGGGGATCTTGGTGCCAAGGACACAATTCCCACTGCATGGACAGGGCATGGGGCCATATTCCCTAAGGGCCAATGGACTCCAGAGCCATATGGTCATGCCACCACATGGGCAAAGCACATCGGTCACCATGGGTGATGTACGTGTGCAATCTGTGCCCTGGGGATGTGGCGGTACCCAAAACACCACCCTGCCCATGCCCATCTCCTCCCCATCCTGCTCCCACATGAAGGGGGACTCATTCATCCTACCCAGAGCTGTGCCGGGAGGCAGGGGGCTGCCGTGGGAGCTGCTGCAGCCATATGGATGCTTATGGAATGTTCTCCTCCTCCAGCTTTATGCTGCCAACCCCTATCAGCCCCTTGAAGCCAAAGGATAAGAGGAAGAGCCCCCACACCAGACCCACGGATGCCGGGGGGCAGCTCACCCCGCCTCGCTCCTGCCTCTGCTGTTATACATGTGCCCATGGGCTCTGCAATGTGACCTGCCCCCTCTTCCCGTGCCACCCCCGGGCTGGCACATGTGTTCAGCCCCACAGACATGATCCAACAGTCAGGAAGAGGGATCTGGCCCTTCCTCCAGAGCACCCTCTGCATCCCAACACCCTCACATGGGGCAGGGGGGATGCCAAAGCTCCCCATGGGGACCCTGCGTCCCTCCCCAGGTTTCTCCTGCCTGGCGCAGATGTGGCTTTCTAGGAAAGGTTTCTCCCTTCCCGCATTCCTCATTTTTTCCCCTTTTCCTCTGCTTTTCTCCCTCCTGAGGGGGAGGGGGTGCTCAAAGTGCTCTGCTCCGCCGATGATGCACTTCCCAAGCAGGAACCGCTGTGTGGCTCCGCTCCCGGGCGCCTGGAGAGCACCCAAGGGGCACAGAGCTCCGGAAGGGACTGTCCCGCTCGGGCTGGGGGCTCTCCCACCAGCTCCCAGCGGAGGGCAGCAGTTCCAGCCCCTTCCCAAAAGCCCTAGGATCTGTTCCGGGAGTCTCCCTTTGGCCCATGCCTCTGTTCCCGGCCAGCCCAAGATGTGCTCCTGCTCTGGAGAGCCAAGCTGCCGTGCTCGGGTCTGACCGCCTGATGGAGACCTTCATTCCCAGCAGCTGCTCTCCATCCCTGGGCTGCCCCTCCGGGAATGCTGCCTGCTCTCCCAAACATCCCCGCAGAAAGTGGGTTTCTGCAGCCCAGTGTGGGCACCTGAGGTCTGATGCTAAGCCCCAAATGCACTGGATGGACTCAGGGAGGACCAGCGTGTCCCTGGGGGGCTGCAGCAGATCTTCCCTCCTCCCAGGGGACTTTATGGGCCTCCGGGAGCTTGCAGCAGTTCCTCGCATGCAAAACCAGTGGAGCTGCCAATTACATATTGCAGACATCCCAGAATTACTGGGACAGTTTCACACACAAGCTGGGGTCTGGGGGATGTTCAGTTGCTGTCCTATGGGAAGCTGAATTTGGGGTTATTTTTAGATAAAGATTATAAATACCATGGTAAGAAGAGTTGATCTACATTGAGGGTTGTGTCTGCAGACGTGCCCTGTCCCTGCGGGTCCCAGCGCTCACTCCTGCAGCCACAGGAAACTGCTTTGGGCTGGGACAGGGTGTCCCCAGGGCCACCTTCTCCCCAACACCAGGGTCCATGTGCAGGGATTCTGCTGCGGACATGGTCATGGATACTTGGGGACCCCCAGCAGGAGCCACACGGCTCCCTGGAACTGGCTTTGGGTTAGAAGAGACCTCTGCAAAGCCATCATCCTCAGACCCCTGGAAGGAGAAAGGATGCGACTGCCTGGTATGAGATACAGCCCCTGGTCCAGAGCAGCCTCTCCCCAGCACGAGGTGCCCACATTGCCCTGACACCCTCCCACCATGGAGTTTTGGTAAGATGCCCATCCCTTTTCCACCTACTGGGCTTCTTCCCTTTCCCAAGTTGAAGATCCCTGTGGGGCTGGAAAGGTACCTCCAATCTTGCCTGATCCATCCTACCCCCATCCTCATCCTTACCTTATCCCCATCTCCATCCTATCCCAATTCCATCCCACCTGCGTCCCTATCCCATCCCAGCTCCATCCCACCTGCATTCCCATTCCATCCTATCCTATCTCCACCTTCATCCTCATCCCTGTTGTCATCTTATGCCCCTCCATCCCACCCCACTCTCACCTCCTCCCAGCCCGCTGGACCCAGACATATCCCCCTGCCCCATCCTCTTCTCAGGGCCCCATCCTGCACCCAGCTCCTGCCAGGGTTTGGGACAGCCTTGGGTTTGCACTGCTCTTTGGAAGGTGGTTGGGAAGGAGGGGTGTGCTCAGCCTGTCTGTGCAAACACATCTCCACCACCCGAGCACCTCACCAGCTGCATTAACCCTTTGGCAGCCAGAGTGCACAGGCACTGCCAAGGGGCTTGAACTGCGTGAAAACACAGGATTTGGGCACAATCTTCATTCTTTCCTGCAGAGATCATTAATGAGCAGTGGTGGGATGGGGAAACCAAGCAACAGCCAATGTTCAGATACAGTACTGGAAACAGAGGTGAAGGACAACTGTTGTCCTCGGGCTGGAGGCTCTGCACCTTCCGAGCACCCAGAGATGCTCCGGCTGACTTTTCCTCATTGTTTTCAGGGACTGAGACTTTCCTTCGACCACTTCTTTTTGTAAAACCTCATAATGCAACTTGTTTTAATGAAAACTAAAGAAGAACACAGACCCAACGCTACGGCCAGGCTGTGAGCCTGGCACCAGCCAAGCAACTGGAAATGAAGCAAGACCAGACCAACCTTGTCATGGGGATGTTAGTAAAAGTGAAGGGAGAAGAATCGAACGTGTTTTCATGGAAATTTCCATTTTTGAAAGAAAAAAAAAAATAAAAGAAGGACTAAACTTGGATGCATTTATATAAATATGGAAATGAAAGCTCTTTCCCAAGTGTTGTCGCCGCCCCATGCCCAGCCCCGCTCTCCCGCTCCCTCTGGCATCAGTTCTCCCTTTGCAGTGCCTTGTTCCGGAGCCCCCCGCAGCCATCACCCCTTGCCCAGCTCCAGCTCAGCCTGCAGCAGTCTTTTCTTCAGCAAAGCATTGCTTTATATTCAGCAACTGGTTGGCTTTGCCAGTGGGCACACTGATGGTGTGTTCCATGGGACCAGGCTGGACGGTTGAGGTAGTTTGGGGATGTGCAGCATCCTCCCAGGGCTCACCTCCGATGGGGCGATGCTGCAGGTACTGGTCTCCATGGAGCAATGTGCTAAGGGAGCCAGGGATGGAGAAGGGGCTGATGGAGGAGCTGGGTTCCCCTCTCAAACCTGCCCTTAGGGATGCAGGGGGCCGACGGGATGGCACGGTGATGGGCGTGCATGGAGCAGCTGCGACCGGTGCACACACCACCACGCTCCAGCTTTGCAAACTCCTTCTCATCTCTACAACAAGAGGTCTCCTCTATTCTGCCTTGCTGTCAGCTTTCTCTTTTTTTTCTCTTTGTTTCTATAGAAAATCCCAATTCCCCCAAATAATCCAAGAGAAGAGTAAGAAGGGGGGGGGAAAAATACAAATGTGTCATTGCATTCTCTTCCCATCCCCGTCCCTCTCTCTCACACACAGGGCTTGAAAGCACACTGAAAGGTATTCAGCGTGCATGCTGCCAATTGTCACATCTTTCAATGACAGATTTTAAATGAATGTTATTTTGCAAGGGAGAGAGAAAGAAGGGGGGGGGGGTAAAAAAGAGGGGAAAAAAATAAGAAAGCAAGCCCACACTGCTCATCCAAGAGCTGACAAGTCCTAACGGGCCTCATTTTCCAGAGACAAAAATAACTATTTTCAAAATTCACAGCAGGGCCTTCGCCTACACACGCTGCACCAAGAGAAACCTGTGGGGAGAAATGTAAAACACATTGTGTAAATGGAAATGCACCATGCATCCCAAGTGCTTTTCAAGCGATTTACCCTCTTTCATCCTCGCCAGCTTCTCCTCCAAGCACACGTACGCATGCGCTGGGGGGGCTTGGCGCTGGTCCCGAGCTGCCGCAGGGGCTGGCTCCCCATGGCAGGGGGGTGATGATGGGGAAGTGTTTCCCCCTTCAGTGCTGGTGCTGATAGGAGAGTGGTGCCCATCTGCAGGGAGGGGATGTGGTGTGGTGCTGGCAGGCACGAGCTGTCCCTGTCCCCCTCCATGGTTTTGGGGTCCTGCAGCTAAAGAGCAGCACATCAGCCTCTGCAGAGACCTTCTTGAGAGGCTCCCTCTGCCCCAAGTTCAGCAGTGGGGATGTGGGGATGGGGCTAACCCCAGCACTGGGAAGGGGGAGTTGGATGGGTGGATGTGTAGGATGGATGGGGGGGAACATGGGTGCCTACAGCCATGCACATGGTGATGGCAGACCCTGTGGGTGAAAGGGTCTGTTGGGTGGCTGATCCATGTGAAATCCATCAGAACTTGGGACAAACCTGCCTCCCAAATGTGGGGCCATGGGGAACCATCTGTCCTCTAAGAGCATCCAACCACGTCTGCATGGGCCATAGCTCCTCACTGCGGCTGCTCCTGGTCCCCCAAGCCAGTGGAGGGGAGAAGTCATGGCTCCTGTAGCAGCAAGGCTGAGTCCAGCCATTGCAGTCTCAGGTCTGATGTCCATGGTCAGGAATCCATCCTTCCACAAAGAAGTACAACAGGCAAACACCATGGTCTTGGGTTTGGGGGAGGCCCTAGAGCAAGAGCAAATGTAGCAGCTTCCTGGAAGCAGGCAGAGTCAGGAGCATGGATATACAGGGACAAGACGAGGGGCAACCTGCAGGCAGAGCCACCCTAGGGACTCACGCTTCCTCCTGCCATTGCAATGGTCAACATCAAAGCTTGCAATTGCCCGCAGAGTCCTTGAGAAAAGGGTCTCTCTCTTTGGAAGGGGCTGTGCATGGCCCAGCTCAGCTCAGCAGACTTGTACTACATCACCAAGCACAACTGAGCCCACATCACCCTTCCTTGCCCACCAGGACCATCTCCCTGCTGCCACCGGTCCAGCCAGAGAGGAGAAGTGTTTTGAGGTGAACCCTGAATTAAGGAAAAGTAAGAGACTGTTGTCCATCTCCATATCTGTCCCTCTCCTTCACTCCCACCCCATGGCACTGCCATCCAGAGCTCCAGCCTGGCCAGGCTGGGTCAATGCTGGGGGAGTCTCCATCAGATGCGGTTGGACATGAGCCTGGTGTTCAGCTTGCGGAAGAAAGAGCGCAGCTTGCAGATCTTGCACTTCTTCTTCTTCTTGTTCCTGCTTTTCAGGGGCTCCCCGCCGCCTTCCCACTCCTCCCCATCATCCTCGCTGGCCCAAGGTCCCCAGGCACCCCCGTTGAAGTCCGGGTGTGCTCGGGGGTTTTCTGCAGGGTACCGCACCGGGATGGCCGTCCTGTTGTAGTGCACCAACCTCATCAGGAGGGTCCTGACCACATCTGGGCGCTGGTCCGAGAGGTCGTAGCGCTCATAGGGGTCAGCGGTGATGTTGAAGAGCCACATGGACTTCCTCAGGCCATTGGTGAGACGCTCCAGGTTCCACCAGCTCCCTGGGAAGTTGGTCAGGGTCTGTGGGGGGATCCAGTCACTGTATCCTGGGTCACCAGTGAGGAGCTTCCACTCCCCTACCCGGATGGAGGCCTGCACGGCCGTGTTCCAGATGCCAAAGCCATCCTCCAAGGAGCCATACTTGGCGTGGTTGTACAGGGGGTCAATGTTGTGCAGGATTTCGGTTCGTGGCGACTCCTTGCCCTCACTTATGGCAGGCCACACGTTGTAGCCATCCAAGCCTGGCACGTTGCTCAGGTTGCCCCTGGCCAGGCTGACCAGAGTCGGGTACCAGTCTGTGATGTGAACCAGCGCCCAGCTGGTCCGGCGCTTGCGCTTGATCAGGGGACTGTGGACAAAACCAATGCCACGAACTCCTCCTTCCCAGTACGTCCCTTTGCGGCCCCGTAGTGGCCAGTTGCTTCCCCCAGAGAAGGTCTGCCCACCGTTGTCAGTGGAGAACACGATCACACTATTGTCATAATAACCATACTTCTTGAGGGCCCAAGTGATGTTCTTCACCGCCTCATCCATGCACGTCACCATGGCAGCATACTTGCGGCGGGCAACATTGCCCATGGAGCGGTAGCGGTAGATGTACTCCTTGGGTGACTGCAGAGGCGTGTGGACCGCTTGGAAGGCCACGTAGATGAAGATGGGCTCCTTGGGGCTGTGGGATGCCAGGATCTTGCTGACGCGCTGGGCATAGAGGAAGGTGGAGTATTTCCCACTTTGGTCCCAAGCCACGTCCTCCCCTTCATGCAGGTCGTAGCCACAGACGTCCGGTCCATCACAGTTGTCATAGGTGTAATAGTCCACATTGCCCGTCAGGGAGCCCAGGAAGGTGTCGAAGCCCCTGCGGGTGGGCAGGCACTCCTTCTTGTAGAAGCCAAGGTGCCACTTGCCCACCATGTGTGTGGAGTAGCCGGCTTCCTGCAGCTTCTGTGGCAGGGTGACCTGGTCGAGGGGCAGGCAGTTGGGCTGCCGAGGGCGGATGATGGAGTGCTGCAGCCCTGTGTGGATCTGGTACCTGCCGGGGAAGAGCCAGGAGGAATCAGTGGTGACCGGGAGCAGTGCTGAGTGGGAATGAGATGGCATTTTACGTGCTGGGGACACCAAATGTATACAGATCTCCATGTCACCCAACGCAGCCCCATGGAGCAACCTCAACACAAGAGACCTGGAGCTCCTGATCCGTCCAATAGTACTAAAAGCAGACGCAAAAACAAGAGAGGGGCTGAGCAGACATCTCAAAAGCACGCTGGGCTGCTCCACCAGGATGCCATCAGCAGTTATCCCCACTGCTGCCTGCCCATGGAGGGTGGCTGGGCTCTGCCAGGGCTGGGCAGCACGAGCTGTGTGGCAGTCCCTGTGGGTTTGCAGTGCCATAGCCATAGGCACCTCCTACAGTGAGTGTTGACCTCCCAGGGCTGCTCCAGGGTAAGCTCTTTCTGTCCCAGGAGGCAGAATGTCCCAGGGTAAGGGCAGATTTGACTGTGCGCGATGGGAGAGGGTGATGGACCAGCAACCAGCAGGCCCTGGGTAAAGCAGCACTGAACACACAAGCGGGAAAAACACAGTCCAAGGGACTCACAGATGCAGGGGAGAAGGACCCTTCGAGCCCATAGCACAGGAGCAAATCCCCAAGGATCAGTGTGACAGCAGCATGGGACAGCCTGGGGACACAGCTCCTTGCCTGGCACTGCAGGACCTCATGGGCAGAGACAACCTTTACCCAAAGTGACATCCTCTACCCAACAGCGTCTGCATTTTCGGCCTTGCCATGTGCTACTATCTCTCACAAGAAAATCAGCTGTTTACTCATGAAGCTTTCTAAGAAAAGCCAGCAAGATGCCTTCCTCTGGAGGTTCTCCATCATCTGCCAATACATGGGGTCATCTGCCTAGCAGTGAGCTGGGGTTAAGCCCCTCAGAGCTAAGGAAGGGACAGGAGGAGGGACACAAGTGGGGCATGAGCCTTACCTGCCGGTTATGAGCTGGCTCCGGGATGGGGTGCAGATGGGTTGGATATAGTAGTTCTCCAGCTTAACCCCCTCGGCCGCCAGCCTGTCCAGCGTTGGTGTCTGGATATCAGAGCCGTGGTACCCGATGTCATGATAGCCCTGGTCGTCGGTCAGAATGAAGATGATGTGGGGTGGCCTGGAAAAGGTGGGGGGCAACGCTTTCTCCATGGGGTCCATGGCCACGTCGGCCACCAAACTGGGCTTCATCCAGTCCCAGGATAAATAGCCAAAGCTGAGCAGGCTGACGAGCGAGAAGCCCGTGAGGGCATAGACGGCCATCCCGGAGCACGCCTGCGAAGGGAGCTACTGTCCCGGCATCGTCTGGGAGCCACAGAAACAGGAGTTATCCCGGTCCTCCAGGGGAGCCCCCCAGGTTATGGGATGATCCCCGCACCCCCTGCAGCCGGTTTTGCGGGAGCAGCTCCCATGAAGGCACACTCTGGAGCACACAAAGAGCTTTAATCCGCCGGGGCTGGGTTGCCTTCAGTCAAAAGAAAATAACCCTCGCGCCGCTCCAATCAAACCCATCTGCGCGGCAGGACGGGCTCCTCGCCGTGATCCCCAAGCATCCCGAGTGCTACAAACACTTCCTGCCCGCCTGGCGTTCTCTCGCTGCTTTTACTGCTTTATGAAGGACCCCATTAAAACCTCGCTGGAGAAAGTAGCTGGCGCCTCCCCTGCTATCCCGACAGGACGCGATGATCCTTTCCTTTCAACTCCTGCGGAAGAGGGTGCTAAAGTTCAAGCCCAGGGGTGCCGAGAGCTCCTCCGAGCTCTCCCAGGAAGGAAAGCCGTCCCCCTCCTTTTCCCAACCTCCGCTCCAAAGCGCAGAGTCCCAACATCTGTCTGGGACGTGGGCTAAGCCGCCAGGTTTATGGGGAGCCGCAGGCTCAGCCCCTCCCAGCTCAGCCGCTCCAGGAAAAAGCTGGGAAGCTCCAGAGCGCGCAGGGTCCTAAGAGTGGTGTTCTCCGAGCCACTGACACCGCTCTCCCTGCTTGCCCCGAGGCGTGTGACCGTGACCCAGGTGGGATGCTCAGCCCAAGCTCCACAGCATCCAGACAGGAGTAGGAAGGGCTGTGTCCCTGGGGGGGATTGCAGGGGCCAGAATCACCAAGCAAATAAATCCAATCACCACCCATATAAATCCTGGGAAAGGGGAAGCTGCTAAAACTTGTTGGGACACCCCCAGTGTTGAATAAAACCACCCAGGGGCATGCACAACACTGCTGAGTGGGGTGGGTGCTACTGCACCCGTTATCCAAGTGGGGAAACTGAGGCAGAGAGGGGCTGTTTATACTGGCCATGGCCACAGCCAGCCAGGGGCAGGGCTTGGTGTGCGCTCGGTCCCTCTGCCGATGCAGGGCACTGCTCTGAGCCTGGGGGTTCAGGAGCACAGGAAGGGGAGCAGGCGGATGGGAGGCAGGGATGAGTGGCTGTGTTCTGCTCCTTCCCTGCTGGCAGCAGCCCCGGCTCACTGGAAGGAGCGCGGCAGGGCTGGGTTGAGCCTTTCAGTGAGGTTTGATTAAGCCCTGGGGCTTCATCACTCATTTCTTCCGCCTGCTTCTCTTCTCCCTTACCCTCGCTCCTTCCCACCACTCGCCTGCCTCCCTCACGTCTCCCTCTTCTCCCCAGACAGCATTAAACAGTTCCCTCCTCTTGGCAAAATCTGGACCTGACTGAAGGGGAACAGAGGTGGTTTGGGATCCCCAGCTCCTGGGTCCTGTTATTCCTCCATGCTTCCCAATGGATCCCTGCAGCCCAGGGAGACCTCCACGTGCCCCCTTTCAAGGGGCTGTAGAGCTCCCTGAGCATCCCAATCTGTGGCCCCACAGACATGGCTCCATGCACACCTCAGGGCAGAGACAGAGTTATCACCATGATTTATAATCACAGCTCTTTCCAAAGAAATAAACAGTCAGTTTGGGGGAATAGCACAGATTGGAGAGGAAAGTGGAGATATCAGGGCAGAGATGAGGCAAAGAAAGTGTGTTTGAAGCAGCACACACCGCTGATGAGCTTTGTCTTGTTTGGCATGTGGAGAGAGGTGCAGGAGAGGGGCAACAGAAAGGATTCTCTGACCATAGAAATGGGGCTGGAGCCCACCTCCAATGAGAAAGAGCAGAGCTGAGCGCCTCCTGAGTCCTGGATCTGCGTGGAAATCAGTGTTGGGCCCGAGCTGGCCCCAGGTCTGGGAGCAAAGAGCTGAGTTAACTGAGCTCAGGGCTTTCCCAAGGGCAAAGGGTGAATCAATAGTGAGTTCGGTGGCAATGACCCTGCTCTGAGGGGTTGGGGGCAGCTAGCTGGATCCCAGCACATAGACACCTCCCAGGAAGGGGATGATGTGTTCGGTTCTCCTCCAAGGCATGATAAGAAGGTGAAAAGGCAGCAAATGGCACATGGAAATGATCTTGATCCCAGGAACAATGGGGTGCAATGGGACTCCCAAATCATCTTGTGGGGAGGCAGGAGGCGGCAGGGAAGAGGAGGAGGAAGAAGAGGAAGAAATGACAACCCTTTCAGGGTCAGGACGATTCAAGCCAGCTGCACGGCTGCTCTATGTGTGATTAATGCATCACAAGGCCTAGGGATGGAAAAAGGCCTGCAGCCTCCCTCCCCACTGCTCTGAATTCCAGGCAGTCACTCGTCCAGCCTTGCTCAAAGATGTCTCATGAGCCAGGAGCTTCCTTGGAGAGCTCCAGCACGTTGCACAACAGCGAGGTTTCCCCTGGCAGCCAGCCTGGCCGTGGATGCTGAGCCAGCCGGCAGACCCTGCCTGCTTCAGTCCTGCATCTGCCCAGGCGAGGACAGCCCCGCTCCTCCCTGTACACCAGCTGCTGACATAGAAGACACTGAACCTCGCTCCCAGCCTGACCCATTGGTTCAAGGGGATGGGGAGCCCCATCTGTGGAGCTGGGTGCTGGTTACAGACCCAGCAGCGGTTCTGCAGGCAGAGCATCCCCCATCACACCCCAATCGAGCTTCCCCATCCCACAGCATCACCCACCGTACCCCAACCCAGCACTTCCACATACCCGCAGACCCTTCCCAGCTGGAAGCGAGCCCCCCATTCTAAGAAATCACACAGCAGAAGGGATAAACCCATCAGCCAAAGCCTAAAATGCCCTTCTGGATGCACTTCAATCCGGTGGCATGACCCACAGCGCAGCAAACACTGACCAGTGCCTGGTCCCTGCGTGTCCCTGCAGCTGGCACAGCTCCTTGCATTCGCACAGCTGGTTCTTTAACCAAATATTTGAATATTCCCTTCTTTTTTATTTCATTAATTTCATGTGGCCTGGGGCAAGAACGAAAACAAACACAGCCCTTCCTGCTTGCTTCTCCCCACTGCCCCCCAGCTCCGGCCGCACTTGTATTTTGGCTCCGAAAGCACTCGCTCCAAGCGGGGTTACGCAAACAGGCTCCACATATTTCTCCGCGCCTGCGATGTGCCACGAGGCCACACAGCAACGTTTCAAACCAAGCCTCAAATCTTCTACTTTTTTTTCCCCTTATTTCCCCCCTTTTCTTTATTTTTTAACCCTTCCAGGCGCTGGAGCCCCTGCAGCCCTCAATACTGCCTTTCTCTCCCCATCAATGGGGCATTATGGCAGGGGAATTATTGAAAGCAGAACTCCCAGGCTTTACAATGGGAGCTCTGTGCAAGTCAAATATTGCACAATCTGTTTGCACGGGGCCCTTCCCCCTCACGCTTTGGCCTCAGGCCTGTCGAAACGGACCTTAAAAATAAGAAATATGAAAGGGTTTTAATAAGTCCCCTCTCTCCTTCTTCAGAGCAAGACATTTGACCTAACGGGGCATTGGGGAGCCCAGCCCGGCCTCCAGAAAACACAGCGCGTCGCTCTCGCCTCTTAGATGTTTAAGGGTTTCCGCTCTCCCCGGCCAACGTGTGATGCATTTGCTTTTTTATTGGCACGATGAAAGAGCCCAGGCAAGTCTGGAAAAGAAGGGAGCAGCCCCAGGAATGGTGAGAGCTTGTTATTTTGTCTAGAAGGTGGGGAAGAAAGGCTCAGAGGAGGGAGCGGCAAGGGGATCCATGGGGAAAGAAGGAGGCTCGAGGCATTGATGGTCTCAAGCTGGAGGTGAATGTCTCTCCATTGACTTTAGGAGACTCCAAGAGGTCCCAGTCTTCATGCCCTTGGACTAGGGATGGATCATGGTTCTATCCTGGTCTTCTCCCTGCCCTGAGCATTCTTTTTCCCCCTGATGTCTTATCCTCCGGGGATAAACCCCTGGGACCATCTCCCCTCCCTGGTGCACAACGGGCAGGCAGCATTTCTGCCAGGCAGAGCCAGGATCTGTTTCCTCCCTGACATCCTCTAAAAATCACATTTTCCCACTCCAGGACCTCATTTTCCCCACCCTGAGCCCAGCACCTCCCTGCCTCTGGCCACAATGGACCCCATGGGTAGAAGCTGATCCTCTAGCTGCAACCGCTGCGGTGAGACCTTGACCAGATTACAGGGATGGGGCTTGGTTTGGGGGAACTCGGAGGTTTCTGAACACACCATAATTCTCCCTCTGGAAGCTGGAGCCAAGGGAGGAGAAAAGAGCAAATGTGCATTGGTTCCTGCTTATGCAACCCTCATGATCATTAAAGGAATAAGGAGCACTACAGCAGCAGCCATGGCATTGGATGCCAAAGCCCCAGGGTAGCACGTAATGGGGGCAGAGAGGAGAGCATCAGCCATGGCTCTGACAAGGGCTCAGCAGCACTGCTGGATGCTGCTCTTGGAGCCAAACAGCCTCTTTTTTTCCAATACCCTGCCCGTATTTCATTGCCATTTGCGCAGTTGAAAATAATCATCATCATCAAAATGCACTTAGAAGCCGTAGCACAATATTAGAGTCCTTTTTAATGTAAACCATAGCCTCTAACAACACATGTTGGGCTTGGCGAGGGTTTGTTCCCAATCAAAACACTGCAGCTCCCCTTCCTCCTCTCCCGGTCTCCCAGCACTAGTGAAATATGAAATAAAATCCCTAAATTAGAGCAGTTCAGCTCTTTAGTTAAGGAATTTTTCTTCCCATTCTGGTCACTGAGGATTCATCTCAATGATTTTGCAAGTTCTCCCATGAAAGGGCTTCAACGCCTTCCTGCTCGTGTTTGCTTTTCCTCCTTCCCCTTCAATCAGGAGACTTCAGTCCATCGGCTCCCTTTCCTCCATCTGATATTCCTCCCCGCGCCGTTCCCCACTTCCCGGGAAACTGCAGCTCTCCGCCTTCTCCTCTCCTCTCTCTAACGACTGGTGTGCTTGCTTTGAAGAGCTGGAGAGGAGCCCATGGGTTTGGCACCGCTCCTTTCTTCCCATGCCTTATGGCAAGCTTTCCATATCGCCTGGGTGCTCTCCCTCCTCATCCTGCTCCCCCTTCCCAAGCCCAAAATCCACACCCCTGGAATCAAGGCGCATCCCGCTGCAGCTTCCCAGTAGAGCCCTGCGGCTCGCGTGATGGATGGAGAGTTCCCGGTTTATGTGAATCAGGGATGCGCTGGGACATGGATCCCCAAGGATGTGGGGAGAATATAGGGGAAGCAACCTGAGTCTGGCTTTGCAAGCAGGACAGGCTGGAGGTGAGGAGCCTGCCTGTGTGATAGAGATGGAAAGCTAGAGAGCGCACTGGGCAGGTGGGCTTGTGCTGGTCCCATTGAGCTCTCATGGCTCAGGATCCTGATATTGCTCTGCCCCCAACACACATCTCTTCCAGAAGGGCTGACCTTTGCTAAGGTCCCCTGGCCTCAATGGACTGGCTCTCTCTGGATCAGAGAAGAAGGTCCCAAGACAGCGGAAGGAAGGATTTAAGCATTTAGCATAGCTGGTTTCTGGCAGCGATGCTCTGTGACCCTAACGTCGGCTTCCCCAGCTTATTGATTTTGGACTCCCCACCTTCATTCCTGACACGATTTATCATGGGATACACAGAAACTCCTCAATCCTCAAAGCATGCAAGATGCTGGCATCACCTTGAGCCTTGCCCGGGCTTGGGAAGTAAGAGCAATTCTTCCCAGCACCAGTGTCAAACATCCCTCCATCCCATAGCCACACCAGGCTGCACCCTGGCACCTTTGGCAGAGCTGAGGGCTGTTCACCCTCACCACAAGATAAGCTCCATCACTAACCCTAGGAAGGCAGCTCTCCCAGAAGCAGCCATGGCAGGTAGGGACCCATGGACCTGGCACACTGCTGGGTCCATAGGAGCAGCCGCAGTCTGTCTACCTCCTCTTAACAACCCGCTAGGGTACTGGCTCCCCTCCCAAGCCACAGCATGGGACCAGCCACCCGCTCCCCAGGGCTGGGCAGCCTCCTGGCTCCTGTCTGCCCTTAGCTCCCATCTCCCCTTTCAGGTGCAACCTCTTCAAAGGCAGCAGTGGGTTTTGGCTGGCAGGAGATATGATGGCCAGGGTGCCTGCCCAGAGCCCCAAGCCAAGGCATGGAGGAGGAGGATGAAGCCGACACTCCCCGGCTTGGCTCAGGTACTGGCTCCAGACAAGGAGCCCTTTCTCACCAGGGGAGCTGCAGCAGGGCAGGGCAGGATGCTCTGAGCTCCCTGCTTGTTTATCGCCCTGGTTCTGTGCAAGGAAAACACACCTGCCTGTGCCAGCCGTGCACCCACCTGCACCACCGCAGGGGGAACAGCCGCGTGTGTACCCAGGATGCATTCCCTTCGCATCCCAGGGGCTGCTTCTCCACAGGGCACGGCTGCTGCCACGGTCTCTAAAGGTTTCTGTCCTGCTGGGGGGCGGTTCAGAACAGGCAGAGCCCAATTAGACATCGCATTACTTAATACAAAAGGTATCAATAATCCAGCAGGAGAGATGAGAGCTCTTTTCTTGCTGAGGATGCCAAGAGCACAAATTGCTTTCTTGTAAGAGAAAGGTTTAATTTCCATAGAACATGACAGATGAAAGCACGAGTGGGTGAGTCCACTCTATTATTCATCAGCCTTCACTGCTAACAGGAGAGAGTGTGCTGCCTCCTCTGAAGTTTCTTCGAAGGCCCAGGGTGCCCACATTTTATATGGGTAGCAAGCAAGGTATGAATGGATGGAGCTTTGAATGGTCAGCGTTTGCATTCCCCTCTGCCCTGGGGTTTTAGGCATCGGTCCTGTTGCTGCTATTGCTTCCCAAGATGAGTCAAACCAGGCAGTCCTTGTTTAGACCCAGAGACCTGTCTGACTTCTGGACCTGAACCAGCAGAGAAGAGGCCCAGGATAACTGTGCTGCTGCATCAGTCATGCCCAAAGCATACCAGAGCTTCCTTTCCTAGCTGTGCAAAGAGCAACATCAGCAGAGAAATCTAGGATTAAACTTTGGAGCTCGAATACCTCCCTTCTGAACGGGAAACGGAGCAAACGGATAAGAAATGCCAGTTTCTGTCGGCTGGATTTAGTGGGGAGCACACTGGAGTATTTCACTCGAATGAAAAACTCCAGGAGTGATTATTTGGGGGCAGCACATTGCATTTGCAGCTCTACTGTGCGCAGTGAGACTGGTACATAGAAATAACTCCATTCCAAAGCAGAGAGGCCTGGAGCAGCCTCCTCCCGGAGCTGTGGGTTGGGATGAGCTGTATTTACTCCAGCGCAGGCAGCTGTAAGCCCACCAGATTGAGCAAAGAAATGGGGGCTACCCAAACAGAAAGCACCAAACCCAGCTCTGGGGGACCCTGCAAGGAAACATGGGCAGCAAGTAGGAAAACTGAGGGGAAGGGGCTGGAAGCTAAGTCCCAGGCTGGTGCTGGGAGCTGGATCTGAGCCACAGCATGTGCATGGGGAGTCCTCTTGCATGCAAGGATGGCAGACAAATGTGCCCCAGACACCAGATCTGGAACGCCATCCCCCTGTTTCAAGCCCACCCCTTTTACCATCGAGGGTTTTCTGCTCTCAGTCGCAGGCATAACTTACAGGGTGGCTGTTGGGCGGCTACACCTATATCAATACTGCAGAGGGTGATTCATGATTAGCTGCAGTAATCCAGAAGCTATACAAAATCACTAATAATAGGTCTTCAAAACCGACATTTTAGTCAAGATAAGAAATGACTGGAGCAAAATCCAATCATGCTTCACTAAAACTATAAATGGAAAGGTATAACCCATATTCAGCTCCCCTAAACACCCAGCTAAACGAAAGCAGGGGTGTAGATCAGCCCCAGGAACCAAGTCAAAGCACGGTTGGGATCCCGCCCTGGAAGAAGCTGATTCTCAAACAGGCTGAAAGCGGCTCCCAGTGCATCGGGTGCCACAGGACAGGCTTAAACCCAGGATGAGGGGAGGGATTTGGGAAGGGGGAAGCATGAACGCGGATTATGGAGCTGCCCTGGCAGCACATGACGGGCTGCAGGAGCTGAGGCTCCAGCTGCAGGGATGCGGATGTGGGGCCCAGCAGGGTTCATGGTCCTGCCGAACACCATTAATTTAGCGCTGCTGTGCGATCCAATGCACAGTTGCTAGGTGACCAGAGCCCAGGGCTGCAAGGTCCAGCCTCTCAGCATCACATCTCTGGTATGCATCAGGATGCGGCTCTGTGTCAAGGAGCAGCAAGGCAAATACAGAGCTTGTGCAGGGGGATGCTGGAGAGGCCATCTGGGTCCACACGGTCCTGTCCCACCGCCCTACATCCCTATGGGCAGGGAGGGCACAAAGCTTTCCCCAGCCACAGGTCCCAAAACTTCCTCTCCCTTGCAGTTCCCACACTCCTCCTGTCTCCAAATGCTTGCTTACCCTGTTGGGAAATCTCTTCTCACCCTGCCTGACTTGCACTGTTTCATCTGCCTACGGATCGGGTAAGCTGATAAAATGTGCTGAACACACCAAACGGAGCCTGTTCCCTCCACCCGCTCCCCGCCGCTGGCTCATCCAAACCAGCACCGCCACGGCCAAGGCCTCCAAAATCTCCTTTGCCGTCGACGCTGCAGCAGAGTGTGGCATTTGTACAGCCAAAGGCAACATGAAATGTGCAGGGATTTTTGTGGTATTGAGGGCAACTTAGAGACTGAAGCCCGAGGCGGATTCGCTGCCACAGGATTCACTGAGAACTGCAACATTCAGCATTGCAACCGGCTTTATGTCATGATTCTGGCTTGAGAAGCGGCAGCAAATGTTTCTGCCTCTAGCTGTGGGACTGGAGGTAGAGTGGGATGAGCTGTTCCCCACCAAACCCCATGGTTTCAGCATAACCATCCTCTCTCTCATACCACTCTTCCCAAGGGAAGCGATGTTTTCTCCCTCCTGCCTCGGGAAGGTCTTCACAGTGAGTCCTGGGTGAGTTAGGAAAGGTGGGGTTTAACCTCATGGAAGCTCCAGGGAGCCTGGAAGAGAAGGAGTCTTTCTTGCTTTTTTCCCTACCAAATCATTCGGCGTTTCAGACTGACCACTTAAATGAAACCAGACTGTTCAGTCCAAGCGATTACTCATAAGCAGCTTCTAATTACTTCTAATATTTAAAGAGAAAATAGAAGAATCTCCTTGGGGTAAAAACTCAGGGCAGAAGCTGCAGCTGCAAGAAGAGAGCCTGTGTTACCCGGACACACACCCTCCTTCATATCACACTGCATGGCCGCATCCCAGCATCCCACATCCGTGGTCCCCTGAAGCACTCAGGGGTCTTTCTATCAATAGCAGCATAAGAAGCAGACGGGAGCGAGGGGATTTGTAAATACATGTCCCCATATACATGCATTGGTGCACACAGATGCTCCTGCAATAGCATGAGGGGTGAAATGAAGCTGTGCTCCATGGGAAAGCAGGGGCCAGGCAAGTGCATCATGACCAGGGAGGCATGGCCAGCTCCCTCCACAGCCTGCTCCCATCAGCAGGTAAGATCAGAGGCTGGCAGAGCCACCCTGCTGTCTGGTGCACTGCAGGCTCATCCCATACCATGACAGATGAAGTTACACGAGAGCTGGCTGGAGCTCATGGCCGGATATGTTGTCAAGCCCACACCCGCTGTCCAGGCCTCGTGGGATAGGAGGAGGATGAGATTCCAGCTTGGAAGCCTCCCAGAACTCTTTAATCTTCTGTCTTGGGCAGTGCCTTGGACGGCTGCTCAGGAACACGGGCTGTCCCTCTCGAAGCAAAACTGCAAAGAACGTCTAGCGAGAAGCCCACACAGTGTTCCAGGGGGATGCTACAGCTTCCAGGGAGGCAGGCAGAGAGCTCAGAGGCAGCGGGGATCACTGCTTTTCCCCAGGGAAGGCCACAGGGTTGTGAGCTGCAACAGATTCCCCATGGGGGCAAAAGACATGGCTGGAGCAGTAGCATCCTCCCTGCTCAGTACCACTTCCACGTGGTGCAGATGCTCTGGGAGCAGTTACTTACTGGACAGTTACTGAGCAGCGCTCCAAAACTACTCTGAAACATGGGTTTCATATTAGACCACCAATAGGGATCAAAGGCAAGGTTTCTTTCCCTGTCTGCTACAGTGATTTCAGGGAGCCTCCCCCTCTTTTGGCAACAGGAATGGTTTGCCAAAGCCAGCACTGATGCTAACTAAATCTAGGTGGAAATAAAGTCCCCGGCTCCTCAGTACCAGCATCCCATTTGCAGCCAGCATCTCTCCCATCTAGGACTTCAGCAAGGACTTCCCGAGAGCCTCTGACTGCCCAGTCTGGCTTGGTCTCCAAGGGGCCCTGCTGTCCTCTGCCAGTCAGGGACATCTCTGGGTCTGTCCATGGCCACCACAGCACAGGATGGGACTTTGTCACCCTCTTGTGGCTTACCAGGGCTGGCAGCCTTGCTGTGGCTTTGAGATGGCCACATCCAGGACCTTTGCTAGAGGGAAGGCAGGGGAGTGCCTCCAGCCTGCTCCTTGCTCCAGCATCCCTGCTTTGGCCGTTTGCTCCCCGGGACTTCAGGAAGGCTGCTCCTGGAGGATGAGTTCTCCTGCTTCTTTGCACTATGAATCACGCATCTCAAGAGCAATTTCTTGCCCATCTGGTTCAACACTGGCCAAGGAAGAGCTTCTCTCAATCCAGACGCCCCTGCTCCCCCCACGCTCCCAGCAAGCCACTGAAAGCATCTGCGAGTCACTCAGATTGGGCTGCTTTAAGGCACTCCCTCCTTCCCAGTTTAGGTGCTGGAAATCTCCTACCCAATTCCCAACACAGCCAAATCTCTGCTAGGAAATTAAGCCACACCAGCCTCTAAGACAGAGGGAGATTCATTCAGCTTTACCTGAAAGCCATTTCAAGTATGTCCAGATTCCTAATGAAATGTGGATAAAACCCCAGAGATTAATAACAGTACAGGGCTTTTTTTTGGATAATGTTTTTTTTCTGTTTCCAAGAGAAGTATATATATATATATGTGTGTGCTTTGGTGGAATCTCTGAGTCTCTGCATACATAATTTGGCAGAAAAGCCAACTTAAATCCCTTCACTGCAATAACCCTTGAGCAAGATAAGGCAAGAATCTGTTTGCAGTTCCCATGTACTGTTGTCATACACAGATCAACAGGCATCTCTGGCCATGCTGTCTCCTTGGCAAGGCCAGAAGGACAGGGACTAACATTGCTGCAAGAGCCCATCTCTGCTGTCTGCCCCAGCACAGATCCAACCCTGGTCCTCTCCCATGTTACTTCATAGAATCATAGAATCATAGAATGGTTTGGGTCAGAAAGGATCTTAAAGCTCATCCAGTTCCAACCCCCTGCCATGGGCAGGGACACCTCACATAGACTGTGTCACCCAAGGCTCTGTCCAACCTGGCCTTGAACACTGCCAGGGATAAAGAATTTACCACTTCCGTTGGCAACCTGCACCAGTGCCTCACCACCCTCACAGTAAAGAACTTCTTACTTCTACAGAAGCACATGTGTACGTGTTGTTCCTGCATGAAACTCGAGCTATTCTGGTACACCAAAGTCACACTAAACCGGAGAATGTGGCTGGAGCCAGCGTGGGGCTGCATCCCACTTGAGCAGAGGCAGAGTGTTCCACAGCCCGCCCAGGAAGCCAAAGACAAGTTTGGGTACCAGGAGCACAAGCTTTGCATCCTGCCCACTCCTCATCTGAGAGAGAGCAGAGTGGTCAGGAAATGGCTCAAGGGCGGTTCTCCCAGTGCCTAAGCAGAGAAGGACATCCTTGTGCTGGGAGGAGTGGGGCATCACTGCTCTGCTTGAGTCAGCTCACACACCACTTGTGCTGTATCACTGCACAGCAAAATCCCCCATCAGGAGAGGGAAAGCCACCTCGAAACGGACCCAGAAGGAGGGATGTCCAGCAGGATTTGCCTGTGCTGGGCTGTGGCTCCCTCTGTTGTGCAGGGCTCAGGCTGGCTTGGCAATCATGCTTATGGAGGATGAGGATGCTGCAAGCAGGACCTTCACCCCAGCCTCGGCTCCTCATGCCACAAGCATCAGGAAGGTCTGGCACCACTATGGCATGATGGAAAGCTCATGCTGGATGTGCACGTGCAAGTCTTCCTTGCCTTCAGACTGAGCTCTGCCCAAAAAAGGGTAGACTCTTGCTGGGTCCCATGTTCTGAGGCAAAACACCTAACAAATGGGCCCTCCATGATTGCAAACAGCACTAATGCATCTGGCATCTGTCCACTCCCTTTAACTACTGTGGCTTACTCCATAAGCAGGGAAAGCAATCACTGTAAGAACATCTCTAAAGCTCTCACCACAGCACTGAGGATGTGCTAAATGAAATAAGCACACATCAAGAGCCTATTACTGGTTCTCTCCTTGTGCCCACCAGCCTTGTCCAGGCACAAGAGGACCAGGGACACTAACACAAAAACCAGAAACCATCAGAAAGAAAGGGGTGAAGTCTTCCTTATTTTTTCCTCTTTTTTTCCCTGTTTTTAGACCATTTTATCTCCACCACCAGCACACGGCTGTGCCCACACCAGGATGGTGCTGGCAGGGCAGGGCAGTGGGGGACACAGTGATGGTCCTCACAGTGAGCCTTGCCCTGGGTGACCCATTCTGGTGACCCATCAGCTCACTGCTAAGAAACAAGGGGTTGCTGCTCCTCTCTCAGACTCATACTGGGACACTGAACCAGGAGAAAGGGTTTTGCTGTGGTCGGAACTGAGCTGAGAAAGCTCAGGATGCTGGAAGGGCACAAGGCACAGCACAGGTTCACAGCATGAGCCTGGTGTGAGCAGCCTCTTCCCACTCCCTCCTTCCCCTCCTTTTTCTGCTGCGCTGCTTTTGACTTAAAGCAGCAAAGAATGCCTGATAGAAGTAATACCTCAGACCTATGGCTTCATGAATGCAGACACAAACCCTTCCCTCTCCTCCCAGGTACAGCTGCTGGAATCTGGATAAACACAGCGGAGCTGTTGCGGCTGTTGGTGTTGGCCGTGCTACGCCACAAGCCTGCCAGGCCTTTTAACAGGGATATGCTTGCAAATGAGAGCAAGAGCCTGGGGGACAGCGGGGCTGGGATGGGGGCTGATTCATAACAGCCCTTCTGCTCGCTGCATCCATGTATGTTAGATCTACAACCAGAAAAAAAGAGGAATTAAATGGCTTAATGCTCTTGTGCCAGCACTGAGTAACTGCCACGGCAGTAGACACAAGCAGTTAGATGTAGCCAGAGACACACTTCCAATCGAGACTGTTAAGCATATTGCAACCAAATTTTAATGTCACGTCTTCTGCTCGTTGGAGTTCTCAAATCTGTTCTTTCAGCTACTGAAATTAAAAGGCTGCTTTATATTCCACAGGCTTAGAGGTGACTTTTCCCCCCACGATTATTGAGTTTAAGCAAAGAGGGTTGGCTCGCTGCGAGGTCCAGTGATGGAGCTGTTGGGATGTGTGTATTTTAATACTATTTTTTTAACTCCTGAGCTGTTCCTTCTCATCTGGCAGCAAGCTGCCAGCGAGTGAGTCAATATTATCCAACTCCTGCCTGATGGCTTAGATAAAAATGATTGGATCACCTCAAGCAAAGCTCTGTCAGCAAGCGGCTACATCACAGAAACACATCTCAGCCTTGGCTCTGGATCCATCCCAGCTGTGGGGCAAAGGAAGAAGCACAGGGACACAGCCTGGCTTTCCAGAGGGACCATGGGCTAAGCTGGAGGTGGTGGGGAGGGCTGGGCTGCGCTGGGTAGGGTTCTTTCAACCCTGTTCCTCCACTTGTGCGGAAAGGCTATAAGCACAACATGGGGATGGAGTGTGATTTATAACCCCCACGTCCCCAACGGCAGCATGGACCAGATGTTTCAAAGCTGGCTGCTGGTTCCACCACTGATAAAGCAATAACGCACTTTGGGCTCAGTTTTACCTCCAAAACGAGGCTGGCTTATTAATTAATAACCCCCAGGTCCTGGGGGGCACCTGCTGGGGTGATCCATGAGCAACCCACCATGGATTAGCAAAGCTGCAGGCACAAAGCTGCCCAAGCAAGGCCGAGCTGCAGCGGAGCCATGTACACAAAACAATGCCATGATTCATCTGAGATTGCCATAGCCCATCGAGTTTCATCAGGATGCTGTGGCATTTAAAATGGCATTTCCTCCCATCTGCTGTGCATTAGCAGACAAAGAAAAAGGAGGAGGGGGAGGGAACAGCAAAACAAAGGGGGGGGGGGGGGAGAAAGAAAAAACCGGGATTCCTGAGTCAGACTGCTCCCAAAGCAGCCCCTTGTCCTTGTAAAGCCCCAGCCCACCCCAGTGGGCTGAGGGCACTGAAACTGGTGCTGGACAGTTCTGCCCCCAGCGCTGCCCAGGGCCTGGCTGCAGCCCAGGATGTGCTCCCCAGGCTGTGGTGAGTGATGCTGGTATCAGAGTGACCCAAAGCCCTGCAGAGCAGCACACAGCAGCCCTCCCTCTGCACCCCAAGCTGCCAACCAGGAGCACCAGTGAACAAATCCCCACAGCTAACCACTGCACTGGCTTGATCTTTCCTTGATCATTTCTTCTCCATCCTCCTTAGATTTCCCTTTCCTTCCCTTCCCTTCAAAATGAGAACTCCTTCCTCTGTCCTTATGTCTCCCTTCTATGCTCCCCCTCTTCTATCTCCGCCGTGTTCCCACCTCCACTCCTCACCATCCCTTAACACCCCTCATCTCCATCTATCTCTTGCACTCCCCCTGCCCTCACCCATCCCCATCTCCTGCAATACTCTCTCCTCTCACCCCAAGGTGCTTTTCAGGAGATAGAGTGCAGGGCACTTGAGCAGGGAAATTCACCTCAGCTTCTGAACTGGGCCGGGAAGATTATCCTCCTAAACGTGAATTGCACACTCAGCCAACAATGTGACTCATGAGACATTTCAGAGTTAGTGCTGGAGGCAACAAGGGCCCTGTCCCTGGCCACCCATTCCACCCCTTGGCTGTGGAGCCAAGGCAGAGGGAGCAGCACCCCTGTGGCTCTGCCTGGTATCAGCAGCCATGAAACTTATGGATGGACAAATGCATTCTAGTGAAGCCTGCAGAGCAGTAACACATCCCTGCAAGCCCAGGGGTCCAGCAGACGTGCCTGGAGGCTGTCAGCTCCCACTGGAGGAAGGATAGTGCTCTCCAGCCTGCAAGCACGCTCCCTGACCCCGGGCTTGGCCCGGACACAAGCACTCATTCAGAACAGAATAGGTGTGGACAAGGCTGACCCCAAGCCAAAACCAAGGAACATGTGAAAGCGGCAGCGAGCAAAGCTCTTGGCTTGCAGAGCTGAGGGCAGGGATGGGGCCGTGTGGTTATGAGCAGACGGAGCTCAGCTGGCTCCTCAATTACAGCTGCTTTATCCCTTGTCTGGATTTGAAACAGCTTCCTGCGATCCCTCCGTGACTCAGTGTCTTGGCATGGAGAAGGCATACCCAAGAGGTTAGCTTCTGAAACCCACCGGGGACGTTTCACCTTCCTAAAATAAAGAGTGGGCAAACCAGTTTCAACCTCCATCCAAAAAATGCACATACACACAAATCTCTCCTTAGAGTGTGTGTGTTGTTGGGTCTCAGCTGGGGTAGATTTTCCTATTTATAATCCTACAGCTGTTTGCTGACTGAATAGCTCTATTTATTATTTGGCATGTTTACCAACCGCCTCAAATACCTTCACTACCTGTAATTGTGGTGCAGCATACATACTATTTGTGTTCAGATTTCTTCATTCAAGTGGGTTGTGCTACTCCCAAGCCCCACACTGCGGTTCGCTGAGGGTATTCATGGTTCAAGGGGATGAGGCTTTGGACTCAAGTGACCCTGAACTGTAGTGGACCTGTGAAGAGATACCTGGGGGAGAAATGGAGTCAAATTTTCAAGGCATTTGTCCATGATGCTCAGGGCTTTGAGATATTCTCTTTGGTTTTCTTAAGAGCAGATCTCCTGAACGTGTTTTCTCCCACCAATGCTCATCTATATTTTTCCATCCCATGTTTTACTGAAACTGGTCAAACCCAAACCATTTATGCTTTCTAGGGCACATGAGCTCTGAGCCAACGGAGAGGAGATGCCTTGAAATGCAGCAGAGCAGAAGCTTGGCGGTATTGTAATGTTTGGGGAACTAATGCACCCCATTTCCCCAGGCACTCTGTAGAGCATCTTCCCTTTGCACAGAGAATGGAGAGCCCTGGAAAAGCTGTCCTGGCAGAACACTTCCAACCTGGACCCAAGGCACTGCTACCATGGACTTTGCTCCCCTCTCCTGCAAAGTGAGCTCAGGGATCTGCCTGTGTTGCCCTACCCTGAGAGCCGTCGGGATATTCCCACCCTCCTTTGTCACCCTGCTGGCATCTTGATGGCTTGCTGCTCTGGTGACCTGCCACCCTCCAGCCTTCCTCCCACCAGTGCTAAATGTCCCACCCACCCTCCATTCAGACCAAGAGAAACAGCACTGCTGCACTTCCCTGCACCACACAGGGATCCTTTAATTGTGCGACATTTGCCTGGAGAGGTCCATTGCTCAGGAAGGACCCTCTGCTTCTTTTCACCTGAGGTCTGGGCAGCGCCTCCTGTAATCATGAGGATCCTGGTGGGAACAGGCAGAGACAGGAATGGGGTTTTAATAAAGCAAACTGAGGGGTTCCTGGAGGAATAAAACCACTCCAGACTGTGCCAAAGTACATCTAAATCTGTTCATCCATGTATCTGCAGCAGGCAGTGCCCTTTGTGGACCAAGGAGGCTGAATCCCCACCCAACCTCACTATCAGAGGCCAGCTTCTCCAAGAGACACCCACCCTTCACTGCTCTGCCCTAGGCTGCTTTTACCTGGCTCTTCCAGGGGAAGAGATTAGTTAGGGGATCCAGGTCTCCAAACCAGGCCTTGCACCTCAGGTCATCTCAGAGCATCAGCAGTCACTCTGGGACACAGCCCTGGGCCAGCCACCCCGCTGCGGCGTGAGCTGCAGCCACATTAACACCGAGCATCAATGACCGCTTGTGCCAGCCCCAGCCAGGGCTGCGATTCACTTAACAGGAGCTGTAAAGCTGCCACCTGGGCAGCGGCTCTCCCGCTCTGGGTGATGCCGGTGTCAAAGGTGCAAGAGCCAGCTGGAGTCGGGCCAGGTCTATATTTAACCTTGCCTATCAATACAAATAAAGGGGCTGTATCATGAGCGAGCAATGGGCGCACCACAGACATTACCGAACCTCCCCAAAATAAACCCCTGCCCGAGTGAAGGGAGCCAGGTTGTTCCTGGAGAGCGTCCGCATGCAGCAGGGCGGTGACGGGGCAGCCCCTTTCCAGCAGCTGCTCCGCATCAGCAGCTCCTTGTCCCTCTGTTTCCTTGGTTTTGCTCCAAAATGCCCAAGCACCTCAATATACCCCCAGCACTAAATCAGCCTTGAGAGAGGTCCGTAGGAGCAAATCCTCTGCCTTCAGAGTGGGAAAACTCAGTGGATGCCATAGACCCATGAATCCCAGCCTGGATTGGGTTGGAAGGGACCTCAAAGCCCATCCAGTTCCAACCCCTGCCACGGGCAGGGACACCTTCCACTGGAGCAGGGCGCTCCAAGCCCCGTCCAACCTGGCCTTGCGCGCTGCCGGGGACGGGGCTGAGGTACCCGCAGCCCTTCCCACCCCGTTGTTAGCGGCCTGGCCCCCGTTACCCTCCCTGAGCCCCCACTGCCCACCGCGGGGGCAGCGACGGAGCCCCCACGCCGCGGCCCCGTCCTCCCCAGCCCGCACTACAACTCCCATCGGGCAGCGCGGCGGAAGCGGCTGTGACGCGCGGGGGGGGGGGGGCCGCGCAGCACGCGGCGCCCGGAGGCCGCGCCATGGCGGCGGACAGGCGCGGGGCCCTGGAGCTGCTCGCCCTCATCCACCAGCACCTGCTCCGCGGCGGGTTCGCGCGGGCGGCCCGGGAGCTGCAGGCGCAGACCGGGCAGGTAACCTGCACCGCGGGCACCGCGCCGGGGGAAGCGGGGGTGAGGGGGGTAACGACCTTAGGAGGGCCTGGGCCCCCCCTTCCTCCCTCACCGGGCCCGCTCTGCTCCCTCACTGCGGAGGCCGGGCGCGCCCTGGGCCCTCAGCTCTGTGCCGCTTCCCGCTGCTCCACGCTGGACCCACGTGTAGTGCCGGCCGCGAGTGGCTTCCGGGGAGAAGGGCTGGGGCCGGCAGCCGCGCAGTTAAAGCCGTCCCGAACACGTGTTGGGCAGGGGGGGGAGGCGGCTTCCGGAGCGGCGGGACGGGCCGCTGGCGGGGAGCGGGGTGTTACTGCGGGGGGAGGACATGGTTCTGTTGTCCCGGGGATGCTGGAGGGGCCGCTGCTGTCTGCGCTGCTGTCGGGTGTCGTCCTGACCCGGGGCTGGTGCTTGACTCGTGTTCCCTCTGCTTTCACAGAAGCTGCTCCCTTCCCTCTCGGCCTCTCTCGAGGACATCTTTACCCACTGGGCAAAGTAAGCCGAAGGGGGAAATGCCTATGGAATAAATTCCAGGCTGTGTTAACATCCAGACTGCATGGCATGTGTGAGCTCTGTCCGCTAGAATTTGCTGTTGTCAGAGTATTTCTGATGATAACCGTGCTCAGCAGTCTGAGCTTGGGGATAAGCTGTTGCACTCTAGTTTTGGGCAGCTGATGCTGTTATTGCTGGTTGAGGTTAATACTGGAGTATTGCGGGGCTCAGAATCATGCCTTACTGGCAGAAATCTTTCCCCCAGTTCTGTTTCACTTTCGTTTTAAAGCCACGTGCTTTGCAGGAATGTGGACCCAAGAGCAGGGAATTAGAGCAGGTGCTGAAATGCCAAAGTTCTTACAGGATCCTAAACCTTGGCATAGATCATGTATCGACTGACTCAGAAGAAGTCTCTTGGTTTCAAGTCCTTACGTGTTCAGCCCAGCACCTTGCTGTGTAGGTATTCCAGTGAGTACCCCATGTGAAGGTCTGCAGCACCTCCCCTGTGGAGTGCAGTGGCGTTTGCACCCACCCTGTGCACCACTGGCTTTGGTCTGACACTGGTGGCAGCCACAGAACTGGGTTATCTGGAGCTGGGCTTCTGTGCCTGTCCTGAAGAGCGCTGGAGTGAAGATGCTCCTCAGAGTAGCCATGGCAGCAGCCTCAGGAAGCGAGTGTTTGCTTCCAAGATGTTTTTGCTAGAGCACCTCATGTCTTGGTGCAGCCCCAGCTCTTGTGTCTCTGTGGTTTTGTTGAGCAGGAGAAGAACTTGAACTAGGTGAGGATGTAGCAGTGTAGAAACAGGCTTGCAGTGCCTCCCTCTAACAAGTGCCTTGGGGTACTGCTGTTTGTCCCCATGCAGTATCCCTGAGCCCTTCGTCACTCACAACAGATTCTCACATTAGCCCCTGTTGTGTTATCAGCTGCTGCTGAACCAGGAAGGGTTTGTAGGGCCAGAGCTGCCTGTGTGGCTTGCCCTGTTCTTTTAAATTGTTAGAGTGGTGCACAGGACTTTGTAACAGCAAATGTGCCTTTGGCTTTGCCTGCTTACAAAAACCTTGCTGTTACAGTTCTGCTACTAAATCACTCTAATAAGCACAATCTTTCCTGGCCAAATTGTTAAACTAATCTTGCTTCTAAATCAGATGAACAAATAAAATAAGGCTTTTACAGCCTTCAGACTCACTTCTGGCCTTGTGGCATACCAAGACCTGTTTGGCGCTCATTGTCCTAACCCTGGGATTACACTTACTGTCTGTCTGGCTGTAGCTGCCTCCTGGAGAAGGAATTTGTCCTGTAGGATGCTTTTGCTCTGTGGTGAGAGCCAGCCTGACCATACACATTTTTACTTCTCTGATGAAGTGTGAAAGAGTCCGCTTAGGACACAGGAGAAGACATGTACAGTATCTCTTCTGAGTATTGCAGGGGATATGTTGCTCTCGGGAGTTGCCTGAGGAAGGCTGGAGTTGTTCCTTGCAGATTAGAGAAGTATTTCTGCCACCCCTTTAGGAGCTGTAGAGGAATGACACTGATTGTCCTTAGGCTGGAGCCTGACCCAAGAGTAGGTGAATAATTGTATTTTATTCTTTTTAAGACCCTTTTTTTCCCCATTCTGATACAAATTCTGTTCCTTCAGAACTCCCTCAAATTCCAGGAGGAGAAAGCTGAGTGATGATGAAGCAGCCGTCCCAGAAAAGATCAGAGTTCCTGATCCCGTGAGCAGCTCTGAGAGCTCAGACAAAGAAGAGGATGAGAAAGAGAAGGCAAAAGCTGCAAATGGTAGGAACGTTTCACCTCCCTGGAACTGACAGAGTGCGATCAGAGGCTTGTTATAAAGTGGTGGCTATTCCCTTATGTTTAACTAGCTTAGCTCCTCCTTCTCATGTGGAGTTTCTGAGAGCACAGATGTCTGCTGGAGCTAGAAGAAATTTGTTGCAATTCATTGGGGAGGGATGGGTGTTGTTGCTTGGATGAAGCCTTGGGAACCTAATGCTGCCCACTGTGGGGCACCTTCTTGTTGGTCTCAGGTGCGTGTGGGCCGGGAAAGGCAGGCCTGATTCATGGATGAAGGAAGAACTTGCTAGTTGGAAAGCCTCTGTCTTGAGGTTGGAATAGATCCCTGGTGTAGCTGATGTGGCTTGTGCAGAGTGACAAAACCCCATGTACCTGATGTGTTTTGGCTGGGTCTCATCTGCTGTAGACCAGCCCTTGGGAACATTCAGATCTGGGCAGGTTCCTTATCTTGGTGGTGGGAAGGATGGAGTGGAGGAGAGAAGCACTTGCCCGTTGCAAGGACAGTGGTGGTGGTGTTGGGGCAGGTGTGGAGATGGGACCCTGCCCTCCCTGCAAACCAGAGGCCATCCTGATGCGAGAGGTGCACTCACAGGATGTCTCTGTGGCTCTCTCCCATTCAGCAGTCGGCCTTCCCCTGGCCACCAACTCGGGAGTGAATGTAGAAAGCAGTGAAGAGGATGACTCCTCATCAGAAGAGGAGACACCAGCTGGAAAAGGTGCAGTTGTGGTAAGGCAATTCTTTTGGCTTTGAAGGCTGATAGTACTCTGGGGTCAGGACCGTCCCAGGCTCATTAGGATGTGTAGAATTGTGGGCTGGAATTCATATTTAATTGACCCTCCTATGCTGCCATAATCCTTCTATTAGATCTGTCCCCCAGATGCTTCCCTAAAGAGCTCTATGGCTTACGTGGCTGCCAGGTTGTTCTTTAAGATATGTTGCATCCAACTTTGCCCCTCATCTGTCTACAGGCTTCTAATTTCTTTTGTTCCCTGTAGGTGCCACCAGCTGTGGTGAGTGGCAAAGCTGCCACCAACTCCCTGCACTCTCCGAACGTACCCACTGCCCCGGCAGGCAAAGCAGCTGTGCCCTCTGCTGCAGACAGAACTGTGGTCTCAAATAGGCAGCAGCCCAATGCACCAGCTGCAGCAGCATCTCCAGCCAAGGCTGGGCAGAAACTGCCTGGTCCTGGGAAGTCTGGACATGCCACAACAGCCACGACCACAGTAGGTCAAAG
Source organism: Myiopsitta monachus (assembly GCA_017639245.1). Taxonomy (NCBI): domain Eukaryota; kingdom Metazoa; phylum Chordata; class Aves; order Psittaciformes; family Psittacidae; genus Myiopsitta; species Myiopsitta monachus. Next base: position 27,771,272 of record CM029917.1, read on the forward strand.
CAAAGCACCGGTATTGACCAAAGCATCAGAAAGCTCCAGCAGCAGCTCCTCGTCAGAGAGTGATGAGGAAAAAGTGACACCGACTGCAAAGGGCCCAGCTCCCAGAGTGGGTAAGGAGCCAGAGGAGTGTGGTAGATGCATGTGTGCTCCAGCTCCAACATGGAATCAGGTCTGAGCTGTGCTTTCAGCTTGTGCCTTTCAGCTCCCGTGCTGGAAAGCTCAGAGCAATGCTTGCTCCTAGGGGAGGCTGTGAGAATACTGCAGAAGAGCCAGCTCCGGAGCTCTGTGGGATGAAGCCAGCGTGCCTGCTCCCATTTCAAGCAGCAGATTCTGTGCTGAGATGTCTGTCTGGCAGAACCCAGCACTATGGGGTTGGAGATAAAAGCATAGCGTATCTGGAGGAGATGCAGTACTAACACTGCAGATGCTTTGAGCTTTTTGGAAGGGCACTGCAGCATCTTCTCTTTATATTCCCACTTGTAAAGTGATTTGGTTTCAGTTTTGAGGTCTTTAGGGAAATCTTTTACTGCTTTGAAGCGTGTGTGTTGGGAGAAGCTCTGATAATGGTCCTTCTCTTGTCTCTTTTCCAGAGGAGCTCCAGCCATGCTAGGTACCTCAGCAGGGAGCTGAGTGCGGCTGGGCAGCTCCTGTAGGGTCAGAGGATGGCCAGGAAGGATTTCCCATCTCTGCCTGCACTGAGGGGAGGTGTTTGTGGGCCAGTGTTTGCCTGGAGGAGCTGTTCCCAGCAGGCCACTGATGCTTTCAGCAGGGCTAGGCCCTCTTCCCCTTAGTTCTGTCTGTGTCTTGTTTTGTTTTCCTGACTTCAAAAGCCACATTAGCATCATGCTTGGGGAGCTCAGAGCAGGCAGCAGCTGTGACATCTCCTTGCTTGTGTTTCAGAGGCAAAGCAGACAGCTGGGGCTGCTGAGAGTAGCAGTGAGGAATCGAGTGATGAGACATCCTCTGAGGAGGAGCTTGCAACTCCAGTGGTCCAGGTAACGTCTCTAGGCCAGGTTCCTTGTCTCCAGGAAATTGCTTCCCTTCCCTTGAAGTAGAGAGGAAATGCTGCAATGCTGTATTCTGACAGCACCCCTTTCCCTGGGTGTGAGATCTCCAAAGCCAAAGAAACATGCTGTGTGGCTGAGAGTCCCACTAACCCTTGCCAGCATCAACCATTCCATCCCCGTTCCTTTTAGTGCCTGAAGTTGAGGGAGATCGCTTGGTCTGTAGGAGGTGATTGGTGTGCAACTCCACAGATACAGTCAGGCAATCCATGGAGAAAGTAGTTTGCTTCAGATACACCCCAGGCTGTGGATCTGGACAAGCCTGTCCTGGTCAAATTAGCAAGGTAGCCTTTAAACAGATTCCATGCAGTTACAGCTCTCTATGGGTTCCTTCTGAGATGTTAACTGGTTGTGATTCCCTTTTGTTCCCCTTGTTCCCAGGCAAAAATGGCTGTGAAAACAGTGCCGGTTAATGCAGGGCCTGTGAAAACTGTACCAGCTACTCCAGCATCCCTCAAGAGGGATGCAGTGAGGCAGACAGCAGTGGCACCAACCCAGGCCAAACCTGCACCCACAACGGTTCCTACAACGGTTCCTGGGGCTGCAAAGCCTGATGACACATCAGAGAGCAGCGACTCATCAGACAGTGAAGATGAGGAACGTCCATCAGTAACCCAGGTGCGCCTGTCTGAGCTCTTTTCTCTCCTTGTATGCCCCTCCAGGGCCAGGAATTACAGTGAAAAGGAATTGTAAATGCATATAGTGTGTAGCAAGAGCACACTTGGGGGTGGGAGGCAAGAAGCAGGGGTGTTTAAAGGCTCCTTGATGTCTTTGCTCTGAGTTCTATTCAAGCCATTGTTCCCTTCTTAAAAATAATAACAAAAAAAATCCAACAGTACTTTTAAATAAAAAAGCCACAGCAATTCTTTTCCCACCTGAAGAGGCAAATTGTTATGCTTGAATTTGCCTCCCAGCTGTAAATTGCAATAAATAGTGTCTAATTTGTCAAACTGAAGCACAGCTCAGCTTCCCCACTGTGGAGAGTGCAAAGTGCCGCAATGCACCTCACTGGAGGGGACTGGTAGTATCACAGGCTAATGGAGAATTCCTTCTCTTGCTTTCTCATCTTGGGAGACTATCCCCACATAGCTAGATGAAAGGATGCCTTGTGTCCTGCCAGTTGCTAATCTTCCTTTAACATTCACTTATCCCAGGGGGCTCTGAAATCTCTTCCCTTGATTACAGGGTGAGCAAAATGAATTACGCTGCTGTGATATTTGCCTTCTTTCACTGTTGTTGTCTTGTCCAGACAAAGCCACCTCCAAAATCCTCCCAGGCCGTCCCATCCCCAGTGAAACCTCCACCAGCAGCATCGCTCTCCAGCAAAGCAGCTCCAGCAAAAACACTTCCTGTCTCCCAAGGGAAGCCAGCACCAAAGCCAGCAGTGTCAAAGCAGGCCAAAACCGCACCGGGAAGGACTGCTGAAAGTGCAAAGCCAGTGGAGAGCTCTGACTCCTCAGGCAGCGAAGAGGAGGATCATTCTGTGCCTGTCAGCCAGAAGGTAGGTAATACTGTGTTCAACTCAGTGCCAAGGGATGGGATATGCAAAAAAATTGTTTATCCCTTAAAGTGATGCTACTGATCTCCTTGAAACACCAGCAGCCTGTTGTATCTCTGTCCCTCGGAGAGGAAGTTCTTTCTTTCTACTTGGAAACGGGGGGGGGGGGAGTAACCTTTTTGATACCAACTGTTTCACTCATGCTTTGCCCCTCAGAATGCCCCTCTGTAACCCTTGTGTGGGGGGTCACCCACAGCTTGGTCTTGGCTCTCCTGTGAGGATTTGTTTAGGACCTCTCTTGAGAGACAGACCATGAACTTAGTCTGGACTCTGGTGGCTGAACTCATAAAGAAGCAAATCCCTTTCTGAGAGCACCCTCAGGCATGTTGTACAGAGGCCCGCATTGACTCTGAGGCTTGCAGGGCCCTGCAGAAACTGCCCTGGGAGCAGCATTTTGGAGATGGCAGCTGTTATGTGCAAGGGAGGAAGGGAAGCCGGGGGCAGAGGCTCACGTGTCCTAGCAAGGAGGCTCTTTGTCACCACATCCTTTCACTATTGACAGGCAGGAGTCAGAGAGGCTCTGCAGTTTTGTCTTCATAGCCTTGGTCTGCTAAGGTGGGTGGAGGGGGATGGATCTCTAACAGTTGGCTCTGTGCTGCTCTCTTCCTGCGTGATTCTATGTGAAGATTCACTTCTGGGTGGCAGGAGCAGCTATTCTCATACCTGTGCCATGGAGTCCTGCTGCAAGACTATCAAGACTCATCCATGTTAGAGTTCTAGGTGAAGGATGTGCTGGAATAGGTTTGTTTCTCCCAGGTGTTGATTGGAAGCTGGCAGCAGCAAGTAGCTGTCTTGTCAATGGTTATTTAACCACTTCAGCATCTTCCCTCTTGCAGACTGGTGATTACCTCTCAGCAGCCACAGTCAGCAAGGAAGAGCTTGTCATCGAGGAAGCTCTATTTTTGCTAAACAGGCTGTTTCTTCACATATAAGTAGCCTACAGGCAGAGACCACGAGTGAAGCCTGAAGATAAACCATTAGGCTTAGCTGTGTCCACAGTCCTGTCCTCCTAGTCAAACTCTTCTTAGCTCATCCGCACCATCTGCTACTTGGGCATATGCTAACCACTGACTTACTGTATCCTGTAACTTCCTCTGGCTTCTGTGCAAGATCCAAACAGATACAGAGCGTTGGAAGCTGCTTCATCTTTCCCTGTGGGGGTGGATTAGCACAATTAAAATGAACATCATGCTTAAATTGAACTGCTTAATTGGTATGTTTACCCCTGAAGATTCAGGAATATTTAGTCAAAGAAGTTGACAAGGTGTTTGCTTATTTGGGGATGGGGAAGGATGGTGATGGGGCACAGTCTATATTGATCTTAAAGATGCTGTGAACTGCTTTCTTTTGGAACTGCTGATTCTGCTCTGCTTCCTCTTTCCTGGATGTTTTGGATCAAAGATGGCACTCAAGTCCTCTATGGACAGGCTTCAGCTTCTGCTCGCCAGGACTGGGCATGAGATGCACATGTGTGTTTGGCACCTGTATCTTTCTTTAGCATCCCAGCAAAACCCGTGTGGGCTGCACTGGTGGAAGCTGTGCCTGCAAGTCTTTATCTTGGACCACAGGCCAAATCTCCCACCAGGTGGAGAGGCTGTTTCCCTTCCTGAGCCCTGTCCTTGCTCCTGTGCAGATGACAGTTGTACGTCTGCTGTGTTGTGACACACCTGAGATACTGGTCCTGGTGCTGATACACTGGTGGTGCACAGGCAGCAATGGAGTGTGATTATTACAGTGTGCTCAGAGCACGCGGCTCAGTGTTGTTTCCCCTCTTGTCATGCAGCACTTCATGATGCAAATGGACCCAGTGGAGTGGCAGATGGGTTGTGCGGGCTCTGAGTCACCGCACTGAGCCACAGGCAGCTCAGGGGGCTGGAGAGGGAGCAGGAAAAATGATTTCCTCATGATTTTCCTTCTCCCTGAGTTACTTCATTACCTGTGGCTCTTAAGTTGTCTGCCTGTGGCATCTGCTCCCTGGGCTCAAACTTAAACAGATTTAGGTTGGGTTTAAGGAAGAATTTCTTCCCTGTGAGGGTGCTGAGGCGCTGGCACAGGGTGCCCAGAGAAGCTGTGGCTGCCCCATCCCTGGCAGTGTTCAAGGCCAGGTTGGACGGGGCTTGGAGCAACCTGCTCTAGTGGAAGGTGTCCCTGCCATGCTGGGGGTTGGAGCTGAATGAGCTTTAAGGTCCCCTCCAACACAAATTCTATGAACTCAGCCATGCTGCTGGCTGTAGTGGATGGGAACCCAGCTGAGAGCTGATTCCCACTCATGACTGAGAGACAAAACAGAGTATGTTTTTGTCAGTGTGTTCAGTAGAGTATATATATGTGTATGGAAAGAGGCAGGAAAACATAAGGGTGCAGTTGTCTTCTGACCTTCATACTTGACAACAGGGAGATCATGAGAAACTGCCCAGCCCCATGAGTAAATGAGCTGGCATAAAGCCGACTGTTTTTCTGAGGGTGTAAAAGCGGGATCCTCTTGTAGCCGAATCCAGAGCCTCACCTATGGGTGGATGCACCGCGTGGGAATTTTCTGGTACCTGAGACTCCTGGCATCAGCTGCAACAGGGCTTCCCAGCTTGAAGTGTGGGCCTGGGTGATGATTTGGTGGTAATTGGTGATGTATTTCTTCTTAATCTCTGTTCTCTCTATGCAGTAATGATTTGATGCATTGCTAATTTTCCTCTGTGCTTTATTTATATCTTTCTGATTTGCTTTATTGTCCTTACTTGCTACATATAGAGAGGTAGATACTTGATTCACTTTAGTGTGCTTGTCTGCTTTAGTGTGCTTGTCTATTAAACTGTGCATGTTACACGGTGAGTGTGTGGTGGTTTTGTTGATGCCCGTCAGCATGTCACTGGCCTAATCCCACCTGGGGCCATGCCGTAGGACATGACGGCTGTCACCCATCTGGCAGTGACCCAGATGAGGTGGATGGAGGGACCTTGGCCTCCCTCCAGGAAGATCTGAGCAGTCCCAAGGCTGTGTAAAGCTCATGATGGTTTCTCTGTGGATGCTGTTACGTTCTTTCTGTGTCAGGATGCCTCTGTACAGCAGCTCTTTCACAATCTCTTGCTAAGTTAGGAGATGAAGCAGCCCTTGTTCCTTGCATCCAGGTAGAGAGAGAATTCAATCCCATTGCTACGAAGGTCTTAAAAGTGAGTGAGTGGGCTCTGATCTCTATACGCTTCTCCCTTGTACAGAAGTGCTTGGGACGAGAGGGATGGAAGCTCGAGCATTTGAATTTGTGTGTCTGCTTCAAGTAGTTCTCTCTCTTTGGCACTGCAGATCTGGCCTCTCTCCTGGAGCTAGTGACTCACTGGTATCAAAACAAAACAGACAAGTGAGGTTTGCAATCCCCCCCCCCCCCAAAGTGCTAGTGGAGGTTTCTGTTTCTCTAAGCAGAGTCAAAATGTGCTTGGCTTGTTCGGAGAGCTGTTCTGTAATGGGGTAAACATGCAGATGCAGTTGTCTGTTTAGTGTTTGGCTTGGAGATGATAAACACTGCCCCAGTGGCAGCCTTTGGTAGGGCTGTGCCAGGAAGCACGGGAAGATCTGTCCTCCCGGGAAGCTGCTTGGCTGGTGCTCTCAGATACTGGCCAGGAGCAGCCCCCGGCTGAGCTGGCACTGCTGAAGTGCTCCTGGACCTCTGCTGTGGGCTGGGAGGATATGTCTTTGTCGGGAGAGGGGGTGGCAAGGGCCATGCAGCCAGGCAGGAGTCTCTCACCTCGCGGGAGTGTCGTGGCTGGAGGTGGAGCATTGGAGCAAGCTGCCATCATATGTGGGTTGGATGGGGTCTGCCTGCCCTGGCAAGCATGGTGTACTCTTTGGCAGAGCAGCCCAGAGATGAGCCATGAGTGGAGTAAACTGAGTGGGTGCAGAGCACTGCTTGAATATCAGCGGTGGTGAAGTTCGCAGATCCCTCTGCCACCACCAGTCCGCAGCAGTATGCAGGAGGGGGTGTCTGCAGCCTTTGGCCCAAGCCAAAGGAGGAGCTGGGAACAGATCCTCTCACCTGGCGATTGTGTATCTTGTGCTTTGATAGTCGTGGCTTAGCACTGACACACTGCTTGAGGCACTGGCTCGTGGCCTGTTCTGGGACATCACAGTGTTGATGACTGCTATAGAAAGGTACAGCCCAAGTGAGCTGCAGGGTTTTGTTGTCTGGAGATGTCTCAGCTCTTAGGCCTGTTGACAGATCGGTTTCCAAGGTGGATACAGGTCTGTCTCTGCCTGCCCTCTGTGTTCCCAAACGCTTGTCAGCCCTGTGTCTATGCTGAGCTCTCCAGCAGCTCTAGGATGGAGCTTCTCTCATACTGCCTCTTGAATCTTGCAAGTGATTTAGTACAAGACTCCCCAGCTCCCACTAATCTCCAAGCTGGGGGAAGGTCATGCGTAAATAATGATCTTGGGGTTGCAGTGCTTTTCCTGCCTTGAGGCTCCTGTTCAGACAGTGTCTCAGCTTCAATAAGGAATTGGTGTTATGAACCCTGTGTGACCATGAGATAAAACACACTTGGGCTTCCTGTTCAAAAGCATATTGCTAAAGGATGTGCTATGTGTCTTCAGCAGCTCAGTCCAGGCAGTGCTTGTAGCCCTTTCCAATCTTGACAGGCCAGGGGTGGAGTTAGTGTTAGTAACAGCTGTGTTAAGAGTAAAACAAAACCCAACTTGAGCTGAAACTGCATTTAAACTCATGGACAGTACCTGCCCTAATTCCCCATTTCTGGGCCTGTGTCTCTGTTTTTGTTAAGAGGTTAACAGAACAGCCTGGGCCTGTTCCCAACCCGAGCCAGGCTCCTAAAGCAGTGGGAAGCACCTTGAAAAGCCAGGCCTCGGAAAGTGAGAGCAGTGACACTTCTGACAGTGAAGAGGAGTCTCCTGCAGCACAGGCACGGCCTCTGCAAGCTGGTGAGTCCCTGGCAGTGGCCGGGATGCTTCACCTGAATCCCTGTGGGTTTCCTTCTCTCCCCTGCATGATTGGCCCAGCCTGGTGTGATAGCTCCTGCTCTGGTCAGCCATGGAGAGCAACTCTGATGGTGACAGTCTTTTATGCTTTCCTTGCAGTGAAAACCAATGCTGTGCCCCAGCCAACAAGCGTAAAGAAGGCACCAGCTCCAGCAGCAGCCCCAGCCCCTCCACCTACGGAGAGCAGTGATGATTCTAGCCAGGAGTCGGACTCAGAGGAGGAAATAGTGCCCCCTTCTCAGGTAAGGAGTTGCTGACCCAGTGGGTGTGGGTCTCTGGACTTGCAAGGTGGTAGTTGGTGGGTGATGAGAGGTGCAGAGAGGAATCTTCCCGCTGTCTGGATCAGGTTTCCTTGGTGGCATCCCTGGGTCTCACTGACCCGGCTCTGGGCACGTGTCTTGGCTGCAGCTCGCTCGCAGCATGAGGGAGCAGTGGAGGGTGCGAATGTTTGGGCAGGAGCATAAGTAGATGCACAAGGCCAGGCCTCCTTTGGGACTCTGTCCCCTTTGCCCTGCACCAGGGAGTTAGGTTGGAAAAGCAGCCAAATCCTTGCATCAAAGCCTTCTCATGAACTGGGGAGCTCCAAGGGTACCTTCCCGCTGGTTCCTCCCGGTCTCTTGAGGGTGTGGTGTGGCTGGAGCTCTCTAGACTCCCCTCTACAGGACTAGGGAGGCTGGAAGGATCTGCCCTGTAGCAGTAGCACAGGGGCCCTGCTGCCTTTCAGCTGGAGGAGCCAGACTCCTGCCTTGGAGAAGGGAAGTGATTCCATATCTGTGCCAAGGGCACTGCTATGTGCCGAGGGCATTGCTATGTGTCATGGAGCCGATCTCGGCTCTCTCACCAGAATCTCTTCATGTCACATCTTTTTGTGTCTCATGCCAGTCCTGCAGAGCAGTGGCTGAGCTGCCTCGCTGTGAAGCTGTCTTGGGTCTCTCTGCACCTCTGCTGCAGTTTGAGCCTGAGAAAGAAACCACGTGAGGAAGCACTGACTGAGGAATGTGGCTGCCGTTCCTACGTGATGGTGGCTTGGCTGCTGCTCTGAGCCCAGGGCTTAGTGTCCAAGTGCTCTTCTTGTCCTGCACGTGTGTCCCCTGCCTAGCCAGCACCCCGGCTGAGAGATGCGCTCCAGGGAACTTCCCTGTGTTTGCCTGATGCTGTGGCCAGGGGAAGGGCTGCGGGGCAGGCAGCCAGCCTGAGCAGTGCTTGATTAAAGCCTGTTTATAGGACGAAGCCTGTATAAAGTAATGAAATTGCTGTAACTGGAGCTGTGTGCAGGACTGCTGTGAGCTCACGTCGCGGTGACGGCTCTCGGCACGGCAGAGCATTGCCTTCCCTGCTGAAGGCCAGATGTTGTGTGAGGGAAATGTCAGCCCACAAAGGCCCAGCTTGTCAGGGAGCTGGGGAGGAGGGAGGGCTGCTCACGTAGCCCTGCTTGTAGCACAAACCAGGAGGCTGAGCACTCCTTCATAGCTCCTACTCCCTCCTCTGCTGGCATTTGTGTCTTGGACTTGATGTCAGTGTCTGATTTCCATGCCCCTGGCTCTTCTATTTTTAACCCCCCCTTACATTTAGTGTGGAGGTTTCAAGTGTGAGGCAACAAAATTGCTTCTTGTTGATGTGTTCAGTGCAGTCTGTGGCTTGCTTGTGGACCTGAAGGCAGATTTGCCTTGTGGTTGGTGTCTTTGCTTTGTCTCTGTTGCCAATTAATCCTCAGTGTGTGATTTTTAGAGTGTAGCAAACATCCTGGAGTCCAAGTGGCCACTTTACAAAGTAGGGTTTACAAAAGCAGTTTTGCTGATGTTGCAGTGGGTAGGGATCATGTCATGTTTCGCCTGCTTGCCCTGAGGATGAGTGCCTTTAGGGCGCTGAGCTAATGCAACAGCCTTGGTGCTGTGCTGAAAATGATGGAAGGGCTCAGGAGTTAGTGGTGGATTGGTCTCTTTTGTCTCTTTTCCCCTGCAAGTTGTGCTCTGTCCTGATTTTCTTTCTCATCTATTTTAGATTCTGCCCCAGCAGAACATCAAAGCAGCCAAGGTTTCAAGCGCAGGGGCTGCTAAGGCTAATGCCACGCTGCCGCCAGAGAAGGGGATAGAAGCACCTCCTGCCCCTCCAGTTATCAGAGTGTCCCAGAACTCATGTAGCGATTCCTCAGATGAAGAGGTGGTGGCAGAAAAGGTAAGGACAGAGGAGGCTGAAGTGGGGAGCTTCCCTGGGGAGATGGATCTGCTGGAGTCTGAGGCTGGTGCCTTGTCCCCAGCTGAGGGAGTGTGTGTGTGGAGGGTGGGGAAGGGAGTTGCTCTGGTTTAACCGCTGTTATCACACCATCAGGTAAGGCAGATGAGCAGAGGGTAGCCCTGGTACCTTTTGTGTTCCTGCCTCCCAGCTGGCTGGTTGGTTTCTTCCTTCTTTTCTGATAGCAGTGCCCTGTACAGTCAGGAGTTGTCTGCTTTGCCACAGCTGCCTGCTTCATCTCTTGGCAAGGGGAGATGAGAGATTCTTGGGCTGACCTTGGCACAGACTGAAGCGCTATTGCTGAAGAAGGGCCGAAGTGGTCACAGCCCAGAGCAGATGGGTTTTTTCTTGTAGTTGATGGGCATGAGTAGTTATTCCTCATTCCAGATGCATTCCATCTTCCTCTCTCTAGGTCCCCACTGCTTCTAACGTAAAGCAAACAGTTCCTGTGGGAAAAGCTCCCCCAGGCAGTGCTGCCCCACCACAGGCTGCTCCGCCTCTGGGAAGCCTCACGGCCAAGTCAAGGAAGCCAGGCCTGAAGCCAGCGCAGCACACTCGCCTGAACCAGGCTGTGCCACCCACCCAGCTGGAGGAGCCCACGGACAGCAGTTCCTCAGACAGCAGCGATGAGGAGACACCCAAGCAACCCCCCAAGCCTGGTCAGTTCTCCCAAGAAGATGCTCTCAGTGCTGCTGGCCAGGCCAGGGTGGGGACAGTGTTTTGTTACCCTGTGGGAGGTGTGTCACCTTCACATAGTGGTTGGAGAGGGGTTCTTCCTCTCCAGCTTTGTAGGACAGTGCTTTCTTTGGAGGCAGAAGGGCTTTCGGTGGCAGTAACTGTGATGGGAACGTGAGCTCAGCCCCAGGTGGCAGTGCTGGGTTTAATGGGATGAACTCTGCTCCTTCAGCAGGCTCGCTGCAGAAACCAGGAGGGACCCAGACAGCCCACAGCTCCTCCTCGGAGTCCAGTGAGGAGGAGGAGGAGGCAGCAGCATCACAGGTATGGTAGCTGAGCAGGATGGGATCCTTTCAGGTCTTGCAACTGACTCCTAAGAAACACAGAGGACTGAATTCTGAGCCATAGCAAACAGGGTGCTGGGTGGGTTTGCCAGGACAGATATGGGGGCTCCCCAGTGCAGTGCTGTGAGCAGGGCCCTCTTGATGAGTGCAGAGAGGCTTTTGAACCTGGAATGCTTCCCCAGACTGCAGGACCTTGGATCTGGGCTCATGGTGCCTTTCCTGGGGAAAGGGCATGGGAGGAGGTGGTGCCTTGCAAGGGTTAATCCAGGAGAGCTGGTGCACAGTGCCAATAGCAGCAGGATTTCTTTCTCCACATTTATTTGTAACTTAATCTGTGTCCAAGCCATTAAATTCCCTTTGTAAGTAATGTGCGGGGCGTGCAGCACATCTGCAGTGCATTAGCTGTGCATGGGTGCATGCTAATGGCCAGGAGCCTCCCCCAAGCCTCATTTACTAGGCAAGAACAAAGAGGAGAACCTCTGGCCATCAGCTCTTGCTGCTGTCAATTCAGGCAGTGTCTGTCAGTGCTGGCCTCTCTCCTGGCAGCCCTGGTCTCTCTGCAGGGTTGATTGAACAGTGCAGGATCCCTCTGCGGGTGGCCGAAGGTGGGCTCTTCTCTTGGAGCATGGGAGCAATAGCAGCAAGGACAGATCTGAATGTCTGGTGTGTAGGAGGCTGCCCTGCTGTGACTCTTCAGTGTGTCTGTGCTGTTTCAGTCCCTCCTCACAGGCTATTTGGGCCCCTCCAGGACCCCAGCAGTACCCCAGACGCCAAAGACTGTTCCCCTCCAGCCTGTGGGCAAAGCAGGGCAAGGGAAAGCAGCCGTGGCTGCTGCCAACTCCCTCGCCAAGTCCCCTGTGAAAGCAGCCCCAGCCAACAGCTCCAGCAGCGACAGCAGTGACTCCGACACAGACGTGGACCAGGTGGCTACGAACCACAAAGCAGGTGCAGGTGCGTCTCCTTTGGCAAGGGCTGGAATCTGCCTGGCTGAGGAGCAAAGTGGTGCTGGCACAGGAGGGTGACACTGGGACAGAGCCCTGCTCCCGGCATGCCTCCACTGCAGAGCCCAGCAGTGTGGAGTGCTGCTGCCGTCTGCTGGCTTCCCCTGGCCACAGCACAGCCCTCTCTTCCTTGAATGCCCCTCTTGTGAGGCTCTGTGCTGTGTGCCTTGGCCTCTCCCAGTTCTGCTCTAACTGCAGTAATTAATGCAGTTAATGGGAGCAGGTAGGGCTCTCCCTGAAAGTGATACACACTGCATTGGTGTGCTCTGATAGTGGTGGCTTCTATGGAAGGTCCAACAGTCAAAGCTGTTGTGGCTGTTGTCACCCACTTGCCTTGCCAGATACTTGATTTCAGGCTGCAATGCCTTTTCCTGACCCTGCTATAGCAGGATTTGCTTGTGAGGAGGAGAGCCAGATGCTCCTCTTGGCATGCATGCTTCCATCCTCCAATAACCCTGTGGTCTATGTAATGAATGCTCCCTGAGTTGTCTTCTCTCTATTGTCGATGTTTCTGCAGAGAGCAACCCTCCTCCTCTAGGGCAGGAAGCCACAGGAGCCTCCAGCACAGAGAAAGTGGCAAGAAAAATGGAGCCAGGTCATGCCAGCCTCAAGCCTTCCCCAGTCAAGAAAGCCTTGGCTGTAAAAGAGAATGATGTTGGGACAAAAGGTGCACAAATGACCCCAGCATCATCTGCACCATTCTCCGTCCCACAGTCAGAGGAGTCAAGCTTGGGGATCAAAACCGAGATCACTGGGGCCAAAGTTCCTTCAGTGCAAAACCCAGTGGAAGGGCTGGAAGGGAAGAAGAAGAAGAAAAAGGAGAAAAAAGAAAAGAAGGAAAAGAAGCCTTCCTCCAAAGCAGACAAGGCTGGGAAAGCAGCTAAAAGCAAACAGAAAGAGAACAAGAAACAGAAAACGTCTCAGAAGCGGAAACATCCAGGAGAGGATGGGGCTGTTGGGCAGCCCAAGGAGAAGAAGCAGAAAGTGCAAGCTGATGAAGAAGTACCCAAAAAGAAAAAGAAGAAAGTAGCTGATGAGCTGGGGAAGCTGCCAGGCAGCAAGGAAAAGAAAAAAGGAGCTAAGAGTAAGCATCTGGGGCTGCATTTGCTATAGGTTCTTGCATCAGTGAGTAGCACTCACTTTCCCATTAGCTTCCTGCTTGCCTACTTCCCTTTTAGAATCATAGAATTGTTTAGGTTAGAAAAGACCTTTAAGATCATCAGGTCCAACTGTGAACCCAGCACTGCCAAGCCCACCATTAAACCATGTCCCCAAGTGCCACATCTGCACATTATTATTTCTCCTAATATCCAGGCTAAACCTCCCCTGGCTGAACTTGTGGCCATTTCCTCTTGTCCTGTCACTTGTTATCTGGGAGAAGAGACCGACCCCCACCTCACTCCATCCTCCTGTCAGGCACTTGAAGGGAGCGATAAGGTCCCCCCTCTGAGCCTTCTCTTCTCCAGACTGACCCCCCCCAGGTCCCTCAGCCGTTCCCCATCACACTGTGCTTCAGGCCCTGCAGCAGCTCCGGTGCCTTTCTCTGGCCCCGCTCCAGCTCCGGTGCCTTTCTCTGGCCCTGCTCCAGCTCCTCAGTGCCTCTTCTGTGAGGGGCCAGAACTGAACACAGGATTCGAGGTGCAGCCTCACCAGTGCCCAGCACAGGGGGATGATCACTGCCCTGGCTCTGCTGACCGCACTATTTCTGATACAAGCCACGATGCTGCTGGCCTTGTTGGCCACAAGCTGGGTCATATTCAGCCTGCTGTCAGCCAACACCCGCAGGCCCATTTACAATAGGCAGCTTTCCAGCCATGCTTGGCCCACCTAAAGCCAATGCCAGGTTTTTAACACTTCAGTGTTTTTCTGCAGGCTGCTTTGCACCAGGTTTTCACCAGGTCATGTTGCAGACAGCAAGCTGGGTTCTCCTGCCTCTCTGTTCTGGGAGAGGTGTTGCTGGTTGTAAGCCACAAGGGCTGTGTTCTGCCCACTGCACTCCGTGTGGTGCCTTGCTCTGTGTCTGCAATGCAGAACAGCTCTGCTAACCCAGCTCCCTGCCCTGGCTCCTCTCTGGCAACTACCACGCACTAATAGAGAGCTAAGGTGCAGTGTGGCTGGGGATGGCAGGCAGAAGGTCCCGGCCATGCTGTGAGCGTGGCAGAAGCAGCCCAGTGTTCATGTGTGCAGGGTTTCGTGTTAGTCAAAGCATCCTGAACACAGCCCCTTGGTGCCAGCCTCTTTAAAAGATCAGCCTTGAAATCTGTGCTGTCATCTGCTGTGTCATCTACCGCTGTTCCTGCGGGGTGACAGTGCCCCTTCCTGGCCCTGTCTGAGCACTGTCTCTGCTGCAACGTGGTGAGCCGCTCAGTCAAGAGATTTGACTTGGGGCTATTACTGCTGCTTTCAAGTCCCTAGAGAAAGAGGAGGATTGTTCCATCCTCCTGCTCACTGCTCCCAATTAAGAGTGTTTCCTGCCCTTCTTGCCTTCATCTGCTCTGTTATGCTGTTTTCTGCCCTAATGCAAAGGCAGTTTTCTTTTCTTTGCAGTGCAGACTGCATTTGCAAACCAGAGCCCATTTCTTGTTGGATCTTGTAGGCTTGAAAAGACGAAGAGATGCAATGGGTGGGCCAGATCTGCTGGTATTTCTCTTCCACAGAGCCGCAGCCCTTCCTTTTGGAGGAGTCACATTGTCCATCAGCTCTTGTGTGGGCTGTTGCCCTGAGTGAGCTGGGGCCTCTTGGAGCAGTTGTGCTGAGCTGAGCCTTGTGTCCATCTGGTGTTAACAGCTCCCCTTGCTCTGATTTCTGGTCCAGCTGCTCCAGCACTGAAGCGGTTGCTCAGAGGGGGTGGGCAGCAGGAGGTGGAAAGAATGGAATCCTGTGTAATTCTGTGCACACGTGCATGGATGGTGGGATCAAACCACTCTGGGCCAGAGGTGCTGGAGAAGCAGGCCTGGGTGAGCTGCCTTGTACCAGGGCTCTGCTCTCACCCAGTTACTGCTCTGTAAAGCTTGCTCAGGTTTGATCAAACACTTCGTGGAGATGCTCCTACCACTCTGTGCTCCATCTCAGAGGCTCACAATTCCAGAGTCCCTCTCTTAACTGACTTTTCTTTCCTTCTCCCAGAAAAAAAGACCGGAAAAGAAAAGAAAAAGGGGAAAAAGGTGACTTCTGAAGGGGATCCTGTAGCAGATGGCTCTGATGAGTTTCACAAGAAGAAGAAAAAGGTATGTCCAAGACCCCAAAGTGGGGTACCACAGGGAGAGCTGTTCTGAACTGCACTTGTGATGCTCATCCTAATAGCATGCCAGGCTGCAGAGGAACAGAGCCTTGCTGGCAGTGCAGAGGAGGCTGCAGTTAATTGTGGCTATTCTTGAGTCACCCTGACCTTTAGTTGGTTGGGATTGGGGTGGCTCAAAGACAGGCTTGTTCCTGTATTGCTCCCTCAGGAAAGATCCCTTTCCCTAGAAGGGTCAAACCCAAAGGCCATTCTGGTGGCAGAGAATCTGCCCAAGAAAGAAGTGCTGCTCTTCAATTCTTCATCTAGTTTTCAGCAGAAACTGGACCTCTTAAGTTTGGCAGGATACTGCCTTCCATCCCAAGGGCTAGGAAAGGGTACAGAGGGAAACTATATGATATTCTTTGTAGTGGATAGGTCCCTGTAGAGATGGTAGCCAAGAAGCCTCCATGGCTTGTGGCTTTGCTGTGTCCTTTGTGGTGTGATGACACTTATTTTATGCTCTTTTCTTTTTAGAAGAAGAAAGCAGCTGAGCCTGAAGGATTGCGAGAAGGTACATGGCCTGTGGGGACTGTCAGTACCTCGGAATAGCAGTAACCTTGGCCCAGGCTTGGGAAGACAATGTGCCCTCTGAATGCTCACTGAGTCAGCCTGGCCTTAGGTCAGAGGGTCAGAGAGCGCAGCAATGTAAGGAAAGTCACACAGCAGTGTGCTGGCTTCTCAGGATGTGTTTGACCTCAACTCTTTAGCTGCTGAGAACTGGATTTCCAGCCTGGACCTTGCTGTCCTCTGTCATCAGCAGAGATAAGCGGCCTCTGGCGCTGTCTGCCCCTGCTGAGCACAGGGAGCTTGGAAAGTGTTGTGGAATAGATGGTGGTGTTGTAGGCACCTGGAAGTGGACCAGATGACTCTGCCCTCGTTCTGCTCAGCTGTGAGGCTGTTCTCCTCCTCCCCATCCCTAACTCTTAACTCCTCTCCCCAAAGGTACCGCATCCCTGTGATTAAGGATTTATGGGTGAAGATCACACAGCAGAGAGGAAAAGGAAGCTCATGAGGAGAATTCCAGCCTTTTTCTGTTTCTTTTTTTAATAATAATTTATAATTTCTTTTAACTGTGACTGTTAGAGCAGAGCAGTGCAACTTTCTGCCTCCTCCTGCCCTGCTGGGGCCCAGAGACTTGTTTATTGCCCCTCACTCACGATGGCTCGCCTGTTGCACAAGAACTGAACCCAAGGAGGCAGTTTGACCAGAGCAGAGCCAGCTTGCATAAACTGCGTTCCTCCTCGTTGACCTCCCCCCCCACCTCTTCCTCATCACAGAGCTATATTTTTAAGAGAAACTTCTCCCTTTTTCTGTTTCCTCTCCCCTCCTGTGATTTGTGCTGTCCTTTTGCTACTATGGAAGAGAGCTCTTGGGTTTACTTTTTATTCCAACACTGACGGTTGTTGTTTCCATGGAGTTGCACTGAGCAGCTGTGTCCAGCAGTTGCTCTTGGCCAAGACGGTGTCGTTTTATGTGGGTGGTTGGTTTTTTTATGGAATACAGAAATAAAGAAAAGCAGGAGATTCTGCTTCAGCTGCTTCAGGGGGAGGGGGGGGAGCAGGGCCTGGCAGCACTGGGCTCGGCCATCACCCAAGGATGCTGCAGGTACAGTAGCAGAGTCCAGCATCTCTCCAGGTTTGTAGGCATCACTTCATCCCCTGGGAACAAGTGACTCGTGTGAAGATGGGCTGAGAAAGTTGGGGCTGTTAGCCTGGAGAAGAGCAGGCTGCGTGGAGACCTCATAGCAACCTTCCATTATCTGAAGGGGGTCTATAGGGATGCTGGGGAGGGACTCTTCGTTAGGGACTGTAGTGATAGGACAAGGGGTAACGGGTTCAAACTTAAAGAGGGGAAGTTTAGATTGGATATAAGGAAGAAATTCTTTCCTGTAAGGGTGGTGAGGCACTGGAATGGGTTGCCCAGGGAAGTTGTGAATGCTCCATTGCTGGTGGCATTCAAGGCCGGGTTGGACAGAGGCTTGGGTGACATGGCTTAGTGTGAGGGGTCCCTGCCCATGGCAGGGGGGTTGGAACTGGATGATCTTAAGGTCTTTTCCAACCCTAACTATTCTATGACTCTATGACTGCTCTCTGCCTGCTCCTAAGGACAAGAAGGGCTGTTGCTGCTCAGCTTTGAACTGTGTTCTTCTAGCACTGGTTTATACGAGGGTTTTCACTACTGAAGTGTTGCGGGTTGGCACATCACCAAGCCTGCTGCTCCCCTGCATCTTGTATGGGATGTGCCTGATTCCTCACTTTATTCCCAGCCATGGGGTGTAGGAGATGAGCAAAGGGCTTGGAGTCCCCTTGGCTTCCTCCCTCCCAGGCTCTGCTGTGAGGGCAGAGCTCTGCCTGCTGCCCTCATACCCATGCTGAGATGCACCCAAAGGGATGATGCTGGGGTGCAGGAGGACCACAGTGCGCATGGAAATGGAACAACCACTGGGACAGGAACGGGGCAAGGAATGTGGTCAACCCTGGGGGGAGGCACAGACATCCAAGTGTCTTTGACTTGATTTTTATTGAGATTAAACCAACCCAGGACAGTGCCCACGTCGCAGGCGCTGCCCTGTGCGAGGTGCCCACGAGGCTTTCTTATTCAGGAAGTTTAGTGGACATAGTTAGCTTGTAAGGTCATGGATAAAGGAACTATCAGCTCTAGTCAGAAGAATTGGAAGCCACTCTGGCTCCAGGGTCAGCTCCTCTGCCTACTGTTACCCACTGCTGAGGCTGTGCTCCAGCCTGAAGGCACAAGCTGAATGTGAACATGGATCAAAGCCAAGCACTCCACAATAAAATCCTTCTATTCTTGCACTCTAACAGGGCTTCAACCTGCGGGGGTCAGTTAAGAAGCTGGTGGAGGTTGTTTTGCTGCTTTTAATGTTCATTCAGTGTAAGAAAGCATTAGCGGCTCATACTTCAGCAGGGTGAGCTCTGTGCCTGTTGGGCTGCTGTGGGATGCCCATAAGCAAAAGGGAACAGGATTTATGGGTCTGACACCGTTTAAATCATTCTCCAGCCCCCTGTACCCACCTTGGGGGAACACTGTGGCTCCGGCACTGGTGGCAGCTTAGCCCTGCAGCAGGGGAAGGGGCACCCACTGTTAATTGCCTTGGAAAGCAGCGTAAGAGCAGAAATGAAACAGAGCAAAGAGACTAAACATGAGCTGGATGCTGAAGTCTGGACCAGCAACCGTGGCATCCTCTTCTAGTTGACTGTGGGGGAAAGAGGGCAGCGAGTCAGTGAGATGGCTCCAGGACCCCCCCAAAGCTCAGGCTGCTTTTGCTGTGTCTCCATCACAACCTCCATCTCCCCAGCACTGCTTTGGTGCTCTTGGGGGTGGACGTGTATCTCCCATAGCCCCCTGCATCCTCTGCTGCAGCCCCCCGGGCTTTCCCCATCCCAGGACTCACCTTTCTCTGCGCCCAGCCTGAGCATGTCCACCCCGGAGAACATCATCTCCTCCGGCTCCGGGGTGGTGCCGGGGGCAGTGGAGGCAGCAACTGCAGAGGGAGGGCAGGATGTGGGTGCTGGACCCTCTGAGGGCAGTGGGGCAGAGCCTGCACCCACACCATGAGCTGCAAGTTTGGGGGCCATGGGGGGCTGATGGAAGACCTTGACCTCACACCTCAAGCTGCAGCTACCCAAGGAGAGGGCTGGGTTAGGGACCCCTCCAGCCCTAAGGTGCTGGCACCAATGAGGGATGCTCCCTACAGCTTGAGCACTCTCTGCTGTCAGCTCTCCCTATCCTCAACTAAACCAAGGAGCAGCATCCACGCAGGCTGCTCCTTGCTCATCTTCCCCTCCCTGGCCACCTACCCTCGCAGTCCAGCTCTTCCCGTGTAGCAGTGCCCTCAATCCTGGTGCCGTTTTTGTAGGAGCACCAGCAGTAGCCCGTGGAGGCATTGCACTGCTTGGGCAGGTAGTCGCCGTTCTCATCGCACTGCGGCTTGAACAGACCCGGATGCACACCCCCGAAATTGGCCTCTGCCTGGCACTTAGTTAGCACTAGGGGCAACAAGAACAAAGGGGAGATGCTGTGAGGCCCCCCCCCCCTCCCCTTCTGCTGTATGGGGTCTGCAGGAGCTTCTCATCCAGTGCAGTTAAATCCAATTTGGAAGGTGAAGAAGCCCCATCACAGTGACCTAAAGCTCTGGGGCCAGCCAAGGACTGAGGATGTGGGGAGGTGGCTCCAGCGTCTCAGACATTCACTCATCCCAAAAGCCCTACAAGCAGCAGCCCTGTGATATCCCAAGCACCACCAGCCAGAGGCTCCCCATGGAATGAAGAGTCCGTGACTGACTGGCCAATGGATGATGGTTTGGTTGCCTTTGGGAAGCTCCAGGGTGGCACCTACAGGGGGTGGTTGTTCCAAAAGGGCCCGTCCCAACCCTTCCCAGCTCAGCAGCCCCCATCCCTGGTACCTTTCTTTGCTGGGATCTCCTTATGCTCCTCTGGCTTGGGGTTCTTGGCCATTTCAAACAGCAGCCACTTGTGCATCCAGGACTCGAAGGACTGCAATAAGGGGAGCAGCACATTAACCATCACAGGGTGAGAGCTGCGCACCAAGCTCCAGCTCGGACCAAGGAAGATCATGAGCATCACCAGCATCCTTAAGGTGAGAGTAACCCTGGCCTGGCTCGAGCAGGACTGGTGGGGACACCCCAGTCCCTCCACGAAGCAGGGTGCTCCTCAAAGGGGATGAGTAGGGCAGCAGCAAGCACTGACCTGCCAGTCCTCATAAGTCATGGTGCCCTTCAGGCGCTTCAGGTTGTCCATCAGGTTGTCCTTCAGCTCCGGGAACATCTTCCTGGGGTCTGCTTGCTGCAGAGGGACCAACCACAGTGAGATAGGGCAAAGAGGAACGAGGTGTGAGGGCTGCAGCTCTGCTTATATCAGCCACATGGGCACTGCAGGAGGCCAGGAGCTCCCACCAGCTCTGAGCATCCCCAATGGGTCCCCAGACACAGTGAGCTGGAGGCAGAGGGTCCCATCACCTCGTGCAGCAGAGGGGGCAGCTGTGGAGTCGGTAGGGGCACAGGGGACCTTACCAGCAGCAGGTGCTTGACTTGGTCCTCGGTTCTGTTGCTCACCGGGGCCATGGCCTCAGGGGAAAAGGCAAAGGCGCAGCGTGAGCACAAGTGCTGGCATTGAGCCCCAGGGGCAGCGGGCAGCAGCCATGCAGCGCTCAGCATCTCTTACCGTGCTGCCCGCAGAGGGGACCATGGGCAGGACCTTCATGACCATGGGGCTGTTCACCATGGCCATCTTCATCTTGTTCACCGGCTTGGCACCTGCCAAGGGAGGAGCAGCGTGAGGGGCGTCGGGGCCGGCGGTCCCCTCTCCCAACCACCCTCCATCACCACCGCACCGGTGCCGTGGGGTTACGGACCGGCCGGCAGCTTCCTCTGCAGCGCCTCCAGCTGCAGGGTCTGCGAGGTCTTGGTCAGTTTGCTGATCTGCCCGTTCTGCTGGTACACGAAGTAGATGGTGACAGCCTGGCCGACGATCAACAGGGCCACCAGGACGGACAGCGTGGAGAGGGCAGCTCTGCTGCCCAGCACGGACCTGCAGCACACGGAGGCATAGAAGGGATCTTAAAGATGATCCACCCCTCTGCCATGACATGGGGCACACCAGCCCCCAGCAGCAGATGTCCTCACACCTCACCATCACCATCACCTCCCAGGGACTTTGCCACCAGACAAGCATAAACTGCCCCCGCCGCGATGGGCAGAAGTGAAATCTCAGCGTGAAGGTCCCTCCTCCACACTGAGGAACCGAAAATCCCCGCGGGGGGAGAGGGAAGAGGCAGCGGAGGGGCACGGGGGATGCTGGGGCACGGCATCGCTCCGGGCATCGCCTTTCGCAGTGATGGAGCCCCTGAAGCCTTCCTGGTCCCAGGGAGCAGAGGACGGAGCGCACCTCAGCGGCAACGCTTGGTGCGAACAGCGAAGGCGTCGCTGCTGCCGTCGCACCCCACGCCAAGGGAAGGCAAAGCCAAAGCCATGCAGCCGCCTGCCACGCTGCCGGAGCCTGCCCGGGGTGAATGGGGCGCTGCTGGGGTGCAGCAGGGCAGCAGGGAGCCGCCGGTACCCGATGAGGCGCGGGTACCCACGGGCGCTGCCCGGCTGCCGCAGGCAATGTCCGGAACGGGACTCTTCGCCCCGATGTCTGCCTGGCGACTGATGATGTCAGAGCTTCCGTGCTCCTGATTGGTTGGAAGTTTTGGGAGCGCCCCGGGGTGTGGGAGCTGGGGGTGGTTGGGATATGGGGGTGGTTGGGACATGGGGGTGGCCCTACAGAGCTGGTTGGGGTCTGGGTCTGCGCTGTGTCTCTGCCTGCCCCACAGCCGTGCTGTTCCCCTGTCCACCCCATCGCGATGTCCTGTCCCCATCGCCCCAGAGATACAGTGACCCCCCTCAACCCATAGCCCCCCTATGCCCCTGCCCTCCCCACAGCCATGCTCCAGCTCCTTCCACCCCATAGCCACGCCACGACCCCCTTTCTTCCACAGTGCCCCATAGCCACAGCATGACCCCAACTTTCTGCCCCACAGTCACTCCGTGCCCTCCTGGCCCAACTGCCTCGTCCACGGCATGGTCCACCCCACAGCCACGCAGCACCCCCTCTGCCACACATCCCCATCTCTCTGCCCTCCCCATGACCCCCATCTCCCCAAGCCCCCATCCCTTGCCCCCTCGCAGCACCTTTGGGTGCCCCCGACGTTGAGCATGCTGCTGCCGGGGTTGGAGATGAGGTCCCGCTGCTCGTCGGCCATGGCTGCTCCGAGCACCCCGATGCGCAGTGAGCACCCAGAGCACTGCCGCGGGAAATACCCCGGCCCTCACCCTGCCCCGACACCCCCGGGGCGGCAGGAAAAATCCCCATTGGCTGCCGGCGTGTGCATCACTTGTTGCCAGGCAGACCTCAGCTCGGCAGGTCCGCGGTCCACAAATGATGCTGGATGCGGCTGTGAGCCCCGCAGTCACCCCGTGGGACGTCGCTTCCCACCCCATTGCCACTGGTGGGTCATCATGTCCAGCCTGGTGACAACCAGTGCCATGGGCCTGGGGGGCTCTGGGACCCCTGGGTGTGGGCAGGAGGTGGGATATGGGGGACAGGAGGTGGGATGGGGAGCTGGAAGGCAGTGCATGAGGAACGAAGTGGGATGCCTAGTGGGATACCAGAGGTTGAGCAGGACCCTCCATGGGGTCACTTTGTACCCTCTCGGGGGTGGGGGGGCTTGGCCAGCACCTCTCAGGCTGCAGGGGTGATGATTAAAGGACCACCAAGTGTTTTCAAGCCCCTCCCCTTTGCAGCACCCCCCTTGCCCTATCTGCAATGGCTTCAGCGGCTGAACCCCCAAACCCGAGGGAGGAGAAGCAGCCCCTCAAGGTGAGTGATCCTGAAGCATCAGTGCGAGTGTGGCAGTGTGTGCCCATAGCCCACCCCACAGCCCCATTAGTGCTATACGTGCAAGAGGAGCCATTCCACCCCATAATGTTGATTTTTGGTGATTTCATACAGGACCTGGGGCACCCTGGGGCTGACACATCCCCAGTGCCAGCACTGAGCCATAGGGCTTGGCATTCCCAGGCACCCCGTGCACAACACTGGGGCAGTCCCAGTGCCAGGACCCAGTACAACCATGGCCAGGGCTCAGCAGAAGTGAAACCAAGTGTGAAACCAAAAGCAATGGCCCAGACATCACTGGTTACCTGCAACCCTCCACACGGCCCCAGGGCTGGAAAGTGGCTGAGGACAGGGTGAGGACATGGGTGGGTTTCTTCAGCAGCTCCATCCCTTCTCCTGGTCAGTCCTGGATCCATCCATTGGGATGGCACAGCCAGCCCGGCAGTGTGCAGGGAGAGCGGGGTTAAGGAATAACCTAAAAGCAGCCTGCTCTAGTGCAAGGTGTCCCTGCACGTGGCAGGGGTTGGAACTGGATGAGCTTTAAGGCCCCTTCCAACCCAAACCAGTCTGGGATTGTAGGAAAGGCGTTTCCAAGGAGCAAAGCAGGGTACTCCAGCAGATGCCCTGGAGGAGAAGCAGGCACTGGTGGATGATGCTCCTGCTTCCCAGGAGGGAAATCACAGCCTCCACACAGGGGAAGGACTTTGGTGCTCAGTCCCATTCCCATGCAACCCAGCAGGAAAGCCGTGGGGCTCCCAGGGGTGCACAGACCCCCTGCCCAAGGCTGTCCATCAGCCTCACCCCAGGCCACTTCATACCCAGCTTCTGCCCCTACCTGCATTCCTCTGCCGAGGCTGTTTTGAAGATGAGTAACTTATCTGCTGCTTGTGAAGTGATGCTGCATCCAGAAACCATCCCGAGGTGTTAAAAGTAAAGGGGAGGGGAACAAAAGCACATAAACCCCTTCCATAATCTTTTGGCTCTCCCCTTGCTCTCAGCCCATGCTGGTCACAGGGGGATTTGGGGGAATAGGGTTTTCTCTCACAGCCTCAGCCCAGCTCCCCATAAGCCCCCCATGCCGGGGCCATGCCCCAGGCTCACTCCATGACCAGCCTCAGCTCTAAGGGGAACCAAGGGAAGTCTGAACAGGAACCCGGGGAGCGAAACCCTGCAGTGATTTCATGGAGCAGGGCCTGACTCTGAAACCACAAACACAGGCAATAAACTGGCTGAGCCCCCCGAGCCCAGCACCAGATCAGCCCACGCTCTGCACACAGATATCTCCATGGACTGCTTCCGTACTTCCCCTCAACCTTTCTGCACTGCCATGGCATCTAAAGTGGGGTTTAAGTCAGTAAATGGATTTTCCTGGGAAAACACAGATGTTTTCACAAAGCAGCTTCCAGGCTGCTTTATGCCATTCCATAGCCTGCGGCTGCCACCCGCACCGGCACAGACTCAACATCACCGAGGCTTTGTCTCTGTGCACATCCCCTGCTGCCCATGTAAAACCTGACAAGCACCATGAGAGGAGGCTGTGAACCGGCTGATTTTGGGGTGAAAAGCAGCCATCTGGAGCAGTGAGCAGGCTCACGGCTCAGCTCAGACCTGCTCATTCCCCAGGGACCTCAGCCCCAGCCAGCAGAGCAATTATCTCAGGCAGGGAAGCAGAAACAACCCCAGGGGCATTCAGGTGAAGCTGTTTGTAACCAGCCAAGCCTCCATCGTGCAGCTCTCAGCCCATAGATCCTGCCTGGGCTGGTGGCTGGTGAGGATGTTCCCCCCTGCCCATGAGGTGACACCTCAGCAGCACAGGATCAGCCCCTGGGCAATGACTGAGCCACAGGGCTCACCAGAGAACACAGATCAGTCTCCAGGGGTTTATGGGGCTGGGATGCTCTGCATCCCAAACATCCTGCGCCTGCGGTGGGATGAGCATCTCATGATGCAGCTTCTCACCAAATCACACTAGACATCCAGCTGGGAAAGGGCAGGGACCAACAGGAGCCATGAAACCCATCCACACGCTCAGCCAGGAGAGCCTTTCCCTCCAGACAGCCCCAGGACACATCCTGCAGCCGGCTCTGCGCTGGGCTCTCCGGTTTCTCTTCCTCATTCACCAGTTCTCCCTGGGGGTTTCACACGGATGCAGGAAGCTGTTTCAGGTGTCAGGTTGGCTGAGAAATAAAAGCTGGTTTTGGCATTACTCTTGAAGTGAGCCCAGGAAAACCCCTGCCCACAGCACGGTGAGGGTAAGTGGCATGGGCCGGGCTCGCAGCAGCTCAGCCTGGACAGCGGAGCTCCTGCCTCCAAAGGCGAAAGGATAGTAAAGCAAATCCACCTCCCTGTGCTGAGCAAAGTTCCTGCCCTGTGTGAGCCCCAAAAGCCTCCCCAGGGGAGGATGCACCAAGCAAGGGGGTAGGGCTGGGTTCCTCCTGCCCCAGGGCAGACCCGAAGGTCCCATCTGGCTCTTCAACAACCTCCTCTCCAGAGCCAAGCATGGCCAATGCCAGCGCAAGGCTCACCACCACCGGCTGCCAGCCTGAGGTCACTCTGACCCTGTGATGCGGTGGGAACCCACCAGCCAGATGAAAAGCCACTTCTCATCCCACTGAGCAGACACCTTCCCATTTCCATGCCCGTCCTTGAAAAGAGCCTGGATAAACCCTGGGGTGTCTGTGCTCTGCCTTGTGGGCAGCAGGAGATGGAGCTGAGCAGGAACCATCTCAAACTGCACCCAGAGGCAAGCAGGGTCTGTTAAACTCGTACCAACCTGTACTGGATGTTATATTCCTGTAGAGCCTTCCCAAAGGTACCCTGCGAAGCAGCCGCATGAATGTCACTAGGGACAAAGTAACACACACCAGAACAGCAGCAGGTTTCACTGGAAGAGTGTATATAACACTACTGCCTGGAGGTGTTAGCAACCAGCATCCTGCTCTCCTACCCTGCTCCCTCCTCAGCTCTGCATTGGCTTCGCCCCTGCTGGCTTCTTGTTTTCAGCACCTTCTCCACAGAGCTCAAGGAACACTTTAAGTACAGGAAAAGAGCAATTTGAATGGGAAATAGCACACTTTTAGGACAGTAAGGGAAGTTTCCTCTCAAGTTTTCCATGGCCACATCTGAAAGTACAAATAAAACACTGGCTGCACCAAGGGAAATGCTGGCTTAGGAGCATGTGTCCAGGCAGATTTTTTTCCACAGAAAAGGGAAGTCATGCATTAAACAAGAGTTTGCAGAAACCCCAGTAGCAGTTAGCTTGCTTGCTCGCTCACAAGCCCAGCTTTCTTTTCCACAGCAAGGACACCTCAAGGAGATCATGACTCACCTCGAAACCACGAGCATCCAAGTAGTTCTCCCTGTGAAGACCGAGGCACACCATGGCTTCAGATCAGACAGCCTGGTTTCCTCCGCTGTGGAACTCATCCCCTTTCACCATGCCAGAGCTGGGGCTCAGCAAGTGAAGACCAAGCTTGACAGGAGCAACACACCCTGGATCCAACCCAGGCACCAGAACAGAGACTGCTTTGAGTGCGGAGCACCTCCACCACCACCATCAGCTACAGCACCCTTCCTGTGAGGGGAGGGAGGCTCAGGAGGAGCAGGCAGACAAAGGAATCCCCTCTAAAGCATTTGGAGATGCAAAGGTGTGGGAAGGAGCCCACATGAAAGCGATGAGGTCCTCAAGCCCTGGGATCATAGAATGGTTGTGTTGGAAGGAAACTTAAAAGTTCATCCAGCTCCAATCCATGGAACAGTGGCAGGGACACCTTCCACTAGAGTAGGCTGCTTCAAACCCCGTCCAACCTGGCCTTGAGCACTGCCAGGGATGGGGCAGCCACAGCTTCGCTGGGCACCCTGTGCCAGCACCTCAGCACCCTCACAGGGAGGATCTGAGGGGATACTTTGTCCAAGAGCCCAGGCCATCAGTACACTGCCTGCCAGCTTCACTTCACAGGTCACACATCATGTATAAAACTGCTCCTATTTGCCATGTAACTGCTAAGAATCCTGAAGTTTTTCAACCAATTCTGATAAATACCCATCATTTAAACCTGACCACAAGTATTCCTGCACAAACATTTCTCCAGCTCCACATGAGCTCACTCGTTGCCAAGAGACCACAACCGAGGAGGCAAAGCTGGATGAGCTATAGCTGCCTTGACACAAACCTGACCTACAGCACATTGCACTGAGATTGGGATTCATGACCAAACGAGTGCTGCTCTGTACAAGGGTTGACCTCACTATTGCACAGGAGAAATTCTGACAGTGTCATCCCTCCCTCAAGCTGTAGAAGCCACAGCTATTTTAACCACAGACACACAGAACCCACCAATCTCAGTCTGCAGTTCTCAAGTATCGTATGCCCATGTCTAAGATTTTACCACATCTGAAGAAGCGACAGGAACAGGAGCAGTTTCAAAGCCTGGAGAGCTAGAATATTGGTGAAGGTGGATCTGGGCACTTATTCCAGGTGATGGCAGCCCATTGCATGGAAGCAAACAGCAGTGCCTAAGAAGTAAGGAGTCATTTTCTTAAATACCGCTGGAAGTATAAATACACAAACAGAGCAACCAAGGGAGCTGTAATTCCAGTGCTTTTAGAAGCTTTCCATGTATAATCAAGAGCACCTCCTCAGCAGCACTAACCACTCGAGCCAAACCAGCCCAGCCCCAAGAGCATGAGCTATTAGTGCACGTAATTAAACTGAAGCCACTCAGCTTCTGAGCACGCCTCAATAAGAAACAGACAGTGGAGAAGAGGTTTAAAAGAGAGCTTTAATAAGCAAAGGTGCAGCACTGTTCACAGACGACGTCCACGGCGACCACCCTTCCTGCGAGTGCTGTCAGAGGGGATGGGGGTGACATCCTCTGCAGGGAGAAGAAACAAAGAACCACACTATTATCTTCCAGAGGTACCTCAAGAAACCAACTGGGCACAGCAGAGCCACCCAACCCCACCACACCCCCTGTGACCTGGTTTCAGCTGGGTTATTTTACTTAATTTCAATTACTAAACTGTTCTTATCTTAACCCATGGGGTTTACCTTTTGATTCTCCCCATCCCACCTGGGGTGGAAGCAAGCAAGCAGTTGTGTGGTACTTAAGTTACCATCTGGGCTTAAACCACAACACCCCACGGCTGCACTGGACGCGCGCAGGCAGAATGAACACTCCGCAGGCAAAAAGCTATCTCTGAGCTCATCAAGGGCTTTTAACGCTGCAGAAGCAAAAATCCCCCTCTCCCATCCCACTTAAACTGAGCAGCCCCAGCACTTCCAAAGAAACAGAGGACGCTTGATGTAACTTTTGTAGCAGCCAACCCCACTGCTTCTCAGAACTCCACAAAGCAACTTGGGACATTCCCTGAACAGCTGGAACTCCATTAGTACTGACTCAGAGTATTCAACCGAGACCAGCACAGTGTTTCCAGGCAACTGAACAGCTCTGGCATGAGCACTGCTCCAGCAGAGGACCATGAGCACCCTGCTGTGCAGCTGGGGTTTATCCTGCAGACAAACTTGTTTCTGAAGCCTGCTCACGCTGCCTCCTGGTGAATCATACCCTTAAGAACCTGCTTAAATTAAATCACACCTTCAGTGCCATCTGAGAGAAGCCAAGAAGAACATCCAGAAGTTAAATCATCGAACCGAGTGGCACATATGCCTGTAAAGCTCCTTTTACTAAATAATCCCTCAAAACTGGGGCTTTTTTTTTTTTTGAAGTAGCAACGCTCTGCACTGATGTACCATAATGGACACATCTCGCTATTGTTTTCTCCATCACTCACCAATGCGGCCAATCTTCATTCCAGATCGGGCCAGAGCTCTCAGGGCTGACTGGGCACCAGGTCCAGGAGTCTTGGTCCTGGAGGAGAGAATTGGAACCAATAATCCCTTAAATGACCCAGAAGTTGGACGCAGTTCACAAACAGCTGATGGTGCTAAAATCAGCTTTCCCTATCCCAAAACATCCAGGTCCTCAGACCCAAACCATTCGCAACCAACCACTAGACAGGCACTTCAGTGCCATTCCAAGGTAATGTCATGGGTTAAACCACAACAGGTAACACATCTCCAAACACCTCCCCACATCCACTTCCAGATGCGCCACACATCCCTGCACCAGTCAACTGGAGATGCCAGTCAGAATGGGCAACATCAGCCAATCACCACACAAAGCAACAGAAATCCTTTGGGTCAAGTCTGAAGTCAAGTTCACACACTGCAGTCACGCTACCAACTGAGACAGCATGAAGAAGGGCTCTGGTTCTGGTTCTAAGACCATGCCACATCCTTTGGGAAAGCCAGGCCCGGCCAACATACCTATTTCCACCAGTAGCACGCAGCTTGATGTGCAGGGCAGTGATGCCCAGCTCCTTGCACCTCTGGGCAACATCCTGGGCTGCCAGCATAGCCGCGTAGGGAGAAGACTCATCTCTGTCTGCCTTCACCTTCATGCCACCAGTCACCCGGCAGATTGTTTCCCTACAAAAGGCAAAAGTGGAGTTTAGAAGAAAGCTCAAGGGCTTTGGTGAAACCTCGACCCAAATCTCATTTCTGTGCCCAAAACTGAAAGACCCAGGGTCTGCAGCAAGGCCATGGGTGGTCAATACTCACTTGCCAGAGAGGTCAGTCACGTGGACAAAAGTGTCATTGAAGGAAGCAAAGATATGGCAGACGCCGAACACGTTTTCTCCTTCAGCAACCTGAGGTCCCAAGCTGATGACCTGTTCTTCCTTCTTCTCCTTGCCCTTACGAGGTGCCATTTCTGAATAACAACAGAAGTATGAACGATGGTGGATTTCTCAGCATTCTTCTACAGGATTTTACTGAATTCCCTGCTATTGCAACCCTTTACCAAGCAAGATACGTTACTATTGTCAAAACACAGGTAGCAATCTGGAGTACAAGTGGACTGATAAAAGCCAAGGTTCTCAGCTCTGTTGTACACTCCCAGAGATCACCGCCCATAACTGTCTAGCTGGGTCTCTCCAGCTGCACTTCACAGCAGGAGCTACCTAGGCTGTGCTTCACGCAGCTGATGTCCCCAGAGCAAGAGAGACCCTCTCCCCCTCAACCAGCAGTGCTGAGAGCTCCCTCTTGCTCATTTATGACTTTATGGAAAGGAAACACCTAACCAATTATTAAAGACCTGGGTACTGTCACAACGCTCTGGCTCTGCGGACCTATCAAATACCAGCTTGGGGTCCTCTATGTTATTGGTGTCCCGACCACATCCTTGGCACTAACCCAGGTACGTCTTCTGCTCTGAAGCCCAAACCCAGATATAGACGATGTTGCACTCAGCAGAGCTTGGCTGCGTGATTGGGGAGCCTGTGTACCTACTCCCGAGCACAGGAAGATGGTTCCCTATTGCCCCCTCCTGCCAAACACCAGCTACAACCAGCACCTTGCACATGAGAAAAGCCTAACGACTTCATTAAGGAACTGCATTCCAAGCACGACCTACTTTCACCCGCAGGCCTTAGCCCGATAATCGCCTCTGCACAGCAACCTGCACTGAGCACCGACTGCTAAACCAAGGCTTACAAAGGCACTCAGAGAGCCACATCCTCCTCCCACACCCAGCAAAAAGCTCCGTGGCCATCCCAGCCACGAACCCCACCGACACAACACGACTGTGCAGAAGCACAGTCCGCGGCGGACGCTGCGAAGCCAACGCTGACCTCAGTGCAAGGAAGCCGCTACCCCCCCCCGCTCACCCGAGCCCGCACCGGGGACAGCCCCGGCCGCTCAGGGCCGGCCCGCGGCCGCCTCCACGGAGCACAGACCGCGGTCGTGCCCCGTGGCCAGGCCTCCCGCTCCTCCACTCAGCTGCCCCTCATCATGCGCCGGAGCCGGGCCGCGCAGCTCCGCCAGCCCCCGGCTCTCCCGCGGCCTAGCGGCCCGCTCCGCCGTGCGCGCTCCCCCAGCGCCGTGCGCGCTGCCCCGCGGAGCCCCGGGCCCCCGGAGGCGGGCGGCAGGTGGGGAGCCCGCGGCGGGGCGCGGGGGCGGCGGATGGCGGCGGATGCGCTCAGCCCCGCTCTCACCTGAGCGTCTGCTCCGGCGGCCGCCGCGGTAAAGGAAGCGGCGCTCTCAGAGGGCGGAAGTTACCGCCGCTCACCCGGAAGTGATGGCGGGAAGCGGCGGGATGCCGCTGAGGAGCGGCGGGTCCCAATCGCACTGCAGGGTTTGCTCCGCTCCCGGTGCCGCCGGTTCCGTGAAGCCGTGACCGGCGTTACCGACGGCAAACCGGGCCGGTTGTGCCGTCCAGGACGGTACGGCCGCCTCCCGACGGGTCCCTTCCCAAGATGGCGGCATCCTCCACCCTCCGCGTCCCTCCCAAAGATGGCGGTGGTGCGTGTGGCGCTGACGGAGCCGTGCTGGGAATGCTGCGGAAATGCAGGCCTGAACCGGTTTAAAAACAGCGATGAAAACCGGTGTAATGCAGGGCGCTGCCGCAGTCCGCACTGACCGGGCTCAGATAGGGCTGGGCTGCGGCGCAAGCCTCTCCCCCTCTGCCGTCAGGGTTCCAGATAGCGCCTTGTCCCTGCCCTGAGCTCAGGCAGGAGCCCTGACAGCGAGGAGGTGTTTGGAATTTCCTCCATAAAGGGATGTATGTGGTGGTTTTAATACGCAGAAGTCTGGAGTATTTTCTGTTAAGGAGCTAATGGGAGAGATTCCAACCCAGGTCGTTCCCTGTGGGCTCTGCAGCTGCGAGCAGTGGTAAGGGACCGTCCTCCCGGAGCAATCACCGGATCTGTTCCACCTCCACAGCAGACGATATAAATTTGTGAGGTTTGACATTAAGGTTCTCCAGCAAGAGAATGTTTTCTGTTTCCAAGTGATTTTAAAAGCATTCAGGAGAGTAAGGCTGGGAAACACCACAGACCTTTGGAAAAAGGCAGACTGAACCAGACCTTACAGCGCTTGACTTTATACCCACTTCCCGGTCCGGCTGCTGCCCTGCTCCAGACGCCTCACCCCGGAGAACAGTGAGCTCGCTGCCACGTGGGTCTAGGTTGTGAGTGACAGACTGGGAGCACGCCCATGGGTGCCTGCATGGGTGGGGAAAGCCGACAGGTTCCGATCTGCGCCCGGGAGCTGCAGTCAGAGCTGGCACGGCCCTAGGGGAGCAGAGGTACGAGGGGGGCTCCTCATAACGGCCCCATAGCAAGGCTGCACTGTCCAAAATCCGGCAAACATCTGCAGCGCCTCTGCTTGACTGACAGCATTTGCTGCTGCCCTGTGGGAAACTTACGACCCCCTTCTTGCACCCATCTGCTCCACAGTTCCAGGGGGCTGCGTGTTTATAGGGGGGATCCCTGTGTGAACAAGGCTGACGTCTTTTGGGGTACTTTTTCCTTTCTCTGGCCCCGCATCCCAGGTCTCTGCAGGATGCAAAGCTCTCAGCTGCCACCAGGGAGAAGAGCTTTGGTCCGTGAGGCTCCCTGCTCCTCATGTGCTGGGCTTCTTCCTCAGGAAAGCTCTCTGTGCCCACCATAATGCCTGGCTTGACCCCATGGGCCACCTTCACCTGCTCCTCTCTTCATTAGCAGACAGGGATCTTCCTGTTTAAATATTGAAGGAGAGGCTTTTAAAATATACATTGGCAGGAGCGCTGTAATTCCAGCCAGAGGCTCCAGTGACACAGCCTGTGGCCTGATTTGAAGGAAGGGGAAGGAAGGAGTTAGCAGCAGGCGAGTGCTGCAGAGGTCACCCTGCATCAGGCCATGCGCGTGGCTGTGAGTGACCCATCTGATAAGGAGTTTGGGGACGGTGAAGGGTGTGCGGGCAGCCTGGACTCCTCGTCTCCCCAAGGAGCCACGTGTGCAGGGCAGGCCGTAAGGATCCTTTGCCTTGCACCAGCCTCAGATGTTCCCCAGGAACAGATGCGAGCCAGAGGCAAGGAAAGAGGCAAGCATCCACTTATAGGGTAACAGGCTGAAATAACCAGATGAGCTTCTAAATAGAAACAACCCAACATTCAAACTCCAATGCTGTCCACAGCCCCGGAGCAGCTGGGAGGCAGGCTGCTCCCAGTCCCTCCAGGCTCTGTGAGGATGGGGTTTTCTCCGGTATCCAGGACAAATTGTTTTCTTTTACTTTGCCTTGCACCAGTCCTGGTGTGTCTGCAAGGGAACAGTCTGCCTACAGAATGTTCCTAGAGCTCCAGTGCCAGCTCCAGCCAGGCTGTCCTAGCTGCTGTAGACAGCACTGAGGTCCTTCTCTAGCTGGGATGAGTGAGAAGGGAGGCATCCAGCAAGGGGCTGCAAGGATTGCATCCTCAGTCCTGGATGGGAAGGATGCTCAGGCCACGGTGGGGTCAGTGCCAGAGATGATGTGTATTTGCTTTGAGAAATCCCCCAGATTTAGTTCCTTAATGGATAATTAACATTCCAGCTGCTCCTTGGTAATAGCCTCTCCAGCCCATGGGAAACCCACAGACACAGTGACGCTGCAGGCGGATTTCATAACTCAGCCAGTGACTAAACAGAAAGGGAGCCAGAGAAGCAAGGCAAATGGGAATGCTGCTCCCGACCTCTTCTCCTGCCTGGGCTTTGGCCCTTGTGTGAACTGGTCCTGGTGAGGGGTCAGTGGGAGGCAACTGGCCTGACCTGTGAAGGTCCCTGCTGCGGTCTTCCCACAACAGGAATTTTGGCGCCATTTCCATGCCTGGGTCTTGTTCCCATGAACCACCAGACCAGTGGCCTTACTGGTGGCCTTGAAACAGGGATTGGAGCTGGAAGAGGTCAAAACTCTCCCCAACAGGCTGAACCCTTGCTGCCTACTTGGTACGGAGCAGGGTCTGTGGTGGGGGCTCTCAAAAAGCTCTGGGCCCCTCGAAATGGCATCTTTCCTTTAATAGCCCTGGCAAAAAGAAATTGGGGCCCCAAATGCAGCCATTCACAGGTGAAGAAAAAAGAAAGAAAGCTTTTCCATTTGCTTTTAAGGCCGTTTTTAGTTCCGAAGGGCAGTTTGTGCATGCACACGTGTAAAATGATGTGTCAGAAACAGGCGTAAGAAGATTAAAAAAGAAATCTCCGACGCTGAAGTTAAAGCACTTAAGGAATTGGCAGAGACTTCAAGAGCCGGTTTCTGGTCCTAATGAAGCCAGTGGAAGTGCTGCCATGGACTTCAAGGGGACCATAATTTGGCTGTAACTCAGTAGGGAGCTGAAAGTGTTGATTAATAAATTGGAGACAATGCGGAGGAAAGCCACTGAACTTCTTTCTGACAGATGTGCTGAAGAAGAGCCTAGAAGCTGAGGCATGCAGGAAGGGAACTGGTTTCCTTTGTGTTTGCAAACAGAAGATAGGCAAGGAAAAAAGCCCTGCCAGCTGATACTCGTGTAAACTGCAGAGCTGGTATTAATAAATACCAATGCCTTCCTGAGCAGCCTTCTGATCATTCTTGGAAAAAAAAATTTTACGTATTAGCAAAAGCCAAGCCAAGAATTCATCAAATTCCTTTTTCTCAGAAGTAACCATTCAGTGGAAAAGTTTACAGCTGGAGATTGTGGATTCTGCAGATTGTCCTTGGAGTTTGGTGTGTGCCTTTGAATTACTCATTGCTGGCTTTTTGCTCGATGATTCGTGCATGCACCTCCCGCGCTAGAGCTCTGACAGAGGTTAGCATGGCCTCAGAAAGCTCCTCTCACCACAGATACATTTTCAGGCTGAGTTTGCAAATCATTCAAGGCTGAAGAAAAAAAGAAATCCCTTTAATACCCTTTATAGCAGTTTGCAGTTGAAAAGCTTCCTGCTTGTCCCTTTCTGTTTTCTGAGCTTTCAAGTAACTTCGGCATAAGCAAAGATATTCTGAGATCTTCAGAGAAAAGGCTTGTGCGGGAAGTGAAATGTTTAAGGACAAGAAGTCTTCAACTTCAATGAAAGCTTCAGAGCACGTTAGAAAACGTGCAGCCATAACTGTCTGCAACTCTTTGTGTCTCCTTCCCTACGACTTCCTTTCTTCTTTGCTTTTTGTTTGTTTATCTGCCCATTTCATTTGGTTGAAATTGCTTCCTCAACTCCTGTTAAGTCGGAAGCTGGCCCCGAGCGCGCCACCAAAACCAGACCCAGCAGAACGTCTGCTGTATCTCATTCCCATGGTTGGACATGAACTTGTCCCCATGGACTGGACATGAAACCTGATGGGGTCTTCTTTAGGTACTGCATCCCTCCTTATGCAGGTGGCGAGGCAGACCTGGCTAGCTCTTGCTAGCAATGGGCTCCCTTCCCCTGGACCAGAGCATGCCTCCACGCGCCAGCAATGCCCCTGGCAGCCTCCATGGGGAGGGCAGGGGCAGGAGCGGAGCAGCTGAGCCACGTTAAGCTCTTTTTTCCCCTTTCTGAGGAATGAAGGGAATTCTATGTGTGTTCATGCAGGTTGGGGGGCTGCCAGCCATGACTCAGATGTGCACCTTGAGCTTGTCTTGAGGTGGAAGGGGCAAAATGATGTGATGTACTGATGCTCTGAAATCACACCCGGGTTCTGTGTATGGGGAGGAGGATGGGGACAACCTCAGGCTTCAAAACCAGACATGAAGGGCGCACTGAGACAAAGATAAAAGGATTCTAAAGGAGGCGTCAGCCTAACACCCCCGTTGCGCCAAACACACTGCCTGGTCTTTACCCTTCAGGACACCTCATGGTGCTTGCCCCAGCGAAGAGCCGTGAGAGCAGAGACCTGTTGTGAGCATCGCGTGGCATCGCTGTACACGCCCCATGCCCGGGGCATCAAAGGAGCCCTCCCGTCGGGGGATTACCGCACAGCACACGGTCACCCCGTGTCCCCGGCACCACCGCGGTTGGACACGGCTCTCACCGCGGCTGAGCAGCCGGGAGCAGCGCTGGGCAGCCCCGGGGGTCCGCCCCTGCTGCGTGCGGGGCCGCATCCCGCACTCCCCGCCCTGCGTTCGGCCGGGCGCGGCGCTACCGGGGCTCGGCCTGCCGGGGGCCGGCCTGGCCGGGCCGGGGGCGGTGCCTGGCCGGGGCGGCGGGCGGGACGCGCCGAGCGGGGCCGGGCCCGGCGGAGCCGAGCCGAGCCGAGGGGAGCGGGCGGTGGTGGCGGCCTGGCGAGGCGGTGCGGAGCGGAGCGGAGCGGAGCGGGCCCGGCCGGGCAGGCAGGTACGGGCCGACCTCGGCGGGAGCGCAGACAAAGGGCGGCCGGGCGGTAGCGCGGGCCGGGACCCGCCGGGCCTTGCACTGCCGCCGGGCCGGGGCGGGGAGCGGGGCCGGCGGGGGGGGCCGGGTCCTACCGCCCTCCTCACCCCGAGCTCGGCCGTCCCGTCCCCTCCGGTGCCCCGCGGAAGGAGCCGGCCGGGGCCGCGCAGCGGGCGGGGAGCCGCCGAGGCCACGCCGCAGCACGGGCACCCGGGGCGTGGGGTGCGAGGCCTAAAGCGGCCCCGCTCCCGGGAGCGGGGAATCGCAAAGGGCTGGAGGAGGTCAGGTCTGATGGAGCACGGCGTGGCTGGACTCTGTTGAGCGCCGTATCAGCCCCTCTAGGAGAGGTCCGTGCATTTCCCCACCCACCCGTGAACTCCGGGCCTCTCAGACATCGCTGTGTTCGTTATTGCCCCCAAATCTGTTGGGTTTTGCCTGGCGATGGGGCAGCCGGTGATGCCCGGTGGTATGGAAGCTGCACCAGCGTGGCCACCTTTGGGCATCACTGATAATGGGCTTTGCTTCCCATGGAGGCTGGTGCTCACTCCCAAAACGTCGGTCACATCCCAACACCAGGGCTCTGCCTTCCCGCTGCCGCGGCACACCATGGGGCTGGTGTTCTTCCCGCTACCGGTACTCGCAGGGCTGGGAAGCCAGTGCCTTGCAATACTCCTTTGTCACCAACAGCCTCGAAGCAGCAGCTCTTCCTGCAGCAAAGCAGCATCTTTGTTACTCCAGTCTCGGAGTGTTTTGTACTGGTGCTGTCTGGTGCAGACTGGGAGGTGAGCAGCCCCGTGCCTCCTGCTCCCGGCTGCACACGGGGACCGCAGCCGAGGAAGTCGGCCTTTTCCAAATAAAACAACCAGGACGGATTCAATAGGAAATAAGTTCCTTGCTTCTCAGTGAACTTGCTGTGGGTGGGGAAGAAGGAAATTAAACAATAGAGAAAACGTGCGGGGCTTTATACAGCAGGAAAACCCCCTCAAATCCCACTGGTGGCGTGGCCGAGCATCTTCCCTTCACCCGTGTCAGTGCTCCTTTTTGGTAAGGACAGCAAAGGTGATGGCCAAGCTCATGTTTCCGATCACTGCTCCTTGTCTGAAGCATCCGTGCATGGGTATTCGGAAGCCAGGACCTCCCATGTTGCCATCTTGCTGGTCCCCACGCCACCCAGGAGGGTCACCTTGCCCAGCCCTGGTGGGTGCCATGGTGCTGCAGCCCCCAAATCCCTCCTTTCCACCCTGGAGCTGCCGGCACAGGGTACAGATACTGACAGGAAAGCTCACACACGCAAACCCTTTCCCGCTTCCTGCGTCTTTGGGAAGCTGGCGGATCTGGTGTGGTTGTGTTTGGGTGGGGATGGAAAACCCATCCCATCCAAACAGACTGTTTATTGTGGGTTGCTTTGGGTTTTTCCCCTCCTTTTCTTTCTGTATGGCACTGTCAGTACTCTAGAACAGGACACGCTGAATGCGCTGTTGGTGGTAATTTAAACAGAAGAAAAAGTGATGCCTTTTCTAGTCAAAACTAGGCTGGAATGGAGAGGGAATGATTAATACCTTTTTTCAGTAGCATGTCATGGTGAAGTATGGCACAGCTGAGTGTGTCCCCGCTGCAGAGTATCAGTGGTAATGTCTGCCCCCCTTCGCTTGCAGGCTTTTGTACCCAGGTTTGGTTTTGGAGGCATCTCTGCGTGTCTGCGCTGGAGGCAGAGGGCCATGGTCCCATCAAGTGTCCCATCTCAGGCACTGGAGAGGGAGCTGCTCTCTTGGCTGTTTGTGCTGTGTGGCAACATCATGGAGAGCTTTGCTTAAAATGGTCTTTTTGTGGAAGTCTACCTTCTAGATGTACCTTACTGAGCTGGGGTTTAGTTTTGGTTGTTGAGGGTGAGCCCGCTAGAATGAGGTTAGGACAGAGAGAGAAGCAAGATACTAAGCTCTTATATCTTGCGGTTGCTTCGTGGCCACAGAGGACTGGGGTTCATCATCTCACTGATGTTTCCTGCCCTGCTCTAGAAGGTGCTTTAGGACTTCAGGATTGGAGACATTCAAGGCCAGGCTGGATGTGGTTCTGATCAACCTGGTCTAGTTGAAGATGTCCTGCTCGTTGCAAGGGGTTGAACCAGGTGATCTTTGAAGGTCCCTTCCAACCCAAACCCTTCTGTGAGTCTATGACTGCCCTTGACTTCCTTGTGTGGTTTTGGCTGAGGTGCTGGCATTGCTTTGTGCATTCTGCTATGTGCCATCATCACGAGTGTGCCGGTGCCTTTGTAGCCTGAGACAGAGGGAGGACTTGGATGGAGGGAAAGCGTGATGCTGCTTTCTTGGAGACCACCTCACAAACCTGAGGACTCCGTCCCTAGCTGCCTGTGGAAGATGATGGCCCCTGCATGCCTATTCTGTGCCCCTCCCTGAGTGCAGTGGAGCAGGCAGCCCTCAAACCAGGACCCCTGGAAGGGCTGGGTGAGTCACACAGCATGGACGTGGGGAGAGGGCGGTCTGTAGCTTATGATTCATGTTGTTTTGCTGCAAAAGCCACCGACTGGAATGGCAGAGCCTGCAAAGACGAATCAATATCGAGCCGTAAATCCCACACGTGACTGCCGGTGGTGGCGAGGAGGCTGGGGTTGGGAGCGCCTTGGTGCCGTGTCCTTCCCAAAAGCAGCAGGACCTTGCTGCAGCCCTTGCTCAGGGAAGATGAGATCCTTAGTGCTAACCTTCCTGAAAGGATTTGGGAAGGTCAAGGGATCCTCAGTGTGAGCTATCCTAGGATGAGCTGCACTGGTATTAATGCCTGGAGGTCAGCCCTGCTGCTGGTTTGGTTCAAAGCCATGGAGATGGAGGTTTCTTGGAGAGACCAAGGCTCTCTCCCAGGGGCTCTCTCCCCTGTTCTCCCACTTCTCCCAGGGAACCCAAAGTATCTTAGAAATCTCATCACTGATGCAAAGCAAGGAAGAGGTGTTTTCTTTCTGTCTCTGGGCATGCTGAGGGTTGGATGTACAGCGAGGGGTGTCCTTCTCGGCTCCTTCCGCCGCACGTGGAGATGTGGATCTCATCCAATGGCTTTGCATATGGTCTGGAAGGATGGCAGCCCCTGGGTGTCCCTGCTGCTCCGAGTAGCATGCTGCTCTCTTGGCTCTGCTTCCCATGCCTTGGCCTCAGCAATACCCAAATGCTTTTCAGCTACTTGTCAGCATCTTGCTGAGTATCCCTCTTCCTGACCACTGTTTGCTTCTTCACAGCCTTATACAGCCCTGCAGGGCTTAGAGCCTGGAGCGATGTTACCAGTGTAAAAAAAAGGGATGTGTTAGAAAGTGTCAACAGCACAGTCCTGAAATACGGCTGCAAAATGCTGTCAATGCCTGAAGTATAAACATAGAGCTCAGGCCATTTTATATGTGCTCCAGCAGCCTGGATTCATCCCTTGGCTGTGCTGGCCCCCAAGATTTATGACGGAGAGTGGGATCAAGGCTGGGAGAGAGGGAGGCTATGCGTGGTACCTGGGATGGGGATGCTGTGCCTGATAGCTGAGTGGGGGTATGGGAGCCCACTTGAGCGAGTGGGGAATGTCCCCATGTAGAGAGGCCAGGAATGATGTGGTCCCCTGGCCTGGCTGGCTGGTAGGGTGTGAAGCAGCACATGTTATGGTAATTTATTAGCTCTCACTGGCTGAAAGCACTGAGGTGGAGGTGTAGATGGGGCATCTAGGTTGGTTCCTCAAGCATTTGCTTTGCTTGGAACCTCTGCAGAGAAGGAGAGGACAGGGCTGATGCTGTAGCCTGGGAGCAGGTAAACTAAAGCAACAGGCTTCCTGTGGACATGCTGCTTGATTCATCCAGCTTCATACAGGGATCTGGAAAGAAGGGAGGCCAGAGGCAGCTTGGGTGCTTGCAGCCTCGATGCTGTGCTTGCAGGGTCACGCATGGGCTTCACCAGCAGTGAGCACTGCAGCCTCTGGTACTTTTTAAGGGTGACAAAGTCTGCGTGCAGAGGTAATGTCTTCTATTAGCCTAACTAATACCCTTAGGAGAACACAGATGTGCTCTTGGGCCTGAGGAATGCTTGCACACCCAAAATGTGTCATTTATTCCAACTCTGTCCATTGGTCTAATACAGGATCTGACCTCCACTTGGCCCGGCCATGACCTTGGAGTGTGCTGGCCCCGGAGCATCCTGCCTCTGCATCTGCTTGTACTTCCCAGCCCTTCCCCAAAGGACCTGCCAGTCCAGGAGCCGTCCCTGCAGCACATCAGGCAGTTACTTGGCTTCTCATTCAATACCTGCTCCAAGCACCCGGCCCCATGGGTGCGTTGGGCTCCTGGCAGACTGCAGGGAAGCAGAGCTTGGCTGTGGTTCAGCAAAGCATCAGGCAGGATGGATGCAGTCTGGATCCTTGGGAGACCCTGGGAAGAGGGGGCAGTTTGTGCAATGCTCCATCTTTGCAGGGCTAGGATGCAGGCACTGGGGGGTGGTTGCTCTCCATGAGCTGGTTCATGCTGGGGTTTTATGGATGCTGCTTTGCAAAAGCACCGTTTTGGGGCTGGTTTAAGTGCTTGGCAGGGCAGCCTGCGCTCCCCAGAGCAGCCGGCAGTTCTTCTGTGGCAGGATGGATCTGCTCTTCTTCCCACTTTGAATTCCCTGTCATGGGAAGCAGTCAAGAAAACGAAGCAGCTGGTTTGTCCCATGGGGTACACAGTGCTGCCGTGGCTGAAGGGGGGGAATCACTGCTTCCCTGTGATCCAGCATCACCCTCACACTCGCAGCAGGATCAGCATCTCTCCAGGGGAAATCTGGCCAAGCAAAGTGTCACAGGCAGCAAAAGGTGATGTTGAGAGGTTTTCAGTCAGGGTTTCATCGGGAAGGAGTCCTTGTGCAACCTGCAGTGAGAGCACAGGCTGCCATCAAGCACAGTGTAAAAATCGATATGAGATTATTTTCCCCTTGTCCCTTTTCCTTTTAAAATACTTGGGATGCAGGCCCTGCTTGTCCAGAAAGGCTCTTGGGCACTTGGAGGGCCTCAGGAACCCACATGGCACATTTCAAAGCAGGAAAACCCGATTCATTGAGTGGATTTCCCCCTCCTTTCAAACCCACTTAAAATTCATGGAGAGTTTTGTCAGTCAGAACCTGTTTCAATTAAGGGACAAAAGAAACTCTCCTCGTTAAGCGCCTCTTTCAATTAAGGATTGGGAGAATTCCCCCAGCTCCTTTCTCTGGAGCAAGGCTGTTCCCAAAGATTCAAGGGCAAAAAATACCCATGAGGAGGAATCGCCTCCAAAACGCTCCTGCGGGGAGGCAGCAGCAGGGCCCAAAACACAACCTGGTTACAGGGTGTTGGGGTATTTGGTAGGGATGCTGTTGGGGAGCATCGGTGCCCAGCCAGCAGCCCTGGGGCATAGGAAAGCTAATAACTGCTGCTAATTGCTGGCCTAATTAATGGAGGAGGCTGATTCATGCTGGTATTTGGAGATGGGGGGAGTCTGGAGGGGTGCTCTTCAAAATCTGGGTGCTGAGGACAAAGGGGGTGGCAGCCACCGGTGCCCAAGGATCAGAAATGGGGTGACATCTCTTGGAGGTTCCTTAGTGGCTGTAGCACCTCAGGGCTGAGGAATGGGGATTAGCAGGGGCAGGACCTGGGGAGTGGGTTTAGGACATAGGGTTTGCAAGAATTAGTCTTAAAAGCCCTGTCAGTCGGGCTTGCCATGGGGAGAAGTTTTAATCATGGGCTGCCAGGAACCTCACCCAGTTCTTTGGGATTTGGGGTGGGTCTTATCACTGTTTTGAGGTTATTTCTCCCCTAAAAAGTCAGCAAATATTGGCAGTGATTTACCACACACTGAACGTTGCTTTTCCATCCCTCTGCAGGGAAAGAGCCACTTTCAGGATTGTTTTTTTGAAGAAAACATGTGAAAAGCATTACTTTTATCTCTTCAGTGAAACCAATGTGTGCACAGGGCTTTCTGGGTGGAAAACAGCTCTTCCAGAGCAAGGTGCTTTGGCCAAAAATAACTTGTTCAATGTGAAGATCTTTGACCGCTTGCATTGGGCTCATTGTTTCTTTCTCAGAGGAGCAGGCAGGTTGTGGGCAGCCAGAGCCAGAGGTTTATATCCAGAGGGAGCGACCTGTCGAGGGGGTATTTGGTTCAGCAGCAGCAATCCAGGAGGATGCTCCGACCAGGCTTTATAAAACAGGTCTTAATGTGCTAAGAAAAAGGGAGGATTTTCCTCCTGAAGTCCTCCTGGGGTACAAACCCTCCAGACCTTGAATAAATCAGGATAAATTTTCCCAATATTCC
The DNA here is from genome assembly GCA_017639245.1 of Myiopsitta monachus. NCBI lineage: Eukaryota > Metazoa > Chordata > Aves > Psittaciformes > Psittacidae > Myiopsitta > Myiopsitta monachus. The sequence continues at coordinate 27,813,280 of CM029917.1, forward strand.
CTCGTGTTTGCTCTTATCCAGCCTGCGCACGGAGGGGAGAAGCCGGGCTGGGAGGGTTTGGGATGGGAGCAGTTGCCTGTCCCAAGGGCAGCTACTGGGGCTTCCTTTGTCTTTCTTTGATTTTACACCTTTTGGGCACTGGGCAAGCATGAGTGTCCGTAGGAGAGCGGCGCTGGGGCTGTCCCCGGCCAGCAGCAGGGTGTTTTTCTCCCTGGCATGTTGTAACTACTGTTTGCAAAGCACTTAAGCAGCCCGTGTAATCTACCGCTAAGACGCTCCTTATCTGGCATTATAAACCTGCCTGTGGTGCACGGGCAGCCTCGGGGAGAGCAGGCGGCCAGGACGGGCTTGTTTCAGCTTGTTTCTGCCTTTCTGCTTGTTTTCCCCTCTCCGTGTGCTCCGCATCCCTCTCCCCTGCCTGGATACCCTGGGTTTGCAGCCTGGCGGGAGGCATCTGGATTCCCGTACAGCTCATCCCTCTATCCATGTCTTGTTGGGGCCATCCTAAAGGCTCTCCCAGGCTGTCAGTAAATGGGGATCGCCAGGAAAATCCCATTTTCACAGTGGTTGAAGCTTTTATCCTAGGTTCCTCTCCCTGGGCTGCTACACCAGGGAGTTCGGACCTGCTGCCTCTGTGCTTTGGTACCAGTGTGCATACTCACATCACCGTGTACTGAGACAAAGAAGTTCATCTCCTGATGGTGCCTTCTCTTGGCCAGTGAATCCAGGCCTGCCTGGGGAGGAAGGTGATGGGCACAGGGACAGGCAGCGGTCCTTTGCACCCTGTGATGGCTCTTCTCCCATGCCAGCACTCCCAGCTCTCTGCTGTTTCCAGCCGAGGCTGGGATCACTGCTGTTCAGAGTTGATAAAGGCAGTGGTGCAGAGGTAGGTGCTTAAAGGCAGGTTTTTCATGCCAGTTACTTCCTAATTTTCAAAGCAAGCTCCCCTGTCTTCAGCTCATAGTTGTCTCCTGAATAATATGATGGCATTAATCTCCTCTCTGAGGACATGCTTAGCTCAGTGGTTTTAGCTCTGTAGCCCTCTAAATATTACCAGTGGAATGAAGGGGATTCCCTCTAGAGGGAACTTAAACCTATTAATAACAACAATAATTTGGCTGCCTTTTGTGCATCTTTTAAAGGTAGTTGTGATTCCTGGGGCTGCAGGGCACCAGTTCGTGATTGCTGAGGATGCTGGTGAGGATGTGGGAGGTGTGGGAGGCACAGCAGGTGTGGTGGGCAGAGAGCTGTCACCTTACTGGGATCTTGGGTCCCAGCCTGGCTGAATTTAGACCTTCGAGTAGCCTTTTGCCATCAAGTCACAGCCTGGTTTGGCTTGAAGGGACCTTAAAGCTCATCCAGTTCCTACCCCCTGCCGTGGGCAGGGACACCTTCCACTACTGCAGGTTGCTCCAGGCCCCTGTGTCCAACCTGGCCTTGAACACTGCCAGGGATGGGGCAGCCACAGCTTCTCTGGGCACCCTGTGCCAGCGCCTCAGCACCCTCACAGGGAAGAGCTTCTGCCTAATGTCTAATCTTTGTGGCCTCCTTTGCACTCACTCAAGCAGGTCCGTGTCCCTCTTGTGTTGAGGGCCCCAGAGCTGAACAAGCAGGAGATAAGCGGATGTATCGGTGGGGCCAAGCTGGCTGTATCCACTGTAGTGGTCAGATGTGGGAAGGGAAGCACTGGAGGGAGCAGAAGAGATTGCAGATCGCTGAGCTGGGTGATGCAATTTAGCATCCTGCGTCTAAATCCTCCCCCATCCAGGCTTAACCCCCAGGGCTGGCTTACATGGGGAAGTGGAGCTGGAGTGGGGGTGATGGGGTGATACCCAGCAGTGCTGGTGTGGTGAGGCTCTCCCTCAGGGGTGAGGAGCAGGGGTGCGGTGTTTAGGATGTGGCCCTGTCTCTGTGGGTTGAATGTTGGGGGTCTGTGAGCTACTGGAGTCGGGGATTGGACATGGAAGGTCTTGGGGTCTCTTCTCCATGAAGGTGGATGCTTGCTCTCTCCCTTACAGCCCTTTCCAAAGTGGTGCAAGAGAGACGTGTGAGCAGTTCCTTGCTGCATCGCACCATGGTTTTGAGTTCACCTCCCATCCCGGGGATGTAGGGTTGGGACAGTTGATTTATCTGACAACTGGGACTTGTGAACTGCCCGATGTTCACATCTTGCACCTGCAGCCGGACCTATTGCACCTGGATAAATCAAACCCTGCTGTGGCTGTCTGCCTGGACTGCCGACCCTTCCCTCTCCTCCGGATCTGCTTGCACTTCCTTGCTTATATTTAATCCTCCCATTGCATCCCTGCAAAATCTCACCGGAGGTTAAAGGAAGAGTGCTGCAAGCTGCTGACAGAGGTGGTTTCATCCCCTTGCATCCGCTCCAGTGCCCCTCTGGCTTTCTGGGGTACAGTAGTTCCCCAAGGAGTGTTTCTGGCCAATAGCTCTGGCCAGGGGAAGCTGCAGCCCCCAAACCGTGCTGGGGAGTGGATTCAGCAAAGCTTTTCAACCATTTCCCCTTCCTCTACAGCTGTCTTAGATTGAAGAGCTGATAGTAAAGGGCTTCCCTGGACACGGGTTGCATTCCCTGCCTGCTGCAGGGTTAGATCCAGCCCTGCAGGGTGCTCCAGGCTCCGGCTGCGCTGGGGAAGCTGCTAGGATGCTGATTGTGTTTGTCAGGGTGGCCGGATTAAGAGCATTGTGACTAAGCCTCCTCTCCAGGCCTCTTCTTCAGTGGAGCCTGGCCCAGGGCTTTGCTCAGATACCCACTAGAAAAGAGCATTTCTGAGCCTCTTTCTCTTGTCGTTAGTGTGAGGCTGAGCACCCCCTGTGCGATGGGAGCCTGCTGGTGCTGTGTGATGTTTCTGAGGGCCTGAGGTCTGTGTGTGGGACTCTGGCTGACATTTCCAGCCGGTGCCTTTTAAATAACCACCGTGGTTTTAAAAGGCACCTGAGCAGCTTCTAGAAATCAGGTTAAAAGGAAGTTTGACTCCTGCTGTCACCCTGACGGATCTTGTGGGCTTTCTTCTGTTTTACCGTCGTGTTTCCCTTTTTGTTCAGAAAGGCTGTTGGTCTTGAGAGCTTGTTTTGTGCTCTTGGAACTAAACCTGCTAATGCAAACCCTCCCTGACCTGCTCTTGGCTCTCCCACCAGTGCCAGGAATGAGCAGGGGTTTCCTGGGCAGTGTGGAACCAGCACCCATTTGTTCAATCCCAGCCTGGTTTGGGTTGAAGGGACCTCAAAGCCCATCCAATTCCAACCCCTGCCATGGGCAGAGACACCTTCCACTGTTGCAGATTGCTCCAAGCCCCTGTGTCCAACCTGGCCTTGAGCACTGCCAGGGATGGGGCAGCCACAGCTTCTCTGGGCACCCTGTGCCAGCGCCTCAGCACCCTCACAGGGAAGAACTTCTGCCTAAGAGCTTATTTAAATCTCCCTGTGAGGATTGCTGACATGGGATTCGTATGGGGAAAGCCCTGAGTAGGAGCATCCCCACCTCAGAGCATCCTCCCCGTGGAGGGTTTTCTCTGCAGTGAACTGGCAGAGCAGGATTCCTGCTGCTTCCTGCCTTAGCACCATGTTTGTGGGGCGGGATGCTGCCTGCCCTGGTCCTGGCTCACATGTGGCTGCTCCAGGGGTCCAGTGCAGGTGTTGCTGTTCTGCTTTGACGTGGCAGGCTCCCTCTCCAGGGAGAGCCAGTCAGTGTCTGCCTGGAGATGTTGCCTCAAAAGCCTGCTCATTAAGTACGGTAATTAAAAGCTTTTCGAAGAGAATGGACTAATGAAGCCCCCTTGGAAATGCCAGGTGATGGAGATGTGGGGCCCCTTTCCCATCTGCTGTGATTCATGGAGGGTGCTGCAAGGATGGACACATGGTCATGCCTGTCAGCCGCCATCTCCACCACTTGGCATCAAATCTGCTGGTTGTCACTTGCCCCCCCCATCACCATGGGAATGTGTCTGCCAGCACCCACTGCTCTTGATAGATGAAAGAAACAGAGGGGGAGCAGGATGGCATGGGCAGGGTGCTTGAGAATGTGGTCCCAGCTCTCTGCATCCCTAGGGATGGTGCCTGGACAGGGAAGCCTCCCTAAAATCAAGTCCCAGTGCGCTGCTTCCTTTGGACCTGGAGAAGTACCCTGGTCCAAAGCCCCGGTGGGGTGTTCTCCTTGGGATGCTGAAGGTCCAGCCCTGCTGGAGGGGAGGAAGCTGTGAGCTGGGGCAGGGCACGCCTCAGGGGCTGAGGAGTGAAGGTGCATGCTCTCATTGGAGGTCATCCATGTGCACAAAGATAAATTACAAGTCAATAAATCCAGATGTCCCGGCAGTGAGGGATGCTGGTGGGTGCTGCTGATGGAGCCTGGCAGTGTGCACGGGGCTTGGCTGAAGCAGCACCCTGCCAGCAGCGGGAAGCGGGTCCTGGAGCAGGGTTTATGCAGGGAAGGGCAGGGATGACAGGATTACCCTGCCAAGCCCCAGCCTGTAATCCACGGTCCCGCTCAGCCCGCCACATTTAATCCTGTTATGTACCCGCCTGGTGTCTGTGGGATGGGTGCTCAGCCACGGTGCAGTGGGGCACAGAGAGCTCTCTCTGGGGAGGAACAGGGGTTTCTGCCCTTGTCCCCAGCACTGGTGGAGTTTGGGGATGAGCCACCGTACCAATCACTTCTTCCTTAAGCACATGGGCTGCATCAGTGTGTGTGCCCTGGGTGACTTCACCCCCCAGCAAGTGGTGCCCAGTCCTTTTTTGTTTGTTTGTTTCTTTTCTTTCTTTAAATGGGCTTTTCACGGGGAAAGAAAAACATTCCCAAGGTCCCTTTGGCTCCACGTGGCTGCTCCCATGTGCCCGTCTCAGTGACCTTGGCTGGCGGCTCCTGGCTCGGCCTCATGCTGGCCATATGCCTGTGTCCCTCCCTGCCCTTGGGCAGGGAGCTGGGGCTCAGACCCCTCTCATCCCTGTTCTCCTCACCACACTGTGCCAACAGGAGGAGTGGAGCTGCTTCTCCACCTACTTGGTGTGATGGGGGCTCCTCTCCATGGCACCCCAGTGATGCTGCTGCACTCCAGGCTCACACCACAGCCACGGTCCCATGCATGTGTGTGCTGCTGTGCTCATGTCCCCATCAGGAGCTCACAGCGCCCTCTCAGCAAGCCCTGGCACACAGCGAGAGATCTGCCAGCAAAAGCATTGGCATTGGTACCAGCACCATCCATCCCTGCTCATCCCACCTCTCTCTTGCAGGGCGCCGTGCGGAGCCAGGACACCGCAGGGAGCCACCATGTCCCCATGTCTGCCGCGACCTGCGCTGAGGCTGCCCGCCGCCCCTTAGTGCCGCTGTGGCCATGGTGCTGCTGCTGCCACCGCTGCCACCACCACGGGGATTTCGGCTCGGCAAGGGGACTCTGGATGCATCTGCCATGGTGACATGAATCGGGCAGCGAGGGACGCCAAACGCTGGAGGGGAGAGAGCCTGCCCGGGCGGCCGCTAGTGGTTTAATTTATTAGGAGTATCCAGTTTGACTTTACCTGTTCTTTAGTGCGTTGGTTGTTGCTTCTTCCCCTCCCCGGCACTCGCAAGGGGAGGGGGTGAGCAGGGAGAGGGGCCCCACCTCGCCCCGCGGATGCAAGGATGACTGTGCTGGCCAGGGCCCGGCGTGGTGTCTGGCAGCTCTCCCCGCAGGTGGTGTTGCTTCTGCTCTTTGCCTTCTGCCTGCTCAGTGTTTTCGTCTCTGCTTATTATTTATATGGGTGGAAAAGGGGCTTGGAGCCCTCTGGGGACGTGGTGGGGCCGGACTGCGATGAGCCCAAGGTGGCCCCGTCCCGCTTGCTGCCGCTGAAGACCCTCAAGGTGGCTGATTCCTCCCGCACGGACCCCTTGGTGCTGGTCTTTGTGGAGAGCCTCTACTCACAGCTTGGTCAGGAGATCGTGGCCATTCTGGAGTCGAGTCGCTTCAAGTACAGGACAGAGATAGCCCCGGGGAAGGGAGACATGCCCACGCTGACCGACAAGGACCGGGGACGCTTTGCGCTCATCATCTATGAGAACATCCTCAAGTATGTCAACCTGGATGCCTGGAACCGGGAGCTGCTGGACAAGTACTGTGTGGAGTATGGCGTGGGCATCATTGGCTTCTTCAAGGTAAGGAGGTGCACGGGGTGAGCTGAGACCCCGCGGCCAAGATAGGCATAAGCCAGGGGGGCTGTGGGGTCCCTGTAAGGAGTTTGCCCTCCCCTTGTTTTCTGCAAGCAGCTTGAGATGGTGAGGAGCCAGCTCACATCCTGGCATGGGCACAGGCTTCTAGTAGAGAGCACTGTCTTAGCCCTCTCCCTGTGGAAGGGCTGTGCAGCCCCTGGGTGTTTTGAGGTTAAAAACACACCTCTGGGATCATTCCATTGCTTTTAGCATCCCATTTCCCAGCTGCCTCCCCCCTTGTCTTGATCGGTGCCCTCAGTGAGCCCTTGCCTGCACAGACAGTCTGGGCACTTGTCCCCAGTATCCCACCTCCTCTAGTTCCCATCTTCCCCATGCAGGCCAACGAGAACAGCCTGCTGAGTGCCCAGCTGAAGGGCTTCCCCCTCTTCCTCCACTCCAACCTGGCGCTGAAGGACTGCAGCATCAATCCCAAGTCTCCCCTGCTATACATCACACGCCCCAGCGAGGTGGAGAAGGGTGTGCTCCCTGGGGAGGACTGGACCGTCTTCCAGTCCAACCACTCCACCTACGAGCCCGTCCTCCTGGCCAAGACCAAGTCGTCTGAGTCCATCCCGCACATGAGCGTGGACGCAGCGCTGCATACCACCGTGATGCAGGACCTGGGCCTCCATGATGGGATCCAGAGGGTGCTTTTTGGCAACAACCTCAACTTCTGGCTGCACAAGTTGGTTTTTGTGGATTCTGTCTCCTTCCTGACGGGCAAGAGGCTCTCCCTGCCCCTCGACCGCTACATCCTGGTGGATATCGATGATATCTTTGTGGGCAAGGAGGGCACACGCATGAAGGTGGAAGATGTCAAGGTGTGGATATGATGTCCTGGCTGGGTGGGCAGGGGCGGGATGGGTGCTTGTGCCTGTTCCAGGGATGAGCTTTCCTGCTCCCAGAACATCCCTTCTCCTTCTGTGAAGCTTTCTGGGACATGGTTCCTCACCCTGGCATGGCAGCCATCCCAGTGGCCACATCCTGAGGACATCTTGCTTTCTCTCTCCCTCTCCCAGGCGCTGTTTGACACACAGAACGAGCTGCGCACCCACATCCCAAACTTCACCTTCAACCTGGGATACTCAGGGAAATTCTTCCACACAGGTAAGGAGGGTGATGGCATTGCTTTGCTTGTTGGGGCACAAACCGGTGCTCAGAGAGGCTGGTGTCAGGGCTGCAGAGGTGTCCTTGGGCATCCCACCTTGCTGCACCCCATCCACTGGTCACCAAGAGGGGCTCTGTGTGCCTGGTGGTGATGGAGAGCATCATGCCCACAGGTACCGATGCTGAGGATGAAGGTGATGACCTGCTCCTCTCCTACGTGAGGGAGTTCTGGTGGTTCCCCCACATGTGGAGCCACATGCAGCCTCACCTCTTCCACAACCAGTCGGTTCTCGCCGAGCAGATGACCTTAAACAAGAAATTCGCTGTCGTGAGTAAGATGCTGCTGGTGGGGTTGCTTATGGTGGGGGGAGGATGGAGAAGTGGGGTGAAGAGGTGACCTGGGGGACAGTCTCTGCCTAGGGACCTGGTGATGTTAAGTCGTGTCCCCCATGTTACAGCTGGGTGGGTAAATCCATTTATACTCTAGTACGTGGAGCAAAAGGATTTATCTGCAGCAGCCAAGTTGCTGCTGTGGCAGTGAGTCACAGATGTCTGCTCAGAGGGAAGCATCGCTTGTGCATTGCAACCATGCCTCCCTGGCCGGCTACATGGGGGATGCGGAGCTCCAATCTAGTGGGATGCAGGTTGGGTGCTCAGCCTGGTGCTGTTCAATGCTGGGCAATGATGTGGGATCCTGGAGCAGTGGCTGTGTGCCAGGAAGCTCGGGCTGATGGAAACTCCCTCTGCATGCCAAGGTGTTGGGGATACGTTTGGTTCATAAAGGCAGGCTTTGACCTTCAGCTTGGTAAGGGGTTGTCCATCCTCTTGAACTGTCCCCTTTGTGGTCCTAATAAAGTCAGCACTGAGACCAGATCATGCTGCCATCAACTGGTTTGCTCACAGCTGTCTTGAATCCAAACGAGTAGAGGCAGATTCATGGCCTAAGTGAGGGATCTTCAGGCTAACTTGAAATCATTGTCTGATAATTAAAGGTGCTTAATATGAGAGAGACCAGACCACCCCTACTTGGGATGGGCAGTTTTCCAGCTCAATTTCTAGGCTGTTTTATAAACAATAGAAGCAGACTGATGCAAACCAATTTACAGTCCTGTGTAGATAGATTTATCTCCTCATTCTCTGCAGAAGAGCTTTGTTGCTGTTGTGGTGGTGTTGACAGCAGAAATGGCAGGGATGAGGATGGCCCACATGAAGCAGAGGGGCAAGTGTCCACCCAGCATGTCTGCTCCTGGGCTCCCTTTCAAGGAGACAGCCCTGGTTAGGAGAGAATGGGCGGACATAGCCTTGCCCTGGTTGCTCCCCAGAGGCACAAACAGTTGGGAATGGGCAGTCCCTTGGGAAGAGATCGGTTTGTGACATTGTGATTTTGGGGTCTCCACAGTCACCCACTCCCTGCTGTCTTCTCTGCAGGAGCACGGCATCCCCACTGACATGGGGTACGCCGTGGCCCCCCACCATTCAGGTGTGTACCCTGTCCATGTGCAGTTATACGAGTCTTGGAAGCAGGTTTGGTCAATCAAAGTGACGAGCACGGAGGAGTACCCCCACCTGAAACCCGCTCGCTATCGCCGTGGCTTCATCCACAATGGCATCATGGTAGGTGGCCAGGCTCCATTTTCTCTATTCTTGCCTTCCCCTCCAAAACCCAGAACCTCAGTAGGTGGTTTTTGGGCAGCTTTGATTTGAGGAGGCTGTTCCCTCTGCTCATCCTGCCTCAGGGAAGCTTACATGAGAACAGTTCTTGGCTCCTCCATCTGTTTACCTTCATCCCTTGGGGGTAGCAGGATTTAAGTTGAGGGTGATGAGGGACAGTAGAGCTGGTTCTCACCCCTGAGGGGTTAAGGACCCTCTTTTTGTTTAGAAGGAGAAAGAGATCCAGCCATGCCTGCCCGGAAGAGGCAGTGTGGTCAATTCGCCACCTACTCTATCCGGATCTTTCTCCTGCCCAGGTACTCCCCCGGCAAACATGCGGCCTCTTCACACACACCATCTTCTACAACGAATACCCTGGTGGCTCCAGTGAGCTGGACAAAATCATCAATGGGGGTGAACTGTTCCTGACCGTGCTCCTCAACCCCGTGAGTACTGCACAGGGACAGACAGATGTCTCTTGCAGAGCTGTCCCCCATAACCACTGTGGCAGATGTCCCCAGTGTCCTCAGCCAAGGTGGGAGCCAGTGCATGGGATGGCTGCTGGGTGAGGTCCCACTAACCCCTGCTTCATCCCCTCTGCTTCAGATCAGCATCTTCATGACCCATCTCTCCAATTACGGCAACGACCGCCTGGGCTTGTACACCTTCAAGCACCTGGTCCGCTTCCTCAACTCCTGGACCAACCTGAAGCTGCAGACGTTGCCGCCGGTGCAACTAGCACAGAAGTACTTCCAGATCTTCTCTGAGGAGAAGGACCCGCTGTGGCAGGTACCCCCCATGCCTGGAATGGGGAGAGCAGCCATCTTTATTGTGCTGGGAGAGGGAAATAGAGTATATCTGGCCCTAGTCGGAGCAGGAGGTTGGCGTCAATGTCAGGTCCCTTCCAGCGTGGGTTTCCCTCTGATCCTCTGGGTGGCAATTTTTCTTTTAAATGTCTCTGTGGCTCTGGGGGTGGTGCCAGGAAGGAGTTTGCTCCATAGATCTGGAGATAAGCCTGGTCTTTTCCCTGCCTGCTAAGCAGTGTCGCCTCCCTGTCTGTCTGTTGGGGCTGGAGGGGGCTGAGCAGTGGTGTGTGGTCCCATCCAGGCTGCCCTGTCTCTAATCTTCCCTCCTGTGTTTCAGGATCCATGTGAAGACAAACGGCACAAAGACATTTGGTCCAAAGAAAAGACCTGTGACCGATTCCCAAAGCTCCTCATCATTGGGCCTCAAAAAACAGGTACTTCCCTTCACCCTTGGTGCCATGAGCATGCTAGGGGGATTGTCAGGTTCTCCCACATCCCCAAAGAGCCCCTCAGCCCTTCTGCTGTGCAGCAGAGCTCAGAGGAAGGTTTGTCCCAAGTCAGCTCTTGCTTTCTGTCTGTCCAAAAGGAACAACTGCCCTTTATCTCTTCTTGGGGATGCACCCAGACCTGAGCAGCAACTACCCCAGCTCAGAGACCTTTGAGGAGATACAGTTCTTCAATGGACACAACTATCACAAGGGCATTGATTGGTAGGTCTCCACGCTGTGGGAGCTGAGCTGGGAGCAGCAGTTCCTTTGGGAACAGGAGCAGTGGTGCTGTGGGATTTCCCATCAGCCTTGTAGCCGCTTGGCTTTTGGCACCTCTGAGTACTGCAAGGTGGGATGAATCCCACACGGGCTCTGCCCTGTGCCTTCAGGCCATCACATGGTTCGTCCCTGAGGTGTTGTCTGTGAGGCAAAGGCCTCTTGTCAGGACTCAGGATTGCCCTTGGCAGAAGCCGGGCTTCTGTGCGTATGTTATCTCCTGGTTTTGGGGTCTGCCTGGGGAATCTGGTGAGGCCTAGCCCTCTGGAATGGCTGGAGGGGATTGTGGAGCTCCAGGCAATGTGTCAGCTCGGGGTGGGGGGGACTCTGCTTGGTACCGAGTGTTTGGGATATCACCTGCAAGGGGCGTTCTGGGACATCTCGTTGCGTCTGTCCGCCTGCCTCACACTGGGCCTCCCCAGGTACATGGAGTTCTTCCCCATCCCCTCCAACACCACCTCCGACTTCTACTTCGAGAAAAGTGCCAACTACTTTGACTCAGAAGTGGCTCCCCGGCGAGCTGCTGCCCTGCTCTCCAAGGCCAAAGTCATCACCATCCTCATTAATCCTGCAGATCGAGCCTACTCCTGGTATCAGGTGAGCTGCCCCCCACTGCCTCTCCCCCACTGTGGGCAGCCCCATGGGGTGGTGGGCAAGGGGATTTTATCAGCTTGGGTTTGGAGCTGGGGTGGCTGTGGGTGCTGAATTTTCTGGTTGAGCACCATAGCATGGTGGCCTGGGACACACAGTGCCTCATGGGCAGCCCAGGATTTGGGTTGCCTCAGGAGCAAACCTGCCTTGCTCCTGCCTAACAGCACCAGCGAGCTCACGACGACCCGGTTGCCCTGAAATACACCTTCCATGAGGTGATCACGGCAGGACCTGAGGCTGCTCCGAAGCTCCGGACCCTGCAGAACCGCTGCCTGGTGCCGGGCTGGTACGCCACACACATTGAGCGCTGGCTCAACAGCTACCACGCCAACCAGGTATGGATGGGAGCACCCACTCCTACAGTGGCAGCACACTGGGGAGCACCCCTCACCAAGCAAGGATGTGGGAGAAAGAGAGCTTGGGTCCAAAATCAGCTGTGAGGGTGCTTCTCTGGGAGCTGCTTTTCTTATACGCTAAAAACCACAGGGAGGGAGGGTAAAAGTACTTGGAGAAGGAGCAGAGGGGAGATACTGCACAAGGAAGCCCTTGTAGTGTGAGGTTGGTGATGGATGATGCCCAAAGATGTCCTTGTGCTGGTCCTCTGCCAAAGCAGGGTTGAAAGGGAGCCACAGGGTGAATGGTTGTGGGTGGCTCTGCAGGGGCACTCACCATTCACCCGCCACTCTTGGCCACAGACCACCCTGGGGCTGCCCTGTCTGGTGTCACCAGAGCATCAGAGGACAAAAATAGCAGCAGAGCTGCCCATGTTGAGCTGTCTGCAGGGGAAACGGGTGCTGGATGCCAGCCCTGCTGTGACCCGCTCACTGCAGCGCTGCTGGCACTGTGCAGGCTCAGTCCCTGAATGATTTTTCCACTGTCACTTAACCTTATAAAGTCTATTAGTTGGCTGCTGCTGGCGTAATTGCTGTAATGCAATCCTGGCTGGCTGCGGGTTGGGCAGCCCCGAGCCGAAGCTCTGATGCCCTGGATGATCCTGGCCCTGGCTTTTATTTGCGTTTCATTTTCAACACCCAGTGTAAGCGAACACCAGAGCACATTAGCATCCAAAAGGGAACCCTGCACAGGCTGGTGGCGGGTTTGGCTTCGAGATGGCAAAAGGTGTAGTGAAGGTGGTGGTGTGCCCCAGGAGAGCAGGGCTGGGAGCCAGCAGCACTTCACTGCTGTGCCTTGCTCCCTGCAGATCCTGGTCCTGGATGGCAAGCTGCTCCGAACAGAACCTGCCAGAGTGATGGAGACGGTCCAGAAATTCCTTGGTGTGACCAACTTCATCGATTACCACAAGACCCTGGCGTGAGTCCTTCCCCGAGCTTCTCCTTCCTCCAACCTGCCTTTGCTCCTGGTGCAGCCTCCAGCCCTGGGGCTCTCCACAGAGCTCTGCTGGTTTTGGTGGGACCAGGGTTTCACCTGAGGCTGGAGCAGCTGCAACCTACACTGGGGTAGCTGTCATCAGAAAACATCCAACAAGCACCTTGCTTTGCTGTGCTCACCCAGACACTGCAGCAGGGATGGTGGTGTCACACCAGGCAGCCTGGGAGCACGTCTGGGCTCTTGGAGCAGAGTTGAGGGATGCGTTTGTGGTGCATATGACAGTGTTGAGCCCTGGTACCCCTTCTCCCCATGCACACACTGCAGGGAGCAGCTCTTGTTGCTGGCAGCGTGTGGCACCTCTGTGAGTGTCACCTTGCTCTGAGCCTTCCAGACGTTAAAGCCATTATGGGAAGCAGGAGGCTCCAGAGCTCCTAGAAAAGTAATAATCTACCTCTGTGCAGGGCTTGTCTACACACGTGGCTGCTCTGAGTCTGCACCCAGGTGCTGTGAGGCTCCTGAGGGCATCCAGGGCTGAAAGTGCCACAGGGAATAATAGCTAAACTTCAACAGGGGAAGTTTAGACTGGATATGAGGAAGAAATTCTTTCCTGTAAGGGTGGTGTGGCACTGGAATCGATTGCCCAGGGAAGCTGTGAACGCTCCATCACTGGCGGTGTTCAAGGCCAGATTGGACAGAGCCTTGGGTGGCATGGTTTAGTGTGAGGTGTCCCTGCCCATGGCAGGGGGGTTGGAACTGGATGATCTTAAGGTCCTTTCTAACCCTAACTGTTCTATGATTTTATGATTTTATGTAGACCCTTGTGCTCCCTCAGCAGGGCAATGTGGTGATGAACGAACCTTGGTGGGCTGCTTACTGTGCAGCTGCACAGGGAACCTGCTGTACCAGGGGGTCAGTAATGAGATGTTAGCTGGGCTGTGGGTTCAAATGAGTTGGAGAAGTGCTCCTGTGGAGGCATGGGAAGCAGAGGAGCTTGTTGCAATACTGTGGAAGGTGTGTGGGGCAAGAGGGGTGAGGCAGAGCTCTCGCTTCACAGGTTTGATCCAAAGAAAGGATTCTGGTGTCAGCTTCTGGATGGAGGGAAAACAAAATGCCTGGGGAAGAGCAAAGGGAGGAAGTACCCGGAGATGGATTCGGATGTGAGTATGCAGAAGGCCTCATGGGATGATCCCAAGTGGGGCCAGGGGGCTGTGCTGGGGTGATGGGCTTGGGGCTGGTCCCCTGACCCTCCTCTGTGTTCTCCCGTTGCAGTCGCGCGCCTTCCTGCGGGACTATTACAGGGACCATAACATAGAGCTCTCCAAGCTCCTGTACAAGATGGGGCAGACGCTGCCCACCTGGCTGCGGGAGGAGCTGCAGAGCACCAGGTAGCTGCTGCCCACCATGACCCAGCGATACCTGAGGGGCATGGAGCCCTGCACCCGGCAGGACCTTCCTCAGCAATACCTGGCCTTGGAGGGGACCCCAGGAGCAGACGGCTGCACTGGAGGCTGCCCAAGGCAGCCTGACTGCAGTCCCTGTGCTGCCACCTACCCCATACCCCTTTCTGTTTCATTTTATTTTCCCCTTTTAATTCCTGGACCTGTCGATGAGGTCCCTTCCTGCCCTACTCTGACGTGGGGAAGTGGCACAAATTCCCCCTTTCTCAGCTCAAAATGGGCTTCAACTCCCTGGGCCTGAGGGCAGCAAAGAGCAGTCCCTCACCTTCTGGTCCCAGGGCGGAGGAGCCACTCTGGGCATGCTGGAGGTGACTTTGCAGAGCTGGAGCAGAAGAATGGAGCTGGTGGAGACCCAAAACACAGAGGGACCCAGAGCTGCTGCTGCCACCAGCCCTGCTGCACAGAACAGGAGAGTTTACTGCATTCTCCAACATCTACTTAGAAAAGTGGATTTTTCTTTGAAAGGTTCAGGCATGAATTCTTTCATCATCTCTATTTGTTTTCACGCTCCTCAACCTCTTGTTCTCCCTCCATGGGCAGCGTGATGGGACTGTGGTGGAGCAGGAGACTGGTCCGGGTGTGCTGGTTCCAGTGTGCAGGTCCCAGTTTGAAGGTCCCGGTGTGCTCCTGTTCCCCGCAGCCCACCCTCAATCTTGTTCACTCGTGGTGTTTCCTGTGGTAAAGCCAAGCGGTGCCCAACATCCCCTGGCGCAGAGGAGAGCCGGCCCTTGGGGACAGGGCCGATGTTGGGACAACGGCAGTCAGAAGGATGCTGAGAACTTCAAACCTCTTGAATATTAAAAACAAAAAGTATTTTAATAATGGTGGGGGATGGGGGGTGGGGGAGGGTTCGTTTGGTTCTCATTTTGCAGGGGGTTGGTTTTCTTCAGTGCCAGAATTTGTACCGAAGCCCTGAGGGGCTTATGTGGTCTCTTTGGTTGTTACACGTGACATTGGACGAAGGTCAGTGGAGATACAGGGGATGGATTCCCAGCTGGAGATGTGGCTTTATGCTGGTGGTGCCATACACAGCTGCATCCCTGTGTCCTGTCCCCTGGAGTTGCTGCTGGGGATGGCAAATGAGACTGAGCCATCACAGGTTTACTGGGATAAGCACCCAAGTTCCCCCTCAGATGGAGGGATGCGGGGTGGCAGCGGTTGCTGCTGGAGGTGGATGTGGTACCTGGGATGCTGCCAGTGCCTCCAGAGTAGGGGGAACGTGATGTTTCCCCCTCAGTGAGAGGGGTCCACGGGCGGGGGGGTTCCCCAGTCTTATTCCGGCAGGAGCCCCTGCAGCCATACATGGAGCCATTGTGTGGCTGTATCCCCTCTGCCCTCTGTGGGGCTGTACTGGGAGAAGCTCCCAGGTGCTGGTGGAAGGTCCTATTGAACCAACTGCTAATAAATGGGGGGGCTCTGGTTTTACTTGCTGGTTGTTGCCTGTTTCTCTTCACTGACATGATCTCATCCTCCCCCCGGGGATCCCATCTGTCTTTGGGGCCCATTTTGGGGGGATATTTGGGGAGGAAGGGGCAGCCCTCCATGCACGAGGTGGCAGCAGCCGTCTAGTCCTGGATCCGGCCATATTGCACAGCTGCCCATAGCCTCGTGTTCCCGGGATGGGCCGCGTTTGCAGCCAGGACAGCATCCAGTATGTGTTAGCACGCTGATGTGCCACCACCGTTAGCACTGGGGCAGGGATATGGGGGTCCAAGGGGATGTCTGCTTGCCTTCTCCCCCCTGCCCCGTGCACCAGTCCCTGCCTGCTAGAGCATGCCCATGTGCTGCCTCCCGCAGCCTGGCCCCTGCTCAGTGCTGCAGGAAATGAAGATGGAGCCTCATTAATCCCAGCCGGGTTTGTCTGGACCTGTCGGGGTGACAAATGATGTGCAGCGCTGCGGGAGCCGCCGGATGGAGGAGAGGGGGCTGCAACGCAGAGCTGTGGAGCTGCGTGCCCGCGTGCTCTGCCTGCCTGGACAAGGTGCTGCAGCAAACCGGGCCATGCACCCTGTGCCCATTACCCTCAGTTCCCAAGCCCAGGATGCCTTCCCCATCATCCCCATCCAGCCACAGTGATGTGCCCCAGGTGGGACCAGCTGCTGCCCAGCTTAGCCCTGAGTTAATCGGTTGTTAATTAAGAGGGCAAGGAGGATAGTTCAGCCCTTGTGATGGCCTCAAAGTGCCTGGGAGGGTGAGGAGAGCTGTGGGTGTGATGGGTTCCTCCTCCAAGTGCTCTGTGCTGTGTTCAATCTTTGCAGCCTGCTGAAGCTCTACGTTTAGATCAAGCTTTGCAATGAGACTTGATAGAAAGAGTGACAGGACAAGGGGGAATCTCTTTATGATGAGAGAGGAGAGGTTTAGACATTAGGAAAACATTCTTCACTATAAGGGTGCTGAGGCGCTGGCACAGGGTGCCCGGAGAAGCTGTGGCTGCCCCGTCCCTGGCAGTGCTCAAGGCCAGGTTGGATACAGGGGCCTGGAGCAACCTGCAGTAGTGGAAGGTGTCCCTGCCCGTGGCAGGGGTAGGAACTGGATGGGCTTTGAGGTCCCTTCAGCCCAAACCAGGCCGGGATTCATGAAATCAGAATTATGTGAAACGAAAGATGCCTGTACCCTGCGTTTGTGCTGGAGAAACCTCACTGTGAGCCTGCCCACCAAGGAACCACCTCCTAGTTCTGCTCCTCCAAAGAGGTACATGAAAGGGGCCGAGCCTGGCGAGCACTGACCTGTCCAGGACCTCACCTCTGCAAAGCTAATGAGGGAGCCAGGAAGGGCCATGGAAACTGCCCTCACAGGGAGAACCCGGGGTGGGTTTGTCCGCTATAAATGCCTGAGCTCCCCAAGAAAGGCATCCCTGGGCCAGATGCTGGAGGTTAAAACCAGATGGTGCAAATATTCCACACTGCAGCAGGATCGTCAAAGCAAAATGGCTTTGTCTTCTTCCACAGCCCTTTCCTCCAGGATGGGGACCTCCGGAAGATACCGTCATGGAGGTGCGTGCTGGTGTGACACGAAGGGACCTGTATGGATGGGGCTGTGGCAGTGGGGCTGCTGGTGGGGCTGCGGTGGTGATCAGGCTCCTGTTGGATTGATGGGGCCCTCATGGAAAGTCAGGTTTTGGGCCATCAAAAGGCCCTTCAGACCCTGTGCTGTGCACTGGGAGGGGACAGTGGCCATGCCAGCCCCGCCAAAGGGACGTGTCCCTTTGCATGCCCCCTGAGCTGCTGGGATGTGACCTTGGCTCTCAGCCCTGGCACTTGCTGCATCCTTGTGGTGGGACCTGTGAGCAGAGCAGGGGCAATGCCCAGGGGGGCCGTGGATGATGCAAGTCACCAAGCCCTTGAGTAAGAGCCATGCAGAGTATTTCTCCTAATGCCTCCTGTGATTTGGAAGTGACATGTTTACACTTGGAGATAAAGCAATGCTAAATTCTGGCATCTGAAACATGCCAATGTGTATTTATTGTGTGTTCATCTGCCCCTAGATTGCAAAGAGGTCTTTTTGTAGATGTTGTGTGTTTTCCAGTTAAGATTTATAGCTCTTGTTTCTGAAGCTACAAATGTATAGAATGTTTTCTATACGTTAGAAGACATTTATATGCAAGATATTTATGACGCCTACCGTTGTAAATACCAATCACCCATTGAAATGTCACAGCCTAAACCAGAAATCGCAGGAGATGTAAAATAGGCTCGAAATGTCAAAGGACAGATGACAACAATATGTTTCTTCCATCCGGGAAAACTGTCTTATAACCAATTTCTACTAATCCTGGCTTTCCGGTGGCTGCAGTTAACCCAGTTCTGGAGTGGGGTTCCTTTAGAGAGATGTGATGGGCAGCACGGGGCTGTAGCCTCAGGGACTCCTCCAGCTCCTGGGCTGATGCTCCCCTTTAGTATCCCCCTCATCCCAGCCCCATGTCCCTTCTCTCTCCCCACCTATCACCTCCTCCTGCCCCCCCCTTCCTGCTGCCCTCCCACAAGATGCCTTTGTCCCCTCCCGCGCTGTTTATTATTAAAACCATGTGTTGGAGCAGCTCCAAGCCGCTTCCCGGGCATCTCCAGGCAAGGAAGCAGCAGGTTTCCCTGCAAAGGGGCTGCAGGGGGATGAAAGGGGGGGCAGCTCCAGCTCCCCAAGGAATAGGACTCCCTAGGGACCTATTGCTCAGTGGCCTTCTCAAAGCCAAACCCATCACTGTCAGCACAGAAGGGGTGTCCCAATGTCTTCTGCCTCCTAATGCAAGTGCTGCCGGCTGGCAAAGCTGCAGCGGGAGTGGAAAAAGATAGGGGCTGATAAGGTGGTTCTGGTTTAATAATGCAGGGGCCAGGTGGGAGGCAGGGGGAACGGGGCCGGGTCAGAGGCTCGGGGCTGCTTTGGGATGGGGAAGGGCTGTGAGATGATACTGAGCCCTGAAGAAAAGCAAAGGCAGGCGTTAAACAGGGCTGTGGGTGCTGAGGGTGTCCAAGATGCAGGTGGTTCTGTCTTCACTGGCAGCTTTTCATTCCTCAAACCAGCTCCTAGCCGTGTAAATGCAGATATAACTGCTCTGGGCTCAGGCAGCAACAAGATTCGCGCTGGTACCAGCACATTCCCACCACCGAGGGGCTGGCACTGCTGTGGAGGTGTAACTCAGCCCACATAATATATAGTTTTCAACCATTTTAATACTTTTCCTCCTCTTTTTAAGCCCTGCAGGGACTCAGCGCTGATTGTTTGCTGGTGCAAAGCGTGTTTTCAGATTGCTGCTCTCCTCTCCCCTGGCCACTGACCCCAAGCAGGGACCAAAGAGTTGCTGGAGCATCCCAAGGGAGCCATTTTCCTCATCCCTCCCTGGGACAACGCTTGTGGCTTCTTCGCAGGGCACTGGGGGAGCAGAGAGGGGAGGAACTCGGGATCCAGGGCCGCTGGAGGGGCTTTCCAGCGCTCGGTGCAGGGGTTTCCTGCTGCTGCACATCTGGGTTGAGTTTCGTCTCTGGTCCCTCCCCGTGCATCGTGGGGCCGCTGCTGCCGGAGCCACTGCGGCTTGGGGGGCTGTGACGTGGATCCCAGCGCTGGGGCAGGCGGAGGAGGGTGCTCGGGGACTTCTTCCCCATTGCATGGGGGGGCTCAGCCCCATCTTCCCAGCCCTTCCCCTGCAGCCCAGCATGAGCCCTGCCGACCACCCAGCACGCAGACAGCCTCGAGACCCTCCAGCTCCTCGTCCTTCCACATCACCTCCATCCACCCGCCCTCACCCGGGATGCTTTCCCTCTCCTATCCCTTCCACCGCCTCTATCCTCTCTTATCCTGTGTCCTGCATCAGAGAGGGGATGAGCTGGCTGTGTCCATGTGCAGTGCCATTGCTTTGCACCCACACACTGCCCTGCAGCACACATCCCCAGGGACACTGGGAAGATGCTCTGACTTTGCACAGTTCCCAAAACCCTCCTGCTTCCACTCAGCCTTAGCGCAAAGAGAGGTTCTAGGGGACCCCAAGCAATGAGGGACCACCCCTTATTGCAGCCTGCACAGCCCCGCACCTCCTGCCCCTGCTGTGGTCCATTCTCAGCCTGGCATCGGGGGGACAGCAGCTGCCCCTTTGTATTGGCAGCATTGGGAGAGCAGCTCTGGGCTCCTCCTTGGCATGGATCCACAGCTATTGGCTCTGGTGAGGAGATGGAGAGTGCAGCGGTATCGCTGCCAGAGCTGCAAAGGATGTTCTAGAGGGGCCCCAGCTCTGCACCCCCAGATGGGTGAGCAGGTTGTCCTCAGGGACCACGCCAGTACCAGCATGGGGTCCCGTTGGCCAGGGTGGGATGGGAAGGAGCCCCATGGCGCAAAGGTGGGTGCAGTCCATGGGCGCCTGGTGGTCTTCATGGGGGGGTTATTGCAGGAAGGGGGAGAGAAGCATCACAGTGAGCTGCTGTTGGGGTCTTTTCCCTGGGCCACACACATCCACATGGATATTTATACAGGATGGGAGCGGAGCATCCAGCCCCACGTGGCCGTGTGCCTCCCCAAAGCCATCCAGACCCAACACAAATCCGAAGCCTCGGAATGAGCCAGAATAAATATTTTACGGTAAATTACCGAGGCTAATAATTATAAAAATCTGTACTTGTGACCCGGAGCCAGGAAAAGGTTTCCAAGCAGCTGGTGACCACATGGGTGACACCCCCTGGCTGGGATGGTGGGCTCCTCCCTGCCCATGGGGAGCAGCAATGGGGTAGGGACCAGGGGGTGGGTGTCCTCCCCTGGTGCTGGGGTTGCTGTGGGGTCTCTAAAGCTCCATGGAAGGAGCAGAGACAGGATTTCCCACAATGGATATTGCTGCTGGGGTCTGGGAGGCTCTGGGAGCCCTTGTGGCTATTGTATTGCTGATGTACTTGGGGGATGGTGAAGGAGAGAGGAGGAGGAGGAGGTACAGCCCTGGCTGGCAATGGGGTGGGCTCAGAGGTGATTTCTGGGGTGCATCGATCCCTCCTTGGCTGGAAGGAACCAGATCTGCCCTCAATCCCCCCACCAGCTCTGCCCATCCTCAGGGCTGCTGGGCTGGGATGGTCCCTGGTGGGATGTCTCAGATCTGGCCACGTGCTTGGAGCTGGATGGGGCACGTGTGGGGCGAGCATCCCCATCCCTGCCTGGATGGGGACCGCAGCACAGGGAGTGACCTGGCACAGGGTGTGGGAAGCTCTTGCAGTTTCTTCTCTCTTCTCCAAGCATTAGCTGGGAGGAGCACAGTGAGAGCATGGCATGGGCAACCCTCAGCCCTCCCTTCTCCTTGCAGACCCCGGTGTGACCATCACCATCGTGTCCCCATCACTGTGCCCACTGCCTTGGCCCCCTCTCCTCCAGACCAGTCTGACTCAAGCAGCCTGACCCCACTCATGGCTCCCTGCTTCCCCCCAGCCTCTTTTCCTTCCTCCCTGCCCTGATTCATAGCAGAATACGGGCTGTGTTTCAGGTCAGACCTGGCTCTCCCTCACACCACTCCTCCGGACCGTGACTCAGTCCACGGCGGCAGCGTCCGCGGCTCCGGCCCCGCTTGGCTCCGCTCCCACCCGGCACGGCTTCAGCAACAATGGTGTCGGCCTTGAGTGAGCTTACACAGAGCGACAGGCTCCCTCCAACCCGACCGGGCTTGGCTGAGGAGTGAAGGGGGGGACTCATTGCTTGTCCCCAACCAGAGGCTTGGATGTGTTTGGTGAACACTGAGGGCTGAGCATCCCATCGGCGCCCCGGTGGTGATCCCACTCAACCCCTCCTTGTCCCAGGGTCTGAGAGAGGATGGGGATGCCCTGAATCACCCAAGGGCTTTGGTCTGCTCATAGGGGCACACAGCTCTATCCCTTTGTGTGTGTGTGTCCGTCCCCCGTCGTCCCCTGACCTGTGCTCAGCCCTCCCTCCGTGTGCCTGCAGCGGCAGCCCTTGGCTGAGACGGCCCTTGGCTCCCACCGATCAACAGGAAACGGGAGATGGATTTCTCGGCAAACTGGGCTTTCCATAAACAGTCTGAGGGGCCGACCCGCGACGGCGGGAGCAGCGCAGCGCCAGGGCCGGGCTTTCCAGCTGTTTATCACATTGCTCTGCTCTCGCTTCCTCCCCGGCTCCGCAGCTCAGGGCTTCTCTTCTCCCATGTGCAAATCAGATCTGTCTGATGGGATGCTGCCGTTCCCAACTTGATGCGCTTGGGATGCTCGCGCTGGGCAGAGAGCATCCCATGGGTCCTGAGCCCCGCTCTGGATGTAAAGTGCCAGAATCCCACCCCAACCCTTTCCAGATCTTAAATCCAGCTCCCTTTGGAGCACATAACCCAGCTCCGTGGCGCTGGGGCTCACTGCCCCAGGCCAGCCATCAGCTAACCAGACCTCACTGGCACACCAGCCTCCAATTTCTTGGCAATCAGGACTTAAGAAAATACAAGCTGACCCCGAGAGGTGAGACAGGGCTGGGAGGGAGACAGCGCTGGGCTCTCCGCCTGCTTCTCATTAGAGCAGCTTGCTCAGCTCCCCCATCCCAGCCCGGCGAGCTCAGCAGCTCTGGTATTTCCCAGTGATGGTTTGCCTGCCTCAAACAGCCATGAGATTGAGACTCAGTTGTAGAGCATCCCTCCATCTGCCCATCCATCCCTTCCAGCAGGACAGAGCTCCTCCATACCCGTGCACCCTCTGTGACCCATACCAGTGTCCCAGGGTGCTGATCCTGACCCAAGATGCAGTGCCAGAGGCCGCCCCATCCGCATCCCCATTCACACCCCGTCCATGGGACAGCAGGGGCTGTGTTTTCGGGTGGTGGGGTCAGCCAGCAGCACTGGCCCCCTTTGCTGAGCCGAACAAAGGGGCTTTCTGCTGGCTCGGGCTGGGGGGATTGCGGCCCGTCTGGAAGTGAAGCCGCCTGCGTCAGAGGCAGACGGCGGCAGGACGGGGGGGGTCTTCCAGAGGGCAGGAAAAGCGGCGGCGGCTGCACGGAGCTGCCGGCGGGAGCTTTGCTGAGGCCAGACCCCAGGACCCTCATCCCCTGGCCCCAGGTCGCCTTTGCAGGCAGGAGGATGCTGGATGCACAGGGGCGCTGTCCTCACTCCATGGTGCCACCAGGATGAGAGCACCACTCACGGTGCTGTCAGTCCATCCCACAAGCCAAGCAGCTCCAACAAATAGGCTATTTTTTGCCTCTGAAAAGCACAAAAATGCCCCATGGAAAGGTGAGAGTGGGCACATAGAGGTTAAAGCAAAGAGCGAGAGACCTGGCACAACACCAATTCCAGCAGGTCGGAGTCAATGGCAAGTGCTAGCTCCTCTCTCCTCCCCACCGCACCAGGTACAGCCAAAACCTTCCCACCAGAGTCAACAGTGTGACCCACCACAACACAGGCAGCTCTGTGCAGCCCCACAGGCGCTGCTGGCGCGGCCGTCGTGCGTGTTCTGGCACCAAAACACACATCCTACTTCATGTGATGGATGTGCGGGAGAACGCGTTTGCCTGCAGAGAGGGGATGCGGATGGTGGGATGGGGTCGGGAGCAGGGCTGGCAGGGGAGGTGGGATGCTGGACAAAGAGGAACGCTACTTGGAAACGGGCTTGAGTGGTCCAGGGCTGTGTTTGGGAGGCAAGCTGGTATGTGGGTGTGCTGGTGTGTGAGGACGTTGGGTTGGGGAGTGTGTTGAAACAGAAGGGTTTGATTTCTTGAAAGGGCTTTTCTGATCGCTTGGCATATAAAATGAAACATTACCAAAGGGAAAATAAAAGGAGGAAAGTCAGCACGAGCTGTTCCTTCCCACCCTGGAAAGTCCCCTCCTGCAGTCGCATTTTTTGCCTGCTTGTTTGTTTTCCAGCCTGGGCATGAAGCTGTGCCTCAGGGGCTCACATGTCCTTGTGCCATGGCCCTGCTGCTGGGTGGGGATGGCCTTTGGGGAGCCACACTGCAGGGATGCTCCTGGCCATGGATCTGCAGTGTGGGATGACCGCAGTCGCATCCCCTGGTGTTTGGAGGAAGGAAGAAACCCCATGGATGTAGCTCAGTGACCGAATGTTGCAGGAGTGCAACCAAACAGTGTCTGATTCTTCAGTGAGGGATGCTCGAGTGCGGGGACCATGAGCTGGTGTCCTCAGCCCTGCATCCCAGTCCCCCGTGGAAGCAAGAGGATGGTTAGCACATGGGGATGCTCCAAGGGTGATTCCTACCATCACACCCAACTTGACAACATGGTTGTGCAATGGGAAGCTCCTGCAGGATTTGCTTGTGCAATTGTAAATCAAAACAGCAGCTCGCCTGTGGCCAGCAATCCCAATGAGGGATGCTTCCAGCCATGCAGGACTTCAGAGACTCCAGGCTGGCCCCTCCACGAGCACAGGCAGGAGCTGGAGGTGCTAAGACACAAGTGGGTCCCTGGCACAGCCCCTGCCTGCCCTGCCTGTCCCTGGGCAGCAGCCAACAAGGGTCTGGATCCATATCCCTATTCCCACTGAATTTACCCCTTACATTCCCTTTCTTTATTCTTTCTGGAGGTATTTGGTTTAATTGGTCCCTGGTGAGGTGCTGGAGCCTGCAGGGCTGCACGGCTGGAACCATCCCGGCTACAGCCACTGCTATCCCATACCAGCCACCACATCCCCTGTGCAGCAATCCCCATGCAAGGGGCACCCAGGGGTGCAGATACCAACACACCCCCCCTTGGTATGGAGCTCATCCAGCCTGCTCCAAGCATTGCCCCTTCTCCACAGCTTCCCAGCTCTGGGAATGCCCCTAGCCGCAGACCCCACTGATTGGAGACGTCTCACATTCCTCCCAACGCCAAAGGGATATTTTATCAGCGGGGCTCTTTTTTTCCTGCAGACTATTTTCTTTTCATGAAAGCATTAAATGGCCTCAGAGATAAGGAGCAGATTTACAGCAGTTCACACCGAAGCAGCCAAGACACTGGCAAGGAAAAATGCCTCCCCTCGCACGATCCCCACCCTGGCCGCTTCCTCTCATTCTCTCCCAATTCTCCTGACTCCCACGACAAGCTCGGCCTCCCCTTCCCTTCCCAGCTCTTCCTGCCCACAGCAGTGCTCGACACGAGGTCACCCACTGAGCCAGGGGCTGTGGCATGAGGAGGTGTGGGCACAGACCCGTTCACCATCACCCCAGGGGTGCTCATGAGCACTGCCTGCATCCCGGGGCGATGCGGCCTCATGTCTGGCACAAGGATGGACCCAGGCTGTGCAAAGCCTGCCTCACCTTAAAAGCGAGCCAGTCTCAAACTGGGTTGATGTTAATGTGGGTCTGGGTGAGACCTGCAAGCCCTCCCTTTCCCTACCCCAATAAAGCATCCCTTGTTCCGTCCCTGCCGCTGGGAGCTGCTCCTCAAGCCAGCTGCAGGCCCATGGAGCTGTAATGTTTAACTTAACCAAAACCTGCAGTAAATTTTCCTTGCAGCCCCCAATTTGCTGCCCTCCCCCCGCCCCCGGTGCTGAAGCTTTATGGGCTCTGAAGAGCTGTAAAGGCCCTTTACTGGATGTGCTTTTTATTTCAAATTAGAGTGGGACTGGATAAGCACCGGACAAAGTACGGAGTTAGCGGGCACCCCGCATGGAGTGGGGATGGGGGCTCGGAGACAGGCTCTGCAGCATAGACGTGTCCCTTCGCCCTGGACAAGCTGAGCTGATGCCTTTCCCAACTTGGTCAGCCAAAACCACAAGGCCTGGGGAGGGGGAACCCACTTTGAGATCTCCCATGGGTGCTATGGCAGGGGGTGGGCTCCACTGAAAGGCCCCAGTGCTGAAGGGTCCCCCGCAGTTTGACAAAACCAAAGCACATCGGTGGTCCCCTCTGTCTCAAACCCTGCTTGAAGGTTTGCCACCAGTTGATATCCTCTCCTGCCCAGTAGATCGAAGTCAACACCTCTTCTATGGAAATAAGGGAGGGATGCAATGCCAGGGACCCAGATGTCCCCATCCCATGTGGAGGTGGCTGGTGAGCTCTGCAGGGAGTAGTGCCAGCCACCCTCTGTGCTACAGACCTAGAAGTGTCCCTTCCCTGCTTGTAAAAGTGGTGTCACCCTATTTACAGGCACCACGATCTGTCCCCGGGCTCCATGAAAAGAGACAGTGGGGAAATGGGCGAACAGCACAAGGATACCCAATATGGGTGTTTTCCAGCCCTCCCCTGCCAGCACCTTGCCTGCTTTCTGCCCCCAGGGATGCTCTTGTGTCCTCATGGTATAAGTAGGGAGGGAGCACACGGCTAGCCCTCCTCAGCCCCTCTCTGCCGCCATTGCTCCATGGACCATGAGGCTCTGCTGTGTCCCCAGTATAGGAGGGCTGTTGAGGTCTCAGCTCCCCAGGGATGGCAGGACCAGTTCCCCCCACTTCACCACAGGGACACGCAGCGTGTCCCAAAACCAGGAACACCCCTCCCTAACCTCGAGTTTGGGGATGGTTTCTCTATTGAATAGCTTGTGGTGAAGCCTAGCAGTTTCCAGGCTGTGATGAAGGGATTCCCCCCCATAGGGAGGGGTGTTGGGGCAGAGGGGCCGCTTGCTGCTGCCTGCATCCCCTGGGGACATTCACCGTGCCCCATAGCCGAACGTGGGGCTGTGCTCCCAGCCGCTGCGCGCGCTCAAAGAGCATCGGTGGTTAATGCCTTCAGCATGTATGAAATATCCCATATGCTGGGAAACAAAAGGGGCTCTGTGCTATTAAAGTTCCATTTCCCCACTCCCCTCCTCCCGCCCCTCTCCCCGCTGCTCACCCTGCCCTGAGCAGCGCGGCTGCACCAGGAGCAAGCAACGAGACCCCCAGCTCTAAGCTGGGACCCTGGGGTCCGGGCATGGAGGGGGGAGCACAGGCTTGATCCCCCCCCAGCTCATCCAAAGCACATGGAGAGCAGCGAGCGGTGCTTCCCCATGGGAGAAAAGGGAAGTGGAAAGAGGTGAGTGTGGCGAGCATGAGCATCCCAGAGTTGCGCTGGGATCCGTGGCTGCTCCAGTGGGATGCTGGATGGGAACGGGGGGCAGAGTGGTGTTGTCCAGCATGAGCTTTGGAAACCAGGATGAAGGAGCCTCGCAGGAGAGCAGAGGGTGGAGGTGGGCTTCCATGGGACCCTCGGCTTGTTTTACCCACAACGGGGGCTCTCTTGGCTGTACAAGGACGTGGTGCCGCTGTGCCAGCATCCAGCCTGCTCTTGATGGGGTGGGATGGGTTCTGGGGGGTGGGGGGAGCAGCCCTTTTCCCCAGGACCCCCTGGACCTGCTGGGGAGAGGATGAGCTGCAATAAGGGACAAGAAGATGGAGAGCAGTGCTGGGATGGGGGCTTGGTGGCTCGGGGAGGCAGCCCTGTGCCCCAGGGGCACCCAGGCACCCCATCACTATCCTGTCGCCTTTCCTCATGTCCGGACCCCTGGGGATCCATGGGGTTTTGTTCCCAGGTCCCACAGGGTTCCCGAAGGGGTTAAGAGAGGAGAGGAAGAGCAGAGAAAGAAAGCAGAGGGGTGGGAAAGCGCGGCTCGGTCAGGGGCTGTTTGCACTGGCTTGGATGTGTCCTCGGCGTGTTTATTCCTACTGCACAAGCACTTCTGCCAGAACGAGAGCCAGGCTGCGGAGCACGCTGCACACACACACACACACACATGCTGCTGCTGCTCGTCATGCACAGCTCAATCCCAAAGGGCTTCCCACTGTTCCTCTTCCACCTCCTGCCCATAGCACGGGGACCCCTCTGGGCAGTGAGCCCTGGGGACCCCCAGAGCCCGGCTCTGTACTAACCAGGCTCTCAGCCTTGAGCAAGCTGGATGGGAGCAAATCTCATGTCCCAGGGCCACCAGCCTGCTGTGCTGCTGGGGCCAAGGCCTGGGAATGGGCATGTGCTGGGGTTTGGCTGCTTTCCTGGGCTGGAAAGGAAACAAACCCCCCCCCCTCTCTGGGATGCTCTTTGTTTCCCATGGACCAAACCAAGCCCTGCCCCTGGGGCTCGGAGGGGACAGACCCTGTGCTTGGGTGCACTCAGTCCCCATCTGTGCTGTTGAAATGTCCTTTATCCTGCTGGTCCCCAGGCTGTGTGCACCCACCTCTTCTCTCAGGTTCCATCCTCTCTGGACTAGAGCTGGAGACAAGGGACAATGCAGGGCTGTGGGAGTAGGATCCAGTGGGAGCTGCTCCCCCTCTTTCAGCAGCACTGTCCTGTTCCTAATTTTCCTCCTCCAGGCTTCAGGGATGTATGGTGGGGGGAGTCACGGGGCTGCTGGAGCTCAACAAACCTCATCCAAGCCGTCAACTCTGCCATTGACTTTGCATCCACACATGGGCTGGTCGTGCGCCGTGATCCCGGGGTCATGGCCCCTTGTTTGTCCGCTTGGAGGGAGCTGAGGGACTCTGTGATGGCTGTGAAAACAGGATCACACTGCGCTATCCCATGGGATGGCCTGGGAAGCCCCTCAGCAGCCCCTGTACCGCAGGGGACAGCGATGCTCCCATTGTCAATCATCCCAGCTCAGCGGCCCCAGATGAGCAGAACCGGCTTGTCAAGCCCCTGTGGGTCTCTCTGCTTAGTTAATGGGTTGTGCTTTATGTCTGCTGAGGCTGAGGTCCCCGGGGCAGGCTGAGACCTGAATCCACTGCAGGAAAAGCCCCATCCCTGCTGCAGGAGGCCATCCTGCCCTCCCCACCCCAGCAGGTTTCAGCACAGCCAACAACAGGCACCCCAAGAGCAGGGGGTGACCCCATCCCCATGATGCTCTCTCCCAGCAGTGGATTTTGTTGAATTAGGGAGCATTCATCATCAGCCCCAGCAGATGTTCAATGGGATCGCCTGGGAAAGGTGTGAAGGTGCCAGATCCCTCTGGCATCTGTTGCTGCAGCTCTGCAGAGAGACCTGGGTGTGAGACCCACCGTGCCGGGGGCTGCATGATGGATAAAGGAGCAGGGATGTGCGGGAGCAGCCAGTGCCCATCTCACCAAGAGCTGTACCATGGGGTGGGCCTTCCTGCCCTGCCTCCTCTGGAATGGCAGCCTCAGCTCTGTGTGTCCCAGGGGCTGGAAGGAACCCCCGGTTCATCACTCATCTCTGAGCTGGTTTATAATGGTGAGGATGGGCTTCTCCATCCCGGCTGCCGCCAGCCATGGGGTGGTCTTTAAGGCTGTTTTCTCTCTCAGACCTGGTTTTTGTTTCATTTGAGCGCTGAAGAGGCCAGGCTGCAGTTTCACCCCTGGCTTCCTGCAGTGGATCTGGAGCCAGGGCTCCAGATCACCGCTCTGCTTCCAGGGCTCCCTGGGGATGGTCACCAACCTCGGTGGCACCTTGGGGTTGGGGTCCCACAGCAGGACCTGGGGTCTGCAGCACTCACAGACCTGGTACTTTGCTCCCCAAAACTGCGCCGAGAAGGGCTCGAGGCAGCTGTGACAGCAGGGCTGGGGCTGTCCTCATCCCAGGAATGCAGCAGCTGAAGCTGAAGTCAGGGTCCAAGATAAGCAAAGGCCAGGACAGGCTGGGACCTGCCCTCTTCGGGAGGATGGGAAGAGGTAATTGCCTTCTGAATCCAGCCAGAAGGGTTGAGCAGGGTCAGTGTCACGGATGGAGTGCACAGGCTGATGTTCAGTGGATGTAAATCCCATGGACCATCCAGGTTTGTTGGATTCCCCCCCGCGTGGGGCTGGGAGGTGGTCTGAGCAATGACCCAGGGCCTGCATGAGTGATCATGTAGTGGTGCAAAGGGATGCCGAGCAACACGAAGAGACACTGAGCAGCTCCTGCAGTCCCATCCTTGCTTGCAGCGTGGGCTGGAGGAGGGAGGGAGGGAGGGAGGACATGGTCCAGCTGTCCGGATGCCACTGTCCTCCTCTTCCCTTGCTCCACTCACTGCTTAATCACAGCAACTCCTCCGGTGCCCCGCAGCCCCCGCGCTAGCCAGGGTGTTTCACCTGCTGCTCCTCCCACCAGCCATGGGCACGGGATGGGGGCACATCTCGGTGTGGGCAGGGGATGAGGGCGCTGCTACTGCATGCGGGACTGGCAGCCCATGTCCCGCAGGCAGACTGGGGACGGCGGGGGTTGCACGGGGACAGGCACTCAGGAATGTTGTTTTTTCCATCCCGGTTTCCGTCAAGGTAGTAAATCAGCGCTGCAAAAGGCTTTTGTTTCACTCAGCACGCTGCTGGCTGCTGTGCCTGCCAGCCCCTGCCTCGCCTGCCGGAGCCAGAATGCGGCCATCCTTGCCCACACTCCCAGGGCTTGCTCTGGGGTCAGGGTCCATCCTGGTTCAGTGAGGCCGGGGACCTGTGATGCCAAGGGAAGCAATCACATCACATCCCAGCTTCCCTGTGCCCCTTCCATGGGCACTGGATCCCTGTGGAGAGCCCTCAGCCATCCCACACCACACAGCCGCATCCCTCCCATTGCCATCCCTTCCATGATGGAAGCAGTCCCGCTCTCCCATGGAAGATGTTGGGGTGGCACCAAGCTGGACCCAGCCCTGCAGGGCTTCGGGGTTCAGCTGTGGGGTCCAGACGCTTCGCTGTGTGTCCCCCATCACAGCTCAGCAGCAGGTCCTGGCCAGGTACCCAGGGAGCTTTGGCTGGGGGAGGGGGGATATTGGATTGCAGAAGATGGGGGGGGGGGTGCTTTTGAGCACAGGGTGGCCCAGGCATGGCTCTAAATGCCACTGGGTGACAGCTACACAGCAAAGACCTCTCCTGTATCAGCTGAGGAGGCAACCCTCCCTTAAAGAAACACGGGGTCCCCAGGTATGAGCAGTTGCCCTTTGAGGATGAAGCTGACCCAGGCTCCTTGCCCCACCATGAAGGGGGGAAGGTGCCCACCCCCCCGAGGGGACATTCAGCTGCTGGCACCGGGAAGGTGCAAAGATCCCCTGATGTACGTACATTGCTGCTGGGCTATTTTGGACAGGGACAGAGTCGATCTTGTGACCGGAGCTGGAGACTGCAAATCTGATCAGCAGGGTCCTGCCTGAGTGACAGCAACCCGCTGCCTGACCTGGGGGAAACCCGAGAGCCCCCGCTGCGCCGGGACAGCCTTCCCACCGCTTCCCACCCCCATCCTGCCTGCTTCGATGGCGATGCAAACAGAGGATGTGCCTCGGGATGACACAGGGTGCAAATCTCACCCCCTATTCTATGGCGTCCCTAGGGCTGTCCTGGACCTGCACCCCATTATTCTATATTGGTGCCACCTCCTGCGCTGTGGGGTCCCCCATGCGGGTGCTGGGAGCAGATGGAGACTTCCAGCAGACCCCGTCTCCCCTGGGCTCGGCAGCCTGGATGCCAGCAATGCCTGCCAAAAATACTTGCGTGGGACGTGCAAAGTTAACTCTGGTTTCCCTTCTCTCCATAGCGGGGGGGCGGCAGGGTGTGAGGAAGGCAGGCGGGGGGCTGTGCATCACCCACCGGTGAGTGGGCAGGAAAAGGAACGGAGCAAAAGGTCTCCCTGCTGCCGGATTTCAGCACTTTGTGAATTGAAGAGGTTTTTCTTCATCATCATCATCATCATTATTAATATTATTATTATTATTATTTCTTCCCTTGGCACCATTTGTAGCTTCTTGTAGGGGCTTACTGCTGCTGCGGAGGATGAGATGCTTGCTGGGGGGTAGCTGCTTGCTGGGGCTGTGAGCCTGCACTAATGCCCAATGCCCAATGCCAGCATCCTTTGCTGTTCAGTTTGGTGCTGTGCTCCTGAAATGGTCCCCAAAACAACCCTCACACCTTTACAGCCTCATTTGTGGGTGGTTATCTCATCTGGGGTTTGGGGATGTGGCTGGAGGTGCTGCTCCTCTTCGCTGGTGCAATGGTACACCCAGGGCACGTGTACCCCATCCTACCTGGCCGGTTGTAGAGCAGACAGGATCGGCCCTGCAGCTTCTGCGAGAGATGCCTGTTACTCATAAATATTCCCTTCCTCTGCTGCTTGTGGAGCACAAGAGCCATGTCCTGGGGGGAAGGCGGCTACTCGTTCCCCTACTCATTCCCCTACTCATTCCCCGCTGCAGTGCCGGGCTCAGACTGGCCCCAGGGAGGCAGCAGACGTGATTCCATATTCCAGCAGCGTGGGAGGCCCCATCCCCGCAGTGCGTCCTCAGGGAACACCGCTGCTCCCGTTTCACCAAGGAGGGGTTTACCCGGAATGCCGGGATCCTGGGTGTCCTCCCCTGGGATATGCCCATCTGCAGGAAGCGCTCCCGAAATGGATAGGGGTGGCTGTGGAAGGTGATTTTTGGGGTGGTACAGGCCAGCCCAGCAAGTTGACAATGCAGTTCTGATGTAGGATGGATGGGAATCGTGCTGCCTGAGAAACCTTGTCCCTAAGGATGGGGCAAGGAGGTGGAAGTTGGGATGTAGCAGAGCCGCTCCAAGAGCATCGCTGCTGATCCAGGCAGGGCTGGGGCTATTTGCAGCAGCTCTCTCTTGGTCCTCATTTGAGACAAGCAAGCCCCCCCCCCGGCTTCCACAACTTGCCCTGTTTCTAAGGAAAGATGTGGGTGGCTTCCCGCGACTATTGGGGAATTACATAAAGAGCAGGGCGAGATTACTTTTTCAGAGAGGAACACTGAAATGCTCCCCCCAGGATCTCCCTGCAAATCCGTGCTGAGTAACTGCGGCAGAGGAAGGATTTCTGAAAGGGCAGAAGATTTCCTTTGGGAATTCTCCAAAAAATGCAGCCTTGTGTTTGGAAAGTGCCTGAGTGCCTGTTCAGCAGCAAAGCGGCTTTCAAACTGCCTTCGCTTCCAACATAACCTTGCCAAGGATGGGAAAGTTTTGCATCAGGGTGCATTCCTGCCTGAGCTCAACCTGCGACGTGGACCTGGTGCATTTTCTTGTTCATAGAACCATGGAATCACAGAATGGTTTGGGTTGGAAAGGACCTTAAAGCTCATCCAGTTCCAACCCCCTGCCATGGGCAGGGATGCCTCACACCAGGCCATATAGCCCAAGACTCCATCCAGCCTGGCCTTGAACACTGCCAGGGATGGGGCATTCACCACTTCTTTGGGGAACCCATTCTGGTGCCTCATCAACCTCACAGTAAATAACTTCTTCCCTATATCCAACCTGAACTTCCTCTGTTTAAGTTTAAACCTATTTCCCTTTGTCCTGTCACTACAGACCCTGATGGAGAGGGCTATAGCAATATTACAGTGAGAAACCTTGCAATAACTCAGGTTGGAGTTTGGGTTGAGCAGAAACCTCTTCTCTGCCTGTTGTGTTGGGAATCCCAGCATGGTCCATGTGCTCTGTGGGTCTCCCATCAGCAGCGATGCCCAGTGGGTGCTGCCCTGGATCCCAGCCCTGCAGTGAGCAGAGCTGGTGACACTGTGGAGCACTCAGAGCACAGGAATTTCCCCATGTGCTGTTACCTGTATCCTGTCCCGGGAGCGATGACATCCCTGTCTCCCAGCTGGTACCTCGCCTCTCGGCTGTGTCGGTGCATGCCGTCGTTCAGCAGGATTTATGCTCAGCACAAGGGAAGTGGGTCTGTCTGCGCTTGTCCCTGCGCCGCCTGAGTCACTCCATGGTCAGGAACAGATTTGTTAGCTGGATGCTGGGAACTGCGCTTTCCAGCAGGATGGAGGTGGGAGCCATCAGGCTAACCCTGAATGCTCCCACCCTGTAAACAGCAGCCAGCCCCCAGTGCTGGCCACCAACTGGGGTGTCTGCACAAACTGCACAAGCAAAGGGAGCTGGGCACAGGGGTCCAGCCCTGGGTGGTGTCCCCAGGATGAGGATGGATGGATGAGGATGCTGGGGTGGGGGGCATTTCCAAATGAGCTTTAAGGAGTGTTTGCATCTCAAGGGGTTCTTCCTCATGGATCTCAGGCTGGGGATGCCGGGAGCCACCCCACTGGCTGTGTCCAGAAGAAATCAGTGCATGCTCGAGCATTCTCAATGCTCTCTCTTCCCACTGCACAGGTCCTTGGACACTGCTCCTCTGCCTGCCTGGAAAAGAGCAATTCCTGCAAAATCCTCCTTGCTGCTGTCTCTCCCCTGGGCAGATCCCTGCATCTGGATCTCCAAAAGCTGCCTGTTCCCATTGCATTGTGCCTTGCCCTCCTGCCTGCAAGAGGAGTAAAGCCCCCAGCACGTGTCCATCTCCCCTCTGAAATGCTGCCCATGGTCTGAAGGATGCTGCCGGGGAGGAGCCACCCCCCTGGCCATGCAGAGCGGGTTTGAAAGTGCCAGTGAAAGAAAGCAGCAACGATGCTGAAGGCGAGGCTCCGGCAGCCCTGCCTGCACACCCAGCCCGGCCAGGCCGCACACAACCCCTGTGTCTGCGGCACAGCAGAGGGGGACACCCAGGGGGACACCAGCTGCTGGCAGGAGATGGGGAGCAGAGGGGTGCAGAGATGCCATCAGCTCCGGGATGCTCCTACCTCCGAGCCGGTCAAGCAGGAGGGATGGATGGGACCACAGGGAGGGAAGCCGGAGGGGCTCAATGGGGACGCGATGGGTCCCATGTTGGATGGCAGCAGCCTGGCCTTGGCGGCTGCACCTGCAGCCCCCTCAAAATTCCCCAGCTCTGCCCCAGAGGTGCCCCCTGCAGCAACCAGCCCCACAACCAACCCCAGCCAGGAGTGGAAAGTGGTGAAGATCCAACGGGTCCTCATCCAGCCCGCCAGCGAGCCGAGGAAAGCAGGTAAGAGAAACCCCCTTTGGCCATGCCCCCCATCCCAAAGAGCACTGCATGCTCCTTGCATGGTGCTGGGAACACCCAGCTCTTCCCAAGGCAGGACCTCCGCTGGGTTCGAGATCCCAGGCTCCCGGCTGAGCCACTGGGACTGTTTTAGCTTGAGATGATCTCCGTGGCCTTAAAAATAGGAGGAATCTGCGGCTTTTCTCGGGAGGGGGGTGGGAAGGCAGCGGGAGGGTTCCTGCGGTCTCCAAGAACTCAACTGAACCCGGAGTGGGGCACAGATGGGGTGGGATTCCCGGCCCTCACCCTGGCCATGGGGCTTGGGAGGATCCTGCCGAAAGAGGGTGATGGGGGCCAGCTCCTGGGGTGCTGCACGGGACAGGGACTCCTCTCCCTGTTCAGCTGGGGTGGGAATGACCAAGCATTCATTACATGGCTTGGAGCCATCTCTCTTTCAGCCCCCGGTTTAAAAACTAAGCGCTTTATTTCGGGCTGGCTGCTCCCTACAATGCCCTCTGCCACCGCAGCTCTGATTCACAGCCGCTCCTCTTCGCCCGTGACTGTCCCTACAGCCATGGTGACACAAACACAGGCACATACCCGGTGTTACTGTGGCTGCTCCCACGCCTGCACCATCCCCCCCGTGGCAGACCCATCCTCTTACAGGCATCAGACCCATTTTTACACCCTGCTTCCACCCTTCTATTTTGCTCCTGCCCAGCTGTTATCTCTGCTGCCATGTGGCACCGGGGCTGGTGTGTCACTGTCCCCATGGGATGCAGTATCGGATGCAGCTGCCCTGCTCACAGCCTGCTTTTCCCCAAGCAACTCCCATCATAGGGAGGGATGGGGATGCTCGACATGAACCTGGTGTCCAAAATCCATCCCCTGCCTTTTCGAGGTGTCAGACGCCCTCAAACCCCTGCAGCTCCCCGCATGGGAGAAGGGCTATGAAGCGCAGCCAAGCCTTTTGGCTCGCTGCTGCCTCAGCAGCTCCCTTTGCCGTATGAGTGTTGTGTTTCAGGGCTCAGCACACAGACCAGATGGACCCAAATAGTCTTCCCATTTCTCACTGCACGCTGGGATGGCAGGTCTGCGGTGGGGAAAGGTCAGGCCTGACCGTGTCCAGGCTCAGCGCTTTCCTACCCCTCGCCTCCATCCAGTGCTTTTGCTGCCAGCCTGGAATTTTAAAGTAACTCAACAGGTTTGCTGGAAAGAGATTGTCTGTCCCGTTTCCTCCCCCTCCAAAGTGAGATCACCACCAGTCACTGCCTGCGGCACCCGTCACACTTTCCAGAGCCTCCGGGCAGGATGTCACTGAGGGTCCTGAGTGCTGTGAGCAGGGATGGGATCTTCCCAGAATCCTACAAGGTTGCAAAGGAGAGGTTTGGTTCAGAGCAGGGATGGCAGCAGAGGAGGGAGAGAAGGGCACGTCCCCACGCAGCATTGGCTCATAACATCAGCATTGGGGTTGCCTCTGCAGCAGGGTCCTTGCAGGAACACCTATGGGATGTGCTAGGGATTTGCTCCTCTTCTCCTTATGTGGCTGAGGAATAAGAACCCGCATCCCATGTAAGAGAAAGAGGCGCATCCATCCGCACTCAGAATCATGCATGGGTGGCTCTGAGAGCTGGGAGCCAAGTGGGTGCCCCCCGAGCAGTGCAGACCCACCCAGGCAGGTCCCATGTGCCCCTTTGGTCCCCATCCAGCAGCCCAAGGCCAGGCTGGCTGCTCCCAAATATCCGGCACAGCTGCCCGGGCTGGTTGGCACCTCTCAGGGCAGGCTGGGGAGCGCAGGAGCCCCGGGTATGGGAAGATGCAGGAGGCAGGACTGGTTTCTCTGTCTGGTGTGCAAATACATGGCAGGGTTTGCTCCCCGGGGGCTGCAGGGCCAGCGCCAGGCTCCCTCAAAAACCAGAAAAGCACAGAAAAGCAAAGAGGGGCAGGAAGAAAGGAAATTAGGCAAAAAATGAAGCCAAGAGCTCATCCTGTGGTGTGGATAGGTGCGGGAAGGGGGGAGGCTGGTCCCACCCGCAGCAGCACCCAGGAGCTCTGCGGGGCGGGGAATGATGCTGGCTCCACACCCAGGGCTGTGATCCCTTTTCACAGGGTGCAGAGCACCCCTGGTAGAGGGCTCTTGGTCCCAGGGTGTCCCCAGGGTGGTGACACCAGCGCTGGGGTTTTGCCCTGCTCCAAATGCCCCAAACCCTTTATGTACTGGGGAAACTGGCAGGAAGGGGAGGCCCTGCTGCCCTGCCAGTGCCTGAAACGTGGGGTGCTGCAGGTCCCCAGCAATGCCAGGAGGAGGGAATGGGGTGAGGACTGGGAAAGGGGAATGTCCCAGGATGGGATGAAGGGAATGCGCAAGGCTGGGAAAGGGGGGTTCCCCGGATGGGATAAGGGGGGTGCCCCAGCACGGGATGAAGGGAATACACAGGGCTGGGCAAGGGGGCTCCCCAGGAGCAGGGGTCAGGGGCTGCCCGGGCTGGGCAAGGGGATGCTCCGGCTGCTCTCGCCCGGCAACCGGCTCAGGGCAGACCCGCCCGGGACGGGCAGCGGCGGAGCAGGGCCGCGGGGGGCAGCCGGTGCCGCCGGGGAGGGGGTCCCGTCCGGTGCGGTGGGGCGGGCGGGGCGGGCAGGGGCAAGGCCAGCGGGACCCGCCACCCCCGGCCCCTGCCGCCGCCCGCCGCCCCCCCCGGGCCCGCTCCGAGGGCGGAGCTGCCGCAACTTTCCTGCCCGCCGCCTCCTCCCCGGTGCAGTCGGGCTGCGAGGGGCGGCGGCGGCACCGGCACCGCGGGTAGGGCCGGGGCTGGGGAGGCGGCGGCTGCCCCCGGCCGGGGCTGCGAGGCTGGGGGGGGGGGGACACGGGAGCAGGTACCGAGGGGGGCGAGGGGTGCCCGTAAGGAAGCGGGGGGCAGGTGGGAGCGCAGGGGGGTGCTGGGATCTGGGGATGTCCCGGGGTGCCGGCGGCTGGCAGTGCATGGGGGTGCATAGAGGGGGTGCACGGAGGGTGCATGGGGGTCCCGGAGTGCACGTCCAGAGCCCGCCGTGGGTGCTGGTGGTGGGCGAAGGGCAGGCGAGTGGAGCCGAGGGGAGAGGAGGGCAGAGCGGGGCTCCCGTCTGTAGATGAGCCTGGCGGGGGTCTGTTCCCTCTGCCCACACCCGGGGGTCCGGCGTGGGGGGCGCAGCGGGGGGATGTGAAGGGACGTAGGGGTCTCCCCCGGGGCTCAGCAGGGTCGCGCCTCCCAGCTCTGCAGAGCGTCTTCCCATTGCACTGTCCCCCGTCCCCCGTAATGGGGACGTGATCTCCCTTGGCTGTGCCGCCCTGTGCTGGAGACACGAGGTCTGTGCCTCCGGCTTGGCACAGCCAGCGGGATGGATCCCTTACAGGCTGTGCAAGGGACAGGCGAAGGCCCCGTTTCATCCCGCTCCCTCCCCGCTCCGTCCAGCCGATCCACATGACCTTCTCTCGCCAGACCACTGCCTCTGGCTGGTGGCACCAGCCCGATGGGGCTGTCACCCTGCAGCCTGGGATGTGTCACAGCGAGTCCGAGCACTGATGGGGTAGAACTCAGTTGCCAGGAGGGATGGGGTCCTGTGGTACCCGGCCATGGGATGTGCTGGCTCTGCTGCACTCAGGGCGGATGGAGGGCAGGGCAGCCCAGAGGAGATCTGCCCAGCTCCAGCCTCCTTCTGCAAAGCTAAAAGCTTAATTTAGGCTGGCTGGGGGAAGGTGCTGCCTCTGCTTTTGCAGTAGCAGCAGCCTCTTCTTCTCCAGCACAGATATACACAGGGCTGGGGCTGCTCCTTGGGCTTGGCATGCCCTGGGGGGCAATAGGGCTGGGGCAGGGGCAGCCCTTACTCTCCAGTCCATGGATGGGAGCGGGAGATGGGAGCCGCAGGACTACTTTTAGCAGGATTTGGGTGCTGAGCAAAGCAGGGGCACAGCTGTGATCCAGCAGGAGCGTGGGGGGGCAAAGAGCTCCAAATCCAGCACAGCCCTCGCGAGCAGAGCACAGGGAAAACTTGCAACCGCATCGGATTTTCTCGCTGTGCCAGATATTGTCACTGGCAAAGGCACTCGCGAAGAGAGGCCCCAGCACGGTGCATCCTGCCAGGCAGGAGAGGTTGCTCCCACCACGGCACCCACTGCTTCAGATGGAGGTTTTCAGGGCCAGCATGGATAGAAACTTCATGGAGGTTTTGTATCTGGAGAGGCTTGGAAGCTGGGAATGAGGAGGAAAATGGTCATGGCTTCATCCGTGCGTTTGAATCGGATCTGTTTCTAGCTAGCTCTGCTGCCTGCTGTGCTGCCCTCCTTGTTTTCCTAGCAGCAGCTTATTTGGGATAACTCTGGGAGCTGGAGGGAAGCGCAGATTTAAATGTGTGTGAATTAGTGCGCCTTGCAAAAGCCCTGCACAGCTGTAGTTGGGGCAGAAGGCCAGTCAGCTTCTCTGCCAAAAAAACCTGCTTCCATTTCCTCGGTGTCCAAAGTCCTCAATGTTTGGGTGAAAACAGGATTCCCCCTCTCCAGCACTGCTGGCTGTAGATGTGTGTGTGAGTTCATGGCAGGGAGACGACACGGAGGCCTGTGTCCCTCTGGAGATGGGGTTTGTCTTTGTTTAATGCTTGGTTTTGCCAGTGGGATTTTGCCAGCAAAAGGCACCGTTTGCAATCACCCACAGCAGCCCAAGAAATGCTGGGAAAGGGGGAGAAGCACCTGCTGGTTATGGAAAGCGGATGCTGCACTGTGTGAAGGTGGATCTGGGGGTTCTGGTCCATGCTCTGCATGGCACTGAACAGCCCTGGGGCTGGCAGGTTGTCCAGTGGGACATCCTGAACATCACCCTGTGAGCTGGCCAAGGTGGGCTGCAGTGTTGGGATGGATGCAGCCGTGAGCATCCAAACCAGGAGCAGGGTAGGGATAGAGCCCAACCTGAATATTCTGGAGTCCAAGGTTTCACAGCCTGTTGCATCCCACTGGCCCCAACAGGACTTTGGTACCTCTTGGCTTCTCCATACAAGGACTCACCACCAAGGCCTGTGCTCACAGCCACCCACTGCAAGGTGACAGCTTTCCAAATCACTGCTTTTCTTCTTGTGACATCCCGG
Source organism: Myiopsitta monachus (assembly GCA_017639245.1). Classification (NCBI taxonomy): domain Eukaryota; kingdom Metazoa; phylum Chordata; class Aves; order Psittaciformes; family Psittacidae; genus Myiopsitta; species Myiopsitta monachus. Next base: position 27,852,446 of record CM029917.1, read on the forward strand.
CCACATCAAGACCTGCAATGTACACTGAATCTGTCAGCTCAGAGAGCCCTGGAGCATCTCCTTTCCCTACAGCTTGGAGCCAAATCCTCATCCCATTCCAGCTCTTGGAGTCCATGGCAGGGCAGGACAGGCAAAAGGTAGAGCCTGATACATCCTTCACCATCATTTGGGGTCAGATGGTGTCTTCAGCCTTTGCTTGATGGACTTCAGATGCTTTTCAGTGGCGCTGTGCAGGGGAACCCATCCTCTGCATGGAAAGCTGAGCTGGAAGGGATTTTTTCCCCCTCATCTGACCAGGAGGGGAGAGCAACAGAAATGCTTTTCATCACCTTCATCATCCTCGCTCTGGAGGGGAAAGCACAGAACACGCTGCGGGAAGGATGACTGACAGCTTGGTAAGAAGCTGTTAAGCCCTGCACTTGGGGGATGTTGCTGGAAGTCACCTTTGGAGCAACAGGAAACCTATGGAGCAAGTGCCTGTATAAATATATAGATAGGGATCTAAAGGCCCCTCTGGCTGGAGCTGAAGTGCTCAGGGGCTGTTGGCTCAGCTCACATGTGCTGGAAGCTCAGGGGCCTTGTGGGAAACGTGGAGCATCTCCTTCCCTGGAATCCCTGGGCTGCAGAGGACTCCTAAAACAGCGATGCAGCAGTGGAGAGGACTGGTGGAACTGGATTCATTGTTCTTGGAAGAAGCTGGGATATTTGGAGAAGGGAGACGTTTCCTTCCTGAAGGGCGGTGTGGTGGTGAGCCAGTGTGAGGTGTGGGAGGGAAGGAAGGAAGAGTGGAAGAGCGCAAGAAGAGCCAGTCACCCTTTGGATTTTGGACTGGACTCGTGTTAATGGGCGGAAACCAGTTTCCAGTGCCGTGCAAGCCCCTTGGCTGTGCATAGCTCTGCTTTCACCTCCTCCCTGTGCCCTTGGGCTGCCTTCAGCCCCACAGCCATCCTCCTCCTCCTCAGCATCTTCATGTTCTTGGTGTGTTCAGCTCCTTCCCGCCTGGGGCTGGGGGAAGCACCCATCGAGAGCCTGTCTGGGAGTCCCCGCATGGCTTGGGATGCTGGGGAAGGATGAAGGGGTGTTCCCTGTGGCCAGGAGGGATGCTGCCAGGGACGGGGTCCCTCAGGCTATGGTGGCAGATGGTGAAAGGCTTTCACACCAGGATGAATAACCTCATCCCATGGCTCAGGCTGGAGAAGAGAAGGGAGGGAGGCGGTCCCTGTCCTTTGCCTGTGGATGGTATGTCACCCCTGGTCGATAGATGATGAGCCCCATTTGCAGTGGTGCCTGCAGAGCCGGTTGCAGGGCTGCAGGGTCTGTCCTTCTGTCTGTGCAGCTGAGCAGGCAGGGCGGTGTGCAGGGTGTGCTCTGTGATTTCCTGGCCTGCCGGAGGATTCGGTGCTCTCCATCCGTGCGATAAAAGTTGGGTGTGAAGAGCAATTCTTATCCCCATTTAGTATCCTGAGGGATTCAGTTCCAGCAGGCTCAGGTGGAGCATCCCAGGAATGGTGAGTACCAGGAGGGCGGGGAAGAGGAGCTGCTGGAATTGCATAGAGGATAGGGGGCTGCAAGGTGATGCTGGGAATGGATGCCAGGCAGGGAATTTCACACGGGGGGGGTTCCCACTCTGCAGCACACCCTGGCCCAGAGGGATGGGGGAACAGGGATGGGGGTACCTGGGAGCAAAATCTGTGGGACAAACCCTGGCGCTGGTCCCAGCTATACAGGACTGTATCCGGCGGCTTGTCCAGGCAGGAACGGGCTGGCCAAGCACTGAATCATCCCTCCAGCACGGAGGAGATCCCCCAGGGCCCCTCGGTTGCTGTTAAAAGGCAGTAGCAAGAGCGAGAGGCTGCGAAATGGCTCCGCTGAGATCTTGCCTTCTTAGGCGGCCCGGGCCTCCGAGGAAGCGGGATGCTGGGCTCGGAGCACGCAGGCTGCAGACAGCTGGAGCCTGTGGCTGGTTTCTCAACGGCTCCTTGGCCCTGGTTCTGCTCCGCTTCGGAGATAAAGGCGGCGAGGGCGACCCCGTGGAGCAGGAGCCGCGGCGCTGGCCGCCCTCCAGCCAGCGCGCCCGGAGGAAACCGCGGCCCCGCTCTGTGCCGCCGCCAAAGCAAATAGGAACGGGGCGTTAAACAATGCAGGGCGCTAAAGGGGATGCTGCTGCTGCGGGACGGCTCCTCGGCTCTCATTGCCTCTCCCTGCCTCTCCAGGGGACAGTTTCCGTTGGCATCTCTGCCTCTGCCCCTCCATGCCCAGCCAAACCCCTCCTATTCGGCAGCCTGAATGCTTCATCTGCCCTCATCCTCCTCCTCTTCAGTGAGGCAGGGCCATCCTGCACGCCTTAGGGATGCTGGGGTCAGGGCAGGGACTTGCTGGATGCAGAAGGAGGTGGGAGGGATGAAGGGTGAGGAAGAGGAGATGCCCAGCTTGCACAGCCCTCCTGCTTTACCGTGGGCTCGCTGGAAGGATTTGGCTTAGTCATCCATCCCTTCCCTCACTGGTAGGCTGAGCCACTGCTGAAAATATCCTGGAAGGCTCCCAAGCGGCACAGAAGGCAAGAAAATGAGAAACACATGAAGGAAGGGAATAAAGGAAGAGATAGGAAGGGAAGGGGCCCTCATCACCCACCTCCCTGCCGGGGCCAGAGCAGGGACACCCCATCACAGCCATCTCAGCAGCGCCTTTGGGGAGGGGGCTGCACCCTTGGTGGGCACTGGGGTGATGCTGATGCTCCCAAGCAGTGGGCTCAGCGGGGCCGGGAATGCCGCCCTTCCCACGGGCGAGATCGTAGGAAATTGCTCACTCTGAGAAAATCTGTTCCCGGCAGCTCCACATCCTTTTGGCCTTCGGGAAGGGATGGTGCCGTGACCTTTTGGCCAGCACATAGGAAGCACAGCGGTACTCCGGCTGCTCACTGCGCGGCTTTCACCGGGCTTATAGCACTTTGCTTTTAGCACTTGCGTAGGCTCTCAAGCCATGAGGCTGGCTCCTTGCGTGTGTCCGGCGGGTCAGGATCTGCAGAGCCTCTGTCGGCTGCTGCCATCTCGTGTTGCTCCTAAAATCCGTCCCCAAATGGGGGTGGCCACCAGCCTTGCCATGAGGCGATGGTGCAATGGCATCTCCCCCCTGGTGCTGGGTTTGCTTTCCTGCCCGCTCCGGGCTGAAAGTGCCGGGCTCAGGGGCGAGGAGCTGGCAGGGAGGACACGCACTGGCCCCTTCCCTGCCTGTTGCCTCTTCGAGCCGGGGGCCAAAACTGCGTGAGCTGCAATATGAGATATGCTGGAGCCCTGGGAGAAATTCCTTTCCCATGGGGTCACTGCGGTGGGTGCACAGAGCCCAGAAATACAGGGTGGGAAGGGAGGAGAGGTCCTGAACGCCCCTGAGCTTTGCTGTCTGTTCCCCCGGTGTGCAGAGCTGCATCCCAGCATCTCAGTGAAGGCTGCAGTGGGTTCCCATCATCGCTGGATTGTGACATTCCTGTGTCCCCCAGTCCCGGAGCATCCCCCTGTTGTCAGGGAAGGGGTTGGGATGCTGAGGGATACCTGAAGGAATGGCTGCGGGTCCTGGCTGGGGAGGGCTGAGGCCCACATTCCCTCTTAGACCCCCTAACCCTTTATCCCCTCTGCCCAGGTCTGTCCCGCAGCGCCAGCCTCTCCGAGAAGGAGCTGAAGGAGGCGAAGGCGCGGAGCCGGCGGATCGCGGCGCAGCTCACCACGGCGCCCGGCCCCAGCTCCAAGGGCGTCCTGCTCTTCCACCGCCGCAAGCAGCGCGTCGACGGGCTCTCTGGGGCCGGGCATGCCGCGGGGCAGCCGCTGAGCCCCGCGCCCCGGCCGGCAGCCATGGAGGAGGGCGAGAGGCAGGGGGTGAAGCTGGAGCCGGGAACCCCATCAGGAGGGCTGCAGGCAAATGCGTCCCCATGCAGGGATCCGCCGGCTGAAGCCCAGCAGGTCCCGCTCAGCATCTACCTGAAGGAGAACATGGCACCGGCTGCCTCCAACGGCTTGCAGGAGCGGGCAGCCAGCGGGACAGAGAGCGGGGCAGGGGCGGTCGGGGATGCGGCAGCCCCTGCGGGGCCAAGCACAGCGGCTCTTGGCCTGCCGCAGAGCCCCGAGGAGGGGAAGGATGGTGAGGTCCCCGGAGAGGTGCCCAGCGCACCAGCAGGGACAGCCACAGGGACAGCATCCCTTGCCGGCCAGCAGCACAACGGGGCGCAAGGCCGGCAGTACTACGAGGTCCATCTCACCCTGGCCAAGCCCAAGCCGGTGAAGAACCGAACAGCCAGACCCTTCGGCACCCAGGCATCCCCCGCCAGCAGCCAGCCTGCAGAGGGACCCCCCGCCACCGAGGTGCCCCCACCACCCACCTATGCAGAGACCCTGAGCAGCCCTCCACCGCTCACTCGTGTCCGCTCACCCCCTGCCTATTCAGCCCTGTATCCCCCGCAGGAGCAGAAGATGCTGCCAGGTCCCACCATGGGCTGTGGGGGGAGCGGGCCCAACCCCCTGCCTAAAACAGGGATCCTGGAGCAGTCGGCTGCCCGGAGAACCGGCAAGAAGCCCATGTTCACCTTTGTTGAGAAGCCAAAGCAGGGTCCCAATCCCTTTCTGCTGGACCTGGTTCAAAGTGCGGACAGCAGGAAGAAGCAGAAGGAGCAGGGGGAGCCCGGTGCTGAGGATGAGCCCTTTGCCCTCGGGGCTGAAGCTGCCAACTTCGTCCCCAACAGCACGGCCAGGGGCGGGCCGCACCTCCTGCCGGCGGATGATGCTCCAGCGTGGTCCTCCTGCCTCAAGTCTCCCACCATCAAGCCCAAGCCGAAGCCGCAGCCCAGCCACAACCTCACTGAAGCGAGAGGGAAGGGAGCAGAGCTCTTTGCCCGCCGGCAGTCCAGGATGGAGAAGTTCATCGTCAATGCTCCCTCGCAGCCCGAGCTGCTGAGGTCCCCATCACCCACCATGTCCCTGCCTCCCTCCTGGAAGTACGATGCCAACGCTTGCCTGTCACCCATGATCTCCAGACACGCCCCCAAGAGTCCCTCTAGATCCTCCAAAACACCCCCAACATCTCTGTACAGTGGCAGCCTGATGGAGAATGAGGTCTCCCAGAAGGAGCTGGAGATCTCCAAGCACCAGCCCTACCAGCTCCAGTCTTCACTCTTCATCCTCTCCCCATCCAAGTCACCAACAAGGTCCATGCCCCAGGAGATGCCTCCACCCAGACCCTCTCTTCCCGATGCCTATCCATACTCACAGCAAGCCTCCTGCCCGACCTCTCCATTGCCTCCTTACCCTGTTTGGCATCCCTCTGCCATGCCCAGCACTGGCCAAACCACCTCCAGCCCCTTCCCTGGTCCTGGAGCTGCGGCCGAGGTGCTGCTGGCCTCCCCATGCCGCCTGCTGCCGCCCAGGGCAAAGGCAGGATTCCAGGCACCCCGGCCCTCCTACTCCACCAGGAATGCCGGCATCGAGCCACAGGTGTGGAAACCTTCTTTGTACTACAAGTAATGGTGGCAGAGAGGAAAATACGGGAGTTTTGGGCTTCTCTCCTCCAGCCGAGTCCTCCCTAACTGCACACGATGGTGCCAAAAGCTGAACCAACCACTAAAAAGGGGGGAAAAAGACATAGAAGTAGCTGGGAGGCTGCAGTGCTGGGACAGTGGGTGAGACAGGCGCTAACGAGCTCCCAGTGTAACGGGTGCAGAGGGGTCCTGGGAAGATGGCAGAGGTCGGGGGGTAAAGCCCACAGGATTCCAAAGAGCCATCGGGAGCCTGCGATCCCGTGGGGCCACGGGCACTTTCTCTCCTCTCTTGCCTGGAAACTGTATGAAGCATCGCATTTCTGGCTGCGTCCATCCTTCCCTCGCCTCCTGCCTTTCCAGCTCTCACAGCCTGGCTCTGCCCACTCACCCGCAGCCTCTCTCTCCTGCCGGCTCCTATCGCCTCCTACCAAAGCAAACCCGGAGGGGACACACCGCCTTTCCGCCTCACTGTGCCTGCTCCTGTCTCTGTTGCTCCTCCTTCGGGATCTATCCTCGTTTGCTTCCACGCTGCGGAGGAAGAGCTACATCCCCGGGGGAACAGCGGAGCCCCATGGTGCTGGGACCGGGATGCTGCGGGGTCCCTGTGCAGCCGGGAGCCGGGGATGTGCCGGGCAGAGGCAGGGTGCTGGGTGATGCTCAGCCCCTGGTCCAGCCGTGCCTCTGCCCATCCCTCGCTCCCACTGTGCTCCCTGCGGTACTGAGCTGCCTTTCGATTGTGCTTTCATTTCTCCTGTGTTTTCCTCTGTTTCCCCCTCTTTCTGAATACACTCTGCGCTGTCAGACCTGGCTCTTCTCGTTCCTGCCTGCTGGGGAGGAGCTACTGGGTGATGGACCTGGAGGAGGCTTTAGGATGCTGCAGGTAGCGAGAGGTCCTGGGTCATACTTTGGTCAAGGATCATTGACTGCAGGCTCAGCCTGCTCCTGGGATGATGAGGGGTACAGAGGCATCTTTAGGGATGCCTTTGTCTCTCTTCTCTTTCCCCTTCATGCCCCGAGCATTAACCCGCTTTCTGTCCCTCCAGGAAAGGCGAACATCCCTGCCCGCATCACCCACATGGACCCCGCGGCTGGCGCGGCGTACGGGCAGCCTGGACGGCTGGGCCAGCCCTGCCTCGGTGCCCGAGCTGGACGAGGGACCCCCCATGTCCCCTCCGTGGAGCGAGCGGTCGCTGTCGCCGCTGCGGCAGGACGCCGACCCGCGGGCCAGCCGGCAGATGCAGGCGCGGCTCGCCAGGAACATCATCAACGCCGCCAGGAGGAAGAGCTCCTCTCCCAAAGCCGGGGGGCCGGAGGGCTCCCGGCCCTTCACCCCCATCCCCGCCGGCCCCCCCAGCCTGCCCCAGTCCCCGCGGCCGGCACGGATGGAGGGGTGCCGAGCCCCGGCTCTGCAGGCTGCCAGCAGCGCGATGGGGAGCCCCTCCACCACCCGCAAAAGCCCCCTGCGGTCACCCCGGGCTGAGAGCCCTCAGTTCTGTGTGTCCCCCGGGGTGCCCCGAGCCGCATGGGCAGAGGGTCGCCGGCTCCTGCTGCCACCCAGCGCGGCCCCGTGCCCCGTCCCTGGGCTGTCCCCCAGCCCCAAGAGCCCTCTGCCGTCCCCTGTGGTGGGCGCCCGGGCCGTGGCCAAGCGCTGCACATCCCGGTCCCCGACGGACTCGGATGTCTCCCTTGACTCCGAAGACTCGGGGACCAAGAGCCCCGGCATCCACAGCTTCAACCTCTGCCCGCGGGGCTGGACCGGCAGCATAAGGGTGAAGGCGGGGGGGCTGCCCTCGGGGGCCCCCTGCACCTCCTAAAGCAGCCAGCCCCGGCCAGGCCGCCCTCTCCCCAGCCCCACCGGCACCGGGACTGCTCCCACCGGGCACACACCAACCCTCGGGGCTCAGGTCCCCACATCCCGGTGCTCCCTCTCCCCTGTGGGGCTGTCGAGGCCCCTCATCGTGCCAGCGGGGTCGGGTGTCTCCTGCCTACCGTCAGCCCATGGCCACACTCTATTTTTACACCCTAACCTTTCGGGGCAGGACTGTGTGGTCAGCAGCAGAGCGGGAGCAGGGGCAGCACAGCCCTTTCCCTCTGCAGCTCGTGCCCCATAACCAGGAATGGGAGGGACTCGGTGGTCCACTGTCCCCATGCAAAGGTGTCACCTAAGGTGTCACAACAGCTTTGCTTTCCTGGGGTGGCTGTGCCCCCTCTCCCAGCCTCTCCCAGCCTCCAGATCTGGCTGGTTTCAATTGAAACCAGATTTAGGGAAGGAAAAGCTAGGTTTTTATTCCAGCCCCCACCCCTCTCCCTCCCAGTTCTTCATTGCTTTCGGTTTTACTTTTAACCCTTCCTCAAAGAAATTCCCCCAAATCCTTCCCTGGTGACCAAAAAGAGAGCCAAAGATATTTATTGCCACGTCAAGGTGCCCTGAGACCCTGCTGAGGCAAAGAGGCTCAGCCCCGTCCTCTACGCAGTCACTGTCCCTATCCCCAGCCTCAGTCAATCCCTGCCCCCATCCCTGTGGGATGGAGGGACACACGGGGACCTGTGGGCACTGTGGCAGTGGGGATTGTGGGAGGGGATGGGGGTCTATGGGGACTGAAGGAAGCGGTACAGGTTGCAGAGGGTTTGCAGGAGGTGCAGGTGCAGGAGGTGATGTTAGTGTCTTGGGACATGGTTTCCCCAAAGGGAGCCCTGCAAGGGACTGGGGACAGGCAGAGGCCCCTGAGGGCAGCACTGCCAGAGGGAGGTTCTGGATGGGTGATGGGGAGAGGAGGGTGTCAGGATGGACACATGTGGCAGATCCTGGGCAGAGCAGTGGTGCCCAGGGAGGGCAATGGGTGCCCAAAGCACTTGTCCCCAGCCGAGGGTGAGCAGGAGCTGGTTGGGGTATCAGGGGATGCTACAGCAGAGGCCAGTGGTACCCATGCAGAGGACACAGCCTTGGTGCTCATGAGACAGGCACTAAGAAAGGAGGATGTGTTTGTGCTGCCGGGGCTCTGGCACGTTCCCTGTTCAGGGAGCCCTTGTCACCCCTTCCCTTTCCCCAGGACATGTTGTCAGAGACAGCCCATCCGTGCTCCCATCCCTGCAGCTTGTCCTGCTCAGGACACAGCTCCCATTGCTTCACCAGCCACAACCCACCTTTGCCACACACGTGTATATCCAACTTGGAAATAAACTGCCGTTATCCCACCAGCCTGGCTCTGATCTGTTCCAAGGTATCCCGGTCCCCAGGGGTCATCCCTGCTCTGCATTGGGGTGACAGCATCATCCCCAGGGGCCATCCCTACTCTGCAGGGTGACAGATCCCTGTCCCCAGGGGCCATCCCTGCTCCATGCATGGTGACAGATCCCTGTCCCCAGGGGCCATCCCTGCTCCATGCATGGTGACAGATCCCTGTCCCCAGGGGCCATCCCTGCTCCATGCAGGGTGACAGATCCCAGCCCCAAGGGTCAGCCCCGCTCCGCCCCCTTTCTTGGCCAGAAATAGCTGCTGTCCCGCGCTGGACCTCGGCATCTGGTCTGGAGCCCAGCGCAGGTTGGGGCGAGCAGCAGGAGCGGGGGTGTCCCGGAGGACCAGCCAGGGCCACCAAGCACTGGTGACCACAGCTTGGTTTCAGCCTCATCCCCAGCCCAGCAGGAGAGCATCTTTGGTCCCCAGGGACATCCCCTGGCCAGGTAGGGGAGGTGAGGTCCCACACGGGGGCCAGCGGGTGGGTGGGTGGGTGCTTGAGGGACACCCCAGTCTTAGTGGTGGGGACATCACCACCATGGGGTCAGGGTATGGTGTCCCCAGAGTGGGGTGCATGGTATGCAGCTCCCGGCTGTCCCCCCAGCACCGGCAGGGTCAGGGCTGTGGCTCCCACACCCTCAGGGCCATGGCTGAAAATAGCTCTGCTGGAGCAGAGGCGCTGGTGGGGTGGCAGCCAGGGCCCTGCTCGGCTGCAGGCTGCGGGTGCTGCACCCAGGGGGCTCGGGGCATGAGGACACCAGCTCATTGTGGGCAAGGAGGACACTTTCTGCCCTACGGAAGGCAGAGAGGAAAGACAACAGGCAGAGCCTGGAGGGCAGCATGCTTTGAATGGCTTCCTGCATCCGATAACTGAATGGAGAGCAGAATAGGAATGATGCTGGCCAGGGGGGATGCTCAGGGATGATGCTGACCAGGGGAGATGTTCAGGCAAGCCTGACCTCTCCCCATGGCATGCCTGGGGCTGATGCATCCCCATGCTTGGTGCCACCCCAGGGCTGCCTCTCTCTTCCAGCCAGGCAGGATCCATCGCCCTCGCACAGAGCTGCCCCAGGAGCACAGCAGCAAGTAATGGCCATCATGAGACCAGGCCCTGAGGATGGTAAGGGGGTGCCGGGGGTGCTTCCAGTCCTGGGACCGTGCTGCCCTCCCTGCCTATGGGCCAGTCCCAGCTCTGCTTGAGGCCCCACAGGGTCTCTGTGCCTTGGTCCCCTCTTGCACTACAGCCCCAAGGGGCAGCAATTGCATGTTGGTGGCAGGAGGGGTCCACGCCTGGGGGTGGGAGGAGCTGTTAGAGCCTCTGGAGCTAACTCCTGGATAATTCCCCACACTGGTCCCTGGCACAGCTCCAGGTACCGGCACAGCAACAGGGACCCCGATGATGGGACACCACTGTCTCTGCATCAGGCACGGGGGTCCCCAGCCCTGCAGCAGCCTCATCTGTGGCTGTGTTCTCCCCTGCCCCCCCCCAGAGCCCCGGCTGGACCTGGGCAAGAAGGTGAGCACCACTCAGGACCTGATGATAGAGGAGCTCTCCCTGCCCCACAACCGTGGGTCCCGGCTCTTCCAGCAGCGCCAGCGGCGGATGCAGCGCTTCACCTTCGAGAACCTCAGCAGCCACAGGGAGGTGAGTCTGCGGCTCAGCCCCAGCTCCAACCGGGACAGCCCTTTCCCAGCAGGGAATGGAGTCCTGGTGGGGTCATGGGTGTCTCAGCCATGCAGTTACATTAAGATGAAGGGAGAGGAGAGGTGGCTTGGTGGGGTGGGCATGGAGATGGGCAAGGCTCAGCATCCACCAAAGAGCAAGTGGATGGCACCAGTCCCTCTGTGCACCACTAACCCCTCTCCTCACCTCCTGCAGCTCCCAGGGCCGGGAGGCTCACACCACCCAGAGAGAGGTGACAGGGAGGGAGCAGCAAATGAGTGGACGGTGAGTTGGTGGAGGAGGCTGCGAGATGCTTGCAGCAGCCTCGAGTCCCAGCCAGGGCAGGGGAGCTCCCTGTGCCCATTGACTCTCCCCTCTGCAGGCAGGGGAGGATGCTGGGGGCCAGCAGAGTTACCACTCTGAGCTCCACGTGGCAGCATCGCCCCAGGGCGGCCCCCCTGAAGTGCCCAAGAAGACAGAGAAAGTCCTGCAGATGAGTAAAATCCTTAACCCTGACGCTCTGGCCCCAGGTAAATGACACCTGCACCCCAGAGCTGACACCGCTGTCAGCTCACAACGAGGGGCTGCAGGCAGCGAGCACCAAACCCCTTCTATATATAAATATATAACAGATGTACCTGCTATATGTTCATACTCCTGTGCCCACATCAGCCCATGTCATCTCTCCCCCTGCACAGGGTACTCGGGTCCCCTCAAAGAAGTTCCCCCGGAGAAGTTCAATGTCACCGCCATCCCCAAGGGCTACCGATCCCCATGGCACGATCTCCTCGGTGACAAGGACAATGCTGCGCTCGGCGAGTACCAGCCACCCATGAGACCCTCTCAGTGGGACTTCAGGAGCTTCAACAGGTAACAAGGAGCAGGCACCAGCATCCTGTCTGTCCCTACCTCAGGAAGCACCTTGCAATCCTGCCAGGGAAATGCAATGTTCCATCCCATCTTTATACACTACTCTGTGGTCCCTCTGCAAAGGTCCCTGCCTCCAGCAGCTCCCCACATCTATTAGCTCCACCACTGTGCACGTGCAGCTTGATCTTGCTGGGTAACATCAGGGATGAAACCCGGGAGGACTAATTCCCATGTACATAGTCCTGGAGAAGGAATTGCTGCTGTTGCAGCCAGGCTCAGCTCTCGGCTGGTGGAGGAATGGCACAGATAGTGCCAAGTCTTTCTCGTAATGTCACTAAGGTATCCAAGCAGCTGCTGGAAGCAGTGGGGGGATAAGGTTAATCTTCCCACAAAGTGCTAAGAGGTCACCAGATTACTTCCAAACACCTGCTTGAGATTGAAGTCTTCAGGCCAGGGAGTTCCTGCTGGCTCAGCCTGGCAAGATCCATGCTTCCAATGGAGCATGGAAGGCTGCTGCCTCCTTGCATCTCTAAATCACACTGGGGTCGAGGTTGGGACCTGGATAATCTCCTTTCTAGAAAGGTGCTTAGTGGGGATCCAAGAGATGGAGATCTGGTGATAGCAAAGGATCAGCAGCCCAAGGTAGGATAAAGACCACTGAGTTTTTAAGCTGAACATCACCCCAGGGAATCTGCAAACTGAGGCCCTGGCTCTCCTCCTTCCCAAAAAGCTTCTTCCATGAGGATGACAGTACGTTATCCTTGCTGGCCTGGCCAAAGTCACCTTCCAATAGGCAAGTTCCCACTGGAGCTCCCTTGCAGGGCACAGCACTGCTCCCTGTCACACCATCATCTGCCACGGTGCTGGGCCTCTGCAGGCAGCAGCTTTCCTGAGCCCACAGTCAAGTTGTATCTGAGTTGAGGGGGACACGAGTGTTGGGCTTTGAGTGCTTGGCAGAAGGAACTCTTGGGAACTACAGCCCCTCTGCACGGGAATGGTGTCCCGAAGGGCAGAGATCTCGGCTGGGGGAGCTGAGATGATGCTGCCACCATCCCTCTGCTGCTGTCCTCTCCCTCAGCCCTAGGGCTTTGCAGTGTGGTGTGATGAGGGGCACAGCGCAAGGCTGCTGCACGCTCAGCCCCTCTGCATTTCCCCTTCCACGCCAGCCAGTGCTGCAGTGCATTGGTCTGCACTGGAGTGGGGCTGAGGGAGGGAGGGAAGAGGGATAACAGAAGGGACAAGCAAAGGGGCTGCAAGAGCTGTTCCCTCAGGTTTTCCTTCCCAGAAGCTTCCCTGGAGCAGTAACATCCAAGGAGGTGCCATAGGGGGAGAACAAGGAGCTGCTGCAGACACTGAGCTCTTTTATTCAACATTTACCCATGTTCCTGCCTCAGGATTTATTTATGGATGGGGACTGAAGCAAGGGCATGTTTCTGAATAATGCTTTCCCCTGTTCTGTTTCTCCCTTCTCACATGCTGCCTTTCTATTTAAAGTCTTGAACTGTTATTTAATACAGATGGATGCTAATTTAACACCAAGCCTCCCGCCACCTCCTCTAATTCTTCACCGAGGCATGAAGTTTCAGAGAGCCAATCTGCTTTTAACTGGGCTTTTCATGATCTTCCAAGCTGTTGGCTTTTAAATCACTTCTCACTTCATCAAATACCAAACTGCAGAAAAACAAGCTTTTGGGAACAAATCGGCTAAGAGAGAAGCCAGGGGTGTTGCCTAAAGCGAGGTGAATCCCAGCTCAGCTCACCCAGGTCACAGGGCACGTTCACCATCTCAACAGCAACTGTGTTAAAGCAGACTTTTAAGTCTGGTTAAAGTTGGGATTTATTCAGGCTGTGATGTGAAGACACTTCGCTAAATTGCACTGCCTTAAGAGAGAGTAAACCCAAGCTTTGGAAATGACTGTCATTTCCCAGAAGACAGAAAGTTCCTGGAACAAACCTTTCTCTTTTACCTTTCCCCCCCTTATTTCTCTTCTGTTGCAAACCAGTGCCACGTTACTCATGTTCGAGCAGCACTTCCCAAAGCAAATATTCCCAGCTCTGCCTCATTGATAGCTCAGCCTCCGTGTGCTGCTCCAAAACCAACATTCTTGGCTTCTCGGAGGCTGTCACTCTCTTCCCAAATCCCTTTCCACATTTCTCCACAAAGGGATGACAGCTCTCGCCCCCACACTGCTCCTCCTGTTAGTCATTGTTGAAGAGAAGCTGCCCCAAAAGGCAGCCTAGAGCCAAGGCCAAGAGAGAGGCAGTTGAGCATTGCCTGCACACGTGCTAGAGACATCAGGAGGCAGCACTATCGGCCTCAGCCCTCTGCAGAACACATTAGCTGTGGACAAGTCACTTCTTAAAGACCAGAGGGTTTGTTACCATCACTTGCTCTCTTAATCTAACACCTTTCACACACAGCTCATCATTACTGCTGGTGGTGGAGCCCATCGAAAGAGAATACAGTGGAGGTAACAACACGCTTCCTCCCTCCCATTTAACAGCCACGCAGCCACCAAACCCCACTCCGGGTTGCCAAAGCTTGAGCTGAGGTTGGCTCTGTACAAGAGAAGCACCTCCCTGGGCTAGCAGAGGCTGTAACAGCATCCTGGAGAGGAAGAGGAGGGTTATCACTTGCTACAGGCCTTGCTAGGTTACTGCTGGGCTGTTACTAAATCCAGACCTGCTTTTTCTCTCACCTTTAGTACTCACTCTCTCCTTGTAACATGCTAAACCTGCTGCTTCTCCACTGTAGGACTCCCGCCCCGTTTGACAGAACACAGCTCAGTGAGCTGTTCTTTGTGCCTGCCATGGAGCTGGACAACCTGAGCGCTCTGGAGGTGATCGACCACAGGCGTAACTTCAACAGGGTGCCACAAGGCTGGGTGCGGATTCTACCGGAGAGCGATGAGCTGTAGCACACGTGCTCCCTTCCCCATCACCACAGATGCTTCTCTTGCTAGATTCAAGCACATTTCGCACTGTAGGGGAGAGAGGAGTAAGTGTTCTCCATGAAAGCCAAGCTGGTGGTCTCTGGTTGTTGCCCTCTTCAGCAGGATTTGAACAAGCTCAAGGCTGAGACCATTCTAAACCCCCCTTGTAGCCGCCATGACACAAGGGCAGCCAGGCTCTCGTCATTAACACAAGCACAATTCCATACAAAACATCCTGTACAGCCTGTCCTCATGGAAAATGGCAGGAGCACTGGTTGCACCACACCAAGGTGTCCCACTGCTGCTGCACTGACACACAAGACCTGCTCCAACAGATGGAGAAATTCCATCTTCAGGACAACTCCACATCTGTCATTCCGGTCAGGACAGCAAGAGGAGGTGATAATTGAAGAGCAGCAGCAAAACAAGTCACCGGAGGCATTGGCATGTTAAAAGCTGTTACCCAGGGCTTGGCTGGACAACAAAAACAAATGAGGAACTGGAAATCTGCCTGTTCACCAGCACAGCACAACCAGGGTATATGGGAGAGGAGCACTAGCTGGAAACTTGTGCCCCCTTTTCCATAAGCTTCTGGCTGGCACTTGGCAGCTGATATTTTCCCCTTCCCGCTGCTATCTGCATGCCTTGCTTAAACAGCTAAACCCTTTGATTGACTTATGCCAGATTTGCTTCCTATAGCCAGCCAGTAGGGATCAGTCCCAGCCTGGAATCACTGCACTGCAGAAATGCACCAGTCTGAAGACACTGCCAGGGTATTCCGGTAACTTCTGCATCAGCAGGAGAGAAAACGAGCACAGCCACAACTCCAGAGCAAGCACAGGCTGCCCTGTGAATGCGAGCATCAGCAGTGACACACAGTGGGACACACAGCTACCAACAGGCTACAGGACAGTCATCAGAACATCTGGAAAGCCCTGCTCATCGCTAACAAGAATCTCTAACTTCAAATGCTTCCGTCAGGTTCTTAATGTTACCTTTATTTTATCTTCCAAAAGCAGGAGCAACAGGATAAAAGTTTTTTCTTCCACCACCATGGTTGAATTGGGCAAGTAAATTTGCTGGTAAAAACGCAGTTAACAGCTGCCTCAGGGGTATGTGTGGTGCTGTGCAGACCTCGCACAGGGATTCTGCTGCCACAACACACCATTCAGGTAGGAAACTTTAATTGAAGGGAAATGGAAAATGCAACGGGAAAGCAAAAAGGTCATTTCCTTAAACATTAAAACTTTGTGATGATCAAGGGCTGTTACAAACCCCTCTCTCTCCAATTAATCCATTAGCTGTAGAACCTGTGTACCCCTGGGGACCTGGCTGGAAGTAATAAATGAATTGTGACAACATAAAACCTGTTTGTATTCCAGATCTGCCTGCTCAGCGCTCACAGCTGAGTGCAAATAGGGCCAGAGCAGTGACAAAAGCTGCAGCTCTCCCTCATGCACCAGCAGGCCTCTGCCTGGCCTCCAACACTACCCTGGAAGGGCTCTTACAGAGGCTAAACCAGTCACCCCTGCCCACAGCCCAACTTTTTCTCCAGAGGAAGCCAACCATGGCCCTGGTACCACCTCCCAGAGCTTGGCAGCACCAGTGGCATCACTCAGGGCAGCAGGTAACATCTACTGTCATCACCCACTCCCTGCCCTGGCTTTGGCAGCGGCCAAATAAAACTCCCAAGTCCTCAGACACTGTCTCCATCAAGCAGGGTCTAAGCAAAAGATTGAAAAATTCAAGTATTTTAATGTCTTTTTTTAAAAACCAAGCAAATGAAGCTTCAGAACAGGTCCAATCATGTGTTGCTGTACAGAAAGATGTCCACAAATCCACTGCATGAACGTAGCTGACACACAGTTGCACCACCCTGGGGCTGCTCGCATGACCTAATCTTATCTTGATCAGGATGTGCAGGATTAGAAGTGAAGCATGAAAAAGGGGTTGGTTTGTGTGGGGGGCTTAAGCCAGAAGTGAGAGAAAAGAGGGGAGGGAAATTCTGTGGCAATAGTAAGGCAAAGCCCATGGGTTTGGCACATCCAATACTCTTGTTTTCTGGCTCTTATTTGGTCTTTTAACACCTCATTAGAATAGTAAGTCATTAGTTACCTGACAGAGAAGAGTCTCTGGTTACCTTTACACAGTCCACGGTGTTCAGACTGAGGACATCAGATGGGCTTCAAAAGGGTTTGGTTTTGTTTCTTCCAGAAGTTTATTTAAAAGTGTGCAAACGGGATACACGAGAGCACAGTCATTCTGGTACACCTGATCCACAGACCCCTGACAGCCCTTCTGCCTGCCCCTTCTACCCGTCGACCACCACCCCTCAACACTACATGAAAGATCTGGGATGTATCCACAATCTGATTAGCTAGCAGAGACACGGAGCTCAGCCTGCCCAGCATCTGCAAGTAGGGAAATAAGGCTGCTCTAGCTCACCCACAGCTTGACATATGGTGCTATTAAGGTAACTAGAAAATAACATTTACTTCAAGGATGAGGGTGGCAGGAGGTGCTAGGGGTTGCTGTGCTTCCCTGCATGGGCACCCATCCTCTGAGGATCTTGAGACGGGTAGTGAATGGGGCCTGGGGCTCGCATGAAGGGAGGAGGTGGCCCCATGGCATGGAACATGTGCGGTCCGAAACCTGCGGAACCAAAGTTGGCAGCCTCAGACAAACAGAACAAGCAACACATGTACCACTGCTTGAAAGTACCAGCAGAAAACAGCTGGCTTACAGCTGTGCCTTAGAAATGTGCATTTCTCCTGTGATTCCTCCAATCCCCAAACTCCTTCCCCTTTATCCAGTACAACTGGGGGCAATCCTCACCCAACACCCATCCTTCCTCACAGATAAAAGCTGGTGGGAGGACTGGACAGATGTCTGTAATGCCAATCAAATGCTTTCTACTGAAGCACAGAGCAAAGCAAATACATCCACAAGAGTCTGATGTCCCATAAAACAAAAGAGTCTCCAGATAGATACATACACACAGCCAAACACAGGCTGGCATTCAATCAGTTGCAAAATTACCCTTTGAAGTTCAAGTTAATGTGGCATTTACACAGCCAGCAAAAGCACTGAGGAAGTCTCAGTACCAGGAACAGGGATCTCTGACATGCCTGAGAATTTGCAAGTGAATACATACCATGACAGGCAGCTCAGTTTAATTAAACTGTGCTGACAGCTCATTTTAGGTCATCAGTTTACACTGCATGATCAGGGATGAGGAAACTCAACTCAGGGCATGCATCAGTGCGAGATAACAGCAGAGCAAGGAGGACTTGATCAGCTAGCCCCCACTTGAAGGGGAAACATAAGTACCTGGAGGTGGTGGTGGAGCAATGCCAGGAGGAGGAGGCAAGGCAATGTTAACCACGGCTGGAGGGCCACTTGGAGGTAGGTTGAAGTAATTTGCAGAAGCCTCCTCTTCTGCAGCTGGAGGAGGGGGGAGAGCTGCACAAAGAGTACATGGTGGTTATGGAAAAATCTCTCAATCAAGATATGCAGAGGCGTCTGCCTTCAGAGAGAGAGAGGCACAAGCAGCTCTGCCACAGGGACAAAGCGATACTACTATTGCATGTATGAACCAAAGCAATAAGGACTGCGCTGAAACTCCAGTCACCATTTTCCTTCACACAAAACCAGCTTTCCTTTTTCCACCATATGACACTCAGTGGATTAGGAAGACATTAACCATGCGTGGGTTGCCAGTACTTCAGACCTAAGTAACTTGAATTCAGCTTTACCTTTTCACTCATCACATATAGAACTCTTTTCATCAAGAATTTGCTTCTAGACAAAGCTCGCCTCTCATCCCAGCTGGATCTGCTGCAAACCTACTGCAGGTAACTGCACTGGGCTCACCAGTGCCTCTACTGCCGTGAACTCTGCTACTGCTCTCTGAGGGTTAGCTCCAGCCTCTCTCAGGTCAGCATAAGTGTTTCAGACATGTAAACAACTCCTTTACCTCCAGGGAGTCCTGGAACTGGCTCCAGCTTTATCCCGGATTCTGTAGTACCTTCCTTGTCCTTATCTTTTCCTCTTGCTGCCTGGGACCTAAAAAACAGACAGAAGTTTGAGAACAAGGATGAGAAAAGGCAAGATAAGCAGATATTCACACCACAATAGTTTCATATTAGCTAATCCAGCCCCACTGCTTTACGCCAAAGATGAAAAACTCACAGACCATCAGAGACACCCGGTGCAGAGTGCAAACAGTGCTTAAAAGAGATAATGAGAAGCAGAACTACAGAAACTCATCCATAACCTTCTACCAGGAAATCCCTTACACAATTTGTGTCATCTCCAACCCAGATCCCACTGTTAAAAGAAAACCAAACTGCAAGAGGACCCTGACTATTTACAGATTAGTACTTACCCTAGAGTAAGTACTGATCCCTACCTATCCTGGGTTGGTACACCCAACCCTGCTCTTCAAGGCTGCATAACTGAGTGAACAACCCTGCGGCAGAATCCTCAAGGATTCCTCCCCCTCACTCACCTTCCCCATTTGACATTGAGCCTGCGGCCGTTCACGATGAGCTTGTTGAAGGATTTCTCAGCAGCCACTTCTGCTGCCTGGCGGGTGGCAAACTGGATGAAGGCACATTGCTGCCTCTGCACCACTGTGATCGTTCGGATCTCCCCAAACTGGTAGAAGTGATTTCTGTGTGGGGAAAAATGAGTGTTATGAAACCTCACTCCTTCTAGCCACAGGGCACACAGCACTGTGTATCTCATCACATGCCAAAACAGTTATGCTCAAATCCTCTCTTTTCTCCATCACTAGTTCAGAGTAACCATTAGAAATCAAGTCTCTTATCCCTCTATAAAATTATGGAGCAATAAAAGCTCTGCAGCAGCTTTTCTCAGGAGCTAGAGAGCCTATGGGACTTTCTTGTACCAAGTGTAGCACAGTATCCCCAACAGCTCAGGGTGACTCATCTTTATAGAGAGAAATTTTAATCGAAGCTTTTGAAATGTGCCTGTTTACTGCTCCCCACTAAGCTGGCACTCCTCTGCACTTCCCCACCAACCAGTTCCCCATTAAGGAAAACTGAAAACCAGATTGACTTTTTTCCCTTCCAAGAGATTTTCTCACTTGGAGATGAGCAGTAATCAAAGCTTCAAATACCAAGCCAAGGGCAATACCAATTCGCCAACACACCTGAGATCTGATTCAGTGATGGTATCTCCAAGCCCTCCAACATACAGTGTAGTGATAGTCTTGTCATCAGGGGGGTCCAGACGAGGCATGGTGGATGCTCGCTTCAGGAGTTTATCAGCCACGGGATCATTAATTCCATAGTAGCGATCTTTGATGTTCTGATCAGCCAGAGGATCATCTGGATCTGTAGGTTTCTCATGTCTAAGGTTCAGCAAACAAACATCACTCACAGTTGCATCACATTAAAATTACTCTAACTGCCCTCTTCCCTCTTGGTCACTTATATGTTAATCCCGTTCACACAAACATGCCAAAACGAACTAAAAGCCACAAGAGCTTAAACTGAGCCAGGACTGCCTCAAGTTGTGAACAAATGGCACTTCTGACAGCTCAGTGCTCAACACTACACAATATAACAGCTGGATTTCAAATGGCCCCTTGTTCAAAGACAAAGATCTCTGATTGAGGGGACTGACGCCATGAAGGGAAAAAATGAACTATGCAAGAGCAGAGCTGCAGCTGCTGCTTCAGCAAAGCACTGCAAGATCACACAGCTGATTACTCACAAACCAACTTGCTATAACAAAGATTCGTCCAGTGGTGTTCCGGCCCAACTGAAGCCAGGTTTCACACTGACTCCAGTCAGTGTTATACCTCCTGTCCACTGCAGCACACCCTGTTCTTCTACCCCAAGGGGAGCTGTATCTGAAAGTGGCTAACAGATTAAGTGTTTAAGATGTCTCTGTACCTGTAGGGACACTCTTCTCCTCTCTTGCACTCTCCTTTTACCCAGAAGGAACAGATGTGAGGACGGTTACGTTTGTAGTAAGGAGTGGTCCGAGCCAGCTTCAGCAGCATGTCACTGGTAGACGTAGCTTTCCCTAGCGCACCAACTGGCCTAGTGCCATCAGAATTGGATATCTAAACAGTAGTTCAAACACAAATAATTATGTAAAAAACACCACTGAAAACTCATGCACAGAATAAGAGCAAGAAAATGATTTTAAGACAAGCTAGGTCATTCCTCTCTTACATACATCAACACAGAAAAAGCATGACTGTAACTACACTTTCTTACCTCTCGTTCCATGTTCTGGGTGTAGTATTCTTTATTGACATCAGATTTAGGCATTTCATCTTTAAGGGAGAGTCCTGCATCCCGCACTTGAATAGGCAAACCTGGAATGAAAAAAACCAAACAAAAATAAATCCTTATGAAGCACATGCTGAAAGAGCAGAAACAGTTACTGCAACCTGCATAGGCCAGAGACAACTCATGAAACAGCTCAAGCAGACCATGCTGCCCCTGAGCCTCAGCACAGGTATGATCATCAAGACTTGCTCTTCTCAAAGACTGTCCAGAGACATGCACAGTGAAAGACACTGCACGAGCATTCCATTCAGAGGCAAGCAGCTCCTTCCCTTAGTTCCCATTTTTGGTACATACCATATTCCAGGTCAAGCAGACAGGTTTGACAGACGTTCTTCAGCTTGCTGCACGTTTGGCACACTTCTGTCTTCTTGAAGCGCATGCGAACACCAGGGCACCAGCGGAACACTGTGAAAGGCCTGGCACAAATCTAACAACAGAAAGTCAACACTTGTATCACTACCACAGGTTCAGACCTCAAGAAATATGTGTTTGTATTTGGTGCCTTACTTGGACAGGAGAAAGGTTTAGCAAGGTTTTCTGTCTTGATGTTTTTTGATTCATTACAATAACCTGAATGCTAAAAGCAGGTTAACTCAAAAGGAGAAAGAAATTCCCCTCCATTCCAGGTGAGGTCAGTATCGAGCTATTAGAGAGAGATCACCAGTTATCTATTAGAGATAAACCAGTTACAGCCCAGCAGCAAGCCCAATGAGAGATTACGAGGCTTCTGGTCCAGAAGACAATTACTGCTCTCTGTCTTATCTGGTGGAATGATGCATTTCTTCCACTGCATGTATAGTTTTTGGAAGGAAAGAAGGATTCCAACACATTCCTTCTCCCTGCCTTAGATGACAGCTGATAGAAGGAGCAAAACACTCCTTTAATTTCTCTCAGTCAAAATAACACCAAATGTTTCTTGCTCTCTCAGAAATACTCATGGCTTATGTTTTAGACAGCTAACACAATCACCACATAGCCATGAACAACAGATCCACAGCAAAACCTAAACTCCGGTTATTTATGCACCACTCATGAGTAAAAACAAACTTCAGAACACATGAGGTCATCTAAACCACTGAAATACTTTCAAATATAGTATAACAATATTTGTAATACCTAATTCTGATTAACATGAATCGATCCTAAGTCTGTCTGAGCACTCCTTCATAATTCTATTTTAAGGCTGTCTAACAAAGCACTCATAGACTGATCTCAAGATTTATGTAGTTACATAAATGCTCTAAGTTGTTAACCCAGATAAACCAATGGTTTTCTTAACATTAAAATGTATTATTCCAAGATGTGTGCCAGTTTAGACATCCCTCCTTCAAAAGGCAACAAACATACCTTGCATTCTTTTCCATATTTTTCTTTGGTCTGAAATACAATCAAAAACAGAAAAAAAATAAATATCATCAATTTGACATAAACCATGAAACATATCACTGAGGTTACAGCACAGGGCTTTTTCCCTCATGCTGCATTTTGACTCACCCAGCCCCATGTTTTGGGCTTTTACCTTGGCAGGAAAACAGGACCAAAAAATATAGAGGTAAAAAACTCTCAACCGATTTTTTATTTAGAATCATTCATTAATTCATTAAATGTAAAATCAGAAAGCCAACCATATCCTGGGCTGCATCAAAAGCAGCATACCCATTGGGTCAAATGAGGTGATCCTGCCCCTCTACTCTGCTCTTGTGATACCTCACTTGGAGTATTGTGTGCAGTTCTGGTGTCCTCAACATAAAAAGGACATGGAACTGTTGGAACAAGTCCAGAGGAGGGCCATGAGGATGATCAGGGGACTGAAGCACCTCCCATATGAAGACAGGAAGAGAAAGTTGGGGCTGTTCAGCCTGGAGAAGAGAAGGCTGTGTGGAGACTTCATAGCAGCCTTCCAGTATCTGAAGGGGGCCTACAAGGATGCTGGAAAGGGACTCTTCATTAGGGACTGTAGTGATAGGACAAGGGGTAACGGGTTCAAACTTAAACAGGGGAAGTTTAGGTTAGATGTAAGGAAGAAATTCTTTACTGTGAGGGTGGTGAGGCACTGGAATGGGTTGCCCAGGGAAGTTGTGAATGCTTCATCGTTGGCGATGTTCAAGGCCGGGTTGGACAGAGCCTTGGATGGCATGGTTTAGTGCGAAGTGTCCCTGCCCATGGCAGGGAGTTCGAACTTGATGATCTTAAGGTCCTTGCCAATCCTAACTATTCTATGATTCTATGAAAAGCACAGCACTGTAAGTCTCACCTCACGCGTTACTGACAGGTGAGAACGAAACAGAACTTTAGCAGCTATTTTTAAGCAAAGATGATGTTACAGGAAATAAGGCCACAAAAAGAAGGCGGCTTTGTCATATCACCTATACCATCAGTGGGGTTGTGCCTCACAAAAACATCATCATCTGTCTCAGCAAACGATCAGGAAAGATCATAAGAACATAGGTCAAATGCAACCAAACTGAGCACAGAGAAAAGCAATACAAATGGACCGACTCATCCTGCATGGGAGAAACCAAGGAAAACAAACAGGGATTTAAATCACTGCTGGGAGCCTTCATAAAAGAGTTTTACTTTATTTTTACAGGTGCATAATCTTCATGGTTTAGAAGCTGTGCTCAGCTATTTATTATGTCAGCAGCTCATGGTTCTCCACAACACACCATTTACCAAAGCTTTGTGTTCTAGTATTTCTTGCACTCCAGACATTGGACTGTATCATCCTGCTCTCCTTTTTGGCTGACTTACTCTTAAACTGCACACCAACATTGCTGGAACCAAATCCTGTTGAGCAAAACCAACTAATGAGGAATGCACATCAACCTCAGCACCTCCTCCTGTAGCCAGGCTTATTTTAGTACCCAAACCCCAAAAGTTCCAGGGCCGTAACACAGAAAAGGAGATCACACAGGCACATACCATTCGAATATATGGGTTTTCTCCAAGACATGTCTGGCACAGAATAGGGAAGTCCTAAATTGAGCAAAAAAGAAGGAAAATCAGGAATCTGCAACAAAGTCTATAATCACAACAGCATTCAAAACACTTCGCAAACAATGCTGTAGAGTTAAAACTAATCAGACCATCGGAAGAGCTGCAAGCCACGGCCCGAGGCCCATATTATGACAGAACCACGACCCATGGGCTACTCTGGTTCGAAGTAAAACATAAAACACAGAGAGAAAAGGCACGTTCCGGCGATCTCAGCTCTCCATCCCTGCCCACAGCAGATGTCACCGCCCCCTTACCCCCTGCCCATTGTTTGCACTGGGCCCACCCAGGAAAGGCCCCACGGGCACACGACGGGCTCAGCACGGCCCTCCCCGGGCACCGCACACCCCAAACCCCGCCAGGGCGCGGGCGGCGGTGCGGGCAGCACGCCCGCTTTCCCCGCCACGGGAGGGCCCGGCGGCGGAGGCCCCTGGGCTCACCGCGTCCTCCCAGTTCTGCCGGTTGTAGGTGTTGGAGCCCAGCGAGGTGGACATGGCGGCACCGCCGCCTCAGCGCGCCCGCGCTCCCGCTCCGCCTCCGCCGCACGGAACCGACGCCACTTCCGCCAGGGAGCTGCGGACCAGAGAGAGCAGCGGGAAGGGAGCGGTGGGCGAAACCATCGGGACCGGAGGGCGAGGGGGGGACGGGACCATTGGGAAAACGGGGGGAGGCTTAGAATAATAACCCTTATTTATTTTAATACATACTTTTTAGCATTAAATCCCTGTAAAAACCAGCGCAAAGGATCCGAGAGCCACGTTTGCTTTATTGAAGGTCACTACACGACGTCAAGCAGTAAGGCAACAGGCGCCTACAGGGAAGGGGCGAGTGCTCCGGGGAGCAGGGACACACCGACACCGATAAGTCCTAAGGGAAGGGAGAGAAAAACCCACGGAGCTCACCAGAGCGCTCGGGACAGCACGGACATCGCACCTCGTGTTAGTGTTCTCTGCCTGCAAGCGCCAGCACAGCCCCGCATGTTGGCCCCAACATAGCAGCTATTGCAGAGACGTGGTGGCCAAAGGGTAAGTGCTGTACCTGGATGGGTAAAGCCACAGCAGGCGCTAGCACTAGACATTAACTACCTACTACAAGTGTTAAACTCATGCTGTACATCTGTGCGTATCCTACGCGAGGTTGTAAACGTGAAGGCCTGGCGTGCCGCGGCAGGCTTCTGGTGCTAAGGGAGATGTTTTGGGGTGCAGCACCACCCCAAAACTAACTGGAAGCTTCACCCTGCCATGCCGTGCAGAGGATCTGCAGCTCCAGGCCAGCAGCATTCAAGCCTGCTCCAGCACATCAAAGCCCATGAGGAAGGCTTAAGAGGGTGTGTGTTGGAACTGGGAATCGCAGGGAGAGCGATGGCACCCACTTGCACCAAGGTATGCAGCTACTGGTAATTCTGTGTTCTGGATACTCTGCTCTTAATTACTGATTTGAGCTGGGACCACAGCCAAACGGCAGCCTGGACAAATTACCTGATGGTACAGTGTCTGCTTGTTAATGTGGAACTGTCTGTTACACCTCTCTCCCACACACCCTAACTGGAAAAAGAGCCAACAGCCCCTGTAGTTCCCTGTACATCAGATCTAACCTTAACAATTCAGGTTTCACACTGATTGCTACCCCTGTTAACACTTGTTTTCTCTGGAGGATCCTCAGCCTCAGCCTGGAGCTGCAGCAGAACCCAAATTCCCAGCTCGCAGCACATCATGCTGCCACATCCACATGCAGCACGGTGAGCTGGCAGCAGCCTCAGTTACCAGTCAGATCCATGGACTCTAAAGTATACACTATTTGGGGTTTAAAGGCAAACTGATCATTTCCTTTGTGAAAAGGCATCTATCGCCTCGGCTAAGCAAGATACATACACCAGAGAGGCTGGTAGTATGTCCCAGTCCTCCACAGCTGAGGTATCCTATGAGGAAAGAGAAAACCAAAAGTGTCATGCTGCTGCCAGTAACCCACCAGTAATGCAGCAGGCAAGGCCACCTCTTAAAACATTTGTTTGGGAAGGGCATAACTGTGTGAAAAGGATGTTGTTCACTATTGAACATTGGGTTTGTGGGCTGACATGAAGAAAAAACAGAAATATGGGTTCTTTTCTGTCAATAAACCCAAATTCAGCCAGGTGTAGTGCAAATCTGGAGAAAGCAAGACCCTCCTCTGTGCTGAAACACGTGCTGCAAGTTAAACTAGCCTGTGGCGGCGTGGGGAAGCAGAGCAGTAGTTAGTGGGCACTAGGACAAGAAGAGAGAGAACAAACCATCCTAAACCACGGCACCCTCAGGCACCTCCTCGCAACCTGGTGGGGCCCGTGGCACACACCACAATCACAAGGGAGCTCTCGCAGGACGTTCCACCCCGTGCTCTCTTCACCGTGATGCGGGAGCCCGTCCTGCAGCCAGCGGGGAGCGGCGGTGGCAGCGCCTATGGGAGCACCGGTCCGAGGCTGAGCTCCACGTGGTGGGTGAGCCAGATGACCTCAGAGCTGTGATCACCTTCCTCACTGGACCGGATGGGAGCAGCGAGGTTTTTAAACTCATGCTTCATCTTGAAGCTCACGGTCACTTCACCCTCTTCTTTCTGCGGGGTGACCTTGATGAAAACTCCGACCTTGTTGGCTTTTCTGAAGGCAATGACGCTGCAAGGCAGAACACAATGGAAGGCTGGGTCAGCCAAGGTCTCACACAATTGTTCTGGGAGATTTATTCTGACAACATACAAGAGAGTTGGCTGAATATGCCCTGTTCGCACAGCTGCCCTGAGTTCTAGCTTCTTAACTCCACAGGCTCCTCCTGCCTCATAAATGCCAGTATCTGCCTTTCTGTTGACACGTGTCAAACAGAACACCCTGCTTTGGCTCTGGGAGTTCTGTGTGTGGCTCTGCCCCAGGGAAGAGCCATAGCATATAGCTCAAGTTGCTCTGTAAGAGGCTTCAGAACACATTCCATTTTGGAGGCTGAAGGCAACTGCCTCACACCCTACTACGCAGTTCTCGCTACTACGGTGAACCCCCTTGCTTGCAAGAAGAGGGTTAGACAGTATTCCAGGAGAGAATTAGTGCCACCACCAATAACAAGTGCTCTAACAGCACACTTTGCCTCAAAGGGAACAAATGCCTCCTAAATAGTCCAAATCACATCTCTGAACCCCCTCAAAAACCACCACCAGCACAAAAACCTGGAAAAAAACCCAAACAAAACACACTGAAGACACAGAGGAGAGTGAGTTACTTCGTTTAAGTACCAAGTTTTATGGGACAGGATCCCCACAGGGCAGACAACACTCACTCAGGGTCATCCTGGAAGTCTTGAGGCTCTGCCAGCTCATCATATTCTGCTGCAGCATCTTTGCCAGCCAGAATAAGCTCCTTGGGAGGAACTGCCACCTGAAACAGAACATGAAGAGAAGCTTTTCAGCTCTGATCATCACCTAAAGTGAGAGCAGAAGAGAGCCCTCCCCTTCCAAGGGCTTCTTTACTACGGTTTAACAGAAAACTGATTCTTCCTCAGCTCTCCTCTGCTCCAGAGGTTACCACTCTACCAGTGAAATCATGCATTTCTCCCTCAGGTTCTGGATCTCCAGGAGCAGGAAGTTTCAAACTACTTTTATGAGCTAATGATTGGTGACAATCATTTAAGCTCCAAGGAAGAAAATGCAACACAGTCCAGCAGGGACTGAAGGCCCTATGAAAAGTGTGATCAGTGGAAGAATAAATGGGAGTGGTAAGCCTTGGGCTCACACAGCAGGAGGGTACAATACCTTGGCAGTGCTGTTGATGTTGTCAGGGTCCCCCTCCTCGCACTCCAGCAGCGTGACATGTGTGACGTTCTCCACTGGATTAGTCAAAGTCAGGAGGACTTGGCTCTCCTGGGGAGATTCAGGAATCAGTTCAAGAAGCAAATATTCTAAAGTTCATAGTCACTGTTAGCACCACCATCTGTGACTGATCAACACCTTCAAAAATCACAGACACTCAAGGGACGGATAACAAACACCTCCGGTCTGTAAGAAAGGTGCCAACGCCACACAGCACTCTTTCTTAATGTAAGAAATACACATCTATGAAATGTAGCCAAGGTTTCAACTCCACACTTCTTATTCTTCAGATGTTGATGTGTGGCTGTGATGCCAGATGTCACACTGTGCAGTGATAAGTACAAGCAGCATTACTCTGACCAGTCCCTTCAACCCTGCTTACTCTCTAAATGGAGTGAGTGAAGCCCTCAGCCAACAGCCATCACATTGTGTCATCGTCCAAAAAGATCCCACATCCACACCGTCCAGCTAAAAGATTTATAGAAAAACTACTGACCTTCATGTAGCGCAGGTTGGGAATAGACATGATTCTCACTTCTGGGATATAGTTACTAAAAAAAAAAAAAGAAGAAAGCAAATGACCATGATGGACTCTGTTGCTGTCTATAACCTACTTCTCAGGGTAGAGGGATGTACTCACATGCATCCATCTCACTCATTCAATGCTGTTAGAGCTTATCTGATAGTAAAAACTAAAATGAAGTGCCCTTTTGCTATATAAGCCAAATCCTAAAAATTCCTGCCGCTGTCTGGTGCTGGCACAGAATGCAATGTCTTTTCTTTAGCAGATCAGGAAGCAAACCCATTACAGATACTCTAAATGTATTTAAAAGGTGATTATGCCACCCAAAGAGATGACACAACCATGCAGAGGTCAATTAAAGAGTACATGAAATGAAAATGAAACTAGAAGGCATTAACTAAGCACAGATAGGCAGTTGCTCTCCCCAGTCCCCATATCTTACTTACACAGCAACCAGCTGGATCTTGAATTTGATAGATGTTGGATTGAATTCTGGTTTGCTCAGGTTATGTTCACAACTCTACAAAGAGATTTTAGTCAGCACCAGAAGACAGTGTGCAGTCATGCACTGAAGAACGAGAGCTGCAAACATGCTGCCACTAGCCAGGACATTACCAGCCTCTAGCACAACGCACATAAAAACTACCTTGGGGCACATATAGCCATTGCTGTGTCAAGTTAAAGATGCTCCAAAAATGTCATACCCAGCACTATCTGTGCAATGTCAGAAACATGGGATCTGGCTTAAAAACACTTGGACACTCACTGACTGCAGGAGGAAGGCACAAGTACTTGTAAGCCCTTTGACACACGCTCCAGAATCCATTAAAAAAATGAAAGAGTTAGAACTCAAGACTGATTTCCTCATAAGCCACTCACTGAAATACAGGCTCAGCCTGACATGACTCACTTCTGAGAAAAAATTCTGCATTTGCAAAGCATTCTGCATCTTAAGTACTTACAAGAATATTGCTCTATTACACTGGGAACTAGATAAATCCAGTGAAACCACTGAGAATGCAATCAGCTCTTTAAAGACCATGCAGCAAGCCAACAGCAGAACTTGAATTTAATTCTTGCCTGTCTTCACTTCCCAGCTCTCCACTTTTATTCTCTGAAATACCCCCTTTCTGCCTTCACCCTAAGGACATCAGCAGTATTCTGCACTCTCTCTCACTAATATGTTGTTTGCTGACTTTTGTCTTTAATAATAGCAGAAATATTTTCATCCTGAGTGTACTGGCAGCCCTCTACAATTCCCTGGCAGAGCACACAGATCTTTGTGTAAACCCACTTTATGTCTTTATGCATCTCTGCACAATGTTGTCCCCCTTTCACAATCTTCACCACGTCAGAGACATTACAACCTCCCTCATCTCCTAGTGCTGTTCCCAGGAATTCGGTTAAGAACTTTCAACAACCAGAAGCATTTGAGCAGTTTCTTTTGAAAAGAAATACACATTTCCCACAAGCCAAGTTGTGTGAGCCAGGAAAAAAAGGCACTTCACTGTGTTCAATTACCCACCCGACAGCGCAGCGAGCGTTTGATGAGGAGGTGCTTGTGACGAGGGTAGAGCTGGGAGGCGCAGATGGGCTGGAAGTCAGGCTGCAGCAGGCGCTGGCGCAGAGTCGTCACTGAGTGCATAACAAAACCAGGCAAATCAATGTCTCGGGCACTGAAACCTAAGCTAGATCCTACACAGGTGCTGGCCTAACAGTAAGAGTGACACGTATTGGACATGCTACAATCTCCAAGAAGCTCAATTTCACCTGCACCAAATAATCCAGAAGCCATTGGAAAGTATCACTGTTTCCAGCAGTGAATGGATGGAAGGTAAGAGCTGTATGAAGGACTGCACTGACTGGGTGCATTAAGGACCAGTGTCAGCCTAGGAGAAATGAGGGACCCTCATCTCTTTTCAAAGCTCAGCTGGAATGGAAACAGAATTTGGAAATCATCTGGAAAATAAGTTCTTTCCCTGCCAAGGGCAAATGAGGTTTTGTTGCTTTGTTACCCTCACGGCTGGGTGCTGCATGAGTACAATACACAGCTCCTCAGCAAGGAGTTTGCATAACTCAGACTCAGGCATAGAATTAGTGACTACATAGTTCCCAAGGCAAGGAACTCCCAGCAGCCAACATTTCCTGTGGATTTCTCCCCCAAAACAGGCTGCTCACTGCTCTCAGTGTCTAAGAGGCAGTGAGCCACCTGGCAGCCTTTTCCTCTCTGTAGGAAATCACGAAAGTTGTCTTCTTTACCAGCATCATCCTCTCACAATGCTGATGGTCTCATGAGAAAAGGAGACCAAGATGATCTACCACTTCCCATAAACCTTTCATGAATTAATAGTGGTGGACTCTGTAGGCCTGCACGATGACCAAGAACATTTGTCCTATTGAGAGCCACCTCAGCAGGAAGTCCACTTTGCTTCCTGTACCTGCTGTTTTATCCCATTCACTCCCAAGTGTCACTGGTCAATTTACAGTATTGGCTGATTAAATCCTGAGCCAATAACTGAGCTCAGTCATGAGCTAAATAACTGGCAAGTGTACACAAGCTGTTCCTAGTTGTGTCAAAGCAATGCGCAATTGTTACTTAACAGGTCAGGTTTGGTTCCAGCTCCCCAGCAGCTCAGCTACTCCTTATTTCCTGCTATTATGTGAAAAAGGATGTCAGCTCTTTTCTCCATCCAAAAGTTGACATTTCACAGGCAGAGAAATTAAGGTCAGCAAGAAAAGGAAACAACTGTTAAAAGGTGTGACGTATTTGGCCCCAAGGTCTCCATGTACAGCATGAAGCTGAGGCTGCATTCAAAGTTACCATTTAAAAAGGCACAAATTTCCCACCATTTCTATCCCAGCATGAAAACTACTACAATCTCAAGCCATTAGGAACCGTACAGACAAGTTTCCAAGCACTGCCCATGTTCTATAATGTAACAAGGCAGAATATTAAGGGGACAGAATAACAAGGTGTTACCTTCTGTCAGATTGATTGGTCTTGTGTAGTAATCCTCAGGAAGAGGTTCCACTTCTTCCACTGCATCAGCTGGCTCAATCTTGATCTCCTTCTGGTCCTCTCCTTCTTTCAGGCTGAAATAATGTGAGGGACAATTTGGTCATAAAATATAGCATTTATGCTCTGACAGCCAGCAAGTGCATTGCAACATAGAAGGCAGCGAGAGCTGCGACTGTGAGACAACAGTAACTGCACAAGGATGTGAGCAGTCACTTGTTTCTCTGAGGAGAAAGCAAATCATCTGGAGCTGCTGCACAGAGGATTTGACATAGCTCTACTGCTCCAAAGAGAGCTCCTTTCCCTGCTGTCTAACGTATTAGTATATACCTAAGCTTGCTTCATTGCTCCCTCCCTACGCCTCCTACCCAACCCCAACCCTAAGACTCACGAGAGTCCAGCGAGGGCACTGATGGGTGCGCCGGGCCTCTGGCGTTGCAGCCTGGTTCCAAGGCCGTATTTGTCCTACAAGGACAAAAGGAACTATCAGCTTCAGGTCTGCTTCCTGCCAGCACAAAAAGACCTATTGCAAACTCATCCTGCATAACAAGCATAGGGAGACAAGCAAAGGAAGGCAAAAAGGGAAAGGTATTCAATGCTTCCCGAGATACCTTTTTTCCTGCTCAAACTGTTAGTAAGGAGAAAACAATTATCACTGCACTGCAGATGGGGAGAGACAGATGTGTGTGGCCACCTCTTACAGAGCTTTTACTATTTCCTTAAATCACCAGCCTGCACTACTGACACATTTTCACTTGATTTAGTCTTCAGAGCAACTGCATGTCAAGTAGTGTAGAATAAGAGCTCAAGTGCCAAAAGAACAGGGTCAACATGGGTATGAATCCATCTGAAATCTCTGCAGCACTACTAGAAGCAGCTGGAAGGTTCAGCCTCCTACTAGCCTTGTTATCTACAGGTGTCTCTGAGCAGGCACTACCAATCGGCAGGAGTAGTTGAGCTACTCCTCATCTTTGTACAGCAGAACTGTATGCAGAATGCTTGGAGGCAGAAGTTTTCCTTTTGGGCAGGACTGAAAACCTGAATTCTTACCAAATGAGAAGTGTGAGCATTCAGCCTACCCTCATGCTTTTTCAAGGATCAGAAGATTAATGTTTGCACCATTTGCCTCAGGCAGGCAGACAGCTGTGTCCCAGCAAAGCTTTGCGATGAACTGCTCTTCAACTGTACATTACTTACCCAAATTCCCTGTTCGTAAACTAACAACAGATATTTGGGTTTGTAACCAATGTGACCCTCTAATGACTCAGCCTTCATGTACATTTGTTCTAGGTGCATCCAGGTCAGGGGCCCTGAGGCAGGGTGAAGAGTGGGATCTGTCACTCCCCTTCACTAGGTACCAGGAGAGCTTTAACACCAGCAGAAACTGTGAAAAGACTTACCACTACGTGTATAGTGTGTTGCTGTGGAGAGCCCCCAAAATAGCAGCAGGTAGCAACGGAGACAAAAAATGCAGCCATAAGACAGAAGCAAGGGCACAGAGCAAGCACAGTTAATTAAGAAGTAGCAAGCATATGCAGTCACCCAGCTAAACAAAGTAAGCAGTTACCTGCAAGTTACAATAAACAAGTCATTTAAGCCACAATCAAGTCTTAAGGTTAATTTCAGTTGAGACTTCATGCAGAGAAGTGCCAGACAATCCTGAGCTAATGGTTACTGAGCTATGGTATGCAACTGTCCTGAGAAAGAGCTATACACCACTGTGATTGTCAGTGGCTGCACTGCATTTCATTGCTGGATAACATACTCCTTCACATGGCAAGCGCAAACCCTTCTGCATGATCAGAGAGGACTATTAGAGAGAGAGGCAGTGTAATACGCAATAAATAATGCGTGTAAACCTACTTGTCCCTAAAGATACCCATGTGCCCTAGCTCATTTTCTTCACATTGTTCTCAATTACAAAGAACCGAGCAGCCCTATTGTGCTACCAACTATGTAATTTTCCACACTGGGGCTGCTGTGCATCACTTGTCCTGCTCTGTGAGCACAGTGCTCCCAGCTCACCGAGAAGGCCAGGGGCATGTAGTTTCGGCGTCGCACCAGCTTCTTTCGGTCCCTCTCAATCTTCTCTTTCTGAGCCAACTGCTGGTAGTACTCAACCAGTTTATTAATCTGGAGGGATGAAAGAGAAGAGATACTCACTGAAAGGGGAACAAATGCCAGATGAGCTGCAGCATTTGCTTGCGAAAAAACTGGGCTGGGGTTCCTGCTACTTATTTCGCTCTGTTCCTAGTGCTCTGTTTTGAAAGATAGACATCTAAGAAACCTGTGTGTCCTTAACCCATGCTGCAGATTACAAACAGACCATCCTCTGGGAGTGGCATCTGTCAAAGACCAGTGCCCAACTGCCACTTTGCAGTCTGGCAACTGAGACTTTGTTCGCACATTTGCCATGACTGGACAGAGTAAAGTCATATGGTCAAAGCTGCGCAGTTTGTATCAGCGGAGCGAACAGCATCTTCCCTGCTCTGAGGCTCCTCACAGTTTGTGTAGAGCCTTAACTGGTGGCAGGGAAGGGTAGCAAAGGTGCAGTCCTGTCTTCCAGATCCTAGACACATTCTTGATTGGAAAAAGAGCTTTTTTCACATACGTACACACACAGCACATTCAGTGGAGGTGTTTTAACAGCACTATTAGATATGATGTTTCCAACTGGGTGTCTTCTGCAAAGCAGATTTTATACCATGATATTCACAGGAGAGCCTCTATGAGGCCTCCCTTCCACTGAATTCAGCCTATGTGGAGATTAGGAACGGGAACCGTTATATGTAGGATTATACAGATGCAGAAAAAGTGACCGAGATGGCCTGGAGCCTTTAACAGCTCTTTCTAGCTGACGCATCTTAGCCTTCCCCTCACTCACCCTCTGTGTGTGAGGATTCTCTGGCTCCTGCCAGCCACCACTAGCTGCAAGAGAAAGAGAAAAAGCAAAGCGTTCAGGAGAAGATTTCCAGACTGCATACAGAAATCACATCTAACACCCAACTACCTTGGTTTTACTTATAAAAAGAGTAAAACCTGTTTTACTGTTTTGTTACACTGTTTTGTTACACTTACCACTGCAATTCTTTAAATTCACACCTCTGACAGCTTTTCACAGGCAGATTTGGGCTGAAGGACCTTCAGCTCCTTTAATTCTGTGTTTTTAAATAACTGCTGTTTGAGACATACTCGGGATAGCAGCACCTAGGAGTCATTTTAGCAGCAGGTACACGAGTTAACAAGAAGGGTCTCTTATTACTGGCTGACCATGTCTCTGCATCTTCAGCTCCCAGTCTTCAGTCACATCAACACTGGAAGTCAGGGGATCTGTTTGGTCTACTCAGCCCCGTTTCTAGAGCCTGACATATATTTTCTGCACGCCTTATGCACCAAGAAATAGACGAAAGCTTCTTCCAGTGCTGCTATGAAAGAAAAAACAACTACAAACACTGACTGGCAACTCTGGAATAAGCTTAACAGAACAAAAGTGATGAAAAATAAATGAGATGTTTATGCTGTCAGACTGAGTGGCTTCAAAGACTCTGCAGGTACATAAACAAGACCTCAGCTGTGAGGAGAGTGCACCAACTAAAAAGCCCCTTGTTTGACAGCTTTCTCACTAGTCAGGTAACACAAGGGTGGAAATGGGTTGTGTGTTCCATTAATTCAGCTCTTCAGAGGAGACTTCAGCAAGAAACTGTTTTCCTGTGACTTTCCAACTGTGACTCAAAACCTAGACAGATACTGAATGTATCATGTAATACATGTCTGACTGTCACTTACCGACAGACTTATCAGCCATGCCAACATCCCGGGAAGTCCAGCGGCAAAATCCACAGGCCAAGTAATAAGCTTTCTTCATGGTAGTCTTGGCCGGGTCATCAGGGAGTGGAGCAGGAATGCTGGTGGCCCGAGTGGAAAGGGTGTGCATGCAGCAGGGGCAGTCGAAGCAGTTAGCACACCTGTAAGGAGAAAGGTCTATTAGACAGTGCTCTGACAAGGGTCAGGATAATGCTCTGAGCAAGCAAATCAAGATTAAACCAACCGACTTCTCATCTTACGCAACAGCGTCAGGGCAACAGGGCCATCAAAAGGAAAAGAAATGGTTCAGAGTAGATGATCTTTAAGGTCCCTTCCAACCCAAACCATTCTATGATTCTATAAAATACTGGGTGATACTAAAATGTCTTATGAGTACAGGAGAAAGAACCGTTTAAAATAGTAAGCCTTGACGAAAATAAAGCTAAAGCAAGCTTACCTGTTCTTTTTCAGCTTGGCTTCAGCTGAAGGCATGTTTTCCAGGCAGCTAGGGCAGTAGTGAGAGTCCACCTGATGAAGGAGAGGGCCACATCACACTCCTTGGCACACATTTGTCTAGGCAGCAGGATGTTAGCAGCAGCCTGAAACTCTGCCACATGATTTAACAGGGTTTTGTGTCTGCCAGCAGACAGTGGAAGCCAGGAAGCACTAGAGACGCTTTTTGGTATCTGAAATCTCAACCCATCTCAGCCAGATTTTAATCTTTAATAATGTAAGTCATGCTCCTTAAGTCAGGACAGAATAAACTATCCCATTTAGCAAATGGGAAAAGGACAACTGGGTGTTGACCCTCTGCAGTACTCAGAATTCCATACAGGAAACAACAGGTTTTAACATGCTTTTTTTCCATTTATATCTAAATGTATTCTTCCTTTGTAGTCACACTGGTCAGATACACACATATTCCAGAAAACCCTTTGTATCCGCTGTCATAAACTAATTTTGTCAATTAAAACAACACTAACAAGAAGGGGGCCCCCTTCATGAAGGGGAAAATGAACCAATCATTAAACATGGCGATGCACAGTCACTACACCGGTCACGCTATAGCAAAATCATGATGGGTGCAGCCTGGTGACAAATCTGTTTTCTGCCCCTTGGAGGCTTTATCATTTCCGAAGAAAGATCTCCTCGGAGATCAGGGTTGCAGAGTCATTCCCTCAAGGCTTTTCGAATCTACTGTAATTTCTTAATTCACACAGGCTTCCGCACAGTGAGCAGTACTGATTTGATTATGGTGATGGGAGAAGTCACAGGAGCAGCCTTAGGTTCAAGGCCTGCACAAAAGCAGTGCCCCATGCACCAGACCATTGCTCCAGCCTGATGATCACCTACAGGCTCCAACCATTCCTGGCCAAAGAACTAACCCTCCACATCAGAAATCCCACTGCGGGGCACAAGCTTGTCCTGGTGTTAATAAACACGCACCACTCTTAACCCTGGCACCATTCTCGTACCGAGCACGCTGCTTTGTCATAAGCATGGGCTCTGTCAGACCGCTGCGAGCGCAGCCACATCCAGCAAGGCCCGGGGGCAGATCGAGAGCAGCTCCCTCCATGCGGCCCAAACCCGGGAATGGGGCTCCGCGGTGGAAGCTCCCGACCCTGCCCGGTCGTCGCCCCACAAAGGGGTGCGAGGTAGCGGGTGCCCCTGCCCTACCCGGGGGGGTTCGATGGGGATGGGCGTGTGTGAAGGGGTCCCCGCTGCCCCGGCTGAGCCCCGCGGGGGGGTATTGGGGGTCCCTCTGCCCCGGATGAGCCCCGCAGAGGGGTGCGGGGGTCCCTCTGCCCCGGAAGGGCCTCACGCAGGGGCCGCTCCCACCCGGCCAGGCCCTACACCGGCAGGGGGGCACATGCCTTGCGAGGGGAAGTCTCCTCCCAGCCAATCACAGCCCGTACTCCGCCGACGGACAGACGCTCGGAGCCAATCCCAAACAAGGCACCGCCCCTTCGCTCCTCCACGGCCAATCAGCCCCGCTGAACGCAGACACCCTCACCCGCGCTACCAACCAATAGCAAAGCGAACTGCGAGCGAGCAGCAGCAGAGCCGCCCAATCGGTGCGCGCAGAGAGCCCGCCGTTCCTCCCTCGTCCCGCCCCACGCCTCCCGGCGCGGCGCGGCCCGTCAGCCGTTACCTCGTGCGAGACGCACTCGAGGGAGCGGAGCTGGCGGCAGTACCGGCAGAAGTATAGCTGCGACAGCGGGGCGCGCAGCTCCTTCTCGCCGCGCACCAGGTACAGCACCCGCTCCGACTGCAGCAGCGACGCCATCTTCGCACCGGAGCGGCGGCGGCTGCTGCGGCTGCCGCCGCCGCGCGTACGTCACCGCCTGACGTCACCGCGCCGCCCCGCCCACGCGCCCTGCCGCTTGCCGCGGGGATGGGTGAGATGGGTCCTAAAGGGGGTCCGCAGAGCGCGGTCCGTGCTGGGGGAGCGGGGCTGACGGCACGCGGTGGTTCGCCCGTCCCGGAGCTGGTGGGGCAGTCACCGTCCCTGGAGGTGTTCACGCACCGTGTAGGGCCCCTCAGTGACGTGGGTTAGTGGTGGCCTTGGTAGTGCTGGGGAACTGGGCTTGATCTTAAAGGTCTTTTCCAGCCTGGTTGGTTCTGTGATTCTACGGTCGTAACACTCTCCTGTGTGCTACCCGATTCCCTGAGCCTCTGTGGTGCTTCTCTCACTGCCCACAAGTCACCCTCTGAACACATAAGGCACCAGACTCGTTCATACTATAGGGGTGGTTTCTCTTCGCTTTCGTGGCCCCGACAAAACCAAACATCCCCTTATAGCAGGACCAGGAGATAGGTGTGAGGAGTATGGATGCTGTGCTCTGTGTTCACAGGGCAGCGCTTGCAGCTGCAAACCACCTCCTCTCTGCTCCTCAGCATGCTGCCCAAGCATCCAGCATGGCCTGGACTTCGGCTTCACTTCCTCATCCCCATCTCGAACCTACACAGTGCCTGGTGTCAGCCCATGACCTCCAGAGGAAACCCCTGCCCATGAGGATCTGCTGCCACTTCATGATAAAAACCCCACGTGCTTTTTATCCGACAGCAACAGCCGGAGGGGGATGTGCTGTTGGGAAGAGGCTGCTCCCAGGGCTCCATGCCCAGAGGCCAGGGATGTCTGAGGGCACAGCGTAGTGGTTTCTGCCGCCAGAAATCCCTCAGGTTTCCCTGGGAAAGGCAGGGTGAAGGGCGCAGTATGGGGGTCCCACTGTGGGTGACACCGGGCTTGTATCCCAGCAGGAAAATCAGAGCATCCCGGGGCCAGCCAGGAATAGCTGCTGCTGGTTCTGCCCTTCGGCATCACTTGCGGAGCAGAATATTCCACTGGGCAGCAGAAACACCATTCCTATCCAGCGGGATGAGGTCAGTTGTCTCCCAGAGGTGCTTTCTGCCCCCTCTGCCTGTGTCTCTAAATCAGCCCTGCTTGAAGCCCTGTGGAGCTCTGCCTGCACCTCGCTGTGGAGGCTCTCCGTGTGGTTTGGCTATTCCCTCTTGCCAAGGCCGGTGGGTGCGTGTGAGCCCCACTGTTGGTGAGGCAGGAGGACGGCGCAGGGGAAATGCCCCCACGGTCCCTCCCTGGCACCTGAGACCCTCGAGTTTGCCTCCAGGGGATACCTCCCGCTGGGACCCCGTGCTGGGGGATGCTGAGCTGGAGCGCGCTCCCGCTTTATCCTGGTACAGGCAGAAGATCCGCCCTCCCTTCCCCTCCTCTCCTCTCCTGCCGGCCCCCTTCCCCTGCCGCCCCTCGCGGGCCGGGCCAGGCCGGGCGGGGCCAAGCGGAGGCTTCTTTCCCCCGCGGGCATCCTGCTGCCGCCTCCGCCTCTCGCCGCAGCCGGACGCGGACCGGACCAGGACCAGGGCAACGCCGCAGGTAGGGGGGCACGGGCAGGACGGGCGGTGCTGATGCTGCCTCCTTCTCCTGTTCCTCCTCTTCCTCCCCACTGTGCTGGAGCCTGGGGTGGATGCGGGCGGGACGGGGGGGGGGCTCAGCGCGGTCGTGACCCCCGGCCCCTCATCCCCGAACCCCGCTGCTAATGAAGCCACTAACTCCGTGACTCAGCAAGAGGGGATTGGGGGGGGGGGTCCCCCTCCGAAGCGGGGGGGCTCTGGCCACTCTGCTGCGGCTGCTTCCCCACCTGCGAGTGACCAGCGAGATGCCTGGTTTGTGGCTTTGCTTTATCAGCTCCTTTAACAACGGTAACAATTAACAGGGAAGTTCTTCCCTGGGCTTTTATCCAGCTGCACCAGAGCACGCTGTAAATCCTTCTCCAAGGAGCCTTTAACAAAGCCCTTTTGCTCTTGAAGGAGCCCAGGGCCAAAGCTGGATGTGGCTGTAGGGGTCTCCCCAGAGAGCAGTGGGTGCTCAGAGCAACGGTGGCGTACTTCTGCCTGTGGGAGAATTGGAGGGTGCTTCCCCATCACCTCTCTACCTCTTGGTTGCAGGATGGACATCCCTGACCCTGCAGGTCCTGCTGCCCTCCCCAAGCACATCCTGGACATCTGGGTCATCGTCCTGATCATCCTGGCCACCATCCTTGTCATGACAGCCCTGGTGCTCTGCCCGGCCACCGCTGTCATCATCTACCGGGTACGGACTCACCCCACACGCAATGGCATCGTGTGAGGTGGAGGCGATGAGGGACAGCACGCAGCCATGGGACCCTGTGCTGGGGACCTCACAGAGCCCAATGGGGCACCCCAAGAGCTGGGGAGAGACGGGCAGGAGCCAGGGTCAGCCAGCACCCGGATGCTTGCCCCTGTATGTGGCTTTTCCACTGTCTTCTATTTACCAACAGAGCCCATGGGGACTGTCAAGGAAATGGTGGCCTGGGCACCACCCAGGAGATGTGTGACTGTGAACCTGTCCAGCCAGAAATGACTCGCTCCCATGAGGCAGCAAGGCTGGTCTCACCTTTGCTGGTGACCCATTTCCTGCCAGGCAAGCAGCAAGGTGTGGAAATGCCTGGGAAAGCTATTTCTCCTTTGGAGTCGCAGCCATCAGGGTGGTTGGGAAAGAAAGGTCAAAGCAAGATGAATGTGGCTTCTGATTGTGCATTAGGAGACTCAGGTAAAAGCATCAGTGACAGAGCCCAGCCTGGCTGTGCAGCAGACATGCAGCTGGCACCGGCTGCTCCTCTATCAGATACCTGCTGGAACTGTAGGAAACCCCTGTGGGGTGCTCGGTTCCCCTGGCTCTCATGGGGCGGAGGAGCATGGGCAGCTCCTGCCCACACAATGGCTGTGATCTGTGCCCCTGCTGATGGTGAGGGGCTGCACACAGCGTGGCTGACCCCATTGCGGGTTCTGCCCCTGTCTGGGAGGGCAAAGCAGAAGGGTTTGTGCCAGGCAGTGGCAAGACCATGTAAGCTCTTACATTGCCTCTTGCTATGAAATAAATGGACTTTATTCTACGCGTGATGGTGTTGTGTGGCTCTATCCACACTACAATGGTGTCAGTGCGCAGGAGCTGAGATGCTTCACAGCCTCTCCAGAAGCTGTCCCCATGCTGACCTTATGCACTGCAGTGGCTCAAGGTCCCCGGGGTTCTTGCCTAGCCTTTGAGCCCAGTGGCTGCGGCCCCATGCTCTGGAGGTGCAAACTCGAATCTGGCTGTGGTAGTGGCAGCAGCCGTCAGAGAGTGAGTGGGAAGGATCCCCAGGGATCGTCCGTCTGCTTGCATCCCGCTCGGTGACCAACATCACATCCCTGGCGCTGGCGCGTGGCTGCAGTCCTGCATCCTGGGGCTGAGACTGTGTCGCGGTGACTCACGGCGAGAAAGGTCACTCATAACGAGATGAATCAGGCTGGGCTGTGGGGAGGTGCTGCGGTGATGCTGGTGGGAACTGGTTAAATCCCACTTTCTCTGCTGGAAAAAGCAACCATCCGGCATTGGTAGAAACCCTGCATCCCATCCCTGTGTGGCTTGATCCGAGCAGCTTTGCTTTAGGTGTTGCGGCTGGAGGGGCAGGCAATTCCCAGGGAAGCAGGACCTGGGAAGGAAGCCCAGCACGGGGATGCAGCCACCAGGGATCGTAAGCGCCTAGGCTGGAGCCATGGGCTGCGGTTGTGCAGGGAGCGCTCGGGCACGTATTCCTTGCCTGTCCCACAAACACGTTTCTGCCTCTCTTCCCCTTCTCAAGTTGCAGAATTTGAGGCAAATAACCAGAGTTATTTTCCTGTTGTTCCCCCTCTCCCTCCCGTGCTGGCTCAATGCCGTGGCGGCAGCTGGAGGAGATTATGGCTGTGCTGGGAGGGAGCAGCCCCAGCTCTGCCTCCCCACCACGTTCCACCCCGGAGCCCCTTCCCTGGGGACACATCGGGTGTGGGGACAGCATCTGGCACCGGGAACTGGAGCTGAGCTCCTTGGCTAAGAAAGGAATAGGGAAGGAACCACAAATACTGGAGTGGTTTGAGGAGGAAGCCTGGTTCGGAGCAAAACATCCAAGGAGAAGCACGCACCCCCCTCTATCCCTGCAGCCATAGCCGGGGGCTGTTGCCACCTCTCGGTGCCCTTTTGTCAATAGCAGCCTGGGGGGATGAGAGGTTTCCTTTCCTGGCAGGCCTTTTCTGGGAAGTATCAAGCTCATGGCAAATATTTCCAGGAAAGGCATTGCAAAGTCTTGGAAAGATGGGTTTGTCCATGACAACAACTGCAAGGAGCAAAATGAGTGCAGGGAGAAGCCAGGACATTTTTAAAGCATGAAAATGGGGCTATGGATTTAGACTGATACTTACTGCTGGGAATTCCTCCTCCAGGACTGAGCCAGATAAATAAATCCCCCTGCGGCCCTGGCTCCGATGCCTGAACAGTGCTGGAGCTTGGAGGCAGTGTTTGCTGAGGAAAACTGCCTTTTTCCACCTGGAAAAAGCAGGTCCTGCAGTGGAGGTCCTGCAGCAGGCATGACCTACATGGTGTGGGTGATTCAGCATCCACTGGGATGCTGTGGGAGGCGAATGCTGGCGGCCCCAGTGGGAGGAGGTGGTACAGGATGGTCTCACTGTGCTTCTAGAGTTGGAAGGGACCTTAAAGCTCAGCCAGTTCCAATCCCCTGCCACAGGCAGGGACACCTTCCACTAGAGCAGGTTGCTCTAAGCCCTTCTCCAAAGGGCGATGGGCACTGTGCAATGCCTGCGGGAGCACACGGGCTGGGGCAGGATGACCAGGGCTGGATGAGCTGCGGAGCCAGTTCCATGCAGGAAGCCTGGTGCTGGGAGAGCTGGGCCTCTCGCCCAGCAAAGCTTGTTTTGCTTTCATTTGCTGTCGCATGCCTAGAACAAAAGTTCAGAGGTTGCCCTGGGGCTTATGCTGGGCTGCCAGAGCAAAGCAACGCTGCTGTCAGGCGGGTGATGCTGCCCAAACACCTCAGTGCAGTCCCTGGCACCGTCCCCATCACTCCGCAGGCACAAGTTCCTCTCAGCTCCGGGGCAACCCAGCGGCAGTCTGTGGTCTTCACATTCCCTGTACTCATCACCGTGGCCCTGTGGCCTGGCGCAAGGTCTCTGCACCCCTATCCCGCGGCTCAGGGACAGCGGGGAGGCCGGTGGCAGTGGCAGCACAGTGAGCAGGGGATGGCCTCCCCCCGGGCTCCTGCCAAACATCTGCAGCAGACGGGGGCCGGCTCCGGTCAGGCTTCGGTGGAAAAACAACCGGGAAGGGAGGTTCAAGCAAGGTCAGCCCGCACAGTGCGCCTGCTCGGAGGGATGGGGGACTCCATCCTGCACGCTGGAGCAGCGTCCTGCCCTCGGATGGGCTTGCTGGAGCCCCCAGCTTCCTCAGCTCTCCAATGCTGACATGCCAAGGGTCCCACTGAAGTTCAGTGGCAGAGATGCGGTGCATTAAATGTGGCTCATTAAATCGTGCCCCATTCTCCACCTCCATCGAGGCTGATTTAGCACCAGGACCAAAGGAGAGGGGACTTGGAGAAATGGATTCCTTATTACACTGCTTTTAGAATAACACAGTACAGGAGTGGCTGAGCCTTTCCCTGCATGTTACAGGGATCAGGGACACATGGAAGGGACACAACCACACTGTGCCACCACTGTGCATGCTGCACCACTCCCCCCAGCCCTGTTAACAAAGGGCAACAATTTGGGCCCCCAGAGCTGGAAAGTGGATGGGGAGGACCAAGCCCCTGGTTTTGGCTCCCACAAGCTCCCTGGTTTTGGCAAACAGCTGCATCATGCCACCCATGGCTACACCCATGAGGGGTGAACAGAGCATCCCTGCAGCCCGGCTGGCTCCTGGTGCATTGTGTTGGGCTCTGGTCAGTCACCACGCAGTGGCTGAGTATCTCAGGGGGTTGCCTGGACCTGGATGAGCGCCCCATACTCGGGTGCTGATGCCAGGGCAGAGCTGAGCTGCTTCTCCAGTAGCAGTGCAGGTTTAAAGCACTGGGAAACACTGCCCTTGATGGAAGGACGTGCAGCTCCATGGGTTCCCCGTGTGTGTGTGCGTGATGTACCTGACCCGAAGGCCTCCCACGCCAGCCAAGGCTGCCCTTAGAGCCTGATAACATCAGCCTTTCCCAGGACGTGGTGTTCCTTGGAAAGAATGGGAGATAGCTCCCAGCCTCCCCCAAGCCCATGGCTTGGCTCCCCTTCCCTCCTGGCATGTCCTGCAGCTCCGTGACAGCTCCCTGACAGGGCTGACCCTGCTTTCTAGTAAAGCCAAACCTCGTGTGGCATTCCTGTCCCCCTGGAGCCACCCTGTCCTGCCTCCATGGCAGGCCTGATTCCATCCCAAACCGCAGCCCCAGCTCCCCTCTGGCCAATTAATTGTCCCAATAAACAACTTTATTGTGGGATTTGGGGGAATTTACACTTCCCCCACGGTTATTTCCCTTGGAGCCAGCCCAGAGTAAATGTTTGTGTTTCCTGGGGTATGAAAACAAAGCCCTGGAAACTCCTGCCCTATGGGGACAGCAGGGGCTAAGGGACAGCAGTGGCCATAGTGGAATCACTGTGGGGCTATGACCCCCCAGCCCTTGGGGGATGACCCCACTCCAGGGCTGCTTCTTGAGCACCCTAATTTTGCTGGGCTATAAAGGGCCACCTCTTTGTAGCCCAGCCATGGGAGGGGAAGGATTCTGGACCCCATCCCCGCCTCCCCAAGCCTGGCACCTCTCCCACCCTGTGCAGGTTTCAATATTCAGCTCCCCGGCTCCTATAATACACTGCACATACCCTGAGCTCTATCTCCTATCTATCTATCTATCTATCTATCTATCTATCTATCTATCTATCTGTCTGTCTGTCTGTCTGTCTCTGCCTGCCTGCCTGCCTGCCTGCCTGATCTATCTATCTATCTATCTATCTATCTATCTATCTATCTATCTATCTATCTATCTATCTATCTATCTATCTATCTATCTATCTATCTCTGCCTGCCTGCCTGCCTGCCTGCCTGCCTGCCTGCCTGCCTGCCTGCCTGCCTGCCTCCTGCCTGCCTGCCTGCCTGCCTTATCTATCTGTCTGTCTGTCTGTCTGTCTGTCTATCTATCTATCTATCTATCTATCTATCTATCTGTCTGTCTGTCTGTCTGTCTGTCTGTCTGTCTGTCTGTGTGCCTGCCTGCCTGCCTGTAATCTATCTCTATATAGCTATATACCTCTACATCTATATATGTCCATCACTGCCCCGTGTGCCGGTACCGGACACTCATGGTTGCTGCACGCCCGTGCCCCCCCGCCTCGCCGCCGTGCCCGTCCCCGGCCGCACACGGTTAACGCAGCTCCAGCCCGTCCTTCCGGCCGGCGATTGGCTCCCCCCGCTCAGCCCCGCAGCTATTTCTCGGCTCTCGGGCTCGGAGGTGGCAGAAGGCGGCAGGGAGGGGGGGTGCGTGTCCGTCCGTGTGCCCCCCCGGCGCTGTGAGCAGGGGGCCCGCACCCCACACCCGCCCCAGACATGGGGGGCTGGCTCCGCAGCGCCTGGATTTTGCCCCTGTTCTTGGCTGGGCTTGTCCAGCCGGGACAGGGGCAGGAGAAGGAGAAGGTAAGAGGAGAGGGGGGACCCCTAAGGGGGTTTTGGGGATGGGGACGGGATGTGGCACCCTGGGGATCCTCCTGTCCCCAAGGC
Source organism: Myiopsitta monachus (assembly GCA_017639245.1). Classification (NCBI taxonomy): domain Eukaryota; kingdom Metazoa; phylum Chordata; class Aves; order Psittaciformes; family Psittacidae; genus Myiopsitta; species Myiopsitta monachus. The sequence goes on from CM029917.1 coordinate 27,897,252, forward strand.
TTCCTGCAGAGGTCCCAGCGGACACGGTGGCTCTGTGACACCCCCCTCAATCCCCGTGCTCGGATCGTGGGGGGGGGGGTGTTCCAAGCTAGCTCTTGGGAATTGCTGTCCTAGGGTTGGGGGCAGTGGGGACAGAGCCTGGTCCCCTCCCCAGTGACCCCCACAGGGGCAGAGCACGGGGCTGTTGATCCATGCGCAGTGTCCAGGGGGGTGCACCCATGTTTGGGGGTGCAGGGACCGCTGTGTCCCTACACTGCAGCGGTCAGGGAGCAGTGGTCACTGCCCCACTCTGGTCCCCACAACCTCCCTGCCACGGGTGGGAGAAGCAGAGCCCCCCCACCAGACCCATTCAGCCCCACGGAGGCTGAGCTGCCTGGGCAGAGCCCCCGTGACTTCATCTGCTGCCAGGTCCCAAAATAGCCCCTCGGTGCCACTTGGGTGAGCCTGGGTTCCCTGATGGGAACAGGACATGGGACCCCTGGGTTAACCCCTGCTGCGCCGCAAGCAGAGGCTGCTCCACACCGTTCCCTGCTTGGATCTGATCCATCCCTGATCCCTCCTTTGCCTGGGCACAGCTTGGCCACAGCACAGCAGCGGGTGCTGCTCCGGGGCACCCCAAAGGGTGCACGCAGGGGTGTTGGGGTGCTGCTCACCCATGGCCCCAGGGAGGCTGGGGCTGCTTTGTCCCCAAGCCAGCTTGAGCTGTTTTCCAGCCTCTCGCCTTCCTGCCTGGCCCTGGCCAGATAAACATCCCTCCAGCTGCAGCCAGCCCCGCTGGCCGCACATGCTCAACCCGGCCTGTCCATCACCGTGACCTTGGCTCGCTGGAGCCTGGCTGCTGCCAGTGGTATTTGGGGCAGGAGAGACAACGCTGGCAGCTGCCAACTCAGCCAGCGGCAGGGCTGGACCCGCTGCTCTGGTGGGCATGGGTGGCCATGGGGTTGGAGCCCACTGCTCCATCCATGGGATGCACCTCTCCCACAGGTGAAATGCTACGGCTCGGTGCAGGGCACCATCTACGACTATGGCGCCCTGACCATCGATGGGGATGAGTATATCCCGTTTAGGAATTACGCAGGGAAGATGGTGCTCTTCGTCAACGTGGCCACGTACTGAGGCCTCACCCTGCAGTATCTTGGTAAGGCTCATGTGGGGTAAGGCCACACCAGGGGCCAGGGCAGGTAGCAGCACCCAATCATACAGCCCTTGGCAGGTCCCCATGGTCTGTCCTGCTCCCCTCCTAACCCAGCCCTGGCTCCGTTTGCCTGCAGAACTGAATGCACTACAAACCGAGCTGGGGCCCTACGGGCTCGTCGTCCTGGGCTTCCCCTCCAACCAATTCGGGAAGCAGGAACCCGGCCAGAACTCGGAGATCCTCCCTGCGCTGAAGTGAGTACTGGGGTAGCAGCTGTGGCCCCCAGAAGCACAGGGCATGGGGCTCCCCACCACCCCTGTGCAGCACCAAGCTGCCTGTTGCATGATGCTCACCCTCCCCTCGCAGGTATGTCCGGCCAGGTGGTGGCTTTGTCCCCAATTTCCAGCTCTTCCAGAAAGGGGACGTGAATGGGGCCAAGGAGCAGAAGGTCTTCACCTTCCTGAAGGTCGGTGCATTGCAAAGAGACACGGGGGGGCTGCATCCAGGTTGGGTTTTGTGAGGGGCAAGACACTGATGCTCTGGCTCCCATTGCAGAACGCCTGCCCCCCGGTGGCAGAGGAGTTTGGGAACCCCAAGAACCTCTTCTGGGAGCCCCTGCGGAACCACGACATCAAGTGGAACTTCGAGAAGTTCCTGGTGGGCCCCAATGGCGTGCCCGTGATGCGCTGGTACCACCGCGCCAACATCGCAGTCGTGAAGAACGACATCATCGCCTACATGCGGCAGCTGCAGGAGCAGGGCCAGTAGAGGCTGGAGCTGCTGGCTTGAGGGGTGCTTCTCCCCTCTGCTGGCATCCCCATGGCTGCTTTGGGGCTGGCTCCCCATCCCATCCCACATCCCAGCAGCAGGAGCCAAATGCCGCCCCCTCCATCACTGTTATCTCTGACACTCCCAGTGGCAGAGAGCTTGATGATGGGAAGGGGACATTCCCAATAACCCACATCCCACCCCAGCAGTGATATCTCCTCCTGGCCCCCAGCTTTCCCGCTGCTCCACCACCCCACATTGCCGAACAGCAGGAGGATGCAGGGGCCACTGCCCCTGGAGCGAAGGACCACGTCTCCATGAAGGCTCGGCCTGAAAGCCCCCAGCATGGGGTGGGCCAGGCCTGATCCCACCCAGCACGGAGCAGCTCTTCAGTGCATTCAAGCTGCCCGTGGTGCCGGTGCAGAGACGCGCTCCTCTCCCGGTCAGGGGGAGCTGGCCCCTTGTCCCCCAGCATAGAAATGCCAAATAAAGGCTCTGCAAATGTGCAACCCCACTTCTTGATCAGGGATCAGGGGGAATAGTAGGGGACACAATGGCCAGGCTGGGGGTAGCAGTAGGGAGGGATGGCTCCCAGATGGACAAACACCCAAAGAGGGGTTTATCATCACATGCCAGCATTTGGGGAGAGGATGTGTGCTGGAGAAGGAGCAAGGGACCAGCCCCCAGCAAGGAGCATGCCAGGGTGCCTGGCTCCTGCTGTCATGCACGTGACAGCCACGCTCACGCAAATAGGGCTGGTTATTTTTTTCCTCTCCCCTTCCAGCCTTGTTTTCCTGGAGCAGTGTTTGCTCTGTGCAATTGGAAACGCTGGTCCTAAGGCCACTGCTGCAGGGGAAGGCAGAAGGGGAAGTGGAGGAGTGGGAGTTCCCTGCTCTGACAAAGGCAAGGGGTCAGGAGAGGGGAAGGCAAGATGCTGAGCCCAGCACCCAGAGGGAGATGGGGAACATGCACTTGGGGCAATAGATGCTGGGGTGCCCATGCAAGGGTTGGGGTCCCCTTGCTCTGGCCCCATGGCTACACCTGAGCCCTGGCAGCCCTCCTAGTGCCCACACCAAGGCTGCCCCAGGGGAAGCAGCTTTTGGGATAAAACCAGAGAGACTCAGCTCCACTTCAGTCCTTAAATAAATACAAAGACATCAACCACCCTCAGGCCGGGCCACGGCTGTGGCAGGCACCCGGCTGTGAGCGTGGGCTCTCCCACTGCTGGGAGCATCCCTGCTGGCACCCGCTCCTCCAGGGGCTGGACCGAAACCCCTGGACCAGGGCAGCTCCTGGGAAACGCCGGCTCCTCTTCCCTGAAGACCTGGCTCGGGGTTACAGCGCTGCCAGACCTGACGCCTCACGGGGAAAGGGATGGGCGCAGGGCACTGACCCCACTGTGCTGGCACCTCCGCTCCCTCCTTCATGCTCTCCTGCAGGGATGCACTGCAGAGCTGTGCACGTTCACTGTGTGCCCATGCACAGGGAGAGGCAGCCGGAGGAAGCTCCTAGATACATACACACGGGCACACACACCCCCCCTACTCCTCCTCTGCTGATAGCGCAGTGCAGCCGGTGCTTGGCGTTAGGGCAGTCTGGGACCTGCCTGTTCTGAAAGACAAGAGGGGTGGTACAGGGTGAGTGTGGCTCTGCATGCCCAGGTAAACCCATAGGACGGATGGCAGCCATGGAACAGCCGTTACCCCAAGTATTGATTGCCACAACCCCATGGGCTACTAGGGCTCAGGCTCATGCCTGTCTTCATTGCCAAATGTTCCAGCCCTGCCAGTGCTCAAGGCCAGGCTGGACAGAGTCTTAGGAAGGATCTGGTGTGAGGTATCCCTGCCCATGACAAGGGGGTTGGAACTGAATGATCTTAAGGTCCTTTCCAACCCAAACCATTCTATGATTCACATGCTGCAGGGTTGGTTCAGGGGATGCAGCAGGGACCAACCCCAAAGCAGAATCAGCCCCTCAGCTGAACAGAGGTGTGGAAATGAACGCTGCCTGGAAAGCTGTCTCCCCCATCCCTCTCCTAACTGTTGAGCCAACCACCCATGGTCCCAGGGTGAAAGACAGGTTCTGAGCCTTACCCAAGTCCTTGGGGACCTGTTTCACCCCAGCCACTGCTTGGGTGTTCTGGCTGCGAGCCATGGCACAGGGTGGGTGCCAGGGGTACTCGGGCTGCAGGAGGAGATGAACAGGAGCAGTCAGTTACCAGGGATGTGGAGTAGGAAGCTGCACTCTGTCTGACTGCTGGGACATGAGGAGGAGGAAGAAGGCTGAGCACTCACATGCCAACAGCACGCATGTGCTCAGTGAGTTGGTTGCTCAGGAGTGAGCCCCAGACCCCCTCAACACAGGACCCGCAGCTCCTCCTGTGCTGGCACAGGCAGACACTCACCGGGGAGAAGTGTTGGAAGTTCTGTCCTGGTGTGTGCTCTCCTGGCACTGCCGGCGGGTACCGGATCTGCTGCCACTCATCGTAGCCATGGTACATGGGGTGAGCCACGGGGGGGCTGTACTGATACGGGTACACGGGGCAGGAAGGGCCCAGCGGTGCTTGTAGTGGCTCGGGGTGCAGCCTCTCTCCAGATGCCTGTGAGGAGCCAGGAGAGATGGTGGGGAGATCTCCAAGGGCAGCCCACCACCATCACCCAGCTTGGAGCTGCACCTCTAGCATAGGCAAGAGGCTGGGGCAGGCCTGAAGCCCCCAGCCCCTCACCTAAGAAGGGTTTTTGCCCCATCCCCACCTGTTTGTGCTGTTTCAGCAGCTTCTTCAGCTTCTCCTTCTCCTCCTTTTCCCTCTGGCAGTCATCCTTGGAAGCTCGCAGCTGAGAGCAAGGGGGGTTAGGTTAGTGCAGAGCCCACCCTACCAACCCCAGTGTCTGTAGGACAAGGGTCGCTGCGATGCCCTGCAGAAAGGTGTGTGTGTCCCTCAGATGCCCAGGAGAGGGGCAGAAGGAAGAGACAAGTGAGGTGCTCTGACAGGGACAATCGGCAGCAAAATCAGCCCTCAGACCCTGCTCTGATATTAGTACAGGGGCGGTGATACTGGGGACACATCCAAGTGGGCACCGGGTGCCCAGTGGCACTGCTCACCTGGTTGTTGGAGATGACCAACTGCTTCTGCAGCTTTTCCAGCTGCTGCTTCAGCTCTTCCTTTTCCTCATTCATCCTCTCCCTGTCACTCCGTTCCCTCTGGAAGTCCTCCTCGAAGATTTTCACCTGGCAGGAAGGAGTGATGTGTGTGCATCTGCTGAGGGCAGACATCTCCACAAGCACCCCCATCACTGTGGTACCATCCCTGACCCCATCAGCTACACCAAGCCTCAGACAATGGGTTGGCACAATGGCCAACAGCTATGGTCCTCTCCCAGCTGAACGCTCAGAGGATGCTGAGCTTGGTCCCCCGCTTCCCACCACTGCAGCACTGACACACCAGGCTGTGCCCTGCTCCTGGCCACACCAGGCTCTTTGCCAGGGAGGCCCAGGACATGTAGCTCCCTCCATGCCTACAGTGACTCTGTGTCCTGCCCTACCTGCTGCTTGAGCAGCTCATTCTGGGTCAACAGCTCCTGCGATGGCACCTTCCCTGCTGTCTCCATGGCACTGGCAAAGATGGGTGGTGGAGAGGCCTGGACGTTCAGAGCCTCCTCTAGTGCCTAGAGGGGAAGAGAAGCAGGCTGGGTGGCGGTGTCAGAGTGAGGAACTTGCGTCCATGACGTATCTGGAGGACCATGAGCACACGGAGAACAGGTAGAACTGAGCAGGAGGACTACAGACCCCCCCAAACCCCCTTTCTTGGGAGCCTGGAGTGATGCGGTGGGCATTGTTTGACATGAGCCCCTGCCTGGGCAAGGAGCTGGATGGGAGTGGGTCGATCAGGGTCAGTTTGGGATTTAAATTGAAGAGGCTGGAGAACATAAAAGACATTATTTTCAGTGAAGGGTTGTGGCCTGGCCCCCACCTTATTCAGCCTCTGGATCTCCTTTTCCTGGTATTCCCGCTGCCTGGTGACCGGAGCCAACTGTTCCTGCAGGAACCGCATCCTCTGCTGCAGGTCCCTCACCTCCATGGACAGCCTCTCCTTCTCAGCCTGCAGGACCCAGGGGGAGATCAGCCAGGGCCATAGGGCCAGCAGCTCCCTGCCACCCTTCCCATGGGACTCACCTCCTCTGTTTCAATCCGGGACTTGGCCAGCAGCAGTTTGCGGTCAAAATCCCTTTGCTTCTGCTCCCGCTCTGACTCCAGCTCAGTCAGTGCCCTGCGTGCCTCAGCCAGCTCCTGGTGTAGGTCCGTGACCTGCCGGGAGGGAGCAGGGATGTTGGCCTGCCTGGAGGAGCCACACTGGGGGGGAAGGAGTCACAGACAGCCCCAAACCTCCCCCTGTATCCAATCTCCTCCATGTCCCTGCACCCAGCAGAGATGTGCCCCCAGCACCCAAGCCCTACCTTCTGCTCATACTTCTGCTTCATGGCTCGGAAGTGTTGATCCCATTGCTTATTCACCTCCAGCAGCTGCAGGGAGAGAGGAATGGCTGAACAGGAGCCCAGCCCCTGCCTCCAGCCAGCCATGGCAGTCCCCAGCAGCCTCCCATTGCAAAAGCACCTTGTGGAGGTGCTGGATGGAGTTCCCAGCTCCAGCAGCGCTTCCCTGCGGCTCCACAGCCCTGCCCCGGGTGCTGTCCCAGCACTGCCCACTCCCTGGTCCTCACCTCCCTGCGCTGGTGCTCCAGGATCTTCACCTTCTTCTCCTTGGCCTCCATCTCTCCTCTGCCCGGCGCCTTCTCCGCCGTGGCCCCGCTCTGCTGGATGCGCACGGGGGTACCCTCAGGGCTTTTGTGGAGCCTGTGCCCGAGGCCAGCTAAACTTGAGCCAGTTCCCTCCCACCACCTTCCCATCCCCTTGAGATCCTGAGAGTCCTACTGGTCACATTGGGACGGACTGGGAGCTCGATCAGAATGAGGCCACCTTTGCTGATGTGTCAGCGGGCTCCCTGCCCCCTTCCCTGCCCTCCCTGAGGGCAATGCTGCCTCCTCACCTGCTGCTGCTCCGCAGCTTCCCTCTTCCCACCATCCTGGCTGCCCAGTGTCACCATCCTCCGGAGTTCCTGGTTCTCACACCTGCGGGCAGGCAGAGATGGGTCAGTGGGAAGAAGCACTCAAAGCAGCCCTGTCCTCTTCCTCACCTCCCACCCTCACCTCAGCTTCTCCAGTGCCTGGTTTCTCTGCTCCAGGTCCCGCTCCAGCTTGGTTCGCAGCTCCTTGTTCTCACTGTGCAGTGTCTCACACAGTGTCTGGGGGATGAATACCAGCACCATGAAGACCTTGGCCAGCTCCAGGAGCCTCCTGGTCACATACCAAGCTCTGGCATGGAGCCGGGTGTCCACCTCCAGGTGGGCAGGAAGGGGCTTGGTGGGATTAAAACAACCCCCAAAGGGGAAAAAACCCATGAAGAGCCCATCCAGCTCTCACCTACCTGCAGGAATGATGTTCTCTGCTCGTTCTTGTGCACCTTGGAAGCCAGGCGCTTGAGCTCGGAGGCCATGTAGCCCATGCGCATGAAGACCTGGTCCTTGCTGGCCTCCTTGGCACAGCCGCTCAGTGTGCTCTCCAGCTGCTGCAGCTGGGGCAGCAGGTTGGCATCTTCATTTGGTGGCTGCTCCAAGTCCTGGGGATGGGATGAAGCACCATAAGATCATAGAATCAGTGAGTTTGGAAGAGACCTTTAAGATCATCAAGTCCAACCACTACCCCAGCACTGCCAAGACCACCACTAAAGCATATCACCAAGGGCCTCATCTACACAGTTTGTGAACACTTCCAGGGACAGCGATTCCACCACTTTCCTGGAGCCTGTTCCAATACGCGATTACCCTCTCTGGGAATAAGTTTCTGCTAACATCCAAGATCAGTTTAAGTAGCATTGCAAAGTCCCCTCTTGGGCAGATCAGCCTCAACTCCCACCCACGGTTGTAGCAGGGGCCAGCACCAAGACACTGCAATAGCTCTTGGTATGCAGGATTCAACCCCTCCTGGAGCCCCTCTGGCCCATGCAAACAGGGTTTTCAACAAGAGCATGTCCCCTTACAGGCACTGTGCCGTACAAGCTGATGTTCATCCCCCTTGGGCTCCCCATCCCTCCTCCTCTCCCTCCCAGCACACACAAAAAGCCAGAGCAGGTCAGTGCCAATCAGGGAACATTCAGATGGCTCCAAACGGAGCACGAGCACATGCACATGCCTTGGCTGGGTAGACCATGTCAGCAATGATGGGGCTGGGTGACCTGGTCCTCCCACCCCGTGCAGGCACCAGGAGACGGGTGTCAGAGCACTGCTGACAGCTCTTTGGGTTGTCATAACCCTTCTTCTAACTGTCATGGGACATCTGGAGATGGGTGCCCTATGCCCAGGTAGCCTGGCCTAGGTACTCAGGAGCCCTTGCCCTTGGAGGGCAGCCTGCACACTGCCCCCTCTCCCTGCCTTGGCCAGGCGAGCGGTACATTTATTCCTCCAAATCCCACAGGCATCACTCACCGCTCTCCCACTCTCCTGGGGAAACCCTTGCAATTCCACAGGGACAACCTCGAAGTCTGAAGAGGATCCCTGCAATGGAAGGCAGCCGGGTCAGGTCTCCTTGGGGAATGGCAACCCAGGATGCCCACCACACGGAGACAAGCGGGAACACAGTAAGGAGCTGACTTCTCCTTTCTAGAGGCTAAAGGCTGCCTCCTTTTGCTTCAACTAGATGGAGCCTTTCCCTCTGGCAATGCCAGCTCTCACATTCACCACACTCACATTTGGGGAAGATTTCCGTGCTTCCACGTCCGGCTGGGCACTGCCTGGGACAGCCTGCGTGGAGCTGGGATCAGGGCCAATGGCTGCAGAGAGGGGAGAGGATGTAGCCATGAGCCTTGTGGAGAGCAGCGCCTCTCCTTGCCTCACGCAGGAATAGAGAGCAGACACCCCATGGATGGCTTCTACCCCAGTCATGACAGCCTTCTTCACACCCTTTCCCTTCCCCTGCACCCAGGATCCTGAGCCAGCAGGTTACTCCTCCTCTGTGAGCCTTGTGTCTCCTACCTCCAGTTTCCACCAGGTCCTCCAAGGAAGATGCTATCAGCATTTTGTTGTCCTTCACAAGATCCTCTGCCTTCTGCCTCAGCTTGGATGCCTCCATCTGGGACTCCTCCAGCAGCTCCCCTGATGTGGGCAACAGAAGGATGCTCACCCACCTTCCCCAAGTACCTGCCATGCAGCAGCCACCAACACCAAGAAGCCCCCTGCTTTGGTGAAGTGCCTTCATCATCCAGAAACAATTTATGTCGGCCAAATCCAACGGCAAAGCTGTTATCAGTGGCTCACTGGCTGCAGAGTTTCCCATGCTGACACGAGGGGCAGAAGGGCAGTGCTGCATCTCCCAGAGTTCTCCTCTGCCTCCCATAAGAGACACATTTAAGCCTAGGTTGTGGACCTAGAGGTCCAGCCTGCCCACACTGGGGTCTAGCACCAGCAATGCAATCCTCTCCACACCAGTGTGTCCCAGTCCCAGGTAGGGCCATGGTGACATGATGGGAATCACGAGGCAGGTGGAAATTCGGCTGCAGAAGTGGGACTCAAAAGCAGAAGCTGGGTCACGAGACCAAAAGCAACACCAGGGGCGAGTGGGGGAAGGCGGCCAAGGAGCAGAAAAGGGGAGGCATGATTCAGCTGCAGTGTTTCAGTGCCAGCACCAAGTCCCTGCACCAAGCACCTAATGCTGCGGTATTTGAGCAGGGAAAAGCCCCTGACCCAACAGGGGTTGCAGAAGGTGAAGCTTCCATCAGAAGCAGAATAGATCCCAGCATCTGTGACCTGCCAGTGAAGGGCTCCAAGGAGCTGACCTTGCTCCATCACTTGCCTTTATTTTTCCCAGCCATTTATCCCACCATAAAGCATCCCAGGAGTTCAGCAAAAGCCTTGCTCCCTTTGCACCCCTCTGTGAAAAAGACCAGATATCCTGCTGGATCCTCAAGGATGGGGACAGCTTTACTGCAGCCCCAGTGCCAAGACCCTCAGCTTCTTCTAGCTTCCTACATGGAGCAAGTAACCCCCAGGCTCGGTGGGCACAGGCTGAGCTGCCTCAAAGGCAAACCCCATCCCCGTCCATGCAGCACTTACCGATTGACTTGATCCCCTGCATCTTCTCCTTCAGCCGGGTGTTCTCCTCCACCAGGCGCTCAAAGGCTGTGGCTCCATTCTCCTCTGAGCCCCCGCCAGGGTCGTAGATGCGGTAAGGTCCTCTCCCTTCCATGCTCGCCATTCAGTCACCTACCTCCGAGCCAGGCATCCCTGCAAGGCAATAGGGACCAGTGTCACCTTCCCCTGGCTCCGGACAGCACCGTGGCCCCCTGGCCCCAACCCTGCGGGTCTTTGGGCGCCATGGAAGTGCCTTACTGCTGATCAGCAGAGAAGTGTCCCAGGTGAAGGCAGTTCCCCTCAAGCCCTGCTCAGGGTGAACGTGCAGGGGTGACTCACAGCCATGAGAAGTGTCATGCGAGGAGGCATCACCAGCAGCCACACTCAGGGCTGGCTCTCACCCCTATACGGTTTGGGAGTCCCAGAGGAGGTCACAGCATGGGCTGCTGCATCCCAGGAGGGACGGAGACCCAGCGCTGGAGGATCCATCCACACCAGTGTGGATCTGGGCACCGTCACCAGGGCATCCTGCTCATCAAAGGGTATTTTGGGGCGGCTGGCTGGGGAGGGACAGTGTTTGCAGCTCCAAAAGCCTTAAATGCAGCTAATGGGTGGTTTGGGCAGCACCAAGGGGGGTGAGCCCCAGCAGCCAGGCAGGGACCTACCCTGCCCACTGGATCAGCCAGGAAAATCAGCTGCCAATGGCACAGCTTCCCAATTCCAGCATGGGAACAGGCATGCTGGGAGCAAAGTACAAGGACAGCAAACACCTGCACACAGCGTGCTATCTGCCCTTTTAATTCCTTGTGTTTGGGAGCAGCCTGAGGCCTCCCCATCACTGAGGTCTGGGCAGAACCAGGTCTCACTCATCTCCTGGGGGTGATAAACTGTGAATTACCTCCCTTAATGACAGCCTGTTATAATGTGGAGTGGTGCAGCAGCTAAGACAGCCCCAGGGGTGCTGCCTGGAGCACCCATGGACACCCCCAAGCACTCTTCCATCAGCCAAGGTGCTCATAGTAGGAGAGGGTTGAGGAGGGGCATTCTGAAAGGGGAAAGGGGGTTAGCCCATGCCCTGAACTATCTCACCATCACACTAATGCTCATGCCAGGAGTGATCCAGGCTGATCACTGGTTTAGGTGACCTGCCAAGGAGCAGCAGGGACTTTCCAGATGACAACTGTTACTTGGCAGCATCCCCATCTGGAGCAACAATTAACACCCTCCTCGGCAGCAGGTAATTACACATGGCCTCACAGCAGCCTTGTTTTGGGGACATGCATCTGCTGTGGGGGTATCACCATCCTCCTGCTCAGCAGGTGCTGCCAGGCCCCCCATTGTCTGTGGTCCACATGGGGAGCTGCAGCCCCATCCAGCTGCAGCCCAGGCTGAGCAGGGGCTATTTCTGGAGCCCACAGCAGCTGGCAGGAAGCTGCAGAAGCAGTTCCTGTGCTGGGGGTCCTGGTGTGGGCAGCATCATCACAGCCGGTATGAAATCCCCCCCAGCCTCCCACCACGGGATGGGGACCTACCAGTGGGCAGGATGGAGCCCAGTGTGGTGGCACATACATGGTCCAGGAACATGATGGCATCTCCACTGCAGAGAAGTCATAGAATGGGTTGGAAGAGACCTTAAAGCTCACCCAGTTCCAACCCCCTGCCATGAGCAGGGACAGCCTCCACTAGAGCGGGTTGCTCCCAGCCCTGTCCAACCCTGCCTGGCTCCTGGATGGGGACAGAGTCACAGGGAAGCTGGGACTTGAGCCTGCTTCTCAACAGGAGTGTGGACACCACGCGCTGCTCCAGATCCCAAACCTGGGGCTCTGGGAGGAGCGGGTTAGCAAAGCAATCCTGCAGTGAGCATCCTGTGGGACATCCATGTCCTCCCCCGGCATGAACCCACACGTGGGTCAGGGAAGGTGGGGACAAGCTGCCCTCTTTTGTGGTATCCTGAAATCCCAACCCCCTGTTTTCTCACACTCCGGACCACAAACCAGGAGGTTTTCTGCCTTGCCCCACAGCACACATGGAAGGTCCCCTGCTCCTGCAGGAAACCCTCAAACCTGAGCCACCTGCATCAACCACCTTGCTGACCAGCAGAGCACTCTCCTTCCAGCCGCATGGAGCCATCAAAAGCTCTGCTGTTACCAATTCTCACGGTTTTAACAAGGATTTTCCTACTCAAGGTCTGCACCCCAACAGGGAGATAACAGGTAGGGGCCAAGGGAGCTGCTTTCAACAGCAGCCAGGGAGTGGAACTGCACTATCTCCAGCTGACGGAAGCACAGACCAGCCACAATTCACCATCAAACAAGACCCAGCAAGAGGGAAGGGTTTCTGCAGCATCACTGCTGGAGTCAAGGAGGGTTTGCCCATGGTCAAAGAACAGCCTCATTTTTGCAAGGAGCTGTTGAGACTGAGCTGTCGCCTTGGGGACAGGACCCTGGACCAGGTCACTGCGCCCAGTCCTGGTTTGGTCTTTCCTTAAGAGTTCTGAGAGGTGAAATCTGCAGTGAAAAAACTCATGTTCCAATAAAAACACCAGGGGAGGAGAGAGAGGGCTACAGACCTGCTCCTGACCATGGTTAGAAACACAGCAAACACGACCACCACAAACTCCGCAACAGCCCACTGAAGCACCCGATAACACTTGTCTTCTTATCAATCAACACTCTCTAAGCTAATCTGACAGTATTGCACAGCCCCAAGGGTTGAGGACCAGCCATGGACCATGGCTATAGCTCACAGGCTCCATGCCCAGCCACTGGCAGAGGCTGCCAGACACCACGGTTGCTGGTTGCAGGCAGGGCACCGAGATCTGGAGGTAGCAAATTCTTATGACAACTCAGCAGGAGAGAATGAGAGAGTGAGTGGGGAGGGGAGAATCCCAGGCAAAGATGAAAGCAAGGGGGTATTTAAATCACTGTGCTGCGGCCTGAGAGTGAGCTGGAACCATGCTGCCATGGCCAGGCACTGTCACCCAGGAGGATGTGCATCACCACCATGTCCACCACCATCACAACCATCACACCAACCATAAGAACCAGCAGAGGAAATGATTCCTGCTTTAAAATGACCAACAAAGATACAAAGGCAGAGGATGTGAATCCTGCACAGTGAGTGGGCTGGCCCAGCTGGAGGCTTGCTTACAGAGGTGAGCCCCAGGGTGCAGACCACCCTCTGAAGCCACGGGCTTGGCAGCCTGGCAATTCCCATCCCATGATCCATGGTGGGGGCTCAGCCCAGCCCGAACAATGGGGTTTTCCTTACCCCAGCGTGAAACATTCCCAGGAAGTCAGTCCCAGCCAGGACTGCACAAAGTGGAAGCAAATCCCGGCAGGCTGCCAGCATTGACTTCCCATGACTGGAGCTGCTGGGCCCCCACATCCCTCTGCCTCAGAGGAAAAGGAAAAGCCACTCGGACTCCATGGAGGGGTATTTTCTGACTGATCATTTTGCTGGAATGTGGCAGAATGCCACAGCGCTCAGCCCAGTTTCCTTTCCTCTGGAGAGCTTCAGCAACTCCCCAGACCAGGAACAACCACTCCTGAGCTGCCGGTCTGGTCTCATTTTCAGGGAAGCAAAAGCAGAGCTGGTTTTAGGAGGAAGCAATAATGAGACCTTCTGGGCACTGCAGTCTGCTAGGCTGAGAGTAATAGAAGAGGAAAGCAGGCACTGCAAGGCTCAGGTCTCAAAGGGAAAGGTCTGAACCTCTGCTTGAAGCATTCTTCTTCCCAGCCTGGCTAGCTGCAGAGAGGGTGGGAAGGCAAGAGCCCCATCTGAAATGCAGCAGATGTTACAGATGTCCTCCAGCCACAAATCCCACCCTTGCCTGAAAGAAACAGCTCCTGCAGAGGCTTCTCAAAACAACCTGCTTCCGGAGGCTGCTCACAAGGGAAATAAAGCATTTCCCTGTTCGGAACCAGGTTTATAAACACGGGCAGCCACACAGCTGCAGAATTCCTCACCAGGGGTTCACTCCAGGGCTGGCAGGACATGCAGACAGACTCGGTGGTGGTGCTCCCTTGGGCAACAGAGCAGTGCTTTATGCAAGACCCTGTCTTCTGCTTCAAAGACATCTCGCTTCATGCTGCCTGCTCTGCTTCTTCCCCCTGCACCATGGCTGCTCTTCACAGCACTCAGCAGCACAGCAAGGCAATAGCCACCCCTTTCCTTGCAGCTCCAGCACAACCCAACCTAGGGCACATCAGCTATGCAGCAGCAGACAGTGGCACCACAAAGCCCCACCAGCAAAGCTACGTCTGTCACCCAAACCCAGACTCTCACTGTTGCTTTAAAACGAAATCTGCAATGCCACCACAGTAGATGGTTCAGCTTCCTCCACCCACAAGTGTTTTCTACCAGCTGCTGGCAAGCCACGACCCACGGCCCCGTGCTAAATAGGTCTGTTTGGCGTAGGTCAGGTCGAAAGGGCATCGTGGGATTTCTTGCAGAGCCAGGAATGATGCCAAAGGCTGCAAAGAGCCTCTCCTCTTCCTGTTTACTTCACCTCGCCATAGAGCTCACAAGGACACGCCAGGCTGGAGCCTTCCTGCCTCCAGAACTCACCCCAGTGCCCAAAGTCCAGTCCCTCGGCTCCTTTGCCAGCACTCTCAATGAAATGTGCCCTCCAAAAGAGCTTGTGGCAGCAGAACAGCTCTTACTCATGCAAGCAGCTGGAAAAAACAAGCTGAAGGGGAAAGGCTGTATTTGCCTTTTTGATATAGGGAGCAACCTGTGCCCAGGGGCAAAGAGGAACGGGACAACCAGATCTCCAAAAGGCTGCAGATCCCCCACCATGTCCCATTGGGAGCTATCCCCACCCAAAAGCAGGGCTGACAATCAGCACCCTTTCTTCTCCTCTGTCCTCAGTACAGGCCTTAGCCTGGAATTGAAGGAGGGGAGATGGGGAGCAAGCTGTGCACCAAAGGAGGAAGGGAGGGGGGTTAGGATGCTGCCATTCCCTCTGTGGCTATTCCAGCCTCTGAATACGCATCCCATATGAATACGCACCGCAGGAGCAGCGGCAGGATGGGGAAGAAACACTCAAAGCGGAAGAAAAACAGAAGCTCCGTGTCCCTGCCCAGAAGCGGTCCGAAGGCAGATGCGTGGGCCCGGGGGAAGGCCGGGGTTGTGCAAGGCTGAACGAGGGCAGAGCCGCCCCGGGGTTTCGGCCCCGGGGCTACCAGGGCGCCGGTACTGCCCGGACCGGGAAGGGACAAGCGGGGATATCCCTCCTCAGCACCTCCCCACCGCGGTGACCCCAGGCTCCCACACCCCCAGCCCGCCCCTTCGGGAGCGGCGACAGCAGCCAGCAGCGCCTGCCCTGCGAGGGGGGAAACCGAGGCACAATAACGACCATCGCGACCCCCAGGCCGGCCCCGGGGGGCAGCACAGCCCCAGACCCCTCCGGTGAGACCAAGAGCCCCGGAACCATCCGGATACAACCAACACGCAACCCCGCACCCCCGCCACCGGTACCTTCGCTGTGCCCGGCGCCACCCCGCCGGTGCCCTATAAGACCCCAATGCCCCATGCAGGCCCCACAGGGCTCCCAGCTCACCTGCCTGCGCACCCCGCAACGGACCCGCTCCGCCGCCGCTCCCAGCGCCCGCACGGAGGACCCGGGACACAGCGGAGCGGCGCTGGGAACGCCCCCGGGAAATTCCCATCCTGACGGACAGGAGCGGCAGCCAACCAGCGCGGAGCAGAGGTTATATAAAGGGGAGCGCGGAGGGGAAGGCGCGCTGTCATGGCGGGGCGGGTGGGTGGTGTGTGGCTGCGCTCGGAGGGGCCCCGCGGACCCGCCCGGCGCGGGGCGGTGGAGGGGGCCCGCCTGGCTCCCCCTCCGGCGGGGTTTCCGCTCGCTGGGCAGCGGCAGGCCCGAGCGCGGCAGCTTATCGAGAGACAAAATGGCGGGGCTGAGGACAGGGCAGGGCCCGGCGCGGCGCCTCCATGCCGGCCGGGTGCAGCCGGTTTGGGGTGCGGAGGCGAGGCCGTGAGGAGCTGCTTTGGGGTGCGCTGCCCTCAGCGCCGTGGGCTTCCCTTCCCTCGGCAGGGAGAATGCGCCACCGGGTGCGGGTCCGAGTTAGTGGTACACAAGGAAATAACCCCCAGCCGGAGCGGTTGTTAGCAGGGAGCCCTCTGTGCTGCAGCTTTGGGTATTGTGCACTCATGAACAATAGAGCAAGAACCGCAGGGGTCCCCTTGGGTTTATGCAGCTCTTTAGGACTCTGCTCTATAGCTACCTGATTCTCGTGTTAGTTTTGCCAAATGGAAGGTGTTATATATGTATATATAGTCATATGTATACACATATATATGTAAACCAACAAGCAACAAACCATGAACAAGGGAACTTTGCTGTAAGCAGACATGCTGCTGCTCTCTGCCTGTGCTCCTGACATTTCCTCCTTAGGTGACTGCTACTGGGATCACAGAGGTGTCCTTCGCTGGTGATCATGCTGATTCCAGCTCTCCCAGTCCTCGTATTCCTGCCCAGCTCTGTTCACACGGTTCCACTGCTGCTGGGTGATTTGATGTTTCGGGTTGTAAAAATGAAAACCCAAATAACCCAAACCCCTTTCCCTGACTGCTCTTCAACCAAGACATCACCCTGGCAGCCTGGCTGGGTTATGAGACAGCTCAGAGGGTGCTGAGATCCCGACATGCTCTTTGGCTCTGCTTATGTCTGATGTCTCAACTGGGGACAAAACAACAGGACCCCATGCAGGGAACATCTTCTCTTTTGTTCCCCAAATAGCTTGGTTTACCCCAGCAGCCCAGCGCTATTCTGTAAGCCCTCAGAAAACCTGGCTTCAGAGCTAAACTTCGTCCCACAGAACCAGAAAGCATCTCGTTCGTGAGATAATGCCTCAGCCTGCAATACAATAGCCAAACCCTGTTGTTTCTGTGAGGAGAGAAGGCAGGGTGGCACGGTTCAGCTTTACAGCACTGACAGGCTGCCTGTCCCTCGCTCCACCTCGGCCATACTCACACTGATAAAAGCATCGTGGTACTCACCTGGCCGGGTCACAGGGGGGCTTGGGGCATGGGAGCCCTTTGGGCAAGGCGCTCTCCGGCTGCGATCCCCAAACGCACAGGAAGGCCGGCCCCGCTGAGCTTACTTTTAGGCATGGAGAAGGGGAATTCCCCATGATGGAGGTCCCAGACAGCCTCAGCGTGGTTTTGATAGGGAGCCAGGCACCGCTTAAAGGGCTCTCCTGTGCCGAGCCCTGTCAGGTTTAGTCAGCAAAAGGAGGGAGCGGGGTGGGGGGGGTCTGTCATGGAGGCTGTGATTCACTTTTGGACAATGGGAGAGCCTGGTTACATCATGCTCCTCACCTTGTTTGTGAGTGGCTTCTCTAGGTTTGCAAACACACTGCGCTTCTCCCCAGGGACTTTAGACAGGCATTGTTGTTGTCCCATGTGTTTTTCCTTGCTATTCTCCTCTTATCTCTGGAATTAGAACAAGACATGTCTTCCCAGGGGAGTCGGGAAGAACTGGCTCTGCTGGTGGAGCCGGAGAGGTGATGGAATGCCAGGGTTGCAGGCAGTCCTTGGAAACCAGCCATTGAGACAGCTGATGGTCAGAACCAAGTCTGGTGCTGAGATAAACACCAAGGATTTAAATGTTTCTGTTTTACAGAGGCTGATTGCAGCCCCTTAGCAGCAGGAGTTGTACCTGGCAGGAGGTTTGGTCTATGCTTGCTGGGGGTGAATTGCGAGGCCTGAAGAAGACACTGTGTTAGTGCAGCTGGTTTGGCTGGATGAGCATGGGATGCTTGGCAGGAGGGGTCTGGGACCTTGGTACCCATAGAGGGGCTCAGTGGGTGCTGTGCTCTCACCCAGTGCCTGTCCTCCTCTCCATCCAACTGCTCTTTGTGTGTCCTGAGGTCACCCACTTGGGCTGGTCCAAATGCCGGGACAAATCTCACTGTGAAACCCAAAGGATCCATTGTTCCTTCCTCATTCCTTCAGTCCCACTGTGCTCTCTGGGGAGAAGACTTACCTGGCAGCAGCTCTGATTCACGAGCACGCCTGCCTGGCTGTGAAGATGTGTTCAAAGCTGACACTTTTACATACTTTTACATCCTAGAGGGATTTTTTGGCCTGGAGAATGGGTTCATCACCTTAATCAGAGGCTCATTCACATGGAGGCACCCTGATTGCTTCTGTATTTGTGGCTGTGCTGTGGGAAATGGGGTGAGAAGGAGCACGAGCTGCAAATGGAGGTGATGGAGCTCTCCTGCCCTCTGCTCTTGCTTGTTTCAGATCAGGTCTAGCATCCTTCAGGTTGACCCCACTTAGGGATGGGCAGAATGAGCCTTTTGCATTCCCAGTGTTGCAGATCCCTAGTGGAAGTGTCCCAGCAGCCCAAATAAATCCACCTGCCCTCAGTGCTCTGGGAGGAACGGAGCACATTGGAAGCACGATGGGATGCTGGGGCCAGGCAGGGCCTGGCTGTCGTAGGTGGCTGTGCCAGGGAGGTGGCCCTGGAGCAAGGTGGGAGCAGCCGGTTTGGCACAGCACCTCGGGGCTGCTCATGGGTTCAGCTCTTTGGGGTGCTGCTAGTGGGTGCCTCTTGGCATCAGCAGCGGGTTTCACTGGGGACTGCTGCTTGTGCCGCGCTGGTCGGATGCATCCTGGTGCTCCGCAGCGGAGGGAAGCAGAAGGGCAACAGTGACGCTGTGAGAGCAGGGAGGAAGCTCCGGCCGCAGAAGGGGATTTCCAGAACATTGTGATCTGCTGCCTATGCAAATCAGGAACTCAAATTAACCTGGCAGGATGGGAGAGCTCTGGGATGGAGAGCAGGGGAGGGAGCCTCCAGAGGGGAGGGAGCGGGGCAGGGAGCGGGACAGGCGAGGGGTCAGAAAGGGAGCGATCTTCCCTGCCTTCACAGGGGTTGGAATCGCACTGTGGCTTCCCAGGGATGCTGGGCTGCGTTGGCTTTGCTGGGTGTAGCCTTCCACTGAGCCAGAGCTCCCTTCTCCCTCTGCCTTCTCCCTCTTGCCTTGCAAGAGAGCAAGGACTCAGTGTCACTTGCACCTCAGGGGGAGATCCCCACCTCCTTCCTTCTTCCGCAGCCTCTCCATAGTCAGCAGAGGATGGGGTATGGTGGGACCTGGTGCAGCCCCACAATGGATAGGCCAGGAGCTGTGGGAGCTGGATCCAGGAGTGCTCAGAGATTTCTTGACATGCCTTAAACTGGGAATTATTTGGAGTCCCAATTTGCAAGATCAGAAACAGCCCCAGAGGGGATTTCTCCCTCTTCCTCTCTCCCCTGGTCGTGTCTCATTCAGTTGTGATGCCTGAGAAAAGGGCTGGCCAGCAGGCATCATATCCTGGAAAGCCGGCTCCTGGGATGACTGTGTGGGGAGATCAGCCATTTCTCCAGCCTCAGCTCACCGTGGGGACAGGCTGCCCAGTGGGTGTGAGGGGCAAGGCTGCTCCTTCGAGCTGAAGAAGAAATCTGTGTCGGCTCCCAAGGCTCAAGGCTGGGATTCTCCACTCTGGGAGGGATGGAGGTGGGTCATTGATGTTTTAGCATTGACACCAACATCCCATGTGTCTCTTCACCAGATGTGGCTCTTCCCAGGCTCTGGTAGTGAAAAGGATCTGCAGTGGCCCTGGAGCTGACTCAGAGGGAGAGGCCTGACCCTGTGCACACCAAGCATGGGCTCACGGGGTTTTGGGGATGTTGCAACCTGTGAAATCTGGCGCTGGCTTTGCCTGGAAGCGAGTCCTTGCCCCCAGCGCTGCTGGTCAATGTGTACACAGCCGGGACCTGGTGTGTGGGTGCCAGACCGTGGCAGCAGCTTCCCTGCCTGAAGGCTGAGCCGAGGGTGGGCAGCTCGACCTGCCCGCAGCAGGTTACACTGACTGTCCCAGATCCTTCCTAAGGTGACAGGTCATGGGTAACCTTCGGGCTGCCACTCCTCTGTGCTTCATGCTGGGTTTCTTCCACTCCTCCGTGCTCCGTGTCCCACAGCCTGTCTTGGTGCTGCCAGTCCCAGTTTCCCTCCTGGTTCTTTTCCAGTCCTAACACAACACCCCTACACAGTGCCACTTCCTTCGTCATGTCTGCTTCTATCCAGAGCATCTCATTTCCCTGTGCCTAGCATGGAATCCTCAGGCTCTCCAGCATGGGAAGGCAGCAAGAGTTTAGTTCAGTTGGCAGCAGGAGATGCACTTACTATGAAGCATGACACCAAACGGTGTGACTCTGGTATCTTGTTCTTATCGTATGAACAGCCGGCAATGGGTGCCAGGGAAATTCCTGGCCTTGGGACTGGTGTGCTGGGATCAGCCAGGCTTCCTGGCAGTGGGGGCTGCCTGGTCTCATTTGTGCTCCTGTGCCAGTCACAGGCTTATAGCAGTCATGGCACAGCCATAAACCTCACTGGAGTGTTTGTGCCTGTGCCCAGGGAGTACACATACATAGCCCAGGAACAGTGGTTTTGCCAGTAGGAAGGAGGCAGGATGATGACTTCTGTTTTGTAGCCCTGTGCTAATGCTGAGCAGATTTCCCTCCCCTTGCTCTGGAGGAGTAGAGCTCCACTGCCCTAAATCTGCCTTTCCCCAATGGCTCCTGAGTCCTAAAGCATCCTTGGACATTGGAGCTGGGCCCCTGAAAGCACCATTCCCATCTGCAGGGACTGCTCCCTGTGGTTGCTATGCCATGCAACACAGCCTCGCACGCCTGCTGTGACACTGAGAGCTGCAGTGCTGAGCTGCAGGAAGAGGTGGCAGATGAAGATCAGGGGTTATATCCTGCCTTCAAAACATCTGCAGCAGGTTCCTGGCCACGCAGGAGACTCATAGGCTGCTGCAGACAGGGGTGGATTCAGCCCCCCCAAATGCTGCCTGTTCCTACTTACAACAGTGAGGCAGAGAAACCCAAATCTCTATGGGAGAGGGTGAAAAAGCTTCAGCCAAGCTGTTTTCCCCTTGAAAAAGGTGATTTTGGTACAAGGGGATGTTTTACAGGAAGGCATCAAGGGAATTTTCAGTGGGATAACTCCCAGCTGAGTTTTTCCAGCTTCCCTGTTTTGCCTCTACATGTTGGTGCTTCTTGACCTCAGCTGGTTTTGAAGCGTTATGATAATATTGTGTTATTATTCCTGACGCTGCTTTGATATCTTGAAGGTGAAGCTTTCCTCACCCAGCTGTTCCGAGGAAGACTCGGGCGTTCAGCACTTTTTGTTCTGACTTGGAAACAATTGAAAGTGCTGGAATTTCCCACTTTTGGAAATTCCAGTTCTTTTCTCCTGGGCGCTGGGGGAAGTGCAGACATCAGCTGGGGGTGTAGCCTCTATGGCATGCGTGTTTCGACTCTTGCTTCAGCAGCTTGAAAGCACAGGAAACTGCGTGCGAGGACAGATGGATGCCATTGAGCCTGATTTGTATCTCTGGTTTATGAAAGCATCATCCACACAACGGCACGAACCCTGCCAGGGGGTTTCAGAGGCACGAAGTGAAGCTGTCAGTGAAACCCCTACGCTGCTGCCAGCCCCATATGAATTTCCAGCCCCTTTCTCACAGTGGGGAATGCTGCAGTGTTGTTCAAAGGGCATTTGGGGTCTCTGCAGTAGCAAAGGAGACACTGAGACTCCTCAGCACGGGCTCCATCCCACCCAAACCTACCCCAATAAATCAACTGCTCTCACCCCGTGGTCAGCAACAGTAAGGTTTTATTTATGAGATTGAAAATTGTCTTTCTCATCTGGGTTAATTCCTGGGTTAGTGGCATGTTGGGTATTTATTGTGCACATCTCCCTACCCAGAGCCCTCTGCTCCCCTCCCCGAGACCCTGCTTGCAATGTGGTGCCGCTTTCTTCCTCTGCAGGGAGCCCCGTGTCCCCCGAAACCCCCGAAGCTGCAGTGACATCAAGGCAGTGGGTGCGTGTGTGCTGGCTCAGACACAAAGAAGGGGCTTCTGCAGGCATCTAGTCCTCCCCTCCGCACAGGGCCAGCAGAGCCGTGCGGTAGTCACCGGAGGTGTCCTTCTGCAAGAGGGAGACCCATGTCAGAAAACTGGGAAAGCCCAGTTCAAGGCATGGGGCAGGAGGATTTCCATGCCACAGGCATCTGTGCAGCAGTGGAAGATGTCAGCACATCCCCTCTACAGCCAGAAATGCCGTCACTGAAGCTGGCTGGGGTACTCCTTCCTCCCCAAGTGATGCTTGGCCCCTGTGCCACTCATGGCTATGGATCCTATAGGATCAGGACCCAACCAGACGAGGTGGCAAACCAGAGAGAGGTGCCCGTGTGCCCTCACCTCAATCATGTGGTGAAGAGATTTGTCGAACAGGTCCATGAACTCGCCCCGGATGTTGAACAGGTCAATCTCGCTCCGGGAAATCATGATGCGGGTGAGGGTCCTCTCATCCGTGCCAGCACCCTGCAAAGGGGAGCTTCAGCAAGTAACCCCAGAGGGACTGGAGCTTGGGGACCCTCCTGGCATCTCCAGCACAGCCCAAACTGGAGATTGGGTCTGGAGGAGAGCCACAAAAATCATGAGAGGGCTGGAATGCCTCAGCTATGGGGAAAGGCTGAGAGTTGGGTTATTTAGCCTGGAGAAAAGAAGGGTCTGGGGAAACATTATTGCAGCCTTTCAGTACTGAAAGGGAACTTACAAGATAGGGACAGACGTTTTAGCAGGGCCTGTATCGATAGGAATAAGGGGCGATGGTTTTAAACTAAAAGAGGGGTGATTTAGACTAAATACAAGGCAGAAAGTTTTACAATGAGGGTGGTTAAACACCAGCACAGGCTGCCCAGAGAGGCAGTAGATGCCCCATCCCTGGAAACATTCAAGGCCAGGTCAGGTGGGACTCTGAGCAAACTGGTCTAGTGGACAGTGTCCCTGCTCATGGCAAGGGGGTTGGAACTGGATGATCTTTAAAGGTCCCTTCCAACCCAAACCATTCTGTGATTCCCTGATGTCTCCTCAGACACGTGCTGAACTTGCTGCTGACAAGACACAAGCTTGTCACATCTCGTGCTAACCCCGGAAAGCTGATGGGGTATTGGTTTGGGCTCAGCCCTGCCCTGCTCCCTCAGGGATGGACAAACCCCATCGCTGCCATGGGGTTAAATCAGAGATTCCCAAATGATGTCTGCCCTGCACAGCCGCCTCCCACAGCTCAGCCCCAGGAGAGCCCATCTGCACCTTCATGGACTTGTAGAGCTTGTCAGCAAAGAAGGCCGGCTTGTTCTTCACACTCCGCACTGCAACACACAGAGGGGAGAGAAGGTGAGCCCCTGACTCATGACACCAAGGGGACACATCACAGCAAGGAGCTGTGCCACCCACTGGGTCAGCCGCAAGCCCTCCTTGGTACAAGGATGCAGGCTTGGCCCCACAGGACACCCTCATCCCATGCCACACTGTGAGCATCCATGGCCCAAAGGCAGCAGGAATCTGCTGTCACGTTGCCTTGGCAAGAGGCAGGTGAAGGGACTGCAGCCCTCAGAAGAGCCCTGCCCTGATGGAACACACTTTGGGCACTGACCGATGGCCAGGAAGGCGTCCCTCACGTCTCCCGACATCCGCTTCCTGATGGCGTGCTCCACGTCGTGGTTGGTCAGCTTGATGAACTCCTGAAACACTGGAGGTGGGCAGAGGAAAAGGTCACTGCTGAGCAGCTCCATCCCAGCCCTGCGCACCCGGGAGGCTGAGCCTCAACCATCGATCCCAAATGCAACGCCATGCCATCTCCTCCCACTGCTCAACCTCAGCCTTGGGGAGATCCCAATCTCCTGCTGCCCAGGAGTCCCATCCAGCCCAGAGGAAAGCACTTGTGTTGCAGTGAAAGGTCCAGCGTCAGTGGAGGAACATGGTCCTACCTCTGCGGAGATGGGGGTAGCTGCGGGTGCAGAGGATGCTGAGGAAGCGGGTCTCCAGGGAGTCACTGGAGTCATTGCTGGACACATCAGCAAGTTTCTGGGAGAACAACCGAGAGTAAAGAGGGAGGCAGGGGAATGGGCATAGCAGAGAGGGACAAAGATGTCAAACAGCTCTTGCTGGGACAACCAGTCCTGAACACCCTATTGCAAAGGGGGTGGCCTCTTAGGAGCAGGGAAACAGTGTGTGTGTGTGGGGTATTTGGACAAAACAACAAACCAACCAGATAAACAATCCCCAAAAAGCCCTTTGCAGTGCTCATGGTTCAGGTTTTCTTCTTTCTTTGGGGGAGGATGTTTTGAGGGTGACCAGCATCACACAGGGAATTCGGAGCTGCCACACACAGGAGCCACCCTCCACCCTGCAGTGCTGCCCATGGGTGAGACTGCTGCTGCAGGGCTCAGCAGAGAGGCTGTACTCCACATCCATCACGCTACTGCAGTAGAGTTACCCAGTTCCCACTTGCGGTGAGCCAGGGAAGCCAGCCCAGGGTCCCACAGTCCCAGGAACATGGGTCCTGCATGCATGATGCATGTCCCCAGCCCTCCCAAGGGCAGGAAGGTGGCTATGTCTCTCCTGCCTAGTGTACAGAGAAGTGTCCTCATGCAGGTCTCATCTGTCCCCTTGTCACCCATCCTGATGCAAGGACCCTGGAGCCCCAAGCAAGCAAACACAAATGTGGTCAGAGGAGCCAGTATATGGGGCTGCTATTCCCAGCTCCAGCCCTGCACCCGAGGACTGCAGCATCCCCTCAAATATGCAGAAGGCTGAGGAGCGAAAGGGCAGGCACTCACCAGGGTCTCAGCAACGACCTGGTGGAGAGAAAGAGAGAGACAGGAAGACAACAGGGTCAGAAGATGCTGCTCAACCTTTATCCTTCCCTGACAAAGCAAGGGAAATCTAGCAAAATCCTCTAAAATAACCTGTCCTTAGCTCCCCTGCTTCCCTGGGAGTGGACCTGATCTTAGGACCTTTGTCTTTCTCCAGTTTGGCCTCTACACCACTAACTGGGGTGGTCTTTGGCCAGATAAAGTGAGCCTCACACATCTGGGGCTTGGGTATCAGCCTGTTCCTCCTCCGGGAGCATCCTTGCCTGGCCCCTGCCTCACACCAGCCTCTGCACAGGAGGCAGGAGGAAGGAAAGGGCAGTTTCCTGGCTGCCGTGTCCCTGTGTGTGTCATCCCTGGCTCTCTCTTTCTCTGCAGCAGGTCGAGGTGAGCAGCAGCACATGCAGCAGGATGCAGGCAGCGCAGCATCCGCTCCCTCTGCCGGCAGCATCCCAGCCTTGGAGCAAGCAGTGCTGGCACAGGACAGCCAAGCGAGAGCTCAGGTCTGGCTCTGCACCAAGCTTCCCCTTTTGGAAGGGACTCGTGCCGAAGGGGCAGGAGGCCAAGTGCACAGCCCCAAGGTCACAGGTCTCCTGGGAGCGGGAGCTGAGCCAGGCAATGGGGCCTCAGCACCCCCTGCATCATTTCCGGCTGCTCAGCCTTCCCTTTCCAGCCCTGGCTCAGCACAGCCCAGTAAAGATGAGGCAATGGTTATGGGCTGGTAGGGTGAAAAGCAGCTTAGACTTCAGTGCTGCCCCATGCACAACAAAGAGGTGTGTGGCTCCTGCAGACCAGCCCAGAGCTGCCTTCAAAGCTCAAGTGCCAAACTGCAGCATCAGTGTGTGTTACTGGAGCCCAAAGTGGCAGCTCTGCACAAAGAATGGTGCAGTCCCCAGTTGGGAGCTCCCAGTGCTGCTCTCATGGTCTGCAGCTCCCCCGTCCATGGTGCAGCAGAGCCCAGGGCATCAGCAACCAGGCCTGGGAGCTTTACCTTGGAAAGGTGTCACGTCCTCTGGCATCTCCCCCTGCAGCTTACAGACACCCTGCCCCAGCAGCATTTGCTTCCCTGAGGATGCCATTTCCAGGCCAGGGGATGCAACATCCTCATTTGTTCTATACAGAGCCTGTCACAGCAGTGCCAGCACGGGTCTTACCTTTGCATCTTCATGTACCTGTGTGAGGTTCTCTGGTCCTTCATCACGGTTGCCCTGTGTTCAACACAAAAATCATGGAGCAGGGGAGAGGACATCTCCTGGGAGACCCCCAGGTAAGGGGATGGCAGCATCATTGCCCAGCCAGGCAGTGATGCTCCGTCTCCACCATAGCCACCATCCATGGCAGGGAGGGGACAGTCCCCAGGGAGAGCCACCCTTACCAGAGCCAGGGAGACGAGAATCCTCTTGAAGTGCCCTGATGTGTCAGAGCTCAGGTCATCTTCCAGTTGCTTGTTGTAGGCTGTGGAGAAGGGGGATGTCTGAGTCCTGCTCCCTGCCTGCAGCTCTGCTTCCCCCCACCAGTGCCTGGCTGATCCCCATGGGGCTTGCTGATGGTGGCCACCTTCCAGCCTTTGTATTGCTGAGGCAGATGCCTCCATCTGGTATTTCCAGGGCTGGGGAGGAAGGAATAAACCCAGCAGCTCTAATGCGCTGGGCATGTGCACAGCCTCTTGCTCCAGGTGCTCCCAAGGGGAAGGGATCATTGAGAGAGTTCTCAGGGAGGAGATATCAGTGGCAGAGCTGGGATATGTCACTGTGACATGGAGAGAGGCCAGGACCAGTGCTCTGCTGGGGGTGAATGCCCATAGAGCCTGTTTAAAACCATGGGCTCAAGTTTCCCTAGGGAGAAGGCATCATGGGTGCAAAGAGAAGTGCACAGTATGGGAGCATGAGAAATCACAGGATGGATTTAAGGACTCTTGTTGGCACCATCCCAGGTTTCCACTTCTCTTTCATAAGGTGCTGGACCTGGGGAAGAGCTGCTTTTTCCTGGAGGCACTAAAAGACCTTCACAGCACCAAGCCATGCACCCAGAGACAACAACTGCACCCCAGGTGGAAGGGCTTTGTACAGTGTTAAACACGGTCTGTGCCCAGGGCCTGGGTGCTCCCCATGTGCCTCCTGTGCTGTACCTTCCTGATACGCCTCGTTGATAGCCTTGATCTCCTGGTTGTTCCGCGTGGCCATGATTTCGATGAGGACACTCTCATCTGTGCCAGCCCCCTGGAAGAGAGCAGCATGGTGGGATGCTGTGGGTGCCAGCATTGGACACAGCATGGACACAGCAGCATCACCCCACCAGTGCCAGGCAAGGAGGGGTTGCTCTGACCCCAGGGCTACCATGTACCAAAACCACATGTCCAGCAAATAACCACAGTGGTTGGTAGGAACCAGCAATGAAGCATCCAAGTGTGGTACCAACTGGTGTGACTGGTGGACAGTGGTGCACAATGTTTGCCCCTACCATGGCTCTCCTGTAGCTGCCTGTGCCTGGCAGGGTACTGCTCCCACCACAAAGCAGGGATGCTCTGTAAGGCAGCCTCCCCAAGAGCATTTATCTATAAGCTGAGTAGAGTGTGCTGGGCTGCAGAGAGGCCAAACTGGGCTCCCAGCGGGTCTGGAGTGCAAACCAAGTCTTTGTCCTGGTGCTCTCTGCTCTCTTTGTATAGGAGATGAGAGCCTTGGGGTCTGTGAAGCTGGTGTGTGCCCATAGCCCTGGGCCACTGACAAAGCAGGTACAGCCACAGCAGAAGCCACCTCATCCTCATGTGCTGAAGCCAATGTCACCAGCAGTTACCTCCACGGCCTTCCTCAGCTGCTTGGCATCGTACTGTGCCGGCGTGAGCATGAGCCCCAGGATCAGCTTGGCCAAGCTGCCCGAGAGCTCCGACTTCAGGTCCGCCATCAGGTCCTGAGAAAGCATTCGAGGGTTCAGCCCTGGCTCCTTCCGCAGGGATGGAGCAGCAGAGGCAACACCAGGGAGGAAACAGGGGAGGGTAGTGTGGAGGCAGGAGACATCTGGGAATACCCATGGGGTGGTTTAAGGTCACATTTTGGGGGTGGTTCTCTGGACATCCTGGCTCTGGAGTACTCTGTGTGGCAATGAAGTGAAGGGGAATGGACACCCTCCCCTCGGGCTGGTGGTGCACCCAGGGCAGGAGCTGCTTTGACAGCTTGGTCTTCCTTGAGGAAGTGATGCCAAGGCAGGACTTATTTCAGTAAGGGCAGATCTCAGTGTGGGATGGGGCAGGATGCGGGCAGAGGGAAGGAGCAGGGTGGGAGGGGAATCCAGCAGTACCCTGCCATAGTGAGCCTTGTAAGCCTTTAGGATCTGCTGCCTCTGGGCATTGCTCCTTTGTGTCAACACCTCGATGATGGCCCCTTCGTCTGTGCCTGCAATGACAGCAGTGATGCTGGGGAGAGCCAAGGGGGCCAGAGCCATCTCGTGTCACCCCTGACCATGGGCACATCGCCATTCCTGTGCCAGCAAACTGAGGCTGTGGGGAAGGGAGAGCTCCCACAGCTCCAAAATCATCCTGATTTGCCCTGGGGCTTTCACACAGGGTGGTTTTCAGCCCCAGGAGCTGTTGAGGAGCAGCAGGAAGGGGCTGGGAGCACGGTCCCTACTTACCCAGGCCCTTCATCGCCTTCCTCAGCACCTGAGCATCCCCATCATCATTGAAGCTTCCTGTGGGCTGCACGGTTCCTCGCAGCTGTGGATGCATAGAGGGGTTTGGGTTCATCCCTGAGCTGGAATGGAGGCAGGGATGGAGAGGGGGGGAAGGTGCCACCAGGCAAGCAGAGGCCAAAGCAGGTCGTGTGTTAGTGCAAGCACCTGGGGCTCAGTGAAGATGCCTCACCACTGTCACCCCTTCCATCCAGGGGCAAACCACAGCCAGGCCAGCAGAGAGAAGACAGCAGCAGACAGTCCCTGAGTCTTGGTGTCCTGCTCGGTGTTATACCCACCTCCCCTAGCACTGGGACACATCAGCTAAGGCTGGCCCCATCAGCTAAGAGCCAGAAGAGGAGTTACTGAAAGAATGCCTGCTCCTGCCCTGCAATTGTACCCTCCTGCATCCTTACATCTCCCCCTGTGCATGAGGGCTCAGGGTGTCCTTTCTGCATATCCTAAATCACCCTTCTGTGGGTGCCTGCGGCCACATGCAGGTGCCGGCTCCCTACGGCACGGCTGCATCCCAGCCAGCCCTGGGGAGCAGGAGGTCTCCGGTGGGCACCGGAGCAGGGCTGAACGTGCTGCATTGCACAGACATGCAAGGAAAGGAGGCCTCAGAGAGAAGAGGGGGTTAGTGGAGCCGGTGGGGGACAGCCAGCCCTGCCGGGTTACATCCCACCAACCTCATGCCCCAAACCAAACAGTGTTGATAGCCACAGAGCAAGAGGCAGAGCGGAGGTGTGGGGCTGGCCGTGCCCCACGGCAGAGAGGAGCAGCCCCAAGCTGGCGGGGAGCAGAGAGGGGGTCTGGGGGTGCTGACCTCTACTTTGGCCACCGCACTAAGCTCCCACATCCGATAGGCCACCTGCGCCGCCTCGGGGAAGAACTCACCTGCGGCACTGCAACGGGAGGGCAAGGACAGGGGACAGTGAGCCGGGGGGCCCTGTGTCCCACCAGCAGCTACCCCCCACCCGGCCCCTCCAGGGGGGGTGTTTGGTACCCACTGGGTGCTTGCTAATGGGGGTGGGTGGGAACGGGGGGAAGAATGGGTGGTAAATCCCAACCATCCCCACTGGAGCATCCTCTCTAGAGGTCTCTGCCTTGCCGGGCTGCCATGTATCAAGAAGGGCCCATGGCATCATGGTTGGCCATAAGGAGGGGCCATAGGGCCCCTGTACCAATCTGCTGTCACTGTGGGTGCTGCTGTCCAGGTGCTCCACCAGGCTGTGACCCACAGGTCTGTACCCAGCACCAAGGGGATGAAGGTGGACAAAGAGGGTGATGGGTGATCTTACTCATCGTCCCCTCCGCACAGCTTCAGCAGTGCCTTCTTGTACTCCCCAGAGGTGTCCTCCTGGAAAGAGAGAAGGAGATGGAGAACCATGCATCAGGAGGGTCAAGGTAATGCCATGGGATGGGTGCACTGGAGAAGGGTGTCCCTGAGCCTTGTCCTTGGAGATGGAAACCCAGCACAGGATGCTGGGGACGGGTTTCAGCCCTCCCATGGGTGCTGGCATCACAAGGGAGCTGGCAGTTGCTTGGAGGGTGACTGGGGACCCCCAGCACCTACCTTTATCATGTTGTAGAGAGATTTCTCGTACTTGGTCCTGAACACCTCCCGGATGTCCAGCATGTCGATCTCACTGCGGGACACCATGATGCGGATCAGCGTGTTGTCTCTTGTGCCCAGCCCCTGCAATGAAGGAGTCTCCGCATCAAGCTTGGTGTGACCAACCAACCCCGCTCAGCCCATCACATTTGGGACCCTTTATCAGATTTGTACCCAGCCCTGGGTCTGAAGGAATAACTCCTTTGAAGGGAAGAGCAGAAACCCAGGTCACAAGTCCTGTCTTCATGGTCCTGCATCACCATGTCCTCCAGCAGCACCCTGTGGCAAGGGGACCCCCTGGAGAAGGGATAATCCACTCACCTTCATGGCCTTGTAGAGCCTTTCAGCAAAATACTCTGCAGTGCTTCTGATGCACTTCACTGTGGGGAAATTGAGGCACGGTGAGGGATGCTGAATGTGGTACCCATTCAGCATCCCCACTTGCCCCAAAGAAGCCTTCCTGAGCTCCCTGAAACCGGGTACAGACACAACCACAACCCCACTGGCTCTTGCACTGAGCCCTCTCACCCCAGCAAGGCCAGCGGTGTGTTTTCACAGCGCTCCCCCACCCCAGTGCTGACTTACCCACAGCCAGCATCAGCTTCTCAAAGTCACCAGAGAGCTCTCCCCGGATGCTCCTCTCGATTGGCTTCCCAGAGATCTTCAGGTACTCATCAAAGACTGCGGGATGAAAGCGGGATGATGCCTGGAGAAGCTGCCCAAATCCCTTCAAGCCCAACTCCAAGCTTGCAGGAGATGCTCACCCAGGCGGAGGTGCTGCTTGCTTCGCCGGCCAAGGATGTAGATGAATTGGGCCTCATCGGTGCCCCACTTCAGCTCGCCAGCTTCCAGCAGGTCCTTGTGGGATGGGGAAGGCAGCAGAGCCCGAGTCAGGGTGCTGCCTTCATGGGGCTCTGCCCAATTATGATTGCCCTTGGCAGCCATCCATCTTTTGCAGTCTGGATGGTCACAGTGCCATGAACCCATCTCTGCATGGATGCTGCCGATCCCAGCAACCTGCCAACCTCACCTTGGCATCCTGCTCCACCAGGTCCTCACTCACCACATCATCCTCCTCCCTGGCACCCTGTTGGACAGCAACTGGCTCAGCCCTGATGGGTGCAGGCGCCATCACCTACAGGTGCTGGACAGATGGACATACCTGGAGCAGAACGACGAGCATCTTCTTGAAGTGGCCTGAGGTGTCTCCAACAATGTCAGCCTCCAGGTCCCTCTCATAGGCTGGTGGAAGAGGGAGAAGTCAGGTTTGGAGAGCTGGATCCCCGCATATCTGCCCCTTGTCCTGGCCCAAGGGGACACAGGGCAGCCCCTGCCCCTCCCCAGCCCTCACCATCCTTGTAGGCAGCCACCAGGTCATGGATCTCCTGGTTGGTGCGGGAGGCAAGGATCTCAATGAGGCACTTCTCATCTGTGCCAACTCCCTGCGGGCACAGACACAGCCCCGTGAGCAGTGGGGACAGCTGGGGTGTCCTCAGAGGGGCCCTTGGGGGGCTGCCCACTCCTTACTGCGATGGCATCTTTGATCTCTTTGGCATCACTGTAAGGCGGGGGCCGCATCAGGCTCACGATCAGCCGCTCAAACTTCCCCGTCAGCTCGTACTTGAGGTCTGCAATGAGGTCCTGGTGGAGGGGGATAAAGGAGATGGGGGACACTTTGCTCCACAGCATCTCTGAGTGGGTCCAGGGAGCTGTGGGTTTCTGTGTGGGGAGGTTGGTGGCAGCAACGGCCACCTGCATCTGCAGTGGGTGCAAGGACCAGGGAGTGCTTCTGCTGTTACCTTCCCATACTGGGACTTGTAGGCTTGGCAGATCTCCACTCGCTGCTTGTTGTTTCTGGACGTGATGAGGTCGAGGATGGCCTCCTTGTCACTGCCTGTGGGGACATAGAGCCCCATGGCTGGGTCTCACCCACCATGGCTGGGCTCATCATAGCCATCCTGGCCCAAAGAAGCCCCAAACTGCTTCTGATTGGGGCTGGGAGGAGAAGCAGAACTGAGCTGGTTCCAGGGAGGAAAGGGGAACCAGGAGAGGTCCTGGCATACTGCTAAAACAGGCAGCTGAGAGGAGAGGCAATGCAGGATGCCCAGCCATGTAAGAGTCAACTGAATGAACAGGGGATATATAGGCTAGAAGTCTGGAGGAGCATCCATACCAAACCCCTTCATTGCGTTGTACAAGGCCTCTGCATCTTGGCTGGCGTCAAAGCCTGGGAATTCCTTCACTGATCCTCTGTAGACCTAGGGCAAAGGGGGAGAGAAGGTGAAAGGGGAAGGAGAAGCCTCTGCTGGGGTGGGGAAGGAGAAGTTGAAGCTGAGCAGGAATGAGGTCAGATCCATTCCTGCTCGTGCTGCCTGAAGGCAAAGCTCAGCCTCAAACATGAACACTTGTTCTCATTTGTTTGCTTTCCTGTTTGCTCTCCCTGTCCTCCAAATTGTTTGTGTCAGGTCATGGAGTATGTACACATCCTTCCCTCCCCTGTCTCCTGGCGTTGCTGTTTGTGCTCTGTGTTTAGCTGGATACAGTCCTTCCCCCTGAACCAGCAAGAGCCTGCAAGTTTGAGGCAGGTTCCTTCAGCTCTTTCAGTTCCCAGCACCATTTTGGGGGTGGTGGCAGCAAAAGGGGAGACCATGGTAGGGTTGGACACCTGAATGCAGGGGAAGGCACAAAAGGACCAGGATCCCCCTGCAGTGTGGTTGGGCTGAAGGGAGTTATCAGGGCTCGATTCAGAACAATGAAGGAAGTCATTTTCCACCGCCTGTTGTGAGCAGAGAAACCCTCTGGATGCTGAGGATGCCCAAGCTCTGCATGGTCTCAAGGCAAGGAGACACAGGCACAGAATCACTGTGGGCTGCTAAGCAGAAAGCACTGAGAAGCACCACAGCTGCCAACAGCCTGTCCTGTCCCATCACTCTGCAGGGCCCAGGCTGGTCTGAGGGGTCAGAGCAGTGATCCTCAACACAGGGAAAGACTTCCAGGAGCCTGAGAAATCCCAGGGATTGCCATGATCCACTTCTGTGTGCCCCTCTGCACTTCCAGGCTGCACAATGGGGAGCCCAGGAGTGATGCCCTCACACAGCTTCTCCCCACGTCAGCTTTGCCCAGCGGAGCCTGGGGTCAGGCTCTGTATGAGACCAGCCCCAACCCTGGGTGGAAGCTGATGTGAAACCAGGCTGAGCCGGGGCTCTCAGCTGTATCAGTACCCCAGGAACGCTGACCATGCTCCAACCAGACACCTACGCCTCCATGGGACCACTCGCTCAGGATATGCTGCAGGGCTTGACATCCCCAGGAGCTGTACAAAGGCCCAGGGCTGCTGCCAGCATGGGCATCTAAAGCTAATGTGTCTCCAGAGAAGACGGGCATCAGGCAGGCAGCACCAGCATCCTTGACCCAGTACCTCCAAGAATGAACCCAATGGGATGGACATGGGCAGCCATATATCCATCGCTCCCCTGGGTCCCATCCCAACGCCACAGCACAAGAGCATCACTGCACATCTCATCCAGCACCTTCAGAAAGAGCCCAGCCATTGTACCCCTTTTTTCCAGAGAGAAACCAGTCCAGGCTGGGCACATCCCACAGGACGGAGCTCCTCTTTCAGGAAGAGCTGCTGGCACCCGTATCCCTATGGTGGGAACCACATCAGGCAAGAGGAGACGCTGCCCTTCGATGGCACAGGACAGATCGTATTGCAGGTGATTCATCGGGAGCGCTGGATTTAGCTGTGCTTCCCGGCAGCTCCCAGACCCTCCTGGCTCAGTGCGAGCTGCTGCCCACATGTACCTCGCAGGAATGGAAACAAGAAGCTGCAGGGCAAAGGAGGTGGCCGAAGGCAGCAGGAAGGGACAAGGGTGGTTGGAGGGTGCTGGGGTGGTGATGGGGAGGCAAGATGTTGGTTAGGTGGTAAGGAGGAACAGGGCTGTGTTCCTGCCTCCTGAGCTATCAGATGAGCTTTCTGTCTTGCAGCGCTGTCATGGTGGGGAAACTGAGGCAGGAGCTCATTGCTGTGCATTGCCCAATGCTCCTTGAACTCATGGGGGAATGAGCCCCATGGAGGTGCAGAAACAGCCCTGGGCAGGGAAAGCGCATCCCGCCTGCTGCACCCTCCTCACATTCCAACCCCCTTCCCAAAACCCGCTCCAGCTGCTGGGCCCCGCTTCCCCTCCTCCAGCCTCTGAGTCATCCCGGCCTGCCTGGGACCTCCCAGCTAAAAATAAGCCAGGCTGGGGCCGGGAGGGTGGAAGCAGAATTCCCAGCATGGCTGTCCCACCACATGGCTGCTGGGGGTCCTGGACCCCCACAGGGGCGATGCTCACCCACACCATGCCTCAGTTTCCCCATCCAGCGCCAACCAATCCTTCAGCTGGGCAGGAAGCTGCGGGTAATGGGGCTCGAGGCAATGATTCCTTGATTTCCCGAGGGAATGGAAACCAGAGCCTGGCTCCAGCAGTGAAAGCAGGCTGTGCGCATGGGCTCCTCCCCTGCCTAGCACACTATCCGCAGGCAGGCTGCACCCCATCAGCCGCAGCTGCCCACCGAGGCAGGGTTTTCCACTCAATCCAAGATGTTTTCCTGGCTGGAGCGATCACCTGCTCACCCGGCTGCCACGTTGCATCAGGCTTGTTGAGGAGGAGAGATTCAGACCGAGCAGGAGAGGCCAAGGCAGGGTCGCATGCCTTGCAGCAGGCTTGGGTGAGATTTCTCTCCAGTGAAATCCCAAATCCCCAGTGCAGTGTCTGTCCTCCACTTCCCACAGTCCTGCTTCTCTCCCCCGTCCCACTGTGGTCCCAAAAGGATTTTTGCTCCTTGCTGTCCCTGCTCTCCCCGCCAGCACTTCCCCATCTGCATCACATCCAGACAGCACTGGTTGGAGACGCAGGAATGTAAACAGGCTCTGAGCAGCATTGTGCTCCCAGCACATCTCCACCGGCTTTGCTGCATGATGGAGATGCTGCCCCAGCTCTGGGGTCTGCCTTGTGACACCCAATCACCCATCCCCACCGTGTGTGCATCAACCTTACCTTTCCTTTAGGTGCCATGGCTTCCCAAGATGGTAATCACTGGAGAGAGGGCAAGGAGGAGCTGTGGGATGGAACAGAGAAGCCAACATGAGCCAAAGCCCCCTCTCCATGGGCTGTGTTAGTTAAGGGAGGTTTTGCTCCCTTCCTTGGGTGCTGCTGCCATCCATCACTGCAGGTGTGGTACCCACGGGGAAGGTGATGGGAGTGGTGCTGCTGGGGAGGCTTGGGGAGAAGGGATGCTGTCACCAGGTCCTTTGGTACCTGGCACTGAGCTGGAGACACCACGGACCGGGAGCAGCAGAGATGGGCCCCATGCTGCTTCCTGCCAGTGCAGAGAGAAACCAGGAGGGGAAGAAAGTGCTGAATAGGTGGAAATGGGCAGAGCATCCTCTGCGGGGCTGACCCTCCTCACTGCACCCCGTAATGCTCCTTCTGCAGCCCCCCCCCCCCAGCGCTGGGACCAGCCCAGCTTCCTCAGTGCTCAGGATGCTCAGTCCTGGGCAGCCCCTGCAAGTTGACACCAGCTTTAATCTGAGCTCCAGTGCACTGAATCAAGGCCACCATCAAACCCCACGCACCCGGCACAGCTCAGGAAACAGCCGCGTTTCCAGAGTAACTCACAGGTTGTTTTCTAACAAACACCAGCACCATTTATAGCTGCAACCCTCCTGAGCGTGGGCTCTCCTCACCCTCCCAAGGTTCCCAGACAGCACAGTTTGCTCTGAGAAAGCTGATGGAGGGAGAGGAGCAGCTGGAAAATGGAGCCCGGCCATGAATGAACCAGTGAGTGTCAGCTGAGCTCCAGCCATGAGGCACGGCCCCTCCTTGTTAGTGCTCGGCTCTGAGACACGTTGCAGGGAAGCTCAAGGCACAGCAGGGCTCCCCCATGGGGAATTCTGCCTGTTTCTGCACCCAGGAGAGCTCCATTTCATGCAGCAAGTAGGGGAAATGATCTGAACTTCCATGGCTTGGCTCTCCATCCCTATGAGAGCACTCATAGTGGGGGAGACCCAGCCCCGCAGCCGTCACTGCGGCCGGGTCACCCCGCTCAGGTACAGGAAGCCTTTTGACACCCGCAAGCATCCTTCTGAGGGAAGGAAGTGTTGCAGAGAACCAGAGCTGCCTTCACCCCCTTTGCCTTTTCAGGCTGTGAGTCTTGGCTCATCCCCCAGGCTGAGGGAAAGCCCCCCGCATGCACCATGCTCAGCGGGGCTGCACTGCGGCCGGGCAGGGATCCCAGCCCCCGGCCCATATAGGCTTGAATGCCATTTAGGTGCATGGGTACCTTCCATGGAACAGAGAGAGCCCCGCATGGCACAGCACACAGCCCTCCATGTATGCGGCAGTGGGGCTGAGACCGCACAACTCATCTCAGCAGTGGTGGAGGATCACCTGCCACACCCAGCCCCAGCCTGTCCCTGTCCCCACTGCAGCGGCTGGGGGAGCTGCCCCGGCTCTTGCTTTGCCAGCACCCGATCCTAGGGGGATATCCAAACACATCCATGGAGATGCCTGGAGGCTGCAGAGCCCCAGCATGGGGGATACCTGCCCCCCTACCCAAATGATGGAGAGGTTTAGAGTATGGGGGTACCATGAGAAACCCTAAATGATGTGCACAACCCATCCCCTTTGCAGAACAACCCACCCTTACCAAGAAGCCTCTGTCGCCCCAGCAGTGTGTACCCCAACAGCCTCTCCATAGCCCCCCCATGGCTTTGGGTTCGGAGTTTCAGCCCAGGAGCCTGGCAGCTATTTCTGCAGCCACGGCAGAGCTCTCCCAGTGCGCCTGTTTGTGGTGGAGGCCACGACACACCCAGTGCCCCGTTGCACTGCCCATGGGGTGGAACTGGAGCTTCCCTGGGTTAAACAAGCAGCATCCATCCTCCCTGTGAGGCAGGGGAGATTCCCAAAGTCCCCTGCCCCCCCACTGCCAAGAAGTACCGAGAACTCCATGCCCCTGGGGTGCCATTTACCAACGCAAAACTCAGTGGGTACCAAACCGGGGGCATCCCGGTGGGTACCAAAGCAGGGGCATCCTCTCCCCCGAGCCCTGCACGGACGGACGGGTGTTTCTGCAGCACCGGGGCACAGACAAAGCCACATCCCGGCCAGGACACACCCATGTCCCCGCACCAACGCCAGCGCCCACCCAAACCCCACCCTGCGGCACCGCAGCACCGAGATTGAGTTAAAAACAACGGATTTTCATACACAGATAAAGAAAACAAAGACCGACCCCGCAGCCACCCCTCGGGGGGAAGCCCTCGGGGCCGGGGCATGCTTCCCGTCGCACACCACCATAGCAGCTTCGCACGGGAGCGGTACCCCTGCGCAGCACCCACGTCCCCCCCATCCCCCCCCCGCACACTCACAAGCGGCACCGGGGCCTGTCCGGGTGCTCCTGCGGGACCGCGCGTCCGCTCGGTGCTCTCCTGCGCTGCCCTTGGCGAGCGGCGGCTTCCTCCAGACCTCGCGTCACTGCTCACGAGCCCTCCAGTCCCCGCCTGCCGCGGCACCGCGGTGACGGCCGCGCTCAGCTCACCCCCCCCCCCCCCTTCTGCGTGCCAAGGGGGTCAGTGGGCAGAGGAGCCCCACTGCGGACAGGGGCTGTGTGCCCGTGGTGGTGACACAGTGCCAGGGGATAGCGGGCATTGCGCTTCAGCTGCGGAGATGTCACCCGTTCCGTCCCCCCCACCCTGGTTTCTTGGGATGCAGGGTACCCACGGGGTGCTCCTGCCCTCAGACACCTCCACTCGCACCAAATCACCCCTTGCCCTGGTTATGGTTGGGGAAAGTCAGTCCCTGACTCCCTCTGCAAAAGCCAAAGGGAAGGATATTGCCCCCTCCCCCCCCCCGGGGCCTGTGCTGACCAGGGCTCTGCAAGAGCACCCATGAGGCAGAAGTTGAGTTGAAGAGGGACAGATGCTGTCGTCCATTCCCCCCAACCTTCCCTCTGTGCTGCAGACACAGGGATGAGAACAGCTTGCAGCACAGGCACGGGTGGGGATGCAGGGTGAGTCTCTCGGAGATGCTCCTGGCAGGCTGTACCGCTGCCTGCTATGCCTTGAGGCCATTCCCGTCCCTGCCTCACCCAGGTTAAGCCGGCTCCTTTATCACCATCCTCTATTTACCCCAGCCAACACAGAAGCTGCAGCAAGGCTGGAAGAGATAGTGGGACTGACCCTGGAGCCGCGGGCAGCAGTGTCTGTGCTCTGGCTGGTGCCAGCAGGAGCAGATAAAACCAAGGACGCCCTTGGGAATTTGAAGGTTGCTGACATATTTCAGGCATCCAAGCCCTGCTGATACCCTCTGACTAGAGCATCTCTCTGGGGCTGCAAGGCAGCTGAGCTGCTCAGCCCTGCCTGTCCTGGGCAGCAGGGACCCTAGGCTGGATGTGACATGCTCAATGCCAGCTTGCACCGCTGCTCCTCCGTGCCCTGTTGTTCCCTTGGGCTGGTGTTGGTGTCTGGAGACCTCTCTCACGTGGGACTGCGTGGGTGACAAGCACAGCTTTGTTCACCCTGCACTGCAATGCAGGACAACAGCCCTGCTCTCCTGATGCCCCTGCTGCATCACGGTGTGCTGAGCACCCTACCCCAGAGGGGCTAACACAGCAGCTCACAGGGTGCACTGGGGATATGTGGCTGCCCCATACAGCCAAGATAGGGCAGCCTCATAGTTAAAGCATCCACTATGCTTTAGGTGCTCTAGAGCCGCCTTTGATCCTGAATCGCTGATGCTCCCTCCCTCTGCTCCTGCTCTCTACAAGCTGAAGACCAGAAAATATGCTGAACTTCATCACAGTCAAAGAGAATTTTGTCCCCAGACACTGTAAGCTAGCTCAGCTTCAGCACTACCTACAATAAAATCAAAGCTCATTCTCAGCCCAAAACACCAGCTCGCAGCCTTTCCTTAGAGCCCAAACTCACTCTTCTTCTCCTGAGATACTGAAACCAACCAGGTCACACCCCCACTTCCCATATAGCCTCTCCCTGCTAGGAGCAGCACTATAGAAGATCTGTGCTGGGGTCTGAGGGCACTTACATGCCTTATTTGCCCTAATCAGCCCCAACTGTGGCCTCCACCCACCCAACCCTGGGCCTCTAAGCCCAGTCCTGAACCCACCCTAATCTCTGTATTTTACTGTTCAGCCTCCATATGCTGCATCTCACGGAGGGCTGTACTGTGTCAGGGTTATTTCTGCTATTTATGGAGGAGCACTGAGGTTTTGCTGCCTCCATTGCAATAATTTCTCTTGCTTGGATAGGAGTCATGGAGTTTGGGGTATTTAGATGGAGCAGATGCTTGGGTTGAGAGCTGCAGCCCTGGTCCTGGTCCCAGGGCAAGGCTGGGTGGGTCAGTGATGAGTGGTGATGCTGCCTGCTCTGCTAGGAGCTGCACCTCAGTGTCTGGGTGCTTCTTCATGTAATGCTGCAATGGGGCTGTGACAGAGGGTGAGCCGAATCTGGGGTGTTAGTGTCCAAACAATGGGGAAGTGCAGGGTCTGCACTCCTCTGCTTTGCTGCAGTCAGTTCATGGGCCTGCCCACCTCCTTCTGTGTTCCCCCTATGCCTGGGTACAGCTGCAGGGGCATGCACCCCTGTATCCTGGCTATGCTGCTGCTCCTCTCTGCCTGGATTGTCTCTAAAACCTGCTCCACAGATTGAGATGAGGGAATGGGGGCAGAGGGAGGTGCTTGCCCCTTCCACCTGCAGAGGCAGCTTTGCCGTATCAATTGAACCCCTCAGTGATGCCCCTGAGCCCATTAGCATTGCAGGCTCGTGTGGATGGTTTGGAAGGCTTTGTGGGAAAAATATTTCTGCATAGATTCCCCATTGTGCAGCCCAGAGTGGTGGTCAGTGAGGGGAGGGCCAGGGCTCTCCCGTAAGGGATTTAAGGGGAGAGTGTGGCTGCGGCTGCCTGCTGCTCACGATCGCCTTGCAGCTGGAGCTGTTTGCCGTAAGGATGGCTGGAGTAAGTAGTTTCTTTGCAGAGTAAGGGGAAATCATCAGGGTGAGATGCCCTGGGTTGGACTGGTGGTGGGGAGTGGGTGCTGCAGGGGTGGGAAGGCAGCCTCAGTTGGTCTGTCTCTGGGCAGCAGCTCTTCAGCCCCAGGAGACACAGCAGTTGTCCTGGAGATTGGGGTTCCCTATGCTACAAGGGCTTATAGCATCCCATCCTACGGGTCAGGGTACTGCCCCAGGGTGGTTCATGTCCCTCCCCAGGCTCACAGCACAGACTGCACAGCCCTATGATCTTCATTGCTGCTGGGATGTGCTGGTTTCCACGGAGTCCCTGGCCCTGTAGGTAGCACATTATGGGATTTGCAGCATGGACTTTGCTTTGCTGCAGGGTAACTGGAGGTCTCGACAGCACCGTGCAGATGCAGATGCATTCAGCCCCCTTTCTGCAGTGCTGGGAGCTCCTGGGGAAGGGTGGGGGGAGGCACACAAATCTCAGGCATGCTGTACCAACACATCACTTGTCTGATGCACAAATACTGCACAATTGGGTTTCTGCTGGGCTGACATCTCCTTCAGTGACAAGTACACCACAGCACTACTGTGCACAGGGAGACCAGTCCTTGTCTGAGCTGTGCCATTGACAGTCATGGGTGCTGTGGGGGCATCTTCAGCTGAGCAGATGGGTCTTTCCTGGTGCACATCAGGGCCAACAGCTGCTCCAGGAGCAGCTCATCTTCCACCCCTCTTTCTCTGGCCCTGTTTCTGCATTTCAAATAGTGTCAGTGTCAAAGCTGGGACAATGCTGGCTGTGTCCCTGCACAGGGATGCTGCTAGAACAATAGGACTTGTTGAGCTGGCAGGGGACAGGGAAGTGTCCTTGTCCCTTTGCACCATGGCACAAATCAGAGCCCAGCAAACCCTAATTGTGCGTTTATCTGCTTCTTACTGGGATAAGAGAGTAACACAGCCACTTTAGCCCAATTTTGCTCCAAAATGGGCTCATTTTCTGGCAGAGACAGAAAACAGGCAGCATCCAGGGAGTCTGGACAGTACCTTGAGGATGGTGGGAGCTGCAAGGAAAATGTTCATGGTTTGAATCTTATACTCAGGGCAGCATCCTCCTCACGCCTGCTGCTCTCCTGTCCCGCAGGTGCCATGCTGGGGCCGGCTGCTCCCTGTTCTGAGGATGCTTTCCCGCAGGAAGCAGATCCCGGCTGCCTCAGAGAGCTCCAGCCTTCGCCGCTGTCTCTCCACTGTAGACCTTGTTGCCTTGGGAGTAGGCAGCACGCTGG
Organism: Myiopsitta monachus; assembly: GCA_017639245.1. NCBI lineage: Eukaryota > Metazoa > Chordata > Aves > Psittaciformes > Psittacidae > Myiopsitta > Myiopsitta monachus. The sequence goes on from CM029917.1 coordinate 27,938,645, forward strand.
GGGCTGGTGTCTACATCCTGGCAGGGGAAGTGGCTAAAACCAGCTCCGGCCCCAGCATCGTCCTTTCTTTCCTGATTGCAGCCGTGGTGTCCGCTCTGGCAGGGCTGTGCTATGCTGAGTTTGGGGCCCGTGTGCCCCTGGCTGGCTCTGCCTACCTGTACAGCTACATGACAGTGGGTGAGCTGTGGGCATTTATCGCTGGGTGGAACCTGCTGCTGTCCTATGTCATTGGTATGAGGCCCTTTTGATCCCCCTACCTTTGCTGGGTGTCATTCCCAGACCCCATGGAGCCACCACCTCTCCTCAGGTACTGCCAGTGTTGCCCGGGCGTGGAGTGCTACCTTTGACCAGCTCCTCGGCAAGAAGATGGGGAGGTTTTTGGGTGCTCATGCAGCCATGAGCTCTGTGGGGCTGGCAGAGCACCCGGATGTCTTTGCTGCTGGCCTGGTGGTGCTGCTGGCAGGTAGGATGCAGCCCCCTGTGCCATCCTCCATCAGGTAGGATGAGCTCCACACCCCACCTTCAGGATGGTGCTGATCCCTCTGAGGCTTTGTTATTTCCCTGAGCAAAGAATGGGGAATACAAGGGGGATATGGGGAAATCTGCAGATCCTCCTGACTCTATCACTGTCTCCCTCTTTCCACCCTTTCCAGTAGTGTCTACCCTGGGCTTAGGGTCATCCAGGATGCTCAGCCAGTTTTGCTCTTTTTGTCCCCAGGGCTTCTTTCCTCTGGAGCGAAGGAGTCCTCCACAGTCAACAAAGTCTTCACAGCTCTCAATGTGCTTGTCCTGCTCTTTGTCACACTGAGTGGCTTCATCAAAGGTGACCTGAGCAACTGGAAGCTCAGGGAGGATGACCTGCCATGGGCAGCCGGGTATGAGATCTGCTCTCCCCATGCTGCCTTACAGAGGGTGGCGGGGATGGAGGTGTCATCCCCCCAATGCTTCACTTCTCTCCCATTTTTCCTTGCCCTGTTGGCAATGAGTCAAAGAACCACCATCCTGCTGGGCTGATGCTGGTGGAGTGGGTGGGTTGGATGGACTGTTCTGCCTGGTCCCCCCATTGCACTGACCCCTCTGCACTGCCTGCCTCTTCCTCCTCCTCCTCCCAGGAACCAGTCTGTGGCTGACAACACAACCGGTGCCTTTGGGGTGGGAGGCTTCATGCCCTATGGTTTCAGTGGGACCCTGGCTGGAGCCTCTACCTGTTTCTATGCCTTTGTTGGGTTTGACTGCATTGCTACCACGGGTAAGTGAGGTGGGGAGAGGTGCTGCTGGGACCCTGCCCTGCAAGCTGAAGTCCATGGCAGTGATTCTCCCTGCAGAAGCTAGTGTAGGGCTCGGAATGGCACATTCCTGGCTCTGTTGCTCTTTCCTGTCCTCTGTGCTCAAAGGAGGATCTATAAGAGTCCATGTGGCATGACTGGGCTAATCCCAAAGCATGTCCCATAATCCTGGAGCCCAGGAGCTCTATGTCCTTGCCAGAAGCCCTCTGTGTTCCTTCTCTCCTGGGGGGGACATAGGATATGCTCTCCAGCCTGAGCTGGCTCTTAGCATGCCATGCACATTGAATGAGCATCTGTTTTTACAGCTGAGCTTGTCCTCCCCCAGGGGAAGAAGTGAGGAACCCCCAGAGATCCATCCCCGTGGGCATCATCCTCTCTCTCCTCATCTGCTTCCTGGCGTACTTCGGGGTGTCTGCTGCCCTCACCCTGATGATGCCCTACTACCTCCTGGACACCATGAGCCCGCTCCCAGTGGCTTTTGAGTACATTGGTTGGAGCAGTGCAAAGCACGCTGTGGCTGCGGGGTCATTGTGTGCCCTGACAACCAGGTGAGAGGAGTCCTCTGATGGCAGCTCTGTGCCTTTGGGCAAAGTTCACTGGAGCTGTAACACATCCAGAAGCTATTCCCAGTCCCTTCCTACTGCCCTGCTTTGCCAAAATCCCTCAGCCCTTCCTCACAATCCCTGTTGCTCCCATCCTGGTCCCTCCTCACCAGCAATACACCCCTTGCCATGCTGCTTTTAGCCCCAAAGGAAGTGGGTAGGTGTTTGATGGCACTGTGACTGCAGGAGCAGTCCTGGGTGTCTTGGTGTACCCAGAGCTCCCCATGACCTATGGACAACACTTCCCTGATACTGTTCCTCCTCTGATGGGGAGGGAGGTGATGGATTTGCCAGCATGTTCTTGAGAAAGTCATGGACCGTACAGATGAACAGGAGCTCCCTTTCTACCCAAGGAGGAGCAAAAGGCAAGATGGCACCTCCTCGATTCCTGCCCTCTTCTCTCCCATCTCCTCCTGTCTCTTCAGCCTCTTGGGCTCCATGCTCCCCATGCCACGGATCCTGTATGCAATGGCTCGAGACGGGCTCCTCTTTAAACCTCTGGCCAAAGTGAGTCGCCGTCAGTGCCCAGTGGTGGCAACGCTGGTGTCTGGAGGAGTGGCAGGTGAGTGATTGGGTTACGCCTTACCCATGAGCAGGGCTTGGTGGATGTTCTCTTCTAGCAGGACAACACAGACTCCCCTAGCTTGGTGGCAGCTGTTGGAGCAGTATCTCTATACACAGAGAGAGGTCTCCTTGATGTGGATGTGGATATTTGGTCTTGGGTTCAGCCTGTCTGAGCTACCATGCAGGAGGTGGCAGGATGCTTTGTGCCAGTGACCAAAGCATCACCAGCCCATCGAGGTGCTTGAGTTGCAGTGCGTGTTGGGGGGTATGGGAGGGCAGAGGGCACAGCTGAGATGGACACAGCAGCAGTGCTGACAGCTCTGCTGGGAGGCTGAAAAGGGCTTCATGTCCTTGCAGCACTCCTGGCCCTCCTCTTTGACCTGAAAGCCCTGGTTGACATGATGTCCGTTGGCACACTGCTGGCTTACTCGCTGGTGGCTGGCTGTGTGCTGCTGCTCAGGTGAGTGCTGGGGACAGGGCTCACCCAGCCTCTGATGTTGGCTATACCTGGGACATCCAACATTGCTCCTCAGGTATCGGCCTGGATCCAGCACTAAGGACACTCGTGCAGGGAAGGTCTGGGCTGTGCAGCTCTGGTGGGACCATCTTGTCCATCCACCCTCACATCCCACCCGACGTTCCTCCTCTGCAGTGGCCTGGGCTCTGACAGCCATAGGTACGCCCAGGAGCAATGGATGTGATTTATGGGGAGCCAGCATGGGATAAGCTCAGGACATTGCTGCTGTAGCACAGGCTGGCAGGTTCCTGCTCCCTGTAAACCACCCAGCAGCAGGATCTGCCTGGCTCCCTCCTGCCCTCTCCTGACTGCGGCACAACTGCTGCCCCGATGGAACCTTTGGAAACCTGCTCCCTCCTGGAGAGAAAAGTTAAACCCAGCATGGCAAACCACCCAGCCTGTCCCCTGGTTGTCCTTTGTCCCTCCCACCACGGCAGCATGGGTGAGGGATGGGATTAGCATGGGGAAACGTTGTCCTCACACTGCTGCGGTCCCTCTGCAGCCATCCTGCTGTGTGCCGTGAGCTGGGTGAGCACCGCGGGGCTGCAGTGCCTCTGCGCCGGGGGTGCCTGGTGCATCACTGCCCTGGCTCTGCCCCTCCTGGGGATCCTGGTGGCAGCTCTGCTCATCTGGAGGCAGCCTCAGAGCCGGGAGAGAGCATCCTTCGTGGTGAGCACACAGCCCAACCTCGGGGGCTGTGCCCAGGAAGAGGGACCTGGGGGATGGAGGGAGAGCAGGAAAGTGCCACAGCCCCTGGGGAAAGGGTTACATTGAATGGTGGAGGTGTGTGTGTTCTCTCTGCTTTAGGTCAGGCAGACCCTCACTGCATCCACAATGTGCTGTATTGGCCTTGGGGTTTTGCATAGGGACCATGCCTGGTTCTTCTTCCCCCCTGTGTTTCACAGGCCAAAGGGGCACCTGCTGCAGCCCCAACTGAGCCCACTGCCTGTTGCATAAATCAGAGCTGCCCCTCAGTAAAAGGATATCTGGTCTTGATACCCTGGGTTGGTTTTGATAGTGTTTTACTGCCTCCCCCCTAAAATCCTGCAGTACCTCCTGTCCCAGGACCCATAAACTAAACCATCCGCCATGAGCATCCCTTTCCAGCACAGGCTGTGGTCCCAGCTCAGATCTCTGAGCCTCACACCTTCCCCTCACCTCTTGGCAACTACCTAAAGCAGCAAAGAGCTGGACTTGACTGTGAAACCTTTGTCTGGTCCATCCGGGTGAAGTCATGACCCCATTCCCTTGTGCTTGGTCCCTGCAGGTTCCCTGCCTACCCTTCCTGCCGCTTCTCAGCATCATCATCAACAGCATCCTTATGGCTTGGCTCAGTGCAGGCGCCTGGCTGCGTTACCTGCTATGGATGGCCATTGGTAAGACTGGATGCCCTCCACATCCCAGAGCTGGTGGCAGCCTCTTTGGGTGAAGCCTTGCTTGGAGAGCCAGTGGCACTAACACTGCCTGCAGAGCGGTGGAGGGCAGATGGAGGAGATGCTGAACTTTGACATCAAAGGGTGGTGGGAACACTCTGTCCTCTGATATGGGGCCCAAAGGGAAGGGGTAATTACACTGTGGTTGGAAGGGGAGGGAAGAGAGAGGCTTCCCACCCCGTTCTGCCCATTCCCAGGCTTCCTTATTTACTTTGGCTATGGGATCCGGCACAGCGCTGAGAGCCACCAGCCTGAAGGGGCCGCTTCCTGGGAGGCAACGGGAAGCACGGCCAGGGAAGTGTCCCTGGAGCCCTGCGGATCTGTGCGGTGCCCATCTGCTTCTGGGCAATAAGAGGGGAGAGCAGGTCCCAGAGTGCCTGGCTCCCTCCACCCTGTGCCCGGGGCAGAGAGATCCTTTGGGCTCAAGGTTCCATCCTGCAGAGCCTGGTGAGCCTCCCCGAGCAACCTGAATCCTCATGGCGAGCCCCCTGCCAAAGGAGGTTTGTTTGCAGAGGATAAAGCAAACAAGCTTTTGCTGCTGTTATTGCGTTGTGGGCTGACTTTTTGTGCCTTTGGAGCCTCTCCCTGCAGCCTCCCAATTGCCCTCTGCCCCTTGCATGCTCTGACCCCTCAGCTGGTCATGGCAGAGCAGGAGGCTTCTAGTGCTGCCCTGATCTGCCTGTCTCTCTATGAATGCTAAGGCACTGCCTGGGTCAGCTTTTCCCCTCCTTATGGTGGGCATGTCCCTTTGTGGGCTCATTTATTCCTCCTCCTCAGTTCCCAGCTCTCCTCTTTCCCAGAGCCAGGCACATTCCTCCAGGTCCCACGCAGCATCTGCCTTGGGGGCCCTGGGATGTGGTACCAGGTGCCCAGAGCAGGGTGTCAGACCCCACCAGACTTGTCTCCCTTTGCCAAGAGATCCTGCTCCCTTCAATCACAGCTAGGCAGGGTTTGCTGCTCCATTTCCCCTGCTTTGATGCTACAGCACCTGCTGCGTCCCCACACATCCCTGAGGATGCTGTGCAAAGATGGAGCCATCCATCCCCAGAGCCATGGCGATGCATGGGGCAGTGGCTGCCCTAGGGGAGGACATGACTCTGGCACAGCAGGCACCCCCATTTCCTACTGTTGATGGTTAGGGTGAGAGCCGGACCCCTTCCAGGGTCCTCCCTGCTGCCTTCCTGGCTGCCTCATTCAGATGCTGTTTTCCTGATATGGATCAGCACAAAGGACGGAAGCAGCAGTTGCTGTGGCCCTGCCAGCTTGGCAGGAATGGGAGGGTTGGGGTCTGCTCTGTGCAGGAGCCCACTGAAATGAATGAAATGAGGGGAAAAAAGGGGGACCAACAGGAGGGGCTTCCTTGTTGTGGCTTCATGGTGCCTGCTCCCTCCCCTCCCCATGTTCCCCTTAGCCCTGCTTTGAGATGCTCTTGCACCATCCCCAAACCCTCCAACATGGGATTCTGAGGCTGCTGCTTCTTACAGACTTGTAATTGTTACAGCCAGTGGCACATCGGCCTGGTGCACATCCACACACACAAGCACACCAGGGCTCAGCAGCCCTGCGGAGGGGACAGGCCAGTGACAGCCCCCAGAGCAGTGACCATCCCACTTTGTGGAAGGTGCTTGTGTGCATCCAGCCCTGCTGGCAGCATCTTCCCGATGGGGGTGTGACCTGCTGAAGCCTGCTCCTCCTTGAGAGGATGCTCTGCTCCCCACTTGTGCACCTCTGGGCATGCAGCCTCTGCCCAGCTTTGGCGGAAAGGATGGCACTGGTGGTGCTCCTAATGTGTAGTGGGGACAGGAGGGCTTGGTGTCTGTGTGGCAGTGAGTGGGGGAAGGCCTGGGATGCAGGAGTGATCCCTGGGAGCTGTTTGCTGGAGGTGGAGGGAGGAGGGGAGGAGGATACGGGTGGGAGGGCCAGGTTGACATGGTCTATAGCAGGGGCAGTGCTGGAGGTGGCAGATATACCCAGCTGTGCCCATTCTGTGGCTCAGATCTGGGCTTGGCCACCTCCTTCCCTGGGAGTGAGGTACCTTACCACCACCATATCCCCAGTGCTCTCCTCAGCTTCCCTGTGCTCATCCCCATCCCATCCCAGTGACCGCCTCATCTTCCTCCTCATGCCCCCAAGCAGCACTGATGCTGGTCGTGCTCAGAGCCAAGGATCCAGCCCGATCTGTGTGTCCTGGCTGAACCTTTACCCCTAGGAAGCCTCCCACCAGAGGAAGGGGATGGCGCAGTGGGGTTGCCAGGGTGCCCCGCATGGGCTGGGGAAAGGCAGGCGCAAGTGTCCTGTGCAATGCTCCATTGCCCTTGGTTGGATGGGGCCAGCCCGGGGCCCTGCCCTGGCAGTGGGGCACTTGTGAGAGCAGCCCTGGGCTCTGGCACCCAGAGGGAAGCCCTGACACCCCCCGGCACTGTGCTACGTGGCGATGAGGGGCACCTCGCCGGCAGCGATGGGAAATGGGGAACCGTCCCCTCCATTGAGCACGCGGTACAGCAGCTCCTCCTTCTCGCGGTGCACCTGCTCCCGTAGCTGTGCCTCCTTCTCCAGTGCTCCACGAGCAGCCAGGAGCTCCTCTGACAGCTGCCTGTGGGGAAGCAGCGTCTGTGAATGGCACCATGGGCTCTGATGTATTCCCGGTGTATTCCCCATCCCCACTGCCCCCTGGGTGCACGGAAGCAGCACTTACCTCGCCATGACCAAGTGGTTCTGGGTGCGAACATGCAGGTCCTCATTCTCCTGCTGCAGAGTCTTCACCTTCTCCTCCAGCAGAAGGTTCTTCTCCACCTGGAAGTGGGCATGAGGATGAGGAGGGGGGCAGAAAGTGATGGCATTGCACCTGCATCCCCTCCCTGCTCAAAGAGAGGAACCAGGCTCCATCCACCTCCTCTTTAACTGCACCTTCTGGATGGGATTCAGGTGGGGAGAGAAGATAGAAAGAGCAAAGCCCACTTGTGACCCCCCCTTCCTTTCAACCCACCACGGTCTCCAGGTTCAGCAGCTTCTTGTCCAGCCCATGGATGTGCTCATTCTTCATCTCGATGACAAAGTGCAGGCTCTCCAGCTCCTGCTCCCAGAAGGGGCTGGGGCTCCCGTGTTCCTACAGGATGCAGGGCATGGGCAGCTGCAGGGTGGGCACTGGGGGTATCTGCCGTGGTTCATCCCACACGCATGACTCCATGTTTCACCCATCACTTGTGTTCAAGAGACCCCCACAGCCCATGCACCTCCCAGAGACAGGGCTCTGCTCCCCACTTCAGCTGCCTGTGCCCCCCCCCCCCCAGCATTTCAGGGTCCATCAGAGAAGCTTTGGACCAGCACCCCAGAGGCAGGTCCCCTCCCTGCCACCCCTCTCTGCACCTCAATGTGCTTCTTGTAGTCTGTGCTCATAAGTGACTCCTCCACCCGCTTCATCTTGTCCTGGAAGGACTTCAGCTGCGAATTCAGTGCCTGGATCGTCTCCTAGGGCAGCCAGGGAAGAAGCAGGGTGGGAGATATCTGTCATTCCTTCCTAAGCAGAGCTGGGCTGTGGCACCCTCATAGCCCCAGGACTGGAGGAGTCTGCATGGTCCCCAGGACCGAGGTGACCACTGAGGAGCTTGGGGCTCCATGGCAGAACCAGCAGACGGCCCTCAAGCCCTCCACAAACACCCCCTCCCCAGGGATTTCCCCGCAGGTACCTCTAAGGCTGCCTGGGACCTGTGGTGGGATTCTGCCAGCAGCAGCTTCTCCTGCTCATGTGCTCTCTGGAGCTCTGCAGGGGGAACATGAACCAAGAGTCACAGGTGTGGGGACACCAGGGCAATGAGCCCCAAGGTGCCATGGAGATGGGGGGACCACAGTATTGGGGTGATCCCTGCTGGCCCAGCACGCACCTCGCAGGGTCTCCGTGTGCTCTCTCCTCAGGGCATCAAACTGCTCCTTCAGCTCCAGGTCTTTTCCCTTTTCCACCTGGGAATCAGGAAGATGACAAACCCTACCTGTATGAGCCAGTGCGAGGGATGCTGTGGCCCTCCCAGCCCCCTGTGCCTTGTTGCTAGACCATCACCATTCCAGGCCTCCTAAACCCTTCCTATCCCCTTCCTTCTCCCCAGAACAGGAGAGCTCAGCCCAACACATTCCTGGTCCGTGACTGATGCCTGGAAAGTCCTGGCTGGCCACACGCTCCCTGCCCAGCCACCGTCTCCAGCAGCACCTGCATGTTTGACTGACCTGGATGTCACCATCCTGGGTGATTCCCTTGGTGCCTGCCTGGCTGGCATCCTGCAGCTGCTCCTCCTCATCCTCCTCTTGGCCTTGGAGGAGTCTTGTGCTCTCTGTCCGCTCCTCTGGCAGCACTGCCTTCTCCTTCCCATCCTCAGGCAAGGGGGTGGCATTGTCTGCAATGCAAATGTGGCTCAAACGGTGCTGGCTGCATCCTGCTAACTGGGCTGCTTGGGTGTCCTGGCATGGGTTCAGCCCCTGTCCTCTTCCCACGAGACAAATACCTGCCCCCATCTCACTGGTGAAAATTAGCACTAATTGGGATGCTGTTGGCAGGTTCAGAGGGGACCCAACTCATCAGGGGACAACCTGAGAGGATGGGATACCTCATCTCTGGAATGCCATCATCTCTGCCTGTCTACACCAGTGCCATGTGGAGGCTGCAGTCACCATCCCCATCCTCCCCAGCTCAGTCTGGCCACCCTGTGATCCATCCTAATGCTTTACTAATATCACACTGGTAAAGCACAGCAGGGGGAAGACATGCATTTTCTTCTCACCGTGCTCTGTCTTCACAGCCGTGAGCTCCTGGGAAGCTGGTCCCCTCTGCTGTTGGGCCTTTAGCTGTCTCTAAGAGAGAGAAGGGGCTGGAGCAGGGGGGGCAAAGCAGGGCACAGGACACCCTGCAGCAGGCAGCCTGTGCTGAGCATGCTTCAGCCCTCCTAAAACATGGCTGCTCAAGCAGCAGTGGTCCCTCCTTGCCCTCTTACAGCCCCAGCATCCATGGGTGCCTGGCAGGCAGCCCCGAGCTGTTTCCCTTCATCCCAGATGCTTCCCAACCTGACATAGCCAGCCACTGGCTGGAAAACCCAGAGGATGCTCACACCCCCCCTGACATGGTGCTGGTGCGAAATAGCGTCCAGCCGCAAAATATTTGGTGGGGAAGAGCAGGCAGCACTCGGCACGGCTGTGGCTATGGTGCTTCCTGCCACCTTCCTCCTGCCCTGATCCTGCTCCCTCGGGATGCTCAGGGTCAGCCTGGTCCCTGGCACCTTGCAGCACCCCAAGCAGGCCGATGCTTTATCCAGCTGGGCTTTGGCCCAGGAGTGAGACATGAAGACACCCACAAAACAGAGGCGCTGCAGGCCCTGTGCAGGGCTGGCAGTGGCACAGGCAATGACCTCAGGAGCACAGGAATGTGCTGCTCGGCCCTGCGCGCTCCCGCACGCTCCCACTGCTGCCGGGGGCTGATAGAACCCAGAGCTGGGAGCTGCCTTCAGCAGCGCAGCTCTGTGGGATGCCTTCCAGCCCTGCATGGGCTTAATTTAGTCACTTGGAGGAGGAGAAGAAAAGAGCCGTGGATGTGTTTTTATGTGTTGCTGGAAGATAGAAGCAAATCTCCCCTGCTCTTGTAGCTCAGCCTCCCCAGTGCAGGGTAGATCTTGCCCCTGATGCCCATCATTGGGTCGTGCTTCTAGGTAGCGGTGTGGATGCATTGTGGACAAGGGAATCCACCTGCAGACATGATGCTGCTCTCCAGCACCCAACAAAGCCACCCCTAAGAACACCGGACCCTAACAAAATCAGCCCTGCAGCCTTCAGGAGCTTGGATCAATACAGACCAGACTGGGGAGCCTGGTTTGGGAAGACAGTGAGGGAAAACAAACAGGTCCCTGCCCCTGCCTCCCCTGCAGCCCCCCTCCTGAAGCCAGAGGGAAGCACAGTTGCCAGAGAGCCTCAGGAAGACTCCGAGCCTCTGGGAAGTCACAGCTTTATCTTCCCTTCTATGGCGTGAGCGCTGCGGTGTTGAACACAGCCCAGGCAATGGGATAAGGAGACACCAGATGGTCGGAATTCATAGGGCTTGTTCTCATTCCCAGCACAACCTGCCCTGCAAACATGGGTCACCCTGGGATGCTGCTGAGCCCCAGGGTCTCCATCCTCCTCCCTCATCCATCTCATGCTAATGTGCACCCCTCTGCTATTTAATGCACCCCGTGTCCTATGCTGGATTTTGGGATCTGGAGAGTGTGGATGGGGAGTTGGGGCTCTGGAAGCCTGGGAGCATCACAGCAACCTCAAACACCTCGCAGGTTTTACTGATAGAAAGCACAGGCTGTGCGAGGGGGCTGTCCATGGGATGGACATGGAGACACGCTTCCTACCTCTAGGAGCTACTGGAATAGTGTCCTGAGCTAATTTTACTCCTAAGCACTCAATTATCCTCTGGAATGAGAGCTCCAAAGCCAGGTGAAAAGCAAAATATGGCTGTAAACTGAAATACAGCAGCACCTTCCACTGCCGCCTCCAGAGCAGCACATGGCACTCACATCTCTGCTGTCACCGGTGCATTTTGGAGAGCTGGAAGCCAGTCCCAGTATCCACTATGAAAGGAGCAGGTTGGGAGTTGCTCCATCTGGAATGGCTTTGGCCCAAGGAAGAAGCAGTCTGGAACATCCCTCAGGTGCAGGGCACTGTCAGCACTGCTTATCCTGTAATGTCTCAACATGGAAACCTCTGGCTTTGGCTTTGGTGAGATTCATGCCAAAAAATACCTTCCAGCTATAAAAAAGTGCCCACACTCTTAGAATAAACACTTCTAATGGTGTGGAGCAGAGCTGTTTATGGATGGATTAATTGGGATTTCCAGCAGCACCTGAGGCATCTCAAAAGATGCCAGCAGTGGGGAGGACCTGCACAGAGGCAGCTGCAGCCTCTGCTTCAGCTTTCAGCATGAGGTGGGTTTTGCACTGTATTTTTCTTCCTCCTTTCCTGTTTTACAAGTGTGTTAAGCAATTAAACCCTGCAACAACAAATGAAATCACACAGAGGCAGGAAATGAGCATTTAAATCCCAACCCTGCTCCTGGGCTGGAGGTTCTGCTTTGTGGCCCTGGAGAAGGGGGCCAGGATTTGGCCTGTGACCCTATAGAACCTCCCCAGGACCTGCAGCCAATGCTCGGTGCTGTCACAGCAACGCTGGCTCAGGTCTGTGGGACCTGCCTTTGACACTGCTGCTGTTTTTCCTCTTTTGAGGTTGTGTTATGAGATAACCATCACCTCCCATACAGTCAGATCTGTGCTGCAGACCGTATACAAAGCCTTCATGCCATTGACAGCCCCGAGCTCTGCATCCTGACCTTTCCCTGGCTCCTGCTGCTACATATAGTTCCTATATCTCCAAAATAAATTCACCCCAGCACTGGAAGGCGGCCAAAGCTCAGCCCTGATCTTTTGGAAAGGAGTCTTGGCCTCTCTCACGCTGGGAGCGTGACTGAAGGGCAAGTGGTGGTGATGGGTGGCCAAGTGTGGATGGAGATGCAGGGGAGGGGATCCGCAGTGGCAGTGGCTGCAGCTTGGTGCTGGGCTTTGTCCATGGCATCTTCTCCTGTGCCTCCTTATCACCCTGCAGACCAGTGATGGGAAGGAAAAGGCTGCCAAGCCGCCTCCCCCAGGCCAGTGCCTGATATGAAATCCACCACCAGATCCAGCTCAGCATGGGCTCCCAAGGTCACCTCCAACCTGGGACCGGCCCCAAAACCTCTGCAGCCCCCAGCCCCATGATGTCTTTTCCTAGTAGTGCTCATTATCCATGGTGCAAACTGGGCTGCCCATGGCAGGGGGTTGGAACTGGATGATCTTAAGGTCCTTTCCAACCCAAATCAGTCTATGATGCTATGCCCACCTGGGTCTGCCTGGGTTTGACAGCTCCCCCATCCCCAAACAACACCATGGGACCACCTCTGCAAGTCCACCCATCAGCAGTGGGAGGGTGAAAGTCTCCCACCTGCCTTTTGGTACCCAGGATGTGTGGACGTGTGCAGGGGCGGCTCGATGCCCGCCCTCACCCCTTGTTGCCATAAAGGGGATTTTCAGTGCTGCTTTCGGGATTAACGTGTGACTCAGTCACAGCATCAGGGCTGTTTTATGGGGCACAAACGGCAGTGAGCAGCGCCGCAAGGCTCAGCACAGGAGCTGGGGAGCCCGCGAGCTCAGGAAGGGAGGTGTCTGCGGGCAAGTGACTGACTTCAATTTCCTCCTTCAGTTCTCAGCACCTGCGGCCTCGGGGCTGCTGTTTTCTCCCTGTCCCGTGCCCCTTCTCACAGTCACAAACCAGCCCACAAGCGTCTGATCCTATGACAGAGAGAACAGTGTTTGGGGTTTGTTTTTCCCTTCTGTGCTATGGAGAAGCAGCCAAGGCTGCAAGTGCTGTAAATAAAGGCACTTGCTGGCTGCGGGGCTGTGCAAGCTCCGCTCCTGCTCCCCCACACATCCCAGCAGTGGGCTGTGCTTTCGACACATGGTCCCGGGCAGGCGAGCTCTTGCAGCTGCCTCTGCAAAGGGCTGTCCATGTAGGGGGGAACACCAGCGCTATGGGGCCTTTCCAGCTTTCCTCCTGCCCCTGCTACCCTCCAGCCACCACTGACAGCAGTTACACACAGCACAACATCACAAACACCTCCCGAGGCTTATGGCAAAGTGAGAACACATCAAAAAAGAGTAATAGTAAGCAGCGGATAATTTCTAGACCTTAAATCACAAGAGGTCTTCAGTGCAGAGCAATGCACTGATATCTGCTGGGGACTCAGCGTCCCCCTGCAGAAGTGTTGCCTTCAGCGCAAAGGGGGACCCAGCATGAGAGTGGGGACAACTTTTGGGGCAAGGAAGGACGCTGTGGGAGAGTGGCAGAGGATGGGGAAACCCATCCCTGTCCTATATGGGACCAGCATTTCCAACAGGCACTGTCACCCCGGCTTAGCATGGGTGATGTGGGGGGACAGCCCGGAGGGGTGCAGCGCAGGTGGCTGCAGCTCCCACTGTACCCGGTGGGATACCCGCAGCCCGTTATAACCGCGCCACCCCCCCACATACCCAGCACACCTCCCACCCGCAGCAGTGCAAGCGGGGCTCTATGCACCCCCCATCCCCACGCGAACCCCAGCTCCACGCAAAGCCCCGACCCCTCGCAACCCCCGACTCCAGGCAAAGCCCAACCCAAGCCCAGCCCCGCAGCCGCTACCTGGCCGCCGGCGGGGCAGCAGCGCAGGGCGCTGCCGGTGCAGCCCATGGGGCTCAGCCAAGGGGCGCGGAGCGCAGCATCCCCGGAGAGTGGATTCCGCTGCCGCTGCCCGGTAGGACCGGATGGGACGGACGGGACGGGACGGGGACGAACGGGACAGGACGGGACGGGACGGACGAGCCGCCCCAGCTGGCAGGCAGGCAAAAAAATACAGAATAAATAAATAATTAATAATAATAAAAAAGTCTCCGCAGCTGCTCGCAGGCAGCGCCGGGAGAGGGTGCTCTGCACCCCCGAGCCAAGGGCAGGGCCCCCGGCGGCAGCCCGCCCGCCCCCGGGGCTGGCCATGGGCATCCGGCGGGGTGCTCCGGCTCTCCAAGCCCTCCAATCCTAGGGGTGCTTCGTTCCAAGGTGGAAAGATCCCCCATCCTGGGGGTGGTCTGTCCATGGGGTCCCCTGAGGATGCTCTGTATGGGGTAAGGGAAAAGGGGAGCAGGACCCTGGACTGTGGTTGGGATTCAGCTGGAGCAGGGCAGCCTCATGGTGCTTCCTTGGTGAACCCCCACCAGCCACCTGGGAGAGGGGCAAAGGCCGGACCCATCCTGGCTTTTGCCATCACCCCATGAGGTTTCAGCTTGTCCTGGGGTGGTTGTGTAAAAGTGGTGGCTTTGGGGTGCTTTATTCTGGGAGCAGCTCTGCTATGGGGGTAGCTGTGCTGGCTGGAGGGGGCTTTGAGTGTGGTCCATACTGCCTGGGGGCTGCCTCCTGCCAACCCCCCTCTTGAGCATCCCTAACACCCCACGTACTGCACCTGCAGCCAGGGTGCCCTTTTCCAGGAGGAAAACTTGCACTTTGGAAATGGGTTCTGGAGAGGTAGGAAAACAGATGGTGTCGTCTAGAACTTAACAGGAGGAAAGGCAGATTCCTCCAAATGTTTTTGTTCTGATGATGTTCTTTACATACCATGAAAGAACAGACATTTCTAAATGAACACACATCCTGACCTGAAACAAAGATTGCTGCCACCCAGCACTGCTGAAACAGGAGCGTTTCACCCTGGTCACGAGGCTGTGCCTGTATGGAAACACTGCCAGTTTTTGTCAACAAGTTTCTATTCTGACATTTTCCACATATCCCTTGGGATTAGTCCAAGCAGCCTGCGGGCCCAGGGGCTGCCGGCATGGCTGCTGCTTCACCACTGCTCCTCCTGCCCACACAGCAAAGGGAGCGGAGATGTGTGGTTGCCCCATCACGTGCGATGTGGAGGTGTTCTTTCTGCCCTGGTAACCCTGGGACTGGAGTGGGTAAATTGTGAAATATCACTTGGGATGTCTCACCCTTAGGATAGGAAGGTGAGGAAGGTGAGGGCCAGGCCCCAAGCCTCCTGGGGACTGGTGGGACCAGTTAGCTTCATGCTCTTGGGTAGGTGCTGCTTAATCTGGGTGAAGTTTGGTGAGTCACAGCAGCGTCCTGGCATCGGCTCCCACCTCTCAGAAACCACCACAAGTGTCTCTGTTCTTATCTCTCCCAGCACTTCATACATGGGGCAGGTCTCCTTCCCTGCCTGAGAGTACTTATTTGGGCTGAGGCATAAACCACTTGAGGCTTGTGGGATAAAAGCTCAGCAAGGTGCTGGTCTCCACCTCTTCAGGGTTCATGAAAAATCCTGGTCCAGACTTAGGAGCTGAAGGCGTGCAGGGGCAGGCACAAAGCACATGCGTATTTCCAGGCTGAATTTGCATCGTTCGGCCGTGGTTGTGAACAGAAACAACTGTGTGGGCAGCTGAGGAGGAGCCTGTACAGCTGCCATCACATCCTGCTGGTGCGCCAAAGCGCAGCAGCTTGCACTTGTGCTCATGGTAATTTCTGGTTCTAACTGTGGGGCACCAATGGGGTGCACTGGAATGCACAAAGCAGGGCTCTGGGTAGGGTTTCTCTTGCTATTGGTGGAGAAAAAGCAGAGGCTTTTGTCACATCAGCCTGAGGCATGAAGCCAGCAAGGCAGAGACAGAGCTTGGGGATGTGCAGTGAGCACACCCTCATCCCTAAGTGCCCCATACTCCGTGCTGCTGCTGCAGGCTCTGTTTTGCTGTGCTCACCATGGCAGCTCCAACCCTCCGTTTATATAAATCATTAACTTTTGGAGAAGAGGAAGCACCAAATGACGTTACCTGCTTCCTTCAGCCCACAGGCATATCTATGTGGCTGCCTGCCTGAGGCCCTGCCTGTGCTGCCCCCAAACTGCCTTATTTTAGCTTGATTTTAGCAATTCCTCAGTTTCTCCCATCTTTCCTATGCGGGCTGCATGGGATGTGTCCGTGCTGCTGAGAGCTCCTATCTCAGCCCTGCTTAATCTTCTTCTGCCCCAATACACTGATAACTTGCACCAGAGGAGCACTTAAACAGCCAGAAACTTTTGTGCTCAGCTGCTTTGGAGCTAAGCAGGGGCCTTCCAGGGCACTGTAGGGGTGGGATTCGTGGCCGCAACAACTCATCCCCTTCTCCCCAACCAGAAGAGCCTGGAGAGCTGGGGAGCACCTGGGGCAAAGGAGGCTTGCAGGGGGCTGGAGGTGATGGGACCATGACAGCGAGGGGGTTTCTCCCCATTCAAAGACAGAGAAGCAGAGGCAGTGTGTGGCAGCCCCACCTGGGGCAGCTTTGTCTTGTTCTGAAGTTTGCCCTGATGTCTTTGTTGCTGTTATCACCATCTCTCCCAGGGAAAGACAGTGGCTGGAGACATCTCAAGGGCTTTGTCTGGAGAATTGAGCTTAGGAGCGTTTATCTCACGCTCAGCTGAATTACCGTAAATGGGATAACAGCTGGCCAAGCGTCAAGTTAATTTGTACCAATGGTCATTTAAAGTGTTTGCCAAAGCTTATGGATAAGAGAAGTATTTATGCAAGCTGTTAAAGTGTCTCCTTTCTCTCTCCAGTTCCAGCTGGTAAGGACTGGGTGGGATAGGGTGGGTAAAAGGCAGTGTGGGCGCCAGCACATGGCATATCCAACTGGGAGCCTGCTTGGTCTCTGTGCAGGGTGGTCCCATGAGCACAATGGGAGCATTCATTTTAAATTTTGTTTCTTTTATTATTTAACCCAAACTGGGGGAAAAAAAGGAGGAGAAGATTTTGCTGGAAGGCTTTCGGGTGATGCTCTGGCTGGTGGTGATGCAGGGCCAAGGCAGTGGAGAGAAGGTGGTCTGTGGTTGCATCCTTCACCCCACTCATTGTTTGCAATCTGTTTGCTTTTGTCAAACAGAACACAAAGTCATCAACCCGTCTGTGCTTGCTGCTTCTCTTCAATGCAAATTGAAGATGTGGAGCCAGATCTGCTGAGACCTCATGACTTGGGCTTTGCATGCAAGAGATAGCTCAGAGAATTGTTTGAACTGCAGAGGATCTTGCATGTGTTGGAAAAAAAAGACATCACAGACTCTTCTGGTGGGGATCTAGGTCATGCATGCTTCTGCTTTGAGGTAGAGCAGCCATTTCAAGTCATTCCTGCGCCTGCCTGTGTTTTTTCCAAGGGCTAAGGTGTGGGTTAACTGGTATTTACCGTCCTTTATTCTCTTTTTTTTCTCCTACAGCAAAATGGAGGGGGAAAGGATGGGAATGGGGGAGTGAAACCTTTATCCACACTGGTTGTGAGAAGAAGGAAAGCACGTGATGCTGGGGGCTGGAGGCAGGGGTCTCTTCTTGCCTTCTGGCTCCAAACATGATGCTCTGGCCATGCTCATGCTTCTCCCCTATCCCCATCCCTGTCCCCTGGTTGCTCTGGGGCCTCAAAGTGAAAACTAATCCCAAGGAATAACTTTCAGCCCTGCTGCTGGGTGGGAGGATCCAGGCTATTTATTCCTCACCCTTAAGCCTCCACAGTGATCAGCGGCACAGTTGTTGCTGCCGGTGCAGGGTGGGCAGCAGCATCCGTCACGGTCCCTGCCTGCTCCCTGCCCTGCCTGCACGCTCCCAGCCGGCCTTGCTGCTAAATAAGGATGAAAGGCTAAAAATAGCGCTGGCTTGGACAAGCCAGGCAACCCTTCCCAAGGCTGGGAATGATATGGGGAGGCCAGCCAGTGTCAGTGTGCAAAGGGGAGCAGAGCTGCCTATGGGGGAAGAGTCCCACAAATGGGTTCTAACTGTGCTTTGGTGGAGGTGGTGGGGTGTCTGAGACCTGAAACACTCATGTCCTGTATGCTCAGTGCCCATTCCAGCTTTCCACAGGGAAAAAACTGGATCTGATCACCAGAATATATGGGAAAAGCCACACTCCTGTGCTATCTGTGGTGGAGGGGTACCTGTGGGGCCATTCCAGCACGATGGGAGCGTTTGGGGCAGCTCGGGCTTGAAAATGAGCACTGAAGGGGAGGGTGGAAGAGCATTAAATCTGAGATTTTGGGTCGATGGGTGCTGTGGCAAACTGCCCAGCCAAGGGCCACCTGATGCCAGGGTGCTCCCACCCCTTGCAGCACACACCATCTGGTCTGGGGGCTCCGATATCTGTGCCGAGAGTTGGGGGGATATGAGGCGGTGGGAAGTGGTACCGACCCTTTGCATCCACCGAGGCTGGCGGTGGATAACCCTGGGTGCCTGGGAAAGTGCAGCTTCCCGTCCCAGCATCCCGGCGAATCCAGTCCTGCGCTTGGGAACAGAACCAGGGAAGGGAAGGGGAACAAAAAAAAAGGGAAAAGAGGAAGGGAAAATCTGAGCGTGCACAGGGGGAGGGCACGGAACGGGAGGTGGAGCAGTCCCACCGCTCCGCTCCCGCGGCTGCCCCCGCCGGCCTCTGCTCTCGCCTCTCTCCTCCATCCCGCTCCGGTTTGCTTCCCCGCCGGCAGGGCCAGCTCTGCGTTGTCGGGATGCGGATGTCGGCGCTACCGCTGCTGCTGCTGCTTTGCGCGGTGCAGCTTTGCGCGGCCGCGCTCGGCAGCTCGCACCCGCAGCTGCTGGTGGAGCGGAGCGGGTCCAGCAGGCTGGGCAAGGTGAGAAACCCCCGACCCAGACCCTGCTCTTGGGGGGGGGGGGGCAGATGCGAGGTGCGGGAGAGTTGGTCTGCTCCGTCCTGGTGCGTTTTAAAGGGGTCAACAGCTCTTTGACGAATGTCGTCCTTCTGCAAGGTCGATTTGGGGTGCGCGGCTGAGCTGGGGGTGGTGGGATCCCATGGACCCGACCGTGTGGGTGGGGGGGACCGTGGCTGCAGGTTTGGGGTGAGCCCCAGAGGGGATTTCAGGGCTGACAAACTGTTTGGAACCAGAACGGTTTCGGGCCCAGCGGCCTCTTGCTTTGGCTGAGCTTCCCAGTACCTCGGGTTTCATTCCTCCTCTCCGTGAGGATTTTCCGGCTCATCAGCTCGGGCTGCTGCCTCCTCGTTCCCACGCCGCGCTGGGCCGGGCTCGTCAACAGGCGCTGATTAAGATACAGCTGATTAAAAGGCATGACTCTCACACGGGGCGAAGGGGAACCTCTCTTACTTATTTTCCAGGAAAGCTGATGTTGCCCTAGGCAGAGGGAGCCGATCAGGAAGGCTGGAGGGGCTCTGTGTCACAGCAGTCTGCACTGGCTCCTGTGGAGTCTCTTTACCTGTAGATCTGTGGGTGAGGGTCTCCCAGCTCTTGCTAAATGTCAGGGTGCAGCCTGCCCCTTGTCCTGACTTGCCCTCAGCCCTGTCCTGCCCTGGGCTGGTGAGCAGGACGCAGGGTGAGCTCCTGCCTGCAGTGCCTGCTGGGGCTGCTGCCTGGTACCAGGTAATTCAGCCTCCACCGGTTTTGCGGTTGCTGAGCAGGCAGGGAAAGCCCCATGGCATGGGGACACAGGCTGCCCCGGCCAAACCTGCTCAGGATGCCTCCTCCATCCCTGCCAGGAAAACACCTGCCATTAGGCTGCAGCCTGCTCCAGGAGGGAGCTGGAGCTGTTCTCCTGCAGGAGATTCAGGGGTGGATGTTGCAGGGGGTGCTGGCATCCCCCTGCATTGGAGCTTGGGTTGTGGGAGCAAAGGGCTCCAGTGATGTTGCCAGTGATGACTGAAGAGACTGGTGGGACTCAGAGGAAACAGGGGAGATGTCCCAGCATGGCTCCCAGCCCAGCCAGGACGCACAAGTGGTGTCCCCCCTGTCTGGGTTACATCCCCTGCATATGGATTTTCTTTAACCCATGGGACAATGCTGCTTCCATGGCTCATTTAGACTGAAGCAGCGCAGGATCAGGCCCATTCAGGCAGGGACAGATCTGGCTCATCTGTCCCCCAAGAATGAGTGGAGATGGAAACGTTAAGCCATGTTTAAAACACAACATGGGAGCGTGACTCCTGCTCCTGCATAGAACTAGGTGGCTGGAGCTGGTGGATGAGGGCTTGCAACAGCCAGGCTGAGCTGGGAGGTTGTGCCAGCCCCAGCCACCCCAAGACACAGCATCCCCCTGGTTGGCCACCCTGCTCTTGTTCCCCCTTGCTCTGTTGCCTTTGCTCTCACGCACCTTGCTCGCTGCCATTGGCTTCTCACCTTGTTCACGTACAAAGTGTCTGGAGGCTGAGCTGGTGCACGTTTGGAGATTGCAGCCTGGCAGCCCCATTTAGGTGTGAAATACAGGTAATGGGGCTGGGCTGAGAGTTTCTGCGATGCCCTCAGGCTCAGAGAGGTGGGAGTGTGAGAAATGAAGAGGGAAATACTCATTTGGCATTAGAACGGTGGCTGAAGGTCATTTTCTGGCTGTGTCTGTGAGTAGATGTTTCAGGGAGTCAAGAGTCCAGCAGTGGGGACACCTTCTGCAAACCCAGGTCAGGCCTCACCTTGGCTCTAACTCCTCCTGCCCCTCGGTGCTGCAGGTTGGTGGCTTTGCCTGGGAGAACTGCGGGGACAGGAGGGACCCTGTGGTGCTGCAGAGCCTCTCTGTGGCACCTGACCCCATCAGCATCCCAGGGAGCCTGCGTGTCAGCGCGGCCGTCAACAGCGGCAAGACCATGGCCTCCCCTCTGAAGGTACGTGATGGAGATGCTGCCGCAGGATGAGCTTCCCAGAGCCACTGGCAGCTGGGAAATGCCCAGCAGTCGGTATGGGAATGAGCAGCCCTTGGGGGAATGAGGCATGGAATGGTGCAGGGCTGAGCTCTGTAAGCCAGAATGGGGCAATGGGCAGAAGGAGACCCGCAGTGGGTGCAGACAGCCCAGTGGGAAGCTCCTAACCTTGTCCCAGTGGGAGAAACCACTTGAGCTGTGTCATGTCCTGGGAGTAATGACTCAGGGAGGGAAATGATCCCCTGGGTGCTCCCAGTGGTCACTGTAGTGGTGAGGGTGGCCAGGCTCAGCTGCTCCCTCCATGGACATGCCATGACCCCACTGTGGGAGCCCTGAGTGCCCTGCACTGCTTTCAGGGGACCTTTTGGAATGAGATGGGACATGTCCCTCTGCCCAAGGTGCATGAGCTGTCTTGAGCAATGCCACGGTGCATGTTTGGGGTTGGGGCCATGGGGAGTGTGCTGTGGTTTTGGGGTAGGGCATGGAGGAGGTGGGAAGGAGTGGGGCTGTGAGGTGCTGAGAGGTGTTTGCTCAAGAGGGCAAGCTGAGGTTGGAGGAAGAGAAACCAGGAGAGGAGACAGGAGGGCTTGTGGTGGCCCCATGGACACCCCAAAGAGTTGCACGAGCAAGAGCCGAAGGAGATGGCTGGGGAGGGGACAGGCTGGAGCAGCCATGGGTGCCCAGTGCTGAACACCTTCCTTCCAGGCAGTGCTGGTGGTGGAGAAGGCGCTGGGAGACCTCTGGATCCAACTACCCTGCATTGACCAGCTGGGCAGCTGCACCTACAACGATGTCTGCACCATCCTGGACGAGCTCATCCCACCCGGCACAACGTGCCCAGAGCCCCTGCTCACCTATGGCATCCCCTGCCACTGCCCCTTCAAAGCGGTATGTCAGGAACCCCCACTGATGTGATGCTGGGTACCACTGTGCCCTTTGGTGTGGGGCTGAGGGGCTCAGCTGATGTCTTCCTTACATGTCCCCTCTCTCCACAGGGCTCTTACTCGCTGCCAGCCAGTGACTTCGTCCTGCCCGACATGGAGCTGCCTTCCTGGATGACCAACGGCAACTACCGTGTCCGGGCGGTCGTCAGCAATGGTGGGGAGGAGCTCGGCTGCGTCAAGCTGGCCTTCTCACTGCAGTCCCAGTGAGGGGCAGGGGACCTCCTTCTGCTCCCCACCATCTTGTCCCCTGTCCCATCCATCCCATTGCACCCCAGGCCATCCCTGTGAAGTGCATCCCTCCTGCTGCCAGGAGGAGGCAGCTCCGTACCCCTGCTCGGTGCTCCTCTGGCTGTCCTGCTGTCCCCAACCCCATCACCAGGGTGTCCCCTGCCCCGCACAGGGTGGCCTTGGAGCCTAACTTCAGCCTTTCAGCATGACCTGGGGGTACTTGTCTTAGACCTGTTTTCTCTTTTCCTTAATCCCATTAGGGTAATTTTAGACAGAAACATTCCAGGGAAAAGCAATATTTCTTGGAGCAGCCCATGGGGAGGATGGAGTGTTTGCGAGTGCTGGGGCAGGCTGGAGGGATGCAGGATTAGATGGGGATGGTGTCCCTGCTTGCCCCCACCACCTCTGGCCAGGGCTGGTTTGGTCCCTGCACAACAGGGCTGTTCTGCTGAAGTGTCCCGAGAATGGGGACCGAGGACAAGTCCCGCTCATCTCATTTTGCCACTGGGACTGAGCCGAAGCATAACACTGCCCTGGGACCATCCTTCCAGTGCACCACAACATGGAGCAGAATCCCGGACATGGGATGGACTGAGATGACCATGAAGACCAGCAGCCTGGCTCCTGTCTGGGGGCCCTGCAGCCCATCTCCTGGCTGTGGCTAGGTGCTGAGGTATGGGCAGGCAGCATCCTTCCTGCCTGCAGCTCCTGCCTGCCCAAGCCAGGTCCCATGGGGCACAGGTGCAGGTGACCCACCAGCCACCTGCATCCCTCGCTGTCCCTGTCTGCTCACATTATTTAGCCTCTCCATAGGGCTGGTCTTCCTCCAAGCACTTTATATGCCTTAACTACTGCCGGGCTGCCCCGCTGGGAGGTCCTCTGCCACGCAGATTTTCTCCCATCTCCTTTCCGTGCCCTCAACTCGCTTTGCTTCATCCTGCAGCTGGGTCCAATGGGGTTGTTTTGCCTGGAGAAGCACTAACCTTGTTGCTCCGCTCCCCACTGTCAAGCAGTGCCTGTGCCAGGGCCGCATCCTCCTTTTGGGCAGGTTCTTAATAAATCTTTTTATCAGGAAGTGGTGCTGGCGCCATTTGGTGCTGGGGGTGACCTGGGGGTGACATTTATTTCCCTTGAAATAGAGGGGATGTGGTTTTGAGCATGTGGGGGAAGCAAAAGCAGTGTTGGGGCTGATGGCAGCAGTAGAGGATGCTGCGGCCAGAAGAGCTGAGTGTGAGCAGCCCTGAGGCTGGCTCCTGTGTGAGGGACACATGAGATCTGCAGGCACAGCTTTTGGACACAAGGACTCAGTTCCTGTTCCCCTGGGTGTCTCTGGGGTGTTGCTTGCCTCAATGACCCCCTCCCCATGACACGTGCCAGCCTGCTTTGCTCTGTGGGGTTTAGAATCACAATGATAGAACAGCTCCTGGGTTGAACCTCAAAAGACCATCCAGTCCAGCCTTTTTGGGGGCAAAGAGAGCCTTAAAGGTGAGGTTATTTAGCACCCTGTGCAGCTGCATACGGAAAGCCTGCAGTGAGCGCGCTGCATGCCATCGACTCACAGGTCCACAGGGCAGTTCGGGTTGGAAGCGGGGAGGATTCAGCGCTCCTCCCTTCGTAGCTGCGCACCTGCAATCCCCGCAGGGCCCACCAAGGGGCGCTGCCGCGCACCCAACGCCTCCTCAGCGCCGCTCGCCCCGCCCCTCGCCTGCACCGCTGTTCGCGCGCAGGGGCGGGCGCTTCGGTCAGCTGATCCGGCTGTCACGTGACGAAGGAGCGGCCCGGCGGGGGGCCCCGCGGTGCGGGGCGGAGGCGAGGTGCGGGATCGGGACCGGGACGGGGACGGGGATCGGGATCGGGATCGGGATCGGGATGGGGATCGGGATCGGGATGGGGATGGGGACCGGCGGCTGCCGGCCCGCGGGGAGGCGCTGTCAGCACGCGGGTGCTCAGGGATGCGCGGACGGGAGCCGGCAGCCCGCGGCGTGCACGGGGATGCGGGGGAGCAGCAGCGTCCCGCACGTGTGCGCGGGGTCCCGCGGTGGCGGCAGCCCCGGGGTGGGCTCCGGGGTGCGGAGCTGGGGAGGTTGGGGGCGCTGATAGGACTCGGGGGGGGGGGTCGCTGGCACTGCTTATACAGCGCAGGGGGTGGAGGGGGGTGCTTGGAGCCTGCGGGGCGCTGGCACCTTGCGTGGCTGTGCAGGGGTCCCTGGGGTGCTGGCATCAGGTGTGGGCGCTCAGGTGCGTACAAGTGCGCTGCAGCCCGCATGGGTGCAGAGGGGAGCTTGGGGGTGCTGGTGGTCCATGTGTGTGGCTGTGTGTGTGTGTGTGCGCCCAGAGCCGGTGTGGGTGTAGGGGGTGCTGGCAGCTTGCAGGGGTGCCTCAGGGTGCCCAGAGCTGGAGTGAGTGTACGGGTCTGCCTAGATCCTGCATGGGTGTGAGGTGCAGAGAGCCCTGTGCTCTGCAGGGTGCAGGCATGCTGCTTTATGGGGGTGCAGGGCTGGAGCCAAGCAGGCTCCCTTGTGTCACACCGAGATGGGCTGCAAGCAGTGCTTTGGAAATAAAGGGTTCAGCACGTGTGATGGGAACAGCAGGGAGCTCTGCCCTGCAGGTCATGTCTGGAGGGTTTTGTGTCTCAGCTCCTGCTCAGCTGGGGAGGGCTGTTGGGGTCAGCAGCAAGTTGCATCTTTTGACTAGTGGCATGGGGTTGTCACTCTAAGGGACAAGTTGCTGTCACCTCCCTGCCCCAGCCTTCCTGGTGCTTCACTCACCATAATGAAACCGCTCACGTGCATAGGGAGTAAAAATGCGCATGGAAGTGGCCAAGGAGTTGGGTTTAAAGTGGAAACCGAATGTGGCTGCTCCCGTCTTTGCTCTTTGTAATGATGAGGAAATGTTGGGGGGTTTTGCTTCAGTTTGAAACGTTTGTTGTGTGGATGAGACAAGTTTTGCAGCTTGACTGCGGGGGAGCTGAGTGCTCGCGCCCTGCTGCTATGCAACCTTTAATCCAGACACAAGGCAAGTCATGATGAATGCGTTTCCCTGACTCTTCAAAGCAGAAAGCTTGTGGGAAAAGAAAAACAAACCACAAGGAGCAATCAGGCAGATTGATGTGACCGTGTTTCATCTGAGAGCATCACTGTGGGGTACTTCAGATAATGCGCAGACCATCTCCAGAGAGCTGTATCCATGCCTGACCCAACCCTGGCACCCCTCTGCCTGCTGCCCTTGCCCACTACCAGCCCTTGGTGCTTGGCAAAGCCTCCCATGTCTCTCCCCTGCTCCTCTGGCTCGTCACCGATGACAAATAGCATTTAACGCTTTCCTTGTATAAACTAACACCGCCGCTCTTCCCAGTCCTTGTCTCACCCTGCCCATGGCAGAGCCGGGTCAGGACATGATTGCACGTCCTGGCTGCGAGGGAGGTGGCAGGCAGGATTGCTGCATGTGCTGCCCTCAGCCGCGAGCAGGCTCAGCACTCTGGGGAGGCTGGTGCTGTGCAGGATGGAGCAACCCTGCTGCCTGCTCCATGTTGCCTGGTGCTGCAGGAAATAAAGCAGCGTCCTGTGGGTGCTCGCGTGACCTGGCGGGGGCTGGAGGAGCCTCTGGCAGGAAACAAGCCTGTCTGTGGTAATATTTCCCTGCTGCTTCTGCTTGGCCTCAGCCTGGCTCCCCATCAGCACAGGGGGACTGGGAGTGCTGGGGCAGGGGTGATGCCTGGGGCTTGGCACCCCAAAGGAGCCCTGGGGCAGGGATTGAGTCACCAGGCTGTGTGGCAGGAGCCTGATAATTTCCCTGCCTCTGGTGGTCCTTCCTGGTTGGCACTGAGGGTGCTGAGTGCTGCTGGGGGCTGGAGGAAGCAGAGGCTCTTTTTGGGAGGCTGTGCAGAAGCAGCAGGAGCTCTTCAGGGCGCTGAAGAATTAAACCAGCTGAAGGCAGGAGGCTTCCTTGGTGTGTCCTTGGTGGAGCTGGTGTGGGTGCTCCTGCCTCGCAGGACTCTGCTGGGGTTTTCCCTGGAGCAAGAGCTTAAACCCTGACAGTTATGCAGGTGCCTCATCCTGGGAAGCCCATGAGGCACCTCTGTGGTTGTGAAACCTTGGAGGTGGGTGGTTTGCACATGGGCCGCGCTCCTTCCTGATGGAGCACAATCTATATTTTTTATTCTTTTTAATAAAAAGTCTTTAATTGAAAGATAAAGCGAAGTTGGAAAACTTTCCCTTCCCTGGCTTTTTCCTGTCCATTCTCTTGGCAGCCCCAGGTCCCAGGGCTGGGGACACCCTGCCGGCATATCCCCCCACTGCCTGGGGCTGTGTTGTCACACTCACCACGCTTAGAGGAGGGGGACACCAGGACACTTCCCTGGCATGAAGCGGGTTGCGTCCGGGCCCTTCCTGCAGGATCCCAAGCCTGTCTTTCCTGGGTGTGCCCAAAACGGGGGCACAGGCCTTCAGGAAGAACTGGTGGGAATGTGCCGTACATCCTTGACCTTAGGACGTGCCAACTCCATGATTGCCTGGGCGGGAGTGCGCTGCTCTATAAAAGCCCTGGAGGAGACCTTGCTCCGGCAGCACGAGCTGGTCTCTGCACCATGGCTGACCCCAAGGAGCCTGCCGAGGGGGGTGTTGAGCTGGGCACCCCTAATGCTGCTCCATCCACAGGGACCATGTCCACCCGGCGCCTCCGCAGCGAGGACTACAACGACTACAGCTCCACGGATGTCACACCGGAGGGGAGCCCCCCCGGCGGCATCAATGGGTTTGCTCATCCTGAGTCCTACCAGCGCTTCGGGGCGACCAATGGGACCACGTGAGTGATGCTTCCCTCCTGCCCAGCACATGGAGAGGGTGGAGGAGGTGATGGTGGCTCCTTGTGGGCTTTGCTGGAGGGTGATGGCTTTATGGGGCATCCTCCTGGGGATAGTGAGGGCAGAGTTGTGGTCCTGACTATGTGGAGTGCTGGCACCAAGGGAGCAGCCGCCCCAGTGTCACTCTCTGCTCTCCAGTACAGCTGGGCTTGACAGCAGTGGGCAGAGTTCAATGCTTTTCCCAATATTACCCCAGTCCATGTTGGTTCAATGGGGAGCTGTGGTGAGCAAAGACCATGTCCGGCTTCAGAGGACTTGTGGGCATGTTGCAGCCATGCCCTGGGGGCTTCCTTCTGCCTTATTCACCTAGGTGGGCAGAGGATGCTGCCTCTGACCCCTTCAACTCAGAGACTTGTGCTAAGCTCATGCTGGGTTTTGCCTTGGAGTTGGTTTTGCAAATGCCCACCCAAAATCTGTTTTGAGTCTTTGTCTCCAGTCCTTCCTCAGTCCCACTGGGCCCAGGGGACAGGATCTGGATCTCTGTGTGTGTTTCCTGCAGCAGCTCAGAGCTGCTGGACTCTGAGCAGGATGAACTGGGGGCTGAGGCTGTGCAAGGTCTGGGTGTGGGCATTTGCCAGTGATCATCTCTGCATCTTCTCTCCCTCAGGTGGTACGAGACCCTGATCCATCTCCTGAAGGGGAATATTGGCACGGGGCTGCTGGGGCTGCCTCTGGCAGTGAAGAATGCCGGCATCCTGGTGAGGCAGCACTCAGCTCTGCTGTGTGGGTGCTCATGGGGCAGTGATCTCAGGGCGTTGGGCAGCTTGCATGGCTGGTGTTAGGACTTGGCTCCCCACTGAGTTGCCTCTTGGTGCTCGGTTTCTTGTGAGCTTTTGCACCCTGGACTCTGTAGTTTGCCTTGTTTGCTGCAGATACTGCTCGGGTGGCATCTCCTCACCCTGGTCAGGGCAGGTTCAGCATAGCCTCAGCCTTGGTTTGCCTCAGTCAGTGTGTGCTGAGCATGCACCTCCTGAGGGTTCTACAAACACTGCGTGCACGTGAGGAGCCCCATTGCTCGGTGGTTAAGGCTGGTGATGGGAGATGGCACCGTGCTTCCCTCTGTGGGGTTTCATGTATGCTGGCCCAGCCTCAGAGCTGTGTTGAGATCAGTGGATCTGATGTGGCTTTGCTGCTTGCAGGCTGAGGTTGTATTTGGAGGTCAAACAGCAGCCCCTGGCCGCTGTCACATCTCCCTCCGGCTTCCATCCCAGTGCTCAGTTCCTCTCTGTGTTATGCCCCAGCAACTGCCCCCCATGTGGGAGGCGGGGGGCACCTCATTGCTCTGCTCCGGGTTTCCTTGGCCAGCAGTGCAGCATTCCCATCGCTCAGATTGAAAAAACAAGTAGTTAAAAGGGAAAACTTCCTCTGGACCGTGCCCTCTGTCACCCGTGTAATGGGATGTGCAAGATAGTTTGAAAAACAACCCTGGAAGCGCTTTGCTACACCCAGACTGCCCCAACTTGCTTCTTTTGCATCATTCCTGCCAAGCTCATGGCTCTCTGTTGGGTCCCGGGGGGGTGGTTCCTGGGAGCAGCACCTGAGCAATGGTGCAGCCTCCAGCGATGTTTTGGCTCACTGAGCCTGTGGAGTTTTGTCTGGAAGTCAAACGTGTGCAGCTCTGCCTTTGGCCATCAGAGTGCAGCCTTGCCCCTCTTTTCCCTGCAGCTGGGTCCCCTGAGCCTGCTGGTGATGGGAGTCGTGGCTGTGCACTGCATGGGCATCCTGGTGAAGTGTGCCCATCACTTCTGCTACAGGTAAGGAGCAGCTCCCCTGCTCGGAGCCACTGCTCCCACAGTTCTTTCCTTCCCAAGAAGTCCTGTGGGGCCTCCCAGCAGCAAGTTCCCTGTGTTGAAACCTCAGCTGGGAGCTTCTGCTGGGCTTTTCACAGGAGCTGTTTACCCATTCATGCCATCATTTGCCCTGGGAACCAGCAGACAGGGCTGATGTGAGATCTCTCCTTCTTTGGACAGGTTCCAGAAGCAGTTTGTGGACTATGGAAATGCCATGATGTATGGGCTGGAATCGACTCCCAGCGCGTGGCTGCGGACACATGCCATCTGGGGAAGGTACCTGTTGCCCTGCTCCAGGCATGGGACTTGTCTTTAAGTGCAGCTGGGACAGAAGAGCCGCTGGTCCCTGAGCTGTGTGAGCAGTTGAGCACAAGAGCCACATAATGTTTTATGTATCACCTTCCCTGGATGCTCGGTGTCCCCCAGGGGGTAACATTGAGGTCTTTGACCCAGTCCTGTCCCCTGCCAGGTGTGGCTTATACTGAAGGAGGGAGAGATGTAAGTTTCTGCTGCATAGCAAAGGAGTAAATAACATATATTGCATTGCTGGCACTGAGGGTGGCTAGTAGCTGCTGCTGGGGGTGCCACCAGCCCTGTGGTTTCCCACATCACATCATACAGGTCATAGCACATCAGATGCTGGAAACATTCAGCTCTTCCTGTGTTTGAGGGGCATTGTTGCCAGCTGTGACAATTCATCAGCAGACTGGAGATGCTAAACCTAAGGAGGAGACTTTTCTCCTGAGGCTGGTCCTGACTCTTTGGAAGGGATGGGTGGGGGAGACCAGAGAGCCTGAGGTCTGTGAGGTTAGATGGCGATCAGTCCAGATCATCGAAGAGAGGTGAGCTGATGCCCTTACCTGCACACCTGAACCTCTGGAGCGAGCAGTTTCACTGCAGTGTTCACATCAGCCCCAAGCAGCCCAAGTGTGCTCTCATTTCTGCATGGCCTGCTTAACAAATGGTCTTCTTTTCTCTTCTAGGCGCGTGGTGGGACTTCTCCTGATCGTCACTCAGCTGGGCTTCTGCTGCGTGTACTTTGTCTTTCTGGCTGACAATCTGAAGCAGGTTAGGTTTACTCCTTCTTTGGGGAGCAAGGGGAAGGTGAGAGGGTGTGTGGAGGTGTTTGGGTTGTTCTTAGCTCCTGTGTCACGGCTGCTGTTCTCCACCAAAGGTCTGGTTTCCATAGCTGATGCTGCTCAGGAAGGTATTGCCTGTGTGTTTTGGAGGATCAGAGGTTTTCCTGTTCAAACAGGGCAATTTTATTATGGGAAGCCCTGTGTCTTTGTTCCGTGTGCAGAGGCACTGGAAACATCCGTGTCCTGAGGGGAAGCAGGGGCTGTTCCTAATGAGGGAAGACAGGAGGGAGGTGACGCAGGGGACTCTACCTGTGATGTCCTGCCCACCTCAGTTAATTGCTGTGTTGATACTCTGTGTAGGTGGGTGACGTATGGATACCAGGACCTGCTGTCAACCCCTCTTATCCCTTTCCTGCACCTGTTTGCATTCCAGTTTCTTTCCTCATCCCATGGCTCTGGAACTTAATTACATCTGTAGGGAAAGAGTTTCCTTCCGCCAGGGGGAAATAAACAGAAACCCTGAACCGCTTGGCTCCTGTGCTGTAAGGAACTGGGAATGAGGAATCCCTGTTTCCAGCCTCTGACATCTCAGTGCCTCGCAAGTGCTGCTCAGCATTGTTCCCCTTTGTGCTCCTGCTCTGCTGCAGCAGGGGTCTGGTTGTTGCCACACTGCTGCTCCCACAGCTGGGAAACCCCTTGGCTTCGGTTTTGGAATGCTTTGGGTGGAGTGCGTTGCTTGTTTCTTTTTGTGGTGTGGCCTGGTGTGTGAGATGGGAGCCATGGTGCGGGTGGCACCTCAGGTGAGATCATTGCTGCTGTGCTGGGTAGAGCTTTGGTTTGGAAATGGCTTTGGAGCAAGCTGTGGAGGGGCAGGGCAGGCTGGGGCTCTGTGCTGCCCTCTCCCATGGAGAATGCTGATATGTGTAGAAGCTCTTTAGCCTCTCCTCTGGGGTAGGTCATGGTCCAGAGCAGCTTAAATTAGTTTGCAGGTAGCCCTTTGCTGCAGTGGCCAGCCAGCACCTTGTACCCAAACCAGCTTGGTTGTGGTTGTCTTGGTGATCCACAGTGTGCCCGTGGTCTTGGGAGGGATGGCTCGGCTACCTGGTTCCTGGAGCAGAACTCTCTCTAGAGGTGAGCGCATAGCATGGAGTGCCTATGGCATGACAGACCCCAAGGAAAGGATGATTTCCTATGAAGAAAGCAAAGCAGGGGGCCAGCAGTAGCTTCCAGATATCTTTGAGTGTGAACAGGGAACTGAGTGACTGAAGGGGTTTGTGCAATGTGATGAAGCAAGAGGAAAAGGACCTTTGGGGAAATAGCACTTAATGTCTCCTTCTCCTCAACTGGCCTTGTGGGCAGCACAAACCAACCTCTGCCCCCGGTGCACTCGGCTGCCAGGTTCACGTGCTCACTGAGCCTGGGCTCAGGCAGATTTTGCTGTCTCAGCTCAGGTACCGTGGCTAATCTCACCTCTGATCCTAGTGAGGTAGCAGGGATTTGCTTCAGAACTACTTCAACCTGTGTTGCTCTGGTTTTAATCAACTAGCTGTGCTTGAAAGGGAGCTGATGGGGTAGCATTCCGACCCACTGGGATGGGCTGCTAAGATCCTTTCACACATGCACGATGAGTTCTGTCAAGCCTTCCTGTGCTTCCCCAGGTCGTATCTGCAGCAAATGGGACCACCAATGACTGCAGCTTGAACAAGACAGTGGCCATGACCCCCACCATGGACTCCCGGTTGTACATGCTGTC
This sequence comes from Myiopsitta monachus, assembly GCA_017639245.1. Lineage (NCBI taxonomy): Eukaryota > Metazoa > Chordata > Aves > Psittaciformes > Psittacidae > Myiopsitta > Myiopsitta monachus. The sequence goes on from CM029917.1 coordinate 27,969,932, forward strand.
CCTCCTGCCTTTCGTGGTGCTGCTCACGTTCATCCAGAATCTCAAGGTCCTGTCCATCTTCTCCATGCTGGCCAATGTGGCCATGCTTGGGAGCCTTGTCGTGATCTACCAGTACATTGTCAGGGTAAGTGTGTACGGCTCCCTCCATCATTTCTGTGCTGTCCTGGGGTTTGGCAGGTGAAGGGAACTCAACAACAGGGTGTATGCACACTGTGGAATGATGCTCGTTCCCATGGGCAAAGTGGTTACCCTCTGCTCCACAGGGTTTTCCCTGTGGCATGGGGCTGTGTTGGGGAGCTATGGGAGCAAGCCAGGTCTTCCCCATCCTCCCCATGTCTGAACTCTGCATGGGCTCTTTTCCAGGACATTCCTGATCCCAGTGGCCTGCCTCTAGCAGCAGCCTGGAAAACTTACCCTCTGTTTTTTGGCACTGCGATCTTTGCTTTCGAAGGCATCGGGGTGGTAAGTCTTGGCGCGTGGCAATGGGGCTGCCTGCACAGGAGGCTCAGCCCATGCTCGGGCTTGCCGCAGCCCCTGTGTTGCAGCTGTATTTGCAGATGAACTTCTCTGACAGTAGCCCAAAATGTGGATGAGGCTGTCAGCTTTAGCCTCCAGGCTATCTCCTGGGTCAGACCCTGTTGCTGGAGGAGTACATGCTCCAAACCTCAGGATGTTGGTTGCTGCTTTGAAGGTGGCTGTATCTGGCAATAGATAGGGCTCTGCTGAGAATCGCACTGGCAGCTGCCTTGGGCTTTGCTGGTTGACCTGCAGACAACGGATCATCCTGAGCCTTGTTACCAGGCTGGATCCTAAAGCTCCCTTAGCGGGAGGCCAAAAAGCATGACACAAAGAAGTGTGATCGGTTCCTTCCCACCCTGCTGTGGAGGCTTCAGGATCATCCTTCAGGAGCCGTGTGGCCCCAGCCTGCTGTGGGGCTGGATTTGCATAATGCATACAAGATGCTGTAAATAGACTGCTGTGTCTGTGGAAAAAAGCTGGCTGGGTGGGTGGAGAGCTTAATGGCTCCCTGAGCTGTTGTGGGTTGTTTCCGGGAGCTCCCTTCAAAGGGGGAAAAAGTGTTTTCATCTCTCAATATAAGCTGACTGTAAATACAGGGCTGGAGAGGGCCCAGTCCATTACAGGGGGAGTGTTTACTGAATGCCGTGCCAGGGGCAGGGGGCCCTTGCTGGCAGTGAGGCACAAATGCTCTTTTCCTCGTGTGACTTGGAGGAGAAGCAAATAAAAGCTTTTCTGGTCCTGCCTCCTCACCAGCTCTCCTGCTGTGTCTGTCCTTGAATTCCTGCCACCCCATAAAAATGTTTGCTGAAGTCTTATATTTGAAAGCAAGTGTTAGTAGTAGAGAGGTGAGGGACTTGCTTCTGTCCTTCCTTTTTTATTGGCCTGTTTGGTTGAAATCTGTCCAAACTTGATAGAAAAGGAGAAAGTGTCTCGGTCTTTCCAGGTCTACGGGTAAAGTAAGACAATGTAATGTGATGGGCCTGTCCCTGTGGGCATGGCTGGGCTGTTTTGGAGTGCGGAGTGGAAAGCAGCCAAGGTATAGGGTGAAGGTGTTGCCCCAAGATGCCAGGTACTAATGGACACAGCTCCTGCCAAAGGGAGAGAGGAGGTCCCTTCCTTAAGGCAAGGGCATGAGTGTCCCTGCTGAAAACTTGCCATGCCAAGTGTGAAGCTCTCAAATGGGAGCACGGAAATCAGATCTCCAGTACATGGGCTTTTTCAGCTGGGTTCCATGTCTGACCATCCCATTTGCTGGCACAGGGAGATGTGCTTGACCATGGGACTGCCCCTCCTTTCTGGGGCTGAGGGCTGTAGAGGAACAGGGGCACCATGCTGCTCTGTTGTCATCCTCCTCCTCCTTCTCCTCTCCCAGGTTCTGCCTCTGGAAAACAGGATGAAGAACCCACGGCAGTTCCCAGTCATCCTCTACGTGGGGATGACCATTGTCACCATCTTGTACATCAGCCTGAGTGTCCTGGGGTACCTGCGCTTTGGGGCGGACATTCAGGCCAGCATAACACTCAACCTGCCCAACTGCTGGTGAGTCCCCATGAGGAGTGCAGGGGCCAGGGGTAAGGAGAAAGGGAGGTGAGGGAGCAGCAGGGGACATCACTCCTTAGGAGAAGTGATCTGAATGAGCTTTGGAAAGGATCAACTGTGCTGTATTCAGACTGTCCAAAGGAGCTTGACAGGGGTTGTCTGATGTATAGGGTGAAGAGAGGCTCATTGCTATGGCATCCGAGCTTGGTGTTGGCTCTGCAGCTCAGACTGCTTCCCTGGGGTCCCTGGTGGTCGCTGTTTGGGTACATGCAGTTCCTGCCTTTTAGTTTGAGCCTTGTGGCATCTTTTTGGGGGCTGAGCAGTGCTCTGGCTGGGAGATGTTGAGCACAACCCCTGTGCAGCTGTATCAAAAGGTGATTGATCTATGCAAAACCCACTTCTCTCCCCCAAATGGAGAACTTGGAAAACTACCCTAAAGCTGGAAGCTCCCAGAGGGGGCGAGATGTGACATCTCCATGTGTGGGCTGGGATCTGTGTTTGCAGCCCTGAGGCTCAAGCTCCCACTCCTGGGCTCCACGTTGTGACTGGATGCAGCTCATCTGGAGCCAATACTTTGCCTGTGAGCGCTGATGCCATGAGGATACCCCTTCCTTCCCATGGGTGCCAAGCTTTGCAACTCCCCAAACCTGTCTGTGGTGCTCTGGGATCTGGCAAGGCCTCTTGAGATGCTGGAAATACACACGGCCTGACCCTATACCTGCTATAACCTGGAGGGGTTCTCTCATCTCTTGCCAGGCCAGTGGCTCTTGCAGCAACTGGCTGGGCTTTGTGCTGGTTTGTCCCTGGGGCTGAGTGGTTGTTCAGTGTCACAGCTCCGTATTCATCCCAGAGGAGAAATGCAAGCAGGTTTTCTTGCCTTTGGGACAAGAAGTGTAGAGCATGCAAGTATTGAGAATAAATGCCTTTTCTAGCTTGCTCTACCTGGGATTATATGAGGAAATCCTGAAAAACCCATCTCTGTTGCTTCTGATAACACACACTGCTTTGGGGTGTCTGTGGGACAGGATGTGGTGCTGACAGGCAAGGAGGAGCTGGAGAGAAGCTCTGCAGAGGTTCCACTGCTGCCGTGCAGCACCTCCTGCGCATGGTGCGAAGCTGGGGCTGCAGGGTTGGCTTTGATGCCATGAGGTTTCTTGGAAAGCCATCCTGCAGCACCAGGGTTTCTCTGCGTTTGCCTGAGAGCATCTGAAGTTCAACAGTTTCTCTTTGATGTCTCTGCTGGCTTGAAACCCTGCAAGAAACCAGAGTGAGACTTGGAGCTGGGGGTGCCTGTCCCCCCCTCCAACTCATCCTCTCTGCTCTTAGCATCTGCCCACCACCTTGCGCCGTGACTTGCTGCCTCTTCCCCATTGCTGAAATAGATTTGGGCAGGGCTGTTATTGTACTGCTGGGCTTCCATGTGCTGACCCTGTAGAACGGTGCAGCTGGAGCTCTGGAGAAAGCAAGCATTTGAAAAACTATAGCCTGTTTTTGCTTTCATTATTGCTAGGAGGGTTTCTTTCAATTTGAGCGCGCAGACTTTCATTCACACTGGGTCTGTGTAGAGACTGAACTGCTGGGTGCTGGTGTGGTGGAAGGTCCTGCTCTTGCCAAGAGCCTTGCATTGTCCCCTGTAGCTCTGCCAGGTCCCTCCTCTCAGTGAGGAGGGATGGGGCTGGTGGGAAAACTTGCCTGTGTTGTAGGGAGATCTGGGTTCCACCATTCCAAGCACAGTAGGTGTGAATCCCGTCCTCTCAGCAAGCTGAAGGGAAGTGTGAAGGGAATGAAGTGCTGCTGCTTCTCCTGAAGGTGGAAAGCAGGTCTGACCCAGGGCTTGGGCTCTGCAGGGCACTAAGGCGTGCCACAGACTAATGACATCTGCTGACTTGTAGTACTGCATGGGGGCGTCTCAGCTTTGTTTGCTGTAAAGGATGATGCTCCCTTAGAAAGAGGGTAATGGGATTTCTGTGACCTGCCAGGCTGCAGAAAGCTCCTGTTTCAAATGCATGTTTCTAGGAGCATCCATGCTTTCTGTCAAAGGACTTTTCTGGAGAAGAAAGCAAAACCCACCTGTAAGTGATGGGTGAAGACTTGCTCTTGAAATGAGTGTTTTGCCCACCCTGCTTTGCCTGTGGGTTTCTTTCCCAGTAGTAATGGTGTTGGGCTGCAGCAGCTGGTCATAAGGGCTGTTGGTGAGAAGTCCTGGGGTTTGCCTGCAGTGTTGGAAACAAAATGAGGACCATGGCACAGATGCTGCATCCTTCCATGGCTGTAGGCGTTGCCCGGAGGTCTCTAGAGCAGATCTGATGAGTGTGTCAGGAATCGTTGTGTTACAGGGTGACTAAGGGCTTTTCCAGCCTCATTTCTCCATAACCGCAGCTTCCTCAAATAAGGAGCATGTCGGCTCCCAGTACCCAGCTCTAACCACAGCTTCCACAACACTGCACTGCTGTGCAGAAATCCCTCCTCGCATCCTCAGAAGCGTTGCTTCACCACATCTTCTGAAGAGTGAAGAAATGCTCTAGTGAGAGGGAAGATGTTTGGTTGCATATAACCGGTTGAAGGTAGGTAACGACAGAGCTTGTGGTCCAAGGAGTATATGCCATTTCTAGCAGCTTGTTGGAATGGCTTGGTGTGGCCATCTGGGTTAAGCAAGTAGTTGCTGTGGTTGGTAGAGCAGTGCCTCTCCACTGCCCTGCATGGAGCTCAAGCACTAGCTTGAGCTCTTTCTCCCCTTGGTATTTAAAATGCCCTTTGAGCTTGTCATGGTTCCTGATGGGTTCGTTTGATAGCCAGCCTTCCTCTGTAACTTTTTTAATAACATCTCTTAATTGTAGATTGCCCTGGAACACTTTATGGTTTTACAACATCACTTTACTGAAAATGGAGCTTGAAGATATGCAGGTGTGGGGTAGACGTGGCTCAAGGCTACTGTGCATGCAAGTTACATGTGGCTGTCCAGGTCCACTCTGGACTCTCAAGGTAGCTTTGTCTTTAGTTTGCTTATGGAACCACAGGGCAAATTTATCTTAGGGAGGGCACTGCCCACCAGAGATACTGAGTCCGCCCTCCTGCAGGGCCAAGTTAAATATTGAATATCAGTAAGGAGTGAGCTTCCCCACTTCCCCAGGCCCTTGTTCTGGTGCTTAACTACCCTTTTGGGATGCAGCTCTGTCCTGTTGTTGCTGGTTCTTCTGCTGTGCAGCTTTGAAAAGAGCCTGTCTCTGTCTTCTCTGTGCCTTCCTTACAGGTAGCTGAAGACAGCAATAACATCCCCCGTGATATTCTCTTCATGCTGAATGAGCCCAGGTCTTGCAGCATCTCCTTGTGTATCATGTGCTCCAGCCACAGCTATCTTAGTAGCCTCCATTCAATTTGCTGTGTTAGGAATCTCAAGACTGGACATGATACTCAAGATGCAGCTTCACAAGCTCCTAATGAGATCTTGTAATCCTTAAGGTAATCCTGACCCTGCTGGCTATGATTTTGCTAGCATAGCTTGGTATGTGATTGACCTTAATCATTGCAAGGTCCTGCTGCTGGCTCATGGTCAGTTTGTTGCCCATCAGGACCTCCAGGTCCTATTCTGGCCAGATGGGAAGCTGGGCCTTTCCTACATGTGGGATTTTGTGTTCGCTTTTGAGCTTTGCCCATGTTTAGGTCCTGCTCCAAGGTGTTGCAGTCATTCCCTCCAATTCAGTCTTGTTGGGAACTTGCTGACAGCATGCTCTGGGTTGCTGAGATCTCATCCAGGTTCACTGATGAATATATATCCATGATTGCCCCTTGGCAAATCCCCAGTGGCTGTTCACCCTGTACAATATGTGCCTGGAAATGGATGTCAGAAGGACTTAGCCCTTGTTTTTCTGGAGATCAAGGTGAAGCTGATTAGCCTGTAGCTGCCCTCATTCTTCTTGAAGGCGGATATGATTCTTCTTCCCAGGTAATAGAACCTCTCTCTGATTACCCTGCTCTTTTATGGATGATAAAATGACTTCAGCCTGATGTTGGGCACAGTCTTGAAGACATCTGATCTGGTCCCATTCAGTTAGGTGATCGCTACCTCCATCCCCTGTGACTGTGAGAAGTGTTTGACTGCACCAGACTGCCACTAATGTTCAAAGTTGTCTCGCATGTGAATACTTCTCTGATTTGAGGCTGCTGTTGTAGCAGCTATATGCTGAGAACCAGCATACAGAGAGGAACTGGCTTGGGCCCAAAGACGTTAAAGGGAGCCAGATACGTTCCTCAGCTTGGATCCACTTCATATTTACCCAAGTGGTATGGGCAGGACCCCTGTTTCCTGCTTGGTCAGCATGTCTTGGGTTGGGGAACAGGTAGGGCCATATATGAAGTAACTGGATATTACTCCTCTTTTGGAGAGGCTTTTTCAGCTGCTGGGGAGCTGAGGGAGGAAACTGTGCTGAGAGGTGGCTTTTTGTCCGCCTACAACAGGCTTTGTCCTGCAGCTACGCTTGCCCACTGCTGCATCGCTGCAGGATGTGGGACATGGTGAGATCAGACTCAGGGTGAGCCTAAGGTGCTGTTTACAGCTTGTCTGCGCTCTGCCTTTCTTCTGCTCAGCCCAAACTGCTTTTTGACCTGTCTTCCCCCCAAACATGTATCATGCAGCATGCCTGAAATAGCTGCTTTCTGTTTTATGGAGGAGGTTCGGTTGCAGGTGGTGGTGGTGCTGATGTTTGTATCCCATTTGCTCCATAAGCCAAGACTTACGCCAGTGGTTCTGTCCTCTTTCCCCTCCTCAGAAGCCAATCAGGAATTGAAATCTGTGAAATATTCATGGCTGCAGCTAATCCTCTTTGAAGATATTCTTCATCTCCTGTTATAACACAATTCTGGTTATAACCAGAATCCGGCTGCTTACAAATAGGAGAAAAGGAAGCTTTTTTCTTCTTTCAGCTCAGAGGCTGGATAAAGGTCAAGGTGAGGAACCTCTGGGAATAGCTGCAACTTCGTTCTGGGTCACTGGCCAAAAATCAGGATTGCAAGCTCTTGCCAGTACCAGTGCTAGTGGGTATTTAGGTGTTGTCTGTGGGGAGCAATCATGAAGAAGGCCACCCTGTGCCACTGCAGACCTTGCCGACTGCAGCCTGCTCAAGCGGAGAGGATGGTACCCAGCTACACAGTGAGCAAGGTACCCGGAGGTCTTGTTTTGTGCAGCCAAGGGCATTGTGGCAACATGAGCATCTAGAAATGTAGGTGGATGCCTTAACTTGTTGAGGAACAAGTTAGGCTCCTGGTCCCTTGGCCAAGGACACCTCATCTTTCCCTGTGCCTTGGAATGAGTCAGGAGCAGGACAGTGGTTTGTTGTTTATTTGTTTTATTTTTCAAAGAGCTCTCAGTATGTGTGTCCATGAGTTTTCCAAGGGGAAGCAGCACTTGAGGGGCTGCAGGCCCACCTCCTGGCCTGATGATTCCTTACACCAAGACTAAACGCCTCTGGTTGGGTATAGGGACATGTGTTGCTGCGGCTTGAAAGTTGTGCAGTCTCCTTGAAATCTCTTGCCCAAAAAGGGGTCTATGGACTTGAATGCAGCACCCTTGATTTTCCAGTAGATTGTTCAGGAGGGGAAGACCACTGTCACACAGAAGTCCTTATTGGCTGAGCATTTGCCTTCTGCTTTCTGCTGTTGATGCCATGGGGGCTGGAGCAGAGTGTGTCTCACTGGGTCTCCTTCTCATTTGCAGGCTGTACCAAGCTGTCAAGCTGCTCTTCTCGTTTGGGATTTTCATCACCTATGCTGTGCAGTTCTATGTGCCTGCCGAGATCATCATTCCTCCCCTCATCGCCCGGGTGTCAGAGCGCTGGGGCTGGCTGGTCAACCTGCTCCTCAGGGTGGCCCTGGTTGGTGTGACCTGTGAGTACAAAGCAGCTTGTCTGAGTTTCCCTATGAGGACGTGGGACCTTCTTCCTGCTGTGGGTTGGTGGTGCCAAGAGCTTTCACCCCTTGCCTTGCTGCCTCTAGCCTTGCTGCTAAAGCCCTCACAGCAGGGAGTCTCCTGGACCTTGCTAATACAAGCAAGTGGGCCAAGGTGGCCCCCAGGTAATTGCAGCAGTGGTCCTCTGCCTGCTCTGTATGGGACTGGTCTTGGTGCAGGAGTAAGCTTTCCACATTATTTGGTGCCTGCAGTGAGGCTCTGGTGGAGCAAGCTGCTGGGCTTGATCCTGGTGGACCTTTGGAAAAGGCATGGAGCAAGTCAGGTGCAGAAGTATTTGATTTTAGCTGGCTTTGATTCCTGAAGGCTAAATCCTTGCTGTTGTCAGCACAGCTGAGATGCTTGTCTGAGCTCCCTGGTGTCATCTGCTGAAAAAGAGCTTTTCTCGATGGCTTGATGCTGCTGATGCACCAGAGTTGAGCATCAGGGACCTTCCCTGCATCTTAGCTGGCTTTGGTTTGGGTTTGAGAGGAGTGTGATGCTAACTAAAGGGCAGTGGAGCTGGCTGAGAGCAGCGTGCTGCTGGTTTCTGGGCTTTCACTAATGATGGGCCAGAAGTGCTGCTTTGACAGAGGTGGGTAAAGCCCCATCTCCTCTGTGATGAGTTCCTGAAGCACCTTCTGTTTCAATGCCTGCAGCTGGAGGGACAGTGCAGGGATGAAATCCTGCTGTGGTGGGCCATGTACTCTGGCCACCCGAGTGCTGTGGTTGGGTTTGGAGCCTCTCTTGGAGAGTGTGGGTGTTTGTGTGGCCAGGGAAGTGAAGGCTTGGACCAATTGGATGGCTTTAGGCACTGGCAGTGGCTGTACCCTCCTGTCAGAGTGTTGGTGGAGGGATGCTGGTTCCTTTGTACCTCCTCCCCTTACCCTTCCCTGTAAGAGATAGCTGTGGCTGTTGCTGAGGATAAAAGCAATTAGGGGGGTTGCATGAATATTCATCTGCTGAATGCGTGGCCGCAGAACAAGCCTGCATCGTGGCTTTGGCTTCCAAAGAGAGGATGCAATTTGGTGTCTTTTAAGCTTAGACTTCAAAACCAGCGCACTTAAAACCCTTTTGAATTAGTACCTGTGGAAAGCACAACCGTTGCCCCGGAGGCTGCGGGCTGCAGCTGGTGCTTCAGCTCTGCCTCATTTAGAGGGGGGTTAATAGTTTTGTTTGCTTCCAGTCCAAAGAGTGGTGTGGGGTGGGATGAGGATGCTGCTGGTGTCGGCTGCTCTGCTCTCCCTGCAGGCTGCTGGAGCAGGGATGCTGCTTGCAGCAGAGACCGGGCAGAGCCCTCCTTTGGCCCTGTGCAGGGCTGAGCACTGGAGTAAACTTCCTCTAGGTCAGCTTAATGGGGACCTTTGCTGCTGTCCCCCAAGGTGGAGGGAAGGCTTATCCAGATGACAGCAGGGCTGGAGTGTGGTGTTGTGCAGGAGCATCTCCTATTTGTGCCTATGTCTGCTGTCAGCCTCCCAAGCTTTCCATCTCCTCTGGTGCTATGGGTGATTGGGTGATCTTTGGCTCAGGGTGGCTCCAACAGCCTGTAGCTGATTGCCAGAGCGAAAACAAATCCCTCTAGTAAGGAGCCCTGAGATGCCCCTTTTCCACCAAGGCAGTAGCTGCCATGTTTCTAGGTGTCTCCTATTTCTAAGCAGAGCTTTCAAAGCAATAAACCGACATTTGATTAAATACTGAAGTCTGCTTTTCTTGCAGAGGATGCTCTGCAAAGCTCTGGTTATCTTTTCCTCAGGCTTTGTTTGACTAAAAAGCAGCAGTGATTGCTCTCGAGTGCTAAGGTTGCCTCGGATGAGGAGCTTGCTCAGTGTGTGGTGCCAAGGGGCATTGTGGCGGCAGCTGTGGGCTGGTTGGAAGGAGAAGGCACCATCCCTCTGTCCTCCCCTGGCCCCGAGCAGGAGCAGAGGGAGAAGAGTTTGCCCTGCTGAGTGCAGAGCTGTCAGAAGTCTCCCGGGGGATTTTCCTTGGCTGCAGATTTTACCTAACAAATGTTCTCCCCGGGGCTGTGCCGTGGGCGCTCTGCTGCTGGAGCAGCTCTAAACACATGCAAACCACGCTGATGTATTCAGGGTGAGGGGAGAGGGCTTCTTCTTCCATTCTGCTGCTTTTATGGGGTTTCTGAGGCTTTACAGCTCCCCAGGTGTGGGGGGCAGGAGTCCTGGCTTTCACAGAGGGGCTGGGGATGCTGTGTCTGCTCTTCTGCCAGAGGCATCTGTTTGCTGGGGCACCCATCCTGCTCAGCCCTGGAGCTCACTGGTGCCCAAGGTGACAGAAAGGGTTTGGTCTACATGCTGTGCTTCATTAACTCAATTCAATGGCTCAATTGCTTGTTGGGGAGGAGAAAATATATTCAACCCCATCTTCAAAGCTCTTGCGTCAGGGAGAAGCCAGAGGGAGAATTCAAGCAGATCCCTGCAGTGGGTTTTTGCTTACTTTCACTCAGAGAAGGAGGGTCTTGGCCATCTGGGAGTCATCAATGCTAATGTGATGTCTGCTCCTTCTCCAGGTGTCCTGGCTGTCCTCATCCCGCGCCTGGACATCGTCATCTCGCTGGTGGGCTCCGTCAGCAGCAGCGCCCTGGCTCTCATCTTCCCCCCGCTGCTGGAGATCGCCACCTACTACTCCGAAGGCATGCACCCCCTCGTCATCGCCAAAGACGTCATCATCAGCGTCTTCGGCTTCGTGGGCTTCGTGGTGGGGACGTACGAGGCGCTGGTGGAGCTGGCAGCGCCCGCGGCCGCCGTGGTGAATGCCACCAGTGCCGTGGTGCAGTGATGGTCCCCTGCCTGCCTGGGTACCACTCTGGGGGTGCAGGGGCTCCAGGAGATGCTGGTCTCCTGGGAACAGTCTCCCCTCTCCTCGCAGTGGGGTTGGTCTGCGAGAGGACAGGGCTGCACTACCCCAGCAGGAGGGTCCTGTGCTGGGCTCTGGCTGTGGAGGTGGGATCTGGGCTGGGGCAGTGCCTTCCCTGGGGCAGGTGATAGAGCAAAACAGCCCCTTCATCCCCTGTAAATAGTCACTTTCAGAGGGGAGCAATCCTGGGGATGTGGATTTTGGTTATATATTTTATTCTTAAATCCCACCCTGTCTATATGTCCCCCATCCCTTCAGTCAGGGCGGGAACGGGAACTGCTCTGTTTTGCGCCAGTTTGTTTATTGTTGTTTTCTTTTTTTCCCTGAGCACTTTATTTTACAGCAACAGAGAAACCTCAGCTCAGGTTGGAGAGTGTGGAGCTGCCTCCTCACCTTGTAGGGAGTGCGGGCAGAGCCCGAGGTGTGGAGCATCCTGGGGACGCTAGCTTTCTTGTGCTGGGATCCCCAGACATGGGCATTGGCTCCTGTTTCCAGCTGTCTCAGGGCATGGAGCTGGGCACTGGGCACATCCTTGGCATGGGAGGGTTTGCTGAGTCTATCCCATGCTTTCAGTAGAACACTTCTTTTTCCTCATATAACGCACAAGTGCAAGGCTTTTGGAAGCATTAGAGAGCCAAGGCATGTGGGGAGCATATGGGCTTTACCACAAGGAAGGTCCAAGCTGGTTGCCTTTACCTGGGAGTCCTTTCCCTGTGTGGGATGGGGTGTCCTCAGGGGTCACCACTTACTGCCTGCACACCACTAAAACACATCGCCTTGTTCACAGTGCGCACATCAGCTGTGGCTGCAGGCTGATACTGAATGTTAAATCACACTCAAAACCCTTACTACTTTTACTGTTAATCACTCTACGTCCTCTGCCTCTGCCCCAGCTCCTGTCTTCCAGTAGGATGCAGCTCTCCAGGGCTTCTCCCTGTGCTTCTGTTGCTTCTTGCATTGTGGCTGGTGCATGCCTGGGGGGTGGTCCCCATTATGCTGCTGCTTTCCTTCCTTGGTGAGCCCAGCTTCCTCCCTAGAGATTTTCATTGCCTTTCTGCTGGATTTCTTTGTTTCTAAGACGAGAACAAATGCATCCTCCATGGGATGTCTTCCAGGAGTGCAAAAAGGTTTTGACTGAGCCACCCCTCTGTAACTCTGTGTCTTGGCCAAACTCCTCCCTTCCAACACAGCATCTTCAAACACCGGCAGTGCAGTGATTTCCTTTGGAAAGCCTTTATCCGTTCATCCTGCCACAGCCATGTCTTAGAATCGTAGAATTGTAGAACAGTTAGGGTTGGAAAGGACTTTAAGATCATCTCGTTCCAACCCCCCTGCCATGGGCAGGGACACCTCACACTAAACCATGCCACCCAAGGCTCTGTCCACCCCGGCCTTGAACACCGCCAGCGATGGAGCATTCACAACTTCCCTGGGCAACCCATTCCACTGCCTCACCACCCTTACAGGAAAGAATTTCTTCCTCATATCCAATCTAAACTTCCCCTGTTTAAGTTTGAACCCGTTACCCCTTGTCCTATCACCACAGTCCCTCATTAAGAGTCCCTCCCCAGCATCCCTATAGGCCCCCTTCAGATACTGGAAGGCTGCTATGAGGTCTCCACGCAGCCTTCTCCAGGCTAAACAGCCCCAACCTTCCCATCCTATCTTCATACGGGAGGTGTGAATATAGCACTGCCAGGCTGCATTCCCATCTTTGGTGGAGGAAGAGGGAAGCTTGGGGTTGGTTTTGTGTCTGACCCACTTCTGGGAGGAGAAGGCTGTGCTGAGTAGCATCCCTGCAGCCTGCCTCCATGATGTGTGGTGGTTCAGTGTCTTGCACTGTCCCCTTTGCTGGTCCTGCTTTGGGTGCCCTGTGTCAGGGTAGGTCTGTGCCATGCTGCTGCTCTTTTTCTAGCCCCTCACCTGCTCACCGCATCTCTCAGGGCTCACTTTATCCCGTCAAAGTCTGCGCTGGTGAAGGTTTCAGCATGCTCCAGCATCGCTTGGTCATGAGCGGAGCGAAGCTTTAAGTCAAGCCCTCCCTCTGGAGCAAACACTCAGGTCTGGGAGGGGGCTCCAGGCACGCCACGGACTGAAGTGCAATATTCACATCCATCGCTGCGTCCTGACCCCCGTGTGGCCCTTGGGGTTGGGTTTGAATGCAGAAATGTCACCCTTGGCAAAGCAGGGGACGTTTGATGCTTGCCCCCTCCTCTGTTGGAACCCTACAAGAAGGCTGGACACAGCTTTGGGGACAACTGTGGCCCAAGGGTGTGCCCTCAGCCTGGCACTGGACATCAGTGGGTTTGCTGGCATCCAAACTCACTTTGCACTCAGTGGTGAAGGCCTCATTGCCACGGAGACTGGGATATCACAGCAGCATTAAATGGGGTTTGCAATTCTTCACTTTATGGGGGTGTTCAGGGGCTGTTTGGAGATGGGGCCAGATGTGCTGGTGGGGCACATGGTGTGAAGGGCACTGCTGAGCCAGGAGGACCTGGCACAGGACTCAATGGACATGAAAACTTGACACTTGCATATCGTAGGCTGCTCTGTAACCACGGAACTTGTAGATATAGAAATGATCAATGTACATGTCTCGTGCCTATGGACATTGTCAGCGTACAGTGTGTGTAGCTGCTCAGTGGAAGAGCTGATGCTGCACCTGAATCATGTACCTTACTTTAATCAATAAATATGATTTATTTTTTATGTGGAAATGTGCGGGGGTGTGAGATGGGGGCTTCTCTTCCAGGTGCAAAACTACCTGGCAGAGCCTGGGCCAGGTGTGGAGTGTGCCATGATAGCATCCAGCATCAGGGGTTGGACCATCTTAAGGTCCTTTACAGCCCTAACAATTCTGTGATCCTAGATAAGTGTGGTTTGTCCTGTAATCCATGCCCCTGTGGTGTGTCCTTAGTGGGGCTGTTTGGGAAATCAGTGCTAAAAAGCGCAATGTCTTGAAGCTGTGGCAGAAAAGTCTCCTTAAAGCATGCAAGGTAAAGGGGAGCGTGGGCCTGGGAGGGGGACTTCAAGTCAAGAAGTTTCATGAAAAATAGCCACAAGCTCACAAGCCCATCCTGCAGAGCAAAGCTGAGTTGGGGACCTGCACAAGTGCAGCCAATTGCTCGTTCCCCTGGCTCTAATGTGGGATTAACCCCAACTGTGGTGGGGTAACAGCTGGGGTGGGAGGTTTGGCCATTGCAGGTGATGCTCATCCTGCAGCAGCAGTTAGGCAGGAGGGAGGCTGTTCTGCCATTCTCTTCTCACCCTCTGTGTGATGAGCCCCCCTCAAGCCAGCAGGTAGGATGTTGTGGTATCCTTGGGGTATTTAGGGGAGCGGGGTGAGTCCTACTGCTGCTTCAGCAAGAATGCAAGGAGGAATGATTTCTGATTTATTCTGGTCTGGAAGGAATGAGCAAAGAGGTGGTTTTGCATGGTTTTGCTCTTAGGAGCAACTAATGAAGAGCAGGAGAACTGGGGCTGCATGAATTTACCATGGAGGCTGTCCCGTCCCATTGGCTGTAAGTGCTTGGCTGTCATGGGGCAAGAACATGGTTTCCCTCTTGGCTAGGAAGAGGTCTGTGTGCAGACCTCTGTGTGCACCCACCTACTGCACCCAAATAATGGTTTGGGGCTCCCAGATGATACTCTGGTCCTCATGAGCATGAAATTGTGCAATCTCCCTTCCTGCTCTGTGTGTTAGTGCCCTGAGGTGTTCCTAATTGTACTGCCTGTATGGTAACAGTAGCTGCGTGCCCTTCTGCCCTGGCATGGGGCTGGCCCTGAGGGGTTCCCAGGCCTGGGGCTGTCCCCCCTCATCAGTCACTGATGGGGTTGCTTGGCACTACTCTTGGGAACTGAGATGGATAGTGCTCTCCAGTTGACAGCAAGCCCTGTCTTGCTGTCTTGGTACCTTGAAGAGGCTGCTGGTGTCCGAAAGCAGCTGTTATTCCCTGGACAGCCCTTGGCTGGAGCTGGGCAGAGATGCCCTATTTACAAGGAAATCCCCAAGTTATTGAATAAAATCAGTAGTAAAAAAATCCAAACTCTTTTAATACTTTCCAAAAATCAACAACAAAAAGAGTTACATCAAACAACCGACCAAAGAAAACCTCTCACGACGCAGCGATGCATTTCCAAGCACAAGGACACACGGCCAAACCCACGCTCAGCAGCCTCGGTGCCCTGTCTCAGCCATGCAGTGCTGGTCAGTCTTTCTGGGATACACCAGGGAGCCCCAGCTCAGTGGCAGGACCATGTTCTGCCGTGTTCAGCATGGGACAGGACAACCATGGGACATGTTTGTGCTCACATCCTCAAGGCATGGTCTCCCTTATTCCCGTGAGCACAGCCTGCCTGGGCAGGGGTTGTGCTTTGCTGCTGCGCTGGTTTGAGTCTGTGGGTGGTTCCCGGTGTGATGAAGCTTCTTGCTTGTTTCTAATATAGAAATGGACTTTTTTTTTTCCTTTTTCTTTTTTTCTTGGACTTCTATTGGCCACGTGAGGGATGTGCTGACGGGACCAGCTGCATTCCCTCATCTCTCTCCCTGCATCAGGGAGCAGACATGGAAGAGGGTTTGCACCAGCTGATCCGTTCTACCGGGCAAACTGTTGGCTTGATGCAAGCCCTTGGAGCCAGAGCAGGGTAGCTCTGCTATCCCACGTGGGGCATTCTCAGGCTGTGCATCACTAGTTCTTTTGCACCTTCTCCACCATGACTGCTGCCATACCCGCAGTGCTTGCCCTCCTCCTCATCATCCCTGTGGCCAGGGAGCCTGGGGTGGGAGGAGGTGTCATGCTGTGGTCCTGCATGGTATCCGAGGAAGTCCCCTTGGCAAGGAGGCAGGTTAGTCATTGGCATCCCAGGAGCATCCTCTGTGTCCGGGCAGTGGCTGGAGCATTTCCCCTCCATTTGCAGCAGGAGCACAGTGTGGGGAAAGATCCAGCCAAATTACACCCCAGCCATGCACGGGGAGATGCTGCGAAGTAGGGGGGACACATTAAACCCCCTTGAGCAGCATGTACCAGCCCCCTGCACACTGTTCTGCACAGAAATGTGCTTCTCATCCCGAGCACGAGCCCCCTGTTAAAACATCACCTCCTCACAGCTCCCATAGTCACTCTCCACCATGTCAGAGCCCTCGTAGTTGGGGGGTGGAAGGGGCTGTGCTCGGATGCTGGGCTGGTGGCCCACCTCGCAGTCTGCATATGAGGGCTGGGCCACGCTCAGGCGCATGCTCACCCGCTTGTACCCGGGGTCAGGCTGGTATGGGACACCCTCGCCCTGCACCAGTTGCGCTGGGTAGTAGCTGATGGCCGTGTATTTGTTCTGGCACTGGGAGGCTCCCATGTCCACGGGGCCGAGCGGCAGGAAGTCCTCCAGGTTCTGGTTGCTGTAGCGGGGTGGGATGGGAGCCCGCTTGTTGCTCTGGTCCAGTGGGAAGGGGAAGCCTCCATAAAGAGCGACCGGTTCCGTGTCTGCTGGTGGAGGAGGAGGTGGTGGGGGAAGAGGAGGGTGGGAGGAGGATGCTGGAGGGCCTTGAATGATCTCGTAGTGGGAGTATTCCTGCACGTCTGATGACAGGTACCGGGGGGGCCAGTAGGTTGTTTCTGCTGGGTACACTGGAATAAAAGGGAGTCGTGTTAGCTGCAGCTCAAGCTGTTGTTTTCCCTCTCCTGCCCTCCCGCTAATTACTTCTGTAGACTGAGCCTGCAGGAGATGTGGCAACCAGGGAAGAGAGATGTGGGGACAGGGGAGATGTAATTGCTGCTTTGGGAATCAAGGGGACTGCTGTGCCGAAGCAGTGTTCCCACCTTCAGACACCCACTACTCTAACACCCAAAAGACACACGTATAGTGCCATTTGCATGCAAGAAGCTTGCATGATGAAGGGATAGGGCAGAGAGAGTGATCCATTGCATCTCTCCTTTCCCTGTAGTTACTCTTGTGACCTCTCTTCTAACAGTGCACATTGGTGATGAATCCTTGCATGGAGAGAAAGCAGTAACCTTGCTGTCCAGAGCCACACAAGGTGTTTCCTTGAGGGTGTGACCCTTCTGCCTAGAAACTGATGCAAATGCTTCCAAAAAACCTTGCACCGACTTTTAGGGTCTTCATTTTTTTCTTCTTAACTTAATAATTCTCTTTCCTGGGGTCTTTTGACCCAGGATGTGTGGGAATCCAGGCTATGCATTAATGTTTTCCCTGCTTATTGCATATGAGACCGAAGAGATTAAAGCTGAAAACTGGTGAGCCAGGAGGGAGGAGCCAATAGAGAATCCTACAGCAGGGCTTGGGCACCATTTGCCTGTGCTTTTGCCTGGCTTTAACGACCACTGTTGGTCCCTTATGCTTGCAAATCTTAGATCCATTTCACAAGGGGAAGAGGGATGTGTAAGAGCAACAAAAATCAGTGCTACTGACCCATCTCCTCCCTGGCCCAAGTGCACTTGATGAAGGACTCGTTGTCAGAGTTGGAAGGGGGTGCAGCGGGGGGCAGGTTGGGTGCCACGCTGCACACAATGGTACCCCGGTGCTTCGGGGCATTGGCCGAGTTGAAGGTGACGAACTCGGGGGTGCCGGTGGGTTTGCGCTGCTCCGGAGTGCCCCGGTCCAGGTTGTTGTGCGCTGCATCGCTGAGGATGTTGAGCTCGATGGGTGGCACCGCTTGGGTGCCCACACCTACGCTCTTGGAGAACTCGCTCTTGGAGAGCAGGTCGGGGTCCTCCCTTGCCACGGGCTTGTGTGCCTTGGCCCGCTGGCGATAGTGCTTGCGGATGAACACGAAGGCCACGGCCAGGATGGCCACCCCCAGCACACCGGCCACAATCTCTGCTATCTCCTCAGGGCCCACTGCCCACTGTGTGGGCACGATGGCCGGGGTGATGATGGGCTGCGTACAGTAGTCCCCCTGGTAATCCGATGGGCAGATGCAGTGCACCGAGCCCTGGGTGCTCACACAGCGCCCAGAGTTTCGGCATGGGTTGTCTTGGCATTCCTCGGCCAGCTTCTCGCACCTGTAGGGAGAAGATGGAGACAACCAATGTCAGCCTGGAGATGCAGCTACAGCCCTGGTATCCTATTCAGGAGTCTGACTTATACCAGCTAAGGATGCTCCATCCTTGTCTGCTCTCCCTCCCTAGGTTTGGGCTACCTGACTCTCCTGGCAGAGGGCTGTGATGCTTGAGTATAAAATGATGCTTTTCAGGAGAATATGTTTTACAGATGGTTCAACCTTTCAGTCATATGCAACAAACTAAAACGGGGGTGTCCTGCCTCAGAGGAGTATTTGGACATTCTAGGGATAACATTGCATTGAGATGCTCTTATCCTTTTAAATTAGGGAGCAAGGGTCACTCTGAGGTGTGCTAACCTCTTACAACATCTCATTTGTCCTTCAAGCTCTGTGGTCTCGGGATGACCTGTGAGTGTTTGCAGGTTGCAGCAAACAGTTGGGGAAAATCTATCCTGAGAAGTGGCGACGGGCGCCCTTGTGGGAGGCTTCCCTGGCATCGTAAGGATCTGCAGAACTGGGACGGAATTTCTGATTCTCTGTCCTGCTACACCCCACACAACCTAGAAGTTCCCCAGCAGTACAGGGAACCTTTTCTTCCACCAGTGATGATCTCCCCCTGCTAGGGGAATATGCAGTGCTCTGTTGGCTTTCCTTTCTATCTTGTTACTGAACAAACTCTGTGAGGTTTGGGCTCCTCTTTCTAAGCGTTTTTGGGCTGTGCGAGCTGTGGTGCAGCACCACAGGCTGAGGCTGGACAACCGATGATTTCAGGTATCACACTGCCACCTAATGCCCAGTTTTTAGTAGATCACACGTTTTTGGTTCGAGCTGCACGAATAATCTGTGGCTTTGCCCTGATTCCAAGGACCAGTGTTCATCCTGGGTAAATGAGGCAGAGGGATGAGCTGGATGTGATGCTGTTTGAGCCTGTGCTGGGCATCCCTCATCATGCTGGGCTGGAGGCAGGACAGGGCGCTTGGAGGGGCATTCAAAGCCTCTGTGAGGAGACCCGTCTTTTTTTCTGGTCCTGATCAGAGGAGATGGGCACAGACGGGCAGTGACCACTTGATGGCAGAGCTGTTTACGTCCCGGTCTGCTCAGCTCCGCCTTTAGGCACTTCCCTGCTCCAGTGCTCAGGTACGCGCAATTTGCACCCCAGTGTCTGGATGCGCTGAGCTCCAGAAATGTGCAATGGTTGTTGGTAGAGGTCATGTTTTCACCCACCATGGGAGATCACCCATCCCAAAGCCTTCCTGGACCTTACCTTTCGCCCAGGTACCAGTCAGGGCAGTGGCAGGAGTACCCCGTGGCGGAGAGGGTGCAGGTTCCCCCATGCAGGCAGGGCTTGGACTCGCAGGGACTGTCCCCGAGCTCACAGCGCTCACCGGAAAACAGCCCAGGGCAGATGCAGGTGTAACCTGGAGAGGGTGAGAAAGTGCCATATAGAGACCATATCCTTATGGAAGAACTAGCAAGAATGGGAGGACCAGTGCCTGGTGCTGGTGGCACACACAGGGGGCTCAATCCAGCTACCTAGGCATAGGTACTTGCTGCTGCAGAAGGTGCTATGGGGCACCCAAGCCATCCATATGAAAGGCTGGTGGGTACATTATAGGACCTGAAGCGATTGCTGGAGGCTGGGTTACCACTTTGGGGCAATGCAATGGTACTAGAGAGCTATTTAAGCAACAAGTCAACCTTGTCCTCTCCCGACACAGACCCTTTCCTTCCAGGGATGCACTCAGGGCACAGCTTTAATGCATGGAGAAGCTAGGGGACAGATTCAGCTTAAAGGAAGGGGAGCCCGACTGGCTGATTCATGGTTTCTGACTCTGCTAAATGCAATCCTCTGTACCTTATTGTTCTCTGAAGTATTTAGTCCTGTGAGTTTGCGTGGTATGATGTGCCTGTCTCAACATGTCAGGTTTCTCTTGCCTACAGGAGGTGTCTGTTCACAGCCAGAGAGAAACCCTGCATAGCTGGGGACTCAGAGGGGGCTGCTGCTGTTTGCCTTTTTGGCTGCTGTTTAACGTAGCCCTAAGCATGGGAATGTCCCTGGCTGTGCTGAGCTCCTGCTAATTGCTTGGCTGGTGGTGCCACACGGGAAGTTCGGAGTTTCCACCTTACAGCATGCTTGAAAAGTGCTATTCATCGACAGCTTAAACATCCCTGCTTTAGAGAACAGGGTGAACACAGACCTGTTCCCGCATGTGTGTTAGCGGTTGTACAACAAGGATGTGCCGATGTTCATGCAGCAGGTGCTGGATATCGCCTATGGGGCTGCGTGTGCCCAAACATGAGTTCCCGTATGCAGGGGTTCACACGTGTTGGTCCCTGTGGTCCTGAGCGCTGTGGTTGATGTGGTGCTGGTCTGGCTTTGACCCTTCCCGCACGGATGCGTTCTCACGCAGCCACGTGGTGCAACCGGGCTCGCCTGCATGGACGTGTCTTTGTCTGTGCAGGTAATCCCATGCCTGAGATCCCTGTGCAGAGCTTTGCCTAACCTTGTGCTGCGTGCCCATGGTCCACAGCGGTGAGCCTGCAGTGCTCAAGGCAGGCAAGCTCCTCACAGACTAAATGTCCCTTGAGCATCCCCTTCCCTGCAGCAGTGCCCTGCGTGTTTCTGCCTGGGGCCATGTCCCATGGGCTCTTTCCTGGGCAGTTGGGCCATCTGCAGAAGTTGATCACCTTGGAAGGAAACTATGTAAAGAGTACTGGATGGTTATTAGTGAATGACGGGTTTCCTGCTCCCTGCTCCCATTGTACACTCTCTGTAAAGCAAGCAGGTGATGCCTTGACTTAGAGCAGAGAAGAGGTTTCACCTCATAGACTTTGAGCCCCTTCCATCCCAGCCAGAGGGGTTTTCAGTGCGGAGGGTCTCCAGGCTAAGGAGAGTTGTGATGCCAGCCAGGCTAACTGTTCAGTACAGATGTACCTCGTGTCAAACAAGTTCACCTGAATCAGGCAGCTGCTGAGTCGACAGGGCTGGGAATCTTGTTCCCAGGGGCTGCCAGCAGAGCAGGAGGAGGTGCGCTCCCTCCTCTGTCCTCGCTTGCTCGCCAGGCAGGGTGTGGGATTTGGCAATGGACCCAAAGAGCACAGAGCTCCAGAAGGAGCTTCTGCCCCACACAGCAGCCTGGAAAATACCCCTCTGCCACAAGGAAGGGCCAAGGTGCACAGAGTGTCCATCTTGATAGACCCTCTGATGCAGCTGGGTGCAGGGAGCCCCCCTGATGGGAGGAATGGGGCAGCGATGAGGTTGTCTTGGGCAGAGCCTGGTGTCAAACCTCTGTTGAGCACATGCACCCTGTGTTAGCCTGAGACTCCTGGATTTGAGCTTACGGTTTTCCCATATCCCTTCCCATAGCCCTGGGGAGTCACTGACTGCAGTGGGAATAGACCAAGATCTTGTCTTATTTCTGCCCCGATACCATCGCTGCATGATCCCATCTTGCCTGATTCCAGCTTTGCTAAAGGCTCCTTAAGCAAAGAGGATGCAGAGGGGTGGGTGGAATTTCTATTTGCATCTGAGTTTTGGCAGCGCTGTGCTCTCTTAGGTCATGCGCACGCCTTAGAAACACCTTCCTGCCCTCTGGGCCATGGTCCCATTGGTGAGAGCCAGGATGATGATCCTGTATCCCCCAACTGCTGCTGCTCTGAGTCAGCTGTCACTTGAGGTTCCCCTGGACCTTTGATTCTCCTTGTAATGAATAGCTTACATCTTCCCCTCTCCTCACTACTTATTGCTCTCCCGTTGGAGAACATCTGTGTGGGATGTTCACATACCTCCTCCATGAGTTTCGGAGCACATCCCATTGTTGAGGCATGGGTTGCTGCTGCAGGCACCGGTGGGGGAGCAACACTGCTTTATCCCCACCTCCTCCACGACTTCCTTTGATTGTCCTTTCCTGGGCAGGAGAACCACTTCTCTGCCATTGATGGCAACCACGTCCAGGCAGCCCCTGAACCCCCACATGACTCTCTGGGACTGGGGCGAGTGCCGGAGGCCCCCAAAAAGCAGGTCCCGTCTGCCCCAGGACACACTACAGGTCGCTGGCAGCTGGAGAGAGGCGTTTCCAAGGCCATCAATGAGCAGGCGGATGGATGTGTTCTTCACCTCCAGGAACACCGAGTGCCATTCGCCATCGCTCACAAAACGTGAGGAGGAGAGGTTCCCGGTGTAGTTTCCCTGGCAGCTGTACCCAAGCTGAGGCACTCCATTAACCATCTGCAAAACACGTCCCAGAAGCTACAGTTAGCTGTGATACAAGTACCTGTCTTCATAGAGGCGTTCAACACTTCCGTGTTCCCCGTGTTCCTCTCTCTCCCTGCCTAAGCATCGAGAGTCAAGATGAATCCCAGCTTTCAGACTCCAAGAACAACCAGCCTGCCAAATCAGCCCCCTTCACTCAAATTAAGCTACGCGTGGGTCAATTAGAGCCTGTTTAAGTGACTGCAACCTCCTTTATGTTGCAAAACTCCTTCATCTCTCTGGCACAATTTCACCCACGGTCCTTCCATGCAACCTTTGGCCAGTGTGCAAGGAGGGAAACTGATCTTTCCAGATAACAAGGTGCAGAGCCATGTGATCATAGTCCTGCTTGCCCCTTCTCCTCCCTTCCTGAGCCTAATCAGAGTCCCAGTATTGAGATTATTCATCACCAGTCACAGATGGACTCTTGTTCTGGGCCACATGGTTTTTATTCTGTTCTCACTGTCTTGTTAGTAGTGGGGAAGGTGCTGGCGCAGTTGCCCCTTTGGCATGGATGAGGGTGCTGAAAGGACATTGTTGAGGAGGAGCACTGGCAGCTAATTCTGGAGGAAGCAAGGAAGAATTGAGAGGCAGAGAAAGGAATTACTGTTGTGCCCTGCTCCTGACCAGCATGCTGGAAAGCCAAGCCAAAGCCGCTGATAGGTATTGCAATCTTATCCTTGATCTTCAATATATAGGAGGGAGACAAGGTGTTGAGCTGCTGAAAGTGAACCACACCACTGTCTCCTGCATTAAACTGGGGCATCAGAAATTCTTATATGCTGCCCAAGATTAATCTTTAAAACTCCTATGGAGGAAGCAGAAAGGAAAGGTTAGGAAAGGCTTTGTTTCAGGGTGAAGACAGGGGTAAATCTCTCACTTTTTTCTCCCCACTGCTTTGTTGATAAAACCTCTCTCTTACAGAAACCAAGAGTGTATGGAGAAGGAGAAAAGAGATGAAATGAAACATTCATGGAAAACCTGCAGAGCTTGCTATGTAACATCAAGCAATTTATCCCAGGCAAAAGACCTCCTTGGGGGTATTAGAGTCAGGGAGGAGTGGTGATGCTTGGTAGAAGCTAGAAGAGGAGTTTTTATGTGCTACACTGAACTCTAGGGGAACCTACATATGATATGATGGGGCTGCTCTGGAGGAGTCAAAAGCAGAGCAGGACAACAGTTAGCTCTTAAAGAAGACCATGATATAAATAAATCCCAGTTGGAGAAGAGAGCAACTGTTGAAGGAAGGAAGTATTACGTGCAGCTGGCACATGCCATGTTAGGGCCCCAGGGCAACATGTGTGTAAATCTCTTTGCACAGTTGGCAAGCACACCGGGGAGCTTTGTCACTGCTCTTTATCTGGAGGAATATGTTTTCACTTCAGATGGGTCTGTAGATTGGGCTTATCAATTTTTGGGGCTGGGAGACAGCTGAGAACTCGACTCCCTGGAGCAAGAACTGACAGGCTGCCAAGTCTGTCCCAGCTTGCCTGGTTTGCCATCCTCTTGCTGCAATCTTATTTCTGCACATCAGGAGAGCTTAGTGATTGGAAAGGTGATGGTATGCATGCCCTTGGCAGAACTCTTCCTCTTCACCAAATCCACGAAACATCAGTTTTGATTCTTTCAAAGCTTTGGCTCATGCCTGGAGTACTGCAACCTACAGAGCTTACAGCCTTGAGGGATTCCTTCAGTATCTTTCAGGCCTGATGGTCTAGAAAAGGTCTTAACCCTGATATATTGCAAATAAAGCAAGTCGGGAAAGAAATAATTCACAGGCAACTTTATGGTGAGACTTTATGAATGCTTCCTATTGAAAAGCTTGTGGAGACATCTGGGTACAGATCATGGACACACTGAACTTCACCAGTAATGACTCTTTTCTCCCTTGATTCTGTGTGCTAGGTCTGGCTTGGTAGAGCTTGCTGCCATCTCAACCTTTCTGAGCACCATCTGGAGTTCTGGACTCCTTCTGCTGGACTGCTTAGTGATTCTCCTTCCCAGGGATGAGATAGAAAGCTAAAGACCCCTCTTGAGAAGTTTTTCTCATCAGCCCCTTACAATACAGCTTAAAGTCACACTTGGAGGGTACAGGATATAGGAGTGATGTTTCTCTGCTCTTGCTCTTAAGGAGAGATGGCTGTGGCTGCAGGAGCTTGCAATATGTACTGTGAGCAGGTCTCTGGGTTTAGCTGCTGTGCAGCTCCCCGTCTGTGTGAGTCTTTTGTAACAGCAGAAAGAAGAGTATTTCATTCTCCTGTGAGAAGGGATGAGGGAATTCGGGGCCAGTGTGAACAATTCCAGGTAGGTTACAGTGTGTATAACTCAGTGTGATTCATCTCAGAGACAAATCTCTGTAAGCTGGTAGAGTATGTCCTATGACCTTGGTCTCCAGTTAGTCTGAATTTAATTGAAGAGGAATATACAAAACCCCTATTCTTTAGTCATCTGCTTCTTTCCTCCTGTTGCCAAAGTGGAAGAGGGAGATGATCTTTGAATGCAGTGTGCAGCCAGAGAGAGGAGAGTGATCAGACTGAAATGTTCCTGGCTCTGCAGGTGTCTTAAGCAGTAAAACCACCTGAAGAAAGCGGTTGAAAAGGGTGGGGGGCTGAGAAATTACATTTAAGGCTTCTGTTTTGTCTGTTCTGTCCATTATTGTAAAGGACCTTTAATTTGAGGCACATTTAGCCTGTTTGGCATATGTTCTGATGCAGGTAAAGGCTGGTAATAATATTCCCAATCACCTGTGCCCTCCTCATCTCTACCCTGTTACCCCAAGCCTCTAGCCCAATGTGGCTTCCTCCTCTGTGTTGGACTGAACCATATTGTTGGCTGGCAGAGATTTTGTGTGTTCAGTGGGGGTTTGACTTCACTCCTAAGGTTTGGGAAGGAAGTTTGCCTTTTGCTATAGTGAAAGCAGACTGGTCTGGGAAAAGTTCCACCTGGTAAATTCTTTGCCCTTAGAGGTGCGATAAGAGAGAAGGATGGAGAAGCAAACTGTAAGGAAAGATGGTGATGCAGATCTATGATATCGGTGTATGCTGCCATCACACCAGAGACTAGCATATGCTTTCACAGGTGTAAAAAAGATTCACTAGTTGTAGTTGCAGCAATTGCCAAACTGTGCTTGGTTCTCACTTGGTCTTCCCAAATCTCATATTTTAGCTAGATGAATTACTAAGGGTACGTATTATTGCATCTTCTTTCTGTGATTCCCTGAAAGAGTAAGGTGTTTTTACACTGCACATTGCAGTACATACCTCCAAAGTGGCATGGTCAGTCCCGTTAGCATAGAACACGACAGCGTGCAGCTGATGGGTCTTCAGGCGAAAATGCATGTGCCAGGAGCCAATGTGTGAGTGCTGGTACCAAATGTAGCTGTGGCCCCCAAACCTCACAGCTGTTCCTGTAGGGAGAATGAGGGAAAGGTCTCATCTTTGTCATGGACTCTTTTCCTAGCTTGACACCATAACTGTCCAAGAGCAGCCCCATCCACAGCAACCCATGTACTGCTGCACTGCATCTCCCACAGCTCCCCTTTGGAGCTCCCTGTATTTAATCTATGTACTCAACTGTAAAACAATCCTGCAACAGCAGTCTGGCTATTTCTGTCCTATAGCACCTTCAAGGTGCTCTCAGTGTGGTTTACAACACTCTTGAATTTCCTTATCCTTGATAGGTCTTTATGTTATTCTATGGTATTCCTTACCATTCCTGCCCAAGTGATGCTAACCTCTGCTCCCACCATTTATTTCTTGAACTATACTAGAGTGAGTATAACAAATATGCTTTATCTGGCTTTCCTTGAATCTGTCAGTCTGTGCTTTGTTGAGCCTACAACACAGGAGCCCAGAGGTCACTGAGCTTCATTACCTGCTAGGTATGAGTGACTTTTCCCAACGAGATAGATGATGCTGCTATTAAATGCTACAGGAGATTAATTTAAAACAAAACAAAAATCTATGTGAAACTTTCAAGCTCTAAGAGTCTAGATTTGCCTTTGAAATTGCAGGCAGAGTTATTGGTCATTGGGCAACTTGGAAAGTCCGCGTGCTCTATAGTGTACTGAAAGAAAACACAAAATGCCCAGGTTTAGATGTCAGGACAGCAGCAGGAAGGATTGCTCACCATTGCAAGAGCAGATTTGCTCCAAGCTGTGCCGTGGGGTGAGAACACTGAGTCGGGCAGTGCTGTAAGTCGACATCATGCCTGGATCCAGCTGAATGGTTTCCTTGCAGACACGGTGGGCGCAGTCTGACCCATGGCACGGCACGTGAATTGCTTTCTTCATCCGGAGACCAACAAGTTGGTCCATCTCCCCGGCCGACACAGTGATCTTATTAGCGAGAACCCGAGGCTCATACAAGGAGCCGTGTGGCTCTCCAACAGCCAAGAGCAGGTCCACTCCATCAGAGGTAGCTGCAGGCTGCAAGCTGGCCATGTGGATGTTCTGGCGCCGGGTGACAAGGATGTTTCCCAGAAATCTCTGCAAGTTGCGCCAATGGTCCCCCACAAACTCCTCAGGGGAGAGATGTCGGAAGTGTAGCACCACCGCCTTGTCCAAGGCCTCCTGCGTGAAGCACCACACGTGGACATTGACGCTGGTGGTGGCTGTGAATGTACCATCGCTGACTGTCACGTTCAGAAGATAGTGGCCATGGGGAAGCTTGTCCCCAGCAACAATCTTCCCATCTGCAGCCCCAACAGAGAAGAGTCCCTTCTGGGGCATTTCTGCCACCAAAGTGTACACGAGAGTGTCATGGGGGTCTCGGTCTGTGGCATGGATCTTGCCCAGAACGCCACCTCGGAAAGCTTCCTCATTGGTGGTGATGAATATTTCCAGGGGAAGGGCTGAGGGGGCATACTGACTCTGCTCAGTCACTTGGATGTTTATAAACGCAGATGAGGACAGGGGAGGGATACCGCTGTCAGAGACCTGTCAAGGAGAACAGAAGGATCTGTTATAGCCACATGCTGACTTACTGTCACCTCACATGACTGGACGGGCTGATAAGGTCTTGTGAAGGAAGAGTTCCTTGCAGGTAGCAGTGGGTGGAAGCTGTCAGGCAGCAGGATGGGAATGGAGAAGGAATGGGAAATATTGGCAGCATTGTTGGACCTCTGCCTGGAGATGGCCCCAGGGAAATTTCTTCCAGCATGGAGACTGATTGAGACCTTCTGTTAGTGGTGGGGTCGCACTAACTTCCATGCGTGCTCATCATTAGCTCAGGCACACCTGAGCAGTTCTGATTTCCTGAGGATTAATCATCTTTAGAGAAGCTGCCAATCTTTGGGGATCCATCTGTAACTGAGTGTACAAATATACAAAGCAGTTACGCACATCAATACATTTGTTCACCTTTTGGACTATTTAAGCCCATCTCCCACCTGTGACAGTGTCTGTCTAGCATGAGTTAAGGAGCCTCAAAATAGAAAATGTGAATACTCAGATTACAGAAGAAGTTCCTCCCTAATCTTAGGCAGTTGATGGTTGAGATTTGTAATATAGTAGTACCTAGCTCTCAGAGCAACTACTATTGCCGAAGAAGTATGTATTTTATACGTTGTTATCTTTTTGTTTTGCTACTATTCTTACTGATAACACTGAAAAATAATTAATTCACCCTGAAACAGTCGAAATCCTCTTTGAAGAGGAATTTAAACTTCTTCTTAAATAACAAGGATAATTGGAGGAAGTTTGTAGGACCTGATCCAGGTCTCACTTTAAACTGGAAGCTGCTAGAATGATGCTGGGAAAAGCATCTAAGAAAACTGACAAAGGATTTCTCATTATTACGTTATCTGATTTTATCAATGCAGAAGCTGCCCCCTGCTTCTTGTGGGTAAACTGTGTGGAGAAATGAGCTCTGAGGCTGGTTCCAAGCTGCACAATATGTGCCTGGATTGGATTTTTCCAAAGCCAGAGATGTTTGCATCCAGCTGTGTGATCCTAATTTTGTTACTACTTAATCTAGCTGGGGGATCCAGATACCAGGAAAGCAAGGCAGGCTCTACCTGAACTTGTAGTAGGTACTGTTCCTTTATTCTTCTGTTCAGAACAGATGACGTTACCAGCAGACCATTTTGGGTGACATCAAAAGCATTCCCGTCATTGCCTTGGGTGATCCGGAATGAGTATGGTGGTCCATTTTCTGGGGAGTCTCTGTCACTCATAATCAGCTCCAGGACGCTGGTACCCACCGGAGCATTCTCCTGAAATCGAGAAAGGTGTTAGTGGAGGAAAGCAAGCAAAGAGAACCCACATGGAAACAAATCCTACACCCCATGTGCATCTCTCTGTTACAAACAGACTTGAGACTCTTGCCAGCAATGGCAGAGACCTGGTGGTGGCAAGGAGCTGCCTTTCATAGCATTACCTACGTGGCAGCTAAGCACAGACAGTTGAACTGATGCCTTTTCTTTCCTCTTGAGTCATGCCAGCACAAGTACAGATGAAAGCATGTTTTATCTTTCTTTCTGAGTACATATAGTTGAGTCAAAGCGACAACTGGGCTGCATCTAGCAGACATGATGATGCTTGACCATGTGCTTGGGCCTGCTCTTTATGTTGTGGTGTAGACATGGTCAATTGCAAGGGAGAAAGGGGCTGCACGTCAGCTTTGGAAAGTGTGAAAATCTCTGCACACTCTGTACTGAAAGGACAGGAAGTGCCTGAAACTATTGGAAAGAAAAGAATGGCATCTGTTGGCAGAATATCTGCCCCTGCAGATGCTCCCAGTTCTTTGTGGCAATAAGCACAACACAACAGCATGCCTTATTGCTGTCTCTTCCCTCTGCAGCTCGTGCATGAGTACCTTACTACCCTGAGATGGACTGGGAGAACAAACCACCTCCTGGTTTACCTGCACCACCACACTGTAGTTGAGCTGGAAGAACCGGGGAGGGTTGTCGTTGACATCAGACACGTGGACACGCACAGCAACATCGCTGAACTGGGCAGGGTGGCCGTTATCCATGGCTCGAACGGTCAGGGAATAACTGGGGATCTGGAGGATTTGTAGTGCACGATTACTCGGAGAAATGGAGGAATGGTGGGGTTTTTATGTTGATTCACTCTGCTGCAGCTTGTGAAATGCTTGAGGTCATGCATTGCACCATAACAATAGCTTTGCCTTGGCTAAGGCTCTGCATCCATAAATCTCTAAGGACTTTGGAAAATAAAATCAGCCTCACCATAGTTTTGCAGAGAAGGGAAACAACTTGCCAAAGATGGATGAGACCAAGCTGGGTAAACATCTGCCAATAGCGGTTTGAGCTGCTACTCTTTTATGAATGAGAGATTGTCCATCTCTTGCCCATACCTGTTTTCTGTAATGCTCTGATGCAGAGAAGCAGAAACCAGCCATGTTGGTTTCCAGTTTGGGGCTGACTCTTGCCCAACCAGCTTGAAGTATCAGTGGAGCAGACCAAAGCCCAGAGTTGTGGCCACTGAAGGCTGTATTGCCTTCCCTAAAGCCCAGCCTTTCTACAGCAGTATTTATGAGTCTAGAAAATGAACAAATGAAAGGCTTGTCTTCTGCTTACAGTATTATGAATGGATCATTCAGAAAACAGGAGGTAATTGAGTACACTTTGCTCCCTCAGTCTTTTGGAGCACATCTGTTTTAGCCTTCCTGTTCCCATTCTGTTGAACTCACCTCCTCCCTGTCCAGATGTTTGGCAATGCTGATTTGCCCGCTTTTGGGTTGAATGGCAAAGTGTCCCAGTGGGTTCCCTTCCACAATTGAGTATGTGATCTGATTGTTCATTGCTCCATCCAAGTCATCAGCTGACACCTGTTTGGAGAAAAAAAGCTGGGATCCTTGGGCAAATAAATCCTTGCCATGGAGGAATGGGAGCAGGACCCTGCTTGTTATTTAAGGATATTGGTTTGAGCTTGTCTCAGTTGAAGAAGAAGAAGGAAGGTGGCTTACATAAATGTCATTCATTAGTTTTTTTTCAAGACTAAACTCAGCTACAACAAAGAAAAGTAAAGTGCAAAAGAAGAGTAAATAATGCATTGCACAAGTAAAACAATAGGTGAAGGTTCGTGATCATACCGTGAGGATAATTTCTCCAACTGCAGCATCCTCCCGGATATCAGCAAAGTAAGGGTCTTGAACGAACTCTGGTGCATGGTCATTGATGTCTGTTATGTTGATCACCACCATGGTCACATCGCTGAGAGAAGCTGAGCCCTTCCTCGTACCCTCAATGGATAAGTAATACTCATGACTTGCTTCAAAGTCCAAGCTCCCATTTATGTATAAGGCACCTGTGTTGGCAGATGGAAAGAAAAGACAGAAGATACTTTGAACGAATGGCACATAAGGTTTCTTGGAATACTGGAGATACATTGAGATGAATGTCAAACTGCCAGCTGAGAATGTGCTGGCTGACTTTGACCTCCTCAGGGTAAGTCAGAATACTGACAGTCATGGCATCGCATAATACAAACTCTAATTGAACTGATTCTGTCATAACCTGCCTCACTCTGGTATCAAGTGAAAGAATCTTTAATTCTGGGATGTCTATAAAAATCTTGATTGGAAGAGATCGGGGACAAAATAGGGTGAGAGTCCAACAGTGCTATTGAAAGCTGTGACCAGGGCAGTAGTAGACAATCACTGAACTGTGTCATAGGTAGGATGAAAAGCTGTGTGATGTAGATGCAGAGTTGTACAGGAGAAAAAGGTTTGGAATGAGATGCTGTGAAATGTGAGGCTAGAGATGTAACCTTGAAAGAAGTTTTTAATATCAAAAAATGAGAGAAGAACAGGTACTGAAGGCATAAAGCAGAAGTGATAAAAAAGGAGGTGGTGATGGAATGTGCCTGTGTATTTTGATGTTTTCCTGGGTTCAGCACTGAAACTGTCACAAAACTATTCTCTGGAAATGATATTGTTCTGTGTTTTGTAAGATGTACAGGCTAATGAGAAGATTGGTGTGGAAATATTAGCAAGAACCTTGGGAGCAGAGAAGCTGAGGAAGGTGCTGTGGATGAGGACCACAGAATCATAGAATAGTTAGGGTTGGAAAGGACCTTAAGATCATCTCATCTCGTTCCAACTCTCTGCCATGGGCAGGGACACCTCCCACTAAACCATGCCACCCAAGGCTCTGTCCAACCTGGCCTTGAACACCACCAGCGATGGAGCATTCACAGCTTCCCTGGGCAACCCATTCCAGTGCCTCACCACCCTTACAGGAAAGAATTTCTTCCTTGCAATTGATAATGCAGCCAAGGACTTGTTTCAGGGAGCTAACATTGGCCTATAGATAACAGCTCTTGTCAGACTGCTGTGCAAACAGAGCAGTGCTTTATTTGGCTAGTAAACCTGGCTCAGCACCTGCTCGTGGTTAACAGATTGGGATTATCTACATTCATTGAGCACTACCTGATAAAGCTGCCTGTTAACCTGGGCTGCAGTTTCCTCTTGGGACCGAGATGGAGGGGCTTTAAAATAAAATCACCTTCTCCAACATTTTGAAGTGGGAAAATTTCCCTGTCTGGTTCTCCATGTATTCCTCATTCCCACAGACCCGTCTCATGTTCCAGACATATAACAGGACTCTTTCCATTAATTTTAGTAAGATTTGGATCACTGCTTAAGTGACTTAGCTGACAAAATTCAGGGTAGAAGACTGTATTCCCTACCCTTGTGGTGGGCAGAGGCAGAGAGGAGCAGACATGCAAGCCAAATGGAGAAGAACCAGAGAAGACACATACAAAGACAGCCTTTGATGTTGGGTCAACCTGGACCTGCTTAGGCATGAGACTGTCTTACCTGTGTTTGAGTTGAGCTGGAATTTCCCATGATCATTGCCATTCACAATTTCATACTTGATTTCTGTGTTTTCTGCGTTGTCCCTTGTCAAGGCTGACAAATTGAGCACCTCTGTACCCACAGCCACATCTTCTTTTACCATGGCCACGTATTCAGGAGCCAGGAAAACGGGCAGATACTCATTTAGATCCACAACGGAGACAGTGACAGTGCCAAGAGCAGAGAGAGGCTCCGGGGTGCCCCGGTCGGTAGCACAGACTGTCAGCTCAAATGCTGAGTGCTGCGAATCCTTCAGAGGCTTTTCCAGGCGGATCACCCCCGTGGTTTCCTCAATTGAAAAGTGTCCATTGGCAGAGTCAGACAGAGAATAGACCACTTCAGCATTGAGACCTGGAAGGATAAGGGACAGGCTGCACTAATTCATGGGTAGGAATGTTGATGGGTTTATTTAGTTTTAATCCGTTAGGACTATGTGCACTTAATGACCTTAAATTCCTAAGGAAAATGGAGGCCGTATGAACATCAAGCGCGTCCCTGCCCATTTGTCGGTACAGACATCTAGCCACCCTGACCATCATCCACCAGTATCGTCTGTGTGCATTTAATGGTGCTTCCCATTTTTAATTTCCTTGATTTTAAACATAATTTCTCTTCATATCTGCTTCCAAAGCAGATAAATAGGATCTCGCTTCTCTGTCACTGTAAATTCAGTCTCTACTGGAGAGGTTTACTGAAAGTTCCTTTTTTAGGAGCCTTACCTACGATTCTGAACATACTTTTGTCTTCACAAGGACCTCTCCATCCTTATAATTTACGCTATCCAGATTTAAAGCTCCTTTTTCCTTATGATGCTCATTCTCAACCTCCATCTTTACTAAAGCTTCTGTCCAGTTTGGGTTCCAGATGAATTGTGTGTGACAGTTTGCAGTGTGGATCAGTTACAGTTACTGAGCATGTGCTCAGCCTGTCTTTGCGTGTTTCTACAGATATTGTACTACCTACAGTGTCACAAAAATGCTGATGCCAGCCTGCTATTCAAGGGCATGTCAGCAATGAGATCCAGACACATCTTCACCAAGATTCAATCATCTATGCCCATCGCTGTAGCCCTTCCCTAGGTTTCAAAAGTTTCTATTCAGGATGAAAGATGAACTCTACTAAAAAGTAAATCCCATTCTGACTCACCTTCATCAAGGTCTCTGGCAGCAACCACGGCAATGGGTGTCTTTGTTGTGGTGTTGTCAAAAACAGCCACAGCACAATGACTAGGGAAGAATTTTGGTGCATTGTCATTCGTGTCCTCTACAATCAGTGTTATATCTGCCTGGCAGGAACGGCCTCCACCATCAGTCGCTTTGGCCACAAGATGGTACATTGGTTTCTGTTCTCGGTCGAGAGGTGCAGATGTGGTCAGCTCCCCTGTTGGAAAGAACAGGAGATGGTCTTGTCTCCTGCAACTGCAGCTGCAGTTGAGGAGAGCTCAGAGAGGTTCAAGCACGCTGCCTCCCTGGCTGAACCGTGGGAGACAACAGACAGGGTTTAAACATCGTTTGTAATCCAGCTAATAGCAGTGATGTGTCCACACCACGTTGCTCGGGGCTATTCTCGGATCACTGCCAGCCACTGCCCTGGCAGGGCTTGGCATGGGGAGTCCTGCAAGTTGGGCTGAGCTCCATGCAAGTGATGCCATCATGGGATAAAAGTGCTCCTGTATAAATTGTAGTTCTAAATGCTTTTATAAACCCCACTGTGCTAAGCTTTCTGCAATGGAATGAGCCCCAGGTGATCTCTAGAATGATCTTCATGTCTCTTTGGGCAAATATACTGTCCAAAAACTGAAAAAATGGTTCATAGAGTTCAGAACTTTTGTCTTGGGCTCAAGCCAAATACTTGCTGATCTCTCCTCCTTGAGACCTGGCTGTTAGGAATACTGTTTGCCCTTCATTTTAACAATGCCAATATTTGTAAAGAAAGCCAGCAGGAAGATGCAGAGCTCCCTCTCCTCTATCCCACATTGCAATAAACCTGCCTGTTTGCCATCCCATCCTAGCTCGGGAGACCTGGAATGAACAGTCCTTTTGTCTGCTCAAGAGGAGGTAAGTGTTGAGCCACTCTTGAGAGTGGGTAAGGAAGAGGATAAAAGCATCCTTTGCCCTGCTCTCACCTGTATGTGGGCCCAGCCGGAACTCCTCTGCACCAGGGCCATGGAGGCTGTATGCTATCTGGGCATTGCTGCCAACATCAGGATCAGTTGCTGATATCTTCAAAATGAAAAGACCCGGCACAGCATCTTCAGAGACTCTCCCAGTGTAGAATATCTGGTGAGGACAAAGCTGTCATTGGCTTCTGAGCCATCTCCAAAATACCTTCATCCCATATAGGGGGGAACAGATTAGCAAAAGCTTTGCAGAGAAGGATGAACAATGTGGTTCATAGGGGAACACAGTGTGCCTCACTGCTGGCTGCTGGGGTGTGGACCTGGACCAGTGAGCTCATTTCACACAAGCCTTTGAATCTCCTTTGGGAAGTAACCACATCTGTTCTTTCTCACCATGGGTAACATCCATACCAGAGATCAGCTCTCTACAGTAACAGAACTCCTGGTGGGAATCTCTCAGCTTAGCAGGATATAAAACTCAATAATTTACATGCCCCTACCCAGGAGGCTTCCTGGCATTGTTTATCTCCAAAAATTATCCTTCATAATGCTTAGGCGCTCACTTACTGCTGGCAAATGTGCTTGGAGGCTAGATTTAATGTTCTCACTTGACGTGCAGCTTAATTAAAATTGCTAAGTATAATCAAAGCAACAGGATCGTGTGAGAAGAATTACGACAAGCCAAACCCTCTTAACATGCTCTTATTGTTCTTTCTTCCTTGCTACTGTGTTCTCCCCTTCCCAGACGCTTCCCTTGTGCCCCCCGTGTCCCAGGACATATGTCTTACCTGGCCACACTCAGGGCTGTTGTCATTGATATCCAGAACAAAAATTTCTACTTCAGTGGTAGCCTGAAATTTCCCATCAGAGGCCATAACCTTTAGGAGGTATTTCTCTGTATCTTCTCTATCCAGAGGCTTCTTGGAAGAAATTGTCCATTCTCCCTCAATTTGGTTCACTGTGAACTGCCCCAGTACATCTCCATCTAGAAGGGGACAGGAGGGAAGGAAAAGAGGTGTTTGAAGTGCTGAAAATCAGAAGTGGTAAGGAAAGGGGATATAGATGTGTCCACTGCTGGTCCCTTAGGAGATGTGGAGGGCTTGCAATGGTGACACAGAATGGGCACTGGTGCTGTATCAGGCTGGCGAGGAACATTTGGTCTTCCTCACTGCACAGCTAAGAAATACCCTGCCTTTTTCTGCTATTCACTATCTGCATATTACACCGGAGGAAGGAAACAACTCCTGATGGTAAAAATGTCTCTGTAATGTTCTGTAGACCTGCATATTCATTGCTTCAAAACCACATTGTCTCACCTTCCTAAAGCGTGTCAGTCTTTCTTGGTGCATGTTCCTAAGGGGATCTGAGAGCTGCAAATACCCTCCAGACATTGGTTGAATCTTACTGTTATAGTACTGTGTATAGTTGTACTTCCTTTTAACCTGCAGATGTATTTAATATATACCTATGCTTTCTGGGGCTACTTTTTCATTCTATAAGAGCCAAATGATGAGAGACAGGGAAGTTCAGACTAGACAGGCTCTCTGGTCCACCAGATTCATGCTGCTCCTACTTATGTGACACAGCAGATTTTAAATGGGTGGATGCTGGCCCTGGAGAATCCTTCTCTTCTGGGAAGGATCTGGTGTCCTCTGCTGAAGCCATGCCATTGTGCAGAAGGAGGGAGCACATTAGGTGATGGGAGACAATGAAGGGAGTTGGCTGCATGGCTTGTTTGTGTTAGACTCTGAAGGGACTTGTACATCAGGGTAAATTAAATTCACTCTCTTTCTGCTTTCATTTACACTGTGGTGATGAGGTGGTGAAACTGGAGGCACAATGCAACCTCTGCGAGCTCTTCTGATGCTGGGACACTCCAGCCTATGCTCAGATTTAGTTTCTGTATATTTGAAATCAATGCATATGAACAACAGGGAGCTAGGCTCTGTGTTCACCATGTCCTTTCTTTTGCTGCTGTGCTATACTGCAGTTGTATTTATATGTTTATGGGTAGAGTTTGACCTGTGCTTGTAAGTACCTTGTACTCCTTGTAGAGGGAGCACATGGTATTCACCACAAACATAAGTGTGCATTCTCTCAGGTTTAAAGTAATTGGAAGTTACTACTACTTGTAAGATGGCAGAAATGCAAATACATAAATGGATGGAATATTTCCCCCCAAAGGTCTGCAAATAGTTAGGCATGCCATAAACCAATTGAAAGTACCAGCATTCTTCCTCTGTTTTGGATGGTTACAGTAATAGATAACAGGCTGCAGCATGATCTGGCTAAATGTTTTGACCCTGAAGGGTCCGCATTTGAGTTTGAATGAACATTTTAATTTGAAATATCTGTTCCAGGTCTGTGAAAGACCCTTTGGGGTCAAAAAGTACCATAAAATCAAGCTTCTACTTGTGCAGATGCGCAACAAACATTCCAGCGTAACTTTGTTGCTGTTTTGCAGCAGTGGTTAGTTTTAGCTGGCACAACTGATGTTTCAGGGATGCAAGAGTCATCTTTTAGTATTTCTCATTAGCCAAACCCATCACTAAGATTGACAGGGCAGTTTCAAATATCCATGAGTATGCAGAGTGGTTGACTTCAGCCTTCTGAGGTCTACTTGTTTATTAAGTCAGTGTCAGAGTGGCTTCACAGGAAAGACATTTAATACCAGAAAGTTATAAGCATCCTATGTGCATATATATAGTTATTAAGAAACAAAAGCAGGCTGCACATGTGTGATGTGTGAACTGACTGCACCGTTTGCAGGAGAAAAAGCTGGGTCAAAGAACTTAAATACAGATCACAGTATCTATGTGAGAAAAACCTTCCTTTCTGCTGTACCACCGCTTCTGTCTTTCCAACAGATATTGCAATTACACCATCTTAATTATTCCTCTGTTAAGATAGTGTAAATAAATGTATTTACAGTACTGTGAAATTACTTACACATATTCATTTATTTCTTTCCAACTAAATAGGATGATTCAGTGGTGAGATACTTATTAAAATGATAATTCCACCCACTGCAGTTAATGACTATAGATTTTTGGATACCCCAGACTCATTTAACTGTCATGAACTCATGGCAGAGCTCAGGCTTCATCTCCTGCTTCTGATAGGACTGTCAGTATAACGCTATTTCTGTGTCTATATTCTGTCAGACAAGGTATCAAATCCTTGCTCTGAGCTGATACTCTATTACTCATCACCGAATATTTAAAGCCAGGTAAAACTCACCAGTTATGTAGCATGTGACCCGGCGGTTGTGCTCAGAGATGTCTGCATCAATGGTACTCAGTGTGACAACCACTTGCCCTGGCTCAGCGTTCTCGATTACTGATCCTTTATAGAAGTCTGAGGTGAACTGTGGAGCGTTATCGTTGTCATCAGAGACAGTGACCTCTACCAGGGTTTGGGAAGAGAGCTGGACTTTCCTGCCATGGTCAGTGGCCACCACATAAAACCGATAGATGGCCTGATCTTCGCAGTCGAGCTCTTTCAGTGTGGTGATCCACCCGCTCTCACCATCAATGGTGAAGAGTCCTCGGAGGTTGCCAGATTCTGCTTCCAGACTGTAGGTCACTTGTCCGTCACTTCCCATGTCCTGGTCGATAGCTGTCACCTGAATCACTGTGGTTCCTGATGGCATGTTCTCCATGACAAAGGCTTTGTAGGGATCTGCCTCAAAAACAGGTCTGTTGTCATTGACGTCCTGCACTTGGATATTCACAGAGACCAGAGAGACCAGCTCTGTCTCCTGATGTGAGCAGTGAGCCATAACGTCAATCTGGTACCACTTGGTGGTCTCATGATCCATGGCCTTTTTGACTTTCAAAACCCCTGTTCTTTCATCCAGTGTGAACACCTCATCCTTGTTGCTTTCTGTAGTGGTTCCCTTCACCAGGCTGTATATGATGGGATCCTCTGCAAAAGCTTTGACTGACCCAATTTCTGATCCCTCTGGAAGATCCTCAGATGCAGAGAATGTATAAAGGGGCTCAGAAAACCTCGGCAATTTCACCTCCCTGGGGACAATCTGAAGATTCACTGGGACAAGGGAGTTCCAGTGAGGGGGTCTTCCATCTTCAGCTTTCACCTTGAAGTTAAAGGCTCTGTTTTCTAAACCAACAAGGCTCTCCTTGACCTTAACAACCCCAGTGGCAGCATTGATTTCCACAAGGTCTTCTGCCACATCTTCCACAGAGTCAACGGAGTAAATGACGTCTGCATTTGCACCTTCATCAGCATCATAAGCCAGTATCTGGATGACAGGAGAGCCTTTACTTACATTGGACTGGATGGACAGTGTGTACTCAGAGGCTTTGAAGCGAGGTGGGTTGTCATTCTCATCTGTAAGGATTATTTTGACAGTGCAGAATGCCACCTTCCCACCTCCATCCTTAGCCATGACTTTGATGGCAATGACTCTCTCTGTTGAATTTTCCCTGTCCAGTTTTTGAAGGGTGGAAATACAGCCTTTATTGTCTATGGAGAACTTCTCATGGGCAAGTTTATTTATGATGGTATAGTCTACGGTGCCATATGGGCCACCGTCTGGGTCAATAGCCAGCAGCTCTATCACTTTGGTACCTATCTCAGCATTTTCTGCCAGCTCTGCCTCGTACATGTTCTGCTGAAAAGAGGGGCTGTACTTGTTGGCATTAGTGGTGTTGATATACACAGGCACAGTGCTCTTGAAAACTCCATCTGAAGCAGAAACTCTGAGGTTGTAAGATGACTCCAAGTCCTTTTTACAACGGTTGAACATGGATATTATTCCCGAAGTGCTGTTGATAGTGAAATGCCTATTGTCATTGCCTGAAAGTATCACATACTCCAGTCGGTTGGTGTCTCCACTGTCAGGGTCAAGAGCCTGGACTTTTATCACAATGTGCCCACATGTAGCCATTTCACTTATCTTGGCTTCATATTGAAGCTGGCTGAACTCAGGGGGGTTGTCATTGATGTCTGTCACATCTATGATCACCAGGGCATCGCTGCTAAGTGGAGGATTTCCATGATCTGCAGCTCTTACTTTCATGCGAAACTGCTGATTTTTTTCATAATCAAGTGGTTGAGCTGTTGTTATTTGTCCTGTGCTGGCATCAATATTGAAGAATTTGGTAGCATCTGAACCATCATCCAAGATCTGATAGGAGACCACTTTGTTTCTGCCTGAATCCTTATCAGAAGCAAAGAGCTGGATAACAGGGGTTTGTGCTGGCAAGCTCTCTGAGACAGACGCTGTGTAGATGACCTGAGAAAATATGGGGGGGTTGTCATTAATGTCCTCTACCTCCACCTCTACTCTGGCTTCTGAATAGGATCCTAGTGCTGTGTCTGTGGCTCTAACTGTGAACGTGTGTTTTGTCTCTAGCTCATAGTCCAGCTGACCTGTGACAGTGAGCACACCAGTCTTGAAGTCAGTACTAAACAGTTTCAGGGAGTCTTCTTCCACAATGTTGTATATGAGGCGCAAGCCCTCAGGGCTGCGAGCCTGCATGTGGAGGATGGATGTGTACAGGGGGATGTTTTCGGGCACCTTCACTCGGTAGTACAAGCTTTGGAACAGAGGGTTGGATTTGTTCCTCACGCTGATCACAACCTCCTCTTCAGTATGGAGGGGAGGCTCGCCTTTGTCCTTAGCAATAACTCGGAGGTTGTATTTATTTAAAGCTTGATAATCAAGAGGCTTCTTAAGTGAGATGTCTCCTAGGTAGGGGTCAATCCAAAAGTATTTGTAGTCCTCTGCAAATGAGTAGGTAATGGCTCCATTTTCCCCTATGTCTTTGTCTGTTGCTGACACCTGAAAAAGTACATCACCTGGCTCTGTGCCGTCCTGCACCGAGGTGTAATATGGCACGTTCTCAAACTGCGGTGGATTGTCGTTGACATCCTCTACATAAACCTTGACTGTGGCTTGGGACACTCTTGGTGGTTTCCTGTTGTCCTTCACTTCCACAGCTACCTCGTGCATGTCTTGTCTTTCACGGTCAAATTTGACACCCTTGGTCTGGAGTACTCCAGAAGCCTGGATAATTTTGAATCTTTCCTTTCCATTCAAAAGCGAATAGAAAAGTGGTTCATTTAGCTGATATCCCTTGACCCCAAGAATGGTGAGAGTCTTCTCATTGGTAGAGTTCTCCATCACAGTCGCTGTATATACTTCTTGATCAAATTTTAAGCCTGTCCCTTGTGCTTGAGTTAAATTCAGCTTAACCAAAGCAGTACTTTTATATAAGCCATCACCAGCTCTGACTGTGAGCTCCCGATAGCTTCCCAGGCCAGTAGCATTAAGAATGGAGATAAGACCTGTCAGTGGGTGCATGTAGAAAGCATTATCAAGGTTCCCTTCCACAATGCTGTAGGTCACCTCTGAATCTGCATCAGTTGCCCGAACTGACAAAAGCTCCATCCCTGAGTGGACAGGTAGCAAGACAGAAAGCTCATAAGTGTCTTTGAGAAAGACTGGAGGTGAATCATTCACATCTTTAACATGGATTGTGACCTTGGCTGGCTTGGATGCAAATAAGCTGGGACTTCCACTGTCATGTGCATGCACACTGAAGTGGAAAACTGGGGTAAGCTCATAGTCTATGTCAGTACGACTGGTCAGTGTCCCTGTGCTGGGATCTACTGTGAAATATTTCAGTGCCTCCGGTTCCAAAATCTCATAGACCAGCAAAGCGTTGGAGTCTTGATCAGCATCTGTTGCGTGGGTCACAAGAGGAGCATTGCTTTCGTCCAGAACCATACTTTGTGAGGGAGCGTTCTCCAAGATCCAGCCAACGAAGGAAGGTTTAACGAAGATGGGCACATTGTCATTCTCATCTATGACATAAATAAGTACCACTGTGTCCATAAATGCTCCAGCCATGTTGGTGCCACGGACTTTCAACTGGTAAAAAGATACCTGCTCAAAATCTAAGCTCTTCCGAGTGGAAATGAGGCCAGACTGATAGTTCATGGAGAACACTCCATCTCCATTTCCATCTTTAATTTCGTAGCTGACTGGTGACAAGCTTGTGGCTGAAACCTGGATAAGAGGAGAGCCAACAGCAGTGGATTCACTGATCTCTGTAATGTATTCAGCCTCTGGAAATTTTGGAGGGGTGCGATCAGAGGGTCGGATGCGGACATGTACTGTAGCAGAATCTTTAAGCTGGGGGAACCCCTGATCTTCTGCCTTTGCAATAAGAGTAAACCGCTCCTGCCTGGATGGGTCCAGTTTCTGGGCAACTGTAATAATTCCAGAATATGGGTCGACGCTAAAGAAACCTTCCCCATTACCTGCAAGAAGAGAAATTACAAAGTGAAGAATGTAGACACCCTTTGGTATTTTTCTACCTCTTTTTCACAAATGCTTCTGCCTTCAGACCTAATTAACATCTGCTGCTTTCACTGGGAAGCAATGATCTTCATTAATTTCTAAATAATTTTAATTCTAAGAACAATGAACCCATTGAGATCTATGAGATAACTTTCAATTCAATCAAAATGTAAATTAGAGATAAATACCCTTCTAATTTGAGCATATTTAGTGGTGGCAGAGCATGTATTGAAGCTTTTGCCTCGTGTGCAGAACATGGCAGCACAGACTGTACTAGTTCTTTCAAGCCCTGTCATGCTTATAATTACCAATACTTCAGGAGCAATTAAACTCCTCAGTCCTTGATCTAAATTGCAGTGAGAAAGATGGAGCAAAGGATGGCTTGTCTCCTGCAAAGTATTTGCTTGCTAAACAGGCAGTGTGGCACAGCCATAAACATTTTCTTAACCTTTAGAATGAATGATAAAATACTTGCCCGCTGAGCTTGTACGACCCAAAACCACCATCAGCCAATGCCAAGAGGGTGCTTACCATGCCTCAAGAATGTATTTCTTGGTAGAAATGGGGGAAGTCATGGCGACTGCTGTGGGAATCGGAGTGCTTTTGTCTAACAACTGAATAGGGATCCCTCCCTCAGTTCCCATGGATGAGAAGAGAGGATTTTAAGTTGTTCTAACTCGTCACTTTTTCTCTTAGAATAGTGACTCAACATGGAATTGTATTCTTAAAGAAAGATGTTAGTAATATTTCATAATATGAAAATTACCTGCTCGCTCTATATTTTTTGTGGGAGAGGAAGGAAATCACATTTAAGTACTGTGCAGCCATTTGCTGTTCATTGCAACAGCTAGAGAAAGCTGGTCAACTCTCTGGCCACCCGCTAGAGCATGGAAATACAGGCATGTTCATAGCCTAAACAGTCTTGTTGCATGGCTCTCACCTGCCTGAAGGGAGTAGTGGATTTCAGCGTTGGCTCCTTGGTCCTGATCCAGGGCTCTGACTTGTATAACCTCTGTGCCCACCACTGCTGAGTCCAGCACTTCTGCTTCGTAATGGATGCTGCTGAACTGCGGAGGGTGGAGGTTGCAGTTCTCCACATGGATGATGACTCGAACAAAG
This sequence comes from Myiopsitta monachus, assembly GCA_017639245.1. NCBI lineage: Eukaryota > Metazoa > Chordata > Aves > Psittaciformes > Psittacidae > Myiopsitta > Myiopsitta monachus. The sequence goes on from CM029917.1 coordinate 28,012,467, forward strand.
TTCCTCTTGATGGGGACCTCCTGGTCTCGTACCTGAAGGACAGAGGAAGAGCAGGTATGGTCACACTCAGAGTAGTAGCCTTGCCTGAACAGGCTTCCAGGTGGCTCACCAGGACTCTTACAGAAAGTGGTGTTTTCCCTTGGAAGGGAATGAGCCTGTAAGTTTCAGCACAAACACTAAACTTGAAATTAAACATTAACAATTATTCACTGTACTTTCCTGCACAAGAATCCACTGGCTCTCCAAGGAAAATAGCAGGTGAAGAGCTCAGCACTTGGTTAGAGGGAAGCAGGGTGTTACCTAAATTTATCCAAGATGGCTCTATAGTAAAGGTTAACACCCTGCTTTCCTCTTCCCTATTGCTCTAGACAAATCCTCCCTCAAAGACTACAACCAGTTTTAATTTCTCCAGCGACCCGTATATCCCGGCCAAGCTGATGGACTCAGCAGGGTGTGCCTAGGACTCACCATCACTGTTAGGGTGTGCTGAGGCATGGCATGGGAGCTGAAGCCTTCTGCTGTTGTGAGGGCCCCACTACTTGGATCCAACTGGAAAAGTCTTGTGCTTTTGGGGTCTACACTGCCATGGATGGTGTAGATGAGCCCCTTGCCTTTATCCTTGTCTGTTGCACTGACTTGAAGGATTTCTCTCCCTGAGGGGGTATCTTCAGGAATCCTTACTTCGTAATGGCTCTTCAGGAACTGGGGACGGTGCTGGTTGATGTCAATCACATGGATAAATGCCTATAGGGGAGATAGCATGATGAGAACAGCAGCGACATAGGAGCAACCTGACTTATGCAGCCATGTAAAATCTCAGCTACCAATTCCTCTTGGGTGTAGCCGTGCTCTTGTGACCATCACAGCTTTCTAATTCCTGGGGCTTTGCCATGCATGGTGACCGGGAACTTTTTTGTCCTTCTCCCTACGGAACGCCTGCTGTGCCTTCCCTTAGTGAGTTTCAGTTTGCTTCCTCTCATTTTTTAATGTCTCCAGTCTGACAAGCCATTCAGACTGAACGTGCCTGCACTTGGCATCATAGCCTGCCATGAAAAGTAGCAGTTGCTCAGTGGCGGTGCCAGCTTTGCTGGCTGGTGCCTCCACACCAGCCCTCATTAATTACACATCAGAAAGCTGGCAGAGGGGGGGTGTTTGGTACATGCAGCAAGGGCTGGCCTGTCTTAAGAGCAGCACATGGAGAAGGTATGCAGGAGCCAAGTCTGTAGTCTATAATTTTTAGCCAAATCTTCCCCTTTGTGTTTAACAGCAAACTCCCGTGAACCCTGCCTGCAAAGTCACCTACTTTCTTCTGTTTGGTCTCCTACCCTTACTGTCCTGACCCCCCTACTGATGCGTTTGCTGCATCTTAGGAAGTCCCAACCAACTGTAATAATTTGCTTCCGTTGGCAAACCTGAACATGCCACGGGTGTTTTGTATGAGCAGGTTTTCTGACATCTGCTAGCAGACTTGAGCACCAAAATAAATGTAGGGATGAAATGCAAGGTGGCAGGGAATGCACACCGGGCAAGGTGGGGCTTTGTTTGTTTATTTGGAACAATACTTGAAGATAGTGGAGATAGATAGCCATCCCTTAGCACTGGGTTTCACAGGAATGGTTGTGTTCCTCACTCATCATCCCCTGCAAACCTCCACAGTGAATTCCCATGATAAGCGTCACTGACGGGTGACTCACGTTCTATGTCTTCCTGTGCAGTGAGGGCTGGAGTTTTGGCTGCTGCTTGTGTGTGGAGAAAATGGTTGGTGAAAGATCAAGCCCTGAATATTCCTCCTGAGGGTAGGTAAAGATGGGCACATCTCAGCAACCATTTTAGCTGGGGCTTAGAGACATGCCTGAGAGCAAAGCGCTTCCTTCTGCCAGTGCTTGCTTTTCATGTGGCAACTCAGAGGACACAACAGCATCTCTTCAGTTGCACCATGTGGTCCCTGGACCTTGGCGCTGATATGTTATCAATGTTCCACACACTTGGAGCAGTACAGGGCAGGACCTGACCTCAATTCTTGCAGATGTGTCTGTGATGGCTTTATATATGTGGGTAAGTGCCAGGAACACCCTTGACATGGTACCACGGACCCAAGCCTGATCTAACTGCATATGTATTTTCCTTACATCTCAGCATGTTATCCCAACCATGTTACGGATCAGCATGAGCAAGTGAGAGCAAGTTGAGGTCTAGGAGTGTGAACTGCCACCGCAGCTTGGCTGGTGGTGTGGATGTGCCCTTGTCTGCTGGCTGTGCTCAGCAAGAAAGGTGCAGGCTTCCCTAGACCATTTGTGTTTCCAGCAACATAAAAACAAAACCTTAGCTTGGTACTAAGGAAAGATTTGGGTCCCTGTGTAATGTAAGATCACAGTGTAAGGAGGCTCTTGTGCCTGGCATCTGATCCAGAGCTCAGCAGAGTCAGAAGAAAGATTCCCTTTGACATATATTCTAAATGTGGTCTTTATTAAAGAAAAAGCTTTACCTGGGTTTTGATGGTAGTGGATCCATCAGTGACTTCTACTGTCAGGTTATAGCTTGACTTCTTCCTTGCATCGAGGGCTCTTGCAATGACCATACTGCCTGTACTCTTTTCAATGTCAAAATCCATGTCATCGTCACCACCTGCAGTGAGGGAGAGATGAGAAAAGGAAATGGGGAAACAATTACAGTTAGAATTCTGTCTGGAGCAAGCTGCAGGTGGAAGGGATTCTAGGAGCTGCCTGGAGATCTGAAGGATGAGGATCTCCCTTCCAGACACCACACACAAACCACACAAGGAGCTCAAGCCCAGACAAAGATATGTGGCATGCCAGGCAATACACCTTGAACAGGGATGTGTAGGCATCCACTCCAACTGCACCTCTCTGGCTGCAGCTAGGTTGGGAACAGTGCCGTAGAAGTTTTTCCTAAATCTGGAAACTCAATATGAAACGTGATAGATGGACACAGGAGACAGGGAGGACATGGAGAAGCTGGACAAAGAGGTAGTCACAGATGGTGACAAAGGAGTACAAAAGGGAAGGTGAGTGAATTAGAGACAATGAAGAGGAGAATAGGCAAGGATGCGCATATGCATATAAAGTCCTGGCTAGATTTACAACAGACATATTTGATCATTGATTTATTTGCACAAGGTCTCCAGCTATGCAGCATCACATGGATCAGGGACCTACAGCACTGCACAGTGCTCTTGCTGGCTTCTAATTCAAGGTCCCGCTGTGGGCATATCAGCAATGGTCTTCATTGGCACAGTTGGGTGCCTGGGAGTTACCTGAAGAAGCCCAGTACTGGAACAGTTGGGGAGACAGAAGGTGCTTCCAGGGTGAACAGAGCCTGTTGCCTCTAACCCAGATGGCTGTGTAGTGCAGGGAACCACAGGCCTGAGCAGCTCAGCAGCAGAAGGCTGTCCCTCACACTACTGCTGTTCAGCCCTGGCACAGAAGCTCCTTTCTCATGCTTTGCTTGCTCATGGCCTGTTAGTTCTCTATTGCATGTGAAATATGTTCTGAGATATGGAGATGTAGAAGCAGTTTTCTGTATTTATCTCAGGTCTCAACTTCTCCCTTCCCGGCTATTGGATGTTCTGGATTCTGTTTATTCTCTTACCAGCTGGGAAAATCTTGGATGGTTGTTAAATTGCATATTGCAGTGGTTTCCAGCCATCTGGACCACCACTTTCCTGCTTGGAAGGAGATAGAAGCAGAGACAGGAAAAGAGAGACCCATGGATGCCCTTCCCTGAGAAAAAAGAGAGATGATCCCTTTGCATAGTGCCAAAAGGAAGGAGATTAAGATGCACCATCAACCAGACAGAGCCTTTGTGCTCTGGGAAAGGTGAGCTTTTGAAAGAGGTGTGAAGGCTCCTGGATCTCTGCATCACCTTCTTGGTGATGCTTTGTTTCCCTCTCAGGGAAAATGTAATCCAGTTCTCTTCCACCAGTACAGTAACAAAGACAGCCATGAGTAGCACTTGGTGCTCTAGGAATTGGCAAAGATGTGTTTGAGCACACAGGCAAGCATTCAGCAAGGAAAGGATGGGACAACGTTCAAAAGGAATATACCGTTAATTCTGCAAACCCAAGCAGACACTACTAATGCCAGATAAGCCTTGCACTGATGTTGTCTTCAGCTTGTAGCACTGTATCTCTTGTTGCTTAATTGTATTTATACACCATTATCCTTCCCCAGCACAGCAACAGGAAAAACTGTTTACTCACCCAATTACAGCTTTGTCTGACAGGGCAAAGCCCTGCAGGCAGTGTCAGGGAAAGGCAGCATGAAGCAGATTGGGGCACCACTTCAAAACACCAAATTACATGAGTACAATCGGCCCTTGTTTGTAAGACCAGTTCTGCACATGTATTGCCTAAAGAGTCCTCAGGGGTGACAGCCCACATCCCCTGTGCCCCAGTGTCCTGTGTATTAGAGAAGGCCCTAGAGTTGCTTCATGTTTCATGTCTAAGTCATCCCTTGGGATGCTGTGAAGTGAAAGGGAGAGCACCATCATTTAGGTCAGATCACTTTGTTGAGGAATCCTTCCCTTTTGGCTCCCTGTTCAGACTATGGGATGGGGCATGTCTGCAATAGCTAGATACCTGGCTCCTCACAGGCTGTTTTATCACAAGCAATAGTGTCACTTGATTAACAGGAGGAGCTCGGACTAGCATGCCCAGCCTTTCACATGACACTGGAGAGCACCTCAAACACTGGCAAGTCTGACAGTGTCATTTAAAGAGTGTGTTAGATAATTGCCTTTGGCATGAGCAGCTTTATCTATGGCTGTTGAAGCCTTTTGGTGTCTGTGAGAAATCTTTTGCTGCAGCTCACCTGCACCTAAAGCAAACAGCTTCATTAGCTCAGGCATGTAAGTGCTGAAAGCCAAAGGGAGCTCGGGCAAAGCCTGCCAGACACCGCTGCCCTGATTTCATTTCTGTGTCTCACCTGTGATATTAAACCACACTTGGCTGGGGCCCATTTCAATGCTGATCACTCCCACCATATGGTTTACAGGGTCTGTTTCCATCACGGCAAAGTTAAAATGGGGTTCATCAAAAGCTAGTGGCTCCGAGGAAGGGCCGGGCCGGGCAATCCAGCTGATGTGAAGCCGCACATGGGATGATAGCGGTGGGCTGCCACCGTCTGTTGCCTTGACCTGCAGGGAAATGCACATGTGATCAGGATTTAGCCCATAGGAAGCTGCTTCTCCCAAGCACCAGGAGTTTCAGGTCTGAGCATGGCCAAAATCCCACAAAACACATCTTGACCCAGTGGCCCATGATCTGGCTGACTCCAAGGTAGAGCCATGAAACCCAAATTCCACTTGACTATCAAGCAGAGCTGCCAAGCTCAATCCACAGCAGAGGCCTGGATGACAAGTCTTGTTACAAGGACCAGCAGAGTGTGGGAGGGCTTTAAACCTGTATCCAAGCCCCATGGCCTGATCAGACTGCCAAATGGAGGCAGTACTGAAACTCAAAGACAGTTCAGATCTATGTCAATGTCCATACGGGATCATGGATCATTATGCTCATCTCTGAGTAGGCTGGACAGTTACTTTTAAGCTTATTTTCCATTCTTAATAGCTTCTTACCTTCTGTATTTCCCATAATTCCCTCCTAGTTTCTCTCCCTGTAACCCGTGTCTTTAAGCTCTCCTCCCACTGCTGCATTTTCTCTATCTCTTTCCTTTTATATTCTCTGTTTCTCCAGCCTTTCTCCTTTCCCTCTCCACCCATCTCTTCCCAGTGGCTTCCTGTGTTTCCCTCTCCTCTCACCGTGAGTATGTTGTATTCAGAGGCAGGAAAAGCTTTCCTGGAGAACACCATGCCGGTTGTGGGGTTGATGGTGAATATCCCTTCCTCCTCCTCCTCGATGGTGTAGGTGATCTGGCTGTTCTGGCCCTGGTCACGGTCTGAAGCAATCAGCCTGTACACTGGCAGTGGTGTCTCTGAGGCATCTCTCTCGGGGAGCTGCACCATGAAGAGCTTGTGGGGGAAACTGGGAGGGTTGTCATTGGCATCCAGGACTTGTATCACGACTCTGCTGGTGGACTTCAGGGCTGGCTCTCCATTGTCGGATACAGCAACCTGCCAGCAAGGAAAGAAATTAGGTGGCAGAGCTCTTTGTCATTACCTAGGAGACAAGCAGCTTTCACCCTGATGGGCAATGACTAAATCAAGGGGGGTTGTGTGGATCTGCATTTGTACCTCAACATTTTCAGAGTCATTTCCCCTCTCTATAGGGTAAAGTCTGATGGCTGTGGCTGGCAGCAAGGCTTGTGCATACGCAGGGAGATGTGAATGCAGGGGTCCTGCTTGCAGTTGCTCTGGGCAGTGGGTCAGGTTGATCACTAGGGGTCACATAACTGGCAACTCCAGCAATGGCTTGTCAAGTTATCACCTGTCCTTACATCACTGTGCTTGTTGTATTGCACAGAGAAATGTATTATCCTCAGTCACCCTGACAGGCTGAAACACCTCAAGATCCCTCTAATGTAAACGTGCATAGCTTGAAGCAGCAAAAGACAGAGGTTGGTAACAAAAAGCTACACAGCGATGCCTGATACAATGAGATAAATGAGGGTGGGTTTCTCCGGCTTGCACTTTCCCCATTAACTTATTATCTGTCCTGCCAGAGGACAATTCCAATCCTCTTCCTGCATTCCCACAGCTTCCAGAACAGACCTTTTGCTCCAGTCTTCAGTAAGGAAATAACAAAGCCCGCAGTACTGCTGCAGCTGTCTCTTAGGGCAACACACTCCATTTAATTAAGTTTCCCAGCAGTTGGGAGCTGATGGGATGAGATTCTTTCCCTGTGCTCCAACTTGCAAGGAAAGCTCTTTGAGGACTTAATACACTTGTAGGTAAATAAAGCTAATTACAATCATCATTACCCACCTCCAGGATATGTTCAGCCTTGTATTCTCGATCCAGCTGCCGTGAAGTTGTAGAAATCAGACCTGCCAACAAAGAAACCCTTTGAGCTCCAAGAGTCAGCGTCCGAGGAAAGCCAGGGCTGATCAAATCCCTGCATGCCCCACATCAGCCTGCCCGCCTGTCCTGTTCCAGGTTCACTTTGCGATCAGAGGAGAAAGACAGATACCCCCAGAGGGCAGGCTGTCCACTTCAAGCATGAATCCCGATGTGGAGGCCCTCCTTTGATTACAGACACCACAGAGGACAGAGGACACCTACAAGGTGCCTGCATCAGTTGAGGCTTGTCAGGGTGTTTGGTGAGAAAGGCTGCAGGAGTGTGAAAATAAACCTTTTCTTATGCCTCTAAGTAAGAAACATTCTGCAGGCACTGGCACAACTTTGGCCTCTTAACAAGTCTCGACTCCTATTTTCCCTGTGCTGAACCTTGCTCTTTGTAGTTTACAGTGTTTAGACAAAAGCTTGCTTTCTGTCTAGGGAAATACCCTCTATTCTACTGCTAGAACAAATGCATTCAGGCTAAAAATAAGGCACACAGTCAGTAATAATGTTGGTATATTATCTAAGCCTTGCTGAGAGACAGGATGAATCCTCTAACAGCTGCAAGATTGTGAGGGATTTCTGAAAAACACACATTAGTTTAACCATGGGGAATAGGCTGGATGCAGGAGGGAGGAATTGAGGCTATAATAAACTAGAGTTTAGGCAAAATCACTGTAATTGCCTCTTTTTGGCCTGTCAATGTGTAGAGCTGAGTAAATGGTAGCGTGGAAAGGATGGAGCTGAGGCTTGTGTTTCCACGTCTGGTTTGATAATAGTCCTTATCAAGTGTCTTGACTCTTCCCCTTTGGGGAAAAGCAGCTCTGAACCATTTTCACAACTGCTTTACAAATGATGGAAATCTTACATATAATGCATGGTTTTCTGACAGTCATCAAATCTGACACCTGTGAGTGTTTCTGTCTGTTCTCTGCCTCTCCTGCTCCCAATGGTCGCGGTTTTCATGGTGTTTATTCCTCACAAAGGGAAGTCCTGCTTCCTCACAAAAAACAAGGGGCAGGGTGATTTTAATGACCACCACCAGCAGTGATACAGGCTCATGCAGCTCTGGAAAAAGCTTTGCATGGGGGCAGTGTGCATTAGCAGTGCTGTGAGCACGTGTACTCATGTATCCTTGAGACTTGTAAATCAGAGTTGCATGAACCCATCTCAACTCCCATTTCTGGTCCAAAGCCAAAAAGCTTTAATTAATAGTATTGCTTCAGTTGTACCATACTTTGGTGCATTGCTGTCTGAGCATGATAGGCAGGGAAAAACTTCAAATGGCTTCAGGAAACATTGGGCAGCTGAAGGAGGGAGCAAGGAGCAGCTGCTTGGAACAAGACTATTGTTAACCGTTTCCACTTGTTCTCTGGGATTATTCATGTTTGGCACTGTCCGCTGCACTAAACACTTATTTGATGCCTTTACGATAATAAATCAACACTCTTTAATGTTTTATGACAATATAATTTGAAAGACTCTGTTTGCATGTATGTCATAGGGTTTTTTTCTTCTCCCTTATCTTCCTTCTGACATCTCGGCAGGTGATGAGGACTTGGCCGTGGCCTGAGAGCACACTGGCTGGGGAGCTTTTATACCTCTCCTGGGCTCATGGGAGGCTGCAGGGCTCCCATAGCATCAAATATCTTGATATTCATGGAAATGCTCTCAAAGAAGGAATTGCAGCAGTGGTTCACTGAGATCTCTGGTGCTCCTGCCCACATTGCTGATAGTTTGGGTAGGACAGGGCAGCAAAGACTAAAATTCCAGCTACCTTCTGGGGGGTCATAATTTTGGCCTACCAAGCCCATAGGACACAAAGCTAGATATTCCCAACAGAGCCACCCAATACCTGTGTGCACACTGGGGATATTTCTGGTCTTATTGGATTGCAAAATTCAGTTGCAACAGACTAACACCTTGTTTGCACTTGGTTTCTGCGTGCCAGCTGATGGAAAGTAACTTAAACCACTCTAAAGCGATTATTTGGATTTGCCTGGCCACACCTTGAAATTCTTTCATGACCTAATGATAAAAAATGAAAGAAAACAAGATTGTAGCTGAGCTTTCTAGAGCTGGAGAAGAATGACTGTGGTGAAGGGAGGTGAATGGACCTTAAAGACTGTCTTCAATGTCCCTATCACTGAAGATGCTCAGATCTCCTAGGGAGTATGAGCTGACTCTACTCCCTATCATAGATCCCATATCCTAGTTGGGAGCCTTACCAGATGGCATTTCTGGGTTTAGCTTCGTATCTGTTGAGTCACAAGTCAAAGGGTTGGCTTCTCCTCCTGACCCCTGGCAAACTCCCTCTGTCCCTTCCCCTGTGCCCAGTCGTGGTTCCCAGTTCCCCTCCCCAGAGCCAGTTACTGCTCTGCTTTGAGACCAGAAAGCTCTGTGGTTAACGGTTAATTACTGTAATTCCCATACGGAGCCGTGGTGCTTCATGGCTGCCAAGATGCACAAACTGCCAGCAGTGTTCACACGGCAGCCGAGCACCCCGAGATGGGGAGACAGGGATCGGACGTGGTGCTCAAGAGAAGCCAGCTGGAATAAATGTGCATGTCTATTTGTTGCTGCTTGGATATACACCCTCTGAAGCCAGAGGGCTAGAATGGGAAACTGTTATTAAAGGACAACTGCCGTCAGCTTTCATGGCCTAGGGAAACAGTTCCTTGGCTCTTTCTGGTGCCCCTTACAAGGACCTGGGAAGAGCACATTTAGTTTTTAACTAGAGTGTTTTGCGTGTGCATGTATGTGTGTGTGAGTTATCAGTACAGCCCCTGCCCCTCTGGAAAACACCAGCCAGCCCATCCCATGGGACTTGTGATCAAGTGAGCGTCCTCTATTTGTGTTCTTGTATATGGCCTTGAAGGTTTCTGCTGAATCCTATAGAGACTGAACAAAACCATCAAAGGTCCTAATTGTACTTGGCCAAGCTCTGCATTCACCTGAAGGTCCAGAAACCTTCTGTTTCTTGCGTACAGATCCGCACAAACTCCGCTCTGGCAGCCTATCTACACACAGCAATGGGAAAGGATTGTCTGCAATCCTCCCGCTTGCTGCCTGGAAAGGGGAGAGAGGAAAGCTGGTCGTGTTGGAACAGGAGCAGCAAAATTAACAGTGCATTGTTGTCAGGGAACAGAAAAATAATAATAACTTCTGCTGGCAAGAGCAGGGCTGGGGTGGAGGTTGCTGGCCCCCTGCCCTCGCTGCAGGGAGGACAATCTAAGATAGTTAAAAGAGCCAGAATCAGGTTTGCAGGCACTGGGGCTTTCACAAGAGCCTGAGAAGGGAAGAGGTTGTCTCACTGTTGCTTCCATTTCACCTTCTCTTTTCTTCTCTTACTGCCTTCCCTCTTGCTCTGACCCTGCTTTGCACTGCTTCATGATCAGCTAGAGCCTGTGGTGTGTTGGCAGTGGAACCACCACTCAGACTTAAAGAGCAGGCTGTGCCTGGATGCCCTTCCATCCAGGGAGCCACAGGCATCTTGAGGAAGCCCAAGGACACTGACACAGCAGAGAAGCACCAGAAGAACAAGCACTAGATAAGAGCTGGGGATGAATAGTCCAAGGTAAAAGGATTCTCCAAGCAGCCTTTCAGTGGGATGAATGGCTTCATCCTGGCTCTTCCTGCCACAGCCTCACAATTCCTACCCGTCCTGTCTCCATTGGAATCCCCCTTCACATCAGGGGGATGCAAACCTTGTGCAAAACAAGCTGAAAACCTTTCAAGCAAAAGAATACCCTAAACTCTGCTATCTGCCCATCTCTCCATGTATCTACCTATCTCCCTGTCTCCCACAAACACTGCTCTGCACCAGCTGCCAGGCAGGGCTGGAGAGATTCCATTGCCGATGGCAGAAGGCTTTCATCTCACTGCGCAGTTTTATTCCCTCTTCTTATTATCCTTTCATTTATTTTCCCTCTTTCTCTCCACCCTCTTTAAGGAACTGAGAGCTGGAAGAGCTTGGAGCCCTTCTGTGGTAGTTCAGGGATGCCAGGGGAGTCAAGCCCTGCTGAAGGACAGTTATCATAGCCATTTATGTCTCCCTGTAAGGTCTCAGGAGGAGAAGTCAAGGGGCCTTGCTGGTTATGTCTCCAATGACCAATCCATCCCTGTGTTGTGAGATACTGGCTCAAACACAGAACAAGCTGGCTCCAGGACCAGAAATAGGTTACTTGTAATAGTGTGGCACTGTGCCCTGAATAATTATCCAGGGCTATTCTGCGGGGTTATTCTGGGTGTAGACATGCCTGTTGTAACAGCAAATCAGGACCTTAATTCCTATTAGCGCACATGATGAGAACAAGCTTCCTCCTCCTCTCCCTCTGCCAGGAGTGCCCTGCCTAGGAAAGACTTGGACTGACCTCTGGCCCTCCTGTGCTCTGGCTTATTTCAATGCCAGTGTGACTTATTTGTCCTTGGATCATGATGTGAAATAGAAGAAGAGTAGAGGTCTTGATCACAGTCTTTTCTGCCTTTAGGAGCCTCCCTTCTGACCTGGGTGCTGAAGGAACTCCTGAAATATGCAGAGTATCCTGTCCTTTGCTCACATTGTGTGATAAAGAGCAGCAGCCTCTGCTCTGCTGTTTCCTCTTGAAACCTCAAGTTTTATCACTGAATAATGGGACAGAGATTCATCTTCATCACAGATAAGCAGCTCTGCTTACTCACAATCTTTTTGCTGCCATAGGATTTGGGGTTGACCACAGGAGGAGTATTGGCAATCTGGATCGTATAGATCTCTGGCATTTCAAGAACTGAAATGTTTCTGGGTCTTTTTGTGATCATTTCCTCTAGGTAGTGAAAGAAGAGACTCATTTATTGCGTTTGAAAAATGAAGGTCATATCCCAGCTAAAAATCCAGTAAAAAATCAGTGATTTAGTAGCACTGCAGTGCTCAAATACTTGCAGTGTTTTGTCCTCCTGTTCAAATGTAAGTCATTTGATTTGCACTGCACTGAGATAACCCTGTTTTGAGTATAAGACTGCACTGTTGTGAATGCTCCATCGCTGGCGGTGTTCAAGGCCGGGTTGGACATAGCCTTGGGTGGCATGGTTTAGTGGGAGGTCTCCCTGACCATGGCAGGGGAGTTGGAACTGGATGATCCTAAGGTCCTTTCCAACCCTAACTATTCTACGGTTCTATGATTCTATGAATGACTGTGAGCTGAAAGACCCGCAGTTCATCTTCCAATGCTGCACTATCAGGCTGACACCAAAGGTTATATTTTTATTCTACTTAATGAAGCAGCTAGCATGCCCTTGTCTGCGGAATGAAAATAACACAGGGTTTCCAATAAGCTGCCTACAGCCCTGAAATCCAGATAAGCTGTCATATTCTTTCTGGCACTAGTAGCAGATGACTTCTCTTGAGATACAGTGAGCATGAGGGTATAAACTGCTTAGTTCATGCCAATGTTTGCAGGTAATTATTCGTTCTTTTGGGTGACACGCAAGCAAAACAACGGATAACTGACTCCTCATCAGGCTTGGAAGCAGATCCTTAAACAACCTCCAAGCAGAGGGTTTAAAGAGACCTCCAGCAACTGTCCAAGAGATAAGATCAGCTCATGGGACTGACAGACTTATCACTCTTCACATGCAAATTGCTTGCCTGTAAAGAGAGATGGGTAGGAGATAACTCTTAAGAGAGCTGTTTTTTTGTCTAAAATGGGAATGAAAGTGTTGGCTTAGAGGTGTCTCATTAGCAAATGTTCAGACTTTGCCAGTGTTATTTATTTTACAGTAGAACAGGACAGCCTCAGAGTGTGGCTTTGTAGGGCTGCACTCACACTGGGGTGAAAGGTTTGCCTGCTGCCTGCAGCACAGAGAGGGCTGAATTTCCTGCAGGGTGCATGGGTGCAAGATGGAGCTCAGCAGATGAGGGCAGCTAGCTGGTGTCCTCAGAGCTGTTACTGCTCCACATCCCATTGACAAGGCAGTGGTGCTCTAAAATAGGGCCTCTGAAGGCACCTCTCTATGGGACCTTACATTTGTGCAAGCTGTCCATGGGGTTGAGTTGTGCGTAGTTGTTTGGACTATGTGGGAATGTTGTATACAAAGCAATGCCCTGACCTGGCTAAAAAGTTTCTGACAGTGTAGATCGCTACAGCTGGGGGTAGCAGTGGTCACAGATGATATCCCCAGATTTATCTATATGGTGCCATGTAGAGATACCCTATGAATCTCTTGCAACGAAAAGGATGCCGGTGTTTCAGAGTAATAATGTCTTTCTAAACATCCCCCTCCTAGCCAGCTGTAGAGGACTGCCAGAGTCACTACACCACAAGAAACACATAATTGAGAATGCACTAGCCTTTTTCAATACACCTCGCTCCTTTCTCATCTGAGAGCAAGCTTCTATCCTGCTGCAGTAGGTGAACTGCTTTTATCATCCACAGGAGATCAAAGTCATGCAATTAATCCTCTCTCATACTCAGGCTCTGTGCCCTCCCTTCCTTCTCCAAGGAGCTGATGGTGTGAAGGGCTTGGCATAGCTTTCCTTGCCAGACTGGCCCAATGTCAGCTCTGCTAGGATAGTTTGAGGAAGCTGTTTACACAAAACATCAGCCGGTTTTTGATGGCTCTGAAAGATCTGCTAATTAATCCTCAGATGAAAGATACAGTCTAGGAAGATGGCACAAGAGGCTTACTACACTTTACAACATTAATAGTGCTGGAGAATGGGTGGAGCCTTTAAATGCAGTGGGATTCATTTTTATTAATCCTGGCTTGGTCTGTCTCTGGAACAGATAGTCACCTCCAGAAGGGTGTTTCCTGGCTCAGGCTCTGCAATAGGGCAGTTGTTTATAAAGGGGAAGATTAAAAGTGACTGCTTGGTTCTGCTCAGGGCTTTGAAAGGAGCACGTTTATGTCATTCTAAAAGCCATCTGGATGCAAATAGCATCCCTAAGGTTGAGGGTTTCAATCCTTAGCCTCCCCAGACAGCATATTTGGATACTGGGACTTTTGCTGTTGAAGGAAGGTGTGACAAAGGCAGCTGTGTGGGCTGTTCATATTGAATATGTAACATCCTCTGGGCACTTGGAAACCTCAAAAACAGATGCCGAGCTGGGTCAGTCTTACCTGTAATGAGGTTAATGGTGAAGAGTCCTTGAGGATTTCCAGTTAGGATGTGAAAAGTCAGTTTTCCCTCTGAGCTAGAGTCTGGATCTAAGGCATCAAGCTGAAGGACAGACGTGTTTGGTGGGGAATTCTCCATTACAGATGCATAGAAGACAGGTCTAGACATCTGAGGTGTGTTGTCATTGGTATCGGTGACTTCAATATAGATTTCAGTCACAGAACTCAGAGGAATTGTTCCCAGGTCAAGAGCTAGCACTGTCAGCCAGTAGTGAGACGTTCCTTCTCGGTCAAGTGGTCCTATGGTCCGGATGGTGCCTAGAAAAATGACAGAAAGTGCTTGTGAAGGATTTAAGGAACTCAGACCACTTTGTCCTTGATGCCAGACCAGGCTGTTTCCTGGTCTTCAATGCGGATGTAAGTTCTGGCACCAACCTCGTATGGCTGTGAGATTGTGTGGAAGAGAGGGGGCTTGCTTGTGTTGAGGGTCATTTGGTACATAAGTGAAAGGAAAGACCTTGGTATTTTGTGGGAAGATAGGCACTGATTTTCCATTATTTTAGGGAGACAAACTCTGCTTGCTTCTCCCCAGATACAGGGATGCACGTTGTACATCCCTGCACAAGCAAGAAAGATTTGAATGCATAGAACTTTGTCTTGTTGGGTCAAAAAGCCAAACACATTATGTAGTTTAAGCCTTTAAGGTACATCATTAAGTTGTCATTACCTGTGTCCTTTTCAATGCTGAAGACAGACAGGCCAGTGCCCTCTCGGAGGAGATACTGAACTTCTCCATCTTTCCCCTTATCGATATCTTTTGCTGTTACCATCATCACTGATGTGCCCTCAGGGCTGTTCTCCTGCACCCAGCCTTTGAAGACAAAGGAGGCAAATCGTGGTGGGTGCAAGTTCTCGTTGACATCAATGATGTTCACTTCCAGATGGCAGAGAGAAGAGCGAGAGAAGGGCTTTCCACCATCACTGACCTGCACGGTTAGATTGTAAGAGTCCTTCTTCTCATAGTCCAGCTCCTTCTCCAACCGGAGTGCCCCGGTCAGCTTATCTACATGAAACATCATCTCCTCATCATTAATGAGGCTGTACCTCACCTCACCCCCAGAACCAGCATCTGGATCAAAAGCCTCCAGAAACAGGAGAATGGTTCCTACAGGCAGGTCCTCTGGGACCTTCACACTGTTGAGGGCTGGGAGGCATTGCGGGGTGTTGTCATTTACATCCTCCAGAGTCACAGTGAGATCCGTAACAGAGAATAGCTGGTAGCCTGTCTTGGGTTGGTCCCTAGCTTCTATTTTCAGCACATAGCAAGGCCATAATTCTCTGTCCAGGGCACCTGTAACTGTGACTTCCCCAGTGACACTGTTAATGGCAAACTTATCAGTAGGGGTTAGGAGAGAATATTTTACTCTCCCATTGTCATCTGTATCTGCATCTTCTGCTTTCAGTTGAGCTATTGTTGTCCCTGTTGCTACATGCTCTGGTATTGCCACCCAGTAGGCACCTTGTGGGAATTTAGGAGTGTTATCATTGGTATCCAACACATTCACAGCCAAAAGTTTCCAAGATGATTTTTGTGGTGTGCCAAGGTCATACACAGTAATGTTAAGAATGTAGAAGCTGGTTCGCTCATGATCTAGAGGAGAAAGGATTTGAAGGAGACCCAGTTCCAGGTCAATGGTAAAGCAACTGTCATCATTTCCATCTGAGATTACATAGACCAGTTTACCATTAAAACCAGTATCAGGATCAGTAGCTGAAAGGTCAGCAATGGTTGAGTTGATGGGAACAGTCTCTATGATATCAACAGATCGTGGAAAGCCATCATCAAACTTTGGAGCGTTATGGTTTATAAGGTGCAAGTTCAGAGATGTTTCATCATCCTGCCCATGGCCTTGAGACTGAGACTCAATGGAGTGTATGATAGTTTCTGTCAGCTGTTTCAAGACTCCTGTTTCCTCACACTGCATTTTGACAGGGAGACCTTGGTTGACCACAGTGATATTTACAGATGTTGGCAAAGCATAGTTCTCTCCATCTGTTGCAGTGATTTTCAAAGAGTAGAAAAGTGGTTGTTCAGAAGGAAGATCTCGCAGAGATATTCTAAGGGATATTACTCCAGAGACAGGATTCAGTTCAAAATGCTGTAACTCATTGCCAGACTTGATTTCGTATTTGATATGCTGCAGCTCGTCACTGTCAATTGCAGAGACCGTGGCCACTGGGTTCCCAATGGGAAAGTCCCGTGGGATGGTGCCACTGCAGCTTGCCTTCTCAAACACTGGAGCATTGTCATTGACATTGCTCAGCATGAGGGAAACATACACCTCTGTTTCATGGCGGAAGGGTGAGCCCCAATCTGATGCCCACACTCGCAGATGATACCATCTCTGCATCAACTCATAGTCCATTGACTTGGAGGTGGAAATGATGCCAGAATAGGGGTCAATGACAAAGGGAACTGATTTCTGATTGGCTATGGTGTAGGTGACAAAGCCGTTATCTCCTTCATCTTCATCTGTAGCCCTTACTGTTAATACACTGGTACCAGGAGGAACATTCTCATCAAAGGCCCCGTGGTATGAAGACTGACTAAAACTTGGAGCATGATTGTTGCAGTCAACGATGTCAATGAGAACAGACGCGAATGCATGACTATTAATGGTTGTAACTTCAAGTTTAAAATGAGACTGCTCATGGAAGTCCATTGCCCTGACTGTAGTTATCAGTCCAGTGTGAGGATTAATTTTAAAGCTTGTGCTGTCAGGAGTAGGTCTTAAAATATATTTAAGATTTGGGAAGGCTGGTGTGATCTTTACCATAACAACTTGGCTTCCAGCTGGGGAAAATTCACTGAGCTGGACCCGGTACACTTCTTTCTCAAACCTGGCAGAGACATACTTGGAGGGAGGTATATGGATTACTCTAATAGAAGAGAACAATGGTGGCTTGCTCTTGTCCTTGGCTTGCAGACTGAGGTTGAAACCAAATGGGTAAAGCAGCCAGTTGATCTCTTTGGTTGACACAATCATAAATTCAGTGCTTCCAAAGTAGGATTTGATGGCTTTGAAATGCCTTCCTGGATCTCCATCCACAAAATCAACTGAATCTATCCCTGCTTCTGAGTCACCACTTTCTACAGACAGGGTTGCATAGACAAAGTCTTCAGCTGAGTCAGGTGGTATCACCTTCACTGCGGAGATAGAGGGGGGTTTCCTGGCAGATGGTTCCACTTGGATCATGAGACTAGCCAAGTTCCCAAAGCCATTCCCCTCTGTGATCTTTCTCATTCTGTCCACAGCCAAAACCTGCAGGTGGTGCCTGCCTCGATGGGTGCTGTTCAGCCTACCTGTGGTCATAACTGCTCCTGTGGTGGGGTGGATGGTGAAGAGATCAGACTTAGTGTTGAGGGCATAGTAGAACTCAGCGTTCTGGCCAGCATCAGCATCGGTGGCACTGAGTGTGCTGACCACCGTTTTCAGAGGAGTGTCTTCTCTAATGGACACTTTGTAGGAGGGGGGTGAAAAGAGAGGTTTCAAGTCATTTCTGTCCAGAATGTGGATCAAAACTTTGGCCCAGGCTTCATAAGCAAAGGTGCTCTCTGTGGCCTTGATTATTAACATATAACTGTCTTTGACCTCCCGGTTTAAAAGTGCTGTGTTGCTGCTCCTGGTTCTTATTCTCAAGAAGCAGAAATCCCCAATCACGTGCTCCTCTGTTTTAAAGAGACCAGTGCTATCTCCAGAGGCTATTCTGTATCTGATGTCCCATTCAGGGTCTGTCTTGTAAATACCCATTTTGACATAGCTCTCCACATAGGTCTTAGGGGCTGAATTCTCATAGATGGTGGCATTGTAGAAGAAGTGGGTGAAGTGCAGAGGGGAAGTGTTGCCTTTCTCACAGCTTGCCTTGTGGACCACACAGTGCATCAGGAAAACAGCAAAACTCAGGAAGTACCTCCTGGTAGTGACTTCCATGGTGTGGTGTCTCCTTGGGTCCTGCAGATGTCAAAGGAAGGGCATTGGTAATTTTTATTAAGGCCAGTGTGTTAATGAAAAAGTCCCCATGAGCTGAGCATCCACCACCTCCCTGCTCTCTCTACCCCAGCCTTTGATGACGCTGTTGTTAGCTCAGCTCTTCTTCCCTCTGTCCCAGTGAGACATCTGTCCCTCCACATCTCCATTCTTGCTCAGACCCATTCACTTTTTCTCCTTCAGTTTTTACCCTTGTAGAGAGCAAAATGTGAAGAACCATGCAAAATGCTCTGATCAGGCTGACAAACGATCTCTCCCTGCTTTTACTTCTCTTTTTCCCCAAAGTACATATTTGAACTCCCCACCCCCAATCCAAACCTCATGTCTGATTTTTTCTCCATCCTCCCTTCTCCATCTTAACGTCTCTCTCCACACAACTTCTTGCAAAGTATTTTCAAGAGTCAGTATAGAAACAGTGATTTGATGTCTCTCCCCATGCCTTGTTTTCCCTTTCCTCTCCCCCTGCCACAGCAATCTGTTATCATTCCCCAGCAGAAGTGCCCTCCCATGTTGTACAAATTCCTTCTGAATGGCCAGCTCTACAGTGTGGCCTTTTTGACAGCTTTAGCTCAGGTCTTAGTCAAGTTATATCCCAGTTACTGTAAAGTCCGTCTAATTCGCAGGTCTGACCCTGGCTGCCTTCTCTGTGCTTAAAGAGTACATTTGTAGCAAGACACTTTGACCATGTCACCCACAGCCATTGACTTTGGTTCCTCGTTCTCATGGCAAAGCCTCGGGGTCAGGATTCCTGCGGAGGATCTGCCATCCATGACCACCTGCCATAAGCTTCCTTGCCTGATGACTCCAGAACATCTGCAGCTCCATGATTTATCTCTCCAAACAAGATGTATCAAAGAAGGAACTGGAGAGCACATACATGATTAACAAGGATGTAACTTTATTAGTGAGCTCTGCAGAGCTTGTTAAAGGATCAAGGCCTGTTCTTTTTAAAAGCCAAGTGTGTGCTGCTGTGTGTGCATTTAGGGGTTGAAACCAGGGATAAGCTAAATATAGGTGCATATATTTCCCCTAGATATCCCAGGAGATTTTTATCTAGAACTGTTTCTTCCTCTTTTGAATTTAAATTACATATCAAGTACCTGCCAGTCACTTGGCACATTCCGAATTGAAACAGGGAAGACTTGTTTTTCCAGACACTTTTTCAAGACTCATCTCTTTAAAAGCCAGAACTAGTTCAATTTATAAGTCAAGTTGAATGTTAGGAACAAATTGTTGGAGTCTATCTAACAGTATGTGTCATGTTCTCTCACTGAGATATCTAATTAGCAATAAATACACTTCATTCTTCCTGCAAATCCTTTTTCTCTTGGTACATAGATACCAACCAGCCTGTGATCTCTCTGTTGTGGTCATTACTTTTGGAAACAAATGGTTAGAAGGTGAAGTGAAACTACCAGAATTTATAGAGAATTCAACTCAATTTGGACTTGACAAAATTCAGGCTTGTTCTTTTCTATGACATAATTTCACTTCTAGGAAATACAACGTAGTCTCAAATGCACAGCAAATGAAAGAAAATCTTGGAGGACAGGGCTAGGTGATCCAGAAAGGCATGTGGTTCCTTCTGAGAAGTTGAAAACCATGTTCTTAAAAGCTCTGCTTGTTACTTAACAGCATTTAGGAGCTTTGCAGCATGCAGGGACTTGCCTAAAGCTGCTCCCTTCCAACATTTTCAACTGCTGAACCTGGAAAGAAGATGTATGCGTGCTGCATGCGCGTGTGTCTACTAGACTGTGGAGCAGGAAAAGTCACATATAATTTAGAGCAGAATAAGACAGCAGAATAAAACAGCAACAAAAAACAGTGCTGCTCCATAACAGCAGAATTAATGAAGCCGATCGCTTTGTATCTGGGCTAATTGACTTTTTAATTGAATTGTACTGAAATGGCAATGTGAACTCATCTCTTATAAGACATCAGAAAACCCACAAGGCAGAGACGTTATGAACTTCACAACCACAAGAAAAGCTGAAGCTAGAGCACATACCTTCTCGGGCACCAGCAATTCAATATGGGAGGATAACCTTGAGCGAAGAGTAGGTTTTCTGGCATTTAACAAGAGACAAACTTTCTTCTGAATCTCTCCTGGAATGTCCTTAACCTCACTCTAGCCTATAGATTTCCTGACATCTACGACAGCCTTTACTTACATTGCTGTTTTTTCCTCTGTGGGGGCATTAGCAGAGTTTTACTCCTCTGTCCAGCTAATTATTTTGCAAAACCTGTCACGTCTTCATATTTCTGAGAGCTTTGCTCTCAATTACAAGCTGGGCTGAAAGCAATCAATGGCTTCAGCAGTTATTATGAGGGATGGAGCATAAGTATGCACGTGGGGCAGAAGCTTCATTTCCTCTGGAAATGGTCTGAAACTTTGAAAGGCACAGTCAAAACATAGGGAGAGTTCTCTAGAAGGCATCACTGTCAGCTTTTACAGTCTAATAGCTTCTCTCTGTGGTGGGACCCATGCCCAAAGCCCTAACACTAGCCAGGAGAGCCGGTTGTGTGCCCTGACAGAGACTGCCTGTGCTCTGAGATACTATATAATCACCTTTATTACTGCATGTGCATCTGCTTGGACAATTTCTATATCAATATTGCCGTGAAATCCTACTGCTGTTTGAGCAGTTCCACACAAGCCCATGTTTGTTCTTTCTTATTTTATCCTTTGATAAAAGAATGAAACGGAGGGGGTTGTTGACACTAGCATCCTTCAAGAGTTGGCCTGGTGATAGTTGAGTGTCCTGAGGAGAGCTCGCAACTTCTCACCCCAGGACTATAAACCATCACCTACTGCTTGTAGCCTGGAGTTTCTTCTTCAGTAGGTTGCACTGGGAGACTACAACACACTGGATGTCTTGTTTCTCTTTCTCCAGCATGTTTTTAATGTAAAAGTAAAAGTAATAGATCTCCCAGGAGATAACTCTGCTGCCTCTACTCTGTCTCCTGCTTCTGGGATCATTCACACTACATTCACAATGCAAAACCATCCAGAAGTGGGACTGGGACATTTCCAAAGGCTGTAGTGAAGCTCAACAGGAAAATTTGGCACGGTGCTCTGAGAAGGGGGGAAATCTGCTCAGCTACTGCCTTGGCTTAGCTCCAGGGAAAGCCCCATTGGAACCGCCCCAGAAAGTGACAGTAACGAACCAGTAGAGACAAGGTGGGTTTCTATGACTCTCGTCAAGCTGTGTACAACATGAAATCAGCATAAAATCAATTTACTAGCCCTTAAAATCCCCGATGAAGATGTCTGCCAAGGAGGGGAAACGTTGCCAAGCTCAAGGGTCCTTGAAATGGAGTTCAAGGATCTCCATGTTAAACTGGGTGAAATTAACTGCATCTGTGATGGATTATTCATGTAGATTAAGAGAAATATTTTGCCTGTTTTTCTGGGCTGTGCTACCCCATGTCCTTGTGCTGAGAGTAAAGAGAGTGTGATCCATGGGACCCATGGCAAGGGACATACCCTTCAGTTCAGGGCTGCCAGATGTGCTGGAGAAAGGCCAGCAGTGGGATGGAGTGGGGAAGGTGAGGCACGCTCCCGACTGAGGGAAATACCAGAGCATCATTATGTGGTGATTCAGCCTCCTCTCCTAATCACCAGACGAGGATCAGAGAGCCTTGAGGGGCTTCACTCTCAACCCTGTAGATGCAAACTCGCTGCAAAGAGAGTAAACACTCTATCTCCAATCGGAGCCCAAGTGCGCTTCTAAATTTAACATCCAAATTGTGATCCTCTGTCAAAGACATGCCCAAATCTGTTGGTTTGAAATGAAGGAACAAACACAGCATTGAGGTTCAAAGTGTGTGCGTGGGGAGGTGGTGGAGATGGGGGATTTGAGGGGATCGGTGCAGGATGCCTACCCCAGCCGCTTGGGATAAGCTGCTGGGGCATGGGTATGGCGAAGGACCTCCGGAGGGTCCTCCTTCAGGTCTCCTGTGATGTGCAGGCTGCTGTTTGTCATGAATATGGCAGAAAAGAGCTGCAGCCTGCAAGGAAGCAGGTGTGGCCCCAGCCCCACCTTTTGATTCCCTTCAAGAGCAGCATTTAAAAGCAGTAAAAACCCAAAACACAAAACAAAGTGAGCTGAGTGCACCAAGAGCAGCATTCCCCTCGCGAGCTGCGGTAGGGGTTTAGCCCAAAGTTCTGAGATCAGAAGATGAGAGAAAAATAGTCATTTTCATGGGAAAATAAGGACAACTCTTCCCTTATTGCTCTTTCATCAGCACACATCCCAAACTGTCTTTCTTCCTCTTTCTTTCTCTCTTGCTCCTCCCTCCCCTTTTTCTCCTCTTTTTTCTTCACTACGGGAAACAGTTTCTCCCCAGGACAGGTCCTGATCAAAACCATCCCCAAACACATCAGTGTCTTTGTTGCACTAAGAGCTGGGGAGGTGAATGGAGATGCACTTGGTTAGTTGAATTATCAATGATAGGGAAGTTTAATGGTAGGTCTGAATTTCAGTGGTCACTGGGGAATAGACAGAGGGCAAAGAAGTAAATCATGTAAGATGGTGGGTACAAGGCTTTGGGAAACTGAACAGGAGTTGTGGCTCTGTCTTCTCCTAGCTTAGGTGGTAGTTGAGCAGAAGGGGTTCAGCTGTAGCTGGGGCAGTATCCTTACAGTTACCTGCCAAATAGGATCAATCTGCCCATGGCAGGGGGGTTGGAACTAGATGATCTTAAGGTCCTTTCCAACCCGAACTATTCTATGATTCTATGATCAATCAGGAAACTTTCTCTGGGTTTCCAATGTTAGAAAGTCACAGATTAAAAAGTACACTCCCTGTACAGGCGTTGGGCCATGTCTGTGAGATATTTTGATTCCCAGCACTGAAATAACCCACGTTCACCCTGTACGGAGGCTGGGCTGCTTGGCTGGTATTTGTCCTCCTCTCTGCCATTCCTTCCCAAGCCATGGCACTGAGCAGTTCCCATCACCTCATCAGTGTTTCTTTGAATGGGGTGCTGAACCCAGGCTAGCAGCTAGCATTTTCCTTAGAGATCCTCCTCCTGCATTCTGTTGTGCAGTCTCTGCTTGGTTTTGCAGCAAAGCAGAAGAAACACATCCTGGAGGTACTTCAGAAAGCCAAAAGACTAATGAAAGGAGCCCCTGAAGTTATGATGTTTCCTTCCTCAATGTCTCAAGGTTTCCCAGTGCCTGTGGATGGTTTTCTTAGGGCTGGTGTTGCAGAACTGTGTTTTGCACCAGCCTGCTTGGGGGCTGTGTCAGTGTGGGTACAGCTTTTTGCTGGACTTGCAGATTCCACCAGGGCGCAGTTGGGCTGTTCCTTCCCCATCTCCACTTTCCCATCTCCAAATGGCTTGGACAGACCTTTGGAAATTGTTTCCAGGTTACTGGACAGCCTGGAGCAAGGTGGCTGATCATGTAAAACACGGAGCGCGTGCCTTTTCCAACTGAGGTCTGCCCTTGCTCCGAGTGACCTGAGAAATGCTGCTGCTGTCATGCAGTGAGTGGCCCATGGGCAGTACATGGACCCTGCAGTGAAATGATTTCATGGTTCAGCTCCATTCCTGGTGGTAAAGTGTCTGCGTTGTAATGGGGTGGGCTGCATTAGGGGCTTCTCAGTTGCAGAGAAGCTGCTCATGAGATTAATTTCCATTAACCCCATGAATTTCCATGGGATTAACGAGTGTCATGGTGGTGAGTGGGGCAATGACTCTTGCTTGGGCTGCTCAGCATGGCAGGGGAATCACATACATGGCTCTGAGCAGAATGGATACAGTCCTATGAGAGCAACTGAGATGCTTCTCTTATCTTGCAGCTAGGCAGCTTTAACACTGGGGAACTTGGGCTGGCAGCATCTAAGATGTGTTGGAGTAATAGAGACTCTCTTGAAGGAGTTTGAGAGAAGCCTGTGGGTCATTGACTTGTGTAGGGCAACCTGGACCTGGCATGGTGCTGGGACACCCTTTTTCTCTTGTCAGGCTGTGGTGCTACAGGCATTGGTAAAAAAATGCTTTCCCTGAGTCTAGTCTGCCATAGCCAGTGGACCTATGAGGGGTCCTCTGGAACCATTGTTCAGGAACGATAGCAGGAGCGTGGTGGGACACTGTCACTGTAGAGGTGAAGGCAGATGTGCCAGATGTGAGTTAGTTGAGTAGGAGAGGAGAGAGCTGGATGGTCTTCCCCATGGGAAGGGCACTGGGAAGTGTTCAGTTACTCTGATGTCCAACTCATGCTTTCCCCATACAGCTGAATGCTTTTGCCACCTTTGTCACTGTGCCAGTTGTTCACAAGTTGGATGCTCAGATCCAGACTGGCTCTAAATGCACCTTCCTCCATGACATCTTACTGTGGCCTCCTCCAGCTGATCTACCTGCTGCCCTGGTTTGCTCCTCCACTGGAGCAAGCAGGCACTATGTATCAGTACCTCTGAGCCATCCTCTGTCCATGAGCAAGGCTTCATGCATGCGAAGCCATAGACTTTCTCTTGTTAGCTTTCCACCCGTGATGTGCATTTCTGTCCAACGATCTGACAAACCCAGGGGGAGACTGATCTTGTACTGCTGCCAACACCTAAGCCTGGCTCAGATATGTCACATAGCTGAGGTTTCTCTGTCATTGTTGTAAGCCCTCTGTAGCTCGTCTGTTAGGCACAGGAGAACTTGAACAGGCTTGAATTCCCCATAGAGTTATAAGGGTCAGTGATCTTTATCTGCCTTGGCATTGCAACATCATTCTAGAGCAAGAGTTAATCATTCAGCTCCAGAACTTGGAGCCCTCAGTAGGGGTCTGGGGGTGAGTGCAATCCCCACTGCCTTGCTGTTGGCTTCTGTCACAGAGAAAAGCGTGACAGGGAGGTTGATTTGCTTGTGCCAAGGGCAGGGGGAAGCACTCTCATGCATTATTCCTAATCCCCATCCTCTGCTTTCCCCCAAAAAGATCAGGTGCTTTTTTCCCTTCTCACTGATTGCTTCCTGCCCTCCCCAGTTATCAGCAGCAAGGAGGTAAATTCTGCCTGTGGTCCAGAAGCTGCCATTGCACAGATAACCAGGGAGGTGTTGGTTGGTGGTGGCTATCTTGTTGGCCAAGCACAGCAGGTAGGACAACCAGCAGACAGGGAAGAAACAGCATATCCCAATGGTGGCTCTAATGGGAACAGAGTACCTGCTCCCTGTGAAAAGAAACAGCCCTTGGGGCTGGAGATGGGAAGTGCTCTGTGGTAAGGAGGCTCAGTGGGAGCTGCTCACATTGCAGGATGCGAGGGATCCAGGGGCTGGGCACCACAGTGCAGGACCCCAAACATGTTGGCACAAGAGCCTGGTACAACATGCAAAGTACTCATGTGAGCATGTCTCAACTCTGCTGCTGCCGGAACTGTGCACCTCTCCCCCTGGGATTCAGCTCCCGTGGAAGCTGTTAGTGCCAAAGGCCACATACCTCGGTCACTGCAAACTAGCTGGCCCAGCAGGTATGCCGTGACCATCAGCACAGCCTGCGAGAGCCCACAGGGGATCCTGGCCTCTTTCTTGATTGCTTTCTCCTGCCAAAACTCATACTGAGCCTTTCTCATTTTCCTCATGCTTGGGATGCAAATTATCTTGCATTGATAATCATTGCCCTGTCTGTAGAATGCTGAGGGGAGCTGGTGTGCAGGATCACATTATCAGTCCTCCCTGCTACCTTTAGGATCCACTGGCCAGTTTCAGCCAAATTTAACCAGATAGGTAAAGACTTGAAAGGAGTTAGGTTTGCACAAGCTTGTGAAAAGCATCAGGAGAGAGGAGAGAAATCCAAATTAGGACTCCCAGCTGGAAGAAAAGGCTCTAATGTGAGCCCAACCCGATTATTAGACATCAGAGAATCCACACAAGAGAGAGTGCCCCAGGCAACCAAGCTTCATGAGTTCTGCTGCTCACGAAACAGCTGTTTATTTAGGTGCTGCAAAGCCTGCAAGATCTTTTCTGGGATCCCAGAGAACTCCCATCTGACCCACCAGCACTATGAACCCAGACTGGGCTCAGCTCCCACCCTAGGGGACCAGCTCTGCCCAGTGTTTGAAGGGGCTCTAACCCGAGCTCTTTGATCCTGTGAGTCCTCATCCACACCTTAACTCAACCTGGATGTTTGCAATGGGGACACCAGCTGCATCACCTGAGTGCTGGTAGTCTCCTGATGCCCTTTCTGTGCTTCCCTGTGGGGATGTTGTGGTTTAAACCCCAGCTGGCAACTAAGTACCGCACAGCTACTCAGGCTCTCCCCTCTGCTCTTCCACGTAGAATACATGTTATCCCATGATCAGTCAGATTTGTTGGGAGGGAGTCCAAGAGCATCTTGACATGAAGGGCTGGGTGAGGGCCCATGTGCCCTGCTGCACGCAGGTGCGGAGCCCCGGCACCCTGCAGGATATGGACCTTTACACTTCTCTGCCCTGCAGCACAGCCGTGGCCACGGTGCCTCTTCCCTCACCAGTTCCTCTCCTACCAGGCAATTCTCATTCACCCACAGACCTGTCCATGCACTGACATGAAGATCTTCTCATTCCCATGCCCAGTACCCTGCTGGTCTTTCCCTTCTGGTGCCTGAAGGTGAGCATGGAGAGCAGCTTTCCGCTCTGCCTGCAGCCTCCTTCACTCTGTTGCCATCTGTCTGCCTTGTGCCGCTCCTTCCCATCCCTCTTCTGTGTCCAGAGGCAGCGTAAGGACACAGAGGACAGAGAATGAATGAGATGCTCAGGGCATGATCCTCCCTTGTGAAAGGATGGCTGGTTGGGATGCCAGTGGCTGTGCCACAGAAATCCCCTGTACTGAAGCTCCCAAACCTGCCTGCAGCAGCCCACCTTCTGCTATACCCACAGCTGATGCAAAGCCAGCCTGCAGCCTGGGGGGCTCAAGGTTTCACCAGAGAAAAGATTAACTCCCAAGACAGGCATGTTTGCCCAGGCTGGTCTCATTGCCACAGTGTGTCCTTGCCAGCAGTCATTATACCCCCAGCACAAGGTGCTACCTCCCACTCCGGACTGTCTGCTGGAAACACACTTCTGAAAGCTCTCACCACTGCAGCACCTCTGTGGAGCAGGCAGTGGTGCATGGGTGCTGCTTGCAGGCCCTGAGAAAACCAGATACCCGGTTGGGCACACAATGTCCCTGTCAATCTGAGCCATATGGAGCATCTATTCATGGCATTACCGGCGTATCCCAGGCTGCCTGAGTCACAGCATCTATCCAAGGTACAACCTGCTCAGTCCAAAATAGTCCCAACAACATACATCAAAATAGCCACACTGGCCATCCCAAATGGCCAGTTCTGATTGCTTAGGAGGAACATAAGAAACAAGGCACATGTAATGTGCTTCATCTCCCCCTCTCCAGCATCATTGGAAGTACATGGTGATTCTTGCTTGGGCTGGTGCGTTTAACACCTCCACTGGAGCTATCCATCCCAAGTGGATCAAAACCTTGTTTGAAGCCAAGTACACCTTTGGCCTATGCAATATCCTGTGGCAATGTGTTCCAGAATTTAATTATGCCCTCTGCGTGGAAAAGGAAAAAAACCCAAACTTCCTTTGGTTTGTTTCAAACCTGCTGCTTGTTCATTTCGGAGCTACAAACCTTCCTAACAGCCCTCGCAACCTGCCCCTCCCTGGAGCTCCTGCTTCCAAGAATTAGGAAAGTTTCTTTGCTAATAAACCGGTACCTGCCCCATTGCCAAGGAAAAAGTGTGGTTGAGAGGAAAAATGGCTTGCTCAGCAGATCAGCTTGCTAATAGACAATGGAGCATCGGTGTTGCCAACTCAGTTTAAAAGGGAAAAAAAAGGCTGATGGTGTTTAATTCTCTTATGCTTGTGCATGACAGAGAAGAAAGCCCACTACTGCTCAAGGTGCAGCTACACTCGCATACTCTACACGTGGCAAAAACACAAAGAGAGGTGTGCAGAGCAGGGAATGCCATTTCTGTAGCACGGAGGTAGCTGGAACGATCCTCTAGGACTTGCCTTGGAGCAGTTGGCAGGAGCGTAGGATGCAAAATGCATTAGTTTCTAACAGATGTTTGATTCCAGGTGTTACGCCTCCTTTGAACTCTCCCTTCGTACATGAATGATGCTTGTTTGTTTGCAAGGCTGGGAGACACACTGGTTTCTGAGAGTTAGGATTTGAAATGCACTCGTGCTGCAAGCTGTAGCTATGGGAAAGGCTCAGGAGAGGAGCAGATCCCTTTGCAGGCAGGGCAGTTCAGCTCACTTTTGCTACGTTACAGAGCACATAGGGTACAACAACAACATGGGGAAAAGGAGAGACTGAAGCCCCTGGCTGGGTTACAAACCTCTTGCATGCTCAGACCCTCAGGAACCCCAACCTCTTATCAGACAGGCGGATGTCCCTGAACTGTTCCGATAAGGAGAGGTGTGCTGAGCATTAGGCGATGATAAGGGTGCACAATACCAAGCACAGTGATTTTTACCTCCCCGAATATTGAGACAGCCCAGCCTTCCTCAGGAGCCTGATACAGACTGTTTGCTTTCCGTCCTGAGGCTCCGATAACCTCCCAGGTCTCTCTAGCTGACAGCCTGGAGGGCTGTGGCAGCTCTCTATGCATCCCATGCCTGCTCTTTGCCCCTCTGAGCGGTGGAGCAGCGGACACAGTAGGCTCCGTGCGCTCCAGCCTGGATCCGGGCAAAGCAAGAACCCATTGGCACAGCCCTACCTGCCCCAGCAAAGCCTGCCCAGCTCTGGCCACCACACAGCCAGAGCTTCCCTGAGTCCTGGCAAATCTCAGCCCTTCGCAGCAGCAAACCCAGGTGACCACCGGCTCCTTCTAAGAGTTATGTCCAAAGCAACCCCTGTCGTGTGACAGCTGATCTTTGCCCCTCTGGAGTGCTGCACTCCCCCGGGGTCTGCCTTTAATTCCCCCGTGAGGCTGATTAGCTGATAACTGCTGTTTGGAAGGGCCCCCTTTGCTCCAAGTGCCCAGGCCTCCCTCCCTCCCTGTATTTTCATGTCTTTCATCACTGCACACGCACGCGGGACATAATTCCTGCATGCCCTGAACTAGGATGGGATTTGCTCTGGGATCTCATCTTATTTTGCCATCAGGCACTCGATAGTGAACAAAGCTGCATTGATGCAAATACACACACCTTTACATACATGCTCCTGTGTGGAGCAAGGATGGTAGCTCTCACTTCAGCTAGCTGGCTCTCCTGCGTGCTGTGGAGCGGGACCAGGGCAGACAAGGAGCTCTTGCCTGGGAATGCAGGGATGTAGGGCTGGGTGAATACCAACACCCTGACTATATTCAGGGATCCCCAAGTGGATTAATAGGGAACACGGAGACAGAGCTTGGAGCGGCACCGCCTCACCCCAGTTAGCGCAGTTGTACCAATGGCTGAGCCTACAGCCGGACGCCATCACTGCTCCTGCAGCAGCACATCCATTGACTCCAGCACAAGCATGATCCCTGCAGAAATCTGGCCCCATTCAGACACGTGGAGTGTGTCCCCATTCAGTCCCTCCTCGCCTTGCCTTGCTCAACAGTGTGGATTTTGCCTTTGCTACCTGCAGCCCACTCGCTCCAGGTAGTGCAAACTGGCTGCAGCATGATAAAGTTTCCCAGCTAAGACCAGATGCAAATACAGATGAAGCTTTTCCTGCCTCCTTCTACAGCCTCCCAGGAGGGAGATGAAAGGCTCTCCCTTTGCATCCCAAACCCGTATCTTTAGGGTAAGTCTGTTTCTAGCAAAAGTTACTCACATGCAAAAGCAGTTTCGTGACTAAATCTCTGCATCCTCCATGCCTTCCTCCATCCATGCTGTACAGACTGCTCCCTGAGTCATTTCAGCTTCCCACACCAGCGAGCAGCGTGCCTTACCTGTTGCAACAGGAGAGAGACCTCTCCTGAAGTTTACTGCCTCTCTGCTCTCACGGCTGATCCTCTCCCGCAGCAGCACCTTGCTGGCTGCCGGAGGTCCATGGTGCTTGTAAATCAGAGGAGAGGGCTAGGAGAAATCGCTGCAGGAAGGGGTTTTGCTGGCTGGAACTCCGGCAGCACAGGTTGAGAGCAGCCAGGGAGAAAGTTGCGGGAGGTGGAACTCCCTCGCTGAAGAGCCAGCCCTTCCGTGACGGACTGGAGGAGGAGGAAGAGGAGAGGCATCGCCCGCTCTCTCACTGGAGAAGTGAACTTGTGTGTGTCTGTATGTCAGAGCTGGGCAAGGACCCAAGCCTTAGAGCCAAATAATTGCAGAGCGTTTTACTGTTAGATTAACTAGTATTGCCATCAAATCCAACTCAACTGGGGGGGGGGGGGGGGGGGGGGGAGGTAGGGCAGAATATGTCAGGTAAATCCCTCCAACACACCTGAAAAAACCAAAGGTTGTTTTTAACTAGCTGCCAGGTGGGTGTTGCAAGAAGGGATGGGGAGAAGGGGGTGGGGGAAACCTGAATCTGCCCTCCAAGCAGCTGCATGCAGAGAGGCACTTTGAAGGTTGTTGTTGTTTGTATTGGGGAGCCCCCAGAAACCCCAGCTGCTGCCAACGAGCCCCCGGGGTGCTCGGCACTGAACAGGGGATGAAAAAGTGGTCCCTGTCCTGAAAAGGCAGGAGGCAGAGAAAAGAGAGGGAGGCAGCAGGGAGAGATGGCAGCGTATAGAGACCAGACGTTGTACTGGGCTTTGTGGGATTTTTGCTGGTAAAGAAAGAGCACCCCGACTCTGCAGGTGTTGGTCAGGGATGGATGGAGGGGAAGAGATGTGGACCCTTCTGTGGGTATTCCTTGTCAGATCTGCTACAGCGTGGGCAGTCTGTGGGTATCTTCTGTCCTCTTTGTCCCAGTACCCTTCCCTCCCCCTCCTCTTTTCCCCCCTCAACCCTCAGTAAATACTAATGTACCCCCTTTAGATTGCAATGGAGTTTGGGCAGATACAGGGATAGGTCTCAATGTGGGAAATGAATGCTCAGGGTTAGGTGAAGTTTTCCACCCTTCTGGTGTGTTTTGGCAGAGGAAATTGCCAGAAAGTTTACTGTACAGTTTTAGGAAAACAGATCCAAGTAAAGAATATGGAAATAGGACAGTTTTAACTTTAAACAGTTTGAAAAGGTGTCTAACTGCTCCTTTTGTGCAAGGGACAATGATGGAAGTGAGCACATCCATTAGCATCCCTTTTGAGGAGGAGTGCTTGGTGCAAACTTGTGCCTTGGTAGTCACCAGCAAAGGCCCCAGGACAGCAGGTTGTGAATCCTCCAGCCACACAGACAGCTTCAAATGGAACTTGTCCCAAACTAGACACGGTTGAATTAAATCACAGAACACCAGTTCATGGGAAAATCTGTATGATTTCATGGTGTACATCCAAAAAGATGTGAAGAGGTTGATCCGTGGTATATTGGCCTATTCGGAGGTGAGAGCAATCTGGTAAATGTACCCAAAAATGCAGTTTTGATTGAATCAAAAAAGTTTAGCATTTTAGATTAAATCTAGTGAATGGTTTGTGCCTAGAATGAGAGGGGAAATTGGCACAGCAAGGTGAGGTTGAATGATCTTGTGGGGTCACCCTGGGACAGTGCTGGGTTGGGAATTGATCTGTTGGCTTTTGTGCTACAGATGTTAATGCTGGGTGCACTCCTCACAGCATCTTAACAATCATCTTAAAGGCCTTTGATTTCAAGCTCATCGTGGCCTTTCAGAAACAGTTTGAACTGGATGAGAAGAGAGCATAAATCTAGTTGGATTTACATGTGCAGCTTGTCTATTTCTCCAGCTGGTTTGGTCAGATGATTTGTAGGGGAATTGGCTGGGAAGTTTTGAGGAATATGAAAGTGATAGTAGAAGTAATAGTACCTTGAAATTGCAAATCATCTCTTTAAGACATCTCACGAGAGGAGGCCAGGTGATCAGTCAGAAATGGCAATGGGAGGTGCATTTGGGAGGAATGAAAGGAAAAGTTCCTTCATGCAGCTGCGTCTCCCAGTGAAAGGTGAGAAAATCAGGTATTGGTGGCCGGATTTCAATGGGGCTGAGGTAGGGCTTGGAACAATACTTGTATTATATTTAGACATACCCAGGTACAAGTGAGCAAACTCTGGCTGCAGGGCATCAGCTGATTGCTACAAGCACCAGCATTTCCCAGTGTTTCACAGCTGGCCAGGTGCCTTTCTCCTTTCTCCTGCATCTGGAGTGGTGGGTAACCCTGGAGACACTGGACTTTGGGACTTTGTCTCATCTGGTCCTATCTGTTGTAGCAAGGTGTGAGCTCTCCACTAGCAAGAGTGGCATTGCTGATCTTCAGCAAGGCAGGAGACCAGCACACCACCCACAAGACAGCTCTCCCTTTTGCCCTGTCTCACTGCTCTGCCAGGTGATCACAGAGGCTCTCTTTCAGTCACTTTGTTGATGAAATGCTGTTTGAGGAAGCTGCTGCTTTTGGAAGAGCCATTTATCAGGCAGACCCTTTCAGAAAGGCAGGGCACAATTTAGGGGTCCCTTTACAAAACATGTACAAATGAGCATGCAAAAGCTACTGACAACTCCACCTCGTTGCCAGCAGGTTGGGGACACCAAGTTTTCCTTTCCGCGCAGTGGCAGAGCATGGTACCAGTCTTGTCAGCTGCAGGGAACTTAGATTCAGCTTTTAGAGAAGACTTTGTACCCTGGCTATGGAGCAGAGAAACATTATATTAGCCAAACAGGTGTAGCTGGAAAAAAAATACAGGCTTTTTGGGGACATAAGTGAAAGACAACTTGATTGTCCAAAATCCTGTCTGTTTTTCCAAAGGTACAGATGGTTTAATAAGAAAAATTGCCTTTCCTAATTAAATCAGGCATCAGAGTGAGCAGCACTCTAGCTATGGAGAAGAGACCCCAAAATCCTCAGGTTGTAGTTGGCTAGGACACTAAGATGGACTCTTGTCTTCCATACAAAGGCAAAGGTGGGCTCTTAGAGCAGTGTCGGACTGGGATCCACATCTCTTTGGGCCCTTTGTGGGATCAGTTGCTATCCCAGTGATTCAGGAAGGGAAAGAAGCACAGAATTCCTGAGGTCTAGCTGTTAATTCTCTATCAGTGGTGCATGAGAGCCTGGGACTGGTGAGAACTGTCTGGCTCTGCCTTCTCAACTCTCTACTCAACTTGAAGTCAGGCTGGGTTGGGAAGAAAAGTGCCATGTTTATCCCAAGGAGCAACTCCTGCTTCTGCAGGAAGGGATGGGTTGCAGAATTACCCAAGTTTGCAAGCAAAGAGGATTGGAGGAGCTGTGCCAGGAGGAAAGAAAGAAGAGGGAGCCATGCATGATGCCTGGCTTTGCCCTGAGTGCGCTTCACATCACTCAGGCAGTCAGTCAAACAAGCCAACAAAAGCTCCACAAGCCGGTGTCAACATTTCATACCACCATGTCCTGCTGCTGGGATCTTGCCCTGTCGGATGCAACAGGCTCTTTTCCAGGGCACAGGGAATGTCAGAGCTCCATCACTTGGCTGGCAAGGACGCTCCTCTCTCCCTAATCATGGGGAGAGATTTCATTTCCTGGTTCCACCCAAGATCTCCATTTGATAAAGCCAAGAGTTCTGCTGCGGGTTAGCTGCATGCAGAGTTTTGCAGAGAAGCAGCATGTTCAGGCTAGGGTAGGGAAATCACCACGGGCCTCTCTGGACTGACAAGAAACACTTAAAGGGGCCTCACTGCCAATGGCTTTACCTACTCACTGCCCTGGGGACCGGACATGCTTGCCTGCCTCATGTACACATGCCTGCAGGCCCATCTTCCAGCTCATCATCTAAATACATGCCCTTCCCGGCCAGCACTTGCAACTGGCCCTGCTGGACCGTCACCTCCATGGATCTGGAGGTCAGGGCAGTGCTGCTGTGGGAATGGGGTGTTTCTTCAAAGCCTTCTGCCCTTAGAAACAGAAGTGATGGTGCAACCCCTCTTTATCACCCCTGCTGAGGGTTCTGGCACTCTCTAAGTGAGCTGGCCCAAGTAGGGCCTGAAATGCTACAGCCATTGTGGTGGGCATTTCCAAAGTGGTCCCAGCTCCCATTGCTCTCCCATGGTGATACATCAGGCCACTTCCAAACCTGCAGCTAATGCCTGCGCACTGATGTGCTGGGATCTGATGAGCCCCAGAGCAGAGCTGAGGTAGACAGTGAGTTACAGTGTGTTACCTCCCTCAGGGACAAACAGCGTTTGTTTCCCCTTTGCAGAAAGGAGAGCCGGTCTGTGGGTCTGGCCTTTGAGCATTTGCCGTGCTGTAATGCTCTGTGGGTATGTTAGCACAGGAGCGTGCAGGGACTTGCAAGGGAAGGGGTGATTATCTGCCTGGAACAACAGCGGCATTTTCCCCAACAAGCGGGAGCGTGTGTGCTGGGGGAAGGGAGGATCCAGCCCTGCGCAGGAATCAGCTCCTGCTGCATGTGTGTGCACTGCAACCTCTTTGACCAGTGCTGATGATAACCCGCCATGAAGCTACTCCAATGAGTCAGGAATGGTTCCAGTGGAGCTGCAAACCACTGTCAGCTCCCTGCTGGGCAGAACATGCCCTGGAGCGAGGTGGTTGCTGTCTACAGAGAGGGACAGGTGGCTGCATCTCTCTCATCTTCTTGAAGCCTCACAAGAAGCACAGGGTGGATCCATCTCTCCCTTTGCAGCAGACCCTCCGATTGGTAACCAAAGGTCCTGAGCCACATCTCTGCGTGCAAACCCAATTCTCACTCCAAAATTCACCCTTTTTGCCCAATATGAACTTGAACTGGGATTTCGTTAAAGTAGCTCCAGGTTACTCTGGCCTGCGGTCCAAGAGGAGTCCATTGATGGATGGGTTTGTCTCAAGCCACCCATCGTAGTTTTGGGGATACTGGCTGGTGTAATGCAAACAACTCCTTCTGGTTTACATACACAGGAGAGCATCACCATAAAGCTCATGCTCAGTCAGGCCTCTCACTTTATGGTGCTGCATAGGGCTATTGGGTGGGAAAGATCAAAAACAATGCATTGCTGAGAGTGAAGGACATGATGTTAGCAATGTTGGACTCAAACCCAAGTTTCTTTGGGCTGTTTGTTGGATCATACCTACTCCTGTGTCACGGTCCCCTCATTGGCTTCCCCACGAAGGATGATTCACACAGATTCCAACATGACAGTACTGACAGATCCCTTGCCCCTTTAAAAGAGATGAAGTCATCCGCCTTGGAAGCCATCTGGCACCAGGACAGTCAGAAGCTCAGCACAACAGAAGGCTGGGATGCCAGCCCACAGAGGGGATGTCATCGCTCTACAGACAGATGGGACCCTGATGGGATGGCGTGAGATGCTGTGTAAGACCCCAGGAGAAGGTTTGGTGTTGCAGGGAAGGCAACAAAGATATGCCGATAGAGAGTACCAGGGTGTTCCATTGTCCAAGCTGAGTGGAGCCCCACTGGGAGCTGGGAGCTGCACACTGTCCTCATGGAGGGCAAAGGCTGGACCATGCCTCTTGTCATGGGATGAGCTAGCGAGTCAGCGTGTCTCCTCCTCACCCTCCGTCCGTCTGCGCAGAGCATTAGCTCATCTCAAGCCAATCGCTCTGCACCACGTGCCGGATGGCTGATCTCATCCTTGGCCGGGGTGGTGGTGACTGAATCCGGAGCGGTGTGTGTGTGACTGCAGTCTCTGCAGGGCGGCCATGGGGGAGAGGAGCGCAGGGAAGTGACCTCAAGCAAAACTGTCACCAGACTCAAATGGGTGATTTCGTCCTTAACCATCCTAGCTCAATTAGCTATGTTGCTCATGCTCTTTACAGGATTTCACTGGGTCATGCTATTGTCCACCAGGAATGTCCCAGTCCACCATGAGTCTTTATGAAGTTACTGCACTAAAGCTCCTTCTACCTACCATGCACTGCAAATCAAGGTGGTTTCCAGCCAAGGCAGGACCCCTGCAAGTCCTTCCTCATGGCCCTGTTGCTCAAGAAGGAGCTGCAGCTGTGGTGGATGGGTGAAGGCAGATATGCCTTTCCATCCGGGCTGAGAAATCAAGCTTCAACATAGTGTTCGTGAAGGAGAAAGAGGTTGGTGGGGGTGGCAGTGAAAAAGGGTGAAGGGGAGAACAGGGGAAATGGTTGGGTCTTTATTAGGATGTAGGGAAAGAGACAGGGAGTTAATTTATCTGAAGGGTAGAGCAGGAACAATAAGTTAAATGACAACCCCATAAGTTCAGATGTCTTTCCAGAGGTAATGAGCTATTCCCAGAAGATGCCTCTCTCCCCTCACTGGCCCCACACAGCTAGCTTAAAATGGGTGTTTAACTTTCAGGCCAGTACAATGGATCACATGTTGAGGATTGCACAGGCGCTAGGAGATCAGGAAGGGACAGAGCAGGGAGCTGCCCACTCTCTTGCTTCACCCAGAGGTCTCTGTTTTGCCTGGCTCAAGCAGAAACCCTTTCAAAGTAGAGGTTAACTTTCAAGTAGGGAAATAACTTGTGTTTGCTCTGGTCTAGCCTGGAAAATCTTGGACCACTAACTCATTTCGCTAGGAAAGACCACCCCTATCCTGCTTTGTCTTGCTTAGGGAAAAAGTCTGTTCTACTCCAGTCCTTTGTCCCCTCTTCTCCTTTGCATAGCAGTCTCTAAATGTTTCTCTATTACAGTTGCCTCAACCCTGTGTTTTCCTGCTCCCCTTTCAGATCCTCACTGTCTACCACTTCTCCTTCAGCTTGGTGCTGAGACCTGATGCCCATTCATGCCTGGCGGAGAAGCCAGCCTGGAACTTCTTTGCTCCAAGGGCATTATAAAGAGGCGCCATTGTGCAATGGAGCCTCGTACCAGGAATACAATCCGTGTGATGATTATCTTGATACCATCCTCACTGAACCAGGGGAGCCTGAGCCAAAAGAAAAAGTTAGAGCTAAACAGCTTTTGTTTACAGGAAGCCAGAGCACAGTGTCTGGGCTTGTACCAGTGTAGCAGGAGATGTTGCTGTTGTCTCAGACTGCAAAATATTGATGGATGGTGTGTGCCTGAGATTTCCCAGGGACATTGTGGGAGCAATTTCCCTGATTTTAGAAGCATCTTGCACAGCAGCCCAAGGGGAAAAGTGTTTGCTTTGGCAGAACTGGACAATCAAGCAAGGGTCATCAGCTTTATTGACTGTTATGTTTGGCCATGAGCACTGCAGGCTTTGCAGCCCTTGCAGCACTCTTTGTGCATTGGTATGGAGAAAGGTAAGGTCTCAGACATGTTGTAAAGGGTTTTGGCCACCAATAGACACAGTACCAGCAGCCCAAATCTCTGTGCATTTGTACTACTGAACAATTCCACTGTCCAAACTACCACTGATTCCTCACAAGGTATCAAAGGAGAGGAGACAAACTTTTTTCCCAACAGTGAAACAACATTTCTGGGGTTATCATTACCTTCTTTCCAGGTTTACAAAACCATGATCCTACGGGCAAAAAGCTGGTGGACTGCTCTGCAGAAATGGGTAAAGAGCCTCAGCTCCAAGGCTTGTCCTGCTCTGGGACAAGGCAACAAACAACTGAGAGAGAAAATCAAAATGTCTGAGTGCTATCCAGCTGTGAGGGAGGGCTTGCCCACATCTGGCAGGGAGTGTTTCACAATGGGAACAGCTTTCCTCAGCCCTCAGCACACAGCTGGGGGCGGCTGTTGCACCCATGAACAGGATGGTCCAGTTCCTGTGGAGGCAGGAGATCTGTTTGGCCAGTTGGATGAGTCAGAGAACGTTTACCAAGACCATTTTGCGTCACGAAATGCGTTTTGATGAAAACAGGAAGGAGTTCAAAGAGTTTAAAAGACTAAAAAAGAATGAAAAGTGAGACAAATGCAGGTTTGCAGAGGCATTCCCCAGCTCAAACTGCAGATCTTAGTGCTGGGGATACCATCCAGCCCACTCAGAACAGTCCATTTGGTATTCACTGGCAACCTACCCCTTCCTTCCAACAAGTCACATTAGCCAACTGCCCACGGAGTTACAGGTAAGAGTTTGTCCATCTTTGAAATACTTTGTCCAAGCACTCAGAGATATGTCCAAGACGTTTCCGCTTGAACTTGTACTGCTGGTTCCCATCATTTCTCTGGCAAGGCAACAATGACATCTGTGGGGCTTGGTAAAGCAATTGTGATGAGAGTAGGAGGAGCAGGGCACTTCCAGGTGTTTATCTGGGCCCATGGCATCTTCCAGATGTTTGACTTCTCCCAGTGCCTTCATCCTCTAAGGGAGGCAGGGGCATCCGTTAACCTCCTTTTCATTGGTGGGGAAACTGAGGCATGGAGATGATCAATTATGCTTACCTATTTTTACACTTATTTTGTTAATACCTATTTAAAATACCTATTTTAAGCCAAACAGGGAATAGGTGGGTCAGGTGAAACAGTGGAAATGAGAAGGAGTCTGAGGACTTGTACATTTGATGGGGCCAGAATATACAGGGACAAAACTGCTGCCTTGTGAAGGCAAACCTGCCCAGCTTCTTCTGCAAAGCCAAACCCTCTGTTCTGTCAGGGTTGGTAAAGGTGCTTACCTTGTCACCTTGTTTTCCAGATCCTTCCCCAGTGAGCTGGGGATGAGGAATTAACTCAGCCACTGGAGTTGAAGGCTGGATACGCTACTGGATAGCAAATACAGTGCCTCTAAATACAGCTTTGCTGGTTTACATTGAATCTGTGAAAGATGTGTGCAGCAAGGCCATAAGAATTGGATGAAGGTAGCAGGCACCTCTTCTTTGCCTGTAGCACCAGGGAACATGGCCCTGAGGGGCTGCAGAGCAGCCCCATGGTGCCAGGGCTTTGCTCATGATGCTGTCTCTGACCCAGGGTTGTGGTGCCCTTTGTGTTTACCCAGACAGGAGGTTTCTTCATTTTATTCTATGACAGGGCTCTCCACCATTGACGTTGGGTTTGGGGCTTTTGCTCTGAAGCAGATTTAAGACTCCACCCCTGCTTCGTGCAGTTCAGGCATAGCGTGAGCAAGAGGAAGGGTCGACCTCCATTAGAATAAATATGAGAGGCAGTGTGCCAGAAAGATAAACAGAAAAAGGGCTGGGTGAGAGGTGTGGAGAATCCCTAAAGCTGAGGGGCTTTGCATTAATTATCATATTAAGTGTTTGAACAGCAAAACCACCCATCTCCATTTTCATGCACGTTCGCTTTAAAAAAGAGTAAAAAATCCTGCTTAATTGCTCGCCTTAATTCATTAAAGGATTATAGCAAAGAGTAAAAGAAAAACAGTCAAAGTATGATGGGTGGCTCTGGCATCGTGCTCCAAACCATCCGTGAGTGCTTTGGAGGGAGCACAGGGCACGAGTGTGACTCCTCCACCCAGCGCTCCTGCTCCATTCCCAGCACTGAGTGAACCGTGGTGCCCAGGAGCTTGAGCAACCTGGACTACTGGGACTGATGGGTATCAGCCCCAGGCACTCTTCCTTGTTCAGCAGTGCAAATCCTCCCCAGACCTTTGAGTCCTTTGCTTTTGACCTCAAGATACTCTCCAACCTCTTTACTTAGTTTTAACATGTCTCTTGGTACTTTAACAGATGTTTCTGATCCATTGATACCCAGTATCAAGCAGCCCCATAAACCAGGGTGTTTTCTGGGGTTTGGGGGGTTTTCTCTTTGTTTTGTGTGGTTGTTTTAATAACAGAGCTGAAATGTTGCAGCAGGAGGCAATATTGGCTTTTGTAAAATGTCCTCTGCATTCATTTGCATTGAGCTTTAGAAGTAAACCTGGGAGGCTGGTTTATCACTGAGGCACATTTTTATTTGGGTTCCTGAAGTTTAGAGGTCAGGTTGATGTAAGCCATGCTGATGTGGGTCAGCCTGCATTGCCATGGGGCAGGGACCATGCTGACAAAGAAAGGGTTATGGGTAAATGGTGCTGGTGCAGGTGGGGAGTTTGCTACTGATAAAGGGAGGGGAGGTGATGGCAGGAGGTTAAGAGCAAGAGAGGAGGCTGTTCATTGCTTTTCTGAGGGTGTTTTGGTGCAAGCTAGGCTGGAGTGGTGGCTTTGGAGCAGCAGGATTAGGGTAAGTCCACCTTGGTGGAGCTAGTTGTCCTGAGGAGTGGGGAGTGCTGCTGTGAGCAAGGGATGTGGGATATATCACAGGGCAAAGAGAAATAGGAATGGAGCCTGTGTGAAACCAGCTTTCGCTATTGTCTTGTTCTGGGTAAGGCTGGTGCTTAAACAGCCCTCAGGGACTGTATTTGGGTGTGAGGCATTTGGGATGCTGTTGTAGGGCCCCTGATGTTAGATCACACCCCACTGAGCAGTTTACTTGCTGAGAAGAGGTGGAGGCTGCCTTCCCAAACCCAGCTCCTGCAAAGCCTGAGGTCACCATTTCAGCACTACCTATTCCCAGCTGCCAGAGTGCCTGGAGCCAAGATGGGCTGGGGAAGGGGAGTGAGGTATTGCAACCTGTTCCCTCCAGCAATCACTGTGTCCATGTGGCTCCTGAGCAACAGCAGGGGCTGGTCAGAAGCCAACGTGAAAGGAAAGCAGAGCATCTACTGCTTTGGGGTGCCAAATCAATCTGTATTACCTGGGTTCAGGCAGAGGTGAGCACCCAGGCAGCGGTTGAGCACCCTGGCAGGGCTCAGCACCCCTTGCAGAGCATCCTGGTTCAGCTGACCAGCCCAGGTTTTGCTCCCTTCTTCCCTTGATTGTCCCTCTTTTATCACTGACCGTGGGTGTAAGCAGGTGCCTTATAAAAAAGCCAGGTTTGGAGCTACAGACTTGTGCATGTGAGGAGGGAGCAGCAGATCACCCTTGAAACAATGTCCCTTTTCAAGGGGATTTCCTGGCAGGAATAATCAGGAATAATGGCTGCCCCTGTGGGGAATGCTGAATGTTGATCCGGGGTGGGAATCAGTGTGCAATGAGGAATGGGTCATATCAGTGGTCATCTATTGCTGGGGGGGAAGGGGATTGACTACTTGTTTGTAGGTCAGTCTTAGTATCCTGGAGCTGGAATCAGGGCAGAGATCCTGACCCTGGTGTGCTGCAGTGGCTGGTTGCAAGCAGCCCATGCCATGGACATGGCTATTGTCTGCAGAGCGGGTGCACTCACCCATGGGTGAAAAATAAGGGTTGTTCAAAGATTCTCAGGGTCTGAATAATGCTGTTTCCTCCGGGTGGAGGAAGAGGCAGAATGACTGTGCTCTCTGGAGCTGTTTGCAATAGCGCTGCTCAGATTACGGGTGAGCGTGTGTGCAGAGTTTTAATTTCAGGAGCTGTCAGCAATGTATATTCACTGGGGACTTCTTTTTTGTGAGTGAATCTTGTGCTGTTTGGATGCAATGTTCATTGTTTGAAATGCCCTCCTGGAGTTTTTCCCCTACCAACATTTATCTGTCTCCGCCATCAAAAATATCATCTCATTTTCTCTTTCAAATGGGTCCTGGAATGAAGGCTGTGGGCTGTCTTGTACCCCAGACTGGGGAATTCAGGTTTTATTTACAACATGCCAGGGAATTTTACTTGCCAGTAACGACTTGTGCTGTAATTGTGAACTTCCTCTTACAAAGAGATACACCTCCCTGCTTCCCTGGTGAATGCTCACTTGGGAATGGAAGCTGGTGCAGTGCTGCTGTTTTTCGATGGGTTTCCTATACTCCTCTTGAAATTCTCAGAGTTCTAGCAAAAGAGGAAAGGGACTTGGTCACATTTTGCTGGACAGCATCTGGAGGGGGAGCTGCAGGAAGGGCCTCCACAACTGGACCTGTCCTGCAGAGAGGATGGAGGGAAGCCCCTCTTACCACCTCCAACTTTTGCCTTCCTTCCCCAGCTTCTGTTTTCCACTTCCTTTGCCTTCTCTTGTTGAGCACTGACCCACAGCCTGGCCCTGGGTCTCCTTGTCATAACTGGGGATCAAATCCAAGCTCACACCTATGGCACTGGCAGGGAGGGCAGTGCTGCCCTGTCCCCTGCCTGCACACTGACTGCCCAGCTTGTGCCTCCCAGTGTCACTCAATGCCTGTGATTAGGATGGGAAAGGGGAGTTTACTTACCCTGCTCCTGCCAGACTCTAAGGGTGATGAAAGTTGTGTTCTATACTCCAGCGAGATAGGGATGGGGAGGGGATCAAAGGCATCCTGCCTGCCCACAGAAGCAGTTGGTGATGCAAAGCGCAGGCTGTGCTCTCGGAGCTGGTGCTCAGCACTACACACCAGGCACACCTCACCTTCCAGTCCTGCTCAGATCTCCCCTGACCGCAGTGCTGGCTCCAGGCCTACTGCTCCCCAAGGGGGAAAGCTCTGGGCTAGGCTGAGGACAGACATCCCTTTGCCACCAACCCCATCTCCTGCATCAGGGCCTTCTCTGTGTCTTTAGCCCCTAGCATCAGGAGGCTCTTCCCTCCCTCCTGGGGACACACAACACTCAGGTGTGCTGCTTCCAGGGCAGAGCTGCAGAAGTTTCATTTGCCATTAAAATGCAGCTTGTGCTGCCTGGCAAGCACAGAGCAGCCTCTGTTCCCACGGACTCATTTACCTGCTTGGAAGTGGAAAGTGTTCAGTACCTGGCAGGCTCTGCTGAGCTAATTAATTTATTTAATAATGATGCTGCTCTCCAGGCCTAGCTGCTTTGCATCCCTGTCCTGGGTTCAGCAGTAGCAGTCATTTTTCTCTTTCTTAGTAGCTGGTGCAGTGCTGTGGTTTTGACTTTTGGCCTGGGAACCGCACTGATAACAGCGATGTTTTCAGTTGCTGCTCAGTAATGGTTATTCTGACCAAGGACTTTCCACGTCTCACGCTCTGCCAGGGAGGAGGGAAAGCTGGGAGGAAGCAGAGACAGGACACCTGACCCAAACTGACCAAAGAGGTATTCCATACCACAGCACAACATGTCCACTATATAAACTGGGGGCAGTACCCGGAAGGGTGAGA
This sequence comes from Myiopsitta monachus, assembly GCA_017639245.1. Classification (NCBI taxonomy): domain Eukaryota; kingdom Metazoa; phylum Chordata; class Aves; order Psittaciformes; family Psittacidae; genus Myiopsitta; species Myiopsitta monachus. The sequence goes on from CM029917.1 coordinate 28,055,425, forward strand.
TCACTGCTCAGTCAGGTTGGGTATTGGTTGGCGGGTAGTGAGTGGTTGTATTCTCTTCTCTGTTATTTCTCTTGTCATTATTGTTATTGGTGGTAGCAGCAGAGGTTTGTATTATACCTTAGTTACTGCAGTGTTCTTATCTCAACCCATGGGAGTTGCATGCTTTCGATTCTCCTCCCCATCCCTCTGGGAGTGGAGGGGAGAAGGGGGGGAGTAAGCAAATGGCTGCATGGTTCTGAGTGACAGGGTGGGCTTAAACCACAACAGTTCTTTTTTGGCACCCAACGTGGGGCACAAAGGGTTGAGAAACAACAGATCTGACCAGAGTGTGTCTGATCGTATTTGTGATAAGCGTTCATTGTTTCAGATTAATAGTCACTCCTCACAATGCTGATTTATTGGCTCTCAAGGTGTTGCTCTTGATCTCACAATTTCAGCATGTCGTACCTTACTTACAGCTGATATTTGCCATGTTAGTGTTTATCGGCTGCGGGTCTTGGGCTAAGGTTTCTGTTTCATTGTACTTTATGGTAATGACTCGTAATGCAATAGAATCATTGATCATGAAACTGATCTGGCTTGCGTTCCCAGTCTGGTCACCACCTCTATACTTTGGGAGGTATATAATGGAAGTGTTCAGCAATTACACATCTTTTTCCCCTCCTCGTGTGGTCAACCCGTGAAGGAGGCATTTGCTTACGCTCCCAGCACCCCCACCAGACCGTTTACAACATCATTTGAGAGTTCTGAAGGTTTTGAATAGCCTTTAGAGATCCTTGAGACCTGCCTGCTGATTGTGACGGGGGTCACCATGTTGGCACGCATACAGAGCATGTTTTACCCACAACCATTTCGTCTCATCTCAAGAATTAAGCAGAGTCAGTTTGGGCCTTGTCTAGGGTTAGACAGCGATATAGGAGGACCAAGAGATTTTCCCTGAGGCTGGACAGTCATGAATGGCAGGGTGTGTGGGATAGTATGGGCGAGTATCTAGGCCACTGGGCTCCTCCAGTGCTTTGGAACTTCACCACTGAACAAGTGCAAAATCCAGAAACATTAGTAAAATGCTTAAATGAGGTGTGTTGTCATTCTGGTCATACCAGAGAGGGACAAATCATGGCAACGTGCTGGGGTTTGGCCTATGCTCACAGAGCCCTGTTCAACACTGTCCAGCACCTTCAAAAGGAAAAAAATGACCCTGGATCTGAGGGCAAAGCAACAGACAGCACAGCTACTCCAACTCCAAGCACAGCAGCTGCACCAGCCCCAGCGACAAATACAGTAGCTACTCAAACTTCGACTGCAACAGACAGCGCAGCTACTCCAGCTCCAAGCACAGCAGCTACGCCAAGCACAGCAGCTACGCCAACCCCAGAGACAAGTACAGCAGCTACCCAAACCCTGACAACAGATACTGCAGCCACTCTGACCATGGTGATAATCACTGCAGCTAAACCAGAGGACCAATTCATACCAATATCAGTTGCCCCTGTACACAAGGGCAAAGCAGAAAAAATACAAGAAAGATGGAGGAATAGGATGAAGAAGCAATGGCAATGTCCCACTACTTGGGACAGCATCTGACCAGGAGTCATCATCACATGAATTAGAAGAAGAGGGGACTTCTTGACCTCAGACCTCAACCGAGCTATGGAATATGTGAAAAGATTTTACCCGTCAACCAGGGGAGCGCATCATCGCCTGGTTTCTCTGATGCTGGGACAATGGGGCCGATGGTCATGAACTAGAAGGTAGGCAAGCTGAGCAGCTGGGATCACTTGCCAGGGAAGGGGAAATTGACAAAGCAGTCGCAAGAGATAAACAGTCCCTCAGCCTTTGGAAGTGGCTCTTGGCAGCTGTGAAAGAAAGGTTTCCATACAAGGATGATGTTATGAGTTGTTGGGCCAAGTGGACTACTCTAGAGGAAGGGATCCAGTCTCTGAAGGAATGAGCCATTGTAGAGATGATCTATCACATCAAGCCGAAAGCTGGGATGCGCCCATAGATCCAAATGAAGCTGAATGTACATGACCCATGTGGCGGAAATTTACACGGAATGCACTGTCTTCATATGCCCATTCATTGGCAACAGTAACCTGGAATGACATTGGACCACTAACAGGGGATGAAATGATTCATAAACTGAGAGTTCGAAGACAATCTCACCCTTCCATCATTTCAGCTGTGGAAAAACTATCCCGGGAGTTCAAACAATTGAGAGACGATCTATCTGATCTATCCAGTTCCTCACATGTACCAACCCACATCTCAGCTATTAACAAAAGGCATCCTACTGCTTGAGAGAGAATATACAGAAGGTATACACCACAGGCCATCCTATGGTTTTACCTGCTGGATCACGGAGGAGACATGACGAAGTGGGATGGAAAGCCTACTTCAGTTTTGGAGGAACAGGTGCATGAATTGAAGAGGAGAGCAAAGGTCAAGGATGATCATCCCATGAAAGCTGCGGCTTCAGTGTCTGGTGAGCAGGTTCGCAGATGGAGTGGAAGAGCTGATTTTACTTCAGCTCCTGTGATAAAGAAGAATAATCCGTTTCTACAAGACGTGAGTGACCAATGTGATGACTACTAGAGGGGCCCCGCCTCCAGCCAGGTGGAGGTAGGGAACAATCGGATTTACTGGACTGTGTGGATCAGATGGCCTGGCACATCAGTCCCACAGAAGTGTAAGGCTCTAGTAGATACCGGTGCACAGTGTACTCTGATGCCATCAAGCTGTCAAGGGGTGGAACCTATTTATATTTCTGGAGTGACAGGAGGATCCCAAGAGCTGACTGTACTGGAGGCTGAAATCAGCCTGACTGGGAGGGAATGGCAAAAACACCCCATTGTGACTGTTCCAGAGGCTCCATGCATCCTTGGCATAGATTACCTCAGGAGAGGGTACTTCAAAGACCCAAAAGGGTACTGATGGACTTTTGGTATTGCTGCTTTGGAGACGGAGGAAATCGAGCAGCTGTCCACCTTGCCTGGTCTCTCAGAGGATGCTTCTGTTGTGGGGTTGCTGAAGGTCAAAGAACAGCAAGTGCCAATCGCGACCACAACAGTGCACCGGCAGCAATACCGCACCAACCAAGACTTCCTGATTCCCACCCATAAGCTGATCCATAGACTGGAGAGCCAAGGAGTGATCAGTAGGACCCGCTCACCCTTTAACAGCCCCATATGGCCAGTGTGAAAGTCTAATGGAGAGTGGAGACTAACAGTAGACTGTCATGGCCTGAATATAGTCACACCATCCTTGAGTGCTGCTGTACCGGACATGCTAGAACTTCAGTATGAACTGGAGTCAAAGGCAGTCAAGTGGTGTGCTACGATTGATGTTGCCAATGCATTTTTCTCAACTCCTCTGGCAGCAGAGTGCAGGTCACAGTTTGCTTTTACTTGGAGGGGCGTCTGAGTCCCATGCTCTGCCAGGAAGGAGGGGAAGCCGGGAAGAAGCAGAGTCAGGACACCTGACCCAAACTGACCAAAGAGGTATTCCATACCAGAGCACATCATGCACACTATGTAAACTGGGGGCAGTTACCCAGAAGGGTGAGATCACTTCTCAGTCGGGCTGGGTATCGATCGGCAGGTGGTGAGCGGTTGTATTCTCTTCTCTGTTATTTCCTTTGTCATTATTGTTATTGGTGGTAGCAGCAGAGGTTTGTGTTATACCTTAGTTACTGGACTGTTCTTATCTCAACCTGTGGGAGTTGCATTCTTTTGATTCTCCTCCCCATCTCTCCAGGAGCGGGGGGAAGAAGTGGGGGGAGTGAGCGAACGGCTGCATGGTTCTGAGTGGCAGGGTGGGCTTAAACCACGACAATCCCAGAGGGTGATGGTTTTTTAGAAATTGCCCGTGGAGATGGGCCTGGTTTATTTATATAGAGATATTTTGTTGTTGTTGTTGTTGTTCTCCATTCTCTACAGGAGCTTGCACAACAGGGCTCTGGCTCTCTACCCCTGCTCTGACATGCTGTTGTCATACACATAGGCACTCCCAGAGATCTGGGGACATTCCTGTTCCACTGCTCCATGAATACCATGGGCTCTGCCCTCTGGGAGAGTGAAGTCCAAAGGGCCCCATGAACCAGAGGATGCAGCTTGTGCTAATGATCCAGACTAATTAACCTGGCATCTTCCAAGGATGCAGTCACTAGAGGGAGACAGGGGAGCTGGTAGCCTGGGTGTGAACGATTCATGGGCACCTTGTTTCCCTTCCTCTGCGGTCCCTGGGAATGATTCCAGCTGGCTCGGAGGGGTGCAGGAGGATGCTCTGCCAGCTTTCCATCATGACTGTCATCATCTCGGCATTGATGCTCCCAGCTTACACCTTCCCCTTGGCTGCAGCCAGCTGTAAGTAGGGACCAGCCTGTGCCCCAGACTAGGGACAGGGATTAGGAAAGCCTGGTCACCTTACTTCGACCCTCTGCCCATGTTTCTTGCTGCCCTTGGCAAAGCTGTTGGGGCAGTTGACAGGGAGCTTGTGTCTTGTTGCAACACAAAATGGAAATGCTGATCAAGGCTGCCTTGCCTTCAGGGACAAGCAAGAAAACATGGGTGTGGGAAAAGTCTGTTATCCTGTAGGTCAAGTGCAGGGCATGCAACTGGAATTACCCAAAGCAGATGCCCATGGAGGCATCTGAGTGCTGGGAATGTTGGCTTGCTGCTGGGGTATGGGTGCAGGTCCTGTCCTTGCTGCCCCAGGGGAGAGGAGGAAGCACATACCATGGATCGGTTTGCCCAGAGCCTGGCCAGTGCTGCTGTCTGGTATGGGGGCATCTCTGCAGAACCTGGCTCCATGGCATTGTCCAGCAAGAACTCAGTCATCCAGCCTGAATTTTAGGTGGCTGTCCTGTTCATGTGGGTACTTCCATGGGTAGATGAGGCCATCAGTGATATGCTTTAGTGATGGTCTTGGCAGTCCTGGGGTAATGGTTGAACTTGATGATCTTACAGGTCTTTTCCAGCCTTGCTGATTCTGTGAACCTCTCCTGAAAGAGAATAAAAAGCTCCCATCATTGTGCCTGGATGAGGATCTTTTCCACTTGAGCTCAGATGGGGTTGGGATGCAGGAGCCTCATCAGTGCACTGAGGTGCTCATCACTCCCAGTTGCATCTGATGCCATTCCTCTACTTTCTCACTGCTCTGCACATGTTTCTCTTCTCTTCACCCTGAGACAGACCTGGCTGTTCCCATCACTTGCACCCTGGTTTGAACCCCTGCAGGTTTCTCTCCTCCTCTCCTCCCTGATTCCTACCCCAAATGGCATTTTTCTCTGCTGATGAGTCATGGGTTGTTCTGTTGCAATACTCACCTTGCCACGAACTCTCGAGGAGCCATGTCCCTGCATGCAGGAGCTCATTCGGGGTGCAGTGATTCAGCTCGGATCAGAGGACCTGCTCCTCTTCCCTCTGCCCAGCTGTGTGTACCCAAGGAAGCATTTCTGCCTGGTGGGGAATGAATCACCCAGGAGTGGCTTACCCAGCCCTGCCTGCTGCAAGCAGGAAGGGAAGCGGGAGGAGAGGAGAAGGGGAAGGCAGCTGGGATTCACTGCAGGGAAACCTTCCTCCTGCACTTGGGACCAGGTCTGCTTTGCAATGCAACACATGCTTTTTGGGTTGCAAAGGAAGAAGAGTCAGAGCATTTGGTTGCTGTTGTACTGGCTTGCAGGCCACCACAGTGTGTCCTCCTGCAGTTGAGAGTCGCCAGTGCCTGCCCTGCTGCAATACAGCCTGGTGACTTGTTCTCTGCTGATGCTTCAGGCAAGCTGGGACATGGACACCATGGAGAGGATGTCCACATTGTCATGGTTTAGCTGATTCCCACAGCTGCTCTCTGGAACTAGAGGCTGGGGATTTTACAAGTGGGAGAGCTGATGTGGGGCCATCCTGCCTGCTCAGCTGTCATCTCCACCAAGTATTTTGAGTGGAGGGAGCGAGCTTTCATGGTGTTCTTTCTGCTGTATTATTTCATTGGCTGTGGCCTGCATTTGCTGTGCAGTTAAGGGCACCTCATTTGAGAATGACTGGAATCAATGTAAGTCGTGGCAATGACATCAGTTTTAAAAGAAAGCCACTTGGTGAGTCTTCCTCTTTGACCTGCCTGATTTAGTGCACTCTGTAGTGTTACTTGCTTGGTGCAAACCCATTTTTGAACTATCAGGTTCATTCAGTCTGTTTGAGAAGTGATCTAAACAATAGCAAAGTTGTGTCTGACGTGGAAACAGGTCCCTAAAAGACAGCGCTGATGCTCATCTCTATCCCCAGCCTGTGTCACACCAGACTCAGCTCGCTGTCTTCATTTTCAAGACGCTTATCCCTTCCAGCCAAGCATCCCTTATTTGATACCAAGCAATGGGCTGTTGCCTCCTGAGTTTGGGAAGAGGCACCCAACCTGCCCCTTGGTGGTGTCATCATCCTCCAGACACCTTCTTAGTGCTGTTACTGCTGGTAGATGCGTGCACGTGCATGCAGCTGTTGCTGAGGCATCCCAGGACAGGGGCTGTGAGGTGCTATGGTAATTCACATGATCAATAACTGCAGGGGATGAATCTCTGATACACATCTCTGGGGCTAGGCAAGAGACCTGCAGCTGATGGATTTCTGGCACGGGAATTGAGTGTCCCAGTAAAATCACAGCCTCTGAAAGTTAAATGATAAATCTGACGCTGGTAGTTGTGGGTAGGGAATTTCCTGCAAACTGCTGACTATAAACATGGCCATTAATATTGCTCTGAGAGGATCTTGTTTGTGATTTATGGGACCTCTGTAGGATAGGTCTGTAGAAGACACATGGAATTAATCAGGTGTAACCAAGAATTGCCCTTGAGCTGGTTCAACCCCTGCTACTGCAGCGAGGCTGATTGGAAGCATGGTAGCGTGCAGGTTGGCTTTCCACAGGCATGCCACAGAGCTGGCCAGGATGGGGCCCACTAATGTCACTTGGGATTAAGAGAGGATGTGAACAAGTGGCTGGGAGATGAATTGCAAGGAGTTTGGTCCTTCCCAGGACCTGAAATGTCCAGGCTATGGCAGTGTGCAGCTTTGCCCAGTGCTGCTAACAGGACGGGGGGTGGAGGGAGGCATGTTGCTACAGTTCTGTCATTACCACATCCAAAATTATCCTTCATATAAACAAGGCGAGCAAGCAAACCTCAGGACAAACCAGGACTCGTCTGGGGAAAGCGGGAAAAGCAGGAGCCACCGGGCAAGGGGAGCGGGGTTGTATAGGACAGTGCTTCTTCAGGTGGTGGGCTCCCAATGCTAGTACTGCAATTTAACCCACCTCAGCTGACATGCTCTTATGCTGCTGGGCACTCTTGCAATGAGTCCAAATTTCCCTCAGTGCAGTTTGGAAGGGGAAGATGTGGATGTAAAGGAGTAGGGGTACCTGGGGAGCAGCTCTGCTCTGGAGGAAGTTCTCCTTAGCCCCAGGGAAATACCCAGCAGCAACTGCATCCTGTGGGTAACACCGGGAGCAAAGCTCTTGTTGGGGTTTATTTACCCAACATCTAAGAACTTGCCTGAAGGAAGCTCTGCTGTAAAGCCTACATCACCCCACTCTGTGCATTAGTAAGAGGGTTTGTGCCAGCCTCACTTCTCCAAGGATGGGTGCCAGCAAATAGGCTCTGCAGAGAATATTGAGGCAGCAAAGAGACCGCTCTGGAGCACCCTGGGCTGAGGTTTAAAGCCGAGGCTGGTATATTGTCTTGAACTATCTTCTCATTCAACATCCCCACCTCTGCCAGATTCTGGCGGGCCTTTTCTGTCCTTGGTTTTATAGGAGTGTAACTCTATGGGGCCCAGTGCTGCACTAAATAGTGAACTTCGTGTGCCATCACTGCCCCAGTTGGGCTGAGGGTGAAGATTTGCACTGAGATTAAGGAGTGGCCATCTGGTTTTAGGTGGGTTTTAACAGGGAATTAAACTAAGAACTTCAGCGCTGGAGCTCTGGAAGGGGTATCTGTGCTTCAGGTGGCTGAGTGGGCCATTGGGGTCATTCACAATATGTCCTCAGAGCATTGAGTTATTCCTCACCACCGGTGTCTGAACTTGTCTTTGGTAAGGAAGTAAAGGCCATCTTTATTGACATGTATCTGTGCTGCAGGTGAACAGTATCAAATCGGTGGGGTAAAGTTATTGAAATGAGGAGTTTCAAGACAGCAGGAATTGAGAAATAACCAGTTAACCAGTTTCTTGGCCGATCATGGGAGAAACCCAGCCTTGTGGCTGGCTTCAGCACAGGCTTTGCAGCCATGGAGGCAGATGGGTGGTTGAGATCTTCTAATAAATATTGGCCAATACTGACATGGTTCGGGGTATGCCTACATAGAATGACTGTGAACAGCCTCAATGTCACTGTTGGGCAATAGTTCTGTGTGATTTGTATAATAACGGTGTTGCACAACCAGAGAGGGGTAATTCTTCAGGTGTCCCAGTGCTTCGGCTGTGGCTCTGCTCAGCTGAACCCAACTTGAGCAATGCTATGGGAGCAAATACAGGGCACGCAGTGCTCCTTAACATCATGTCTTGTTCTGGGTGCAGAGGACAGATCCTGCACCCTGTCTCTTGCATTGTTGTCTCTAAGGGACATGTTGCTGGTGGAGGAGCCTGTCCACCAGCCAGCCCTTGTCCCTTCATTTAGTATCAGCCAGAGCTGGACAATGGCACAGGAGCTATGGCTGTTGTGCAGAGGTGCCACCAGCAGAGTTAAGACTGCTCTCAGATAAGCTTGAGGCCAAGGTTTTCATTCAGTTTTAAGTCTGGAGAAATTCACACTTACAGCCCCAGGGTGCAAAGATCCCAGACTCTCTGCAGCTCTGAATACATCCCATTGTGCAGATGCACTTTGGCTCTGCTGCTGCTGGGTAGTCTGGTAGTGTGAGGTGCTCAGATGTAGATCTGCACTGGGCAATCCTTAAACAGGCCTGGATTGCTATTATTGTCCTCTTGATACTCCCTAAGCTGGTTGTCGTGGAAGTTCTACTTTAGACACTACTGTGTGTTCCCTGCCAGCCCTTAGTACAGCTCATCATAGTTTCAGCAACATGCAGGATTCCCAAAATGAATAGAAAATGATGGGGAATAGCTTCTTTAGGCATTTGTAAAGGATTTCCCCATGCAAAAGCAGAATACTGTGTCAATGGGAGAAAATACAAAGGGATTAGGAGTGAATGTACCTCTGCAGCAGAGTGGGACATGAAAATGCAGCGGAGTGTCTGTGGGCAACTGCACAAGCTCTCTGGGCCAGGGCAAAGGCAAGTCTGGGGTACCCAGAGCTGGAAGAGGGAGAGCTGAGCGCCCTCTTTATGCACAGAGGGCTCTCTGTGCCCTCAGGAGCCTGTCCCAGGGCAGATAAGCCTTTGCATCTCCTGGGGCTGAGGAAAGCTGAAGCATCACTGGCTGTGACTGAACCCCTGAGGGGCCTGATTCGGAGCTGCTTTAAGCCACTAAATCCAAGGGGCTTAAGGTGGACAGAAACTACCTGCTGGCTTATGCTTCCTTCTGGGTGTGTAGATGTGGTTTCAGGGGTAAACCAGGTGCTTGGTGACTGGGCTAGGCATGTGCTGCAGATCTGGTGAAACCTGGGAAATAGAACATCCATGAGCATAAGCGCCTTGAACCAAGGCTCTTGTGAAGTGAGGGACAGGTCCCTGTTCCCAAGACCACGTGCACTGAGCCAGAGCGTGCAGTGCTGCTGGAGAGCAGGGCAGACCTGGAGGAGGTTTTCTGTGGCAGCTGGCATGCTGCTGGCCAGGCTCAATGTTGAAGACCTGGCCAAATGTGGTCCAGCATATACAGCATTTAGTGTGTGTATGGGCATGAGCCCCACAGTGCACAGCAGGGACATTCGCTTCCTGGCTGCAGGATCTGAAATCCTTCAGCTCTTTGTTTTCTGGCAAGACAGGAGAATGTGTGGATCCTCAAGAGCTCCAATATCTCTGGTTTATCTTCTTCATCTTAATGCCCAAGATAGTTAAGGGCAGGGAAAAGAAAGCCTCTTATCTGACTGCCAGCAGCACTGAAAGGGCCCTCTGTTACCTTGTGGCTTATCGTTTCCAAAGTGTTTCTGTCCAAAATCACCACAGGACAGAATGGCTGCAGGGGACATGGAAAGAACAGCATGGACACAGCTTGCTCTTGCTTACACAGGAATGGACCAGCATTCACAAGGCAATTAGAGCATGGGTTTTCAGTGGGCACCAGATGGACAAATACCCTATAAACTCTTAACATGGACGTACCATGTTAAAGAAAAGTGGTTTTCTGCTGTGGATTTATGCATGTATGGACTGTGTAAACAGAGCGTAAAGGTGAAGTGGCAGCAGGTGCTGGTGTTACGCAGAAGAGTCGACCTGAATGCCCTTTTATTCTTGGGGAGATGTGCTGTCCTGCATGAGGCTCGAGAGACAGTAAACTGAAGGTGGGGGAAAGTCTCTTCTCTGCCAGGGCCTTTGATGAGAACCAATTCTGAAGGCAGAGTTAATTTCAAGGGAAAGAATACAGATGTTTGGGTGATTTCAGGATCAAGGCATTGCCTTCAAAGCTGGTGGGGCATCTCAGGCTCACCTAGGGTAGGTGGTGTAAACAAAACAAGTGACCTGGAAAATACATCAGGTCTTCACATCGCTGCTTTCTCTTCTGCTAGACAACTGGTATGCAAAGGCTCAAGTATCCACTGTTGGTTGGCAAGGGGACAGTACTGATGTGTGTGTATGACAACAATGATGGAGAAAACAATGTCAAAGTTGTGCATGTACAGAGATAAGTGGGTTTAGGTACACAGTATAAATACATGAGCACACACATATATGTCAAAACATCTTTGTTAGGTGCTAAAGCAGAAGTTTATGCAGAACGCATTTATGTGGAAATACATATTGAGTCAGTAAACACGAGTTTATGCTCTTCTCCATGTATATGCACAGATGCCTTTCAAGCATGGTATGAACATGACTAAGGGGGAGTAATCCTGCTAATCGAGATGAGAAAAGATATGGAAGCACATTAAAGAGGGAGATTACACATTCTTGTAAAGTCTTCAAAGATGAATTCGTGCACTGGTATACAAATATGCGGGTGGGGGTGAAGAGATGTACCCAAACACATCAACAGGGAATTATACCCACAGAGTATAGCAGTCCCCCTCTCTTTTTGGATGTATGTTTAATGCCTTTGCGATGATAATTAAAGCCCCGTTTGGGTGTTGCACCTTGCAATTTACTGTGGTCTTATAAATCTTTCAGCAATTTGAAATCTACAGCGAACAAAGGTATTGCAAAGGTTTGGAATAGAAACAAAGAGAAGGAGCTGCTGCACTGCATTTGGCAGAGGGTACCCTGGGCTCTCTGGGAAGAGTGGCTGATAGGCAAGGCGAGCAGGAGGTCCCACAGGATTTCTAGCCTAGGAGACAAAAAGCTATTCTCTATGGGTCCCAATTCCTCCTATTGAAGGGGAGCACCTATCTCAAGCACCTTGTCCCTCTGGCTGGCCCTTACCCTCATGGAAGGGGATCTTGGGCAGGGCCTTTCCAGTGGCTTCATGCCTTCCAGGAGAGCTTGAGGATGGGAGGGATGAATGTGGATTAGGAGAGCCACCAGTGTTATTGGAAGCTGTGGGTGGAGGTGGACAGAGGGTGCAGCTGAGAGCAGAAAGAAGGGTGGTGGAGGTGGTTTTTGGGGTGGACTTGGAAAGGGAAATGGAGCTGGTGAGGGATAAGCCTGTGAGTGATGGAAGTAGAGCAAAAATAATTAGACGAGGTGTGAAATGGGTGTCTGTGGCAAGAGACACTGGAATGGAGAACTAAACTAGTGACTGTGTCTGGAAGAATGAGCCAGAGGACTGGATGGAGACACAGAAAGCAGGAAAAAGAGGTCACAAGGATTGTGAGCTGTGGCTGTAGTGTGATAGAGGCAGAGTGGCCATTGTAAGGCCTGGATGGCTCCTAAGTTTCAAAGACAGGACTTAAAGCTAAAAGCTCCTTTTTGGAAAACACATCTGGGAGGCAGATAGGCATGGGCTGGGGGCAGAATGGGACCTGTGTGAGAAATTAAAGCATGGGGGGTTGGGAAGATCAGTCATTGCATTGCTGTCCTCCTCCCAAAGGGCTGAGAAGGGTCATCTTGAAGACAGTTGGCTTTACAAGAGGCATGGTACCCCAACATGCTTCCATTGATGTGGTACTGCCTGAGCAGGCACCAGGAAAGTCTTACTGATAGTCCCACATCTAAGGAAAGAAAGCATGACTTGGGCAACACTTTGGGTGCAGAACAGCACCCAGCTCTGGGGATGATCTGCCCTGCCACCATGAGGGCAGGGAAATGGAGAAGGGTCAGTGCAGGGATGTTGCAGAGATATATGAACTGCCTCTAGCCCAGCAGTATCTGCCACATCGCATATGGTAATCTGGCCCTTGTCAGTCAGACTGCTTGCCTATGCTGCTGCCTTTGAGGTTTGTTTTGCTATTCCAGCACTGAACTGGTTTTATTCTACTGCCTGGCCAGGTTGCCTGATGTCCAGATGGTGTTTGATGGTACAGTGGCTCTAATAGCAGTCACAGTGGTGACAGTCCTGGCAATTCCTGCCAAGCAACAAAAGCTGAAGGAGGTGGAGGTGATGGTGGGACTGAGCGGCGGAGAGGCACCACAGACCATCTGCAGAGGGCATGGGATTGTCTGTGCAGTCACCAGTGAACACCATGATTGGCTTGGTGGAGATGGTGATTTCTGGCTTTCTTTCTAGTGTGAGATCATTCACTGGATCCCCACCAAGAAATCAGCACTCCCTCCTGCAAACGGTTCAACCCTGCTGAGGGCATCTGTGCTGATTATCACTGGAGATGAGCCTCCAAGAATGCCGGCGGGCTGATTCTTCAGAGAATAGGAGCTTGGCCACTTGTGGGTGGATGAGAGAGTAAATAAAAGGATGAAGAACTTCAACAGTCAATGCCTCCCTGTGCTGGAACTGCTCTTGTTTTCACCAGGAGAAATGGGAGGTGCTGGAAATGAGCAGCATGAGCAAGACTGGAAATGACTAAAAGCCAGTGGGAGGTTTTGAGTTGCTTTATTTGCAAGCGATCACCTGTGTGATCATCACTCCACCACTTCCAAAGCAGCACATTGGGTTCCGCAAGGAAGAAACAATTGTGTTGCCAGGCTACTTCCGATCCCCTAGATAATCTACAAGAAATCCACCCATCTCTTCTGAGGCAGCTCAGGATCAAACTAAAAGCACTTACCTACGAGCTCTGAACCCTGCAGCTAATCCCATTCCTGGGGATATAAATTGATTGGAGTGGGCAGCTCGGACCCTTTGATTTGTGCTCCTGTTTTTCACCTTTGCTCCTCTGTAGGTCTCCAGGGAGAGGCCACAGACAGGTTCTGGGTAGGAGAAAGCCTCAAGGGATCAGTGCCTGCTCCCTCCCAGCACCTTTAGCTGAATGGGGAAGGCGAGACTGATGGGGCCAGGAGAATGGAGGCTTATATTAACCTGTGGGCGAGCAATGGGCTTGCCAAGGAGGTGGGAAGCAGAGCCTCCTGTTTAGCTCTGGGGGAAGGCTGACTTCACTCCAGAGAGATGGAGTAGAGCTGGGGTGGCTGCTGGCTGTGGTACCTCTCTGGTGATTTAGATCTGGAGATAGGGAGGAGGTTGCTCTGGCTCCCGGAAACCCCAGTGCAGAGGCAGAAAATGCCTCCCAGCATTTCCTGGGAAGCCTCATGGGAAACAGCTGGGAAAGAAGCAGGAGAGGTGGGTGTCCAGCTCCACAGAGCCTGGGGCATTGAAGCTCTCCAGCCCTATACAGAGAGTAGTATGGGGCAGCAGCCTCCCTGAGCCTCATGCAGATGCCTGTGTGATGGAATGGAGGGAGGGAGAGGATGTGCAGAAATGGGCACGGGTTTTGTTGGCATCAGGGCTTGAAGAGGTGACTCCCACACAGAGGCACTCACAGGGTGGTTATTTGGGTTAAGCCCTGATCCTGTGCCCTGTGGGGCTGATGTTGAACTAGGAAGGGTCACAACGGCCTGGGCTCAGCTTTGCTCTGGTGTAACCATAACTGAGATGGAAGAGGATGAGCTGAGCCCAGGGAGAACCGAGAGAGAACAGAACAAGGAAGGAGATGAAGCTTGTCAGATAACGCAAGGAACGCCATTTGTGTGCATGTTAAGCATGGCACAGAAAGGGAAAATCTTTGCTCTCCCACCTGGCAGAAAAGAAGAGGTATTTACAAAGAAGCAACTGCAGGGATGCCAAGCCAGGTTCATTCACTCTTTTTGCAGATCCTTTGGCACCCATGTAGAATGAACCTTTTGTGGCAGGGGTCTTGCCTCATCCCCACCTCATTCCCTCTGCCCCTGTGCCTGCCAGGCAGAACTGATCCCTCTCTGGTTCCTCCCTGGATCCACTCACAAGCCTCCCCAGACAGGGGTGGATCAGGAAGCCAGGCCTCTCCCAGCTTTGGCAGCCCAAGGCTGGCTTTTCCCCAGCAATTCAACCATTCCTCCTCTCCCGAGTGGAACGTGCCCCGACACCTTTGCCTTGAACCGAATTGCATTCAAGAGCCTGGGTTTGCCCACACATGTTAAAGGTACGGCTGGAGGCAAAAAGCAGGGAAAGCCAGCCACAGTTCCAGCCTGAAGGAGAAGCTATCAGCAGAGCCCAGAGACCAGTGCTTGCACACAGTGATGGCTGTGAAAAGGGGCCTGGCTCCTGGGGCAGCAATGGGATGGTTTCCCATCCTCTCCTCATCTAACATTTAGCTTTTCAAGCCAGGATTGAGCTTCCTTGGGGAGATGAACCATTCAGATGGAGGGCTTTCTATTACCATGGCACTGCAGCTACATGGTGGTGATGGGGGTCTGGAAGGAGCTGGAGAAGGGATGGGTGCAGTAATGTGGGAGCTGAGCCTGGCAGTGCTTTGGGGGCTGCCAAGGCTGCTTCACACTCATTGGCATGCTCCTCCCCTGAGGGCTTGCTGGTGTGGGCAGCAGCATGGGCAGGGGTTTGCAGGTGTGAGCTGGATGCGGAGCATTTTCACCCTTGCCAGTTCATAGGTAGAGGCAGCCAAGGAGGGAAGCATGGTCTTCTCCTCCCCTTCCCTTTTGTTCTTTGATATAGAAAGGGGATATTATCTTCATTCTCCCTCCAGTCTGTCCAATGTGCCAGGATCTCCAGGGGAAGTGAGCTTCCATGGCCGGGGGTTGAAGCCTGCCAGTACTGGCTTGAGAACATCTGTATGCACAGGCTTTGTGTTATGCTTAATGTGTGAGGAATACGGGCATCTGCCTCTGAGGAGTGAACCAGGGCCCTCCAGATTTCCTCTCTGATTATTACAGCATGTTTCTTCCTGCCACAGGTAGTTCATCAGGTGCCAGGCTAAGGAGAAGGATGCAAACAAGACATGTTAAGTAAAATACTCCAGCATCCAGCCTGGATGAGCAAGCTATAAAGGAAAATGAAATTATTCCTGTGGAGCAGGATAAAGGCTAACCAAACAGACTGCATGTGGGCAGTACTCAGGGTAGGGAATGGCTCTTTGAAGGGCATGAAGATCTGCACCAGAGCTAAAACCTAAAGCTTGCTCCTAAGTGATGGAGGAATCATCTGATTGTAGATAAGGATTTCATTAGGGGCACTGTAACCAAGAGGAAACAACAGGAGTCCTGCAGGACACATCCTGCTGCTCAAGCCCAAGCAGACAGGGCATGATTGCAGATGTGGTTAGTGCAGAAGAGTAGGAGGACATGGGTCAGACCAAAGGTCTGCCTTGACTCATTTCTGCACTCAACAGCAGATGCTTCAGGGAGAGGGAGTATCGCAAACATGTGGTGATACTTGCCCCAGATATTAACACAGCTTCCAGACAGTGTCGAGCATGGGCACTTCTGAGCCAAAGCAGTTTTTCTAGGCACATTAGTGTTGGTGGAGAAAGAGCATTTGGTTTCCAATGGACCCCTCATTTCACAGGAGGGAAATGCACCATGTGGCTGGTCAACACTGGATGCTCTTGTGAGGAGTCCTGTGTTGCTCTTACACTCCTCCTGGCTATGGAATGTCCTATGAGCCCCAGCCACTGGGGATTGTCCCATTGGGCATGGCTATGGTGCTGTGGCTGCCCTGGGCAGGCCACAGATGTGCTGTGGTCAGGCCTGGCTTTGTGCATGGGGAATTTCAGCCCTGTGGCTGACAGCAGCAGTGTCTCAAACTCAGGTGGTGAAAGTGATCAGTGAGGTGCTTAGACAAGAAATAACAAGAGACTTGCATAGTCTTCTGGGTCCAACTGAAGCGGTGATCAAAAGGATCATGGAATTAAGAAAAATGTAGGGAATGCACATAAAAATGTATCCTGGGGTGAGATATATCCCAAGAATCACAGAAACTGATTCTGTCATTCTTAGGCGCACAATACTGAGGCTGACAAACAGTGGGCTTAATTGGGAAATGGCCATGGTTTGTGTGGTAGGACATGAAATAGAAAGCAATGTAACTTCCCTGTGGCCAGTGCAGAAACTCTGATAGCCCCCAACACAAATATTACCTACTGTGCAATTACCTTGGCACCAGAGCACATGGGAGGCAGACTAAGCCCTGTTAGACTTCAGCATCACTGTGCAGCAGTGCTTGTCTGTATGTGTGTATCCTCGCTCTGTCTTAAACCTACCCGAAGGAATGTGATGTCTTTGCAGTTTTACGCCCTATTGAATCAAGTTAAAACTAGCCAGTAGGCTAAAAAATTAGAGGGAATGGTACTGAGGCAGGCAGATCAACAAAACACAAAGCATCATAGAAGCCATGTGTTCTTTAGACTAAAAAGTGGTATGTGCTTTGGGAAAGCTTGGAGGTGGTTTGGGCATCTTTGGGTGGGATGGCTGAGCGTGGTGGGGATGTCGCCCTAAAGGGACCAGGGCTCCATTTATCTCGCTGCTGCAGAGATGCTCCGCTGCGAAGGGCAGAGCCCTGGGCCGGGCGGTGCGTCAGTGGGAACGGTTCCCTCCTCCGGCCGCTGCCGCAGCACTGCAGGTACAGACCCCAGCTGTTACCCGGAGGTCCCGTCCAATCCCACCGCGCTCCGTCCCTTGCCCTGCCGCTCCCCCCGCCGGCCGCGCCGCGCCGCTGCTGCCGCGCTGGGATGCAGGAGGAGGAAGCGCGTGAAGGGTTTCTGCCTCCCTCCTGCTCTTCCTTCAGGTGAAGAGGCGCATCCCCTGAAATGCTTTCCCCTGGCGCTGCCTCTCCACCGGAGACTGGGTTTGTTTTGATTGAGTTTGTGATACCCAGGCTAGTTTAAGCCAAAAGAAGGCTCTGCAATGGATATGGGCAGTTCAGGAGCTGGTCCAGGGGCTGGAGCAGGGCAAAGGGGGGGAGACGGTGGCCCTGCCAAGGCCTGGACCCGCGCTGGACCACATCATGATGAGCTCCCCCATCAGCAGCAAGTCTGGGTGTGTTTGAACTGCTGTGAGATACCTAAGCACTAGGAAAAGAAACTCTATCAACCAGCTGAATGCGGGTCAAAGCCCTCAGTTATATGGCTCAATCTTCTTTGTAGAACTGATTTTTGCTAATAAGGCTCAGGACTACGTGAAATACCAGCCTTCACATGCATTGCATGATGCGTTTAATGCGGTGGGTTTCCCATGGCACCATTAGCTAGAGCAGAAACATCTCTGTGTGCAGCTACACCTTACAAACAGTGAGCCTTGGAGTCCAGGTTGTCCCCAGGCATGTGGCTGGAGTAATCAGTGGTCCTAGACTGTCACCTTGTTGTATCCCCTGCATAAATATTTAAGCCAGAAACCTTAATGCAGCATTTATGCCATAGTTTGTTTCCTTTGTAAAAGTAAAGGTCAGGAAAACAGACAGGAAAATACTAACCCCTACACAAATCTTTGTCTTTCAAATCTTTTCTCTTTTGGATGCAGGGCAATGCTCTGCTGTCTTGTGCTGCCCTGAGTAACTACAGCAAAATTAACCACATCTGCCTGCAGATGTAGTGTAGCACTGGGGTCAGGTTGTGCTTGTGTCGGGCTGGTTTTGGACCCAAATCTCTATGTCATTTTTCTATTTTCTGCTTTCAAGTTTGCAAACTGTGTCCTCAGTCAGCGCTAACCACAAGGAGAATTTCCACTTGGAAAGTACAGGCACTGTGCAGGCACTGGAAAGCTCAATTTCAGCTGTAACAGGGAAAGGGCTGTTCTGTTCCACCCTTGCTGACTGTCTAGGTCTGAAAGCTTAAAAAGGCCAGCTTATTCCTCAAGTCCTGAGGTAACCCCGTGTATGGCATTAGCCCCAAGGCAGTGAAATTCCAGCAACTTAAGACTTCAGGCTGTGAGCTTTGAAGGGTTAAGGAAGGCCCAGCTGTGACCTCCTGAGCTCATTTTGGTGCTCAGGATGAGCATGATGAGTTAAAGCCAGGATAGCTGCACTTGTAGTAGCACTGATTTGGGGGCACTTTGGGCTCTGTCAGGCTGTTGGACATGAGTATCATCCCCTGGGATGGGGCATGGATGTAGAGATGGATCCCATTGCCTTCCTGAGCCATAACTGGCTCTCCCAGTGAAGCCTGCTCTGGTTTAGAGCCGATTCCTGCCCAAGAGGGGAAGGCAGAGGGGAGGAGGGCTGCAGAGCCTTCCCTTGCTGTCCGGCAGTGCTGGCAGGAGGGCTGGAGCTGGCAGGAATGCGGCTGTGTCTTGGCGGAGGAGCATGAGCGCGAGTTTCTGGCTGAGAGGGAGCGACTGGAAAGCAGGTTCACACAGGGCAGCCGATCTCCTTCAGTCCTGCCTGCCTTCCCATGCTCCTCCTGACCAAATCCTCCCTCTCCACCTTCCAAGGTGGCATCCGCTGCATCTCCAGTGAGAAACCCCTCTCTGGTTAATGGCTCCTCTGGGAAGCAGTGTGGCTGGGTGGAATGACCCCTGGGGTTCAAGGCAGGGGGGAAAAACCCTTGCTTGGCCCCTCTGTGCATGAGCTTTCCCACTGGGTTCAAAGAGCTTGGCACAGCACCAGCGCAGTGACCATCCCCAGTGGGACCTGCTCAGGGCTCTGCAGGCAGGAGAGACCATGAGGAGGGTCCGACTTACAGCTCTGCCTGGAGCACAGCACATCCAGCCAGGGGCTGTTAGCAGGGGACCTCACAGCTTAACCAGAGCACTTGCAATGTAGATATTTTTAGCCTATGCAAATGGTGGTGTTTATTTTCCTACTGTTGTGCCTTTTCACCTTTCCCAGGGATTTTATCGCTCATGAAAGCAAGGGCCTTAGATCCATGTGAGTGTCTGTGCTGGCTGATGCAGTGACTCTGTCTGTCTCCATCTGTCTATGTATCACCCATCTGATATACCCCAAGGAACCCATTTACAGTGAAGTGATGGGCTGTGACTGGAAGGAGCATCTCATCTCACCCTGAGAAGGCTTTTCCCTATGGGTAGGATACTTGAACATATGCACAAGGTTGGTGATGCATGTGCAATCCCCCTTGTTGGGATGGGACAAAACAGAGGAACATTGCAAGCTCGTTTATTGTCAGTGTTTCAAATCAGTATTTTTTATTACAGAGGCTCATGAGGTTGCTCACACTGTGGCAGGAATTTAATAATATAAGGCACAGGGAACATTCAGAGGTAAAAAAGGAGTTCTCAGCCTGCGAGACGTAACCATCCCTTCGCACCTGTCAGGACACTCTCTATAAAGCAAAATCCAAATACCTTAATATCCTCTCCCTTTCTTCCCACCCATCCCTTAAACCCCGAAATCTACAACAGGAAAAATAAACCACAGCCTTTCCCTCAAGCACGTGGCAAGCACAACTCTCTCTATGCAGAAATGTCCCTTCCAAGACTGACACAGCTTCCCTGGGACAGCAGGGCTGGAACAACAAGGAACAGGGCTGGAACACAACCAAGGCAGAGGTGCTCAGGGGCACCGTGATTTGGGGAGAGCCAAGAGCTTTATCTCAGCAACAGCAAGGTCAGCCCCACACACCAGAGGAACAGGCAGCTGCACCCGCTCGCCCTTTGCAGCACAGAAAACACAACAGCAGTACGGTCATCGAGTAATGGTAAAGCACATAGCACTTTCAAACCTTTATTTGTGGAAGGGATTTTACAGGGTGGGATGCATTTCATCTCATTGGTTCTGAATTTTGTGCGCTTTCCTATCTGTTTGGTTGATTAGCCCTTCTTTTTTGTGCCCAATGATCATTCAAATCAAGCCCTGCGAATGGGGGGGAAAAAAGGGGAAAAACAAAATCCTACCACTCTGTATCTTTCTCATCCCTCTCCATCCACCTACCATGAGCTGGGTGACCACAGTGTCACCCACAGCTACTCTGCTCGAAAAGCCCAGTCCTCCTACATCCCTGCCTTCCCTTGCTCTGCCTTCCCTTGCCGGTGGTCAATATTGGGCTGTGAATCAGCTGAGAGGTCTTTGCGTCTAATGAGGACGTGTTCAAGAACGCGCTGTTAGTAAGATGTTAAGGGAAGTCGATCTGAGAGCGGATACTGAGAGAAGGTATTTAGAACAGGAACAGGGTCAGTCAATGGTAAAGTCATGTCAGAGAGAGAAAGAGCTGGTGGAAGCTTGTGGAAACAGCCGAGTGAGTAATCTAGTGGTAATAGATTAGGCTATGAATGAGGACTGTTATTTCTCTTAGCACCATTCCTACATATGTTTAGGTCTATATTAGCACCTTGTTCCCAGGGAAAAACAAAACAAAACAAAAGCGGTTTAAAAACCAAAGGAAGTGGGAAGATTAAAATAAGACAAAGTTGGCAGCAGAGAAGGAAGCTGGGGGTTTAGATCACAAGATCCTTGTCAATGTCCTCTGTGGAAGGAAAAGAGAGAGACAAGGTTAGGAGGTGGATACTGACAAAGTCCCATTGCTGTGATCCCCTCTCCCTGCTCTCTACTGCTTTTCCCTCCCCAGGACCAGCTGTAATTCATTGCTTTGTGTGGGCTTTTGGGGGTGCTTTTCCACGTCCTTTCCATCCCCATTCCTTCCCAGCTCAGTACTTACGCTCCTTAATGCCGAAGCAGCTGGCCCACTCCTCCAGGGCAATGTACTTGTCATTATCCAGGTCGCAAGCCTCAAAGAAGCGGGTGGTGCAGTGCTCCATGGGGATGAGGGGGGCACGGAGAGGGGCCAGCTCGGTGTGGGACAGATACCTGCAAGGTGACCGCATGGTCAGTGCATCACCTGCCAGCGCCAGCTGCCCTCCCAGTAGGAGGGGAGATGCTTTGCCATGTGCAGGGGCCAGCACAGAGCAAGATGCTGGTCCCAGCTCTCTGTCTGGTTTGACCACTGTCCCAGTGCCCTCCCACTATCAGCCACTGGGTGTCATGAAGGTCAAGGACTGGTGTTTCCTTTTGCAACCCACTGTGCTAGTCACAAAATAGCCAGCAGCTGATGGTCCCCCCTCACCTCTACCCCTTGGGTCTGGGTGTGTGATCACTTTCATGCCCACCTCCAGCATCCAGCTAAGCCAGCAGCTGCTCTTTCAGCTGCCGAAGTTATCCCAGGGCCTTTGGACTAAGATATTTTAGGGAACTATCATACTACAGTAAATCTGAGAAGGCAGAAACTCCGCACCCAAAGGAGATGGGAGCAGCTAGGGCAGGGAGCGACCTCTCTTTATGCAGAAATGAAGGTAAAACTGCCCCTACTCCAGCCTGGTTTGCCCCAGCCCCTGCTCTATGCGTTGTCCCTTTGCCTGTGCCTCTGCAACCATCCAGCTTGTGTTACATCTTCACCTTGCCTCGACACCTTCTGCCACCAAATCACCCTGGTCCTTGGGCAGGAAAGGGTCCCCATCCTGCTCTGCTGACACTCACCCATCAATGGGGTGCTGGTCCAGCTGCCCGAACTGCCAGTGCACGGGGAAGATGTACATGTTGTAGTTCTTCTCGAAGTCACGGGCCAGCAGCTCCACGGTGTGGTCTCCAGCCTCCAGGCGCTTCTCATTCTCATGGATCTTCTTCACCTGCCATAGGAGAGGCCAGGGAGACCTTGTCAGAAGTGGAATGGGTGCAAGGGGAACCTTGGGAGGTGCCCATAGCTCATTCTGATGGGTTCCCATGTATGCTGGGCTCCATTGGTGGGGTGAGCTCCCAGGTTCCCTCCCCAGTCCCTCACCTTGAGCTTCTGCTTCTCGGTCAGCAGGTTGTTGTCCTCATCGCGCTCGTACAGGGTGATCAGTACGTTCTTGAGCCAGTCCCGCATGCGCAGGGGGAACTCGGTCAGCTCTGTGTCCAGGCAGGCAGGGATGACTGGAAACCACACGTGATGGTCAGTGCAGTGCAGTGCCTGGACATGCAGCCCCAGAGCCCCCCCACCTCATCTCTGAGCCTGCCTGGACCTTTGCTCTCCCTCAGCCCATGGGCAAGAGGGCTGTGCTCAGTTTGAGGGTCCCCTTGCCTAAGGGAATGGCTCCACTTACATTTGCAAGGCCCGATGTAGTCCAGGTGCAGTTTGTGTCCCTTCTTGGTTCCCTCCAAGGTGCACTTGGTGGCAAAGAAATGGCAGGAGGAGTCATAGGTCTTGTTGTCAGTGCCACAGACCTGCACACGATGGGGAGATGCTGTGTGAGAGGCAGCGAAGCCCAGCCTTGCTGGGGAGTCAGCAGGGACAGCCTTCACATGAGATGTTTAACTTATTTCCTCAGGTGAACAATGGCTCTTGGTCACCATTGGCTGAGGCCAGATAGGGAGCTGTCACCCTGACTTGTCTATCCCGTCTCTGGGGATGTCCCATGTGGGGTCTTTCCCTGCTCTGGTCCATCAAGCAGCTCCTGTCCTCACCTTCTCGAAGACACCGGCGGTGGCTGGGCAGCTGGAGGGGTCCTGGCACACACACATGGGCGAGTTGTTGTCATCCACCTCGCACACCTTGCCGTGCTTGCAGTGGTGGTTCTGGCAGGGGTCTGCGAGAGGGCAGGGGGCAAAGTCAGAGCCTGCCCCATCCTCACCTCCCACGAGCTGCCTGCAGTATCTCAGCACAGAGGAAAGACAGAAACTTCCCAGGGAGAGCCCTGAGCATCTCTTCTTGCACTGTGAAGATGTGAGGGTTTTCAGAAGTTCGTGTTAGCCCTTGGGCTAACCCTGGGCTCCCTTCTGTAGTCACACAATGCAATGGCGATGCTGCAGAGAATACCTCTCTTGCTTATAAGTGCGCATCGCGGTTGGCATTGTCCTTGTGCTTTACCCTTCCCAAAGAAGTCCCTTACTGTTAGGGGTTGATGAAGCTCCCCCACTCTTCCCCAGGGAATGGACAATGTCTTTGCCTGCTGGAAGGCAGGGGAAGAGCAACTTACTCTCTGCGACAATCTCCTCTACATCTTCTGTGGGTTCCTCAAACTCTCCTACCTCCACCTGGACCGGGTTGGCCCCCACAGGCTCCTGCAAAAGAGGTCATTGTTTCTGCTGGGGGTGCACAAAGTGCTCAGTACCAGACCCTTGGGGCAGAGCATCCCCCTCATTGCCCCTGCTCCCTCATGCTTTGGAGATGCTCTTCCCAGAGCAATGGGTGGGATGGGATGAGGAGGAGCAGCCACCTACCTCTGTGGTGGGATCTTCAATGACCTCTGTCTCATCGGGCAGAGCCTCCTGCTGTAGGGGAAAGAGACCATGAACTGGGGTCTATGGGAGGGATGGTCCTGAGGGAGATGACCCACTGGGTTTCCTCTCCCCCTGCTGCCCCCATCCCTCAGGGTTTTATTCGTTATAGAAGAAAATCCCCATCAAATACATCAGATTGACAACCGTGACAGCAAGAGGCTCCATTGTCCCTTCTACTTACCGGAGCTGCCAGGGCTTTGCCTGCCAGGCAGAGAAGGAAAAAGATCCAGGCCCTCATCTTTCAGCAGACCCTGAATAAAGGAGAGGAAAAGGAGGGATGAGGAAGGAGGCCACTATGTGCCGCTGGGCTCCAGGCCCAGCTCACGGCTGGCAGTCAGGCACATAGAAAAGGGTGCTCTCTTGTTTCTGCCTCATCTGTTCAATATTACAGACCCACATGCTGGCTTTCCTAGCCAAAACCTTAAGCTAAATCATGTTTCCAATGCAAATTCTTTAGATTTTGCAAAACGGGACAGAAGGAATTTAGATTTCTGTTGCTTTCCTGGATGCCTTTACAAAAATTGCAGTCAAAATGGCAGTTCCCCTTTTCCTCACAGGAAAGGAGCCAAGTTTTTTGGACCAAACCCTCAATTTTTAATGTCAAAAGGCCCCGATATGAGCCCCAGGTACAAGCAATGAGACTCTACCGTTTGGTTTGTCAATCAGATGAAACATGAAAGTGGAGGAAGGAAAGAGATAGCAAAGACACAGTGAGATGGGGCACTTCAGAATTAATTCCTTTAGAAAACCCCTTCCCACATGGACACAGACATTTGTAGGGGCATCAGGGACCAGTCTCCCTTCCCCAGCCCTCCAAAATGTTGGGGTCTTTACTATAGTTTTTCCCTTTCCTACTCAGACCTGAGGGTCCCCCAGCTGGCTTTGAGGGATCCAGGATGCTTTGGGGTTGTGTCCTGCTGGGGGATGCCCCATCCCTGGCAGTGTGCAAGGCCAGGTTGGATGGGGCTTGGAGCAACCTCCTCTAGTGGAAGGTGTCCCTGCCCATGGGAGGGGGTTGGAACTGAATGAGCTTTAAGGTCCTTTCCAACCCAAACCAGTCTGGGATGCTGTGATTTGAGCTTGAGGAGAGTGATCTCTTTGCACCCTCCTAACCTAGGCTGTTGTAGGGACTGTGTAGGATGAAAGATCCAGGCAGCCCAGCTAACGCTGGCTGCAATGCGAGCCAGAAGGAGAGCGCAGCTGGTGAAACCACCCTGTCCTTGTCCCCCCTCCCCAGTTCCTGTTTGGCAGGATTGAGCCCCTCTGTGTGAGCGCAGAGAGGAGCTCAGATGGCAGCTTAATATGCCAGCGGCATCCCACTCCTGACAGCTAGGGCTGCTGTCTCCCTTCCGCCCGCTGGGAGAGCCAAACACCCCTGGTTTGTCTCCTAACAGTGAGGGGACTTGTCCCCATGCCAAGGCTTCCGCTGCTTCCCTTCCGCTCACCCTCCTCCTCTCCACCTGCGTGGCTGGATGCGGTTCTGGGCAACCTGGTCTAGTTGAAGGTGTCCCTGCTGATCACAGGAGGTTGGACTGGATGGGCATTAAAGGTCCCTTCCAAACCATTCTATGATTCTATGGTAAGGTGTCATCTTCCCTCTCACTGAACATGGATGGATATCTAATTTGTCAGTGCATCCTTTCCCATCCTCCCCATGCACAGCAGCTCTCTGGGTATAAAACCATGCCAATGCTGTGCTGCCAGGGCACCAGCCAGGCTGAGCTCTGCTTCCTAATTTAGCAAGGTTTGGCCACACAGAGGCTGAAATCTCCTTCCAATCTCAGTGCCTCATGCAGCCCCGGCAGGCTGCCCATGCAAAGTAGGTATCAGGACATGGAGGGCAGTTTCCCAAGGGATACATGCAAAGTAGGTACCAGGACACGGAGGGCAGTTTCCCAAGGGATACATGCAAAGTAGGTACCAGGACACGGAGGCAGTTTCCCAAGGGATGCTGGAAGGCTGGAAGTGGTGGGAATGGCAGCTGCAGTGGGATGGAGGACCTGTGGGGAGAGGGGCTGCAGCTGAGCAGCTCCCTCCTCTCCCACTTGGTACATGCTGTCCCTTCCCCTGGCCTTTATTTACTCTGGAGGCTGCTGAGAGCTCTCCCAGTATTTGCCAGGAGAGATCACTGGTTCTTCACTTCTGGAGGAGTGGTTTGTGGTGGGGAGGTGGAAAAGTACCCATGAATCTGAGCATCTCCTCCTTTGCTGCCAGCCCCTGGCTTGTAAAGGCTCCTCCTGGGCTTCTCCCAAGAGGCTTGTTTGCTTTGGAAGATGCTCTGAGGTTCAGTGATGCTTTTTAGGCAGAAACATGGCAGTGCCCAGCCTTGAGAAGATGTACATGTGGAAGATGGCTTTAAGAAGGACTCAACTCCAGACGAAGGCCATCCCAGATCATTTCCTCAGGCCCCAAAAAACCTTTGAATTTCAAAGTCTGAGCATGCAGTAGGTTGGGGTCAGGGAATTACATACTTGCTAGGAGCCAGCAGACAGTCGGAGCTGCCGGTGTTGTGTTTGGAGGAAGAAGGAGCACGAAAGAGTCTGAGCAAACAAGCTCTGCAGAGCTGCCTCGCACCAGGGATGGGAAAACAAGTTTGTTTGGAAAACAACATCCTTCTGGAGGCAGAGCCTATGCACAGAGCATATTGCAATGTCTGTGAGCCCCTGGCTGCTCCGCAAAGGCATGGGCATTCCTCAGTGTCTGGTGGCCAAAGTCCTGAAATAACAACTCAGGAGCCCTGTGCATAGAGCTGTGCCGCAGAAGAACTTGGCCCATGGTGCCAGACTGTGTATAGACCTGCTGTGGTCCTGCTGTCCAAGAGGAGCTGGAAGCTGGACCATAACCATGAGCTCAGCATCCGTCCCCCAACCAGAGCAACTTGAGGGGCATTCCTGTGAGATTTGAGCAAGCTGGGACTTACTCCCTTCTGTATCCTAAAGGAATCAACAGAAGCCAGCACTTTGTAAGATGCTGGAAACCAGATGATGTAGGCACAGAGAGGGATGTTGAATATAAAAAAGAGAAGCCTCCATGGTCGCCATCCCCTCCTCAGGCCTGCCCTCCTGACTGCTGATGAGGGAGAAGAGAGCCTGGCATTCATGGCCTGCAGCCTTTCTAATGCTTGATGTTACTTGCATCCTAAGTGGGAACTTCAGTTCCTAGCCACTGTGTAAATGGGGTCCTGTGGCTCCCATAAACCCCTCTCTAGCTAGCAAGTTCACCTTTCCAGCATGGTCCAGGCTATCCCTCAGTGTTGGCTGCTCATTGCACTTCGCAGACATGTCCCTAACAAGAGAGCCAAGGGGAATAGGGAGGTCTGAGGCTGATCCTCAACACCTTCATAAGTTCAAAGCAGGCTACTCTGGCAAAGCTCTTTACCACCCTCCCCCCAGTCCTGTAGCACCATCATAGGTTTCTCCTGTTGCAGAAAACACCCCAGAGTGATGCACAGAGGAGTCTCTGCCACTGGGTTCTATGGGTCCCTCTTTTCTCCTCCCACCTAGCCTGGGGTCCTTTGTGGTCTGTAGGAGGACAAGGACCACGGGTGCAGCCTCTGGAGGAGGCTTTGTGGATGGTGGAGCATGGCCCATGTGGCACTGGCCCTGGCCAGGGTTGCATAAGCCCTTTGGGATGCCACGTTAGCGTGGGGAGGAGTCTCTGCCTGGCCACTTTGACAGCTCCTCCCTGAGGCCACTGGGATAACCTCAGATGCCTCCATGTTTCAAGAGAGGGGCCCTGCTACCACCTCCCATCACCAGCAGTGGGGAGCAGGAGCAGGTAATTGTTGGGCAAAACCCCTCCTTATGTCTCACCTCCCCACCAGCACCCAGCCTGGCCATGCAGGAGGCAGCCAGACTGAGCAGCAGAGTCCCCTGCACCCACCCTCCATCTGCTCATTGCTCTTCCGAGGCTCTGCAGGGTCTGACATGCCCCAGCACCTCCAGCTGAATGCAAAGGCAGCACCAGCCCAGAAGAAAGCTGCTGCTACAAACCCCACAATGGGCCATAGCTTTCAAGGTGCAGATGGGTGACCAAGAGACAAGGCAAGGGCTAAGATTCAATTTGAGGTCAGTTGGTTGTGCGAGTCCCCATAAAGCTCCCTGTTGAACAGGTCCCTGTGTGTCAAGGTCTGCTGCTGGGGGTGCCGGCTCACCCACTGAGACCCAGAGGAACAGGGCAGGAGCAGAGGACAGAAACCAGCCTGGCTCCTGAGCAGTGCCCTGCCATGCAGCATGCAGGCTCAGAAAGCCGGGCTAAGTTTAGATAGGAGTGAAACTCCCTTTAACTCATGCATACACTTACACATGCTGAGTAAAACACAGGGGAAAATAATCTAGGTACCACATCTGTCCATGCAGAATCACTAAAGACACACCTACACCACAGCACCATTAACCCATTCCCCTTGCAAATGGTTGAGCAGCTCTGTGCTTACAAATGCTTTAGAACTTACAGGGCTACTGTTATAAGGACAAGGGCTTATACACCACTGGAGTTGTGCGCTGGCTTGATGCTGTCAGTTTGTCCTGCTGCAAATTGCTTCCATAATGGAAAACACATTAGTACCAAGAAAAGAGCATGGGTGAGACCTGGGCTGCAAGCAGATGCACACTGGCGAGCCCTTAGCACACCTCAGTGGGGAAGCCAGGGGACAGAGCATTTTCCTGTCCTGACTGAGCTCTTTCTTTTGCTTGGTGCGGATGCGGCGCAGCGTCAAAAGCAGCCGGGATACTTCCGTGCCAGTGCAAGCGGTCCCCCCGGCTCCCGGGGGACACAGCGAGCTGATCTCACACAGCTCCACAAAGCAGGGAGAGAAGAAACTGTTCACTGAGTATCTCCAAAATGCAAACCCTCTTCAAAGCATTCCCTGCGCTCTCCCAGCGATAGCAGCCCCGACACCCCTCCGACCAGAGGACCCGGAAAGGGTTTCCATGGGAGCCGACATTCCTCTAGGGCTGAGTCATGGAAGAGCGGAGTTGTGGAAGGAGGGGCTTGGAAAAAAAAAAAAGCTTGAAAAGTTTATTTCTCCTCTTCCCCCTCCCGACACCGCCCGCATCCCTGCTCCTGCCTATGTGGCAGACAATAGCTTGGCTTTAGCTGCTGCGCAGGACGCAACAGCCTTTTATGTCCACTTCAAACTCGCCCCTTCAAGCCTGACAAACGGCTGTGATTTACTTTTGCCCTTTTGGCGTGTTGCGGAGGTTTGGGGCTGATTCGGATTGGTGGTGGCTGAGGGCTCAGATCACTGGCAACCCTCCCGGTGCCCCCAAACAGTTGCCTTTTGGTTTGGGTGGGAATTTAGCTCCCATCCTGTGAAGTTCCCTTCTCTGGGCTGGACGCAAGAGAGGAGGGACACAAAGAGCAGGGTTAGCCTGCCACACATGTCACCGGACAGCAAGGACAGCGGCTGCCTTTAAAGGCAACAAGCTCGTAACTCCTTCTGCGTGGACCTAAAATCGTGCCTGACTGAGCCCAAGTTCTTAAAGCCCCAAGAGAGCTTTGTTCCTCCTCTCCTGCAGCCTCCGTCTCTTTAACAGGCGATCAGCTGGAGTTAAACAAACCAGGGCAGCAGGACTTGAAATGGTTTCAAAGTCTGCTTGGAACAAAAAGCTGAGTGTCTCTTTGGTGTTTTTTGGTAGGAGAAACAAGAGCAGCTGCACTGAAAGGAATAAAACTGCTGAGATGAAGCCCAAAGCTCTTTTGTTCTACCCCTCTATAACACCGGTGAGTAAAACTTCACCTGCCAACGCACCTCGGGACTGGTCTGTAACTCGATCTGATTTGCCTTGCAGGTCAGTTTGATGTGCATAGATATAGGTCTTGCACATCTTGCTAAGGAAATACCCCACAGCTGAGAACCCAGAGGGAAAAAAGGAGGAGAGAGAAAAACCTTAGGGGAGGTTAAACCTCTACAGATGCCATCCAAGTGCTAAAGCTAGTAATCCAGCAGTGAAATACCGCAACAGCCTCAGTTTAGGAGTGGAGATGCTGCAAAGAGGGGAAAGAGAAGAAGGCAGGAGGGGTCTCTGAATGCAACACTTGGGGTGGGGAGCATCCACACCCCCACCCCAGGCAATGTGCTGCTGAGCACTAGGTGCACCCCATGGGCTGGAACAGCAGCTCCCGGAGCAGAGACCCCCATTAGAAGGGCTATCAGGACCCCTATGCTGGGAGAAAGAGCACAGCAAAGGCCAACGCGGAGCTCTCGGGCCATACCTCACAGTCCGGCAGCAGAGCTGAGGGAACTTCAGGCGCTTGGATGGGCTGGAGGAGTCTGCAGGTTTTAGAAGGAGGCAGGAGGAAGCCAAAGGGTGGGCTGGGTTTCCTGCTGCCTCTCCTCCTCCTCCTCTCTATCTTTTCAAATGGGGCTCTTCCTCTCCCTCTCTCCACAGTGGGCAGTCCCACCCAGGGCTGAGGCACAGCTTGGGTCCAAGGGGTAGACCAGAGAAATCAAGCAGGGCTGGAGATCCAGGGGGTCTCTTGCAGCCCCCCAGCACAACCTTCTGCATAGAGTCATTGTCACAGCAGCTCCCTACACTGCTGCAGTGAGTTTGTCAGTTCTCTGGCTCTCTTGGATTACAAACAGGGTGGGAGAAGGAAGGAATACCATCCCTGCTTGGTTTGTGCACCTCCTGGCATCTCAGCCTACCACAATTAACATGTTAACTGCTGTCATTTCACAACAGTGTAGTACAGTCCTGGAGCTGGTGTTTCCCATTCTCGGGGGGGGGGGGGGGGAGGGTGCAGAGAAAGGCAGATTTCTTGTTCCTCCATCCTCTCTCTTAACACTGCTGCCATCTGGGATTGCCTTGCGGGAAGGGAGGAGAAAGAATGATCCAGAGAGTGTGGAGAGTTATGACATGTCTGAAATATGCTCCAAATAAGCACAGAAATGCTGGGCTGACAGATGTGACCCTCAGCAGATTGGATTCTGCTGTGGCTAATGTCCAGCAGATCTGGACTGACTGAGCAAAACCCACAGTCAGAATTGCTGGTCAGTTGAATCCGATGGTGTCTTTGGACATCACAAACTATTTTGACCTTACAGATCGTAACTCAGCTGGAGTTACCCAGCCAGAGGCAGTCAGACAGCAAAGCTGTTTGGAGTTGACTTTCCCCATCTGTTCCTCTCTATGCCCAGAGTGAAAACCCAGCTCCTCTCTCCTTGCATCTCACCATGACCAAGAGGATTTACAGCTCACCTGCTCCCCTGGCAGAACCAGACAGCATGCCTTTATGCGCCAGCATGGCCATGGCGCTGCTTGCAAAAGTAAAGCCAGTGGCCAGAAAGAGACGCTTTCAATATGCTGAAGAGTGTCTCTATGACATATGCGGTTGTCCTGAGCACTACACATAGTGCTCTTTGCAGCTTGTGATCCACCTCTGGCACCAACCCTCTCCCATCCAGGCAAAGCAAGGTTGCCCTGCAGGGGCTGCTGGAAAGATGGTGGCTTTTGCAGTAGGACTGAGGACAAGTCATCTGGGTACCAGCAGTGTGATTGTGGACGCTGGGTTAAGGATAACCCAAGACCATAACAAAATGCAACTTCATGTTTTGTCTTGGCTGCCTAGGGTTTGGGTTTATTCCTCATGATTGCACGCTCTGTGAGAGGGGCTGAGACACTGAGCTGAGTGTCTCTTCCCACTGATGTTGCTGAGGCTGTAGATGTCAACATAGGAACTGGCCTGTGATGACCTGCTGGGCTGTGCTGGCTCCTTGCTCTATAGGACTCTTGTTACTTTGTGATCTGCGATTATTTTATCAAGTCACCCCTTTTCCGGCCTTGCAGCACTTCTGCTGCATGTGAAAGGAGCAGATGTTTCTTTCTAAACTAAATATCCACATGGCCAGCAAGAAACAAGCACCAAACAAAACAGAAAGGGAAAGGGGAGGGGAAAGATAGTGGAGGTGGCTGTGAGAACCATCATCGCTCCCCAGTGAGATGGTCGATCTCTGTGATCAGGCAGCTTCCATTGGCAAAGAGAACAAAGACTTCTTCACCCATTACTTTACTTGGCTACACCCCAGTCAAAAGCCACCCCTGAGTGCTGGTATGTGGTTACTGATGTCACTCACAGAGACATCCATAAACACTCAACACAACCCTCCCCAGTCCATGTGAAGCCTAGTTTTGTGTCTAAGGCCCCATGGGTCTTTCTAGCACAGCCAACTGCTTGTGAAATCTGGAGCGTCTTCTCCCACGACCAGTGTCCATAGCTCCCACCTGAAGCTCAGTGCCACTCGTAGGCCCAGTTTGGCTCCAGAGGTCACATATCCCTAAAGCCAAAGTTTCATTTGCTAGATTCACACCCCGAGGAGCTGAATGCTCCCGTTGAATGCTCTCTGTGCTGGATTAGTCACGGCTCACATTGAAATTGCACAGCTGCCGGTGCTGCTCCGAAGGGAAAAAAGCCAAAAAGACATCTGGAAAGAATTTTAGGGAGGGGGAAAAAAAAAAGAAGAGAAAAGAACCACATCTTTCCTAACTGACAACGTGGCAATTGCTTAGTGCTCTTCACCGTAGCCCGGAGCTAAGCCCTCTTCTAAGGGCTTAGACAAATGACAGTGCCAGGAAGATAATTATAACGGGGATTTCTTTATATATGTGGTGGCTTAAACCCTGGTTTGGGGTGAAAGCAAAAAGCAGCCTATGCAGTGATGCAGCCACATCTGGAAATGGCCCTCGAGCTCGTGGTGGTGAGCCCAGATGGGATGGGAGTGAGGGTCCTCATGGTCCTCCATGTACATGGTGGGGACAGCTGGGTCCTGCATGTTGTGAGGGGCACAGTGCCAGCACTAGGTGTGCCTTGTTAGCAGTGGGATGCAGGGGGACTGCAGAGAGAGGGGAATGAGCCTGGAGCAACTGGCTGGCTCTTTAATCTCGGCAGCTTTAAGAAGCTCCAGAGCTTGCAGAGGGAGTCCTGAGAAGTCCTCTCCACATTTACAAGGCTTAGCGGGGTTGTCAAAGAGGAGATTTTGGTGTGAGGCTGCCAGGAGGAAAACGGGACCTCACGCATGCTTACAAGGTTGCCTTATGCTGTCTGGAGCACTGGGCAGGAGATCGCCCAAGGGCCCCATCAGCCCTGGGAGCCCTCCCATTGCTGCTGGCCTCATAAGTCCATCTCCGACCACATGCCAGCGGGTGGTTTGGGCACAACTGATGCACCCTAGGGCTCCCAGGACTCACTTCCAGGTCCAGCAACCACACAACCTCCAATGGAAATGTCAAAAAAGACAAGACCCCTTGAGCCTGGAGTTTAGTTCACAGCAGAGCTGAGGGGTTTGCAGGGCTGAGGTTTGAGCTGCAGCTAACCCCAGCTCAAAATCCAAGTCTCTTCACCCCATTTTAAGCCAGGTTGCTCCAGGCTGGAGCAGTTGAGAAAACCCCAGTGCTCTCCAAGAGAGCAACAATTCTGCAAGAGAAGGGGAGAAATGTGAGCAAGCAGCTTGGTGAAGGGAAACAAGTGTGGATTAATAACCCTGCTGTCTCCTAGTCACCAGTCTGTCGGTGTGAGAAGTCTTTCCTCCTCTCAGCTCTGGGGGGGATTCTCTAATGAGTTTTTCTGCAGAGGATATTTCTGCATTAATTGCTGGCGGATGCTGCTGCAAAACAATGAACCCAAAGTGCATATAAATAACCAGGATGTCCTGGAACTGCTGTGGGAATGCCATTTACTGGCTTCATTGCTGCGTGTGAGGCTGAGCTCCTCACAGGCACAGGGCAGCGTGGGGAAAGGTAATGGCTGCTGGAGGGGGAGCCCAGCACCCAGCTGGGGAGAAGGCAAGTGAGATGACTAAGTGCAGAGCAGACTGGAATCTGCTTATCCGAGGAATGTCGCAGCTCTCCTGCTATCTGGGAGTGTGTCAGCAGGTCCTGCAGGAGGGCTTCTGGCTTTTTCCATTTCAGCAGCAGATCAGAGGCAGAAAGCCTGTGCTCTCAAGACTCGCATGCATGGACACTGAAAGCACCAGCTGCTCAGGGAAGGATCAACCCAAACTGTCCTGGGAACTCGTCCAGGAGTGGCTGTCTTTGTCCTACGTGGGCCAAAGATTTCTTCCCAGTGGGATGGGACTCTCTCCTTGGGCTCAGCAGTAGGACTTGTGCCTGGTTCAGATGGAGCAGACTGAAACACAGCCAAGGTCCCTTCAGTGCCTGGACCAGGACAGTGCTCTGAGATGTACTGGGGGTGAGCTGGCTCAGTGGGCAATGAAGGTAATTGGGGGCTGGCTCTGACAGAAGTAGATGGACAAGGAGCAGTGGACATGACTGTGGATTTTCAGCGTACATCACAGATCTGCGGGGCTGGGGGTGAAACCCAGCTGTGCATGGCTCTGTGGTGAGTCAAGCTGTGGAGCCAGGACACAGAACACACATGCTGTAGGATGGCTTGTTCTTTCCACGGTGTGCATGGGCTCTCACACTGTCCTGGCATCCCTGGTGGAAGGTAATTCCCATGCCCATGGGAGAGATCTCTCCCCCATCTCTTTCAGACTACCCCTGCAATGATCACCTCACTCACTTGGGAGCATGTGGGGCTACAGGCTTAGCAGAAGCCTATCAGTCCTCTCTGAAACCAAACTGAGCCCAGAGAAGCAGGGACAAAATAATCCATCACCTTCCTCAGCCGTGGTGCAAGTAGGGAGCAATGTGTGCTGCAGCTACTCCTACAGTTGGTACCTCTTGTGGGCATCAGGTCTGAACATCTCAGCTGTGCCTGTCCCCAGCTACACCCAGAGCAAGTGGTAGGTACAAACCACTCTGGCTGTAGATCCCCACCATGTCCTGTGGCAGTTTCCCCTGCTATCACACCAGACACCAGCAGAGAGGACTTTTCTTCATCCACTTTGAAGCTCCCATGCACAATCTGGGCACATCCAGATCCAGTATCTCCAATACCCAAAGAACCTCCCTGCCTCTTTTCCTGCTGCAGTGGGATGTTGTCTGTTAATCCTGGGGATGTTGTGTTCCTGAACTGCAGTCTGGTGTCTGAGCCTGGCTTCACTTTTCGCTCGAGACCTTGCATAGGAGATGTGCCTATGGCTTTCAGAGGATGCAATAAGGCTTCCAAGGGAGAACCGCTAACTCTGGGCAGTCCCACCTTGCTCCTGGTGTTTACCTAAGATGCACTTTCACGTCCTCTTGGGCCTGACAGATGCGGCTTGGCAGCTTTCGAAGGCTATGAATAGAGCTGCTTAAGGAAATAAACAGGAATTCACCTTCACCTTCAGGTCCCTGGGACATACGGGGAAAGGAAAGCTCCTGAGCTGCAATGGTAGCATTTTTTTCATGGGTAAACAGCCTAAAAGTCTCTCCTAAAAGGCAGCCTTTATGGAAGTACCCACGTGAAGCTGTGCCAGCTCCAGAACATCCAAATGCAATCTGGGAAGCAGTGGCAATAACCACGGGTGAGGAAAAGATGAGAAGGGCAAATGCCAGGGTTCACAAGGCTCTCTGGAGCCAGCTGCCTTTGTTCTGGGGGTCATGAGTGTGATGAGCTCCTCTAAGAAAAGCTTGATTCTCAGATGGGTTGGCTGTTTACTCCACAACCACTGATAATCAGACCCCTTTAAATTTAGTTTATTCAGCCCCACGGCCTTACATCTTGGGAACGAAAGCAGCATTTTTCCTGGGCCATGTCTTTGCTGGGAGCCCCTTAGTGATTTGATGGGAGCCCATTTAGACATCTCTGCTGGGGACAGGATGCAGGGGGCAGACCCACAAGTGTTCAATGAGGCTGAGCAGTGAAGGAGAAGAGCTGCCATGGGTTGGGATCATGGTTGAGGCAAAGCAGGCAGCAGGGTTTGGTGTTGTCCTCGGCATAATTCTCTATTCCCAGGAGCCTGGCAGCTGAGAACACGGGCTTTAAGTGACGGCTGCTTTTGCTCCAGGCTTCTGCACTGCAAAGAGAAGGGAAAGATGGTCTTGGGGAGGGTAAGGCACGTAGTGACCAGGAGCTGGGCTGATTGCTGAGTTAAAGCCTGCAAAGTTCAGCAGTTCCCTGTGGAGGCTGAAGCACAGGACTTTATTGTTCTCCTATTAACCCTCATTGCTAGCAAAACCCTATCAAAACATCCCCCCTCCCAGCAGGCCCTGCCCCGCAGTAACTCAGCCTGTGTATGGCTCCGCGCTCCCAGCACCGTCCCCATCCCCTGCCAGCTGTACAGCTCCACCGTCCTGCTATTGCATAAGCCAGGAAAGCTTCACACCAAGCAGAGGGATCCCAAGAGGCCACGTTCCCTCTAGCACCGCTCACAGATGAGATCAGCATCCCTGGATGGGAATCAGGCCATGCTGGAGCTGTGGCTGCATCCTAGTGCAGGAAGCACAGTGCAGTGTGGGGGTGCTGAGGCCACCCCAGCTGAGCCTGCATGTACCCAGCCTGAAAATCCACATATTTCAATCTATAGCTCTGACGCTTTCTGCTTGAACTCAATTTAGAACAAGCCCTGGCTTGAGATGTACGAGATGAACAAGCCTGGCTGCTGGATGCAGGAGGCCCCATTAAGAGGGTGTCCCTCAAAGGAGGCAAAATGGGATTGATTTTGGCAACATGCATTGGGGAGGATCCTGTACACAGGTAGGCTTGGAAGCTGGCAAAGTTGATATAGGGGAGACAGGAGGAAATGCTTTTTGACAGCAAAGCTTTGGAACAGGACGTGTTGGAAGACTGTGTCATCCCTGCTGTGAAGGAGCCATGTGAAGGGTGGTTGGGAAAGGGTAGGTCGGGCTGGTAGGGCCCCTGCTGACAACTGCTCAAGCATTTTATCATCTGATGACTCTGATTTACAAACACAGCTGCTCCAGACCAGCACTAATAGCAGAAGCACTGACCTCCTTACGGTCTCTGCTTCCTGTCCTCCTCCAGGTTACCTCCAAGTGCAATACCGAGCCTTTATAAACTCCCCTGCCCAGCCTGGAGTGTACCCTGGGGAGTTCAGGTCCCTTAAAAATCTTCCAACTTGAGCAATTTAGATCCTTATGGCCATGCATAAATATTCTGCTCTTTGCAAGGGGTTGTCAGTGGAGGAATCTCCATCTTTGGAGTGTGATGGGATTTCTCTGATCAGAGGGTGAAAGAAACCTCAGAGGGCACAACCCCCTTAGCTGGATGAAAATACAGCTGCCATATGAGGGCACATGCAGAAAATACCTCGTGTGTCATTGCTTCAATGTGATGAGTTCTGGGGATCTCGATTCAGCCCTGAAACGTGTTTACTTCCCTTCAAAAACCATCCAGTTTGCCCAGGGTTTGGCAGGAGCGGTGCTGCGGGCAGCAGTAGCTGGGCTGTGGGAAGGCTCGGGGCTGATGCTGTACCGTCATTGTGGGCTTGAGGCAAGGTGGGACGTGGTCAGCCCCAAAATAGCGAGGTCGTGCGGGGCCCTGGGTGAGCACTGGGACTTTCCATCCTGTGCCTGGCCCAGAGCTGGGTCATTCCCTTGGGATCTTCTACTAAAATTAGCAGATTTCCTTGCGCCGAAAGCCCTGCATCTGTTATCAGCAGCTGTGTAAGGAGATGGAGGGGCCAGAACCACGGTTTAGGAAAACATCAGATTTGGAGAACTCCCTTTTAAGCTTCTCTTTTATGGGAAAAGCTCATGGAAAAAATTCTTTCCTGAAATGGGAGCCCCGGGGAGAGGCCTTGGACTCTTTCCTGTGTGGTGCTGAGACTGCTAATGAGCATTAATCAAATCAGATATCTGTGAAGAGTAACCAGAAAATTACAGCAATGAGACATGAGCATTGGCAATGTCATTCCCCCAGCCCCTTAACTTCAGACCTGCCTAAAGGTGCCCACAGCACCCTTTCTCCTGTGCTGGCCCATGTCACTCCAGGGAGGGAGCTCGCACGTTATTTATTGCCAGGATTAATGGAGTGGATTTTTAGAGTCATAAATGTTCAGAAGAATTCTGTTGTTCACTTTGGGGGGAAAAGGTGGGAAATTAGGGAAACACTAGCTTTCTCAGTGAGTGGGATGGTGCAGGGAGACGCCCTGCTGTGAAGCAGGAGGGAGATCACACTGTGCTTTGGGATTATAGATAGTCATCCAGCTGGATTCAGGCAGCTCACACCATACTTGCCATGGGGATGTTCAGCTATTTCCTTCTCTAATGCACACAGGGGCTGATGCAGCTGGGGACAGCATGAGCATCCCTGCAGTGGGTGATGGAGCTTGGCTGTTGTGTGTGCCCAAAGGCTCCTTTCCTGCTCCTCTTCCCCTGGGTAACTATGAAGAATCATAGAATAGTTTGGGTTGGAAGGGACCTTTAAAGCTCACCCAGTCCACCCCCCAAGAGTGAAGGTCCTCACTGCCCGAGGTGTGCCTGGACTGTCACTGATGGCATCTCACTCAAGGCTGGGCTATCCATGCTGGTTTTCTTCCAAGGAATTAGAAATAGCGAGTGGTACTGAGGGAATCTGTGCTGCTTCTGGATGGGAAGTGTGGGTGAAAAGGCTGGATAAGAAAAGACATCTCTTTCTCTTTCCCCTCCTCAAATTATTCCATGTTCAGCATTTTCCAGTGGAATCAGCGCATCCCTCCCTCTGATTTTTCTGGAGCTCTGTGGAAGAAAGGAAGGGAGACACTAACAGGGAGTGAGATTTCCTCTCCTGGCTCCATTTTTTGCACCTTGAGCATGGTCCTGGGCTGATGTGGTGGGAGGGGGCTCCAGCCACTCACCCCCAACCCAGAAGCAAGCTCTGCTCTGCTCTGCCTGGGAGGGCCCATTTCAGTGTAGGACAGGCACACTTTCCACCCCACTCTCCCCCATGCTGTGGGGCTGAGCCACTGCCCAGCCAGGGGGGCAGACAGACAATGCCAGGCATTGGGAGCAATGCCTGGCTTTCATTTCTATGCAGACACACACAAACAAGTTTGCTTCTCTGTCAGGAACTGGCAGCTCCTCTGCTGGGTTTGTAAATATGGAAATAACATCTGGAGGTTTTCTGTGTGATCTTCCTCTAGGGATGAGTTCTGAACCCCTCCTGCGCTGGGTTGCATTGGGCTGGGGCTATTGTTTTCCATGGCAGAGTGGTTCGCACCCAGTTCCCTTTGCCTCAAAGTGGCTCTTACAGCCTCTATCCCAAGTGCGGCTCCTGCTGTTAAGGCTCTGGGCGGCTCACAGGGAGGGTTTGCTGGCTTCTTGCTAATGCAGCCTCTCTGCTGAGCACCTACCCACTGGCATACTGAGACCCTCTTTAGGGGAGCTAAGGACAGACTGGTTCTGCCAGGGAGAAAGGAAGCAAGTGGATGGTAGGGGGGGATTGGGCCCACTTAGCTGAGATGATTGGTGGGGCCTATCTTTTCTGGTTTTCCTCTGGAAAACATCAGAAATTGCAGTTCCAGCTGTGCCCAATGGGTTCGTAGTGAAGGTGGCCCTGGGTGGCAATAGCCAAGGATGGTGATCCTTTCCTGGGCATACATGTCCCTGTTTTCAGCACATGGACCCTTGGTGAGAAGCCAACAGCTCAGTGCAGGGCCTCTAAAAAGCCAGAGCTTCTTGGCTTTCTATACTCCTGCTTTGACCGTGCTTTGACATATTTTGACCTCAGGGCAGATCAAGCTTGGAGGGCTGCTCCTGAAACTGGGAAGCTGAAAATCCCCAAGCAGTTGTAAATCCAGCAGGGAGGATGCTGGATGTGCCACATCTCTGCTTTTTTGGCTTCTCCTCTGGCAAAGGACAGGCTGAATTAAGAAAGCAAATGGAGAGGAAACCGTAGGGAAATAAGAGCAGCACTGTGAGTCGAGGACGCTCTGGACTCAGTCCCATCCCAGTTACCCTGGAAATTGGATGGTTCCCACCGAGCCGCCTGCTTTGCTGGCTGCTCCTGGGAGGGCACAAGCATTTAGCACTGGTCAGAGGTATGGGAAGTAGGAAAGTTAAAAATAAAGGAAAATACAGATGCAAATACTCATATAGGGGGTTTCTTCATCAAAGGCACACCCTAAGCTCTTTGCCCTGTGCCTTTGTGGAGATGATACAAAGAAGTAACCCCCACCAGTTCCCCCCTCGTGAGCCCTGCCTGCCCTCTAGACAGCCTCGTGTCCCATACAGACTCCTGATGCAATTGGTGGGATCACCCTGACAATAGCTGTGTGGGTTGTTTTATTTTTAAGGCTGTGCACAACAGATTAAGCCAGCGGCCCCTGTTGTGATTGCTGGGCATTGTGCACCGTGCTGACATCGGCTTCTGTGGGGCCAAGCTCTGCTCACAGCCAAGCAGGAGCTTTGGAGGGGGGAATTCTGTTCATGTGCAATGGGGCAGGAGGGTACTTGGGCACAGAGGATTCCTGCTCCATTCAAGCATCTCATTTACAAGGGAATGAGCTGTGTTTGTTTTACCCTTTTCTGATCCCTCTGTTGAGAATGGGTGAGCAGCTCTCCCATGGGCTGACAGAGATGGTCCTGCCCTGGGAATTTCCTGCCAGGTGGGAACTGTGGGGAAGTCTGAAACGATGCAGCATCTCCCTTACGGCTGTGCTCTGCCCCAGTGACAGCACAGCAACCGGCTGGCCTGGTGCAGAGGAAACCCAAACCCAGCACCCAGCAGTCTTTCAGGAGGTGCTCAGGAACAGGCATGATGAGAAGAGGGACAACAGCAGGAAGGGCCAGGCTGAAGGCTCCTGCCTGCACAGACCAGTTTCCCTTGTCCCTTCCAGGTGTCTTGGGACAGGTCCATGTATCAGAACAGTCAGAGCAGACCTGCTCTATGAGAGCAGCAGCCAGGGACCTTGCCTTGTGCCCTGGGTATCCCACAGGCCCTCTGAGGGAGCTCCTCACTCATGAGAGCTTATCCCCGCTCCCTATTGCTGCTCCAAAATGCCACTGCCTGCAGCAGCTGTGGGGCTGTGAACCTCAGCTCTTCAGAGTCCAATAAATTAAACCTTAGTCCAAAAGGGGCTTGGGCTGTCTATTGCAAACAGAGGCAGCACAAAAGCTGCCTTTCTCCCTCTCATTTGACTTTGTTTTCTCTCCCTCCCCATCTGCTTTTAGCCAAAGGGTTGAATAGCTTCAGTATATACTGCGGGAGGCTGAAGCCAAAGGCTGGAGCACCAGGGAAGGATGCAGAACAGCAGTGCCCTGTGGCCACTGCCTTCCGGAGGGGCTGGGAACTGTTTGCTACCCTCGCTCTGTTACCCAGCCTCCATCACCTTGCTGAACCCTTGGAGAAAGCAGCTCCGAAAGAAAATGTTTGTGCTCTGGCTAGCACACACGTGCACACTTCCTGCCCTTGAAGTCCTTCATTAAGTCTGGGTTTTGTTTGGTGCCTTTTGTTTGTTTGGGTTTTCTTTCTATTTACACTGCCACAATCTTGGAGGAGCCGTCTGCCAGGGTCCTGTGTGCTTTGCTGGTTAGGAAGCTGCAATGTGGAAAGCTGGGATGGTCACACAGGGAACCTGAGTGTATCAACAGGAGAATGGGAGCCAGCAAGGGCCTTTGGAGTTGCTCTGTACATCAGTGCAGCAAGCATCAGGACAGCTCAGTGCATCACCCATGACAGTGGCCTCAGCTTGGCTATGGCCTCACGACAAGAAAGACTGGGTCTTTGTAGACCTTACTGAAAAGATGCAAAACCAGCATATACAGTTCAGAGACCACCAAGCCTTTTCCAGCCAGTTTGGCAGCTTGAGTCTCTCCAAGGGACCATGTTATCTGTCTGTTCATCATGCTTACTCTCCATCGGCAGAGATGTATGAACATCGAAGGTGAAGCTCGTGACTACGGACACTCAGGCCGGAGCAGTGGGGATGTCCAGGTCCAGCTGAACAGCTCTAGCTCAAAGCTAGGACAACACTGTGGACGTTAACCCTGGAAAGCACAGGGGTATGATCCTCCCTGCAAATCAAACATCAGTCATGGTGCTCATCCAGCTCCCAGCTACTGCCATGCCTGCGCTGGGAGCAGGCAGGTGAGTCAAGGAGGAAGCCTGAGGCAGGTTGCTTCTTACAGCAAGCACTTAGAAGCAGAATAAGACTAGAAAATCCCCATCTTTTGGTAATGAATCCCCCATGTAATAGTCTTAACATTCAGGCACGACACGCCTGTGAAATTCCTGGGATTGTTGCAAACTGAACCCTTCTTTCCCACCCTGACATTTCACAGCAATTTACCTCTCCAAGCCATCAGGGATCACCATCTGCAGGCATGGAGGGGGATCTCCCATCCTTTGTCTGCTTTCTGCAGCCTGCGGTGCTATTTTGGAAATTCTCTCATTTACTGGGTGGTTCAACAGAGTACAACTGTTCCTTTGGCTAAAATCATCCCCTGCCTGTCATCTGGTAATTAGAAAGTGCCCAAAGCCAGTGGTGCTTAAGGCAGCTCTGGGATAAGCAAGGCAGCTCTTTCTTTTGTAGATGAAGTACTGAGCTTTGGAGGCTGTGCATTTTGCACTGAAATTAGATTTTGGGCTAAAAAATGGGGGAAGGTGGCACTGGGTGAAAATGACACCCAGAAGCAGAGCATCACTATGCGAAGGGCAACGCTGCAATGCAGCAAGGTGGGTGAGAAAAGCAAATGCCCTATGGAAGCACCACAGGGAGGGGAAACAAAGGAACTTTTAAAGCCCATCTCTCTGTGTTTGCCCTGTTCTTACTGGGGCTGCAGCTTGAGGCAGTTCACCGATTCTCACAGTTCAGCTGGAGCTGGGCTGAGAACATTGTGAAGAAACCAGAAGTGAGATCCTGCTGCTGGGGATCATCTTCATGGGTGGCAAAGCACCAAACTGCACCTCACCAGCTGCTTGTCCTGACAGGTTCCTCTTCCAGCAGGTCACTGAGATGTCCTGCAGAGCCAGGGTGTCTGTGGTACAGGAAAGCTCCCTTTCCAAGTGCCACCCTTTCCTGTTTGCATTGCAAACTGAGCATTTCCGTGTCTGAAAACAGCCACACAGCCTCAGTGTCTGGTATATTGTTTCCTGTGGAAATTATTGTGACCACGTAATCAGTGCAGGCTCTTTGGGGTCCCTCTTGATGACATGCAACCTGGCGGACAATTTCAGGCCAGCCTGAGAAACAAAGATTTGGAAGACTTGAAGTTGAGCAGCTGTAGAGCAAAGAGACTGCTTAGGTCTTGTCTTACCCCTTCAGACTCTATGAAGGAGTTGTTTTTTCTCCCTGTGTTTTTCCATAAGCCTCTCAGACAGTCACCAGGCAGATCTGCTGCTCTGTTCAGACTCAACCATCCTTCCTTACCTTCCCTAGGCCAGCTGTAACCAGCCCAAAGGCAGCCCACACACCAAAGCAAGGACAGTCTCAGGGTGTCATTACCAGCTGTGGCTGTATGTTCATGGAGAGGTGGCCTTCTGGGAGGCACTCTGTTCCTGCAGGGCCACAGATTCAGGAGTGCTGAGGAGGCAGGACCAGCAGGTCATCTTCCCCAAACACCTTATCTTATCCACAGCAAAGGAAAGCAGGGAGAAAGTGTTCTGCAGATTGTCTGATCTGGTTGAAATGCCCTCTTCCACTGATGAGCCTGCAAGG
The DNA here is from genome assembly GCA_017639245.1 of Myiopsitta monachus. Lineage (NCBI taxonomy): Eukaryota > Metazoa > Chordata > Aves > Psittaciformes > Psittacidae > Myiopsitta > Myiopsitta monachus. The sequence continues at coordinate 28,098,517 of CM029917.1, forward strand.
TGGATGGGAGAGCACACACAGTGCTTTTCCCAGCAACCTGCTGGGCTTTTGGTGCAGCAAACAAGCAGCAGCTTGGGCATAGTCTTCCAGCCCTGCTCCAATAGGAGTTGTTCTGGTTCTTTGGTACTTTCACTAAATGTGCCTGGACTGCTGGGGTTAGGAACTACCACAGCACTTCCCTCCTCTCAGCTGCAGAAGAAACCATGGCAACTCCATTCCCTCCTCCAGTGGATGAGGGGAAAAAAAGAGAGATGTGCTGGGAGGGTCTGAGCACTGGGGCCACTGAAGGAAGGCTTCACTCCCATCAGCATCCTCATGGTATGGTGCCAGAAAGATGTGACCTATGCAGTCTTGTCATTCCTCTGTCCCCTCTGCTCTGGAACAGCGAGTGAGGAGCAGGACATCAAATGCCATGAGCCATGAGGTATAAAAGCCCACAAACCCTGCACACACACAGTCTCCATCAGAAAGCAGGTGGCAGGGACACCTCAGGGAAGTGGCTGTGGGCAGCCCCTGTGCACACAGGGAAATCATAGGGACTGTAAATAACACTAATGGGCCAGGTAGAGCACAGCTGCCTAGTTTAATGATTGCTTGCTGCAAGGGACAGTTACAGGCATTTCTTAAAGCACAGGGCAGGGACCAGGAGGGGAGGAGTCCCCTTCTGGACATGACTGCTCCAGTGGATGGAGACCAGCTCCTGGCACTTTGTGAAGGGCTGCTCCTCTCCTCTCTGGGCAGTGAGTATCCCCACCACATTCTGCAACCAGCTTGGGGTGACCACATCTCATCACCACAGCAAATTTCCACTGCAATGGAAATTGCAGTGGAAAGCTGCAATGTCGTTTTTGCAGTAGACGAGAGCTTAAAGCAGTGTCCATCCCCTCCACCAATGAATGGCAGAGGGGAGGCTTAGGAGGCTGCAGACCTGCAGATGGGTGCTAAAACTTCAGATATCTGCATGAATCTCCTGGCTGGCTGTGGGTAGAAACCTTTCCTTGTCTGGCTCAGAGATAAGCAGGCTTTAACCAAAACAGACAGTTCAACAGAGCAGGGAGAAGGGAGCAGAGCAGCCGCAGGAGCGTGGATAGCGTAAGCTGCAGCCCACACATCAAGGACGAGCAGCCTGGTTTACAGCAAAACAGACTGGGAGCTATCCTCTATGGGCACAGCACTGCCAGTCCTGTTTGGCAGACAGCAAGTGCCACAAGGACTGCTGGCTCCGAGGCTGGCATGCCTCCATGTGCCATCCAGCTCCACGCCAAACTGACAGCACACATCCTCTCCCAGCCCACTGCCACCAGTGCAGGGCCACTGGGTACACAGCTGCTGGTGGATGCACTGGCCATGCGTGGGAGGAAGCTGAAAGCAGGAAATCATAACTAACATTGGCAAACACCAGCTGAGACCAGCAAAGGGAAGCTAGGGAAAGGGATTCACTCACCCACCCGGGACCCTGGAGGTGTCATGTTGTGCATCTGAGTGCACGAGCACAAAGCAGAAATAGGTTGTGGTACTGGGCCTTGGATCAGGAAACGTCCTGCCACTGGGAGATTTTAATGCAAGAAAATAATGCAGTGATGTTACATGATTATCCTTTAGCTTCCCTTAAATTAGAAGTAATAAAAAGTGTCTGTCGCATTCCTTGAAGTGTCTCCAGCTCCTGAAGTGCATCTACAGCAATCAAATGTGCTATAGATGGTAATACCACTACTGTAATGGTAAGGGACTTTGAAGTACTAAACCATTCTAGGAAAGAATAAATTGCAACTACGTCAAAAGTAGCCTCATTGTACAAGTGTGAAAAATCTCTTAAACATAATCTTTTCCTTCAAATTTTAGTTGCTTCTTTCTGTAGAACAACTCACATGTAGGCATGGTAGACATCCTCCAGGTGAAATGACAGACAGCAGACGGGGACAGACATATGCAATCACTTCACTGGCTTGAAACCTGAATTAAATGGATGGGAGCAGGGCAAAGCAACAACACAGCCCATGACACTGGTCACTGGGCTGAGAAATCAGAGATCTTGGATTGATTCCCACACCCTTCTCCTTCCTCCATCTTCTGCATTTCTCATCAGCACAGGCATTGTCTTCTGCACACCTCTGCCCTGTGGCTCCATCTAGCTCAAAAGGACATTTGGTTATCCTTGACTTGGAGGGGCTGCAAGGGTCCCTTTGTTCCAGCACTTGCATCCCAAATGGAGTTTGTTCTGTAACGGAAAGAAATCTGCCAAGACACAGATTCCCTGAATTTAAGTGACATTCAATCTCAGTTCTCCTGAGACGTCCCTCAGGTAGAGGTTGCATCCAACTCCTAAAATAAATGCAGTTTCCAGGAAGACCTGTCTTGCATATAATGGGTAGTTTCCCATCCCTAAGAGCCATCTCTTTTACAGAAAACCACTTAAAGCAGTACAAAGACACACAAGACACATAGACATGCACTGAAAAAACAGAAGAAGCACCTCAATTTACTGTGGGACTAGAAACAGCATATAACCTCCCCTGGAGTTCTCCAGATATAAAGTCCAAGATGCAGCTGTCTTCTCCTGCCAGCCCTCTGCTTTCCAACATCTGGCAGGGTAGTAAAGGTCAAACACCAGAGCAAGTTGGGAGATGTGCAAACAGTTAAGCCACCTTTTTCCTGAAGTCATGTTTGAGTTCCTGCAAAATAATTAAGCACAGAAGTAAACAAATGGAACAAATACCAAGGCACAGAGGAGGTAACGTTATACAAAGATGCCCTCTGCCGGCCACCAGCCAAAGGAAAGTCATCCACCGGGGCTCTAGGCCAATTATTTGCAATTTCACCCCCTCCTTTTACAGAGGGAAGCCCTAAAAATATTCCCTATGGAGGGAAATGTGCTGTGAAACTTAAACTTGGTATGTTTCCCCATGACAGTTGAAGTGATCCTGCAGCAGACTACTAGCAAGGCCAGCTCAACCACCCCTCAACTTTGGTTTGGATCTTACAATCCTTGGGTAAATCAACTCACTTCAGTTATAATCCAATTGGAAACCAAATGCACTGACACAAATGTTCTGCCAGATTGACAGCTGAACTGACTCCATAGCTGCCTTGACAGAAGGAATACAAGGAAAGTGGTGAGAACACAGGGCTGGGGGAAAAAGGGCCACATCCACATGATTTGAGTCTGGCTCTGCTGGAATGGTTAACTTTTGCAGGCATTTGAGACATAGTCCACAAGTCTCTGCAAGTTGAAAACAGCTCTTGCAGTCAGTGCTATGAGCTGAAACTAGCTGAGGCACCAATCAGTTCAGAGCATGCTTCTCCCTCTGTTTCAAATAGCAATGTTATCTGATTATAGCTATGATTTTAAACTATTTCTAAGTATTGAGAGCTTGCTCTAATGATACAAATTACAGACTTTAAATCTGTTATATTAGTCTATGAAAAAAAATGCAGACCTATTGCACAGGCATATCAGTCTCAGCTCAACTCTTCTTTTGTATCAGTTTAATTCCTGCTGGTGTAAATCCCTGATTTAATTTACTGACTGGGAATTAAATCAGCATGAACTGGTTTCAGTGTATCCATGCTGGGTATTTGTGATGATCAAAGTAGACTATTTTAAAACAATGTTGTTGGATTAGAAAGCTCCACTGGCAGAAACAAGCTCTTAAGAAATGCAGTGTAATAATCTTGGACATTAAAGAACAGTACATACAGTGAGTGGGCAGCCCTCTCCTCCCACTTCAGTCTTTTTCACTGAAATGGAACCCTGTCTGCAAAAATGTTTTCATGGTCATGAAAGTTTTGTATACAGAATCACAAAACAGTTTGGGTTGAAAGAGACCTTAAAGATCATCTGGTTCCAAGCCCCTGCCATGGGCAGCAACCTAGTTTAGTCCTCCATTATCAAGGCTGCTCCAAACCCCGTCCAACCTGGCCTTGAACAGGGATGGGGCAGCCACAGCTTCTCTGGGCAACCTTTATGCACCACCCACATAGTGAAGAATTTTTTCCTAACGACTAATCTCTTCAGTTTAAAGCCATTCCCCTTGTCCTGTCACTACATGCCCTTATAAAAAGTCCCTCTCCAGATGTAGTGCTGAGACGCTGGAAAATGGACATGCTGCAACGATCAGGTTGTCTTTAGGATAGATATCCAGGGGCTGTGTGCACTGGGAGCTATTCTGACACCCAACATTGCACATTCCTGAGGGTAGCAGGGCACTCTTTTTCTATCCTTGAGTTTAGTGCAGGATTAATAGCCATATCAACAGAATCTGATGTTAGAGGTCCATGTGCTATCAACCTACCCCCTGCACCATGTACCCACAAGGGTCTTTGTGTCCCATCACCCTCCCTGGTATTGTTGGGGGCCACCACTCTCTCTGGTAAGCTGGTGAATGTCTTTGGCATTTGTTTTCATGCATGACATGCTCGGTCAAACTCTAGGTTCAACTGGGCAAGGCACAGAGGCTGTGTTCTACCTTTCCACTACAGCCATGGCTGGGATCACATAGGCTTTGCAGAGTAGCCAAGTGGTCCCACACAGAAGGGGTGCTGGCTGTATATGGTCCAGCTGCTTCTCCGATAGGAGGGGTTTGCTGAAGCTGGACCTGCAGGTCTTTGCTACTTTGTGCTTTCCAGGAAGCAGTCTGTTTTACTGGGAGAACTGGAAAAAACTCAGATTTCTCTCTCCAGAATTTCATACACCTGCTATATACCTAGCCTCCTCACACCAGGCAAGGCTACTACACGGACTTCTCCCCAATGTAGGAAGCATTCTTTCCAGTCTTCCTCAGGGTTTCCAGCAGGGTGTCAACGTTGTGCTCCGAGTCAATGCACACCTTCTTGTTGGGCAGGTCAATATCAAACTGGACACCTATAAACAAAGGAAAACAAACCTACACAGCTAGAAGCAGCCAAATGGCGTGAGCACAGGGAAAACTCACCTTCACACATTTGTGCTCCCAAGGCAATCAGTCAAATGTACACATGCCTCCTGCCAGCAAACCCTGATACCACCACCAGCAGCAAAACCAAACTGGTGTCCTGCCAGCAATGGCATGAAGGAAGCCAGATCTCCTCCAGATGTGCATTGGGCACTGCAGTTTCTCAAGTGCTTTTATCTGCTCACTCCACCTTGGATCAACACAATCACTCATGCAATAACCAGAATGAGCTGAGTTTAAACCAACCATTATAATCTCCAACCATCTCAACCTGTGCTGTGGCTTAGCATGGATAGGCACCAACTAATAGCACAGGGTTAGGACAGGGTCAGGACACGTTTCTTCAGTGGTGGCACCAGCTAACAGCTGTAAGTAGGAGGAGGGAAAAGACATTTTCACATGTGGATTTCCTAGTGGCTAATAAGGGTGAGCCACTCAGCACAGTTAATGGACATGAAGTCTCTATCACAAGGCTGGTTTTGGCCAGCATGTTTGAAGAGTGATGGAGGTTCTGGCAACCACACACAGAGGAAATGGAATTGCTACGGCCTGGTAATGAGATCTTAAAGAATTGCAAGGCCTTCACCTTGTGACTGAAAGCGGTTTCAACACCGTAAAGAGAGGGGTGCAGATGACCTGTCCTTACAACAGGTGAGTACAGGCTAGATCCCTCTCTCTTGGTAATGTCAGCATGAAGGAGGCATAGGCTATAATTTTCCAGGTGATATTAAAAACAGACTATGCAGGCAACCACCAAACACTCTGCTCAGCAGCTCTTCACTGTGACTGCTGATGACACAACTAGGGAAGCATCACAGACACCCCAGGCTTCCCTGGAAACACCACCTGGTAGGACATCCAGGGAGGTCCCTTTCTTCTGGCAGCCTGAGTACGGGTCTACCAGTATCATTCCCAGAGGGTTCAGGATGAGACCCTGGTGCTTCAGAGCCCCCTGCAGCCATGGCAGCTTCTCCTTCCCTTGACAGTTCTCCAATGGTCACACAAGTCCTGTGAACAATCAGTGACTCATTACTGACTAAGCAGCAGGCTCAGAGCTGAGTGGGAGCAGAGGTTTCCTATCTGCTACTGTCAGCTTTTTACCCTTGCAAGATGGAGGATCCCTGGGCACTACCATCCTGCCCCAGAGCTGGTGCTGTCACACACCCAGCACGGACTCACCTCCCAGCTTCTGCAGGACACGAGTGACTGCATTGGAGCAGCCTTCACAGGTCATGTCCACAAAGAACTCGTGTTTCTGAAAAGAGACAGGCGAGGGGTCAGGGAGGGTGAAGCTGGCATCACATCACGAGCACTCATCCTCCACACTAGCCATTTTCCTGGGCGAGATGGGTGTAAATCCTCCCCACACATGCCACTAAGGGAAATCGAGAGTTCTTGGTAGTCCTCCCTATGGAATCCTTGTGCTCTTCATCAAGGGATAATTGTGGGGACCCCTTGGAGACTGACTGGCCCTCACTCAGAGCAAGGCCACCTTCAGGGTCAGCGCAGGTTCCCATCTCTGTGGGTCTCTGGTACCTTCTTTGGGAAGCTCCAGAGAAGCAATTGTCCTGCCTCCAGTGACCCACTGTCCTGACTTAGTCTGCAAGGTTTTCAGTGCTTGCCCATCCTATTCTTCTCGTGCCTTCAAGGCCTCTTGTCCCCAGCTTAACAAACTCACAGAAATATCAACAAACCTGAAACTGAAGTAACATTAGTGCTGGTTTATCATCCTTTCAGTTCACCGGGTCCCCAGTGCTATCTTCACTACTGGTCAACACTGGGTCAACAGAATCATGCTTGCGTGTAACACTTTCAACCTTTGGCACCAGACAGATCCCAATTCCCTTTTCTTGCACATGCCTTTTAGTTTCCTTACAAAAATAAAGGTTTTTCATTCTTATTATTTGTTACCTGCTACCCATATTTCTTTCTACTCCAAACTACCCTCTGCTCCCTCTCATCGAGAGGCTAAAAAACCCTCAGTGGCACAATCCACCCGTAAAAGCAGTTCGGGAATGGCGGTTCCCATTGGAATTTCGCTGTGTAATCAGCATTTTCCTGCTCTTTACGCTGCAAATGCCCAGGGTGCTCCGGGGAACGGGGGATGGGATCGGATCGCAGCGGCAGGAGGGTCCCAGAGCAGAGTACCCCCCGGCCCGGTGGCTCCTCCCGGTACTGGCCAGCTCCCTCCCTCCCTCCCTCAGCTGGCGCTGAGGCCGGCCCCGCCACGTCCCCCGGCCCCATAGAGGCCCTGCACGGCCCCGGCCTGCCCCGATGCGCCAGGCCCAGGCTCTGTGCGGAGCGGGCCGCGATGAGCCGCCCCGCGCCCCCAGGCCCGGCACCCACCGGCATGGCGGAGCGCAGCGGCGGCTCCCGGCTCTCGGCGCGGCGCAGAGGAAGGGGCGGGCCGCGTCCGGCTCCTCCAGGCCGATGCCGGGCTCTGAGGGCCGGCCCCCGCACGGCGGCCCCGCGCAGCACACAGCGTTCCCCGGGGAACCGCTCGAACCGTCTCTGGCCTGTTCTCAACACTGACCGAATTGCTTTTAGGAGCCCTTAGGGGACGGTGATTGAATTGTTAGGAGTGAATGTTGCTGAAGCACATCCCTGCTTCTTATGTTCGCCTTCCCGTTTTTCTGATACTTAAAATGCTGCTGCTCCTTTTGAGGAGATGCTCCGGGATGTGGCTGCAGTGATGCCATCTCCAATAGGATGAAGCCCGAGGTAGGAGTAAGTCTGAAGCCATTGGAAGCCATGAGATGCCAAAAAGGGATAAGGAGAAAGCATGGAGAAAGATTTTTTCTGGTGTGGCTCCCTATCAGCTTTCAGCACTCTGGATCAGTACAGGGAAGTGGCTGCGGAGGTGGGAAGAGCCATGAAGATGGAGCATGAGGTGTGAGGGTTGACTGTGCAGCTTCAGAAAGCTTGTTCTTGTGAGGCTTTGAGATTTACTGGTTTAGGAGAGCTCTGATAGCCTGGATACTTGAATGAAGGAGGTTTGGGGGTAAGTTGAGAGAAAGGATGCTGGCCCCTGAAGATGTTTGTGTGTCTGCTTCGGTCTGGTTTGTTGGATTTTTAAGCATAGAATCATGCAGTGGTTGGAAAGGACCTTACAGCTCATCCAGTTCCAACCCCCTGCCATGGGCAGGGACACCTTCCACTAGAGCAGGCTGCTCAATGACCTGTCCGACCTGGCCTTCCCTGGCTGTTTGGCCCTTGGAAGGAGAACAGGCTTCTTAAAACCTGGAGGTGGAGATGACTGCAGTAGGGACCAGGAGCAGCTTTGGCAGGCTGTGTGTGACCAGGAAAAGAGACGGCGCTGTACATTAGGGCTGAGAAGGGCTACCAGAGCTGTGTGTGGGATGATACTTCCTGACCACGTGCTGGGCTTCAGTATCAGTATCTTCCTGTTAAGAAAGCAAACCTATAGCGGGAAAAATAACCAGCATGTTCTGGTTACTTGCTACCACACCAAATGGAGCTGTGCCCTGTGGATGCTGACCCCTTCCCCTTGCCCTGCATTGATACTGAACAGGCTGAGCTCTTGCTGGGATGAAGATGATATGAATGCCTTTCCTAGTTAACTTCTGTTGCAGGGGAGGAGTGATGATGTTCATTTTGACATGCATAGCACCCTGTTGTTGTAATGACCTTTGCATTAAGAAAGGAATTACCTGCCCCCCTGCTGCTCTAGGGAAGAGATATCAAGGATCCCCCCAGCAGTGTTTATTTTGGTGGCTGTTGTGCTGGGTCACTGGTCTCACATTAAGCTTCATAAAAGTCTGTGCTACTGATTTATGAGCTGGCAGATTGCAATGTGGCTTAGTCTATAAATAGCCGGGTGTGCAGGGGGGGAAGGATATTAACGCTGAGCATGGCCCTATGCCAGTCCACTGACTGTATCTCTAGCTGCAAGGCATAGCAGGAAGGGGTTTGGGCAGCCTTTAGGGATATGGTGGTGGGGAGGAAGTCACTTTTATAGGGTGAAATCTATCTCTGAGTGCTTCGTGTCAGGGATACATTTGGGATAGGATGTGACACAAACAAATGGAAAGCTATGGCCTTCTGGGAGCAGGCTGGCTGCTTGCTCTCCCTCATGCTCTCCTTGGGCTCCCTGGACCAACATAGTGTGGACATCAAGGCCTTTCCCCTTTGCAGGACTACCTGGGCTTTGCCAGGTGGGTGAGAAGACATCATTGCTTGCATTGCCTTTCTTCTGGGGCAAATGATCTGCCTGTCTGCTTTGCTCCTTCCTTTGCAAAGGAAAAGCAGCAGCATGAGTCTCCCAGCATTGCCTGTGGTCCCTGGTGACAGAAAAGGGATGCCAGCCCATGACGGGAGATGGTGCCCACCACCTTCTCTTCACTGCCTGTTTCTGGTGGAAGACTAGCCCAGTCAGGAGTCCTGGAGTGTGAAAGGTTCCTTTTACCCACCCACACCGGTGCTTTCTCTCGGGTGAGTGGGTCAGCGGTGGGACTGTGCTTGCCCTGACCTCCGACTGGGTGAGCATCCTTAATGCAGCCATCAAGGAGAATGGCCACAGCCTGTTCACTGCTACAGGGCCATGGCCAGACCCCCCCGGGCCAAGCACCGGGTGCTCCTACGCCGGGCGAGCCACCAGCACGTGCCCCTCCACCATACCGGGCGCCATCCCCTCCCCTCCCCACCAGCAGGGGGCGGTGCTGTGCGCGGCACACCACCCCGCGTGGCGGGGGGGGGCCCTTGTCCCTTTAAGAGCGCCTGTCCGTCAGAGCCCGCCGCGCTCTCCCATTGGCCTCCGCGCTCGGCGGCGCTCGGCGGGCTCCGCCCCGATCCGTAACGGGGTTTACCGGCGCCTTCTCAAGGGCGCTGCCGTGCGGCTCAACCACACCGCGCGTCCCGGCTGCCCTGCCCTGCGCCCGGCAGCGCGGCTAGCGTCGTCCTATTGGCTACAGGGGAGGTCTGTCGGCCTATGGACCGCCCCGGCAGCGGGAGCGCCGCCGCCCATTGGCTCGGCTCCGTGCCGCTCATTCTTGCCGTCCGCGCGGAACGGCGCCGCGTGATTGGTGGACCGAGCTGCCTCTGAGCTCTTCGCCCGCCTCTTTTCCCCTGTGGACCAATTAGCGTCCGAGGGAAAGCCGCCGCCGTTCTCTGATTGGCTGAGCCGCCTCCCGTTGGGGTAGGCTGCGCGCCGGATATATCTAGCCGGCGGCGGAGCACGCCGTTGCGTGAGGTGCTTTTCGTCCGCCGGGCCGGCCTGTGGTGAAGCGGCGCCTCCCGCTCCCGTCCCGCTCAGCCCGCAGGTGAGGGGATCTGGGGGCCCTGCGGCCGCGGAGGGACCGGGCGGGACCCACCGGCTGGGTCGTGTCCTCCCGGGTGCGGCTGCGGGGGGCACTCACCGGGCCTGGCCTGAGGCATCCCGTTCCCTCTTCCCCCCCTTGGTAGGCCGCGGTCGGTGGATGGTGGGGGGCTCCCGGTGAACCTCCGCCGCTGAGCCGGCTCCCGCCCTCCCGGTCCCGCGAGTGAGGCCCGCCCGGTCCTGGCGGCGCCTTGTGGTGAGCGCCCTCCCGAGCGGCCCTGTGGCCGGGCTTTCGTGCTCTCTTGTGGGGCTCCGGAACGCGGCCCTTGGACGCGAGGAACTTCCCAGGCCCACGGCGCCTTTGGGGGCTCCCGTGGCGGGAGCGGGGCACGACGGTGTTGCTTGGCGAGCAGTTACTTAAAAGGGAGCGTTATTTGCGGGGGGTGGCGGGGGGGGGATATCGGCCATTCCTTCATTGTGCGAGCCGAGATGTGGAGCTCCGATCTTTGTTCTCGGCTTTGCATGGTGGTGGCTCTTATTCCGCTGGTTTTGTGAGCGGTTTTCTGGGTGGTTTCTCTAGAGGGATGGGAGTTAGGTATGCGGTGACCCAGTATCTGGCATGCAGCTGAGACAGCCCCTTTCAGTAGCTGTTTGAGGGACTAATTCTGCGTGCTTATATAGTGAGGTTGCCCGTACCGGTGTATCAGATCGTGGGTGTCTCCTTTGCTGTAACTTTATAGATGGAGAACTGTAATTCAAGCAGAAGAGCAGCATGCATCTTGCTCTGACTTACCGTATGACCTTGGCTGGATGTGAGCTTAAGCCAAGATTTAAATGTGAACTAGGGCTCCTGTGAAGATTTCCCAGCCTCTTGTAAGGCCCTAGGTATACTTACTAGAGGAAAAATGGAGAAAAAGGCTAACATACGTCTTCCAGATAAATTTTAGTCTTGATAAGGATGATATAATGTGTTATTAATTCTCAGTCGGCTTACCTGGTGTTCTTTTATACTAAGGATTGCATGTATACAGTAAGTATTCTTTACAAAGAAAATGATACTTATTTTCCCCACCACCACTGGTTGGAAGCAGCATTTGCAGCAAGCCGCCATGTTTCCAGTGTGTGCTATTTTTGTCCAGCCTGTGCTCTCTCAGCCAGGAGTGACAGCGTTAGGAAATGTGGACACTGCTGTTGAGCTCTGGAAGCTCATGCTTCCACGTGCTGTAAATCAAGTGTGGTGTGCTTTGGATTGATTTGAGCTACCAAGAGTTTCTAGATTGGTTTTGTAATGGGAAGGTAGTGCAAAAGTTAACAGACAAAAAGTGCTTTTCAGACCTTTTCTGAAATCTTCCCTTTGACCAAGTTTTCACTGTTATTCTTCCTCTGTAAAGAATAAGCTAATGACTTTGCTAAATAGATCTGCAGTACACCTGTGGTGCTGGTGGTAGCATGTTCACATCCTGTGAACTGGACTCACCTTTTCCTGGGGTGTTCCAGTCAGTATGCTTCATGTTGTAAAGTTGTGGATGGAATTTATAGCTAAACTGAAGAGTAACTGTAAATATTTACATACTTAAGGTCTTACATTGTAATAGTCACAGAGCATCTTCAGGATGAAGATCTCAACTTTTTTGATAGCATCACATGTTCCAGGGACTGGTTTGCACAAAAGGCAGTGTTAAACCGTGCTGCAAAGTGTAATTATACAAAATCTATTAGAAAAAAAATCATCAACATTGGAAGGTTTTCAAATTTGTTTTGAGAATTAGATCTTCTTTAAAATCTTATTTTTAAAAGAATCTTCTATACATCAAGTGCTACATAGTGGTGTCCAGTTCTTGTGTGAGTTAAGCAACTACCTTTTTTGCTAGGTTGTGTTCTCCTTAAGTGTGAGCTCCTTAAGTTGAAGGCTAGAAAACCTAAATTAAGGTTAAGGCAAACAACCTGGTGGACAAGATTTCCTTTGTGTGGGTCAGGGGTAAACATCAGGATCTTCTGTAGGGATTCTTTGCATTCGCAGTCTAAGAAACAACAAAAGCATAGTAAGACTTGCTTGTACTGTGATTATAAGACCACTGTTCTGTTTGTTTTGCTGCTTGCACAACTGTGTCAGTAGAGTTCAACACAACTTACGATAGAAGCTTGAACATCTTAATTCTAAGCATGAAATCTTTCTGTACCTGATGAAACAGCAAGCTCTTTATTGGCTCAGGAAGATACAGTTTTCTTTTTTGCCTTGAAAACTGGAAGGTGAACATATTCAGAGGAACACTTTTTAATGAAAATAAAGCAAAAATGGTGTTACTGTAAGTACATCTGTTCATAACAGTAGTAGCTGTTGAGAGAGTACTCATAGGGGTGGTATAAATGGCCCTTGAGTTACAAAACATTTGAATTGATTATTCCAGGTTTTAATATTAGAACCTGGGCTTTTTTTGTCTGACTAATGTGATGAATGAAGAATCAAAGTGGAGCAGGGCTGTAGCGGGGTGGTGCTGGTTGTCCTGTTGGCCTTAGTCTGCTGTACTTGTAACCAAAGTGAAAGTGATAGTTTTGTCTAGAAGACTTGGTAATTTCTTTACATGTTCCTTTCTAATATCTCCTGAGCTTAAGTCATAATTATTTTCTTAATGAAGTTCCTCATAGACTTGATAATCTTCAGCTACCTCATCAAGTAATAAAAACCCTCTGATTTTAGGGTAGCTGAAAAGAATCCCTAGAACTTTGCAGTCAGTGAATATTATACTGCTGTGAGGTCCTAGTTTTGCTATATTAAGTCTGGACCTCCTCCAGAAAGACATAGCTGGTGGAGTACTGATTTCAGAGCTAGAAGATTGTGGGCTGTCAGTTAAGCACAAATAATCTATGAGCCTGATTCCTTGCTGAGGCAAATGTGAAATGCTGCATTGTAAAATGCTGGTGGCCATCTTCCATTTTTTTCTGCATTGTCCTGTACTGTTTTCTGCTTCACTTAGGACTGCTATTAGGTTGACTTTCTGTTTTGTTTTGAAGTGTCTCACAATGTAACAATGCCAGGATGGATCAGTGTTAAGTGCTCGGATCCAGTCAATACATGGAGGTTGAAAGTCTAATGTGGGTAGAATGGGTAGAGGTGAAAGAGTTTGTCTCTCTTTACAGGTATCTGTTGCAGGTCCAGCTTGCTTGGCATGCAGAAAATGTTTTGTTAAATCTTAGTCCTGGTGATTTTTATCCAAGTGGGAGAGAGCTTGAGTTCCACTGTAATGCTTGATTAGCTAGGTATTGTGATCTGTCTCTTCTGACAGCTTATGAGTAGCTTTTACTTTATACTTTAAGAAGCTGCAGTGGAGCCAAGTGGAAAAATTACAGACCTGAGAGGGAAGAAGACTGAACCTGCTGCCAACTTCATCGAGTTGTTGGAGCAACTCTTGGGTATTAAAACAAAACCCATTCTAATGGCAAAATCATAGGGTCTAAGTAGCCATTTTATCATGAAGCAGTCTGGAGAGCAGTATAGGCATAAAGCTGACTTAGTTTTCATTAAGAAATTGAGTAAGCAAACCATTGAGACTAGCACTAATGCTGCCACCCTTTAGGGTGAAATTTGCATGGTTAAAATGTAATTTTACAGAAAAAACCCCATTGCTTCTAGTTGTAGGGTAAATGAGGTTGGAATAGGTCCAGTTAGAAATGAGCAAGTCCTTCATCCAGGGGTAGGAGAAAGCCTGCTTAGGAGAATCCGATATAGGATTATTTTTAAAAGTGTGGTAATGTTTCTGTGGATTCTTGAGGCTTTGAGTTTTGAGATTTTCAAGAACAGTTAATTTTGGACTTTCATCAAATCACAAGGACCATTTTGTTTTCCTGTAATGCTGAGTGCAACATAGCATCTTTTTGTGATGATACCAAGTAGTATTAGGCCCAGGGCTGATCATCTTAGCTTAGTGTTCCAGCAGGTCCCCCTACAGCAGCCTTGCCTAACTTTTTTGCAGTGACAAAGACTATTTCCTGCTTTTCTCTACCGAACTGAAGCAGGATATGAGCAGCTCAAGTGACCTGTATGGTAGCATCTGTTGCAGGTGAAGTTGTCTCATAATAAATCCCCAAGTAGTAATTGAGCTTCAGGTTGTACTTCTGAGGCTGTGCAAAAGTATTTTATGTCATGAATCCTGCTACAGGAGGAATTTAGCAGAGGAGTTGTCAGTCAAGGGCACTCTTCTGCTTTTTCAACATCAAGAAGTACCAGAGATGAAGATGTCTAATTTGGTGCTTTGGTGGGGTTTTTTTTGTTAGGCAAAAAATCTAAAGTAATAGGAACTTAAATTTGTGTGTTTAGTTCTAAAGCTTCCACCTTGCCTACTCTGTATTGCTTTTGTATATTGTGTAGGAGATTCTGGTGTCTTGTTGAGAGATGCAAAGCTGACATCTGAGAACAGATGAAGATATTTTACTTCCCCTATCATAGATCTACAGCATATTGAAACAAAAAGTAATAAACTGCATATGAAACATGGTATGTTAATTTGTAACATAAGAAAACTTAGATCTCTATCTTTTGAGTATTTTTTTTCCTGTGACACAGTACAGCAGAACTTTCCAGAAAGTAGTACTAAATGCCTTAGCTGTTCTCTGAAGGGAAGCTCCAGATATTTGGCTACTTGTAGGATCATGAGCATAGGGCAGCTGTTACAAACATTAATATATAATAAAATCTGTTTCTTGTTGCTAATTCTAGGCAACGACTCAAATGCTTATGCTGCTTCTGCAGAAATGCTGTCCTCCTCTTTGTATTGCTTAGTGGATGTGATAATTGTGTGACATGAAGTAGAAAATTCAAAGATGGGGAAAAAGAAACCCAAGCCCACACCAGAATAGGCCCAGCACTCCGGGAAGCCAGTGTTTTGTGGGGAAAATTCAAGAAAAACAACTTGGTGAGAGTCTTGTGATACCACTTATTCTTACTGCCAAATTCTTAAGATTACTCTAGGCTGGGTGCTTTTTTTTCTCCTGTTTTAAACAGGACCTAATATGCTGTTTGTCTTTGGACCTCTATGCTCTTAAGCGTAGGAATAACATCTAGTATCTTCTTCCTTCCCCTGATGAACATTCTTTAGCGTACAGGTATAGGCCCTCTTAACTACCTGCACTTAGGCTTTGTGTGATCATCTTTGTATTTTGTTTCTCCTGGGTTTTTTATGTGTAATACTCTAGAAATCGTATTTCTCAGAAGTGGTCACTGTTCTTCTAAATTCTGAATAGTAGCAGTAGAAATATTAAGTTTGTCTCTTTCTTGGCACAGCTGAACAATGCAAGCAGCACTGAATTTTGTCTGCAAACTGGCAGACTCCATTGCATGTATCGACTTGTGGATCGCACTTAGGTTTGGTAGCAAAAACACAGGCTGAGTTCTCCAGTGACAGCTCTTCTGCAGCAATTCCTGGTTTGTTTATTTGTATTCTTATGGTGTGCGTTGTTGCTGAGTAAGGCTTCCCATCTGCCGCTGGCAAGCAGAGGGGTTTTCAGTACTAGCATGGGCAGTATTAAATTTGCAATTCTGAATTATTTTTTAGTCTTATAATGAAAATGTTTTTCTTGCACTTATATTTGGATTGATATCTTGGATACTTTGAGAAAATTAAGCTTATAATTTTATTTTTCTTACCCATGTGTTGATGTAACTTCTGGCTTTTCTTGTTCCTCATCAGTTTGTCTCAAAGAGCTTCAAAAAGAGTTTCAGGTATGCCTTTCTGCAGATATGTTTCTGCAGCATTGGGGTAACTAAGCACAGTGAAAGCTGTTTGCCCAAGGATGCACATTTTGATTGCTGTGTAATTTAAGAATCCAGCTCTTTGTAAAACCTCAAGTACCCTATGAACTGAGGCACTGCTTATCTTTGTTGGTTGTGTAGTTGTCATACATTAGACACTAGTTGCCACAGTAAATGGAGAAACAGCTGTATTCCAGGAGGTACTAGTAAGAGAATGATGGTAACCTTGCAACTTGTTCCCATCTGATCTTAAATATTTCATCATTCATTGCATAACTTTTCGCATCACTTAGTTTTTAGGCTGTGGCTTCCAGATATCTTGCCTTATGTGAAAGACTGCTACCTTTAAGGTAACTTCGTTCAGACAGAATACTTTCCCTCTGAATCTATTGAAGTAAAACACAGGCTGTATTGCTGTGACACTGTTTCCTGGGACATTGCCTCCCTATGGACACAGTAATAAACAGTGAGACCCATTTCTTTGAAGGAGATTAGTGTTTGAGGCTTGGGTTGCCCACTTATTTGAGGTGCTTTTTTAGGCCTTCATAATTCAGATTTGGGGTCAACAACTGATAGATTTTTTTTTTTTCTTTTTCTATTTTACTTTTTTTTTGTTCCCCTTACATAGTTAAGGCTGTATTAAATGAGATGGGTATTTCACATCTCACCCTGTCTGCTATCTTGTGTTCCTTTTCGAGGAAATACATATTTAAAACATTACTTGTACAATACTCTTCTTACTGGAGAGTAAGCTGGTGTAATGGTACAGATCCTCAGTTGTAATGGGCACTGGAATTTGCCTAGAGATGCAAGTTTAGCTTGTTTGTGCTTCATTGTTCACCCTCTAATGTTTTGCATCATAGTTCACACACAGGTACCAGCTTCTCTTATGGTGGTTTTTCTTTATTTTGCTTAGTCAGCAGCACTACCAGATGCTTGTTGTGTAAAATGCATGGAGAGTTCGAGTTAACTGGAATTGTTTTTCTTGCTTCACTTCTAATCTATATCGTGCTGCTGGAGTCATATTAGGAGTTTTCTTCAGGACTTTATTTGTACTGGCTATTTTTCTCTTGTCCAAAGCAGCAGTAGCTCACTGCTGCAAGTGCTGGTTACTCTGTATAGATACATGGTTTGTGGCTTTGAACATGCTCACCTGTTGCTAAGCAACTTGGAGAAATCCCAAATGACACTTAATTAAACAATCCTATTAACTATTGACCAGACCTTTAATGTCTACCAAAATTGCTGTTTGCCAGCTTTGTAATGTGAGGTGCTTAGATACTGACACCTTTCTTCCATGTGACCTTCTCTGGTTGTTTAAGTTTTCAAAAAGCCTTGTTGTGTTAAGGAAGATATTGATACCAGAACAAGGGAGTAGTGTTGTATAAGAATTTTTACACCCTGGTTTAGGGGGAAAGAATATCTTCTTCCAGGTAACACATCAGTGGTGCTTTCAGAGTTGCTTTACTATCGTGAGAAATAAAAGATCTGAATTGTAGTTCGTAGGAACTAAGATGGCAGAGAGCAGAGACATAAGGATAATGTTGGAAATAAACCATGGCCTGTTTAAAATATTCTTCAATATAAATATTAACTCTATCTTTCTGTTAGTACTAAGAATTTTCTTGACAGAGGTGGTCTAAAATTGCCCCACACTTTAGGAAGTGAATTTTGGGATTTTCTGACCTGTTTTGTTTCAGTGGGGTCTGGTCCTCTGGCTTATTAAATCAGGCTGTGGGGGTTCTGCAGTCACTAGTTGTTCCTGAAGCCTCAATGTGATGTGATATAGAGAGCTTTTTGTTGTGTAGGAAGTCTGGTAGAAGCAAGATTCAGACTAAATGCCTTGTCTGTTTTAAAAATGATGTGAGACATCAATGGTTAGTTCACTTTGCTGTGTAGCAGTTTGGTGATAAAATGCTAACCAATGCTGGCTGTTAGGTGTTCTGTGAGTAGTCCTTTTCTGAATACTAATATGCTAATAGGTTTTTATGGCCCTAAATCTGGATTTGCTAATACAGAATCTACATAAATGGCTCTCATTTACATAACCAGACTTTAGAAATTCAGTGCCCAGCACTGATTTTCTGCCAAGTAGGAGCATTGTAACAGATGGTGGAATTTTCCACCAGCCAGGTGATAACCGCTGTAAAGGAGGTATTTGTCTTCCTTTAAGTCTCTTGGCTTAAAGGGATGTTACAGAATTACTCTAGTGTATTTGTTATTATTTGATTTATCCGATTTGTTTTACGTATATGGAGTAATATAAATACATATTTATAAATGAATCTTAAATAATCCAATTTTCAGCATTCCTGTCAATTTTCACCCTTTCATCATTACCTCAAATGACATGAGAATGTGTGGATAAGCTTCTGTCAGGAGCGATGCAGTGACAGTTCAAGCATTTGGTACTGTTATTCTCTATGCAGTAGAAATGCAGTACTAAATATTCACAGTTATTCTTAGGTCAAGATGTTGTGGAGTAATAAATTACTTCTGAGTGGCAGGGAGCAAATATTCTCTCTGGAGATGCTTGACTTCTATCATTCAGGTTGTGCTGGCTGGAGAGCAGGAACAGATGGTGACTGGCAGTGTAGCAGCAGGTGCAGCAGGAGTAAAACCAGATTGTTGTCCTCTGATTAGGTCATGTAAAGGTTTTTCCCCATTTCTTTTCAGATCTGCTTAATGAAAACTAGACACTTCCCTATTCCTCTTTTCATCTTAAGAGTGAGTTCTAATAAATTTGTCACCTTTATCAGTAGTGAAGTTCTTTGACTATTTTATTAGTGTATAAATATGACAGACATAAGTAGCACCAGACACTTCACTTTTAGTGTCTTCAGTACAGCATGGGGAAACCTCAGAACAGCACTGAAGATGATGTGCTAGTAGAATAATACAGGTGAGGACTGTTTCACTGAAGGGAATCTGGAAGAGCTTTTGGTGAATGAGCTGCTGAGCTTTTAAGTGCTGCAGGTAACTGTTTACCATAAGGTGAGCATGTCAAACTTTGCACATTCATATTCTAGAAGTAATTGAAAATAATTCTAAAGAGAGCTTGATGCAGCACTTAACATAATTGAGTGGAAGACCTAACTATTGACATCTATAGGAATAAGCCTTAATTGCAGGGGAAACCAGTCTTTGGAAAGAAGTTAAATGTACCCCCTGTACCTTCCTTGTTCCCCCTTTCCCATCCCTCAAAAAAACCCCCAAACTCCAAGCCCCAAACAGGCAGAAAAGTAAACAAGCAAGTATGTATTCTCTTCTGTGTAGTGCTTTTGTTGTACTCTGAATGGTGGTCTTGGGGGATATGGTAGGTCTGGCTTTCTAACTGTAAACTGAAAATGCACAGGCAAGTCTAGCTGTTGTGAAGCAATTAAGTTTTACAGTGTCAGTTAAGCTGACTGGATCTAAACATACAAGTCTTGCCTGTCTGCCACTTCTGCTGATGCTTAGGGTCGTCCTGCCCATTGTAATGATTGAGCTTGACAAATGCTTGACAGAAAACAAAGTCAAATGAGGAAGTTGGCAGTGGTACCCACAACTTACCCTTACTTTGCCTGTGGTATATTTTCTTACCATCTGATAATATGTTGTGGGGATCTAATTCAGCATGCACTAGAAAGCAGACAAGTTCATATCCTTGAGGTTTTTGCTACTTCAGACTGTGCTTGTTCTTGGACTTATGTGTCTGTAATAAATTATGCTTACAATTCCAGAGGCTTCCTTTTTGAACTTTAAGCTGGATACCTTCCAGGGTAGGAATCTGTATACTGTATCTCCAGCTAAGCTGGATGCAGTGCATGTTGACCATTGCGGGGAGTCTGGGTGTGATCGCATCCTCAAATGTTTTGCCAGTATGGTTAAACATTGTCTTGTGATTGCAGTATGTTGGATGTTGAACCACAGTTTGAGATGTAAGGAATTTGCCAGGTGTATTTGGATGTGGCTTTGTCCAAAAGACTAGTTTCCATGGAGGTTTTTTTTTGTTTGTTTGGTTTGTATGATGTTCTGTTTGGGGTCTGAAGCTTCTGCTTTGCATTCCTTGTATATCCAGCAGTATGGTTGTAGCTTTCTTTGCAGGCCTATGAATGGTGTGCATTTGAAACTGTTGCTGTAATAACACTAACCCAATAGTTCACCTCTGTCTTTTGAAGCAATAGTCTCTTGTCAGTTCTTAGCATTTAAAGGACTACTCTGAAGTTCATAAAATGTGATGAAAGTGTCAAGCAAAAGCCTTGGATGAACTGGGACGAGGCTTAGTTCAAAGGAAAGATAGACTGGTTTTCTTTCCCCCTTGCTTTGTTTAGATGATAGTTGTAGGCAACTCTGTTTACCCGGATACAGGATGCTGTTGTGTATAGTGGTGAGAAAGCTTGTCCCATTTTAACTGCCTAGGCATGAATCCATTTAGTTGGACTTTTTTTTTTAGTTGATGCTGCCACTTCTTGGAGCTATTTATAGTTGTACAGTTTTAGATATGAAAGGAGATCAGTAAATGATGACTTCTGAATTGTTTTGCAGAGTTAGTAGTGTATTAGTTTAGATTTGCATAACATACCTGAAGTATGTGCATATTGACTTTGAATGGCATGTGTTTGGGAAGAAGGGATTGGAGGTCAGTAACAGGGAGAAAGTTCTTCCAGCTGCTACATGTGGCCTTTTAATACCCTTTTGGTTAAGGTCTGTTTGACTTAGTGCAGATAGCACTTTCCTAGCTCTTTATTGTCAGCGCTGCAGGGCCTGAATAGTTGTAGGAAAGTTAGTGCTTGTGTATTTCTGTGATACATCAACAGCAAAACTAAGCACCCGTTCTGCTACCTTTTGTTATAATTGAGTGTGAAGCAGAAAATCAACTTTTGTTTCTCTATTAGGTAGCAACAGTATGGCCTGATTTCAATGTGTTTCTATACCAGTTTTAACCTATTTTATATGAATTTAAACAGTGTGTCTGGTCATTCGAAAGCAAGGAAACATGGGAATGTACTTTAGTGTTGACTGTCCTGGACTGGAGATGCACACATTGTGTAATCCACCTGCAAAGACTTCCCTTTTGTAACTTAGATCTGTGGAAATTAGGTAGAAGATAGCTAGCTAACTTTGTCTCTGGCCTAGGTATGGGTGGTGCTGTTCATTTGGCTGGTTGTCTAGATTTGAATAAGATGGCTTGCTGAGTTTAGAAGCAAGAGAAGAGCAGCATGTATTTGTTTGTAGCATAGTAATTTTAATATAATCTGATAGTTCTCTACACTGTTTGTCACTGTCAAGCAAGGAGTGCTGCACTCCTGATAAAAATAGATTGGACTCATTCTGACCTTTAAAAATGCTGCTAATACACAAGCACAGGCTTTGCCTTAGAACATCTGACTTTTAATTCTGATTGTGAAGTCAAGTGAGGTAAGTAGAACTTGGATCGACTGTAAATGACTTAGCCGCTTAGCAAATCCTCTTGAAGAACCATACTTGCTTACCACCTGCTTTACTGAGGGTATGTAGGATGATTAAATGCTGGCATGTTGGGGTAACCTGCCTTACCCGTGCAGCCTCCCACCACTGGTTTGGTACCCAGCAGTCTTCTTCTCAGCACTGAAGACTGACTCTGAAAACACACTGGTTAAATTGCTTACTCCGGTAAAACAGCTGATGGGTTTTGGTGTGTGCTTTCCACTGTGATTATGTGGCTTATGCTATCAGTATGTGATCAACAATGTGAAATGCTTGTGTTTTATGGACCTTTTGATCCTTCCACAGTTTTCAGTTGACCAAAGAAATGGTGATGGAGAAGCCAAGTCCCCTGCTGGTCGGGCGGGAGTTCGTGAGGCAGTACTATACTCTGCTGAACCAAGCACCTGACTATTTGCACAGGTAAAGCTCTGTTTCACTTTGAGCTAGGTTTGCGTGAATGCTTTAGTTTGTATGTTAAAATTGGTGAATAAGCTTATTACCTACCATGTCTTGGCTTGCTTGAATATCTGTGTTCTGGTTGTTAGTGGAATTAAATCAAAAGTGTATTGCTCACTACTTCTAATTTTATGGCTGTATTTCAATAATTCAAGTAGGAAATATGTGTGAGAGTATTATTCATAATGCACTCTAATGTAGAAGCTCAATGTTCTTGTATAACAAAGCTTAAAGTATTTCTTTCTAACAGGTTTTATGGAAAGAACTCTTCCTATGTCCATGGTGGCTTGGATTCCAATGGAAAACCAGCTGATGCAGTCTATGGGCAATCTGTAAGTACTTCTAGAAAGCCTCACTGTTCTTTCCTTCTTTTTTTGTCACATCTGTAGTTAAGAGGAGGCACATCCACCTGTGATTCATACCCCTTTGTCCAAGTGCTTTCTGTCAAAAATAGGGAGGGAATTGTTAACTCTAAACAGCATTAGTTAGGCAAGATATACTTCCTTTATTGAAATTAATAATGTAAAATTGCTTGCAAAGCAGACTTAAAGAGCATGCTGCAAAGCTTTTTCTCTAGAGTTAGAATATTCTGAAACAATATTTAATGTTTTTGCTTTCTTTGAAAGCCGCTAATTTAGCAGAAATAGCTTCTGCAGTTCAGCCTGTATGCCATTCTTTCACAGGAAATCCACAAGAAGGTGCTGTCACTAAACTTCAAGGATTGCCACACGAAGATCCGTCATGTGGATGCCCATGCTACTCTCAATGATGGTGTTGTAGTACAGGTGATGGGAGAGCTCTCCAACAACATGCAGCCTGTGCGCAGATTCATGCAAACATTTGTACTTGCACCTGAGGTATGCTGTAGTGAGTGCTAGTGCTATTACAGTGCTTCTAATACCATGTCAAGATTATTGAGACCTTTCTTGTTCTGTGTTAGAATTCAGAGTTAGACTTGGAAGGTAGTTTTTTACAAAATTCAGCAGTAAAGTTCTGCAGATTTCTTAGGAAATACAATGCTTCTGTATGGTCATACATTAACCTTGGATGTCATAATTACAGTTGTAAATATCCTTACTTTTGGCTACTAGGTATGTGCAATACATATTTTTTTTAAGCATTTTTAAAGTTGCTTTATCTTTGATTTGCCCTCCTAGCAACTGGGCCTCTTTTTGAAAAGAGCTAGTAGAAAGAGGAAGATGCTTCCTTTTGCTTGAAGAGATGATTTTCAGAATTTTTTGTTGTATAAAGTGATGATAGCATTTGAGGTGGCTTTTTAGACAGCACTTTTGAACAAAACATTGTGTATTTGAAAATGATAGAAAAAAGGAGTATTGCAAGATTACTTATTTTTCAGTTTGACTTGGAGTTAAGAATTGGTACTTTAGACCCCAGAAAGCTCTGGCTCCTACCTTTTCAGTGTTGTGAGCTATCAGAATTAAAAGCACCACTACATTACTGCAGTTGATGTAATTGAACTGGTTCCTCCTTTGATTTGCTTCTAGGGTTCTGTTGCAAACAAGTTTTATGTCCACAATGATATCTTCCGCTACCAAGATGAGGTTTTTGGTGACTCTGACACTGAACCTCCAGAGGGTAAGTAGGAGGAATTGTTGAATGGTTGTACTGGTATTTGTTTCTGGGTCTCTATCAACATTCCCAGACCAGTGGAAATCTTCCTGCTGGAGAAGGCAGATCAGCATTGAGCTTCATGTTCTAAGCTTTTTCCGTACTCTACAAGGAGTTGTGACATGCTGATTTTTTTTTTTCTGGCATATTTCCTTTCTATTAAAGGAGCCATAAGACTTATTTTAGCAGTTGCTGTCAGATCTGTAGGCTATAAATCTGCTCCTCTGAAGTGTTTGGAACATGGTGTTTGACTGTGGTCAAAACTGAGTAACTGAAATGACAGAAGTATGAGAAAATGTTTGTTCCATGTCATGTCTAATAGTGCTTCCCATGACCTCTTTGTCTTTCACCTGCATGTTGTGGAAAATGGCTTGCATTTGAACCAAGTACTAAGGATGTGTGTGTGGCATTTGGTTTTTTCCTTTTCTAACTTCATGTAGAATCAGAGGAAGAAGGGGAGGAACCTGAGGAAAGACAGCAGACACCTGAGGCTGTTCCTGATGATACTGGTGCTTATTATGAGCAGGCTGTCAGGTAATATCTTGTTATGAAATCAGATGTTGGGTAAGACAATGCTTGTAGAACAGGTCAAAGGAATTTATTGCTCCTTTCAGTTTTCCTTTTTGATAGTCTAAAGATTTCTGCTTATTGGGCAGCTGAAACCAAAGTGCTGTTTGGCTGATCACAGTGATTCAAGATTTCCAGTAGACATAATATTTTTGCTGCTCTTTAGTATAAAAATGAGGAGCTTGCATCCCTGTGCAGTGTGGCCTTATTTAGACAGATTATCTTTGTTCTTCCTCTTGAGTGCAATGTGCCTGACTTCTGTACTGGGCAAGTAGCATGTCTTGCCACCAGTACTAGAATGAATAGAATAGCACCTCTTTTTTTTCCTTTTGTGGGGCTGTATAATAGCAATGACATTGAGGAACACCTGGAAGAGACTGCTCCAGAGGCAGAGCCTGAGCCAGAGCCAGAACCTGAACAGGAAGCTGAACCAGAGGTGCAGGAAGAAAAATCTGAGCCGGTATTAGAGGAGTCGGCTCAAGAAGAGACTGCGGAAAAAAGTCCTTCTCCAGCTCCTGCTGATCCAGCTCCTGCAGTGCAAGAGGACTCCAGGGTAATGACAGTGGGTGGTTCTTTACTATGACATGGTAGTTTCATCAGTATGACACTCCTGTCGTTTTGCAGAGCATGATCTGCTTTCTGGCAAGAGGGAAAATAGCTTGAATTACAAGTGTTTAAATGCTCTGTATTTCCCCCCTCTGTGCAAGCCCAAATGACTCTTCTCATGACCACTTACCTCCTGTCACTTAGTTCCTATACAGTAATAGGTAGTTAAAATTCTAGCTAGTAACTAGTTGATTAGAATACCAGGAGCTAAGGTAAGACTTTGTGTATTTGGTGGCTATCAGAACTGTGGCAGCAGTGAGAGGCTCAGATTCTTTGTAAACAGAGCTTCTGAAATCCTCAGCAGACTGCAGCCAATATGCTGAATTGGGAAAAGGGATGAAATGCAACTTTATTTCTACCTGGTGATTTTTGTCATTATTCAGTGGTAAAAGAGGCAAAAGTGGACAAATTCGTGTACAAGAGACCAATACTTCGGTTAATATTGATGTGATACTTGTTCTTGCGGTCCTGTTTGAACTCTGTGTAGAATTTAGATACAGGATGGAACTAAGTCTTTCAAATTTAAATGACTTAAATTATGGGGAGACTGCTAATGGCTGGAACTTAAATTTCAAGAGCAGGTTAAAATTTGTTACTGTCATTCTGTCTGTTAGCTGTACTATCAGGAATATATTATAGAAGGATAAAACCATCTGGAGTTAAGTTACAATCTTCTCTTCTTTTTAAGACTTTTTCCTGGGCATCAGTAACGAGTAAGAACCTCCCTCCCAGTGGAGCTGTTCCAGTGTCTGGAATACCACCTCACGTTGTGAAAGTACCAGTCTCACAGGTAGGAATCCAGCACTTGGAGAAGTAGAAGTGGCTGACAGTAAACTGAGGTGGGGAAAAACATAGTGAAATCTCTTCGCTTATGATTTAAACTTAAAATTCAGTGTTTCCTGATAGACTTGATACGAATGTTGTTCTTGGCTTTTGTGTTGAGGGGGAATTGTTTCTCATGAAGGCAGGGAATGTCCATGCGAGTGCTGAGTATCTGCCATCTAAAATGATTGCACTCTTTTAATGAAAGAGGCAACCTTTTCTTTCCTGCCTGTTACTCTCTATTTGTGAATGAGGTTTTGTCACAAATGCGTGTGTGTAACATAGTCTGTGTACCTGCCTCTGCACTCTGGGCAGACACTGTTTACTGTACATAACTCTGAATGGGTTGACTTTGAAACTGTTTAGTTCAAGTGACGTGTTTGCTGTTAGTGTGTATGCCAACATGCATTTTAGTGACAGGTGGAAAGAACTATGTTTTTTCCTGTGTTTTTAATTTATTGTAAGAACTTGATAGTGGGCTGTTAGAAGCTGAACTCTACCATTGTCTGATACAGCCCCGCCCTGAGGCAAAGCCTGAATCTCAGACCCCACCTCAAAGACCTCAGAGGGATCAGCGAGTGAGGGAGCAGCGTACAAGCATCCCACCACAGAGGGGTCCTAGACCAAGTAAGAGACACTACAAAGAGTAATCTTTTTTTGCTGTTTGATAGTTTTGGGGAAGCAATATCATGATTAAAGCTTTTAAGATCTCATTAATTCTGTAAGTGAATGATTTCTGCTGCTTCTGTGAATGTTTATTTTATCTTGGTCTGAATGTCTGGCAAGCTTTAAAGCTGAATTTCACTAGCATTTAGTCAAAGTATCTAGGTTTCTACTCAAGTGTTTGGCTTCAGGTGATAAAAAGCAAACAGTTACAAACTTGCTTGTATAAAATGCTTACTTTTAATATAGGGATGGATAAATACAGTGTGAATTCTGATTTTTATAAGGTGCTAATTCTGACCATGGCTTGTTTTCTGTTTGTTGTGGGGACTCTCTTTTCTTAAACAAGCTTTGCTTTTCTGTTTAAGTTCGTGAGGGTGAACAAGGCGATGTGGAAACTAGACGGATTGTGAGATACCCAGACAGCCATCAGCTGTTTGTTGGGAACCTTCCCCATGATGTGGATAAATCTGAACTTAAAGACTTTTTCCAAAGTAAGTTAGTTTTTTTGCTGTATCTCAGGGTATGGGGGTTGTAGCCATCAGTGTGGTCAACAGAGCATTCTAATGTATGACCCAAGAACTTGGCTTTTCTCTTGCAGGCTATGGCAATGTTGTTGAACTCCGCATCAACAGTGGTGGGAAGCTCCCCAATTTTGGGTTTGTGGTGTTTGATGATCCTGAACCAGTTCAGAAGATCCTTAGCAGCAGGGTAAATAAACTTCTAGTCAGTGAGTTTTGATCTGTTAATAACAGGCACTGTTCTTCAGATGAACAATAAGAGATTCTACTTGGTCCCTTTGACCTTTTTTGAACATATTAAAGTACTTGTGGTATCTTTCCTTCCTATTCCAAGACTCGTGCAGCGTTTGAACAGGTTGAGTCTTTTGTCATTGATGTAGCTTATAAACAGCTGAGGTGAACATGAATTTGTTCATTATAGAGCCTTTTTCCACTGGGAAACTGCTGAACTGTATGTGGGAAGCAGGTAAGAAACTTTCAGGAAGGCAAGGTAGAGAGCCTGACCCTATAAACGAGTAGAATCTTATTTATCAAAAGGTTGAGAAGAGGTTGAAAGGGAAGAGCTATACTAGAGTATAGGTTGAAAAGAATTTCTGCTAAGAAAGGCAAGAGGTACTTGCTTGGCTTGTTACTAGTGACTGCTAAAGCAAAATGTGCACTGCATGATTGTGGAGTGTGGTAGGTGGCACATCTGGATGCGCTGTAACACCTGTGTGCTGTCCTTGCTTACAGCCTAGCTTTTCACCAGAGAGGGACATCTTTTCTTTACTTTCTTACTGTGCAGCAGATTTTACAGTATATTTATGTTCTTCAGCTGAAAGGTAACTTGGGTGCAGATTTTTAAACCTGGAGATTTGATCTGAGTTTGGGCTAATATAATAGCCCCAATAATAGTTCCATTTCTCTTCTAAAAGGTGTCAAAATACTCAGTGTCAACTGAGATTGCTTTTCAAGTGTCACTTTCAAATCTGTGTTTATACCTTCTCCAGTAAAGTCTGGATGACTGTTCCACTGTTGCCACTTTGTAGTAACCAGTCATAAAGCACTTCAGTCCTCTCTCAGGAAGATATAAGATAAGGTTGCAGAAATCTGCTTGACATTGAGCAGTTACTGGTGAGTCATTACTGAAAGTACCTTTTCTTTTTTTGTTGCAGCCCATCATGTTCAGGGGAGAGGTGCGCCTGAACGTGGAGGAGAAGAAAACAAGAGCTGCCAGGGAGGGTGACCGCAGAGATAACAGACCACGTGGACCTGGAGGCACTCGTGGGGGGCTGGGAGGTGGGATTCGAGGGCCTCCACGTGGAGGAATGTCCCAGAAGCCAGGATTTGGAGCTGGAAGGGGCATCGGGCAACGCCAGTGAATGCATCACGGATGTTGACATGGTGGTGAAAATCCTTTTTCCTGCAGATTTGTGAATTTCAGCCTTGGGTATCTTGGAATGTGGCCCTAGCCTGTTATAGACTGCTACGTTTGATACTTTTTTGCCCCCTTCTTGTTTGTGTTATGGTTTTGTGATTTATTTTTTTTCTAGTCCTTGTCCCAGATTCCAGCTTTGTGGAACAACGCTTTAGGAAAAGTGGATTTTAAAAAGAAAAGAACTGAATTTTCTTGTTCACCTCAAACTTACGGACTGGATTTTTTTTTTGGTACCAGTGGTTTTTCCTAGAGGAATGTCTATTTTTTTTTTTCTTTTTTTTTCCTCTCCCCCTTCTACTGAATTCGGGTGCATTTCAGTCAGTGGACTGTTATTTCACGTGCATGCGTTCAAGAGCCTGTAGGAAAACTTAGTACTTGGCAAGTATTTCGAGGGCAGAAAAACAAAACTCTTGATTTATTCTTTGAGGGTCATGTGAACATCCTCTGGTCCGGGGATACTGCCACTTGAAAAATTGACATTCACCTTTCTCTTTGTGGCGCTGTAAAAGTGGAATAATGAGTATCCGTAGAATCTTTTATTTCTTTTGATACATGATCACGGAAAGGAATTGGAACTACTGCTTTACCACTTTAAAAATTTTGGATTGTGGGATAGGTTTTAAATGTCTAGAACTTGACTCTTAAAACACTTTTCCTGAACTTGTGAAATTTTTTATTGAGATAGGGAGGTTTTTTTTTCATGTTTAGTTTGTATTTGTATAAAAAAAAAGCAAAATTGTTGTGCCTTCTATTTATCTCTCATTCCAGTCTTGGCAAATTGTTAAAAAAAAAAAAAAAGGAAAAAAAAAAAGAAAAAAATAAAAAAGGTCTAGATTTGCTTTATCAAGTCAAGAGTATGTTGGAGTTTTTCCAAGGGTTTTCCAAGGTTCTTCCTTAAGTCACTAGGTTTACTAGATAAAGGTGGTTATAGCTGATGGTTTTTAATACCTTCTGTTCATCAGTTTGGCTGCATTTAGATAACTGAAAACAAGTACTCTTTGGATGCTGAATTTAATGACTTTGACTTGAGGCTGGGCAGGCCCCATTACAAATGTTACAGAAGTACAACTGAAGTAGAAATACCTCTGTCACATCCTTTACAGTTCAAGCTGCTGTATGTAATAGTTATTTTTGCAGTTCAGGCATGAATTTCGTCCCTTGCTTCTACCAGATTTGAAGTGAATGGGTGGCATTTTTGTCAAATACAGAAGGTGCTTGTCTGTTCTGGTGTTAAAGATGTTAAATGCTTTCCACTGTGTCTGAAAGAAACTGAAAATAAAATACAAAACTGGGTAATTTCAACTAAAGGTCTTTTAAATTGTACTGCACAAAGCAGTACTATTTCTGTAATGTGTGGTGTTAAACAGCTGGATGGAAACGGCAATTTTGAGTCTACACTAGACCTTCAGAGCTCTGTGATACAGGATTGCTGCTTAGTGAGTCTGCTTAACTGTCAGGGCTCATTGTCTCAGTGTTTTCTTGATCTGTTAATATAATCGCTGTGCATCTGCAGTGACTCTTGACCTTTGCCTGCTTTAAAGCTTGAGCAAGGCTGCCCTTACTCAAATGGCAGGTAGGTATTAGCTGTTTCAGAACAGTAAGTTTTTGCCATTTACTTACCAAACTTAGTGGTTGAGCCTGGCTATACTAAATGTTAGTGGAGTTTTGGTTTCTTGTTTTATCTTCAAAGTTGTTAAACTATTTGTCCTTTTCCTCCTTACAAATGTTTCTCAGATTGACTTGCTTACAGTCTGTTCCTGAAGACCCAAATATCTTAGTGAATTGGAGTAGCGCAAAGTGTGGCAGCAATAGCTGTGGTATGCTCACAGCCAGCATACTGGAAATACATACTGCTTCCTCTTGTGGTAGTAACTGGTATTAATTAAAAAGCTCTGCATTTGTTGTATCAGGAATGACTGTGAGGTGAAGCTATGCAATGGAAGTCTTTCACCAAATCTCTGTCCTTGCTGTTTGTGATGGTTTTTTCCTTCTCATATATTGGCTGTCTAGTCTTCTTGATGTTAAATCCAAGGCTGCAGTAACAGGTTGCACTTCAGACTTATCGAAGTGCTATTGATGGAAGCTTTTATAGCTCTTAACCAAATCTGCAAAAGCACCCATAAGCCTGAAACACCATTTCTTTAGTGGGGGTTGGACAGTTCTGGCTTGTCGTCTGGTTTAAGAAAGAGCTGGGGAATGTCAGTGAAGAATTGAAAAGCCTATGAGGTAAAGTGTATGCTTGTTTTCATATGAATCATACTCTCAATATGTTGACCCAGAAAGTGATGTTCTTGTCCAAGATGACAGGCAAAATAAAATATTTACAGAAAATGTTCTTGGAATGTCTTGTGAAGAAATACTTTCCAAAAGCAAATTCTGTTGGAAGCATCTTAAACAAAATGTAGAGTGACTCAGTATTTGCATTTTGGTTGTTCTGTGACTAGTTAATAACCAAGTAGACTGTAAAATGTCACGTTGCCTTTTTTGTTAAAGCCTCAAGCCCTTTGTTTCCTCATTGCTGTGCTAAAACCTCAGTATCTCTTGTCTAAGTCTTGCATGCTTTGCATGCATTAATTGTGAAAGATGACTATAAAGAAGTCATGATTTGATTTATCTCAGCTGGCTGCAGTGAGTTAAATAATTACAGGGTGGACAACCTCTAATAACCAGGGTAGTCTTAATTCTTTCTAGAAAGAATTACTACAGGAAAGTTTCAGAGGACTAAGACTTAGTGTGGTCTCCCTGCTCGCATTTCCGCTTCAGTCAAGACTGAGGTGGTGTTTGCTGAAGTGCTTTCGATGTCCCAGTGCTCTGCAGGTAGTAGGAAGTGGAGAAAAGCTGGTCAAACCCATCATCAAAACCCACAAAAACGACCTGGACAATGTAGTGAACAACCTTAGTGACCCTTATGCCTTAATAATCTGGCTTTTTGAGAGCACAAGGGGGTTAATATACGGCTAGTAATCTGGCTGATCTTAATAGTTGTATTTCTACTTCTCTTGTAATATTTCACTTGCAACAGTATTTCATACCCCCTGAAACAGAGCTGGAAGCTATGCTGCCTTTCTTTGGTTAAAGGCACTGCGCAATTAACTAGGCTTAGTTTATCGTGCAGGGGGAAACTCCTGGAGTATTCTTCAGTATCAGCGCACTTGCAGGGTGCTCCTGTTTAAAGCTGAACTGAAATGTTTGTGTGATAGGACTGCAGGTACTTGTGCAGTTGAGGATTCAGGCAGGGGATCACTTTCTTGCTCTGCAGGGCCCTCTTTACCGGTTCTTTTTTTTTTTTTCCTTAAAATTAATTTGCTTAGAGCTGAAGTTGTAGTGTTCCTGGCTGTACACTGGCCATATACAGTATGCAGGTGGTGGCCATGCTGTTGGAAATCTCTTTGCAGAGAGGATTTACTCCTGGAGTAGGAAACAGCCTCTGTTGTAACAGTGAACTCTGACTTGAATCTGAATAAGGAACGTTCTTCAGCAGTGTCGCATGGAAATGATGCCCTTTAGACGTGTGAGTCTGTTTTCCTTGGTGGAAAGGATGGTTCCGGGTGCAGGTATGAAGACTTGAGTTGATCTCTGCAGCTGCTACTTCCACACGTCAGATTTTTTCTAACAAAACATTTAAGTGTTTCTTTACATGCTGCCTGGGCTAAGAGCACATGGCACACAAACAGTTTTAAGTTGTGTGTGCTTTAGCAGAAAGTAATTTTCTTGGTGGTTATTTCATTTCCCATCAGTACTGTTCTTATAGCAGCTGGTAACTTGAAAAACTCTCCTAAGATCTTCATAATCTCTTGCATGTTATGTAGAAGGTGGGACCGGGGGGTTGTTTACAGCTTATCTGGTTATGAGACACAATTGAGTAGAATGTTTTAAAACTCCATTCCTCGAGGACAGCAGATTTTAGAGTAATGGTGTGTTCTCAGAATAGATATGGAGGGAGAGATTTTGTCCTTCTATTTTCCGTTACAAAATGCCACTTGCCGAGCCAAGTGGGATCTGCTGTTCCACTGATGATTTTTTCAACTTGACAAAGCACCTGACTGTGGAAGCAAAACCACTTTGTGTCCATCTTTGAGATTCAGCATGAGTGGCTGTCTTTTTACATTCTGAAATGTCATTTTGCGTGTCTGAAGGTCAGTTCATCTACCACAGAACTTTAAGGCTATGTATAAATAATGCCATGCCATAGCTTGAAAATTGGTACCTGAAATACCTTTTGGGTTTTTTTCTTTATATGGACCCTACACCCAAGCAGCTAAGCTCCTTGCTGGAACCTGTTCTAGTTTGCATGAGAATTTAAGGCATATTTTGGTTCTTTTGAAAGTGTTGCTGTTCACGTGTGTCTGACTTTAAAATCCAGGGTATTGGAAAGACAACACAAACAGAGCTTTGTGTTCAAGTACGCATCATTGCTGTGTGAAAAGCTCAGAGCAAATTAAGAGGTGTTTGATAGAGACTGGAGATGTGGTATGTCCCTCTTGGGGTGGGGCGGAACTTGCTTCTGCTGCCTGAACTTGATCTTGAATCGTGGGGAGAATGGCTAACAGTGTGTTAGCCACACGTGTTAACCTTGCAAGAGTCTGAAACACTGGGGAGCAGTTCAGGAGTCTGAATACATTTGCTGCTGCTGTAGCAATTCCTTTGTGGGGTGGAGCTCAGGAGATCACAGATGGGAGAGATTATTCTTCAGAATAAAAGGCTTAACAGTGAAACTGATCTTTTGCCTTATTTCCAGGAAATGTTACGTTAGCACAAATGCACCAGCAGTGGGGGCTGAGTGTGGAACCTCTGGCACCAGAAACCCATGAAGAGGACTTCAGAAAAATCGTTTATTTTATTGGAATCAGCATGAATGTACGATTCAGTAAATAGATTTTCTGTACATACAACAGCAGAAACTTTACATTCCATCTTCAAACTGCTGCAATAAACTTTTCCTTTAAAATTTTTTACGAGACAAAAATAATCTGCCCCTGGTTGTGTGGTCATGCAAAGTGTAGAAGTCACCGGTTTGTTTCATCATGATGTAAAAACGCTGCTTTTAAGGAAGCAGTTGCTTTGCACTCTAACCAATGTAGCAAAATATCCTTAAATGGAGTGTAAGGCCATACCGACTTCATGTGTATATATTATAAATCCATATAGAAAAACCAGGGAGATCCCTTTTTAAGGGGAGTAGTGAGAATATATGTAAGTGCTTCATGATTAAGCTAGTTTATTCTCTTTGAAGGGTTTTACATCTGAAGTTTTAAACATGGGTACACTTCATGTCTTTTCTCTAGTCTCTCCTCTGTTATTTAGGGGAAAGAAGTATGAAAATTAACAAACATTGATTTTTCCCATTATTTTTTCAGACTTGTGTTAATGAACCTGTCAGTAGAGGTACTCTGAGCGCACTTGAGGTGCCCACTCTCTATTCTTAACTTCAGTGATTAATTCTTACTCTGTGAATACTTTTCCAATCATCTTCTGTTAGATGATGATATTTTGGCACTCATCTGTAAGGAAGAAAACTAAAGCCAGCTGAATACAAACTATTTCAGTGCCTGTTTTAAAGAAGCTAATTTGAACCTAAAGGGAGTTTTGTCCCCTTAACAGCAGCTCTTTTTCCTATGCTAAAGAGAGTTGGTCAGCGTGGGGCAGTTTTAATGCTGCTGCTTCCTTCTGAGGTCTCAGTAAGATGGAAGAAGGAAAATGCTTTGTTGCCAGTCCTGTCCTGATCATGAACAAGCTTGAGAAGTATCCGTATCCTGATAACGTTTTTAACAAGCACACAATATGCAAAAGCAATTCAAATCTGGATTTAGTATTTACAGAAGAATAATGATAATGGACTCTGGATGGGTATGTCAAGAGGGTATAATCCTCTGCGGGAGACTCTCTCTGTTGGCAAACCCCATGTTTTTACCCTGAGCTACCCTATAGAGTGTAGGGTGCCAGGTATTGCCCTCCCTGGGGAAACAGAGACTGCTGACAGGAATGGGGCAGCCTGTACCATCTCATACTGTGTCTGCTAAACCCAGCCCAGCTCATTTGTCAGAGCCCTTGGCTGTCCCTGATACAAACAGCATCAAGGCGCTGTTGTATTTTGGAACAAATGAGCTTTAAGTAGAGCTTTGAAGACAAAGATTTTCTTCATACAAATGGTTTACAGATGGGAGAGACAGAAAATAGGATAAAACAAAGATGCTACTTAATAGGCTTTTGTCAAAGTTTTTTGGGAGGTATTCTTCCTAGAGACCAGATTCTGGGGAGTTTGACCAGTGAGGTGGATACTTCTGGGAGATGGACACAATGTTTATCGAGGACATAAGGAAAATACTCTCTAGGTGCTGAACTGTTCCCACTTCTATTTGTTTTGGATGTTTTCAACTAGAAAATATTCCTGATGTGTTTTATCTCTCCTCCAAAGTAAAACCAAATGTGCAATGGTTGTCCTGAAGAGAAATAGCTGAAGTATTTTTATTTTTCTTCTAAAGATAAATTCATTTACAAAACAATGGAAATGGGTGTGCGTTTATTGGAAGGGAGAAATTCCAGGATCCTCCCCTCCTTTTTTTTTTTATGCCATGTAAGTGTAAGTTTTCATTACTCCTCATCTCAGTTTTACTATAATAAGCATGATATGCTGTGCACCATGGTAGGATGTAAGTAGACAATGCAGTCCATAGAATGTCACAGTCAACAATGATGTTAGCCTGTTTATGGCTGTTTCATCTTGTTGTTTGGTGGTTACAAACAGCTGCTTGGGACAGGCTTGTGCATCTTCAGGATTCCAAGGCTGCTTCCAGAGTGGTTCACCAATGCTGCAGGGATGGAAAATTGCAATGAAATGGCAGTGACCTTTGCCTGCCAGGCCATTTTCAGGTGAAGTCCTTAGTGTGTTGCTTTATATTTACATCTCTGTAGATCTCTTTAATTCACTGAAGTTTTACTCTTTTTGTGTGCATGAATGGCTTTTAGCACAGTTGCCATCTATTTCAGCTCTTTTGGAACAGTCATCCCTTTAGTGCAGCTCAGTAAGTCCATGAAAGAAGAGGTGAGCTCTGGCCATGATCTGTGCTGTCAGTGTGTCATGGCCAGAGTCCAGAACCACACAAACCTTATCTTTCTGTGTAGGAATTCCATTTCACAGTAGGTTTGAGATGCCCCGGGTGGTGAATTTTTTCAAGATGCTCAGTTCCAAGTGCATGTGGGGAATCTCTTGGCCTTTGTGTCTTAATGTCTGTCACCTCACATGCCCCTGGAGTCAGGTTGTCTCCTGGCCTGTTGCATCAGTCATTGCAATGAGTGCAGTGCTGACTGTATGATGAGATGCTCTGACGTTTCAGTCAGCAGCAAGATGGAGCTCAAAGGCAGAGTTCAAGCACAACAGGTCACTCTTCCCAGCAAGTGGAAACTGGATTACATGCCTGTCTCACATTCTCGCATAACATCACTGTTTGGACCTTAGTGTTTATTTCACAAATACTCCATTTTGGATACTCCTGCAGCTGACAGATTCTCCCAAATTAAGCTGCTGTCTTGACCTGATCTAAGGAGGGATGTATCAACCATACCTTTGAGATGCATGTGTCTTTCAACCACCCTGTCCAGTTTAGTAACCCTGCTCAGTGCTGGAGCACTGTGAAGGGATCATCAACCTTTGCAGGAGGTGCTGCTTTTTACAGTTCTCCACTTTGAGCAGGTTAACTTAGGCATTTGTCAGCTTGGCCCATGCTGATTATCCCTTCTTGGTTTTGATCTAAGTGAAAGAATACAAGTGTTTTGGACAGAAACATAAATATGTCTGGGAATAGAGGGATGGAAAGGAAGCAGTACAAGTTCTGTGGTAGGTAAGGGCAGAGCAGCGTGTTTCAAAACCCTTGTTAAGCTATTTCCTCAGCCTAGGAAAGCATAAGGTAAAGGAACTTGTGCTTCCTTCTGCTAAGAGTTTATTGGGTCAGCCTCTAGGTGAGTGTTTCTTGTAGAGCTGTGACCTCTAGCACTGGCCATGGTTACTTAATACAGCGATAGGATATAACAACAGAATAACTCATTAGTGGTTAGTTTTCTGGTTGGGTTTTCTTTCGGTGGTGTTTTTTTCCTGATTAAAAAGTGGGAATGACGGCAAGTAGAGGCTGTTCGTTATATTTATGCCTGTGAAGAATGTACGGGTGTCCCTCAACGTAGTTGCTGCAGCTGATCATTGAGATGCGTTCCAGCACTATTCTGATGTTGCAGTGCTGCCGCTTCTCCACTTCCTTTCTTTATTTTCTGGTTTCTTGAGCTTTGTCAGTGGTGTCACTGCCCATGCTGTACTATATCTTTTCCTCCATGGGATAAGTCAAGCTTTGTGACTTCTCTTTCTAGCCCCTCAAAGAACAAGCAGCAGTGTTTAAAACCTTAACTCCCAGGAGGACCACATGGGCTGGGATTGCAGTTTTAATGCTTGTGTGCACATTGAACACATTGAAGTGACTGCACTTGCTACAGTGAGGAGTAAGTACTACACTGCCCTGTGCCTTACATTACTCTTGATCCTCTCTGATTCCACTCCTGAGTTGGCCCTGCTCCTCAGGGGCTCGTGTGTTGGTTCTTTACCCCATCACAAGAACTGTGGTGAGGGACACCTTTAGAAAAGTGCAAATGGACATCCAGGAGAGGTGACTGAGGCACCCCCCTGGCACAATCTCTTCAATATTGCATAGTTTTAGTTCAATAAAGGGCAGTGTTTGGGGGTTAGGTGGCAAGCAGGAAACACTGAACCCTAAGCCCCAATTCTGCTACAGTTGGAAGTAAGGGCCTGCTGATCTGCACAAGGCTGTGACAGTGCTGATTTAAGCAACGCTGCTATCAAGCCTCCACTATAATTGTGACTGTGTCTTCACTGTAAGGTTGATTCAGGCTTGAACTTGGTGCTGTAATTTAGTGCCCAAATTCTGTGGTGTGCTAAACCCAGGCCAGCTGGCTCAGCTGGCTGCAGCCTAAGGCTTGATTCATGCACTGAAAGTTACTTGAGAGCTCTGTGCTCCTCAGACCTGACAGCTCTAGGCCAGCTCTACCTGTCCCTTCTTGTGCCAAGCTTGACTCACCTGCATAGCAATGACACACTTGTAGCTCTAAGTCAGTGCACGTACTTTATGATGGTACCTTTTGCCCCAGCCAGGCTCAGCCATATTACCTGGGTAGGTGACATAGGGTGTCCTTGTTTGGCTTAAGCTACTTATCAATTCAAGTGGCAATCCTATAAATAAAAGCTAATTTCAAGCCAGGCTGATGGCTTATTTATGGTGGTATTATCCTATGCCCAGGCAAAGATGGATGACTATACTGGAGGTGCCAGCATACTTGAACCTCAGGCTGGGAACAGGTAATAGGGTTTTGTGTTCTCTCTTCTTGCTGAGAATTAGTGTTGGGAAGCTGCTGAGGTCCCTCTCCCTTGTGCTTTTTGTTGCTGGCTCCTTACTGTTGTTAGGAGCAATGGCATCACCAAGCAGAGCATGCATGCCCTAGCAGTGATGCTTTGGGTGCAGATAGCATTAAGCCAACATGAAGCTGTCACTGCCTTCCCCTTAAGCAGCAACATCCTCTTGTGCTCAATCTTTTCCCAATCCATATAATATCCCTGTACGTGGCCTGGATCAAACCTTGGCTAACCCACCTCCAGCACTACTGGGAGCCTGCCTTATCCCAGGATGGCCTTCAGCATGCTGTCTGTGATAGACCCAGGAGCAGGAATATCAGAAACCTAAGATTCCCTTATCACTTCCGCTCAGAAGCTCGACAGTAAAGTGCATGTGGACTGTAACTTAGGTTTGCTACACTTAATGGTCACAATTACTTGATACAATCTCTTAATTCCTGCTGCCAGCTTTGACTCTTGCATCATACCTGTTAGCACCGTCTGCCCTGAATGCCAGGACAAGACAGTGATGTGGCATGCTAGCAAACCTCTCCTATTGCTTTTCTTTTCTTTCTCTGCCTGGAGCCTCATTTGGTAATTTAACCACTAACTTCTTCTGCTGGGTGCTGAAGTCATCCCTCTCTTTATGGATTGCCATGGGGTTTGTATCCTTTACTATATTACAGTACCAGGAGCTTTGTTCCTTTGCTAGCAGCATGGTGCTGGGACAACATGATAGGGTGAGTGAAGCTAGGGTTGAGCCTGGAAAGCTGCAACAAAAAGGTTGGTTTGGTTTGCTCTTCCTGTGCATGGGAGTTCAGTGGTTCCTCACCTAGCTCAGCCTGTGCTTCCTATGCCCAAGCTAACTCCAGTGTTACTAGTCTGGGCTGTGCACCTCCATGCTCCCTCAGTGTGGTATCATCTGAGGACATCACCCCAGGGCTACTCATCCAGCAGTTCTCAGAGGAGGATGACTCACCTAGTGCAAGAGCCAGCATCTCCCATCAGCTGTAGGTGGAGTAACTCTGAGTACATGCCCTGTGCAAAACATGCAACAGCTCCTTACATGTTGCCTGCTTCACAAGAGATTATTTCTTCTGGGGCCCTCTGCTGCACGCCACACTGGAAGGAGACTGGGAATAAGAACCTGATTTCCAATAAACAACTGCTATATAGCTGGATCACTGAAAAACATGGAGCCCTATGAGGATAACAGCCAGAATGTCTGCCTTCTTTCTGACTTATGCTGCCTTGCTTTTGCACACAGTCAAAAAAGGTCTTGTGTCCACCCTTGCATTCCCCAGTTCTCTTCATGCATGCTTTGCCATGAAAGTTCTTCCCTAGGAACTCTGTTACTCTGCCCTGTGTCTGTCTTGCCCTGTGTTTCACAAGACACTTGTGTCTACCAGCCCCTTCAAAGACTGCAGAGCACAGGCACTTAGCCCCATAAAAACGAAAGTTCAGATGGTGAAAGGAGACAAATGCAGAAAAATGCAGTGTACTTGAATGAAGGAAGAGACTTGTGCAAATACATTTGAGTAAGAGATGAGCAGCTGCCCTTAAGAAATAATTAAGGAGGAGATAAAGGGCTAAGACCTAAAAGGACCTTGAGTAATTTTGAAGATGCTAAAATTAATTAATATTAGCTTCTGTTTTGGTGCTCATCCTGGCACCCTGAAGAATGATCAAGTATCTCAGTTTTCTACTTAAATAATATACTGTCTCCATAAAAGTGACGGAAATCTATTGAAGCAGGAGCAGCACAAGATACTCCTTACTGGGAGCAAGACAGGAGAGCATCAGGTGCTTCCTAACAGGGAAGGGGTCAGATACTTCTTTTGCCGAACTGAGCCTGTGGGGTGCTCCAGCACACAGGTACCCAGACAGGAGATGCACAATGTCCATGGGCAGGCAGACATCCAGCAGCGCTGGTAGGGCTGGGTTTTGAAGGAGAAGAGATCCATATTACTTTATCTGTTGCTGCCTGTAGCAAGGTTTTGTAATAAGGAATGGAGTATTGAAAGAGATTGTCTGTCTTTGGCACAGGGATAAGAGCTATGTTTTATTAAGGAATGGTAGTACAGTACAAAAATATGATTGTATAAAATCTGTGGAAAAATACGGCACCATTTCTAATGGTCTTTGCTCCTTTCATATGTTCCTTTCTTTTTAAAAAATATATATTTTAAGTCTTTCTAATCTTTTTTCCACCAGTGTTAGGAAACCAAACAAGGTCATCAAATTACAGTCGAGTTAAAGGACAACCAATAGTGTGATCTGAATGGTCTTGGATTTGCCTTAAAATTAAAGATCTTCAGAAGAGACAGAAGGAAAAAATACTTTCTAGAAAAATCTGGGGAAAACAACCATCAAAGCAAAAAGTTTCCTGTTTGCAGGACAAGAGAATATTCAGTATCTGGAATTGTTTGATGCTTTAAAGAGCAGAGTTCCCTGGTTCCCATCCTCTAGGACAGGAATGAGAGCACTACCAGGCCCGTGAAGCCAATAACCCCGCCTTTAGTGTTTAAAGGCAGGCTGGTCCTCGGCCATGGTCAAGACACAGCCTTGCAGTCTGTAGCAGACCGTGTGCTTCCTGGTCTGCCCTGGACCTCTCCAAGATCTGTCTCGGATTTCCATGCTACTGGGATCCCAGATGGAAAGCCACTTTAATCAAGACTTAGTGGAAAACACTCATCTACCAAAAAAATAAGTTTATCCTATTTTTTTTCCAGTTATATTTATGTATAAGGAAAAATAATTCTTGCTCATGAAGCGATACGTTTCCAGCAACACCTGGAAATAATACTGTATGTGATAAAGCTCTGTTTTTCCAAATAATCCAAGTGAATTAGGACCCTATTTTCTCTCTGTGCTGCCAGACCAACTGCTGTCTCTTGATCAGAAGTTTTGCTTCTGAGTCTTGCTCTTAACAAAAGCTAACAATTACTGCATTAAATTCCATCACAATATGCCTGGAAGCTATCCTGCAATATTAAATCCTTTATGTTCTTACTAATAAATACAATTGCTGGCACTGTTAAAGCAGCCTACTTTGAAGATGAGATAGGTTATCAAAGCAAGCTCTGTTGCAATACAGAGACTAAACACAGCCTAGTACAGAGGGAGAGAAATGTTTGAAAACAGCACAGACTTGCCAGGAGCTCCTAGGGGACTCTCAGGTCTTGCCTATGTGGTGGGCCTTTCTGACAGGACATCTGTGGGTCAGCAATCTCAGCACCACCAGACCCTTGCCAAGACCCCAGCACGTTTCATGTTGGGATGTGAGTGCTGCTCACTGTCACCGTGCAGGCAGCCCTGGGGCTGGAAATGGCCAGAATGGAAACTGGCTGCTTAATGAAGAAAAAATAACACAGCCTGTGGTGAGCATCAAATGTGGCCAGTGGTTGGCAGGGTCAAATTGGATGCAAGGGAAGGATGGTATAGTGGTAAGGATTCTCACTTCAGACCCTAACTTCCCATGGGCTCCACTAGCAGGAACCATAAACATCTTTCTGATGTTTTCTAGTCCCAGATTTGCCTTCCTCTGGCCTTACTTCTTGCCAAGAAGTGACACTGGAGCTCTAGTGAAGCAGTAACTGTGAGTTTATCTACATCTCCAAGCAGTAGATCTAGGATGAACATGGGCTTCTTCTTTAGTTTCAAAGCCCTTCTCTAAGCTGGAGCAGAATGAAGTGGGAATGTATTCTCCTTGCTCTGATCTTGCCCTTGGGATGTAGGGTCAAAACGTACTTGGGGGGAGGATGCTGCATGGGATTAACAATTCACAGCTCCTTAAGCAGCTCCCGTTATGAAGCAAGCCCACAGCTCTGCAGCTGACTGTGCCCCATGAGCTATCCCAGGTAGCCTGGGGAGACCGAAAAGTCAGGTGGACCACAACCAAATTGCCCAACGCCGAAGTGCAATGTCTGGGCATCGAAGCAGGACCTTTCTCCCTAAATGCCAGCCTTGTGTGAGCAAGGAGCCGTGGTGCATGGGCTGCCAAGCCAATTCCTGCTGCTGGGCAGGGAGGAGAATTCCCTGGATTTGCCTTTCATCTCAGACAAGGACGCGCCTTTGAGAGCAGTTGCACAACGCGCGGTTGTCGCGCACAGGGAGAGTTCAATAATTCAGCAAGCAAAACCAGAGCCAGCAGCAGCCCTGGGCCACAGCCAAGGCTCAGAAAGTTGTCCTAGCAGCAGATAACACCTCTACTCCTCAGCTTCAGATCTCCCCGCTTGGGAAAGCGCAGTCTGCCAGGGGAAGGAGCAATCTTCAGGTTTTCTGCTTCTTGAGTAGAGGGTAGAGGCTGATGTACTGGTTCATGCTGGTATCGCATGGCCTTTCCCTGTATCAGCAGCGCAATGGGTCTCAAGGCTAGGTGGCCTTTGCCAAAGCATTAGGAAATGTCGCCATTTGCCCTAGTCCACACCATGCCCACCACATTTTTCTGTTTTCTCCCTTCTTTTTAATTCCCTTTTGTTCTTATCCTTGGTTACTTTCTTCACATTATTTTTTTCTTTAAATAAAGTGTATTTAGTGCTGGTGAAAGGTGCTGAATTGGCAGCTATGGAGATGGGTGTCCCTCTACCCAGCCCAGGAAAGCCTTTTTCCTCTTGGCACTAACCCTGTGCTAGGAGACCTCACAGGTCCCTGTGCTCTCCTACCCTCTCCCATAGCTGCCTCTTGCTGTGCTGCTTGGGACGCCTGTGGCTGAGCACAAACTCCCACCTCCTGTCCCAGGCTTGGACCCTGCTGACCTGGCACAGACTGGACTTCGAGCTATTCCAGCTGCCATGGAGGATGCAGGAACCTGTCTGTTCCCAATGCAAGCATCAGAGCTACAGCCTAGGTCAGCTCTGGCCTGGTCCTGAGCAGGAGATGGGAAAGTGGAAACACCCCTTGGGTATCACTTGTCTCTCTGCCTTCATTCAGTGCCTAATCCAGACCTGACCCCAAGTGCTTCAGTGCAGACTGATTGTCTCTTCCTTCCTGCTTTTTCCTCCCTTGCTAAAGTGCAAACACGACTGAACTGCCCTGGGTGCTGTAAAGGCAAGTGGGACGTCAATCCCTTGACTTGCCCATGCCAGCCCCAAGCCAGGCTTCCAAATAACACCCTGGAGGCATTTGGCGTGTTCCCCCACCCCAAACTCTAAAGTCAACCTGTGCTACCACTTGGTCAAAGGGGAAGCAACCCCTCTGCTCACCTATTCCCATCTCCCTCCCCCAGTTCCCTATCCCCACCAAACTGTGCCAGCCTCCCCCAGAGCTCTGCTGGGTAGCAGAGAGGGCAAAGCAGCTGCTCTATCTTCCTATCTGTGTTAAAGCTAAATGCAGCACCAAAATAGATACAAAAATAGAGTTTTGGGTCCATTGGCCCGGCTTTGCTATTAATATTACTGCTATGAAATGTCTGAAAATAAGAACTGCTCTCTCTATACACACACCCCACCCCCCCGCCCCTTACTGACGCTATTGCCACTTGCCCGGCCCCGTTGCAACAAGGCATGAATATGCCTGTTTTCTTTACATTTTAAATATAATCACTTCCACCCCCCCATTGTAAGCAAACATGGCAGAAAGGGGTTGGAAAAACATAAAGAAAGAGCTGCTTTCAAAATCCTTCATCATTTCTGGTCATCATTTCTCATGTTCTGAATAGCATTTCTGCCTCCTGGGACTCAAATCCTGCCAGGTCATTTAAAAGGACAGAAGCTACCTGCAATTTCTGATGAAGGCCCTGATGTCCTTCTTGGATTTCCCATTGGATGCTCTCTGATGGGGACGAGAGAGATGATGTATTTGCTTTCCTCTATCCAAAAGTCACAAAGTGTTTGATCGGCAAACCCGTGACTAAAAAAGTAAATATATAAAATAAACAACAACCCACAGCCTCTTTCTTAAGTTTCCAGTTTTCAAAGTGCAAAACCTAGAGAAGCATGGAATGATTTTCTGGGTTTTTTTTCCTTTTCTTAGGGCTTTCTTTTCCCACGTGCTTGACTGGTATGGCCTTTCTATAGCAAAAGTCAGATAAAGCGTAATTGCAGTCATTTCTGCACATGGAATCATGAATCATTCCAGTGACTTGAGAATCTAAGCTGTTAATAGGCTAAAAAAAAAAGGATTTTTTTTTGTTTATCTTTTTTTTGATTGTTTTCTCTTTGCATTATAATTAAGCATGAATATATATTAATATATATTACACTGCTTGGATTGCAGCTGGAGCAATCCAAACCTTCCTATGCTGTAAAACTAACCCCCACCCTGCACTCCCCAGATCAAGAGCTGGTTTTTTCTCCTCCCTGCGCCTGTCATCCTCAGTTCACATGATTAAAAGTCCCTCCCAGCCTCCCTCCCCCCTTTTGTTTTAGTAGATATTGCCGCATTCTTAAATTCATGCATTGCTGCATTGCTATTGCACATATATAGGGGATTGCTCACTCCCTCCCAGCTGCTCCCCTTCCCTCACTGGTTGTGCACATCCTCTCTGCGGACGATCTTGTAGATGATCCAATAGAAAATGTTGAAGATGAGGAATGCCATGGGAAAGGCGATGCGGGAGATCTTGTCAATCTTCTTGGCTCGCTGAATGAAGAGCTTCCGCATCTCCTCGGGGGAGCGGGACGGTGGGGGAACCGGGTTGGCTGTGTTGTTGTTGTTGGCACCCTTGACGGAGATGCCATCCTTGGCTTGTAGGCAAGCTGGTCCCATGCCGTAGGCAGTGAAGTTGAACCTGCCTTCGCCAGCTTCGTCCTCCTGAAACAGATTCAGCATGGGACTCTACTTAAAATGAGATATAGACAGTGCACCCTCTCTATAAGGCTCTCCACTGACAGCTTGCTGCCCTGCAAGAGAAAGATGCCTTCCTCATGCATCGACCTCAGCACCCTTGGCCAAACCCTCTGCCCTTGGGAGACCAGCCTTATAGAGGGGTGCCAGCTGTGTTATGCACAGATGCAAATCAGGGGATTCAGGCACCCCATGAAGAACAAGAGTGACTTCCACCCCAGTATTTGACATACTTGAAGGGCTTATGGTACTGCTTTTATTTTTCCAATTGCATCCCCTGTTTTGCTTCTGCATTTTCCCCCCACCCCTGCTCCTGTCAGCACCTTCTTTGCTTTGCCTGTGTTATACCAGCT
This sequence comes from Myiopsitta monachus, assembly GCA_017639245.1. Taxonomy (NCBI): domain Eukaryota; kingdom Metazoa; phylum Chordata; class Aves; order Psittaciformes; family Psittacidae; genus Myiopsitta; species Myiopsitta monachus. Next base: position 28,143,125 of record CM029917.1, read on the forward strand.
TGCCCAGAAGGAGTGGGCTCCATGTAACTCACATAGTTGAAGCTGTAGCATGAGACTTCCTACAGAGTTACATGGATTGTGCAGGCGCCAAGACCTGTCCAGGAAAAGACCTCTGCAGTCAGCGTGCCACCAGCCCTCTGCTTGCAGCCCTAGGACACATCAAACTCCACAGTACCTCCCCACAAGCCATCTTTCAGGTAAGGACCAGAAGTGCCCTCCAGCAAGTCAATGGTAAGGTGTGGCTGCTTGTGCTAATTCCAGTTTTAGAGAAAAGAAGAATTTACTTTCCAGTCTGATGGCAAATGATATTGCTGTTTTGGTGGAGGCCTTGCGGGCTTCTCAGAATTATTTTACCCCTATTTTATTGAACATGGGGATGTAGTCACAGGAAAAACAGAGCCTGGCCAAAGTAACACTACCAGTGAGTTGCATAGGCAGGGTCAGCAACTCAAGTCTCTTGACTACACATCACCAAAGCTAATTGTTAGGCCAATGGCACTAATGAGCTGTCAAGAAGGCCCTCAGCACTGACCCCTTTCTCTTAACCTGCCTGTCCAACGTGCCCTCCTGCCCCTTTTGCCCTCCTTTGCAGGGTCTTTTCTGGATGGCCCCTGTATCAAGCAGGTAGCTGCGTGGAATGGAGGCACTGTGCTGGGGGCAGGAGCTGAAGGGAGAGCACGCTGGCATATCTGAGCAAAGCAAAACAACCCAAATAAAATCAAGCCTTCTTTTTCTTGCATTTTTTGGGAGAGGGTGGCAATCTGGTGAGTTGTGTGATCTACCGACTGGCTTACATGTTTCTGAGTCCTGGCTGAGACAATTTTGCAGGCCTTTGGATAATTCTTCCCTGCTCTGGTTGTGTCCTTCCAGAGGGAAGGAGGCAAGAGTGGCCTTCTTGGGTGGCATGGTTTAGTGGGAGGCATCCCTGACCATGGCAGGGGGGTTTGAACTAGACGATCTTGAAGTCCTTTCCAGCCCTAACTATTCTATGATTCTATGAGGTGGCTCAGAAATGGAAAGGGTCACTTGAAACCTCACAACAAACATTTAATGACTTGATTTTTAGTGTTTAGAGAGGAAAAAAAACTCTTAATGATGTCAATAAGCTAGCAGCTTACATCTGAGTCTGAGGAAACTAAGAAACAGATTTGTCCACTTTCACTTGTATTACTGCCAGACCATGGCACATTGTTGAGCACACTGAGCTGTGAAGAATGGCTAGTAGGATTTGATTTGGACAGACCTAACAAAAGTGGGCAGGGGCTGGTCCTCTCCCCGGCTGCCTCAATCAGCATGGAACACTGCAACTTCTCACTTGTTTTCAGCCTGGCATGTCGTGCCTAAACTAGGCAGAGATGTCCAGACAAGTGAGGACATCAGGACAGGGCAATTAGGCTATTTGGCAGCTGCACTAATCTATTTGCATATTTGCAGCCAGATCCTAGTTTTCTGATAAGCCTGCAAATCTTGTTCCTTTTGCTCTTGCAAGTGCTTTTGTTTATGCTTTGTTCCAATTAAATTGCTGTGAGATTGAGCAGGGGTTGTAATAGCAGCCTTGTGTTTGATGGAACATCTCTGGCAAAGACCTTTTAAACTCATCTGTGTATTAGTGTTTTTTCTCTTCTTACTGTTGCATCAATAGACCGGTCTGCATACAGCAGCTTAGCTCCAGAGACAGGATGCCTGAGTCTAGATTAACAGATAAAAGCACTATGAGGCACCTCTGTTGGGTGGTTTTACTTTGGCTCTATTAAGCAGGCTGCATCTTCAGAACCAAAACCACCTCAGCTGGTTTTGAGGTGTCAGGATGCTGATGATCTCATCTGCTCTTTCTTTTCTGTTCTGATGGTCTCATCTGTTGCTTCTTTTCCTGTGCGTTTGTCTAACACTTTTCATCCCTGATCCTGACTGGGTTGGGTACAATTGAACAGTTATCTCCTGCTTTGCAGACAAGAAAACTGAAGCAAAGAGAGGCAAATCTATAAAGAGACAGGGACTCCTGCTCCTTGACTTGCTCTCCAAGCACACACTGTGAACTGCTGTGAAACATGTTAGACCCTGGGAAAGATTTTAATGGCTGGGACAGTAAAGCCATGGAATGGGGAGGTCTCTGAATGGGATGGATTGTAGAGGACTCTTTAAAATAGAGGCTAGACAAATACCTATGAGGAATATTTTAGGCAGAGCCTGGCAGTCTCCTAGGGGCTCTCTTGAGATTCCCATCAGCAAAATTTTCCATCATTTTTTTCCCTTAGCAAATTTACCGTTTTTTTCATGCCAGCTTGAGGGCAGCCCATCAGCCTGGTGCAGAAAATGTGGTACCACCTACCTGATTCTACTAGTGAATTAAGGACAATTTTTAAGCGCCTTTGGTCTTGTCATCACAGTCACCTTTATGTTCCTTTCTAGTGCATCCTGTGAGGTGAAATCTTTGCGGTGGTACCCCAGCCTAAAGCTAGTAGAGTCCAGGCTGCAGGAGATGTACGTCTATGTGAGGTACGCATGCTTGGATTGGCATCAGTCATGGTGAGTAAGCATGGAGCAAGGCTAAGCCTGAGAATAATGCTCTTTCCTTCTGAAAGGAATTTGCAGTCAGTCTGAGAAGCAGATGCTTTTAAACGCAGAGATGACAGAGACAAAAGAGGTGTCACTTACCTCCAGGCTAATGCAGGTCACCTTGTTGGGGAATGTTGTTCTCTCTCTGATCGACATCCCTTACACTTCCCTGCCCACCTCCCCCCAGCCCTCCCTGAGTCTTTTAAGGAGAGCTCAGACCAGTACATTGCTGTGTGAAAACTGTTCAGTTGAGAACAACCCTTTTGGCTTAGGCCACTTGACTAGCTAACAAAAACCAGCTGCTGGGGTCAGCAGACTGTTAGAAGAGTCACAATTCATGGAAGTAGCCCTGCTTTTTGTGTGTGACCCTCTTTAACACCTGGCCATATATTAAGGACTCCTCTGGGAGCTAGAGGCTTGGTTCAATTGACCATGTGGCAATGTTCTGCTGAGACAGATTTCAGCAGTGTCCTTCATGCTTTATGTATTACCTTATGATGCCTCCTCTTCCTTCTGAACCTGAGCAGCTCTTTGTGCTGCCGAGACACGAAGTTGACGGCAGCATACTCTAGCAGTGCAGAGAACACAAACAGCAAGCACACGGCCATCCAGATGTCTATGGCCTTCACATAGGATACCTAGGAGCCAGAGAGAGAGACTGAGGTGGGGTGGCTTCTTCACCAAAATGCCTATTGGCTTGTCATTTTACATGTTACTCCCAAGGGCTTTGGAGGGGGTTGATCAAGATATGATATGGTTGGTAGCTTCTCCTCTATATCAAATTTTAGCTCATTTGCCATGAATGTATTATCAAGCCATTGAAACTGCTCCTGGGATCTTAAGTAGCAATAATTCCTTAGTTTTTAATTTATCCTGGTCTTCATTGTGATGCTTTATTTGCAAGGAAAATAGTAATCTAATCTGATCATACCAGAAGTGTTTCATACTAGGGAAATCCAATTCTATTTTAAAAGTGTGATGGACAAGTAAGTAAAACGGAAGAATGCAGAGTGCATGTCCATGTGTGGTTGTTGCAGAGGTTTGCAAGGTACAGATCTCTTGGCTACTGGGAGCTGTGGTGGATCTTGGAGTGAATGCTGAGTCTTAAGAGGTGCTTTGCTCCTGACAGAGAAACACTGCTAAAATTGCAGGAGGGGACTGGAACCTGTTCTGCTTGCCCTTAGACTGGAATAGTGCAATGGCAGCTAAATGTCTCTTGGGTTGAGCAGGAGGATCTGTGTGCTTATTGTGTGCTGGCCCCATGAAATGGACATTTTGCCCTTCTGCAAAGGTAAGTGTGTTCCTTACCTTGGGCAGTGATGCTCGGGAACCGGAGCTCTGAGTGGTCATTGTGAGCACTGTGGTGATCCCCAGGCCAACACGAGCAGGTGCAGCATCCATATTGATCCAGAAGGAAATCCAGGACAGAATGACAATAAGGAGGCTGGGAATGTACATCTGGATCAAGTAATAGCCCATCTGCCGCTCCAGGTGGAAACGAGCTTCTATACAGGTGAACTTGCCTGGGAATGATGGGAGATACATGGAATATTACTGAAAAAGCATGGCGAGCCTCCTGTTTTCCACTACTGTCTGGGGACTTTCCTTGCATTGCCTGGAATTGGAATCTTGTTAAAGGGGGAAATTAACAGCTGATGCCCAGTTTTGAACTATGAATGTACAACATCATCATAGCAAATAGTTCTTGGCACTATGTCCTTTGTCACTTAAGTTTCATCTACTCCCTTACATCAAAGACGAAAGAAGGTGCTGAGAGACAGACCGAACACCCTTGAACTGGTGCAGATGTTCCTGAGGACAAGAGGGTTCCACACATTTGTGTCTGTTAGGTTTTTATTTGCTATATACATATATATATACACACACTGGTGATGTATCTATAGGTATTCATATGTACGTAGCTGTGTAGGACAAGGCTTATATTACCAGAGTGCCATCAGACATAGCAAAAGACTCTGGTAAATGCAGTCCAAGTTCCATTCTGATGAACCCAGCAGCAAAAGGTAACTGGCACTGACCTGTGTTGTAGTGTTTTGTGCAGTATCTTAAGTCTTTTTCTTCTTTGAGGATAAACTGAGGCAATGTCAGCCCATCGGCAACTTGCACGGCTCCTTTTTCTTGCCACTCAAATATGAGATCATTCATTGTGTAGCCAACTATTGAGAAGAGGAGACAAATACCATGTGAAACACATATTAAACACTGATCTGGAAAGGGTCAGACTTGTAGAAGAGGGCTATCCTGGCCTTCCTTGACAATACTGTAATGAATAGCATTTGGGTTGAGGCAAAACTGCTTGTGCATGTGATAGAAGCCAGGATAATGACCTGCACTGGAGCTGAGATGGTGTGCAATGAATCATCTGCAACAAATCACATTTTTTCTTGAATTTGGCTTTTTGAGCTGTTTGCAGTTTTTTCCAACTTGACCTCATTCTCTGAAAGAAGTTGCTCATCATCTTTCCCTCCTTTGGGATAAGCAACATGTACAAGGGGCAAATGTTCATCCAGAGAAAAAAAATCCTGTTTGCAGCTGGAAGCACTTTCCCCTTTTTCCTCCAAAGTGAAAGGCTAATGTAAATATCAGCAGGCCATGGAGTCTCATGTGGGATCTTTTAAGGTTTGGCTTCTTTAGGAAATGTCACATGTGCTGAATGAATGGAAAATCCTGAGCAAGTGGTTCTTGAGCAAGCCTCCAGTGAAGGCTGAGCTGGGAATGGGTTGCAGCTGGGGAGGGAGATGGCAGGGATGGAGATGCGTTCAGGACTCACAGCTTTCTAACTGCATGATGCACGTCTGTACGTCCATGGGGAAGTTCTTCAGGTCCATGGGGCAGGCCAGAGTCAGCGTGATCCTGAGGAGAAAAGACAGTTTGTAGTACTGATGAGGGGATGAACCTTCTCCGACACCCAGTGTTACAAACAAGTACCTTGCCCAAGACACACTGATGTGCTCCAGAAATGAATGATCATTCACCTCTTCCCTGACTGTGTTTTCACATGTGCTGTTGGAAAGCATCAGGAACGCTGAGAGTTTGGGTCTGTGATAGAAATGCCAGCAGAATCACCTGCTGCAGATGGCATTTCATTGTAATGTTGCCTTGGACTGTGCAGAACAAAGAGTTTCCACACCAGTTTTGCTAGCTTGGTCTTCATTTCTTGCCTTAGGTTCACAACTCTCTGGATTAGTATCAAGCCAAAACCCATTCTCTGGACTCCCCAGATGCATTTCTAGAGACTGGGACTGTTTCAAAATCTTTGACCAGAACATTTCTGTGTCAGAAAAATAGAGAAGTTTGGTCAAAATCACGCATTGCTCTGGGGGAAAAGAGTGACTTCAGTGGGAAGGACTTTTCTGCAGGGAAAATGCCCTGTGGTAAGTCAATGAGAACCTCTGTATCTACCTGAATTCCTGATGTGCGTCTTGGCACCCCAATATTTTTCTCTCAAGCTCCATTTTCCACTAGGTGCAGGCTGCACTTTCTGTGGTATATTGCTGTGCTGCCCTGTATCATGATCGATACTCAAAGTGTTTGGTTCAACAAGCTGATATTAAATGATTCGATTCAGATAGCTAGACTATTTGGTTTGATAATACTGAAAATGCTATTCTTTGAAGTGTTGAGATTTTTCAGCTCTTCGCCTTGATGTAGAAATTGAGGAATCAGCTGGGGGGAACAGGAATTCAATTTTTCTGTCATCAGACCTACAAGAAACTTAGGAGGAGGAAAAGGTACTTTAACTGAATCCTAATGTTGGAAGAAATTCTCTGCTTGAGTTTAGAGGCATGTTGGGACAGAAGATGTGACAGCAGAAAGAATCAATCTGCTCCGGTTTCCTCTAAGCAACTGCATTAAGCAACTGCACTAAGCAACTGCACTGTATTTAAACAAACACCTTACCACAAAGAGTCACCAGTAGCCTTTGCCCACTTTGTTTTTCTTATCGTATCTCTGGCAGGGGACTCCAGCTCTGATCGATCAGGGAGAGGAGCCTTCCATTACAACTTCAGACGAGCCCCTTGAGAAGAATTTACTGTAAATATCTGCCAGATGTGAAACGGGTGACTGTGGCTATGACTAGGTCTTGAGGTGCTGAGCACATGCTGGACAAGTGTGTGCTGAGAAGGGGTCAAAGAGTGAAATCCTTAAGGATGATTTTGGGTGAACCCAGTTCTGAACGTGCTGAGTCTTGGGTCCATGGGGCAAAGTCCACCTTCTTGTAAGTGTCTTAACTAGAGTTTAAGTATTGCAAATAGTAGCAGCAAAAAGCCAGTTAGAAAATTGCAGAGCCCTTGAGATAGAAACGTTTTTTAAAAGGGAAAGACTGTTTTTCCTTTCAGAAACGTTGCATTTACATTGTGCTCTTCCATCATGAATGTCCTCTTTCTTTTTGGTTTTCACAGGGAAATGTTCATAAAAAGAAACGTGTATATCCATCTGGAGATGAGGGAGATAGGAAAGTTCTTCTTTTAAAGCAAGAACCAAAGGGTTTTCAAGTTTTTGCCTTGAAAAAGATGATCAGCCACATTGCTCCATGTCTCCTGCTGAGTTATTGCTCTGTTTTGCAGAACATTCCCAGTGCTGGAGCGACCCAGTATTCCCCCTCTGTGCTCCTGCAAACCCACCTGGAACAGGACCCTGTGCCATGCTCACTGCCAAGCTGATGGTGGCAGTTTTACTGCCTGCCTGATTTTAGAAATGAAGAAATGTGAGGTTTCCACATTCAGCCGACACGCACGGCAATTTCTTACTGCTTTGGCCATCGGGGAGGTGGTCTTTGGGCTGGAACCACCTTGATGTTTGATGGAGGCTGTCTACATTGCAGTATTAAGCTGTCTGTTTTCCATTTTACAGCTCCATGCTGTTTTTAATTCCCCATGGCTGCTCCTGGAAGCTGCAGTGTGAGATGGGGTGTGCGTATCTTAAGCAAATTTACGTTACACAGGAGGTGAAGAGAATCTTCAACATAGACTTAAGTTTTCCATCTTTAAGCTTATGAAGTTTGACCTTCATTTCATCAGTTTAAAATAAATAGTAGATGGGGGTGGAAGTGAAGTATTTCAATTTGGCCAGAAAAAACCGCAGCTTACTTTGTCTGTTGTCAATCACCAGGATGAGTTTAGATGGGAGACCTCCAGAGGTCCCTTCCCACCATGTTGCTATGATACTGCTAATTGTATGATTTCCTATTTTAAAAAAACCTCAATTTTTTTACCCAAAGGCATGCTCAAAATCCATATTCTCATTTTAGGCTTGAACAGTGAGAGTTTAGCTCTGCCCTCCCTTATTTTTGTGGAGCAGTTCCCATTGAGTCACCTCACCTGATGCTGTAGAGGACATTGCCATTTCTGGAAATCCTCAGAAGCTTGTTGTCTGTGGTAATCTCATGGAAATGTGCCCCTTTCTCATTAGCAAAGAACAAGTCAGGTTTCCAGATGGAGTCCAGCATAGAGGGATCCAGGTCCAGGGAGTCATCAGGGTATTCATTGTACGCCAGCCGTGGGTCATTCCATTGCTGTCGCAGGAAGATGTTCACCCTGTAATCCTGTGCAGTGTAAACAGGGAGCACAGAAATGCTGTTAGTGCTCAAAGCAGGCTGGAAGCACTGAGAGCTAGGGAGCACGTACTAAAATCATTGTCAAAACCAAACCATATATAGGCCTATGTTCTCAAGCTATGGCAAGCATTTTAGGCATTATTTCTCAAGGAGTTGCTGTTTTTAGCTTTGTAGCTTACAGCTATCTCATAGCAGGAGCAGCTGCCTATCTTTGCATCCCCCTGTCGCAGTAATTGTCAGCTGTGTGTGAAGTGTCAAGACCTCTAGTTCGAACCCTGGGGCTGGAGAACCAATGCTCAGTGGAGGTTGTAAAGGCTGGTGTCAGCAAGAAAATTGCAGAGGATTAAGGGGGAAAGGAGACTGAAGGCAACATCCTTTCAGTGATGAACTATCCCTTATTGTGTCTATTGTGTCTATCTATGTTTCCTCTAGACTTGTGAAAAGAAAAGGCACAGCAAGACAGGCAGTCCATGGAAGGGATATTCCCTGTGCCACCACTAATATAAGAGTAACTCATAGGAACTGATGGGAGCAGCTAACCATGGTGAGGGTACATGAACTTGACAGGGATGTGCATGAAGTCTGCTCTCCTAATCCTAAGCGAGTGTTCTGGATTCCTTCTCTAATGTCAAACTGCCATAAATGCTACAGATTTTATAGAATGGCCATCTTTAATTGAAGCTGGCCCCCTAGCACTATACAAAATGATATCTGCCTCATAACCATGTGTCTTACAGCTCCCCAGAGCTCCCCAAGCCAAGGCTGGCTGCTGAGGTTGAGCTCAGACACTCTCCTGGATAATTAAAGGTAGATTCTTTTCTCCCTGTCTGACCAGTAGCTTCCCAGGTGACCTGCATGCCCCTTTTCTGCTGACTTTCCCTTAAGAAAGTGAACCAACAGAATTAAATGGGAAGAGGACGTGCCAGCTATCAGGAGAGGGATAAAAGCTCTGTGTCAATAAATTAATTGACATTTACCAAGTATAGAGGCAGACTGTGTCGGAAGAGCAGCATATAATAAACCAATTTTACTGCCCTGGCCCAAACTAATAGTTGCTATCACGATAAAGAGTTTCTTTGATGTCTTTCTAATAGTAATGTACTTTGAAGACTTTCATTAAGAGACAGTTAATGGAGGGTGTTTCACATGCCTGCTGGTATCTAATACTGGCTGTAGGCACTAGGACCTTTCTTCCAGTGAGATTATTTGGCACTTCTGAGGGGATATCCCTGATTCTGCCATCAGGTCTGTTCTTTACATCTGGAGAATGCAAAGCTCTGGAGTTGAAAAGGTGAATGTAGAGGAGAGTCTTTCTGATGCTGCTGCCTCAAGTACTCATTTGACTATGAACCTGCAGCCTTTTATCCAAGAGGATCTGACTCCTGTGCAGTCCACTGGAATGCTGGGAGAGGATTGTGTCTTGACATGTGTTTTGGATGCGGCAGTCCACAGCCAAGCCCATGGTCTAGAATATGTTTCAGGCCATCTGAAGTGCCATCTGCATCCTTGGAGCACAGAAGCTGCTAATGACATTAATGATTGTGACAACAACAAATGGATCAAGGACTTGATGCTGAAAGGAGCAAACCTCTGACTATGAAAAAGAGTTGCAATGCTCTCTCCTTCTGCTGATATTCCAAATATCACCTTCCTAAGTGTATTTCTCTGACTTAACTATTCATCTCTGCTGACCCTGCATAACGTGTCTTGAGAAAATGTGAATAGCTGTGGACAGGAACCAGTGCCTTAGTGCAGGACTGGCAAGACCCACGAATCTGAAAAAGGAAAGCAACCCTGAATTTCCAGCTCCCATGGCACACAGCAGCTCCATGAACAACCTGTACACTTTCAATTCTCCCTTTTCTGTGTGTTAAGATCTGCCACCACTGCAGTCAAGGGAAATCAATGTCAGTGACCTAACAGGTAGAAAGCAAAAGGTTGTTATGTTTATTCAGCTAGATGCTAGCAGGTTAGCTCCAGGTGGGGGCTTATGTCATGTACAACACAAATTAAATTCATGTTTGGAAGAAACTTCAGTGGTAGCTGCCCAAAAGTGTTCTCAGCCTGATAGAGTGTTGGAAGTGGGGGAAAATGGAACCAGTCTCCCTGCAATAGCCTGTGTTGATGCAGATGAGCTTTGTTGCTGGAGATAAATTCACTGCTCCAAACCTTGCTGAAAGGAAAAGGTAGCAGGGAGGTGTAGCATGGTTTGTGTTGCTACCACAGCAGGCAAAAGAGGCCATAGACAGGACAACTGCCATAGTCTTTGTCACCATGATGAGGGATCTTAATCACACGCTTGTGGGACAAATGAAAATTAACTTCTCACAGTTGATGGGTGTGAGAAGGCTCCTCCTAACTCATCTCCAGAGACCAAGTGTCCTGTACTCATGTCCCGGGGCATGTCATGGATGTACGGTGTGAGAAACTGCACTACCTTGGTCCAGGAGATGCTCAGCAGTGTGGTGAGTACCTCAGGTGCATGCTACTCTTTGTGCTCTTCCTTTAGAGACAAGTGTTTGCAATAGGTATTTTTTGCTTTGAAATACAGACAACTGATAAATGTTGTGATATAAAAAAAGGCAAGGACAAAAAAAAATAGAATACATGGACTGAATGCAATGCTCCGGCTTTGCCATTTTGCAGCATTAATATTTCACCTGTGTGAGTGTGTGTTTATGAAGAGCTTCCTTCTCAGTGGGTTCGTTCCACAGTGGTAGCCTGGTCACTGAGAATGGTGGTTTTCTCCCAGCTGCCTTTTCCTTTATGACAAACAGCTGCATTGCACTGTAGGATTCAAGGTGCTCAGCAGCCTTTTAGGTTTCTTGTGTCCAGGCATATTTGAACATAAATGTAAATACGAGCTCTGTGACAGCAAACTGGACATGACACTGCCTGAGGCACCAGCAAAAGGCATGGAGAGCAAATAGGGTATGTCTGTGGCAGTGCCATTGCCTAAGATAAGGGTCACAGTATGCTGTAACAGCTAAAAGATCCTGTGTGTTGAAAGCTGTGTGCCTAGGCACTGCAGTCAAGCTGAAAGGCTATGAGCCAAACAAGCACTCATTTGTTGGTTACCTGGAGATACATGGTATTTCTCCTGGATGCTATTGTATGAGATCTTAATTGACATCACCAAGAAATCCACAGTTATTCCTAAATGATGGACAGAATGGACCAATTTCTGATGTGAACTTTCAAGCTTAAAAAAAAAAAAGACGGATTTACTGGGGCTGCAAACTCAGCAAAAAAAAATCTCTTTCTCTATATCCTTATTACTTGAGTTCCTCATTTGTGTGCCAGTCACATCCAGGCATTGATTATCTTGTGCAGCTTGTTCCTCTGGCTGGCTTGGGAGTGAAGAACAGCAGCTCTGTGTTGTGAAGGCATTCAGGAGCTTTGCAATTTGGCATAAAGGTATTTCACCCCCAGGGGGAAATGACAGAGGGTAGGAAGAAAGTGGCTGAAGTGATCAAAGTAGTTCAGTTTGATGATGCTGAAATGAAATTCTGCTTAGTGACCTCGCAAGGAGCTGAGGAAATGGAAGATCATTTGAGACCTTCCTTTCCCAGGATGCCACAGTAGTGGCATCTGATGAGGCGTGAGCTGGTGAGAGCAGCAGCAGGCTGGGGGTAACGCTGTGAGGAAGGGATGGAGGCTGTCAGGAAACTCAATAGGTTCCAGCTCCTGACTCAGGGGTTCTGTCAGACTGGCTTCTGCTCTGAACAGTTTTGGTGAGTGGCTTCACTTTGATACATCTACATTTTGCTGATGGAAAATGCCAGGGTAAAGACTGAACTCTTCAGGTGGTGATTTTCTTACCCACCTGGACAGTGGAACACAGGGGGCTTTATTAGCCTTGAGTTAATTCTCTAGAAAGGGAGTAACAAAACTTTTAAGGCTGCTTGCCCTGCAAAAGAGCACTGCAAGAGACTGGGGAAGAAAATACAAACAGCACCCACCAACACTTTCCCCTGCAAAAACCCCACAAACAAAGACCAAACACACCAGGAGCATATTAACCTTGGAAGGGTTAATAAGGGACCTTGTTACCCTCTCACAGCTGTAGCCAAGAAGGCAATTTGCAGTCTGGTGTGAAAGCCACAGCTGGGCCAAGGGAGAAGGTAATGTGAATAGCAGTAGTGTTGGAGGTGTTGCTGGTGAGATAGGAGGAGGAAGATGACTGGTGCTTGAGGAAGGTAGGTATGTCTTGAAGGGTAGGAGTAGTATCGTGGTGTTTAGGAGATGTGGGGTTTTGTGCTGGGAATCCAAAAGGGGAATGTGTTCAGGGTCTCCCTACAAAAGGAGGAGATAATGTATGTCTCTGAGACAAGGGTGGAGCTGCTGAAAGGTGGACTGTAGCCAGCATCCTGAATTTGAAGTTCAGGAATCTGCTACTGAGGTGTATTTGAATTATGGTTTTGTTACTGCTTTTATTTTCCTTCTCCATTCACTGCAAGACTGAGCTCTAAGTGCATAGGTAGTAAAAACACTGCAGGTCTAATATTGAATTTGTAGCAGACTGTGAGGTGTTGTGAAGAACCTTTTCATTTTGTGTTGTGTGACTTGTTATGTGCCCATCATCTCTGTGAGACTGATGGTTGGTTTTAAGAATGACTGACTGCAGAAAATTGAGCTCAAAACCTAGCCTTTGTAGCAGGCTTTGTGCTCTGATTGTGCATCTTTGTGTTTTGGGGGGGGGTGGGTCTAGTATTAAATGTGTGACCCATATGCTCAACCAGTCATACTTGCCATTTGTTGCACTGTGGCTTGTGAGGCTGGAGTGAATTGCTCAGTTTGTTTTGCAGGGTTGTTTATCTCATTGTAAATGTCACATGCAGACGTCTCTGAAAAAGTATTTAACATTTGGACAGTTGCAGTCTCCAGCTCCTCCAGTCCTTAGGAGATGCTGGGAGACCAATTGTAGCTGTGTTGCATCTGGCTGGAAGGTTGCATTTGGTTTGTCCCTTTTGGATGGGATAACTACGGCATGAAAGCAGCAAAAATAAATTTGCATGTGTACACTGTGTCTAGGGGAGCCTGTGCTGACTGCTTTGTGGTGTTCTTTCTTTTAAGCTCTCATTTGCTCTGTTTAGGTCCTTTTTAAAACGTGAGATTATAGGAGGAGCCATCCTGATCACTGAATTCAGCTCTTAGCAAGTCTAGGTGATTGTATAAAAAAGTACTTCTTCTCTGTGTGCCTTCTCTATACAGAATGCTTCCATATAACTGCCTAAGCTAGTGAGAGTGCCATGAAACTGCAGCTTCTGTTAGAAGAAAGATTGAGGGCAACACTTAATTCCAAACTTGCTGTTTAGCAGGCGGTTTGTTAGATAAAGTGCTCGAATAATGCCATTAGTTGTCTCATGCTACAAAGATAAACCAGAACTGGTGCAGTTTATTCAGTTTAAACCAAAGCCCTGTTCCCTAGGAGCATGACTTGTGTTTCATTTTCAATAAAGTATTTGTAGTTTTGCCATAGGTTTCATAGTCTGATAGACCTGGTGGGGAAGGTGTTTATGGTTTTGAAGAGCAAAAAGGAATTTAGCAACTTGTGATTGGGGATTGTTTGGTGTTAATTAAAATAAGCAGGTAGGATGTGTGCATCTGGCATTTGTTCTCTGGAATCCCTTGCTGTTGTTTGCACTATTGCAGTAATGCTTTGAGGTGAAAGGAGGCTGTCTGCACTTGTCTGGTAGTTGGTAGTATCTTTCCTCTCGAAGGATTTACTGTGTTCATGAGTATGTGTTCCCATTTGTAGCTTCTCTTGTCCTTAGAGCTGATTGCAAGTGAGGCTGACGGATAAAGCTGAGCCGCAATCTAACATAAATGTCCAATCAATTATGTGCACTACTAGAGGCTTTTATGTTGGGTCTCTGGTTCTGCAGGATGCTTAAAGGAGTTTACTTCTCTTGCTTTAAGTCAGCTCTGCTTGGGGGAATTCAGGTTGGTGGATGACTTTGTCTAACCTTGCTGCAGTTTTAGATCTCAGTTTTTTGGCCTTGTTCATTTTGAACCTTTGTGAGGCACACATCGGCTTTTTTCACACTCTGGGAAGTCTATGCCTTCTCTCAGTCCTCATTATTCTCCCTTCTGAGATTTGTAGGCCCAAGTGGCTCCATTAAATGCCTCTTGTTCTATTTTCCTGAAGTCTCTTCCTCTACCTTCCATGATGCTTCAAGCTGTAAGTGAGCATTCACCTCCAATTTCTCTAATCCTCTGCATGGTAACCTCCATGATTTGCACTGGTTTGTGAGATTCGGGCAGTATGAACATAAATGGTAACAGTGGTATTTTCTGTAGGAATTGACAGCCTCACTAGAGAGATATTTTAAAGCTTTCTCTAATTGCATTTGTGATATCCATAAAAACCTAAGATTCTTCTACAGGTTGTGGTGCAATTACAATCAAGTATAAGATAATGTAGTACTCAGAACCTGAACCTGGCTGAGCTTAGGATCTTGCTTTTCTGGCCAGAGAAGCAGCTGTGGAATGTTATAATCAGTCTCGGGTCAGTCATAGAGTACTGCTTTCTTCATGGTAAAACGCTGAATTGCCTCTTCCCCTCTCCCCAGCTGCCCCCCTTCATTCACTCCCCCAGATATCTGATCACTTGCTTGAATTCAAAGTAGTCAGGTCTGCCTCCCTTCATGACAGGACTTTCTGCCCTTCCCAGAATCATCCGTGGGAGCTGATGCTGCCTGTTTGACCTGAGGCACCCTCAAACACCGGGGAGGGACTGGCTTCCCTGCAGAGCAAATCTCAGGTTAGCAAATCCCAGAGACTGCTTTAACTTGCTGAGCTCTCGTTTTTAGATGTTTCAATACTTGTGTTGCTCGTGCTTTTGTTGGTGTTTACAAGCGGAATTGCTGTCCCCAAAGAAGTGCGTTATATTAGGTTGTGTGCAATGCTGTGTCAGCCTGACATCTGGACTAGCTTGTCAGAGCTGGCTTGGGTATTTCTACACAAAGCAATGTGCCCACAGGGTGTTTTTGGGTTCCCATGGGAATTTTTTCTGTGGCAGATAGACTATGAAATGAGTGGCATCTGGTGAGGATAGGAAGTCCCTGCAGTGTGTCTTGGAGGTGAACCGCATATCTTTCTCATGCTAGTCTGTGCTGATTTTAAGAAGCATCTTGTTTACAGGATGCTATGGTGCCTTGGTACGAGTGCTCCAATGCATCTTGCAATGTAGAACAGATATATTAAAAACCATGTAATGTGCTCTGTCTGTTATTCAGGGATCCCTTGTGGGCCTGCCTCTCTCCCTTGTGCTCTGGATCGTCTCTGCTAGTTTGTGCAGAAGCAGAGTATTTACTGTCTGTAACACCAAAGGAGGTATCCAATAAAACACTACATTAGGAATAGCTGTGTATTTTGGTTCTAGTTTGTTCGTTTTTTGTTTTCTATACAAATGAATATACTTCTCCTCTACGAACTCTGCAATCCAACTGTGAAAATGTGTTTCTTTGTGCTTGGACACAGTAACAGCTTTTTTTCTACTATTCTAACTGAACTGTACCCAACCCCCAATAATTTCCAGAAGAAGGAATTTGTGTCATAGAAGACTTACAACCCCAGACATATAGCTGCTTACTCCTCTGACAGTGGCACGCATGACAAAGAACCTGTTCAAGTCTAGAGGTGTGATCTATACGTAAAGCCGATAACATCCTGCCTGAAAGCACAAACACTTGAAGTCTTGCATTCTTAATTCAACATCTTTCTAGAAAAGGAATTACCAAAGAGTAATTGAACACCATCTTTTTGGATTAACTTTCATTAGCACAGAGGTAAGGCACTGTACCTCCAGAGTTTTTCCTTTGCTGTTCACTGATTATGTCACAACCAATCTTCAATAGTTTGCAGATGGAGCAATTATCTCCTGTTCTAGTGATCCTCTGCTCCCAAGGTCTTGCCAATTAGATACAGCCTTTAGCCATGTTCACTGATTTTTTTTCTCTGAAGTGAGCCTTAACTTGCAGATACTGGGGTTTTATTTTTTATTAAAAAATCACTGCCTACAGAAAAACTTCAAGGAAGTAACCCAGTGATTCTTGTGGTCTCTGGGAATCTGGTGCAGGCTGAATTTGAGCTTGAGCAATTTCCCTTCACACAGTGTTCATTCGTACTTGTGGGTTTGTAGGCATTCAAACAGTGTCTGTGAATGTCTCTGAGCTTGAAGCCTTAGGCAAATCTTCAGAAAAGACTATTTGTTTCCTTTTCTGACCTTTTTTACTTTGCCTATATGGTGTTTTTGTAGAGATGTAGGTAGAGACTGTGATCCTCAGCTACACGCAATGACAGTATTTTGTGTTGAGCATTAATTTATTCTAAGCTTAGATAAACTTGGAAACAGAGATGTTTTCCTCTGGTCACACTAAAGAAGAGGGTGATGCTGCATTAGCTGGGAGTGCAATGAGACTGAGCCAGTAGCTGAGCAGCTGTGCTGTGATTTGTACTTACCATAGTTGTTTCTGCAATTGAACCAAAGCTGTTGATGAAAATGTTGCAGCTGACATTCACTGGTGGGCCTGCATGACAAATACAGATTGGAACAGTTTACTGTGTGCTTATCAGACAAAATATTTCCACTCTGTAGTGTTAAAACCTGTTGTGGGAACAGGGTGACTGAGAGGTGAGTATGAGAATGCTATCTGGATGACCCAGCTTACTCGGTTCTGATGCCAGTTTGACATCAAGCAATGCTCTTGTTTCACCTCTGTTCCCTTGTTTGGGGTAGTGTTTATATATCTGTTCTGTGAATTGTTTTGATGAAAAGAAATAGATCACAGCCAGGCAGGACAGCTTTCTAGCTATCTTGGCATTGCTGTATGCGTGGCGAGCTCACCTTGAACACAATAGCAATGTAACCCAGAAAGGAGATGAGAGGTTATTGTCAAACCCTCTTGTTTAGAGCTCTATACTTTTAAAATGCTCATATAAAGCATCTAAATGATCCTGAATTAGGACTATGTGCTCCCTTCGGAGTCAGTACAGCAGCCTGTTCTGTAGGGATCAGGCTGGGTAAAGGATTAAGTACCCCATATAGCAATAGTGGTGTCTGCTAGGTCTCACAGCCGGATAGGAGGTTTCAGAGCTCTGCCAGTGGAAGTTCTCTGGCTGTCCTGTTTTGAGAGAAGCTACTCCCAGGCTTTGGACCATGCTTCTCCTGGGCTTTATTTTCTTTCAGACAGAAGCTTTGCTTAGCCTGTTTGTATTAGGAAAGTTAAGGGGCTACCGAAAGAGAGGAGATGAAGGAATTAAAAGACCATGGTTAGAGGGCATGGGGGTTAGTCTGTTCACATGGTACTGATGGCCAAAGCTATTGTTGTGACTGGAAGTGGGTCACAACCTTGCCTGGTGAATCCGAGGTGAAAATGTTGCATTTGCACCAAGGATAATGCCAAAAGCTGCAGCACAGGAAGCTGGAGAAAGTTCTGGAAGCAGAGCCATGTCAGGTGCCTGGTAAACCAGTGGCTTGCCCACATGTAATGAGAAGATTTCTAGAGCCTTAGAGGGGAGAAGCAAAAAGGGGTCTCTGTGCTGCCCAGTGTGTGCTAGGGAAAGGCAGCCCAGGCAGAGAGCAGAGAACACCTCCCCCAGGAACCAAGGTTCCCCTTTAACGCTGAGGGAATTAATCTCATATTGTCCCTGTGGCAGGTGCTTCTGGGAAGATAACATCTATGGAAGTAGCAAGCGTGGATATTTAGATTATTCCCCCATCCTTTCTGGAAACGGGGATGGTGTCTGCATTTCAAGCAGCCTGATGGCTCAGCCTGGCTGGGAGAGTGATGCTTGACAGTTGTGAGGCCACATCTGCAGTCTGGCAGTTGCTGCAAGATAAAATACTGGGGTGGGAGGATTGGCTTTAACGAGAGGCTTGTGCCTCTAATCAGTGCAAACTTCCTCTTATGTGGAAATTGATGGAATTTCTTGATTACTAAGTAATGTTTGGAGCTTGGTTTGTTCCTCTTCATTTCCCTTTCCTTCTCTCCTGTGTTGGCCTCTTCTGAAACTTTGTGCCTGTCCTCTGTGGGAGTAGGATTGCAGCCACATAACAGTGATGCTCTCTATGGCTGGGATTTTCTTGGTGTGAGTCCCAGGCAATCCAAGCAGGCTCCTGTCTAACCAGCTCCCAGCCAGCCGTTTGCCAACTCAGCAGCAGCTCGGTTCAATCTGTGCAGCTTTTCCTTCCGGCTTAAGTGTAGGTATGGGCTAAAATATCAGATACAAAATATGGTGTCTTTTCTATCACTCCCTTCACCAACTTATCTTCTCCAGAAGGCTTATCCAGAATACTGAGCTGACCTCCTGCATGACTGCATGTGCTCATGGCTGATATGCATGGAGGATTTTGGCTGTCTTGCTCTTGATCTTGTGCTGATGTGAAGTTGAGTGTGGGATAGGGCTGGCCCAGTGCACACTGAAGGCTCTCCTTGGGTCAGCTCCTGTTGAGGAGCTGCCCCCTTCCCATTGCGTCCAAGGGGACACAATGAGGACTCTGCAGGGTTTGGCTGGTTGTGTAAGGCTATACAAACTTCCCTGCTTGCCCCCTCTGCAGTGGAATGCAGCTGTGAAGAAACAGTTTACCAGCAGCGGGGTTAAGAGTACAGCCTGGGTGAGAGGTCCACTGTCCACCCCTGCTGCAGTCAGCCCTGTCCCTGCCTGAGTCGCTGGCTTCCTCCTCTAACCTAAGGCAAAGCCCAAATGCTTCTTCCTTGTTCTCAGAATGTGAATCCACAGCTAGTCCAGACCTTGCAGCATTTAAGGAAAAACTGCAGTCTTCATGTTAATCTTCCCCTCCCCAAAAATCAATCTGATGTGGATCTTTGGTATTATTTTCATTTAGAACTAAGCCATTAAAATGCCCTTCTGAGTTACTGTAGTTAATTGAAACGATGTGCTTTGAGAGCTACAACCCCAAGCTCTGTAAAACACTTCCTATGCCTCCTATATAAATTGGAGCCTGATTTATGTGTGGGAGGCTAAGCCAGCAAAACTGCCCTGTGGGGAAGGTGTGGTTCATTGAAATAAAACTGAAATTAAATTATCGCAAATAAAAATGCAATACAGCAGCCTTCAGCAGGAAGATAATGTATACATTTCATTAAATATTAAAGTTTAATTTCTTTTGTGTGTGCATAATTTAGTGGTAGGCAGGCTTACAGGGGGGTTTTTTTGAACTCTGTGATTTTGGTTAAAACCAGCAGTGTTCTCTGTTGCTCTGTTGATTTCTAGGACATAAGAATTCCACCTGTATTTGGTTTTAAAATCCCATTACAGAGCTTGTTGTTTGCAGCTGCATAGCAGGCATTGTTACTGGGATTAATAGGTCCTAAGAGTCCTATGTTAGCACTGCCTGTGACTCTCAGGGGAGAAGGAATTGGTAATAAGAAACAAAAGTGAATGAAATGAGCACTGAAGAGGGCTGGACAGTGGCTGAGAGGGGCAGGTTCCTCTTTATACCTGGATGTGATTCAAAGACAAACACTTCTGGAATAGTGAGCTCAGATAAAGAAAACAACAAAACCCCAGGGAATGGTGTGGGTTGTAAAGAGACCCTAAAGACCCTCTAGTTCCAAGCCCCCTGCTATGGGCAGGGACCACCTTCCACTAGACCAGGTGGAAAAACTCGCCAAAAAAGGTCCCTAAACCCAACACTGTTAGAAGAGGTGTTTTGAGGAGTAAAAAGAGGGTCTGTTGCCTCTCCCAGGGTCTGTTTCTATGCTGCTTGGCTGCCAGCGAGTGTCAGGTGAACTGGGGAGTCCAGGTGTGAAATGGAGTTGTGGGTGCTAACTTATAGCCCCTTTACTATGGGGATGGTGGTGGCTCAGAGCTGTCCTGGCATCTTACTGAATTCCTCTGGGAGAGACTCCTTTTGGCTTCAGTGAGTCTAAGGAGGGAGCATTGCCCACTATTAGAAGGTGCTGTGAGCAGTGACTTTTGGAGGAAAACTTCAACTTTCCTTTCCCTTATCCAAGATGTTCAGCTCCCTGCCAGTCACTGCTTGGTTTGGCAGGATCCCTGATCTCCATATTGGAGTTTTTCCTGCGTGTAAAGTTGCTACAAGGCTGTTTCCATCCTGAGTAGAAGTCAAGTGCCTTACCAGACATCTAGAATACCCATGTGCCAAATCCCTCATTAACCTATATATTTCATATGAGTAAAGGTTGTTCATATTGCATATACAGCTAAGGAGGCACTCGTGAAGATTGCATGCAGTTTTCAGTCCTAAGCTGAAACAAAGCCACAAAGCAGGGTTTTACGCATACCTTTAAAATTTGGCCTGATCCTGGCATCATATCCTGAAGTTCGCCCCATCAACTTATCCAAGAAATCGGAAGGAGACATGGGTTTGGGGGCAGATCGTGCTGCTGCTTCAGCTTCTTTAGAGGCTGCCAGGCTGTGTGAGTAGAAAGAAAGAGGAGATTTTTAGTGTACATCCCATATGGGAGAGGGTTTAGGGTCCAGAAACAGAGCAGTCAGCATCTCATTCCTGCTGTGAGGCCAGATGGGTACCCATGTGAATTCCTAATGAAGCTGGTCTCTGCTAATTTGTTTGCCCAGCCCAAACATCTCTGAATACAGAATCCCAGCTGCTGCCAAAGTAGCAAAGAGATGACGAGTGGAGAAAATCCTTTTGTGAGTTCAGGTATAGCTCCTTGGCATACCGCTAAATTACAAATCTCAACTCTGGCTCTGAGCTCCACAGGTAAAATACACTCTGAGATTAGCCTTGGGCAGCAATTTCTGCTTAATTACATGGCAAATAGCAAGGAGCATATTTGGTATCCTGACAGCCCAATTTTCCCAAAGGCAGGTAGGATCAGAGCAATCTGGAATTCAAGGCTTAAATGAGTGTCATGTGACTGTATAGCTCCTGCAGAGCCTGTGGGTCTGTAGGGGATAGGTGTACTTTTGCTTCCCTCTTGCTGGCCGGTCCAGCATTTGCTATTGGTACCTGCAATGCGGGGGTCTGAGTTCAATACAGCAACATGGTCTCTGGACTGGGAGGTGTCTGGAGTGTGACCCTGAAATGGTATTCATGTTGGGCTGAGGATGAAAGAAAACGAAATCTTCTGGGGACCTGTATGGCCTCTGGGGCAGAAAGAGTGAAGTTATCCATTTATCTGCAGAAGATGAAAATCTGAGGCTGGCAATGTGCCTTTTGACTCTTTGGGAGTCCTCAAGATCTACAGGGTGATGATTTGGGTTTAGGAAGTCTCCGTTGCTGCCACCCATGCAGGAATAAGTAGCCCCTGATGCTAAGTACTCATTCTCAACTTTGCATAAAGATTTGATTTTCAAGATGGGAATAGACACTATTCAGTTCTTTCCTTAAGGTTATATGGCTTCTACTCAAACACAGATCTGTTCCCAGGCTGAAAGTATAGTGTAAAATTGCCTAAATTGGCAAAATTAATGTACCTGTAAGTGACATGCAATGTGCCTGGGGCAAGAGCTGTCTCTACCTGGGGATTCAGGTGCCTGCTCATGGTTAAAGCTTACAGGCAGTGTTGCAATGCAAATGTGTTAGCCAGAGAAAGCTGCTCAGGAGGAAGTGGGGCTCATTGATTCACACTTTGCAACTCCCCTGAATTCTTTTAAAGCACAAAGGCTGTGTGGGAATTGTGAGAAACCACTGTGGCAGCGCAGCTGAGAGGCCTAAGCATGTTGACAACAGGCAGAAGATATTTAGGTACGTATGTTCTCACAAGTTATGACACCACGGAGTCCTCTTACAGCATGAGGACGTCATCTTGAAGATCTGCATTTCTTGTCTCGAGAGACTGCAGTAGTCAAACATGCTCTTTCAGGAGAATAGCACTAAGCACTGACACAAGATCTACCAGGAAGAATTTGGGGGTGGTTACTGTGCACGGCCTTGATGCGACCTTGCCCTTAAAAACCTGTTCATACAATGCAAGCTTGAGCTGAGAGAAATATTATCTATAAAAGGTCTTGACAAGAGCATTTTAATCCACCAAGTTCCTCAGGGCTTTAGAGACGTATGGGATTCAAATGCACTTGGGAACCGTAATTTGAAAATCATGAGTCTGTAGTAACTTGTATTGCATTGACGCTCTTCTCTAGCATTAGCAGTGATGGCTTGCCAAGCCTTGGTTTTCAATCCTGCAAACTCACAACTGCAGTCTGGCTGCTTTTGCAGGCTGCAACTGCATTGAGGTTCTTTGATTACTAGACTTTTAACTGTTTATAATGGTTTAATTTCTGCAATAGGGAAGGAGATAAATTCCAGATCTCTTCCAGTGAGAGTGTAAAACTAAGATTTCATTCACCCTTTATATGTTCACAATCCACTCCCACACTGGACCTGGCTGATGCACACTCATTCTTGGAGATGATCTGACATGGTGTGAATCTAGCTTTTACTGTTAGCAGTGTGCCATTTCTTTTCGTGTCCCCATCTCTTCTTTGAGGAGCTAAGCAAAGCCGAACCAGTGCGTTTCAGGGGCAAATGGGGTTGTGGAATGGGTGATGTGGTTTAATTTTTTTTTTTTTCTTCTCTTAGAAGGAAAACAACAGGGTGCAATTGATTTGCAAACTCAGAAGAAGCTGGGAGTGGGAGGGCAATCAATAGGAGGCTCAACTACTGCATTCCAATAGAGTGTTTGTATGGCAATGAGTCGAGAGAAAAGTTTTCAATTAAGCAGCAAATGACTTGGTAACCAGACTCCTGCCTCTTCAGCAGCAAGATGCCAGATAGTGCAATACACTGATTTCTTATTAACAGCAAACTGAAGCAAGTATATGGAAGTGGAAAAGTGGGGGGGGGGGGGGGGGGGGAGAGGCAGTACAAATCTAATCAGCATTAAGTGCAACAAGATAATTAGAAACTGCAATTTCCCTGCATTCATTTTAAAAGTAAAAATTGGTGCTCATCCTTCCCGTAAATTCAGTGTTAGAGGCTGAGCTGAATAGGATCACTCCAGTCCCAATGAGTCTGTTGATGTTTCCTAGGTGACATTTTTCTGATTCTTTCTGTGTTGAAGCTGTAAGTGAATGAATTTCATGGGCTCAGTTCCTATGTGAAAGTATGTATTTGGATAAATAAATCCCATAAGCATCTGGGAGAGGACCATACTCTCACAGCCCCTCTACTTTCTGCATATTTATGTCTATCCCTTGAACAGTTTCTATAAGCACCTTTGGGAATATGCTGCAACTGTCAGATGTGGTTTCCTCTCTCCTGGTGCATGTTTTAGAAGCTCTGGCTGCTGTGTGTTTTTAACCAAGTGACGCAGGAATGATGAGTTCAGAGTTTCCTCCAGTTTCTATTTAGCTAGTAAATGTTTTCCTAAAACTAGCTGTTAATTTCCCCCCCTAGATTTAACAAGAAAAAGCAAGACAGCAGGGGATGAGGGCATAGCAAAGCCTTTCCAGCAGTAGGCAGATGTACCTACTCTCTAGCTCAGAAGTAAGAGTAGGAAATGCCACTGGGAGCTACAGGGAGGCTGTCCCCCACTGTGCTTTCGGGGGGGGATAGATTGCACCTAACGCAATCCTGAAATGTTCACCCTGGCTGTGACAACTGAGCTTTGCTACAGCAGTTTATCCCAGACAGCAGTCAAAAAAGCTGTTAGCTACTGCTCTCTTACAGCAGGTCAAGACAGACCTGAATGTGCTGCCTTGGGAGCTTTCTGGGATTTTTCTGTAACCCTTAGTTCTTACAGAAGCACCCTTGGACTTCCCATAGGAGTGTTCATCTCCTGGCCCAGCAGAGACAAGGGAAATTACCAAGTGTCTTGAAAATTATTTGTAATAGGAGAGAACTGGAGCTTCAGGGTGAGTTGTGCTTTTCAGAGAGAAAATTTGTTCTCTGAATAAACAAAAGGAGGCAAAACATGTAACAAAGCCACTGATGATGTAGTTTGCATTGGTACAAGTGTGTTGTCTGAGCCAAGAGCCTCTTGGCGCATTTTAATAGCAGCTACACAGCGGCTTATCTTATTTATGCTGGTGTAATCCCTAGTGGATCTGGCAGAGAAAGTGCTATCAGGCAATCATCACAGCAACAACAATGGGAAGGATCTCTTCAAAGGGTCGATGAACTATCATAATCTTCTGTGGTAGTAATGCTGGCATGAAGGCAGGCACCACTGAGCCTCTGGGAGGTCCAGCCCACTAGCAGGCATGTGAATGTGAAAGCTAGTGAACACCCCAGCTACTCAGAACTGCTTCCCTTAAAATGGAGAAGTCAAGCTTTGCAGGACATTTATTACGGGTTTCTCCCACCCTGTAGAGGCGTTGTTTATTTTTGCTTCAGCTAAACAGACATTATTATTGTAAATTATTTGGTTTAGAAAGTAGCTCTTGCACAGTATGGACATGTCGGTTTGCTTGGTTCCCAGCTCCCCAGTTGGCTGTCTGTGCCTCCTTCCCTGTTTGTATGGCTCCTGTGCAGTATTTTCATGCCTTACTTTTTTTTTTTGCTGTGCCGATGGTTGTCCATCTACTTAAGTCAAACATCACAAGCTGCCCTGTTCTGGTGGAATGCTGATACCAAGACACACCAATTCCTCTTTCTTTTCAAAGAGGAATGATGAAGGAATTTAATTAACACAGGGCCTCTATTCCCCTGTCAAATAATTTAAATTGTTAATCGCTAATTCTGAGGGTGAGAAGTAATGTCTGTCAGCAGAAGCACAAACTGTTGGAAAACAAGTGTTTGCAGAGGAAATGCCTCTCTGCAAAGCATGGAAGGCTCAGGTCCCTGTGAAGGTAAACTGGTGCAGCATCAGTGTCTTGAGAACAGCACTGAGTTATTCCTGGGCTTAGGTTCTTTGTATGTTGATTAGATATCTGATTGCTTTACCCTGGTTCAATGCTGCTCAGCAAAGATTTCTGGAGTGGGTTGTTTATTTTCAAAACACAATTCAAGCCGGAAAGCTTGGCAGGAATGTGTTGAGAGCAGCATTCTTCAAATGTGATGTTTTCTGTAAGCAGGTATCCCAGGGGAGCGGATTAGCCATCAGGCCTTTGAGGCAGGCTGAGGAGAAAGGTATAACTGTTTTTTCTATTAGCCTCAAAGCCAGGCTAGAGCAGCATGAGATTTCTGGGGACACAACAGATTTATTCAAGTTGGAGCCTGATGGAGTCACAAAGAGAACATCAGATGATTGGGTATGGAAAGGCATTGTGTTGTCCATGATTGATGAGTGTTAACCGTGATAACTCTTCATTCTTCCTGATCATCTCCCTGGTTGCTGAGATGGAGCCTCTTGGGCATGGAACACCCCGAGTAGGAAATGAAGCTCAGCAGAGCCTGCTCTGTACTTGGCTGCTGCTGAGGCTGCTTGTCTCCATCTTGTCCTCAGCAGGCAGAAAGAGGGAGAAGTGACAGATGAGAGATTTTCCAAGGGAAAGGGGCAGCTCTAAGCTATGTATGCAGGCTGTTATTTCTGTCTGCACATTGTGTTATCTGGAGGGAATGTTGTCAGACTCTGGCCTGTGAAGGCTTGGCAGAGTCTGCATGCAGACTTTTTTGCATGATTAGATTTATTATCAAAATTAATAGTACTATCAATATTGATGCGCAATTCAATTGAAAAGGATGAAACTCATTGTCTGTGTGTTTTTCTGTCACATCTGAATTCCTGTCCTACAGTGATAGAGGTGGACATGATAAAGAGTGGAAGTGTATGGGGAGAAGAGAGCCCTGATACTTTATTTTTGGCCTGTCATGGTGCAGAGTAGAAGGAGCTCTGAATGCTAAAGATGTGCCGGTTGCACAGTACTGATTGTGATCCATGCGGTCATGCACAACTGCTGGTAATTACTGTCCCCGCAGTGTGGCTATGGGGTGTGCTACAGGGGTGGGTTTGCAGAGCTAATTCTCAAAGGTGGGGAGGAAATTGGATTTGGTTATTTTCTTAATTCATCAGAGATCTTGTGCAGCAAGGCATGGAACAGAGCTGGGTGTTGGGATAGGATAGGAAAATAATCGTGTACAGTGAGACTGGTGAAATATGGACTCTGAGAACCTGCGAGAAAGAGACCTTGCTCTGAGAAAGAAATGGGCAATAAGCTGTGATTTATCTCTATTCATGGCGGGAGCAGAGGAATGGGAAAGAAAAAGTAGGCTTGTTAATGTTGCTGTCTCTGTCCTGGCTGGTTGTGCTCTGTTGCTGTGAGCTGCTTAAACCAATTCTAGCTTTTGCACCAGAAGTAACTGCATTGCAGTAGTGGCAGAATGTAATCGGTTAAATTGTTAACCCAAAGGATCCTGAAATACTCTGAGATCCTGAACAACATGTTACTGACTGTAGACAGGAGAGGAGCTGGGAGGTGCTTTTCCATGAGCCTTAGGGAATTAACCCTCAGTGATTATTCCCATCCAGAGAGAGCTTCAACAACTTTACTGGAGGGAGGGGAAGAACTTCTTTAGACTGCAGCATTCTGCTGTCTGTGTTCCACTGTCACGTTCCTGCAGCCCATGGCTCCTATGCCATATGGCAAAACACCCTGTCCAGAGCTATAAAACATCCCAATTACACTGATTAACTCTATGGAAAGGCACCAGCACTTGGAACAATTGCTGACGCTGCCTGAACAGAGCAATAAGAAAATAATAAATGACTAGACAGCTGGGGGGCAGTGGTGGGGGGAGTCTGCTCATTTTGGATAGCTGAGATGGGAAGAGCGCAGGGAGACCAACAGATTGCATGGGAATAGTGCTTAGTTGCTTGCAAGACCCCTGCTTTTACAAGGACTGTTGTTCAAAACTCTTATGGTGCGTGGTCACTCTTGCTTATTGTATACTTAAAAAGAAGTGTGTGTTAAACCCCTTTTTGAGCTGCAGGCATTCTCTAGCAGCATTCCCAACTAATCCCTCTTCCAGAAGCATCTACAGCTCTTGGGGCACTAGTAGTGACTTTCTGGAGAGGTATAATCCTCAGACACTTAGACAAGTTTGAAAACTTAACATAAAAATTAGAGAAGCAAAAGTCAATGCTCAGGTTTTAATCACTTTGAAATAAATCCAGCAAACACCAGTGTTGACTCTTATATGTGCATATACTGAAGGGTTGAAAAAGAAAAGTTTTAAATGCATTTTTCATTGGAAAAAACAAAGGAGAAAAATGCCTACAAAGACAACGGCATGTGTCTAGCGTCACACATGCTGAATATTCCCTTTAAAGTCAAGGGGTCTAATCAGATATTTAAAGTTGTGCATAAACAGTCTTACTGAATGCAGTAAACAAAGGGAGGGGGAAATCAACTTTACAAGATGAGGTTTCTTATTCAAGAGAGTAATGTACTCTTGATTTAGTGTTTGGACAGAGAGCTGCAGTGGGAACCTCAATTGACGTCAGGAAGTTTTTAGATCACAGACCAGACAAGTGTCAGAACTGTGGGAGATCATGGATTCTTTTCTATCTATAGCTCTGCAGTTGCATTATCAGTCGTGTTTTCATCAGCTTAAATAAATTGCTGCAGCAGCTCTTTAAAAATTAGGTTTTAGTTTGAGGATTTCTGTTGCTTGTTAAGATTCGCTGTGAATATTGTAACTGCTTCTTTCTTTCTTGATAAATCAGAGGTAGTATGAATAGAATTCTTTTTTGAGAGCTAGAACAGGCAGTGCAGAGTGGTTGTGGGGTTTATTTCATGAAACTTTTTGCTGCAGATCCTTTGAAAGGCTTCCTGAGTTAATGCGCTCAATCTGCCTACAAAATTGTGGGTCCCACAGTAAAACTGCAGCTCTCCGTGTGTATTTTGTGCTGTGTAAAAATGATATTTTCTGATGCAATTAGGTATCATTGCAACACAAATACCCTGCTGGAGATGAATGTTCCCTCTGTGCTGTCTGATTCCAGGTGTAATTTATCAGTTTATTCATGACTATAATGAAATGGCTAAGCTCTAGTTCCCCTGCCCAGGATGACTTCTCTCTGTCCTACCCCAGCTGCCCTCTGACTTTAATTTCTGTAGCTCCCTGACAAAACCCTTATTTCTTTAACCCTGTCAGTGCTGCAGGATCCATGTTGGTGTGGGAGAGTAGGTTGTTTGATGAAGCTTGTGCTTTGTCAGCCATGCTGCTGGGAGATGACTTGTAAGCCCATGGCTCCATGTCAGGGTGTGATGGATGGGGCTGGAAGCTGGAGGATGCTTGCAATTCTCAGGTATGTGGGGTGGCATTAGAGGCAGGATGCAGGCATTTTGGTTGGTAAATCAGATGTTGGGATCTCTGGCAAGGAGAAATCTCGGTGTGTGCAGATAGCCAGGAACTATTGCCCTGCTCAGAAGTGCTTCCTGAGGGTGAAAACACAGAGTGAGCAAAAGGGTAACACTGTAAAGATACCTCATGACAAAGTCACTTTCTTTGTCCACAGCCTGTCTTTGTGGTTTTTGCAAGATAAGAATAGGCTGCCTCACCTGGGGATTCAGAGCATCTGAGTCCCTAATCCCAGCTGTGCTAATACGTGTGGTGCATAGATCCTACTGGAATGGGGGACTTGGCCCACCTTGCATAGGGGCTTTTTGGCACCAACAAGAACATTTGGAGCTAAGGATTTTTTTAAAGGGTCCTGATAACAGCTGACCTTCATGCTTTTCAGGTTTTGTACCTACCCCATTAGAATGGGGAAGAGGGTTTTTTGCTTGGAGCATTTACAAAGCATCTTCTTATTTGCATCATCTAAAATATGGGAAAAATACAAAGAAAATGGAGTAAAAGTGAGAAGTCATGAATTCTGTTGTGTTTTCTGCATGATTCCTGGCTCAGCTCCATCTTGCTGCTGAACCAGGCACATGCGATAACGGTCCTACCCACCGTCAATCCTACTTTTGCTGCTGTTGGTTTAGATTTTGTTATTGATTTGTGTGTTTGCTCAGGCCCTGCTGGGGCTGGGGGGCAGCATCTGCATGCTGGGTGGGTGGCTCCAGGGACAGGCATCGCTTGCTGGGCAGGCTTGTGAGGGGAACTGCTGTCGGCAGCTTTCAGCTGAAGGCAGTGTGTGCAATGATTGATTGCACTGCAAGCCCTGCTGTTCCATGCATGTGACACTCCTTGTCTTGGCAACCTTTTGGTAGTGTTTTCCCTCCTCACCCACCCTTCAATGAGGCACTGATAAAAACAAGAGAGTTCCCTGGCTGTCTGCTGAGGCATTTGGGTGTTCTTTATTTTGCCTTCTATTTTTTAACTTGGCAGGCTGCGAGCCACAGCGGAAAGATGAAGAGGGAGAAATCAAAAGGAAAGCAGGTGCAATAGCGTTCTCTTTTCTTTCCCCCTCCCTCTCAAAATCCAAATTTCATGCGGTTTAGTAAATTAAGATTTTTCTGTTTTTTCTCAGCTGGCACTTAGATCCAGCAGAGATATATTTACAGGATGCCAACTGTGTCTATGTACCAGACAGATGTAGTGCAGTCCCCAAATCAGCAGCTTACTGTGGTGCATTATACGCATGAAATAATTGCCCTCATAATGGGGACCGCTCAGTGCATGTAAACGATGGGTGCATCTGTCTCCATCTATTTCTGTTCTCTGCAAGCCCTCTCTGGTCTTTGGCCTTACTGAGGGAACAAAAGCTATATTTTGTTTTTTTGAGTTTCTGTGCAGCAGTTTCTTAAAGTGTCAGATTTAGGAGTAGCTTGGAGGTGTGTATCTGATCTATAGCACCAGTGGGATCAAAGCATGCAGGCCATCAGGACCAGATCAGCGAGAGTGCACCAGAAGCTTCCCAAGAGATTGAGGAAGAAACATAACTGTGAGCAAACCATTCATCTTAACTAAGAAATAACAATGTAAAACACCTCCCTTTGAGGGAAATGGTTTCTGCTGTCTGACTATAAATGCAGACATAAATTTTTTGGATGATTTGGGGCATGGGTGAGAAACAGAAGAGGTGCTGGCTTTGGTTTTTTCTTCCCTATACAAGGGGAACTGACCTGCTGAAGGAGCAATATTTTATGCTGAGTGCAATGTGAAAGTTGCTCTTTTCTGGGCTTTGCAAGTAGGTCTAGAAGTCAGCAGCCAGACAGTCTGGGTGTTGAGTTGTCTGATCATGGCTGCTAACAATCCTTCCAGTGTCTTGCACTGAAGCAACAGCAGCAACTCCTGCTTCTCTCGCTCCTTCCATTTTGCTTCATTTATCCCAATTCTTATTTTTCTCCAAACTGAAATGATCACAAGTGTTTGGAATGACTTTAAATCAACAAATTGAATCCAGTCATGGTGGGGAGGGTGTGCTGGAATGACACTGGAAGCATGTGAAAGAATATGATGAGCCATTTTTACTGAAGGGTGTGAGGTGCACAGGTGTAGCCATCCTTCATAATGATAGAAATCATTCTGCTTTTGCTGACAGATAAAGGTCAATAGAAAGTATGCAAGGTAATAATAGTGAAAGGGTAATTTACTGGAAATAGTGAAACCCTCATTTAATGTGCCTCAACATTGAGAGCTGATGCAGGCAAATAAAACAGATAGAAGTCAAAATGCATTATTAGCCTGTCTATCGTCTTAATACTTGTAGTCACTTCAGGATTCCTGGAAAAGCTCCAGGTTATAGAAAATGAGCAAGTGAAACACAGTGAATAGATTTTAGATGCTTTGACGTATTTAAATGTTGTGGGTTTGATTTGGATGTTGTCCTTTTTTTAGGTATGATATTTTAATTATTTTTTTAACCCCTTGTCTTTCATCAGTACCTAAATAGCAGTTATAATCATTAGGTGATCTAACATCTTGTTCTCAGCACTGAAATTTGGAGAGCCCTTTTAACCTGCATGCTAAGATGAAATGAGAACAGACTTATCTGCTGGATTTCTATCACAGATGAATGATCACTGGCTGGTGCTGAGATAATAAAGTAATTTAATTTTGGGCATTGATTAACATCTTAATTCAGGTGTTGGGATCCTTTTCTATCCAGGTCAGCTCATGAGGATTTGGTAAGATGAATTTCATAAGCCACCGAGGGAAAGTGTTTGACCAAGACCAGGGGAACTGCAGTGTGCTGTTGCTTACAAGTGCTTTCCTTTTTGACTTCAATCTCTTAGTAGCAGAATGAACTTCTTAGACTTCAGGTTGTGCTACTAAATCTAAGGCACTTAGAGTCAGCGGGCCCTTTGCTACTGACCTGTTTCGTGCATCAGGGTGTCCAACACCCCTTTCAAGGGAGAACAGGAATGAGGGGAGAAAAAAGTTTTCCTGCTTAAGTTCTTGCTCTTGAAGGAAGTCTCTGCAGACAATTCATATGATTACATGATAATTCATATGCCCTTACAGATAAGGGTAGGACCCTACTATTCCTTCCACATATTGTTCGCTTTCCAGAAGCAGCTCCCTTCAGGTATTTGAACAGTAAATACATGTTCTGCCAGTGAGACTTGCTGCAGTGTAAGCTAATGTGCAGTGGGAATCAAGGTGGAAAGCCAGTCTGTATTACCTAAAATCTGCACAGCACCACTGCCTTGGAGACAAAGGGTATTTTGTTAGTGCAGATGAGAAATGGCATCGTTATTTGTAATGTTTTTAAACAAGGTGATTATCTATGAGTTTCCTGCTCCTTGTACTCAGGGTGAGAAGGGGAAATGTTTTTTTGCCTAGACATTTGTGGAGCCTTTCTTTTGTTCAGTTCTTTCCAAGTTGCAGGTCTGGAGGCAGGCAGTGGTTTAGAAAGGAGGGTTAAGATTAGACTGTGTTAGAAAATGCCTTGCATATTTTATATTGCTTTGTTTTAGTTGCCTTACATACAAATGAATTGTTTATGGAGGGATGGAAGTGTGTATTAAAGTCCCTGCAGAAGGCAGGATCTCAAACATTTTGTGCTTCTACTCAGATGACACAAAATTAATTCTTCTTTGTGGAATTTAATGATGATTTTCAGGTAGAATTGTCTACTTAATCATATTATCAAACCTTGAATATGAAAACCCTTTTATCAGGGTCTCTAATGAGGCTGTTACAGGTTGCAGACCAAAAAACCTGGAGTGTCCTGCTATCTATCTAGTCCAAGCCTTTGCTATTTTGTGGAGGAGCTGACAAACTCAGCAGAGGCACAACAGGTAAAAAGACACAACTTGCAGCATGTTCATGTGAGGAAAATACTCTTTAACAGTGGAGAATATCTGCTACTTTGCTTAGCTTTCGGCTCTGAATGTCTCTTATTAGCACTTCGTTCACAGCTACCTCTAATGTTATCTAACACTGCAGAACTCTAGCAGAAAGTTCAGAGACAACATGCACTTCTTTTTCTTCCTCTTTTATTTTCAAGGGGCTGAAATCATCAGCTTTCCAGTCACCTGCTTTTCCATCTCTTTATGGAAAGACAAACACTTTTAGAATAAAAGTTAGGGTGGCATATTCACAGTGGCATCTTTTTGTTTTAAAACAGGAATCAAGTTGTCCTGTTACTGATGGGAGGGAATATGAAAATGCCAGTCAGAGAATTTCAATAAGGTCTGAGGCTGGCAGCAACTTCTAGCCTGTGAGTCACTTGGAGCAGTAGCCTTGAATCACTACTTCTAGCTGACAGATTGCTGTTCAGGAGGGGCCAACTCTGATCTTGATTTGATGAAGGTCATGCTGCTGATTCCCGATACGCAGGAGTGCAATTAGGACAAGAATCAGGCCCAAACAAATTCAAAGCCTCACAGGACAGTCTTCATTTGCGTAAGATCCCAGTTCTAGGCTATCTTTTATCTCCGAAGTTGTACAAGGTGCATTCCTACCCCCGGGCTTATGCAGTGGTGTTTCTGGACCACTATAGGTGTTAAGGCATGATGGTACAGCAGAAAGCCCAGGCAAGATCATCACAGGGTAGGGAGAGCTTTTGTTTCTGCATGAAGGAGTTCTCAACCGGAACAGGATATGAACATGCAGTGTATGTAGTTAGACTTTGGGAAAATGTATGTCGCCGCAGATAGAAGCAGAACATTTGGAAGTCCCTGTGTAAATAATGTGCAAGCTATTTTTATTCTCAAGAGAGCATTTTGCCTTACACAGATATGTGTCAGCAAAGGTTGATCAAGCAAACTGTCAGAAGACTCATCTCCCATCCACAGCCAGTTTCCATGCTGCCTCTATTCAGGGTCTTGGTAAATGTCTTAGTCACAGCTAAGTGACTGCAGTCTGAGAAAGCAGGTAGCAGAATGGGAAATGCTCTTCCATAAATAAAGGTAGGTCAGAATGAGCCTCTTGTTCAAATGCCTTCTAAACTGCACCAACTGTAACAAACAAATATATTGGTAATGCCATAACATTTGCATTTGCAGACCAACCATTACTCTTTCCCATAAGGTCTTGTCCTTCACCACGATTTTATAAAACATCTTTTTTTTTTTTTAAAGCAACAGATCTAGTCTTATTTCCTATATTAGCTGTATCGAATTTTCTACTGGGACTTTGGGTTTTCCTTCATTTTTGTGGTGTATGTGCTAAATATAACAGATTCTCTTTCCATAATATTTTTGACAGGCTGACAGTAGTGTGATACACACCATAATTTAAAGCAATGCAGGCTTTTATTATGGATTATTGGATTATCAGTTTGTGGGATTTTTAAGTGTTATATGATTGAGTGCAGGAGTAGTTGGCACACTAAATTTATGAATGACTGCTAATAAAGAAACTTCTCTTACTGAAACTGAAATAGCAAAGCTATTCCTGGACCAGAAAGGCTGGTAAATTTTTTGGCCTGGTATAAACTGAACACATAACACAAAGTGGGAGTAAAAAGAAAAACATTGCTTAGTCAGTTCTGAACAGGAATTATTGCTTTGGGGTTTTTTTTCTTTTTTTCTTTTTTTTTTTTTTTTGTTTGCTATTTTGCAATTATTTTCCAAACAATTTGATTTCAATATCTCCCTGTAATTGATTTTAAGCATTTTCAGATTTTCTTAATTTGAGGAAAATTATCCTATAAAAATATACATCCTATAAAAATAGCTTTTATATGCAATACAACATAATTATATATAGCATGTGTATGTATAGGTATACAATTTGTAACAGTATAAATAACAACATTAGAACCTGAAGTTACTGGTTTACCAAGATTTTGAATGCCTAGGATTTTAATTGATGTGCTGAGAATCTGTAAGTGCTCACATGTGTTGTGATGCATAAGCGTGCATCATAGAACAGGATCAGCAAGATAAGTGTCAATCAATTTCACTTGTTAAGACAATCCAGAGGAAAGCCAGACAGATGCTTTAGTGCCAGAGCCACAGGAAACTCAAGCCTAGAAATGCTCTTTATTTTCATTATTTTCCTTTTGCCTTTTAGATTATTTATGGACAACATTCCAGAGCATTTGTGTTTGTTTGATCTTGGTTTTTTGATCTCTCTGCTTCAACATTGTTTAACTAAAGAGTTTATTGCACATACATATGCTTCTTATTAGTCCACCCCACTGTATTGTGCAGTGCTGCTATACAGTTGTGGCTGACTAAAATAGGAAAGGATGGCTCTGAACTATTGGGTGTTGTGCATTGTTTTTCAGATACTGGTGACTTTAGCAATTTCTAGAACTTCTTTCCTGGTTTACCTGATAGACATCTAAATGCTTTGAATTTATGTCACAATTTTGTTATCTTTGATTTTTCTGTGGAATTACACAAAATGTAGGGATATCTTGATTTTTATTCCTGAAAAGACTTCAGTGTTCAAAAGGAAAGAGACTGTTAGCTAGAAAAGTCTGGCTAGTATCAGCAGGTATGCTGCTATGTTTAATAAAATAGTAACCACTGAGCAGTGGCGCTGGTGTAAATAATGCTTGTTCATTCACATTAAAATATGAGACGATACAATACAGAAATGCAGAAATAAGAGCCATGCCACTGAAATATGTCAAAGACTGAGCAAGTTCAGGTCATGAAAGAAGGTTTTTTCCAGTTGCATGTATCTGGCATCTAACACTTCCTACAGCAGACTCCATTATTCATGCAAAGACAGAAGAGCTTCTAACTTCCAATAGCGGGTTGGAATGGACCAGAAACATTCTTTAAGGATAAACCTGTTCCTCTTCTACCTTAGACTTAATGGGAAACTGGACATATGTAAACCAGAATCAACATACAGCTAGGTGATTGATAATCGATATAATTGCAAAAAACTCCCCACATCCCCTTTAGCTTTTATTTAGATTCTGGAAGGAAAAGATGCTGAAAGCAGCATGAAAGAGAAAAGTCGGGAAGAAAGAATTTCCTTGCTTTATGCGACTTTCAGCATAGCAAGCTGAGGAGATAAGGTGAGCCCTCTTTGAAAAGGAGTCCCACAATTTCTCAAGTAAACATACCGAAGCAGTGAAAGAATCCCAAGGAACTCGCCTTACCCCGTAATCTGAGGGTGGGGAGAGGGCGAGGTGGGAATATTTACCCGGGCAAATTCAAGTGCAGCATTCCCATCCGCCACTAGCTGTCACTTTGCAACCAGCCGGGGTCGGTGTTTTCAGCACTGCGGTTAGAGAGATTGCGGTGCTAATTAAACAGTAACTCCCAAAGCTGCAGAAAGTCCCGAGCCCGGGGCTGTGCGATAGACAACCTCGGGGAACCGAGGGGAGGCGAAAAGGCCCCACGAGAAAGGCGGAAAGCAGCTGTCCTACGCCTGAGGCTCTACCTAGGGGCTGTGCCCCGAGCTCTGGGTGGACACGGCAGTCCAGCCCGGTAGCGCCTGGTGCGTGCACACTCCTCCCGTAAAGCCGAGCCTTACCTGAAGAAAACGATAGTCTCCCACACGTAGACTCCGAGCGCGTTGACGTTGCACATTTTTCCAGCTCTCGCTGTGGTTTGTTTTGTACTCCGTGAGGGGTGGGCCGGTGGGGTTGGCCAATAAAGTAACCCGGCACTTGGGAGTATTAGTAGGGGAAGCTAGCCACCCCTCCCGAGGCAGGCTGGGCAGGGGAAGGCCGAGGGCTTTTCTCAGCACCTTGGGTGCAGTATCAGGGAAGGGCAGCTGCGGTCAGAACCCTGGACAGCGTCTGGCGGGCGGCTCCGGTCAGCACCGCGGACAGCGTCAGACGCGCGCCCCGGTCAGCACCCTGGACAGCGGCGGTGCTCCGCGGCCGGCGGCTCGGCTCGTCCCTCCGCTCCGGCGGTGCCCCCGCCACGGCGACTGCAGTGGTGCTAGGAGCCGGAGGACCAAGCTTCCCCCACTGAATTCTCCCTTCAGCGGGATCTCGCTCCGGACATCAGGCTGGCGAGAGGGAGTGAGGCAGGGGGTGTAGGTTTGCCATCAGGATGGTGGGGGATAAGATGGGAGGGGGCAGGTGGACGACAGCCCTCAACAACCCAGGGCTTTAATCTCCGCTGCTAGCCGGGGAGTCTTCCTGATTACATCCACAGGAATTTGTCAGTGTGGAGCCGTGCTGCAGTCCCGGTTGTGGCGCTTTCCTGCCCGCCGTTTGGCTGCTGTTGATTCCTGCTTCCTGGACTATTTTCCTCCTGGATAAGTTACTGCTGCTGTAGGGAGGGAGTCCCATTGCTCAGGGCTAGAGCAGAGGGGAGCGAAGGGGAAGTTTCTTGGGAAGCACTCCCATTGTGCTCAGAAAGTGGCTCAGTGTCCTCCTAATGCATCTCATTTCTCCTCTGCCCTCTCTCCCTTGCCGGGGCTCGCCAGATCTTGGGAGTTTCTTGCTGCATTAATTTACTAAACTAAAAAAAAAAAAAAAAGGAAAAAAAATTATGGGGGGAGGAGGAGGAGGTGGAGGAGAGAGAAGCAGAGGGGAGGGGGGAACTCCATCTCTCCACCATCCCGAGGCCCTCCTCTTAGCTGTGCTCATTGGTCTCAGGGCTGAAAAAACTACTCTAGGACGCGGTTGGATAAACGCATGTTGTTCGGCAGCAGCTGTTAACCTTTAAAGCGCTGAAACGCTTTGGTTTATTTCAATTTTTTTTACTACACGAATTGCTGTCTTTTTAAGAAGTCTCTGAAATCGTCTCCCTTGACAGGGCAAGCGTAGCCCGCCTTAAGTCTCCATCTCGTGGAAGATCTGCTTGGTTGGGAGTTGCTATTTGTTGCTGTTGGCTTTTAAGGAACATCTCTGGGTTGTTGGCTTTCTTTTTTTTGTGTGTGTGTGTGGTTTGTTTTTGTTGTTTTTTTTTTTCCTTTGTTTTATTTATCTTTGTTCCCTTTTGCATTTGATTTTTGCAGAGAAGTTTGGCAAATACCAGAGCCATCAAGGTCAGGGAAGGTAAGGAACATTTAGCAGTTTCTTATCTCAGCTCCAGCTGTGCTCGCAGGCTGCTGAGTGTGGTGGTCCGGGGAGTGGAGGGGGGAGGAATGGGCTCTTTAGTCACTTCGACTGCGTGTCACTCTGCTCGGCTTCTCCTCAACTTCTGAGAACTGAAATTTAAACTTAGATCTCCTAAACAACCCCGGATTTCTTTCTTCTTGTTCTGGTGTAATGGGGTTTTTGCTTTTAAGTTCTATTCTGTTTACTTGTCCTGTGCTTCACAAAACTCCCATGGCAAAGAAAGATTCACTTTCAACCCCTTTTTAGCTGCTTTTAATCTGTTCAAAGACTTGTCCCATCCGAAGTTGTTGGGTGGGTGACGGTGAAATGGACTGCTTGCTCCACTAATACCATAGTCCCCCACGCTAGGAAATAACCAAGTTTTTCTTCTCACTTTGTGTCACATCTCAGGACCTTCCTGTCAGACTAAAATTTGCCTCATGTTTTTCATTGCCTGTTTTTATTTGTTTTAAAGCAGGATATTTACTTAGCTAAGATAATGGAAATATCCTCTGGGTTATCATTCAATAAAAAAAAAAAAGGAAGAAAGACCTGCTTGGCTTCTAGCCATTGATACAGAAGACATTTAATCTGATTTACTCCAGCTACTGGGTCTCAGTGTCTAGCCAGATTAATAATAGGCTCTGATTTCAATTCATGGAGATTCCTGGGGACGTGATTTCACACAGTGTTTCCTGCCTGCTGCTTGCTGGCTCCTCACTGTACTTTCTCTCCTGATAGTTATCCCCAAATAATATCCCCCAGATGAGCCTCTGTCACTGTACTTCTCCAGCCCCCAGTGTGCTGGCAGAGCAGAGAAGGAGCTCCACACTGAGAGTTTTAACAGGATGGGCACAGCAGGAGAGAAATGGTGTTTCTCTGTATTTTTACTGGGAAGCAGGACAAAGAGCAGGAGGCAAAATCATCTCTTGGCATCTGCAGGTTAAAGCTGGATGCTAGTCAGCCTTCTGATTTCTTTAGGAATGAGCTATGTAAGATAAGACTGTCTCATGTGATTTCTCCACTGGCTATAAGTTTAATGTGCTTTATACCAAAGGAATCTGGACTTGTTTTATTTTGTCCCAGCTTGTGTTCTCATAACTTCCTTGAGTTAGAAGGGCAGGGTGCCTGCCCATTAGATCAAGAAAGCAGATATTTGCCCCTAGAAAATATGCACTTCTATCTCTTCCTGGAGCTAAGGAAGTTGTTACTTGCTTGCCTTGGTACAGTGCCCTGTACGTGTTACTTGCATGTGTCAGACCTTGGTTGGTGTGGATCCAGATTCTTGGAGTTCCCATCCTCTGATTTAACCCAGGTGACTCAAGAAACATCTAACCAGTCCCACTGAAACCTGTCTATAGGGATATCTGTGGTGAAGTTACCAATGTTGGTTCTGTATGTTACCTGATTTTTAGTTCTATTTTTCTCTCTATGAAGCTAAAGACAAACAACCCAGAAATCAGGTCTGGAGTTCTAATAATGTCTGGAAGTCAGTTTTATCACTGTTATTATAACGTAACTCTTGACATCAGGTATTGGTTGGCAGGTCTCCTCTTTTTGTTTCTGTCATGGCTTGTTCATATATTGAGTTTTACCCTCTGCTTGTTTTTTAAGCAGTGTTTGTTTGTTTATTTGTTTAGTTATTGGGGAGAGGTGGGGAGGGTTCAATTGCAGGTCTCTTATTTTTCAAGCTGAGTACAAATTGTTTTGAAAGGTGATTTATCTTTCTCTGGTGCACTTGTCCAAATGGCAGTGTTGAAGATAACTTATCATTATGTCAAATGAGGCTCTTAAAATCAGAATTACCTGCTGTGTATAAACCTTGTTGTTTTCATTAATTTACTTCAAGCTGGATGAGTCTTGTAAAACTCACTGTAGGTGAAGTGGTCTGGGAAGCACTTCACTTCTGAGTCATCTTTGTACATGCCCCTTATGCTGAGAATGAACCTAAAGCCTCATTCACAGCTGCAAGTTGATTTCATTCTTGATCTGTTTTTCATCTCTGTATTTCATAGCAGATAGAGTCACTTTTAGTTTCTTTTGTTGCCTCTTTGAAATTCTAGTAATAATTCCCTGCCCATGGCAGGGGAGTTGGAACAAGATGATCTTAAGGTCCTTTCCAACCCTAGCTATTCTATGATTCTATGATACATGGGGCTGAGCTTTTTCAAGTTGGCCATGTGCACACACTGCTGTCCTTCCCCAGATAAACTACAAGACTTTCAGTGAGGAAGTAGCCTGCATAGCAGAAAAGTGTGCTCAGCTTATCTTGGGAATACTAAACCCATTATTGTCAGTTTGGTTTTTGGAGAATGGTTAATGAGGAAGCAGTGCCCCAGGAATGTGGGTTGTGCTTCCCAAGACAGAGATTCAAATTGCTCCGGTAGCACAACTTGGTTTTTGACACTGGATGAATAAAAACCAAATTTTAATTTAAAGTTCAGGGAATTTTTACAAAAGATTCTATAAAGTAAATTCCTATTTAGATAATTTCCATGTGTAGCAAGCAATTTTTGCACAAGTTTATTCAACTAAACACAATTTTCTTAGAGATTTGAGGACCTCAGACACTCTTTTTTTAATAACTATCAGTAAAATTACACCATAAAATATTCCTGCAATGTTTTGTGAAATTAAGTGTTTGGTGAAGATTTTTTTACTGGAAATATATACAGATGAAAGAAAACCCCCTGGAACTAACGTGAAGGTTCACTTTATCCATATTTCCCTAACTGTATGTTTAAAATGGAACTCTGAAAATTTTAAATGCTATTTTGATGTTTTCCACAGATCCACTGCATAAGTGCTAGAGAGTTTTGCATAGGAAATGCAGTAGAACTTGAAGACTAAGGTTAGAAGGCCGCTAGGGAAGGAGTTGAGGGATTTGTGATGTAGGTGATTGATATTTTTGGCTGAAATCCAGACCAAATATCACTGTTGACAGTCCTTTGCCCCATTTGTTTAAACAATAATAGGTCTAACCATAGAAATAGAGCTTGTCTTAGAAAAAGGAACAAAGCTAAATTTGGCCAATATGCTGGAACTTCTTGGTTATGAAATGCTCCAGCATGCATGGTATATCCTTATAAGATTATCTCCCGGTTTCATAAGGACACTTTCTTAGGAGCTGCACCCAGGATGAGAAATGCTGAGAGATGCAAAACTCTGAGGTATACTTTGAGCCAGGGAAGATTTCTACAGCCATGCACACCCACATCTATCCACCCAAGGTGTGTTGTTGCTATATACAATGTTTGTGTTCTCAGAAATGTGTGTAATAATCAAATGGAAGTGTTCTGTACAGAACTGCTGAGGTTTTCATATCCTACTCTTTCTGTACAGGTACTCACTTGAAGTGCCTACATGGTGCATAGAAGTTTGCTGCCCTGTTTCTAGCAGCGCACATAAGCTTTTCCTTCACGTAAGGGCATGTATACACTGTAAGCTGAATGTGTTAAACATGAAGATTCCTGCCTTACGTCTTTATCTGCAAAAAGAGCAGTTATTTAGCTTGTCATTGGCCTCCATGCTCCTGGACAATATATTTCTTGACAAGTGTGCTAGGGGATGCATTGATTTCTTGTTGATGGAAATACAGTACCCATGAGTCTAGTGGTACCCAGCCTGTGACTGTAGACTCTTTGGAAGTGGTGTGAAGCCCTGTACTAGGATGACTTCATGACAGATTGTGATTATATGTTTGCAGAAGGCCAAGTGAAGTACTTGCTGAGTGCAGCATTAGGGTCTTCCTGACCCCTGAATGTTTGTTTGCCTCTCATGTCAGGTGCATTAATCAGATTATGGCGCTAATCCTTGAAGAAGAGGAAATAAAGAGGAACAAGTGGCCATTTTCCCCCATAGCATTAACTAATTTCCATGTTACATGTGTAATATAATGACACCTGACTTGAGCTGTCAATAGCTTTGCTGCATATCCTAGGCTTGTCATCATTATAATTTATGTATAAGAGAAAGCAAGCTGCATGGACCTTATAGCCCTAAGAAACCCCATCTCTACTTTAATTAAAAGCTTGATTTTCAGGTCATAAGTTAATTATTTTCTGACCTGTACTGAATAATTATAAAGCAATCCCAGAGAATCCAGAAGTACTGTTTCTCTCAAAGATCTTGGCCAGTGAACC
Source organism: Myiopsitta monachus (assembly GCA_017639245.1). NCBI lineage: Eukaryota > Metazoa > Chordata > Aves > Psittaciformes > Psittacidae > Myiopsitta > Myiopsitta monachus. The sequence goes on from CM029917.1 coordinate 28,184,602, forward strand.
TTTTTTGGTTGCATTATTGTGTGAATATAAAATAAGCTAAAATTGCTTTTACAGCCAGCCTTGCTTGTCAGGTGCTGAATATTGTGCAGTTGCTGGAGATACTATTTCAGCTTTTTTTTTGCAAAGCCCATTGCTCTTGCCTTAGCAGCCTTCAAGCGCCGTTGGAAATGGAACTTTTCTACTCCACCTTGCTCGTAAATGAAAGAAACCTTCTATTTGTTTTGAGGTGAGCAAGCACAAGGTTTTATGACATGCTTATAGAGAGGCAGAAACATACAGGGCAGACCTAGAGCTATTAGTGTCACCCTCTTCATTCCTGTTGTCATGGATTTAAAAAAAAACCCAACAAACCAAAAACCATAAGAAAAAGAGGGAAACAAATATATTGCATACTTTCATTGCTTCGTTTGTCTTGTGAATTCAATAGGGTTGTATGGGAGAGACACCATGAAGTGGAACCCTTTAGAGGAAAGCTTTGATTGCAAGCAGCAGGCACAGAAAGCAAGTCAAGAGACAACAGCCAGTGGTGCTGAAGTGGCTTCTCAGTGTCTGTGTTTAGATACTGAAACATCCTTTTACATGCCCCAGTTAATTCATAAGACCATGTAGCAATTCATCTTCCAGAGTAAAAGAAACAAGGTGCAACTTTCTATTTATTTTTATTTTTTAAGTTTTGGCAATGGAAATATTTGTACATCAGAAACCTGAAGGGTCTCTCTATAGTTCAGCTAATGGAAAGGCACTAAAATATTAGTGCTTACAGGGTTTACAGTGTTCTGTTGCCGCCTTTGCCTGCCACATGCCTGCCAAAGATGAAAGTTGCAAAGCCTCTGCAAGTTCCTGTAAGCATCAGTGACCTGTATTTATTAAAAGGAATGGAAGTGTAAAACCCAGGGTGTATAGAGCATGGATTTTTTGGATAAAAATATTAGTTCTGATATCACTCCCCCCAAACATCGATACAAATCTTTATGGCAAAAAATGAAGTATTATCATGCATTTCCTTTGGACAAGTCAGAAAATAAATTGCAGCCCATTCATGATGCTGCACCATGCCAGAGTTTTTCTTTTACATAGCTTTCCCTCCTCATGAAAATAGTTCTCTACCAAGGCAATTGAATTGGACAAAAGTGATTTATGTAGGTTGTGCAGAGAGAAAAGGCTTTGTTAGGTTTCAGGGAAGACATGGAACACTGAGAGTGAGAAACAGCTTGGCTGAGACATGGGGAATCACAATCCTCTCATTAAATCTCCATGCCTATGACCAGACATGGCCTCACTTTGCATTTGCTGCTTGATTACCGAATCTATGAAGCTGTCGTCTGGAAACAAAAGGCAGTAAATCAAATCAATGAGCATCTTTCAATGGGAACCAAAGAAGCTGGTGATGTATTCTCCTTTGGCTCATTGTCTGAATGTGGCAGATGTGAAAAACTGACCACGTACATTTCTGCTTGCAAGTGGAAGTGTAAATATCAGGGAGAAACAGAACTGCAGTACAATCACCAGACTTCTATATGAACAAAGCATTGGAAATATTTCTCATATTGCACTCTTTGTGCAACTTATGTTACTTGAAGTGGAAGAATTCTGTCAAAGTGCCTGGGCTCATTTACTGGCATTCCTGACAAATACAGGGAATCCTAGAGAAGTCTCTCACAAGTCTCGGCATTCCAGAAAGCCTCAAAAGTCTTGGATATAAGAACCTAAAAATTGCAGGAATGTCTACATCTGAGTGTGACTTTGCTGTCCTAAGACTGTACCCTAGCAGCTGTCTAATTCCAGCTGAGTAGAAATTTGTGCAAACTACTTTGAACTTATAGGAACTGAGACTTCCCAAGGGCTTGGGCCATAAGTTGGGCTGATCTCACTGGGAAGTGCAAGAGGCACATCTCCTAGCTGTGCTGAATGTAAATCTGCACTCAGAATTCTTGGGAACAGATTAGTGCTCTGGACAATATATTTCTTGACAAGTGCACTAGGGGATGCATTGATTTCTTGTTGATGGAAAAAAAAAAACAACAAAATTATTTTCCTCAAAAAGTCTGCACTATTTTGGTGGGAATCCAAAGAGAAATCCAGTATAGAAATTTCTGTAGCAGAAAGTGGACAAAGTAACAAGCAATGAAAGAGGGTGTTGCCAATAGACTTCACGTAGTCTGAAGTATAGGCTCTGTTCCTGGCACTTGGGTATATGATGTATTGTCTGGTAAATTCAAGTTAACGTTACATCAGCTCTCTATAGAGGGTGTGTCTATGCTCCTCTATAAAACCTGAGACTTCTGAGACCTTGTCAGTTAAGCATTTTGTTGGGCCAATAAAACAGCCCACGTGGCAATGCTGGACGTTAGAAATCAATACAGCTGCACTTTCCTTGTCCTAGCAGGAGAAGGGAAAGCTCAAAGGACTGATTAAGTTCTCTTAGCTGAAAAAGCTTCTTTGAACTATTCTATTTTAAATATATGCTATGTGTCTACAGGTATCTCTGCATTTAATTCAGGTTTTACAAGAGGGTTGCTGTACATTAAATAAATTCATCTTTGTTATCAATAGCTTATTCACTGTAAGCATGCATCTTATCTCATAATTTTTAAATCTCATAATAATACTGGTTTTAGTTTGAGCTCTCACAGTGAATTTTCATTGTCCAGATTTTCTTGGTAGTGATGCAAGTGTCTAAATTCAATTATCCATTTACCATGACAGCCCCATAAATAGTTATTTACTTATGGAGTGTTTTAATAAACCAGATAATGTGCATGTTTCTTTTCACTTGGCTTGACAGGTTCAAAGTTGTTTTACTTTCTGTTCAAGCCCTCAATGATATCAACTGGCCAGGCTCTCCCCTAGCGCTCGTGCTTTTAGGAAGGAGAATCTCTGCTGTTTTCCAGCTGTCTGTGGGAAAGCACAAGTGATGTGGGTGGGGAGTTTGACAGATTACCGAATTTGTAGGTGGCCACAGAATTTGGTGGTTAATGGGATTTCTTTTAACAGTGACCAGCACTTCTTGCTCTTTTGGATTTGTGGTACCTCTGGACACTACTTTTAATGAGGAGCTGGAGTGAGGTTTGGAGCAGTTTGAATGTGGTGTTGCCCAGGGCTCAGTGTGGTGGTATGTGTGTTGATGATGGTAGTATGGGTGTTTTCTGCCAGCCCTTGTGATGCTGGATGCAGGTGATATGTCTGATGAGTCAGGTCTGTCCCAAAATGCCTGCTAAAAATTCAGGGATAAAATATCTAGCTAGGAAGGGAACTAGAGCTGCCTCAGGGCCAAGATAGGTGTGTTTTTCCTGTTCCAAGAATTAAATTGTGAGGGTTATGCAAATGGGAATGCGTCTGCACCCCTGCACTTTCATATCTGTATGCCATGCTGCCCAGCAAATGACTTAGGTGAAAGTTCACGCATGTGATTTGTGCAATTCCCAGTTACTATTCCCATAGGAGGAGTGGAAGGAGGGAGAAAAGGGGAACCTTGCCTCACTGGTAAAGGTGGGAGTTAATAATCATTTTAATTCGCAATCTCCAGCTCATCAAAGGAGTTGCTAATAAGTGTTTGTCTTCTCTTTCCCTCCCACTCCTTTCCCCCAGGAGCTAGTGAGAGACACAGCACAGATCACAAAAGCAAAACTGTAAAGGAGAGAAGAAATCCCTAGTGGAAACTCTTTAATCTGTCTCTGGAAAGGGCAATTTGTGTTAATAGGACAAAACTGTAACATTTAATATTAATTATAGGGTTTTGGGGAGGAGTATGGGAAGCATGGAGGCAGAGAATAGAGTGGAGGGAAGGAGCAACTGAATGGCAACAGCCTCTTGCTGCAGTAGGAAACAGAGCAGCCAGATGAGCCCTGTCTCTTCGATCAGTGATGGGGAGATTATCTGGATCTCATACCAGCTGAACTCTGATAGCTGAGAATCTTCATGTGCTGCAGATAGTAACCGTTTCTCTGTGTATTCCCGAGGGGGTTGTTGGAAATTGCTGAGTCCAGTTAGCAAATAATAGGGTGTTTAAAAGATGAGGAAAACTGTGTTGATTTGATTTCATGGCATGGAAGTCCCTGTTTACTTGGGCTCTGGTGTATCTCAACACATTCAACTGTACTGCGTTGGAAGCACTGCAATAAGTCCAGCTTTAGCCTAGACTTCTGTCTTAATCAGGTGCCAATAGAGGATGACAGGGCAGAGGGGTATAAAGTGGGCAAACACTTCAAGGTACTGCCTGAAATCTCCTGCAGGGTTTCTGGAGAAACGTGTGACAAGCTAAAGGGTGTAAGGCAAACATCCCAGTGATTCCAGTGCTCAAAGGGATACCAACTGTTGCCCCTTGGCCCCTTTTGTTGTGCTGTTTTCCTCTGCTTTCTGCCGCTTTTCATTTGCATCAGGGCACTTTGCACCTGGATGCATCAATTTGCAGCTTTCTTGCTTATCTTTGTGGTCTTGTTTACCCTTTGTCCAAGTACTTTGTTTGAATGCTTCCAAAACGCCTAACAGTGCTTAGGCCCAGTTGCCAAGGTGGATTTAACGACCATCAGCCACTCAAGCCTTTGCATGACAGTAGAGGATTCTCTCAGGTTATGGTCAACAGTTGCAATGTCCTGGGGCACAGAATGTCACTGACTTCTAAATGAGGAAAGAAAAGGTGGAAAGAAGAGGGTCAGCTGGCTTGTCCAGGTGACCAAAAACCCAGGGAACCTGACATTGCACACGGACTGCCTCTAGATGTTTAAAAAAAGTAAATGCTGGGAATGACACTAAGTTTAACAGTGCACGTGGTGTTTAGGCTACCTTGGTGCAATTACACTGCATCTTCTGAGTGCAAAGAGCCTTCTTCAGCACATTACTACCTCAGGGTTTCAATGGGCTATTTGACAATGTTAGCCAAATACCCTGGAAGTGGTTGCCTTCCAACAGTCGTGTCTTTCAGTTCTGATCTGAAAATGGAGCACTGAGGAGGGGGAAATGCTCTGGTCCAACATATTTAATACCCTGGATTTTCTCCTTTGAGTTTAGATCCCTTGGTGACATCAGCTCATGCCTACTATGAAAAGCTTGTTTCTGATGCAGTACAAAATGCTCTTCTCTGATGCAGCTTATCTACCTAAAAAAAGAGAGAAATATTTTTTATTTCTTTTCATTTAGTAACCTAATGCACCACGGATGTAAAAGAGACATGACATTTTGTCCTAAGGCCGTTCTGTGTGCCTTGTGGGCCCAATGTCAAGCAAAGGGAGGTGTGGGCAGCTGAACTGGGCTGACACAGAACAAACAAAGAGGGAGAGAGTGTCCGAGTGTGGTGGTATCTTGTTTCATGCTCATCTCTTGTACGCTTGAATTAATGCAGTCCTATCAGTTTCAGCTGTTGCTTCTGTTGCTTGTGTGAACACTGAATTTGATTCCCATTTATTTTCTCCAAATTGTGATAAAAAGCTGATAGGAGATTTAATTTCCAGAAAGGGACACCCAGGGCAGGCATCAGGATGCCAGCTGTTGAGTAGATTAATGTGGGAAGGTTTCCTATCAGATGTTTAGAGTCTCAGTTACAGACAAGCAATTTTTCTTAAAACAAAACCCCACGCGCTACAAACCCAAAACATATAAATGCCCTTTTGCTGATGAAGCATCTTGGTGATGCTCCTTTTAAGTAGGATGAACTTGAAGTGTATTTCATCTGACCTTTAAATTGCCTCCGTTTTATCAGTTCCATTTTATTAGCAGCTATTTAGAGAATGAGCCCCTAGTTAGAATTAATAAATTCCTTCACCACAGGAATCTGATGCAAGCCTGTGAATAGCCCCGCCAGAGTGTGTTTTCCAGAAGAGATCACATCTGGAGCAGGGGAGTACTGATGTGTAATAATAATATGTAGAAAGGGTACTAGTAGGGCTGGTTTTGCCCTGATTTGACTGCTTTCCTTATAGTATAAAGCTCATCACAGAGATGCAGCGGCATAAATCCTAATCCTTTCTTCTCTATGTACTGCAGACCTGCAGGGACAGGAGATGGATTATCTTCTTAGCATCCAAGAATGAAAGAATAACTTTCTAAATTGTGGAGACAGAAATCAAATAACGAGGTCTGTGAAAAGGTTGGATATGGGGATTGGTAGGGAATGACACTGGAGATCTTTGTTTTCTATAGTGCTTAGTGCTGACTGACTTATTTTACACCCTACCAAGGCTGTCCTTTGCAGTAAAGGTGGCTGGATGTAGGAGGAAAGGCAAGCAGCCAAGTGTAGCACTTGCAGTGAAGTGGTTTCCTGGAGGGGAGCATGTGGTGTGCAGGGGCTGTCATCCTCTCAAGCTTTGATCTACCTCTTGTTGGCACCATTTCTGGGACATAAACAGACCCCAGGAAACATTATGGCTTTGCCACTACCCTCATACAACAGATCATATCCAAGCCATTGTGGTAAACGCAGTTTTAATTTAATGGAAAGATGATGTCCAGGGGGTGAAATGGTGCAGAGGAGCTTGCAAAGATCAAATCTGCTTGCCTGGTCACAGCAGAGCTAGGACACATTATCTGCTTGCACTGATGATGAATTTTGGTGGTCTGTTAAGTGACCACTGTTTGGACCCATTGGATACGAAAATGATACGAGAGGCTGGCATGAGTTTCCAGCACAAATTTGCTTCATATTTAGTTGAATGCTTTTCCTGATGGACCTTTTGTTGTAAGATTAATTACTGGTGTATGCATAGAAAGATGCTTTTTGTTATATAGACTGTGCTTTGTCACATCAGTTTCCAGCAGCCTCATCTCTGTACAAGTTAAGCTTTTTTTTTTTTTTCTTTCAGTTTTGCTATCAGAAAACTCCAGAGTGAATTGTGGTCGCAATGCCACGTGTTTTCTTTCACAGTCATTTCCAGATTGATCTATATACCTATATAGCAAGATATCACCCCTCTGGTTGTCCTTCCTGCCTTGGGTCACCTTAGGGCTGCTTTAAACAATGCTACTTTTGCATTTGATGGGGAAGATGGAGCTTTATAATTGAGAAATATCCTGTTGGTAGTAGTTAATCTCCTTGTCAAAAAAAAAAAAAGGAGAAAAAAGCCCCATTTCATCTTCTAATTTAATGATAAATTGCAGTGATTCATTGGGGAAGGAAGGTTTATTAATAGAAGAGGATAATAAATGGGCTGCAGAGAGATATGAGAGAATAATTTTGTCAAATAAGGGACTTAAGGGAAAAAAATGTAGAGTGTGAAGTCAGAACTGAAATCTTCAGAATCATCGTTATCTTTTTGAACCCCACACGTCACCACAAGGACCTTATTTCCTTACCTCAGACTTACTATTTTAGGTTAGATTTATGCTACAGATGACCCAAAAAGAGAAATACCCAGAGATCCCCTGTATGCTCTTCAGGTCAGTGGGCATATCTCCAGACCCAGAACAGGCATGGAAATACTCTGAGTGAGGGGAACTGAAACTACCTAGGAATTTGCATTAAATTTATGGAATTCTTTCTGACAAAACTCCCACATGTAAGTTGAAAACCACAAAATACTATTTTATTTTACTTTTTCTTCCTATGGAAAATGGAATCTGGAATACCTGGGTCTGATATCCACATTGTAGAGACAGTGCAGGCAAAGTCACCCATGTAGTGTTTTCCCTCTAGTACCTTTTGAAGTAGGATTCTTAGATTCAGGTTAATAATAACTTGTCAAGTTTAACATCTGTCCCTGTAAATGCTGGTTAAATCTGCCTGGGACAAAAAACAGGGTGAGATTTTCACAAAGTCACTGACAAAGTCTTTGCTCAGAAATTTTGCTCATGTATGAAGACACAGTTCTTATTTCTCCAAATTGAGAGGAAAAATGAAACTGTTTCTCCTTTTCAGGCAGGGCTTTTATTGAACAAGGGACAGGCAGAGGCTGTTAATCTTCTGAGAACATCTACCCCTTCAAGACATTTTGTTTTCTCAGGAGAGACTGAGGTTGGAACACGTTTTCTCTGGGCCACTTGAAAGATTTAATTTGGCAGATAAATGAGATTCTTTAAAGTTTTGTTTTGGTGAACAAACCCCACATTTTTATAAGATTTGTGTGCTGTCTTTGTCCTGTTTGGGCCAGCAGCTAAACTGGTTCCCCAGCACTCAGCTGCTTTCCAAACCCCAGAGCTGGTTCTGACCAGGCAGGCAGCATTTCTGTCTGTGAGCTGATGAGTGATCCTCCTGGTGCTAGTTAACAAACGGTTATTGATCATGCTTGCTTTCTATCTCCTTTGACAGAAGGAAGAGTTTGGGAAGCGCAGTACTCTGCCACCCTTTCCATTGGGACAGTGGGAGAAGATGGATCCAGGGAGGCATCATCTGCTACAGCATGGGAAAGCTGCTGATGTGATGCTATTTAAGGAATTGGATTAGAAGAAGGGAGGGAGAGGGAAAATCCCTCTATTAGTGAACTCATTAGCGGCTAGGGAAAGTCAAACCTAATTGCTCTTCAGAAAAGCCCTGTGTAGTTGGATTTATTATTCTATGTAATTAGGACCAAAACAGAATGGAGTGTGGTACAAGCAGGGGCTGAGAGAGAAAAAGTGGCCTATTCAAAGCCCAATTACTCAAGTTGAAAAGTGGCATTTGCACAGAGGGAATTAAGATCACAATGCTCTTACCTCACCTAAAGAGCCTGTGCTTTTCTTGCAGTCTGTTGTAGATCAGAACCACTGGGAGGGAGAAGGCTTAAAGGAATCTGAGCAGGATGGATGAGAGGAATAATGCCTGAGCATGTTTGTACGCTGACACTTAGATTGCACTTGTATGTGCATCTTACCAGTGTAGGTCCATCTTCATTGAGTCATGGTCCTAGCAGCAACAGTAGCTTTGGAAACCATTTATAGGCTGGCAGAGGTCAGTGGTGAATATCCTCAATGAAAAAAAGAGTCTTGTGTGGAAGTGATCCCAAGCCTCAGCCGCAGCCATGCTGAATATTACATTGTTTTTCCAGAGAGGCCCATCTCTGTTGGACTTCAGTTGAGTGCTTACTGTCCTGCAGTGACTGTCCTGGTGAGGAGCAGAACCTCCCACAGCAGGGAACATATGTTTGAGTTTCATTTGACTGAGCTGAGGAGTCATGGCAGAGCTGCCAACAAAGTTGTCCTTTGCAGGAAGTGATGCAGAAAAGAGAAAAATTGCTTTCTCCAGGGAAAACCACCATTTAGTCTCATGCCAAGAAGAGCCTCGGAAGACTGAACTAGTTGCAAAAGCTTTTGTCTCTGCTGCTTCAAACACAGCCGCCCGGAGGGTTTTCTTTGAAAGGGGCTTTTTAGTGTGTTTCTTTCAAGTGGCCGGAGTTGTGTGTTTGAGCTGCAGGTTGCCCGGCTTGGAGTCTGAGCAGAGCATGTTTGGAGTGTGTTTGTTAGGGGCAGGGTAATTCAAAACCCCCTGAGCAGAAAGGAAACATCACAGATATTTAAGGCTTCTATGTGCCAGTATGTGGACCGGACATCAAAACCACAGTGCAAACTTGAACTGCTTTCGTCAAAGAAGCGTAAGACTCTCTGTGGAGTTTCAAAGCTGGCTTTTAGAGTGACCTTTTATTTTTTTAAACGTAAATTATTGATAACAGTATAATCAGCTCAGCTTAGTTTAAGTCGCCTTGAGTTTAGTAGTGTCTATTTAAAATGCATTTAAAGCAAATAAGATAAAACTTAAGCTGATATCATTCCTCTTCTCCTGCATCTCCCATCAGTATGCAGTTGTGCTCTTTGTCTTGCAAATCTAGCTCACATTACCCTTCTGGCAATTTCTAATCATCCTTTACATGTTTGCTTCTAACATGTTTACTTCTCCGTGGAGCCTCAGCCCAATGGCCAGCCATGGGTTTGGCAGTTTGAAAGCTCTGCAAGCTCTCCCTGGTGATTCGGAGGAAACTCCAGGAACAAACTGCCAACAAAGTTTCAAGTTGACAAGCAGGTATTCTTTATCGCAGTGCTGGGAGACAGGGGGGATAGCTCCTCCAAGCGTGCCTATCGTATTGCTACACAGGCAATCCTTATACAATCACTGGGCATACATGCATATTCATGAGGCTACACATGAATTGCATCATTTTCCAGAAAGTTTCCCCTATGTGTACAAAAAGGTGATGGTGGTCTTTGAGAGTCGTTTACAATATTCATACCTGCTGGCAGCCTTTGGAGCTCCAGCTTAATTAACATTACAGACATAGCAATCATCCTGTCCTTCTATTGAGCAGATAATTTCACTGCTCCCATCACAGATATCTGCTAGTCCCGGATACCCCCCATCCCCAGATCCTTGTTTTCTACATTTTTGTACTAAGGTCCTAAGGATCTAAAACTAAGTCAATTACCTTCAAGTGCCTCAGTTATTTTCCATTACAAAGCCACCAAACTTTACATTTCTTAGAACTGATTACATTTGGTGCCTCTTTGTCTCACTGGTGAGTTTGAACACCAGTAGCTGTCCTGAGACTGGATTGAAATCATCCTACTCTGGTCTTCTCTGTTCCTTGGTGATCCTACAGTAGCTGTTCTGAGCCAGAGAAAGGTTCAGCTATGAAATGCTGGTCTCTAGCAGTATCAGAAGTGGATGCTTGTGGATGAGTTGAGAGATCAGGGCAAGGGTTCACAGCAATTTGCAGCTCGGCAGCTGCTTAAACCAGATGCAGTATCTTTTTCTTGCTGGGATTTTTTTTTCCTGATCTTGTCCAGTTGCTTTCTGAATCCTGGAAAGCATTTGGCATCCTGAACCTCCTGTAGCAACCACCTTCATGGTTTAACAAAGTGCAATGTGAAGCTTCTCCTCTGGTCTGCTTTGAAACTGACACTTCCTGGTCTGATGCCACTGTGCTGGGAGAGGTGGTGAACGATTTCCTTCTTTACATTGCTCAATATTATAAATGTCATGCTCCTGGTCTGCTATTTCTTTTCCGAGTGCTAGGCTGCTTAGGTATTTCTTGTGCAGAGGCTCAGGAGGCTTAGCAAGATTGCAGACAGCGTATTGGAAAACAGGACTTGGGAGTTTTCTTGTCCTATGAGACAAGGGAAGGGAATGTCTCTGTTCAGCAGGATGAACAGAGTTATCTCCCAACCCATTGCAGCTTGGTTTCCCATGAAATGTCAGACACATGCACGTACTTGTTCAGTCACACCTGGAAAGGAGCAAAGTTCTCACTCTGCTTTCCCTGGCATTCTGACCTGATTTGACAGTCACTAAGGCTTGTGGGTCTTAATGGATGAAATAAATATCCATGAGGCTACTCAATTAGCTCTGTGTTTTCCACTTCTGTAGCTCCCACTGCTGTCACAGCTGAAGGCCTTCCACAGCATCTGACACAGCCCCCTTACATCTCTCATATCGTGCAGAGGAGACCCACAGAGGCCTGCAGCCCACTGCTAAGAGAGTGGCTGGAAGTGCTAGAGGTGAGGCAGAAGTTGCCTTTTTCACAAAATAGCTTTTCCAGGGATGGAGAATATGATTGTGGCATAAAAAAGTCGTCTACCTCACTTCTTCAGGTGCATCACATCTCCCAAGGCCCAGCCTGGTAACTGGAGAGTACCTTTGAAAGCTCCACATGATGGAGACACTCCTCATCTCAGAGAAACATTATGCTGACAGGTATCAAGTTCAACAGAGATGTTGGTATGCAGTTGGGCTCCTTCAGCGCTACTGAAGTAATAGATTTTCTCAGCAGATAAATGCTAGAATTTGTGCAGGATTCTGAAGGCAGTGACACAACTTCAAAGTGATTGACAAAACCCCTGCTATAACCAGGTTATATGTGCAACAGAGAAATAAAGACTTCATAAACATTATTGCTCTTTCTAGTGAAGTTGGCTTCCTGGCCTCTCATCCATTGAACCTGACTGCATGAAGAGGGACATACAGCTCAGTGCTTCTCCTGTTGCGTATTGTACTTAGAGACACTGGCCTGTCTCTATGGATGTAAATCTGGAAGAATTTGCTCTGCCAGATGGTGTCACTCCTGCATGCATTTCGCTATGGTGCTGTTTCTCTGAACATGCCCGTGCTGCAGCATAGATAGCTTTAACTTACTTGGATCCTGGTAGCTGTTGGACATCTTGCATTGGTCTGATGCTAGTACCCATGCTGCTGCGTTAACAGGACTGTTGCATGATAGTTTAAATGTTATTTAAATATTTTAAATTTACTAAATTAAATTTATTTATTATAAATTCCTTTCTAATTGCCTCTACCCTGTGGCAGACAATAGGACTGCGGCACAGGTTCACTGGCTATCAGCACAAGCTTGTTGCAGGCAAGACTGTGTAGCAAAGCTGATACAAAGCAGATGTTACCCAAGTTCTTGTGGTTCTCCATAGCATGGGTAATGGTAGCATTGAAGCATGAATAGGTATGCCAGGGTTCTTACAGAGTTCCCTTGCAAATGCTAGAAACTGTCTTCACTGTCCTCAGGTTTAATCCTCTGGTGTATAGGACAGAGAGGTTGTACCTGCAACCTGGCAGTTGCAAATGATGAAGTATGTCATACTCAAGGACACCTGTGGAATAGTCTCTGTGCTGATCAGGTGGAGTTGGTGGAGAAGGTCTCTCAATTTGCGCATCCCTGGTATTTTCAGGCTTGAGAGATGGGAACTCTTCCCTAGTGCATTGCTTGACTCTAACACCTTGAGCTTGCAGTTCAGTTCTTTTCTTTCTCAGGATATCTGCTCAACAAATGCACAAGCAAAGTGTTCTGGGTTCAGCAGTAGCAGTCATTTTTCCCATTCTTGGTAGCTGGTGCAGCGCCGTGTTTTTGACTTTTGGCCTGGGAGCAGCGCTGATAACACCGATGTTTTTAGTTACTGCTTAGTAATGTTTGGTCTGGCCAAGGACTTTGAGTCTCATGCTCTGCCAGGGAGGAGGGGAAGCCGGGAGGAAGCAGAGACAGGACACCTGACCTAAACTGACCAAAGAGGTATTCCATACTACAGCACGTCATGTCCAGGATGTAAAACCAGGGGCAGTTACCTGGAAGGGTGGGGTGCACCGCTGGGTGGGGCTTGGTATCGGGTAGTGAGCGGTTGTATTCTTTTCCCTTGTATTTCCCTTGTCATTATTATTATTGATGGTAGCAGCAGTGGTTTGTGTTATACCTTAGTTATTAGTTGCATTCTTTCGATTCTCCTCCCAATCCCCCTGGGAGCTGAGGGGAAGAAAGAGGGGAGAGTGAGCGAACTGCATGAGGGGTTTAAACCACGACACAAGGAAAACCTTTTTGTCTCTGCTTCTCAGCTAGCTAATGTTAAAAGGACTTGGTGAGATCGAGTTGGTGTGGTGGAGGGGACAACTTTCTGTTTGGAGATGTGACTGTGTTGCAGGGAGCTGCCGAGCAGGAGGCTGACAGACTGATTGCTGCATTATAGAGCTCACCTGCAAAGGTGCCACTGCAGGGTTTGGGTGCAGCACTAGCTCAGATGTCTGTCTGTCTGGTCCCAGGAGAAGCATATTACAGCTTCCTCCAGCCTCTCTCTTTCCCTCCTCTCCATCCTTGGTTTAACGCAAAATTCCTAATCAATTTGGGCTCTGAAGTCATGTCTCTGTAGCACTGAGCTGTTTCCAGAGGTACTCTGAGAATACAGTGGCAGGTGGGAAGTGAGACAAGTCTCTTATTGATAATAGCTATCTGTAACTCCACAAATATCCTAATCTCTGGGGATGTGCCTGAGCTGATGGTTTTTATTGGCCCAGTTCCTGTGCAATGCTTGACAATTGACAGAAGAGTAATGCAGAAGTCTTTCTCCTATAGGAAAGCAGAGCATGACTCGGTAATTTCTTATATTTCCTTTACAGAAAATGGGGTTACAAGCTGATTTATACAAAAAGGAAGAAGAAAAAAATCCCAGTGCAATACAAACAAAACAATTCCTCATGTTATGAGATGGCCGCACAGGCTAGCGGGGCAGGGAACAGAAGCAATTGGGCGCTGAACTGTGGTAGAGCTGAATGTCTGCCAGGTAACTGTAATTTTTGTTCTCGGGTTTACTGGGTCGAGCATCCAGAGAAGCCACATTACAGTAGTCAAAGGGCTTGTTCACCCACTGGAAGACAAGGATTTGCAGCTCAAGGCAGTGCCCCAGAAATGAGAGAGTGTGAACCAGCACCTGAAGCCTTGCAGTAGTAAAGGCAGGGTTGCCATGCAGTCCATATGCAAAGGAATTGTAAGGGGCAGAGTGGGATGGCAGGAAATTTGTAGTGATGATGTGACAGTGTAGAGAGGGGAGAAGGTGGTTGAGTTCTGAATGTTTTGATTTTCTTTAGGAACAGATGTATTTTCTATCTTTCGTTACCAGACAGGACCCTGAGTTAAACTGCTGCCCAGTACCATGTGAGAGTTATTTTCTAATCAAGTTCCTAATGCAGCCTATCAGAGCCTAATAAACACGGATGCTCTTCAGTCTCCATTCACATATGAGCTATTACCTTCTCCTGAGAATTCAACAGCTAGAGGAATGCTTTGTGCTGGAGGGGGCACTTGTGTACATAATAAAAGTAGGGATAAAATGTGTGTGTAGAGTTAATCATGAAAACATAAAGAACAAATTTAGTTCTTAATTTGTAGAGGTAAGCACTTAAAAAAAAAATAAATTAATGAATATCCAAAATCGGTGCAATATCCCCTTAAGTTTTATAGAGACTCCTGATTTTTTTTTGCACTGTTCTTTTTGGCCAGATTTTCTGTTATCCATTTTTCTTGATGTTTGAGGGGCCATTTAAAGTCCATGGTATCATTAGTGAATCTAGTCTGGAAGAAATCCAGACTAAATTATGTCTGGGCTATTATGAAGATGGTGAAAGAAATTAGGCATGTCAGATGGCTTCATGTTAGCAAAGCTTCTGAAACTATCTGGGTGCATTTGTAAGCTTTTTGCTGTCTGTGACTAGCTCTGTGAAAAAAAAGGCATTTCTGTGCATGTTTGTGGATGCTGCTCAATAGCACATTATCTTTAGACAAGTTGCTGCTCTTACTCCAATTTGTGAATGTTCCTTTTCTTTTTTCCTCTGCATGTTTTTTCCTTGAATCTATAATTCCAAGGATTACTTGCAACACGTGTTAAAACCTCCTTCCCTGCTCCGTTGCAGTGGAAGCACTCATTAACGCACTCATTAATAATCTCCAGCAGGACACTACCCAGGGAGGAGATCTTTGTGCTCTGAGTTAACTTGTCTGTGGCTACCTCTGCCAAGTGGACATCCATTATTTTCTCACCTCACCCACAGAAATGGCTCCCCTGACAGAGGCACTTTGCTATACCACAATGCCCCAAGACTGCAGAATATCATTATATCTGACTGCCAGAAGTGCTTTGCCAGCATATGGTGTTGGAGCCAAGATGTTTTATTACCTCTTGCTTTTTGCTCTCTTCAGAGAAAGTGGTGTGGCTTATACTGTCAGTTCAGTTAACTTTCTCATCTGAGCTATTTCGCTTGTGCTTTGCTTTGAGAAGGGAAAAACTCTGATTCAGCCCTAGTGCTTTGGTTCCATAAAAGTGAAATGTACAGCCCTGTTAGTCTGCTGGAAAATTGATTAAAGAAGACAAGCCTTTGAACTTGGTTTCAAACAAGAGGTGGTTGTAATAACTTTAATCTTCTGGTTTCTATTTCCCTGTGTGAAGGAGGGAGGAACCACATTTACCTCTTTGTTGCAGTGAAAATGAGGGATGTAGGTGCCTGCATTCAAGCAGCAGCAGTGACAGATCCTCTTTGTACCTCTCAAAATTGCATATGGTTATTTTGTGTTGCTTACCAAAAACTTAAAACTAGACCACATTGCATTGTGGACTTCTGGTCTGGTTAAGGGTGAGCAACAGAAATGACCCTACAATTGTGTCACAGGATCATGGTTTATGAACTCCATCTTCCAACTAAAGTGAACATCAATTCCCTGTTATTTCCCAACTCGTCCTTTTTTGCTGCTGATGAAAGAACACCTAAGTGGCTATAGAGACAGTCTGACAGTTCATGCAGGGTACTGCCTGTGGTCAGCAATGAACAATGAGAAAAAGAAAATGTATATAAAATGTATACATATGTAGTGAGATTTCTTCTATTCTGTAGAAGCAAATGTCAAATCCTTGTGGCCAAACATCTGTGTACTTTTACAGGCTTACGCAAACACACAATTCCAATTTTGACAACATCTTCTTTTAAAGAAAAGAAAAAAACGTTCTTTGATCATTAGCTAGTTACTTGTGAATTTATCTTCATGGTTGTAAAAGATTACTTTAAAAAGCAGTTTTTCCTTACAGCCCCCCGGCCTATGAGGGGCTTGTGAGAGTCCCCCCAGCTTGAGAGACTTAAGTTCAGTCCTGTTCTTTGGCTGAATGGGTTCAAACCTGCTTTATTTGTTTTACAGAAGACTTCCCTACCAATGAGGTTGTAGGCAGAGTTTTTGTGTCTGTTAATGAAGGTGAGAACTCCTATTTCAGCAGTTGTACTTCATGTGCAATGCTTAAGTATTCAACAGTGGAAAGAGCATCTCTCTACCCTGTGTAGGGCAGTTCTGCATATTCTGAGCAGCTCAGATATCACATCTGGTGAGCAAGAGCCTTGGGGAACTTGTGGTTTGAAGTGTTTTTGAGAAAGGTGGGTCAAATACTATTAGGTAGAAGAGGAAACTGAATCCCAGTCCCTTGCCTGTAGTCTAGGACATGAAAGAAAACAATGTTTTTATCTTATTGTCTGATGTGTGCAGCCTTTAATGCCTACCTAAAGCATATGGCTCGAATCACTTGTAAGCTGATAGACTGTGTCCACTGTTGTTTAGTTCTTGCTTTTCATGAATTGTTTTGAATTCAGGGGTGTGCCCAATGAATTTGGTATTTGTACTTGCTGAGGTACTGAGAATTACTTAACTCTATGCAATTGTTAAGGCTCAGTTGCATTGATCAAGGCATTTTTCACTGATTGCATAATAAGGTTTGACATTCTACTTTTCCTTGTTCTGCACTGAATATTTTTCCTCCTCAAAATGAATTTAGATTAACAATAAATATGGGTATGGAATGATAAATATATCTTATTTCTTGGATACTCTGCAGAGATGCCTTCCTACAAGATTTTATGTGCAAGCAATACAGGCAGGAAAGGCATAGTCAGAAAACAGCATCAGTGGTGGTAGCTATGTGGAGCTACTCTGTTTTATACCAGTTTAGATTAGGGGTCTCTAGTCAAACTCTCTTGACATAGCTGTTGTAAGAAATTTGTTTAGAACAATTATGACATATTTTACTCTCCATAGATCTGGGTCAAACTTCTTCCATTGATGAAAACAACCATGAATTCTCAGCTCAGCAGATATGCCTTTATAGTTGGAAATGAAATCATCTAGGTTTTTGAAATACATTTTTCCTACACTTAAAAACCGCCTAACAGGTTGTTTATGGAAAATCAGTTCCAGTTATAAAAGCAGAATGGAATAAACTATCTTGTGTGTTCAGCTACAGGCATCAGAAAATCCAGTTAGAGAACTGGATTTTCTAGTTACTTATTCAATGTTTGCCTTCACTATATTTAGCCACACTTTGCAAAATAATAGCTTCATGTACTCTCTCTGCCAACAATATTAATATTTCAACATTACATAGCTAAACCAGACTTCTTTATTTGTTTCAGTGTTAGTTTTCTGTGTGCAGGTAAATACTGTCCTTAGCTTTGCTGTGCTCTGGAGTGATTGTATTTTGGCTTGGTTCGGATTTCATCTCAGCGGAGTTGATCAGTGGAAGGCATTTATGCTTTTGCTTTTCAACCATAGGCACATCACAAGCACACTTTGGGTTACAAGCAAACTACCAACTTGTCAAATGGCAAACGATAGTTCTCCTAAACTCAGATTGAGGAAAGCATAACTGAAATAGGCGTTATCAAAGTCTGCATGTAAATTTGTACCCATTATGATGAAAAAAATATATTAAGCTTTCTTTTCTTGCCTGTAGTTCAATTGGGCATTTTGCTGTGCAATGGTGACTTTTGGTAGCATGAAACCTTCCTAGGAGATCCCAAAGCTGCTTTTAAAACAGTTAAATGCACATGCTAAATCCCACAGATGTGTGTGAAGCAGGGCTGTGAAAGCCCAGATCCTAGGGCATGGTCTACAAGATAATGGCACTTCCCTTTCCTCTTGTGAAACATCAGTTCTATCATTCTGTTCGCTTTATCCTTACTTGGGCCAACCACTGAGCTTCTGTGTCTACATTTTCTTAACTTAGTGGTGTCCCCTTTCCCACCCAATTAAAAGTGCTGATGTTTTTGAAGCCTTTTCTATGCCAGGTTTCTGGGTGTCATTCAGATGTGTCAAGTCCAGCCCCTGCAATGCAGGCTCCTTATACTGGAGGGTCAAAGTGGCGCAGTAGCCCTGATTGCAGGAGAGTTCAGGAAGTTAAGGAGTCCTTCTTTATCCAAACATGGGAGTAAGATGAAATTGTTAATAGTGCATTCAAATGAAATTCTGCCTCTCAGTCACTAGTGGTGGCATGGAAGGTAGAGCTTACAGAGCAGCCAGAGGCAGTAACAAACTCAGTAGGTAGTTGATTTCGCTTGTACATCAGGAGATGGATGCTGGGGATCTGCATTTATTGCCTCCTTCCACATGGGTCTGATTATTTACCTTTCTTATTTTTATATCTTTTTGTCATTTCCCTTCCCACAAGAAGTTACCAGTGAAGAGTTCTGTGCATTAAAAGGTTGGTTTTGTTTCCCTGAGCATCCTGCCCATGTTCAGTGCACACTGGTGAAGGCCAGGACGTAGATTTGACATAATGAGGATGGATAGAAATAGCTGCAGCCTTTCATTTAGAGGGAGTTGGCTACCAGCATCGTACATAGGTCTTGTGCATGAAGCAAGATTCAGGGAAACAGAGCAATGCCTTGTGAAGTTAAAAATATATTCATTACTGGACCAGACTGGACATAGAAACAGGCATGTCTGATAAAGTTGAATAAGCCACACTGTCAAATAGAAAGATTCTGTCTGGACTGCCTGGGATCAGGTGATGGGAAATTTATTCATATTTCAAGTTTCCATTTTAGGCACTTCCAGCACTGGGAATTTATTGCCATTATGTGGCTCTTAGATTCCAAAATAATGTAGAACTACCTTTGGGATCAAAATGTTCTCGGATTTTAATTTCATTTTTTTTTTTCCCTGGGACAAAAATGTTTAATTTTCAAAGGAGCAATGCCAAGCTTGTACCTTTTATGAGTCAGTATATTTTTAGTTAAATCACAGCAGCTATACTATCCTTTTATTTTCTCCTCATGCCAAATACAGGACTTTTTTCTTTAAAAAGAATTTTTGAATAAAAGCCATTTCCCTTTATCAGTAAGGAATTAAGCCCCTGTGGAGATCCTTTGATTTCTTCAGTGTACTAAAGGTAGGGCACAGGGGATTTTTAATTTCATGGTTTGTTTGGTATTTCAGAGGCAGTGAACACTAGTGGTTAGATCAGCTGATAGTGAATCAGAAATCACATGCTGTCATGCCAAGTCCTTTAAGTATTCTTTTGCCTTATTAACCCCTTTTGGTAGGATTTTATTTATACCCTACTTGAAAGTGGGGATAAATCCTCACCAATAACGAAATACACTAGAACTCGGCAAAAGATTATATGTAACTTAAAGTACAAAAATAAAAGGGAATGGATGGGATTTCTTCATGGAATGATGCTACTAAACCATCACTCCAACTCCATCTTGTTCAAATCCACCCTAAGGATGGAGCGTTCTTTTGGAAGTTAACTGGGGACTCTCAGACTAGTTAAGCACCTCCTCCTTAAGAGGAGAAGCATCCTCTGCAAAGTGGGACATGTGGATAAAGTGGTGTTCTGGGACTATTTGTTATACCGGCATTTGCCAGGTTGCACTTGCTTGCACATTGCTAGAAGAGGTCAGTTCTGGGCTGGGGATTTTCTTTTGTTCTAAAAATCATCTAAACATGATTCTGGTAGTTTAGTTGTTGGTTGTTTTGTGTGTTCCCGCCCCTCTGAATGTAATAGAATTGTGAAGGGAAGAATTGATTGATAATAATCAGTCTCTAAAACCGCTTTCTTTCTATACTTCTATAGACCCTAACCTGGAGATGGAGCTATAGAAGTTAAGCAGCTCTGAATTTACAGGAGTGTGATTTCATGTCGGATGAAATTGTCCATGGACTGCTTTAAAAAGAAAAATCATTCTTCTCTGGGATGATCATTCAAACTCTATCCTGACTGCTGCCAAGAGAGAGGAATTTTTAGATGCATAAAATGCATAAGTAGCATTAGTCAAAAGAGGGGCAAAAATTTTATGAAGAACTTAGTCTGAATTTTCAGAATTAGATTCTGGTGAAAATTTCTACAACATTTTGAGCAAAACAAATGTTACCTTAATGGTTTTTGTTTTCAGAAATAACATGTGCCAAACACAGTGTATTAATGTTAGTTCAACACCAGGACTCTGAAAATGGTTTTAGCAGAAGTCTATAGAAATCTTGGTGAGAGAAAAAACAGAAGAATATAAAAAGGGGTAGTTTCCCAGAAGCAAATTGCCACCTTTTAACAGAAAATACCTATTCTGATGCATACACTTATGGTTATAATTCAGAATTTATTTAGGCTTTTATTGCACTCCATATTTTAACAACCAATTGACATTTAACTACCCTGTGATTACTAATGCATTTAATTAAGCGTTCTATTTCTTCCTTACTTGAACAAAGGAATCCCGGATGCAATACCAAAGCCATTTCATCTCCTTGTAGGAGGACTTAGTCTGTTTCTACTGTATATTGAAAATCAAGTTTATTCAGTGTTCCTATGTGGAAAAAAAATACATAAAAAATATTTACTAGGCTTTAAAGAAGTCATTTAAATATTTTTGGTGCTTCTATCAGCACTCAGGGGGTTTGATTTGTGTCTGTCACTGACTTCACTAATTTCTGAGGATTTGTTCCCCCTTCTGTCTACAGTGAGGAAAATGAAGTTGTTGTTGCCTGTGTTGGAGAAGAAAAGACATCTTCAGGTCTAGCCAATAATGCTCCTTGCTTGTTCCCAGTCTGACCAAGGTCACTGAGATGATGAAAGACATGCTCTGAAATCATGGGTGCAGTGACTGAGGTGTATTGTGTGCACTCTGCTCTGGAGCTATCCCGTTGTAGCTGTTTGGGGATGGGCAATCACCCAAAACTTTGCCAGATTTTGGAGGGGTTTGCTTACCTCCACACCAGCCTTCCTAGCTCTGGCACAATAGCAATGATACCAGTATTGGTTCCAGTCTTCAAACACACCTGCAGATCCCCACGCATATGGAGGCTCAAACCTGCGCTCTTGCACTATGGAGTCTGCCCTCCAGGCCATCATGCTGCTAGCTGTGTGGTTGACACGCAGCTAATAGAGGCTTATGACTTCAAAATGAGACTAAGCAGTGGGAATAGATGAGTGTTTAAATAACAAAGAGTCTCTTTTTATGCAAATATCCCAAGCAATAAAGAATAAAAAGAGGATCTCATCTGTCTCCTACCCTCTGAGAGTCTGGGAAGTGTAAGCAAATTGCTCCTCCATAGAAGGGGAGGGGTTTGTTTTCTTTCTTAGCAGCCATTACGTGTTCTGCTAGAAAATCGGGGGAGATGTGGTAAACAGGAGCCTTTCCTGGGAGGGAGGAGAAGCAAAGTAGGAGACAAGGCTGGGGTGGGCAGTGCAGTTCCTTTCAGCCTTCTCCCTCTTCCCCCTTCTGTGGTGGAAGCAGCGCTTGATTGATTTGTTCACTTGCTGTCTTGTACAAGGCTTGCTTGCCTACAGAATTGGAAGACTGTGTAACTGCAGCAAGAAACTTCCAAAATTCATAGCAAAAATGAGAGAATGGGGGGAAAAAATAGGATTAAAAGGTATCTTCTATTGTGAGAGAGTCCTTTCCCTCTCCATTAAATTGGAATAGCCCCAGTGGAGAGTGAAAGCAAGTGAGCATCAGAACAGAGCACAGAACTCCATCAGCCTTAGTGTGTTTGACAAAGACTTTCATGAGCAGTGTGACTGGCTTGTGCCCATGCTCAGGGTACAGGGTTAATTACACCTGATGAAGCATCCAGGTTATCTTGAGTGGGAGGGTCTGTGATAGAAAAGCAATGAAAGCTGTCTGCAGACAAATGGGTTTATGAACCAGGACCCTTCCTCTTGTTGTCTGAGGGGCATTGGCTCCCTCATTTCTTTCAGGACTGGTGGGAAACCAGTCTCTGAAGTGGTGAAGACTGGACTGTTGAAGGTTTGAGCCAGGATCCATGTGAATGAAAAGTGGAAAAAAATCTGTCTCAGTTGGGAATGTGCTGCTCTCCCTCTCGCCATCCCTCCCTTCACCTCTGGCAGCAGGAATTTTCTAGACTATGCTCTGTTCATAGCCACTGGCTTTGGGGAAGGAGGGCTAAAGATTCAGATTTAAAATAACCAGGCAACAGCAAAACTTTCTTCACCTGATCTCTGGGCATCACTTGTCTGACATTGTTATTCCTCAAGGAAACTTCTATTCAAGCAAAGGACAGTGCTGTGAGTCAGTGCCCTTCCCACACTGCTGCTCTTCATTGGAAAACTGTACTTCCGCCTGACAGAAAACCTTCTCTGTCTTGACAACAGCTGATTTATTTACCAGCTACAAGCCCAAGAATTCTGTTGATGGGAGAGGAGGAGATACTCTGTTAGAAAAGTGATAATGTAGAAAGATATTCTTCTGGATAGAGAATTTTGAGATTTTATTTTTGGAAAGGAGTAGGACAAAGTTACTTTCATCCTTGCAGAGGAAGGTCCTGTGAACAGGCTGTTGGAATTTGTGTGGCTCTTCAAGTGCTTCCAAACCTTCTGCATAGCAGTGTTGGGGAATTTTCCGTGTTCTAAGGTGTGTACCAGAACTGCAAATATGTGGGGGTGGTTTTGGAGTGGACGTTCTTGTTAGCTGCCTGCTTTGTAAAGTCTCTAGCACAATGGAATTCTCTGCCTAGGCAATATGAAGATGTTAGCTCTGTAATTATTCTTGCTGTTTCGCATGTGTGCACTGGAAATGCTGCTGGGGTGGGGGAAGAAATCAATCAGAGATTCAGTAAAATCCATAGGCAGACAGCTTCAGTGCTGCCGGTTCCCATTGGCACCCAAATGCCCCAGGCACCTTTGATAATCTCAGCTTGTAATTATTATCAGTAAACATTTTGCTATTGGGAGCAGGTGAGTGTGGCTGGAAGGAACTGGCATTTATCCAAGGAATCTATGACTCTTTATTATCATAGTAACTGTATCAGGGAATAGATGGTGTGGTTTCTTGTGTTTCACAACTTCAGCGACTGAAACACAGGAAAGCCTACAGTCCAACCAGGGCCATTTGAGAATTTGACTAAACATGTTCCATGTTCCAGGCTACTACCCTAACATTCATCTTTCCTCTCTGTTGCCATGCATCAAGAGAGAGATGGATGATTTCAGTATGTCTCTTTCATGGGGGATGTTGACTTTTCATTATTTTCCTCTCTGAAATTGTGAAATTTCCTTGTAGAAAATCAAACATTTTTTCCTTACAATAATTTTTTTCTTAGCCTTTTTATATTAATCTATGGTATTTAAAATTATGCTGTTGTTTCATTGTAATTTTGATTTACAATAAAACTATTTAATCCAACCTCTTGATGTGTTACATATGATCATGTTCAACAAAAGTCTATTTGTAATTGATCTCATGATATGTCCATGTAAAACCAGAAAAGTGGAAGTAATATAAATGAGTGGAATGTCAATGTTCCAAAATAATAATAATAATAGTAATAAAAAGATCCCTAAGCACGAATTCCCAAAATATCCAGCATTGGCAATTTTTCATTGAAACTGATACAACATTACTGAAACATAGAAGTGCGGTTTTATGTAAATAGCTTTCCTAAAGTGAATCTGTTGAGATGAGGCTGTTGCAAGGTTGACCGAGACCAGCCCCCACAAGGTAGCAGCAATATTTTTATAACAACAGCCAGAGCCATTGGTTTGCAAACGTTTTGAAACAGCAAAGGTGAACGTAAAGAACAAAACTGGTATTAGTTTGCCTTTACCTTCTTCTGCCATCCTCTCACCTTGTAAACCACTTCCACAAAACCTCATCAGTTTTGATTTTGCAGCAATGAACCTGGCAGGAAAACAGAATGGAAGTTAAATTTATGTAACATAGCTAATTGTGTCCTACCTCAACCCCTTTCCTGTTCTCAGCATTGCAGTACCCAAGTACCATCCAGGAGTGCAATGAATAGTGTGTCTCACATCTAGCAGGTGCTCGTTCTTTCATTCGCTCCTCAGGGGAAAATTATTTTCAGTTGAGTGATTTGTTAGGAATTCTTTTTAAATATGTGCACATGGGAGGCTAAATATTTGCTAGAAAAAGGCCAGGTAAAAAAAAACCCACAAAATTATCCCCCTGGAATGGAAGAAAAATTTGGCTTATGAGGTTTATTATGTCTCATGAGAGTTAATACCATAGTGATTAGGCAGAGCAGAGGGAGGCTGTTACATACACATGAGATGTTGCTGATCACAGCTGCAGTGATAGCTTCAGGAGTCTGTTAGGTAGCATGGGTATGTGTCATTGAATTTGAAGATAAGGACTAAGGATTTAGACCAACAGAGAGAGGAGAACTCAGATGTACTTGTGGTAGCCCAGCCCTACTGATAGGAGCTGCTGCATGACAGCTGCAATGCTTCAGTCATGATGTTAACAAAGAATAATCAGTTAACAGTCCCCTGCTATCCTGGAAGCTCTTTAAGCCTCTTGCTGCTCACCTCGAGTCCTCTAGTCCTCTGTCCTCTGCTTTGATGCATCATTACTTCCCAGTGGCATCAGGCCATTGTAGCAAACAGTTAGCAATTTTTGTATTCAAATCTTTTGACTGTGGTTCAAGCTCTGTTGTTGTTTCAGGTCTTCCATGAACCATTTCCACAGTAGGCTATGGCAGTGTACTGCTAGCAGATATAGGGGATATTTTTTAGAGTAATCCAAATGTTGGAATTAATGAGATGCAGGTGTTAGGATCTGTTAATCTGGCTTAGTATTCACCTGTCTGTATTAGCCTAGCAGTGCCTAGGATGGCATTGAATGGCCCTATTTACTAAAGCTGTGTTTAGTTAGTAGGAAACACTGGGCTTGAGGACTTGAGGGGAATATAGGCTGAATTCAGATGTCCTTAAGTCCAGTATGATTCATGTTGTTAAAATAAAACTCCTCCAAGCACTCCAATTGCCCCTAATCCTTTAACTGAAATTACAGCTGAATTACAATGCAAAGTAGAAACAGGACTTGTTCCTACTGAAATGCCATGTCTCAAGGGTGTTCCAGGGCAACGAACACGGTGTGTTTATTGCCCTGTGCAGATTTTTTTGGTGTTACCATATGTAGAGCTTTGTCCCCAGCAGCTGTTGACAGCTGTCTCCCTTTCAGGCACCGTTAAGAGTCTTTCCTGTGGGACTTCTGCTTGTGCTCAGCGATCGTATCCCTGCTTTGCTAATTCTGCACCTATCCAGTGGAAGAGCTTTCCAGTCTCCTTTCCGTGTTTTCTAAAGGGAAAGCAAGGGAGTATAAGGGTTAGATAGAAATAGTTAAATAGTAGATATGATGTTGACCATTTCCCAGCTCTGTGCCTCAGAATCCCTAGCTGTAAAGTGGAAATAATCTCTCCACTAAACTTTGGTGGGGTTCAGTTTGTGACTGTTCTCAAGAGCAGAAGCTGCTGTAGAAATTTAACTTTTTTGCATGTTCAGTTAATGAGTTGCTTAAAGACTTATCATTCTTCTGAACTGGAGTTTGCTCCACACCTGGGTGTTTTTTTTGTCCCTCATTCCTAGGGCAATTCTTCCCAATCAGCAAAATGCTTGCAGGCACTTCAAGCGTTGCTTCCTTATGTTTTGAGGGTAGAAACTGAGGAAATTGTTTCTGACAAATACATTGATCTGTTATAAGAAGTATAGGTTGAGTTAGTTAAACATTCATATGGAGTAGAGGTTTTTGTGGCTTGGGTAGTATATGTGGTCATTGTTGCTTATTGAGGCTACAGAACAGATTGGGGTGATGATTTTTACTGGTTTCTAAATAAACTCCTATGCAGCTGACTCCCTTAGCAGTACAAGTTGTTCTTAAGGAAGCTTGTACCTGGACAGTGCAACCTTCAGTAACAGGAAAAATAATTAAATTCAGCAAGTTTGGGTATAAAAATATAATAAAAAATAATAGAAGCAAGCACTTTGTTACATAGCCCTCTTGCTTTCCCTTAGTGACCATCTGCTGGCTGCTCTTGGCGCTGAGCATCTGTCTGGCTCTGTACCATTCTGCCTCTGGTCCACAGAGTTGTCAGTTCCCGGGAGGGCTCTAAGCTCTGACGCACTACTTGAAACTGCTGGGCTGGTTGAGCATGGCATTGCTAAAATGAAGCTTCACAGCCTTAAAGGTCGTAGGGAACTCTTGAGAAGAGACAAGTAGCTGCTGTCCATGCTGGGTTCTGTGGAGCATCGAACACCCAACTTTAAAGTGACCTCAACTTGCCCTAAACCAGGGTCTGTTTCCATTGGATACAAAGTGGACAAGGCACAATTATATGCAGGATTCTGGCTGCTGCTGTTTCTTGTAAGGATAAGTGGTTTCCAGGCACTGGGAAAAGTGCTACTCCCTTTCGTTTTGCTCCGTGACTTTCATGTATTCACACGCGTACCACTGTTTTTATCCAGCTTTCCCAGCAATTGGAAACAGGCTAGAAGGGAAACTAAACTCAGAATGCTTAACCTCAAATGCCCTGTCAATATGATATTTTTGATAAAAGCTTTTATAGATATTATGAACAATAATCCATCTTTCTTCAGGCTACTGACTTTCCTATAAAGAGCAATGCAGAGCAGTGTCTTTCCTTTAGAAATCGCAGAGGCTGTTTAAACACCAGCCCCTGGGAGGACCTCGTTCTTATCTAAGCATGATGGTTTTCTGACTAATTTAAATTTATCCTTACTCAGCTTCATTGCTGTCCAGGGCCGTTACTCAAAATAAGACTTTTTCATAGGTGGAAGTGTCTAAATGTTGGACTGGCAAGAGGAAGACTTCCGTTGAATTAAAAAAAAAATCATTCTATTTAAAATTCCAGCTTAAAAATTAATAGGGGTTAATATCAAGATGATATTTCTGCATGAGCTGGCTTTTAGGTAAGGAGTTTCTTTTCTGCTTATTCTTTTCCCTCTCTTCCTGTATCATCCTCTGCCAGCACCTTTTGAAATTCAGTGTGGCTGAGTAATATATAGTTATTAACTCTGCTTTCGGGTTTGTGGAGATCCTCACTGCTGAGGTCGTAGTAGCCTTTCTGTGAGGGATCTAAATGTAATTTGTGA
Source organism: Myiopsitta monachus (assembly GCA_017639245.1). Classification (NCBI taxonomy): domain Eukaryota; kingdom Metazoa; phylum Chordata; class Aves; order Psittaciformes; family Psittacidae; genus Myiopsitta; species Myiopsitta monachus. Next base: position 28,211,944 of record CM029917.1, read on the forward strand.
CTGTTTAATGTGATTTATTTTCATGTCTTCAATATTCTTTGAAGGATAGTTTAGCAATTTTCTGGTATTTCCTTTACAGAGATTTTTTCCTTTGTTCTCTGTGAAGTTTATGATTTGCTGTATTGGAAAATGTGGTATTTTGCAGAGGCACTGGTTTGCTCTGATTCTAAATGTTTGTCTGCATCTATTGACACAGAAGTGTCAAAAAAAGATCCAGGGTATTAGGAGAAGTTATTTTCCTTGCACAACGAAGGTGACATATTGAGTGAGTTCTGGGGGGCCTTGTGAGCCCTACTTGAGCTCAGGGCACTGTGGCTTTCTCTGTTACTCTCTTTATGGTTTGCTACCACTTCTCAGTTATTGCTCAGCTTGCCTCACTGGTGACATCATATCTAGTTGCTGGTAAGCTGAGTGTGGAGTCAAGGGAAAAGATTATGACTTATTCAAGTTTTATGATCTGGTTAAGCTGTGCCCACACACAAAGCTCTTCTCTTCCTCCCTGGAAAAAGGGAGCAGGATGGAAGATAGAAGAAGCAGTGATAGCTGCAAAGCTGAGGGATTTTCCAAAGGATTCTGGGAGAGAGCAGCTGCTCTGAGTAAAGAGAGCAGAAGCTGAGAACAACCTTGCCGTAAAACTGAGTTAGTTCTGAGCACTACCATGAAAAATTGTGGTGCACTGTGATAAAAATTGTCATGTTTATTTCTCAGCATGTTTGCTGAGTAATGCGCTGCTGTCTGTCCAGTCTCTGGCTTTGGGGCTTTTTTTCCATCATCCTTCCCTAGTTCACAAATGACTTACAACATCCATAAAAAAATTTCTGAAACTAATTAGGGATTAGCCTAGCTCAGGGAGCATCTACATCAGTAGCCATGTACCCTGCAGTGAGATGTTAGAAGTTGCCTTTGGTGATGGTTGCGCAGGAAAGTGGTTGAATCCCTACCCCTGGAGGTGTTTTAGAGATGTGTAAATATGATTTGGGTATCTTTGAGATTCTTCTTCCCTTTTCAAAAGTGGTTTAAATTGTCCAAAAGAATCTAAAAAGGGTTACTAACCTACATGTGCTCAACTGCTGGCTTTACTAGGGAAGGTAGGCTGAAAATGTATGAAGGTGCCATGTTATCTGCTCAGTTCAGATGTTGGCTTGTACTTGTGAATCTGGTGTGTGGATATTTAAGCAATAATGCCCTGCTTTTGCTTTCTAGGCCCTCCATCCTTCTACTGATGCTGTTAACCTGGGTTCCTTGTGTATTCCTCTGCACTCTACCACATTGCAAAATTTGACTTCTCTACTGTGCCTGATCACAACCTTCTCCCATCCATGGGATGCTGTCTTCAGTCCTGTCTGGTGGTAAGTCTTCTTTCTTTCAGATTCAAATCCTTCTTAAAAATTCATAATACCTATGAAAATAGATTCCAGAGAAACCTGCTTTGGAAATAGTAAAATAAAATGTTTTTTTGCTCTTCCATCATTGCCTTCATCAAATCGAAGGGGGGCAAAAACAAGAGTAAAAGAATTTTTAGCTTCTTGTGTGTAAAGCTTGAAACAAGCTGAGATGCTTCACTTCAGCGCATTAAAAGTGTGGTCTGAGGCTCTGAAGAGCTTGGTTAAAATCCAGCGACATTACTCAGTTCTTGTGAAAGATCAAAGCAAACATGCAAATTTCTTGCAAATCACCTTGTTCCTCTGATGTTGTGGCAAGGCAGCAGTGAGCACAATCCTGCCGCAGGATCTGGAAGAGTCCTGGGTGGTCAGGGCTGGCTGAAATGATGGTTTCCTCCCTCCCTCCCTTGCATTTTTTCCATAAGGACCACCTCAGATGGTCACCCATCAAAAAGCACATAGGCTTTTGTCTGGACACAGTTTCTTAGTGTTGGATGTACAAATATTGACTTACTAACATAACATTCCCTTTATCTGAGGTCAGCATCTGGTTTCAGTGTGTTTTCTGTATACATGATACCCAAAGCCATAAAGAGATACTAGTGCGAATTTGCTGGGTGGCTGTTATTGAACTCTTATGACTATCATAACTTCACATAAACTTCCATCAAATATGTCAAACTGTCAGCATCAAAGAACACTCTGCACCACCTTGCAGAGATCCAGCAATTTCTCATGGTTTAGGGGGTATCTAAGAAGCTGTTTTTTCCCAGCCAATTTCTGAAGATGCGAGGTTTGTTTAAAAATACTCAGCAACATCTGAAGCCGTCCCACATTTAGCTAAAGTGGGCAAGTTATTAACCTTGCGAGAGCAGAATTTGCATTTTAAAAAATGAATGACAAGAACATGAAAGAACATGTTTTGTTACATTAAAAAATGCATGTCGTAAAACTGCTGGCTTTGTGCCTGCCAAAGCTGAGAACTGTTCAGGTGTGGGAAAGAGCAAAGAGGGAAAAACCTGATTAAAAACTGTCTAAGCCTAAAGGAAGTATTAGGAAAGGAGATGAAAGGCATCTACCTGGGATGCCCATGAAACAGCTGATTTTAATCCACTGATAGTGTTACATGTTTCCTTGGAAAGGGAATTTACAGATAAAGGAAGGATTGCATGGATAATGTGCTTGGTTACTGTTTGTGACCCTCAGCTTGGGGCCAAAGGCTCTCCTTATAGGCAAGAAGCAGTGCTTTTTTGCAGATAGTAGGAATTCCCCTATTACATACACCTCTGTAGATCTGCTAGTGCTTTAGTGAAGGAACACTTGCCTTCAGTTTTACAGAAAGACGCAGCAGCAATCGCAGGCAAGCATGGTCAAGGTGTTAATGCAATATACTTGGGTAGTGCTTAGTCTTTGGAAGAATGTTGTAGCTGAGAGAAATTTGTAACTGATTGGAAAGGCTGGAAAGAGTTTGGAAACAGCAGCACCAGCTTTGTACTGCTGAGAACGTCTGCGATACAGGAGGGCTGACAAAAACCTTAGGGTTACAGCATTTGTCCTTACTCAGCAGTATAAGAGTTTGGAAGGTGGCCAGGGTGCCAGCTGCAAGTGTCCAACAGAAGTCCCTTACATGTTGTAGGGTAGATATTGCTCTCTCCTAACTCCCCAGTAACAGTTCGGTCAAGCGGCAATGGGGGAATTTTATAAGATTAGCGGGCTATAGGCTACAAGCAGAGAGCTAACCTTGTCTGCCGTCAAAGCCAGGGGTATAATCTCTAAATTAAATTTACATGATTTATCACATCCAGGAAGATTGGTGAAATAATCAGGAAAAAGAGAGGAGAGGGGGAGGCAAGATAAGAGCCATTGGACTTGAGGGGGGCCTTTCTCTCATCATTGGTAAAATGCACAATTAAACCACTGGGATGGGATTAGGATGGAAATGCGATTAGTACTGTGTACCCAAACCAAATTGCTTTGAAACACAGAGGTGTTTAATGTATTACTCTCAAAATGCAATATCTTAGGACAGTGATCCATCTGTTATCATGGAGGAATCAGATAGAAAGTGCATTAGAAGTTGAAATTTGTCCCCACTGGGAGAACTGCACTGAGTCATGGTGATGTATGGGATCTGTGCAAAGGCAGAGAGAAAGTATTCTCCCTATGATTTATGTATTGCACAATCATTCCCATTTTTCACGGCATTTCTGTTCTGTTGGCTCCTTTACAGTGTGATTATACTGTGGTTTTAGTGGTGGAGCAGCTCTGTCAGGAAGGTGGAAATGCATTTGAAAAGCAAGGAGAAATGAATACAAAAGACAAAGGCCAGCAGAAGCTGACCTAAGAGAAAAAGTAGAAGATCTGATGCATTTTATTCTCTTGATATCTTAATGTATGGAGTTGATACATAGAAGGATGTTTTGGTTAAGTGTCTCATGTATATTGTTTCTTCACAGCCAGCTCTCATGCCGTCCCGTAAAAGGCACTGTGCAAATGTAAATCCATGGAGAGCTAACAGAATTTTGGCTTTGCAAGACCAGGCTTTGCAAGACTTTTGCTTAGAGAACAGTGGGTTTATGGGTCTAGTGAGTGGGTCTATGACCAGGCTAGGTCCATGGGTCACAGAGAGCTGAAATCACATTTGTCTGTATAGCTAAAATAAGAACTAGACCCAGGACAGTTGGAGTAAAACTAGTTTCCAGTAATGATAAATTCATGGGATAAGAGAACGTTTGAAAACACTTTATCCTTTGCTCCCACTATTGTGCTGTCTAATGGCGAAGCAGGGAAAATTCCTTTTTGCTGACTAGATTCTGAAGCCTGATGATGATATGCTTTCCCTTTATGCAATTGTCTTCAAGCTTTTGGTGCTCACAGTAAATCTCACCGTCTTTCCTTCTGTGATTACCTACACCATCATTCTTCGCTGCTACTTAGCTCTAGAAGCAATTTGCCTTCATCCAGCTAAATGCCTCTGATATTACTTTGCTGATTCTTAAGAAATATCTACAGCTAAGACAGGAATAAAGCTGCATCCTGAAAACTTACCCCACACACTTTGTAAAAGGACTGATTAAAATTTTCTTGTTATCCCTCGGAAACCCAGGTACCTCCAAAGAAAGAGTTATGAAATGGCTTACCCTGTTAACTGCCGGGATCTTCTTAGGAATCCTATCGTATTTCATTTTTATTATGTGTTACTAGAACTACCCAGGTGGCATATTGAAGAACACTTGTCAAAAAATGTAGCATTGTTCTTTTATCAGGAATAAATGAAATTTATCTCTTAACCCAGTCACTCCTTCTGAAATTGTTATAGATCCAGGCAAGGAGGAATCAAAGATAATGTATTTTCATCATTTAGTGCATTAGCATTCATAATTTTTCCTTGTATTTTTCCCATCTTTCTTTTTTCCCCAATAAAAGCCCCAGGTATTCAAAGGCTAGTAAATACTATCTTGGTTTGATTTCGTTTTTTGCTGAGTTTTGCTGGTTAGCTAAATTTGGCATTTGGCCAGCCTCACATCCACATAGTGGATCTCTTAAAACATGTAGGTGGGGTGCCACTTCAAGGAGACACCTCATTAAATTCATGTTGACAAATGTTTGTCACCTTCTCAGGAGCTCTGAGAAGCTTAAGGCTGAGGTTATCCTCACTTAACTTCATCTCTCTGAGCATGCTTGAGCCAGTTCCTGGATCTATGATAACGGGCACTTCCACTGTTAGTCAGGATTACTTGTCCTCTAACTAGCATGTCTTTCTCTCTACTGTTGAGGGAGCCTGGATGACAAGCCTAGCTTCGTATTTTGATGCTTAAAATGAGATGAATTCTATCCTCCAAGTCCTTCAAAGCTATTTACTTGATTTTTCTTCCCTGGCTGCCTCTGGCAAGAGGCTGTTTCAGATCAGTTCTCCTTTTCATGAAGAGATTCTTGTTCACTTCCTCCAAGGCTTGACCTTTCCTGAGCTTTTTCATTTATGCCACCTGCTTCCCGCATTTGATATAGCCCTAAATAGTTTCATACTATCAAATGCATTATCTTTAGAGTTATATTTTACCTTGGACTTCTCTGAGTCTCCTCTCTTCCAACAAATACAGGTCATGTTTCTCCAGTGCTTCTGTGTTAGGTGCCGAGCTGCTGAATCAATCTTGTATTGCTGAAGTTCTTTCCTCACAGCAGCATCTTCAGGGCCAAGCTATTGCTTGTTCAGAGTATGAGAGTGAGGGAGAGGAAGGACACAAAGAAATTATTTTTCCTTGGCTGAAGCTCTTGTGCTGGAAAAGCCTTGGTGCAGCTGAATGTCTCCAGAGATGCAAGGTGGTTGCTGGTTGCTGAAGGCAATACAGTAGCTCCATGAAGGGGGTTTGGGCCAAGATTTATACATTGGGAAGTTCTGGGGAAATGGAATGGATTCATTGCTCTGGTTTTGTGTTTGGTTGGGGTTTGTTGGGGTTTTTCTGGTTGTGTGTTGTTTTTTTTTTTTTAATGTGTTCTTTTTTAGCTTGGAAATCAGAATACTGTGGAGGGAAAGGCCATAGAAACAGGGCACGGTTCAACATTACCTGAATGGTACTGTGATAGTATGCACTATAGTTAGTCCAGTTTTGGGGCTGGCTTTGCGTAATCACTTAACCAGCACTGTATATTTGCATAAAGTGGAGAACCTTAATCACAATCTCGGTTTATTGCTCACTGAAATGTAATCCTGTGCCTTTATATGCCCTCAGGAGCCTTTAGCTTAGGTACATGCTAAGCTACAGGACATCCTTGTAAGGAAAGCTGATATGGAAAAGCGATTTTTTAGGTGGAAAGGGACTGATGAAGAAATTGGGGAGAGAAGAAGCTGATTAACGTCCTGGGCTTGCTCAGATGTGTAGAGAGGAGTTGGTCTTCCCTCTGGTATGAATAGATTGGCCATCCTGTCCCACTTATGCTTGTCTTTTTGTTGTCCTAGCTTGTTCCTGAGACCACTGGGCTGAGATCTTTAGCGCAGCAACCTTATTAGCTTTGTATCTGCTGTCAGAGGAATCACAGGATGTGTCTGTCAGGGCTACATGATCTTGCACTGAGAGGGTTAAAATATCCACTATAAATCTCACCCAGAACATCACTGATCTGGAAGAACAATTTTCAGGAAGCAGGTGAACAAATGATTTAACTCAAGGTAGTTTTGACCCTTGGCAGGGTCTTATAAAACACCTTATTTCTTTACAGTTGACTGTGCGTAGCGTTGAGACACACTGGTCACAAGGTTTTGATGTAAGTTTTTCCTGTTTTACTCTCCATTGAGCTATAATAAGTTTCAGCCTTGGAAAACAAGCTGGGGAAAGCCTGAGGGGAAAGGGAATACACATTCAGAAGCTGGTGTTCTCTGGTGGTGTAGTGTGGGCCAAGTGACTTGTGCCAATTAACAGAAATTATTGGTTTGGACTCTTATTTATGGGGCTGATGCATCTGTGGAGAGTCTGCTGTTCCTTCACCAGCAATGGATCTCTATGTAGACAAGTTCTGGTCAGTTCTCATAGAAAGAGGTAAAATGGAATAGTTTTTAATTGGGGCAGACAGCTGCTGATTTACAACTGCTTTGTGGCATAATTTTATTTGCTTACTGGTCCTAAGCTTTATTTGCTTTGGGAGAATACCACTGCGCATGTTTCAGTGTGACATTTACAGTTTTCTTCATGTAAATTGGCCCAGCAGCAGCTCAGGGACAGCAGACCAAGAACTTACAAGGGTTGGCAGGGAGAAGTGCAGTGAGGTCAATGTGGGGGTGTGATTTCTCCTACCTGCAAAGGAGGGAACTGGCTCAGTTGCTGTGGAAGTATGCTCTGGAGAGCTGATGCAGAATTACTTTCTTTTTGCTCCAGTTGCCCTTTTACTCAGCAAAATCAAACTAGTATTTTAGGGCTGTGCTGCCCAGTTTCAAACCTTGAGGCATTTTTCTTCCACTGAATGATGTTTAGTTTATTAGTTATTTGTCTGACTATTTTTCAGAAGAGCAGTAAGAATGCATGTTCTTCCTCCTGCCTTCTTCTCCAAACCCTTTCACAAATTTGAAAATCACCTTATAATTTTGTTTAAAATAAGAAAAGAAAACTCATTTTGGAGCAAAATCTGAATGTCTGTCCAGAAACAAACATTTTGGAAGGAGTGAAAATGAAGTTCTGTAATTGGAATTGATTTTCAAGGTTCACCATGGACTATGTTCTCAAGTCCCCATGGCAGTGCCGGCAAAAAAGACGTAAAATAGGAATGATGATACAATCATATTGAGCACTATAGAGCCTGGTGCATGGCTGCGGTGGCATTATGAGCAATAAATCCATCATATGGCTGCATGGTACAGCATAAGGTGAGATGCTGCAATTGTCTGAAGAGATGGAGATGCTGGTTTTGCTAATACCGTGGGAATAAGGTAAACTATGCAGCAAGAGCTGGCACAGCTTTTGTATTTGGCTAGATCTGGCACTGATTTATATCAGGAAGGAGTCTCATGCAGCGGGGCACTGTATGGAGCCAGTTGCCTGTGATTTACTCGTTGTGCCAAACTTGCTTGGAGTTTTATTTTTAAAAATCCTGTGTAGTGTCTTTTTCCTGCCTCCCCCTCCGGCGCTGAGCAGCACTAAATGCTGTTTGCCACTGAGGACGTTTAAACTAATTTTTCAGAAGTGCTGATGAAGCAGGACACACTTTTATTGCTGTCATAATATCTCTCAAGCTTGCTTCCTTGAATGAGTTTGTAAAACACTGAGCTTGATAAGTTCAAACCGCAAGGAAGGGATGGTGCAGACTATAGCCCCTAAATGATAGCCCATCTGCTTGCATGTCTTGCAGGCCAAAATGACTTCATTACAAGGCAGTATTAAGCTGAGAGCAGAGGCTGGCAGGAAATTTCATCCTTACTGTATCTATTGTTATGCTCTTGCCGCATTTGATCCCATGGCATGTGCCAAGGTAATTGGCACACAGGTGCTGTTCCTCCTGCTGGAAGAGTCGTTCATTATGCAGCATGCTTTCTGAAAGCAGAGGAAACATGCGCCTTGCATGTCAGCATATTCACACACTGGTGTAGGACAGAGTCGGATGGCTGCATCCTGATGAAGGGTGCACAGCGTTAGCTAAAAATATTAGACAGCAAGAGACGGGGGCAGGGCATGGTGAACAGACTGCTGTAATGCAAGGAGACTGCTGTTCCTGAGGCATATATTTCCCTGCCTGAAACAAGCTTTAAGAAGGCTTTAGATGTCCTCAGTGCTATGACAAGCAAAGGCTGGAAGTTTGTGGACCCCGCTCTGGACCCAGTAACCATGCACCATGAGACTGGAAGACTTCTGTTGCAAGTAGAATAATATCTACATGTTACCCAACAGTGAATGCACACATATCCTGGTATCCAGCAGTCCAAGCTGCCAGTGGCTGGGAGCAGCCAGCTGAACCCCATCCAAAGTAGTCTAAATCAGGACTGTCAGTCTCTGAAGAGGACTCAATTCTGTAGTCAGGCTCCAAACTATAGCATTTAGTTTACTGTCACAGGGAAGAGAGATTTCTCTTCCCTTGAAGAAGGGCTTGAGCCAAGTTCTTGATGTACTTTAGTCTCCCATTCAAGTCTGCAAGTATGCCTCAGCTCCAGCCTGAGGCATCTGCAAATCCAAGCCAGCCTGCAGCAAAGTTACTCTCTTCTGGGTATGACCTGCAGATGAGGTGGCTTTGACTTCTTTGGTTCTTCTGAAACTATAGTCTGTTTATCCCCAGATTCATCCTTTTTTCCCCCTCTTCCACCCTGGATGCTTCTTGCCCTCAGTCCTGCTATTGCACCTATCTCCCTGTCAAAAACCTTCTCTGGAAGCAGAGATCCATTTCACCAGGCTGCTCAGGGTGGTTCATCTCCACTCTCGGCTGCAGCAGCCTCCCTCCCTGTGCACATGTACCATGGCAGCACACTCTCCACAGCCAGAGGCCCTGCTATTTCAGTCCTGGCCTCAGTCTGGGAAGACTGTGGTGGCAGATTATGCTGTGATTCTATAACAATGACAAAATGTTGGGTGTACATGGAGCTGTGTATGCTTATAGCTGACTTAACAGTAGCTAATTAATTTTCTCCATATTGTGATTCACTGGAGCAGCATTTTCTCCATCTGTGGCAAAAATGCTCTGCAAAGCTTTGTCCTGTCAAAGTCGCTGATGTGGGATGACAGCAGACACATGTGTTCTCATTCCATGCTTCACCTCTAATTGCTGCTTCCTGTTCTTTGGTACACTTTTGGGTCCAAATGAATATAGACATTACCTCTGAATTGAAAGAATTGATTCTACTAAGTCTTGCTGAGGTTTGTTTTTTTTGGTGTGAAATATTTCCTGGCTTATGTACTGCCACTCGCTGAGTCCTGGTTAGGTGAGTCCTGGTTAGGGTATTGTGTCTCCAAATCAAGTCTGAATGGGAGTCAGATTGGGTGCTGGGTCCTGTTAGGGAATCAGGAGATGGGGGATAGCAATTGAAGCTTTTTGGCAATTTTCTTCCAAATGTCTTGGCAATAGAAGTAATTTAGATCTAATAAAATAGATGTAGAGGAGACCATCTCTCAGGCCAGAAAAGGCAGTTTATGTCACTTACTCAACACTAGCTTTAAGAGAATCCAGTTTTCCTGAAACATAAAATCCTGTGGGTTTCTTATCCCTTCTCTCTCTTTATGTTGGCACTCACTTGGGAAACATGGGCTGCTATAGGTGTTGGGGTGTATCTGAGCTCTCTGTTGCAGTTGGGATCTGCTGGGGCTGAATAAGTGAGAATAAAAAACCCCTGGTTGCACAGGCCATCTTTCTTTGCCACTAAAAAGCAATAAGGCAGCAAAAATTATGTATTTGTTTCTAGAGTCATTGCACTGTTTGTGTGTGACTCGTTGTGTGAAATACTTTCAGGTGCCTGTAGATGTTAACAGTCTGATTCTTCCCTGGTGTGATTCAGTTTCCCTGGTTTTGTGCTAGATGCAGCAAGGTGTCAAACATCTGCACCTTGCAGCAATAACTGCAAATGTAACAGTGTGTGATTGATCCCAAGCCTTTGTCTGGAGGAGAGAGAGCAGTGGGTGACCTCTGAACTTTCTCCATCCTCTCCAGAGCCTGGCTAGTGCACTGTTGCCAATCTTATTTGCCCGAGGAAGCACAGGATCACTGTTTTTGACTTGTCAGTATGCTTGTCTAGCTTCCTTTTTTTTTTTAATCCCTCTCACTCTTACTGCTCTCTCCATTGCACTTGTTTTATTTCTGCTTCTCTTGATTTCCACTTCTGCTCCTTTGTGGCACAACGTTTCCACATCTTTAAGTTCATGGCCCTTGTACTGTGCGCTTGATACAGTTTTCAGTAGCTTTGTAGTTTCTTTTCCCTCCATAGTCCCTCCAGAATTGATATCACTCAGCCAGATCATATTTTTTTTATCCTTCTATGGATTCTAGCCTCACTTCGCAATCTTATTATTGTAACTGTGGTCTCTCAGTCCCAGACTAATTTGATGCATCCCTGTCACAGCTTCTGCATGTCTTTTAATGAACCTTTGTTAGACTGCCATCAGCAACAAAATGTGTTTTCAAATATGTCTGTCTGCTGTTGCTGAAGCTTTGCTGCTGAATTCAACCTAATGCCCTGAACCTCTGAGCAAGGAGAATAGGGACATTCTCATCCCTACCTCTGATCTCAGGGAAATGGCTCGGTGAGAAATGGGGATAATTTCTCCAGTGTCAGTCCCATGATCATGAGGCAGATTGTGCTGCTTCATGGGGATATTGCTTTGGAAGGAGGCAAGAGCCACAGCAGATGCTAATTTACTATACTTCCATTTGTGCCCTTTGCCTCTTGTTCTGATTCTGGGCATCACTGAGGAGAGCTTTGCCCTGTCCTCTCTACTTCCTCCATCAGGTATACACATCAGTAAGGTCTCCCTGAGTGTTCTCTAGACTAGACAACCCTAGCTCTCTCAGCCTTTCCTTGTATATTGGGTGCTCCAAGCCCTTAGTCATCTTCGTGGTCCTTTGCTGGACTCCCTCCAACACGTCCATGTCTCTCTTGTTCTGGGACACTCTGCACTGGACACAGGACTCCAAATGTGTCTTGCCAGTGCTGAGTAGAAGGGAGTGATTACATCTCCCTCAACCTGTTGGTAACCCTCTGCCTAGAACAGCCTAGGATGCTGCTAGCCTGCGTTGTCATGGGGGCACCTTGCTGGCTCATGTTCAACTTGTCCACCAGGATAGTGATGTGCGCTGCTTGCTTGGGTGTCTTTCAATTCAGTTTGTGTCATTAGCATTTATTCTGGTTGCTGGAGATCTTTCTTTGTATTAAAGTGTTTCAGTTTGTACTAAGTATTATCAGATTGCAATCTGGTGTGAAATGGGCAAAAGTTGATTGAAGGGCCAAAGCAATTCTCTCCCTCATCATCTTCCAGTATAAGCACTGCTGTTGTAAGCTCCAAAAACACCTGTGAATGAAAGAATGTTCTTAAATTCTTGGATGACTTCCAGCATCTATCTGTGGGGAGGATAATCTTTCTGTGAAGAAAGGATGGAAGCCTGCGTATGTGCAAAGGTGACATTAAACTGAGCTCCCCTTCCACTCACATTTGTTAATAATCCATTGCATATGTTTTGGAGGCTTAAAGGCCCAGTGTGAATTTCCTCTTGGGAAGAGGCGTCTTGTACAATGCAGTTTTGTGAGCTCCAGAGATAAGCAAATCATCCTCAAATATTTTGAATCATTGATGGGTATTTGTTCCCAGCTTTAATAATTCTTGTCATGACAGCCTTATTTTTACCCAGATGCTTATTTCTTGTGGCAGGAAAGTGAGACAGTGGCACATTCACATTGGAAGGGACATGTCTCAGCACTGCTGGCAGTCCCCAGGGCTTGCCTGGGAGCAACTTGGATGCTCTGCAGTGGGAGGATCGTAGCAGAGTCTGCCTATTAAGCAGCAAAATCTGCTTCAGAGACATGCCCGTTCATTCAGATTTCCACATTGAATGTAGCAACCGTTTCCTTTGAGCATAATCTCAGAATTGCAGCCTCTCCAGTGGTGCCTCCTCTCTCCTGTTGTAATTGATGACTGCCTGTGCAGTAGATGTGGAAAATACTGCCCAGCCTCTTTCCTCTGCCTGTGGCAATCCTCAAGTGCTCTCGTGTCCCCCTCTCCCAGTGCCACCCGAAAAAGCCTGTGTTCCTCTCAAATGGAAAAAATCCCACCCAGCAACATAGAAGTTTCTTTGCTGTGGAGGGTCACCAATAGGTGGATTACACCCTGAAAATCCCCTGGCAGTTCTTGGAAAATAGGATTTAGATCTTTGTATAAAAGCAACTTTTATTAAGCAGGCTGCTATCCAGTTGGTTCCCTGGAGTGCTGAGCTAGGTGAATATAGGAAGCTTTTAGCCAGGAAATTGGAGGGACACAGTTGTCTGTCACAGACTTACAAACGCTGCTAGTGCCCCCAGGGATGAGGCTTCGATACTGATGCAGGGAAAAATCCATATGTAGTCAGAGCAGTGAGGAGAGCGGCTACCAGGTGATAACATTTCCATTATAAAATCAAAAGGGAAGTTCTCACTTTTGTGTGAGTTTATTGGGTGATCAGCTAAGAGAACTCAAGGCCTTTAAATGCTACAACTCTGTGTTTATCTATGTGGTGGTTTTATTTGTGGTGATTGATTTCCAAAATGTTGACAGTACTGTATCGCTGCTAAGTTTAGGAACGAAATGGACAACAGCCCTGTTTCTGAGGGCAGAAGTGAAGAAGGTATGGCAGATACTTTGAGAGAAACTGTGTGTGTGCGCGTGTGTATGCACTGCGTATTATAGAACAAATGCCGGTAGCTGAGATGCACGTTGCTGCTCAGGGTGACTTTGTGAATGTGACCTTTGGGTTTAGTCTGGACCCACTGCAGTCCTCAGGGCAATGTAAAAAGCCTGAATGTTGTTGTCTTCTGGGAGCTGCCAATTGCTTCAGTGACCTTAGCTGGGAGACCCCACAACTCTGGGGTATGGCACACTTGACCCCTGTTGTGTGATCATGTTTGCCTGTGCTAGCTACATAGGTTATGGCATTAGGGGCTGCTGCAATGGCACAAATCTAATTCAGAGATGCTCTTTATGATTACGTTTCTCTAATGGAGCTGGGAGCTGTTTGGGAAGTTGAGTAGTACTGATCAAACCCTGGAAAGCTTGAATGTCATGGATCATCTGAGATTAGGTAGACACAGTTGCAGGAATAAAATGGGCCCTTGTGCCTGACTAAACCTGATTATTTTTTAAATTATTATTTTAAAAAAATATATATATTTTATTTTTTCTCTTATGATGTCTGGGCCTCTCTATCCTTGTCCAGAGGGAAGGGTGATATGGAGAGATAGGCCACTGCTGATGTACCTGCTTCACTGCACAGCATGTGGGGCTGGTGAGGACTAGCAGACAACATTGAAGTCACAACAGCATTGCAGTCACCTCCCTTCTGTGTAATGGAAGTAGACAGGGACCAAATGGGTCATAAACAGGTCCCTGAGCTGCAGGGGAGGTGCACCCTGTGATGTACCCTCAAGGACTTGTCCTTGGATCATCTGAATGGGGGGATCTGTTGACATGGAGTCAGAGAATGGCTTAGTCAGACACACTTGTATCTGGCTGCTGAGAAATGCCTTTGGGCATCACAGTTCAGACACAGCCAGTGACACCCCGTCTCCTCTCATCCCCACGGAGGGACAAGGCTCTGCACAGGGCGCAGCCTGTGCTCGTTTCTCTGTCTGTTGTGCTGGACCCTGCTGTGCAGCCCCCATGGCTCTCCCAGGCTATTACTGCCTGCAAACAATAGTTGTACACTCACACCTCCCTGCAGAGCTGCAGAGGCTGGTTGTTGCCCTTGGTGTACAGAGAAGATGGGTAGCGGGTGATTTTTGAGCTAATGAGACCTTTCAGTAACAAAACTCTCTTAGCACAGACAATATACCCTTTCCTTATTTTCCCCTCCTCTTATTCCTATTCCAGGTGCTTCTGCTTCTGGAAAGACATTTATCATTTTCCTATCTTAGACAATAGATATTTCTTCCCTCCTTCTTGCGCTCTCATTTTATCTTGCCCAAGGGGTCTGTGCTACCTTTAATTAGCTGACACTTCGCTTCTGCAGATGAAAATGACACTAATGGAATGTGACTGAGGCAAACAGCATTTCTGTAATAAAGCCCTGCACAAGCAAACCTCCAAATAATCCTGCAGGAAAGGACTAAACCTTGAAGGCAGGTGCAGAAGCTGTAGATGAAAAAGATAGGAAGCGGGACTGATGGATTAAGGAAGGAGAAAGAAATAGAGAAGAGAAAGAAACAGGCTAGGGCATATTCCTTTGTGTCCAAAAAGAGAGCGAAGATGGGTTAACTGAGAACCAGCAGCATTTTATGTTCAGGTTACTGGCAGAGGTTTCTAGGTGAGAGGATGGGGCAGCATCAGGACTCTTGCTGGCTGTCACTCCTATCATTACCCAGCTTCTTGCCTAAAAGCAGTGCCAGAAAGGTAACTGTTAAAGATGGTGGGTGCTGTTCTGAAAGCTTTGGTGTTGCTTTGTGACTGAGCATAGGGCTTTCAAATCAAAGGACTGTCTTCTCAAACGTGGTTGTGATAACCCAAGCTGACAAGCGTTGGTCTCTTTGCATTTCCTGAGCATGAGAACCCACCCATGGCACACTGAGAAGTAAATATCCCGGTGTCCCTATGCTCTGCCCCTTCTCTTCATAACTTCAGTAAGGCCAGAGCATCCTTCTGCACTGGGAGGAGATGTTAACACTTGCAAAGGACCCCTGAAGAGGAGCCTCTCTTGAATCTTTGCCCCATGGCTGCTATCAACATTAAACCCCAGGACATCATGATAACTAAATGATTCCAGAGATAAAAGGCTAGAAGAGGGTCAAAGAACAAGCATCTGTGAAGGAGGGAGGGCAGCTGGCTGGGAAGACTCAGAGGATGTGAGGGAAGTGACATTCATTTAACAGCATCCTCTGTGGCTGTTTTTCTGTGTTATTGATGCTTGTTTTTCCCCTCCCTGTTTTATTTTCATGGTGTGTCTGTTACATCTATGGCTCATTAGGCAATAAGATGTTAATGTCTGTAAAGCTGCAGGATAGATACCCTCCCCCTCCTCTGTTCTTTTCTGCTTTATTATTTTTTTTTTTTTTCATTAAATATCTTATTTTAGCTTTGTTTTGGTTCCTCTCCATGTCATTGTCTTCTTCTGGCTCCCTTCATTCACAGTGTAGCTTAAAGGAGAATATTAAGAGTTGGAAACTTTCTTTGCTCTCTACCTTGCTGCAGGAATTTTTCCCATCTTTTAAACCAATTAACTCAGTTTTAAAATACGATTGGTGATACATTGAGAGGTGTTTCATTGGGAATGATTCTAGCTAGAGTACCATGTGTATTGAGCAGTTTGAATGGGCAAAAGACACAAATGAGGGACAGAAGTTGGTTATCCTAATGAATTAAAGACCCAAAGATGCCATGCAAACAGAAACATTTATGTCAGTCTACAGCAGAAAAGGCACCATGGACTGTGTTTGCAGCTGGTGCTCCCTGTTCACTTCTTGGTTCCTAGTCTGGTTAGCTATTGGACTGATGTGAAAGAAGGTTTGAGGGAAGAGTTTTTGGGCTGGGTCACCAAGAGAGTTGCCTGATCAAATGGACATTTTGGAGATCAGCAAATGCTGGTGTGCTTTATCCTCCCTGAAGATCCCCTCTCACCAACAGAGAGGGTAAGGGAGCACAAGTCAAATGACTCCCTTGCTTTGAAAAATGAAGAATGGTGGGGAGGAACAATAGCAGTCTTCAAACATATGAACAAGAGCTGCAGAAAGGAAGGTGATCACCATTCCTTATTTCTTCTTGATGTTCCAAGACAATCAGAACAATCTGGACAATCAGAAATGGGCTGAAATGACAGTAAGGAATGCAGGCTTTAGCAGGAAACCTAGTATTGTTAGACCAGTGCTGGAACAAACTATCTGACAAAGCTGCGCCGCCATGCCTGGAAGTCTTTAAGCTCAGTTTTAGAGAAGGACCTGTCACAGCACTGAGTCTTGTCTTATGACAGTGCTGGGGATGTTATTTTGCCTTCAGTGGTCTTTCTGGCTGTAGTCTAGAGGATGCTATGTAGTTTTTTATGAGGGAATTCCTCTAGTGAGTAACTTACTATGGAAGTAAGCCACTGACAAACACCCTCATATTTGCAATCACCCTGATTCTTTCCAGTGCAGCTACCACCCAACAGAGAAATTGCTTGTAGGTACATGTGTGCATTCACCCACATACATCCATCATTTATGTGCCTTCGATTGTAGATGAGAATTTTATTTATAGCGCAACCTTTTTTTCTTCCTTCACCAAAGCTCTTAAGGGTGTTGTGCATCATCATAATAAAACCCATTGCAATAAAATACTACCTTTGGAATCTTTGAAAATGAAAACCAGGCACAGGTAGCCCAGAAAACAAACAGCAAAAGGCAAAAGGAGAGAACGGGCAGCTTACACATCTAAGGTGTCAGAACGTCCACATTGCAGTTAGAGCCTAGGGGTTATACAAAGGTCTTGAGAGTCTTTGCAGAAATGGGGTGAGACAG
Organism: Myiopsitta monachus; assembly: GCA_017639245.1. Taxonomy (NCBI): domain Eukaryota; kingdom Metazoa; phylum Chordata; class Aves; order Psittaciformes; family Psittacidae; genus Myiopsitta; species Myiopsitta monachus. The sequence goes on from CM029917.1 coordinate 28,228,960, forward strand.
AAGCAGACAATGCTTTGATAAAGAAGGGGAGGATGGCAGGGATTGGTTAGCGGTATTAATGCGCCCAGTGTCTGGGGTCAGTTTGGAGGAACACACCTAGTGATTAGAGAGAGACTCTGCCTATTCCCCAGCCTGCTTCGCACCAGTAAATTTTTCCTTATGAGAGAGGTGAGGGTGATTTTGAGGAGCTTGCTTGCATCATTTTCATGCTCAAGAGCCCACCGTGATAGAACTGGCTGCTGATCCAAGCTATAATTGTGGTATGTATGAACAGACAGGGACTAGACCTTGTCCAAACCATCTTTTTATTTTTCCCCCCACTTTCCACCTATTTCTTGAAGTCTTTCTGGAATTCTTTCTTTTTCTCTTCTTGAAGCTAGTCTTTGGTGTAGTTACAGCTCTTTTGCACATCTCCCTAAATCAAGGTGTCTTTATGCTTCTTTTTTAGGCTCAGTCGTCTTTGTCCTCTTCTGTGCTATCCAGATATATTTATCCCCAAACCAAAGTGCTGTTCGCTTTATCATTTTGAATAGCCAAAGTTTGGCTGTCCTATGGGAGAGCTGTATATCTACAACTGGACTCTGCCCACAGCAGAAGCAATGCTTGTTCATTGTGTAGTCATGAAGAGACATCAGAGAATATGCTGACCTTGTTCTAATTAATTGATAGTGGGGTAATGGTTCTGTGTGACGCATTAGATGCAGAAACTGGATCCAATACTTCTACATTTAGGGTAATTGAAATTCTGAGACATTTATTATTTTGGGCACACTACAGTAGCTTGGGTCTTTAAATCTCAAATTAATTATTTCAGACATTTACAGGAAGAAAACAAGAGGCTGGAGAATAAGGGAGACAGCAGTCTGTTGACTGGTCATCCCAAGGGAAGGTTTTACTATTATGTGCTATTCCCTGTCTGAAGGTGAGAGAGAGACCTGGTGAACTCATGCTGGATCAGCAAACTGTGAATCTTTCTTATGCACTAGGGTGCTAGCCAAAGACTTCTCATTAAAATGCTCCACAGGACAATGCCTGAGGAGAAGGTGCATCAAAAACTTACATGGGCTGAGGGACCAGCCATTGTTCCTTGGCAGATCCCAGAGCCATGATAGACAGTTGCTGGAAAGTCTCTCTAGAGCATGCATACCTAAAGGAGAGCAGAACCTCATGGGCCATGTGGTGGTAAAGGTGCTGGACTGTAGCAGGGAGTTTTCCACAGCTTAAAACTGACACTGAGACCTGCGATGGGTCATTTCCCACTCTGTTTCCCTTTGCCAGAGATGAGAGCTTCTTTCAGGACAGGACTGACCTTCACTGGTGGTGACAGTGACATGTGGGCTGTATCTATTGCAATACCAAGAGCATTCCCCGATACGGCTGCTGTGTCCTGTGCAAAGATGCTGATGCTCCTCTCCGAGCCTTGGAGGCCTCGCAGGGTTTACTCAGGTTAGCAGAGACAATTTGCTATGAGAATTGTTTTGCCAGTTGAGTGCTCTGGATTGTAACAACCTGTTATTACGGGCCTCACCTGTTATTTGTCTATATAGCAGCTTGCACAATTAAGGGGGATAGGTAAGTAATAACCAACCAGGTAAGTGAAGGGATTGGAAACCAGGCTAATAAAATCCATTTCCCTCAGCCGCTCTGTTAGAGCAGCAACCCAAGCCAGATCTTTTGCTTCACAAACAAGGAAACACATTCTTTTTCACTCTATTATTTTAAAACAAGCAGACGAACAACTGTTTGCTTCAGTCTCCTCCTTCCACTCATATGTGAGTATGGGAGGGGTTGGCACAGATTTATGCAAATTAAAACAAATGTGTTCAGGGGGAAAAAAAAAACCAAAACACAAAACCAGAGGAAATACAAAAAAGAGAAAACTTGAAATCCATTTTTGAAGCTCTTTTTCAGTGCTCTGCTTCATTCCCGGCCCTAGAACTCTTCCAGTAAAAGATAAAAAGTAAAGTCTCACATAGCATATGGTGTTGCTTATTTTTGATGTGATGACTTTTATGTCCCCACATGGAAGAGATCTACAGGCTCGAATGGAGAGTGAGCACTTTGCTGTTGAATTGTGGAATGGGCTTGTAAACGATAATGAGAAACATGTTATTTCCTGATGCTGCTCAGGTTGGTCTCATTAGTGCTATGGAGGAGAAAGCATTGGCTGGAGTTTTGGAAACACTACTATGCAGTCTCACCTCATTTTGGGTATAGAGGGTCCTTGGGCTGTGCTGGTTGTTCCTCTGTTCCATTCATGGGGATGGCCTGTAAGAGGGCAGGGAAAGAGGGGTACAAGAAAAGAGAGAAAATAAAGAGCTATAGAAGATAGAGTATAGTGATAGTTTGTCCCGAACTTTCATAGTTTGCCAGGTACAATGATGAAGCTAAGTGTGAGTTATCTTGAGTGGGAACAGGAAGAATTCAAATATCCAGCTTTAGGGAGTAAACCAGTGTATTTAAACCAAGAGTGCAGGCTTCAAGCTTAGTTGTACTGACCCTGAGAAATGTGTCTTTCTCCATTTGCTATAGAAAGAGGCAAAGATTGTTGCTTATAATGACTGAGAGCGCAGAGAATTTTTACCAGTGTTTCCTATTTTTCTTTTGTCTTCAGTCCCCCCTTCTCCTCCCTACTTTTTCTTTTAATCCTTGAAAGTGTAGTCAAAGAATTGTTTTGTTCTCCTCTGGAGTATTGTTGTCTTTGTCTGACCATGTGCAGGGAAGAACCTTGGCCAGAGCCATTGGCACAGTGGGGTAATAAGAACAAGGTTTGCTCCTTCAGTTCCTTCCCATTTCATTTGCATTTTATTCACTATTTCCCAGTGAGACTCCCAAAGACTTCTTAAGACCAACACTTTCTGGTATTTCATGGTCAGTTTTGCCTAAAAAAAAAAATAATAGTAATTTTGACTCTTCTGTAACGTTAGCCTCTATTAAACTGGTGGTGTTATTCCTAAGGACAAGTCAGTCTTCTGCGCTCTGAAAAAATCCTTTCTAAAGTCAGTGCGTGCATCTAAAATTCCCCAGGCACTTACTAAGCTATTCCTCTCAATCTTTACAGATTTATAAAATGCACTATTTCCTTTTAGCTGTAATCTTCCTCTCCCAAAGCACATGATAAGAAGTCAAGGACAAATAGATAGTATGATGGCTGGCTCAATCAGTGCATCTGTACGAATTGTTCCTGTGCCTGCCTGGGAATAGCAGTCCAATTTCATGTGTCTGAAGTCCGACACCTTCCGCTGGCTCTACACCACTTGTTGTTTCTTTCCTTTTGATTTCTCTTTGAAAATCAGAGTTCATTTCATGGTCAGAGATCCCCCTCCTCAGTCCCCTCTGTTGTTCAGAGCCTTTCATAACCTGGCATAGGATGAAAGGACTGTATAGATAATTTATGGGAAATCAGTAATTGAATCTTGACTGTTCTCATAAATCATATAGCTCAGCTATCAAACAGCTGTGGGTAGTATAACATATTCCAAACCCTGCATAATTGATGACTTACTTGCAATAGTCCAGCACACATGACTGGTATTTTACTTAGGCTTTTTCCTTCCTCCCAATAATGTTTTGAAGTCTCCAGTGAGGAAAGCTCAGCTCTCTGGTATCTGAGTGGACTTGTAAACTGAATGGCCGAAGTAATTAAGGAAAAGATGCTGATAAAAGGAGAATGTAATCCAAATTGATGGGTAAAATGAATCCTTCATGCTTTTTCTTAAAGGGATTTGGAAAGATAACAGCACCTGAGAAGGGAAGCTTTATCTCTGGACTGGTTTATGGGTTGTGTTTGTACAATAGAGAAGTGCTTATGAAAATGGGCAGCTGTAAGGAAAGCTGGTAACAGCAAACACCCTGCAATGTGCATCAGCTGCCTCAAGGCTCTTGCTGAAACCACCCCCTTAGCAAACCCTGAAAGCAGATCCCCACCAGCTGTGGGCAGAAGTCAAGTGCTAGTGAAGTACTTTAAATTTATTTCCTACAGGTCGTGATGGCGATCTGAACACTGGTGTCTGTAGAAGCAGCTCCTGTGTGTTTGCCACATGCTGTTTCCCTCTCCATCCCAGCCACTGCAGGAGCTCTGTTTAGCTAATGAGGCCAGGAAGATTGAGAAAACCATGTCTGAATGTCCTGCGCTGAGCAGGCATAAACTTGGACTTTTTGATATTATCATCCTGGATGTGATTCTGCTGTGAAAGTAACCACTGACTTCACCTGCTTTGGGTTCCAGGGTTCATCCTGCAGCCCAGATGGCTGCACACTGTCAGTGAGAGCTTTTCTGCTGTTCGCTAGCAAGAGAGACAAGAGTTTTTGGAATCCTACCTAACTTTGACTTATACAGCCCAGGGCTGTGTGCTTTACGGCTGAGCCTGTTAACAGTGTCTGCAGCTGCCAAAAAAACCTGCAGGCTGTCTTGTGCACTAGAACTGATGTAGGAAATGCTGCACTGTTTTGACAGAAAAGGGGTCCTGCAAGCCAGGACCAGAGCACATCATCAGCGATGTGTGACTTTTCCCATCCATTTAACAAAGGTGTTTGCTGAGGCCTCTTGGAAATCTATGGCAGATTTACAACGATCCAGAATATAGTGATCGGTGTGTGCTGCTGTGGCTGCTAACTGGATGATTGCTTAAATACACAGTAGTGCTGCTTAAACACAGAGAAACCTGCATAAATTACCCCATTTTTCCTGAGGGGAAAAATGATTTGCTTTTTGTTCCTCCCAGCCTGGAGTTTCCAGGCTCTTCAGTATAAGAGACAAAGCGATCTGAGGCCAATTTATCTTGAAAGTCCTTTTGTGGTGTGTCTCTGCTGATGTTTTAGTTTGGCCTAAGGGGCATGCTTTGAAGGGACTCTCTTGGCTGTCCCCTCCTGTGTGCTGAGTTTGTATGGGATGTGGCAGGTGCTGAGATTCTGGAAATGGGAAATCAGTGAATCTAGGCTCTGTCCAAGCTGGTTATAAATACAACACAATGGACCTTGGACCTGAACTGCAGCATTAGTTAGAGATGCAAACTTTTTCAAAGATCTGCTTAAAAACCCAGTTAGCTACTGTTTTTGAGAAGTATTAACCAAAAAGTAGCTCCCAACCTGAAGAGATTAACAGCTGCCTATATTTAACCTTAGTTCAACCTGGAGTCGTATCAGATTCAGTACACTGTGAGTTCTTGGGTCAAGATGCAGCTGGAGCATCTCTGTTCTGCACCTCTGCTGTGGTCTAGGACACTTGCTCAAAACTGTGTCCTTTTATTTGGTATTTGCCCATTCTTCATGAGTGTGCTCTGTTCACTGGCACTTGTCAAAGGGAAACTAAAAGACATGCTCTGAGGTTTGGGGCTCTGTCCCAAGATTTAATTGAAAATGCTTTGCTCAGTGTTTGCCTGTGTTTAAAACAGGAAAAGTCTCTCAAAGGGAATAAGACTTTTAAATTCTATGACTGTGAAGAATTTGCATGCTCTGATTTGGAGTTCTGGGTTTAGTTGCTTGCTTTAGTTGCAGGGAAGCCATAGATAGATTTTCTGTTCTCATGGCCATGAGAAAGGACTGGCTTCACTGTCCTGCCAGGCACTGCTGCAGAGCTATCTCATTGTGACTGTTTCTAGAAGAGTTTTCATCAATTCACTCCTATCTTCTGTGCTTCTTGTGGGTTTCTCCAGGGAGGAACCCTATGACCTGTGCCAACCTTTTCTCTCAGCAGTGCACAAGTGCAGATGCCAACCTCAGAAAAGCAATCACAAAACTTTGTTAAACAAGGTGACTCAAGAGAAATGAATGAAGTGGAAAACACCAAGTGACACGCCATGGCCCATTTGCACGTCAGTAGGAATTTCAGTAGTTCTAATATCAGTCTATAATGCTTTCTGGAGGAGAGATGGGAAGGGTTTTGAACTGCAGCTCTCAAAACCTATGAGGGGAACACCACATTCCCAGGGAAAAGAGGGAAGAGAGAATCCAGAGGTACCCACAGCACCCATGATGAGCAGCAGCACTGTGAGATGCTCCCCACAGCCACACTTGTAGCCAAATCACCGACAAATGAAGGCTGCATCCTGCTCTCCTCTGCAGTGAAGCAGTGATTGCAAAGCTCGCAGGGAGTCTGTGATAGATGGAAAGCAGCAGTGAGCTGGGCTACCTTTCATATCTTAGACCCTCCCAGCAATGTTAGCTTAAGTCACATGCTGGCTTATCTAATTATTACAATTGGATATAAAATCATTAATAACCTGGCTTAATTACAACTGGTTTTCTTCAATTGCACCCTTATGTAAAAGATTCCAATTAAGGCTCATTACATGGAAAGTCTGTAGAGTCTGCTATTTCACTCTGAAGATCATCCAAAACAAAGAGAAGACATACAGATGTTAAATTTTTTTAAGGGCTGCATTTAATTAATTTTGCTTCTGAAACAATTAATGGATTTACTTGTAGTATCTCGTGAAGTTCACGCTCCTCTCTAGAGAGCAAGTGCTGTTAGCTCAGGCTGCCTTTCTTACGTATTACTGGGAACCAAAATCTTGTCTTGAGTACAGCATGAAATTCAGCTTGGGAATTTTGGCCTGAAAAGACTGAAGCTTTCCCCAGGGTAAAGCAGATGAGTCCCTGCTACTACCACAAGCAAATATCTCTTAGAAATTCTGGGAGCTTCCCATTGCCCTGAATTTATCAGGAAGGAAGGTGCTTAATGTGGAGGCAGGGTGACCTGGAGTATGTGCCACCCAGTACTTGAGATGCAGAGGCCATTTGCTTCCTACAGCCTCCAGCAGTGAAAACACAATACCAGTTATTAGCCCTACTGAAAGGAGACCTTGAGGAGAGTCTTGGCACCTTTTCCCACCTGCTTTGCTTGTTTGAGCAGCTTTGCCACAGTGAAGTGTGCTGAGAGGGTCTTTGTTCCTGGACAGGGACCCAGAGGGTTGTCTCCTGGTCCTCACACTGTGGTGCTGAGCAGATTGGAGTGCTCTGTTACACCACAGGCTTCCTGTAATGCCTCAGGCACATTGCTTAAGCTCCCTTTGTGTATTCTCACCTTCAATGAAAGTTGCTCTTTCTCCTAGCAAAATGTGGAGAGAGCTTCAGACAGCAGTCTCGCAGATTATTTGCTTTGCTGAGGCTATGATGTTAAGTGCTGTATGGATACAGGCATAAAAGGAGGAGGCAGATTCATTTACCTCATACAGTGAGGAAAGACAGCTGCTTCTATCACTTTTAAGGGAAAGTTTCTGGTTTACATTGTTTTCAGCACCAATGATAGCAGACTTTTCTGAGAAACTGAGTCTATAACTCAGCAGGTTTCCCTTTTCAAGTTGCTGAAAACATGGACTAAGTTTCAAGGCTGGGGTTTTCTCAGTCTGCTGTTGACAATGCTCTAAATAGATAACATCTGTGGCTTGAGGGGTGAGGTGGAAGGGTTTCATTACTTGGATCAAACCCATTTAATATTTCAAATGATTTGTATCATGGCTTGCTGGATGCTATAGGAATGACTGCACTTTATTGCTTGGAGCTTTAATGCTTTACACTAATATTCCATCTCATTAGAAATCTTGTAAAATGCTTCATTGTAAAATGCTCTTCTGTTTGCTGCTGTGGAGTAAAATGCAGTAGTTTGTGGTCACTTGTTTGGCCTTGTGGCAAAGTAGGGGAGGAGACAAAGGGTTAAGGCAACTCCTCCAAAGTAAGAAATTTAACCTGATGTTCCCAACTCAAGGACCAGATCAGCATTCTCAGTTGAGCTCTGTAATATTTGCATGTGTGGGGGTGGCTGCTACAGACCCAGACTGAGTTCAGTGAATGGTCCCAGGACAAAGTCTGAGGCTGGATTTAGGGTTTTAATAGACATTGTGAAACTAATGCTTCAGTGTGACTCAGTTTGAAAGTCACAAAGTAAGAGGATGCTTTGTGGTAGCAATTAGGTTCTGTTTATTGCCTAAGAAATAATTGGAAATTGTGCTTGAAAGAGCCATGCTAAATGATATAAATCCTAGGTGACTGGAAAAGCTGTAGCACACTTACAAACGGGGTTTGTTGAATTTTCCATTGCAGCAGCTGCCTCAGGGCTTACACCGAGTTGTATTAACAGGGTGCTGCAGGTAGTCAAGGAGAGGCAGTGCAGAGGAAGGCTGCCTGCTGCATGTGCCTTAGCAGAGTGGCCTGCACAGTGTGCTGAGTAATTCCACAACGTTTTTTGTCCAGCAACAGTGCAGCAAGTGTGCTTTGGGGTACTGGCATTAGAAGGGAGCGTGTTGGGATGGAAGCTGGGCTGCTTTGCTATAGCGCTTTGCAGCATGTCGCAGGGTACAAAGTAAGTGTCTGCAGTGCAACAGCATGACCTTTGGCAGCTATGCCTGAGCTGGGTGTTTTCTGCAAACAAATGTGATCACCCCACTCCTCCTAAAGCTGGAAAGAAGCCCTGAGCTGTCTGCAATAAAATAAGCTGTGCCCTCCCCAAGCAGCAGTGCAGTCAAGTGCTGAAGTATTATAAAGCCAGACAAAGAACAGATTATTTCCCTTTTTAGCCTACTTCTCCCTCCTCAAATTTATCCTGTGCAGTGATCCTCTTCTCAGACTGCAAGAAGCCTCCTCTGTTGGCAGTAGTCTGCTTGGCTGTGCTTGGCTGTACTGGCATGTGGCATGGCATTTGTATGGCATATTCTCTAAGGGTTACAGCCTAACCTCCAGGTCTAACTTGCTTGATTTTCCACAACATTTAAACACAGGTTTTAACTCTAGCTTTAGTTCAGATCAAGCTTATCTGCTTTTCAGCTCGGCAGGGGCTGTCTTGCACTTATTGTCTTCTATACAGGTCCTAGGGACTCAAGCCACTCAATTTAAGCAGAGCTACAAAAATACAATAAATGCAGATCTCTGTTCTCTGAGCTGTTCTCTAGCCTTCTGATAGTCTCCTGGTTTACAGCCTCATTTGTTCCTTTCCTGGCTCTGCTAAGTTTCCTGCCCTTCTCTGCCTCTACTTTTAGCAGGCATTCCCTATTCTGTCCTGTCATATACTCACAGAAGCCTCTCACTCAGAGGCCTTCCAACTTCTGTTTCCTTCCTTCAGCTCTACCTCGTGTGTTGTTCCCAAAACCAAAAGAAATTAAAAACGTTGATAAAGTCTTCAGTTATAGACTATATTTTCAAAAGCACCTTTAGCAATGAGAAGGATGCACCTTGTGGGTTCAATACAGGATTTTCTCACCTAGTTCTGTTACCTGTGGAAAAGAAGAATACATAGATGACTGTGGTTTGCAGGATCTGCTGTCCATGAAGCATTGTGGTGGACTGGGAAGTGTAGTGAGTCCCCAGGAGAATGGCAGAATAAGAAGAATGGGTGCTGTCTGACATGAATCTGGGAGACAGAAAATATCAGAGACGAGACCTAAGTGGAATTTTCTTGTAGTCTGAAGTCAGAAAAGAGTCCACTGGTTGAGAGGAGTCCTGTGTGCCGACAAAATTAATGTTGTTTTATAGTTAATTTACTTAAGTTACTTGCTTTATATATTTTGTCTACTCTGAGTATTACGGTATTGCTTAGAGGACACTGAAGCAGATTCTTTTATCACTGCCTTGTATTTGCTCTGTCTTAATAGTACCTCTTTGTACTAGACTCCTGAATTCACCTGATTTTGTCCTCTTTCGTATGAGTTTCACATTACTGTAGACACAATAACACCAGTAATATTCCTCCATATTTATCACAACATACTGTAAGAATGGGCTTAAGCTTTATATCTAGTGATACATATTTATGTTCTGCAAAAACATCTTGCTGCAAGATACCCAATCCAAGATGAATTGTCTCTTCCCTACGCGGGAAATTACCATCTACAAGGGCACCCTGTCAAAAGGAGGGAGAGAGTTTACAGTGATATGCAAGTTACATTTAAGAAGAACTGAAAATCTTAGCCAGCATAAGGCAAACTCTAGAATAAGCTGTCAGAACAAAGCAACCTTTAATATTCATGTATCTATTCAGGATACATAGCTGCATAATGTGTATTGCAGTCATCAGATACACATTTAGCACCTAGAAACAGCAAAATAACTTGTTAAAGCTAAAATGGAAATTATGGGTTTGATTTACCTGTGCACTTACAGTTGCTTTACGCCAGCCTGGTGATATGAAGGAGGCATATAAACCTCATATACCTGGCTGAGTAAATTAGATTAATGTCTTGTTCTCCTTTTTGGAATGGTCTAAAGCAGACAAAATGTACCCTGAGCCTGTACAAATTCCTTTTCTTGCATGTCTGTTGGGGCCTTCCCCTGCAGCAGTATTTATGATCTCTCTGGTTTTAAAACGTATCTTTCAGCACTAGCTTGTTCCCCTTTGCTGAAGGAAAGCTGCTAGAAGTTGTCTGCCAGGAGAAGCCCACCCTCATACATAGTGCACACACTGCAGGCTCTGCTTGGTCCAGCTTTTACACTTTTGTGGGCAAGTCTGTTTAATCTCCCTGTGAGCACAATTGATTTCCCATTTGTTCTTGCTCTCTGTCTACTGTCACACAGTGACTCTAGGGGCACAGGTCTACCAAGAACAGTCTGGGCTGCTCTAGCAGCACCATTCCCTCTTCCTCCTCTGCAAAGGCAACAGAGCACATAAAAATTTTGGTAGCTAAATATGGCCCCTGGGCTTGCAGCTGGGCAGAGGAGTTCCATGCTCAGGTAGGGTTTCCATGATATCTTCAGTTCATGTGGCTCTCTGCATGGAACTGTGCTTTGTTTCATATGTATAAATACATATCCTTGCGTATATTTTAAATTGTAGGTTCTCTTTCTGAGAAGGAAAAGATTGAGTTTGTGCAATTTACTGTGATTGCACTTAGCTGCTTTTCATTATAGTCCACTGAATGGTTTCTTTGATTTTTCTTTTTCTCTTGCTGCTGATGTTCCCATTCTGGGGGGGGGGGGGGGAATCTTAATTTTTAATGGATTTTGCTAAGACAAAAAATTCGTGTCACGTCTTTGTCTCTTCAGCATGAAGTTGTCTTTATAAGACTTCATTATATGTTTGATGCCTGTTACTGGTTCACATAGACTGTTACCTAAAACTTAGATTGGCAGAGCTACAGGCAAGTAAGTTACCAAGGCTGTGGTGATACAAGTGCCTGTGGTCACAGACAAGTGACTATGAGACTGAGGGCTGAAGACAAATCTATAAGCAGGAGAGTCAGCTCAGGACTAGGTTATGTTGAATGCACATAATAGGTTGCATTGTTGTCAGGGAGTGAAGCTGAGAGAGGAGCATGTCCAGCTGTGGGTGCTCCTGGCCCCGATTCCAACCAGCTTAGTTCATCTTGCCTTCTTCCTGCTCTCCATCATGTTCATTCCCTCATATAGTAAACAACTAATGGTGCCAAAACCAGAGAGACTTTTACCACTGTATCTTTTGAAGTTATGGATCATGAACCCAAAATCTAGTTGAAAAGTATCAGGCATTTGCTTTACCAATGTTCAGAGTTGTAGCGGAAACATCTCTGGGTTGGATCCAGCTGTGCAATTAATGAGTAGGCAGGAGTGTGAAGTCCCAAGAACATTTATAGCTGAGGGGCCTCTTTTGCTGGTACCAGTTGTGCCCTGAAGCATTTGTTAAATTTAGTTGTACCAGAAGGTCTGAGTAAATGCATTGTGGGAGGGAGAAAAGCAATGCGATGGGCATATTCCTACTCCAACACAGTCCTTCTTGATGGAGATCTGGGGACTCTTTTTGGCTGGTAGGTTGTGAAGAAAGGGATGAGTTAAAATTGGATGATTAAGTTGAGATGATCATGCCTTTGAGGGCTTGGCGTACGTCTGAGATGATTCTGTCATCATTATGCCACTTCACATGGTGTTTACTTAAGTAAAGCCACCTACGTGGCTCATCAATGGGAGAAGATGTATTGGTTGCTGTCATACAAAGCAGCTGGACCATTAGAGCTTGTGATCCAGGAATGCAGTCTTTGATTGCACACTACAGTTGCAAGGAGCACAAAGGATGTTGTGGTCTCATTTGCTGGGATACAGAGGCGTTTTGAGAATACTGACCTTACCTCTATCCTTTGTGCAGCATCCTAAGAAAAATAACAAGGTATAACAGCCCATAATACTGCCATTTTGGCTGCAATCACGAATCTAAAATGGCCTTATCTTCATAGTATTGTGGTCATCTTTGTTATGATTGCATTTTAGGGGCTTATTTCTGTTCTGACACTTCCTGATCAGACCAAGAGGGTGCTGAAGGCAGTAATTTCCCACTGCTGGTTAATAGCTACATCCCGTGAGGAGTCTGTCTTGGTAGGGAAGCTGGTAGGAGTAATTTCAGAGGGGTTATAGCCCCGTCACTGCCCTTCAGGCAGTGTTTTAAGTAGCATAATTTAATTAAAATTTAATAAGCAATCAGAATTTGTGCACAGCATCGCACTGCCATTTTTAAACAACAAATAAATATCTTTATTCTAGAATTTCCTCTTTCAAAGCCATTTACATCCAGGTTGTACTGTTTTGAGTTAAATTCTGCACATTTGTATCAGACAGCTTTGGCCCAAGAGGATTACAGGAGGACTCAGACGTGTGCCAGTGTATTTGAGACAAGTACTTGATCTTTTAATGGCTTGCCTATGTTTGGATATGCCCAAGAGAAGAAGATAAACCTGCTGACGTATCTGGTTCATGTTTGAAACTGAAAGGCAAAATCCTGGTCCCAATTAATTTAATTTTAAAATTCCCAGCAACTGCAACAGGCTTTCATTGAAAAAAAATTAATTTAATTTCATGTGTGTCTCCACATTTTCCCATCTACTGCACCTGAGCGAAAGCCAATATTGACAAAAAGGTTCAAGCGTTTCTTGGTCATTTCATTTCTTGGCCTCTTCAGATTCCCATGGCCCTGAGGATAAACAGAAGTTCACTCATTGCTAGAAATAACATCAATGTGCTTTAGCTGGTTGTGGCTGCTGGCCAGTAATGTTGGCTTTTTAAACAGCGCTTTCACTTTCAAATACATCTGAATGACCCACTCAGTTGATTTGCAGGGCTCCTGCCAGCAGCTGCATACCTTAGGTGGTCTGTCCTCACTATGAATTGAACAGGGCAGGATGCTCAGAGTGGAGTGACAGGCTTTCAGACAGCAAGATGAAATAAATCATTACACAGCCAACCTCAAGAAGGCACCTATCTAAGGCAGTGTTGAAGCATAGAGGTAAAGCAGTTTGAAAGGGAAAATGGAAAGAAGAAAGGTCAAACACAGTTGTTGTGCGCAAAGTCTGTGCACTACTTATAAACCTTCCTGGTGCTGAGGACCTTTCTTTGTTTAACACACTTGCAATTTTCCAGACCTTTGGAACCAGCAGGTACAGAACTGCCCTCCACTTGACTAAGCAAAATATGCCATCAAAAGTAGAAAGTTGGACAGGTTTGCTTTGCTTAGAAAGCTTTGCCATTAGTTTGCTAGAGAGATGCAAACAGATACTACCTACCCCATTGAGACCTGGGGAGCAAATTTTAAGGTTTACAGTAGCTTGATGGCCAGGAAAGTTCTGCAGAATCCATGGGATTTGCAGTGGATTTATCAGAAGAGGGTCTGCTGTTCAGTGACAAATGTTTGCAAAATGCTTCCCGATACAATGAGAATTAGTAACGAGCTTGTGAAGCGTGTTCTGCTGTAAACTGCGTGCCTAAAGGAGGTTTTGTTTTCCTCAGTCGTCTTCAGTAATTTTCCCCTTTTCTCTCTGTTTCTGCATCTTTCTTCTGGATGTTGTCCCTTAGGGAAAATGTCCTTCTGAGCCAGAACAAAAGACTGTGTGGATTATGAATTTTTGTTATTAGGATCATAAAGGCTTTTTCTCTTATAATTTCCCTCTCTTCCCTTGTATTTCATGCCCTTCATTTCCCTGTGTGAGCCTCCAGCAGAGAGAACCACTAGGGCTTTACATCTTTTTCTCCTTTCATTCCTTGCAACATCCTATTCGGAGTTATTCAGTGCCTGCCTGAGGGTGAAGGAACATGGAGTGAGTTTGAGGAAACACTTTCATCTCCCAGTGAAAATCCTTGAATTGGATTTTTACTCATGGTTGGCATCCCAGGGGATTACAATACAATAATGTAGTGGTAGTGATTTTGTTTGAGAAGGCAGCACTTCAGATTTGTCAGGGAGTTTTGATGTCTGAATAAGCCAACGGAAAGCCAATGTCAGAGCTGCTGATGTATTTCAAGCTCCATCTACCAGGACTCGAAGCAAAAATTCAGTGGAGGCTTAGTCTTGAGGGTCCTGCAAGGTGCTGCCACTCTGGTCCTTGAACACACTCAGGTTGGTAGTTCCCCATGATCACTCAAAACGGTCAAAACCAAGCACGTGGTTATGTGAGGTGATAGATGGGGAGTCAGAGAACTCTATTCCTCACAGGCTTTTGAACTTCCAGTTTAAATAATATTGCTGCAGGATTTGGTTGGCCGGAGAAGGATGCTCAGGAAAGGAAGAAATAGTTGCTGTGATTTCAGTGAGACTTTCTTGCAAGAGCCTAGACCTCTGTTTTCCTGTAGGTGAAAGCTTCAATTCACGATTTATCCATGAAAACCACATTTCCCTTATGATTATTTGTGCTTGATGTGGTTTGCAAGCTGTGTACTGGTTTCTGTACTAGAGTCTGCCTCATTGTATACTTAGAGCTGAAAATATTAGGCACTGCTGCTGGTGGCTCAGCTCACACAGCACTTCTTCTGTTCTCCAATTGAATGCGTACAGCTCTTGAAATGAAATTTCCACTGGAAATGTTTCTGTTGACAAGTTCAGAAAGTGCTGTCTGGAAGCTTTCTTTGCTCTCTGTCTGAAAGGTATCTGTCCTAGAAACATTCCCACTTATAAGCTTCTTGACTTAGAGAACCCTTAAATATGGCAGGACACAAAAATGACTTCAATGAATTCATGTAGAAAAAAAGAAAACAAAAAGCATCTCCTGCCATGTTTTAGGTGGTTTACTAACAGAAACTGCAGACACTTTGATGCTGCTGTTACTCTTCATGTTATACAGATGCTTTTCACCTATATTAGCGCTGGAGTTTGGTCTGCAGCATGTTCCTTCAGCATTCTTAACCCACCTTAAAAGGAAATAAAAAAGGGAAGAAAGAAATAAAAAGGGTGTCTGTGTGTGTGTTCCTAATGTAGACCAGTTACTTGTTTTTAATGCATAAGTCCTTAGGATTGCTCCCAGTGTTTTGAGTGATTTTTGAAAGAATGCAATTGTTACTTTGCACTGCTAAGGAAAATAAAATCTGATGATCGGTGCTTTCATTCCTCTGGCAGGTTTATATTGCCTCCTTACAACAGGCAATCATTAAACAGGTGCTTATGTTACACTGTATAAGTGAGTTAATTCCTCCCTGGTACTCAAAGAAATCAAATGCTCTCCTTTTCTCTCTGTTGTATTTTTCTAATTTAGAACAATTTACTGCTGGAGGTTTATAGAGTCACTATGTCTAAGTGTGCAGTAGCTCAGTGGAGGCAAGATAAGTCAAAGTACGAAAGCTTTTTGTCTGTATTTCAAAGCTGAAGGAAGAGGCAAGGTGCATGGTCTGGGCTGCACGTTGCAGAGAGAAATAATTTTGTAGTGTTTCAGACTCAGTCACAAGAGGAGGGAGAGATAGAAACTATGTCTCTAGTGAAGTAAGTCTTCTGCTTGTGTTTATCGACATTTAAAACACATCTCTAGCTGTAATTTCCAGCATGCCAAATGAAATACCTACCAATCACTCACTTTGTTGCTATTAGTGCTTTTAATAAGGTAATTTATTCAATGTAAGGGCTCCAAGAGAAATATATAATATGGAAGATATAAAAACTGTTCCCTGGAAAGATGCATACAGTAAAAATTGGCTAATTATACAGGAGCTGATTCATAAAATTACAGACACCAAAGGCCAGCCTTCCTGAACTGGCTGCCTCAGCTGTGCCTTGCAGGATTTCTACACACGGGCTTGCAAGCTTGGAAGAGAGGTACTGATTCAGAGACACCATTAGCTGAAAGGCTCAGAAGCTCCCTAATGAGAGCGACATGCAACACATTGTGGCAGGTTACAGCTCTCCAGTTCTCTCTGCCAGGTATCCTAAATTGCCATCTTTCCTGGAGTCATGTGGCCTTTGCCCAGTTCAGTCCCAGCGGATGAAGCTGTGCATGATCTGCGGACTGATCATCACAGTAGCACTGATGAGCTTTGTTGTTTAATCCTGCCGAATGCAAGAAGCTCAGGAAATTACACTGGATTATTTGTATGCAATGGGAAGGACCTCAAAAGGTTTAGAGCCGTGTGATTCTTTACACTTGAGGTGGAACTAGGCATCACTCTTCCCACATCTTTTTTGCTTTCTAAGTATAAGGCTCATTACAGTGACAAACACATTTTGTGCTTGTGGACTCTTGAACATTTGGCCCTCAGCATATTTCCTAATTATTTATCACTGCTGCTAACATCTGCTCTTCTAACCTTTGTATTTGTTTAGAATATGTTCTTCAGCCACTGAAATAGATCTGTTTGGACCTCCTATAGGGAGGCATATGACCTATGTTGCAGCCATAGGTTTTATCTGCTCTCTGAAGCAATCAGCACTGGGAGAGGTGAAGGAGAATGAAATTTCGCAGCTTAAAGAATCTCTATACATGGGCTTTTAGTGGAAGAAAATCAGCATTTTATGCATGCTGTGGTTCATCTATCACTGATAATTCATTCCACAATGCACTAACTGGCCTAAGTCTATTCCTATTGTGCAAGAGACAATCCTTCTTTCTTTCCTTCACTTCCCTATTGTGTGTCAAGGGCCTTAACTTGTTCTTATTGGATTTTTATTTTCTCTTGCTTAGAAACTGTGTGTTTAAAGGCTAGTTTTCACAGCAGCAGAGCATACGCAGCAATAAACATCTTCTCCAGTTGATTAAACACCATAGCTGAGTTGCTCAGCTTCCACAGAAGCTGTTTATTGTAAGCATCCTCTGACTCTGAAGACATCATTTTAATTATATTGCATGAGAAGCAGCAAAAACAGTAAGCCAGAACATTAGAAAAAATTAAAAGATATATTTTTTCTTCCCTCAGAGGAGGTTTTTAGTGAAGGTCACAGTAGATTGTAGGTGATTGTGAAGCTGGGAAGTGTCCTTGAAAGCTCATTTCCTAGTATGTATTTCTTTTCAGAGGCTGCAGAAGACAATAAAGATAGGATAGGCCATTTCGACTGATCTTCTGAGGCCAGACTGTGAAGTTATTGTGAATCATGCTGGTGATTGCAGAGAAATGTATTACGTGAGCTCATCATTTGTCAGTACAAATGACGTGTTTTCAGCTTAACCAGTGGAGAGTCTAGCCTTGACAGGGCGACAGTAATGGGGGTAGCTTGCTCAGATTTACCTTCTACCCACTCTGAAAGATGTGAAAACATTCGTTTCTATTACTGCAATTCTGAACCTTTTCACTAGCTCCAGATATCGGTCTGGGTATTTGTCTTTCTTATCATTTGTTTCAGAGGCAGTGAATAGCTGTAAGAAAGAAAAAAAGGCTGCAGCAAGACATACATGGGAGAACAATGTCAAAATGAGACTTCTCAAACACATCAGTCTCTTATTTCAGGCACATCTTGCACTTCCAAGCTGCCAGCTAACCCCCAGCACTGCTACCATCTGTGGCTTTCTTGATTGAGGTTGTTGATGTTTGGCCCAGTATCTTCACTTGACTTGCTCTGAGGGAACCATCTGTGTTACCTCAGAGGGTAACTCTTTTTCTTTTCCGAATTCTTATGATGATCTTCTGTTAAACAGTTAAACTGACAATTAAATCCTGCCTTAAGTTGAACACTGCCAGTTAAACAGTGGATAATCTTTTGATGAACTGCAGCAGTGGGGGCAATGGCAGTTTCTGCAGTCTAACCTGAGAGCAGGCTTTTCAGGTGTGCAAGGCTTGTTGAAAGGTATGTGAACTTTCCAGCAAACTTAGAGTGGTGAAGACATGGAGGAACCATGAAATCCTCACCCTCTCATGTGTTTGGGTGCATTTTCAGGCTGAATGAATTATTCTGATGGTCTCCCAACAGTCATATTATTGTCAGATTTTAATGCAAAAGTTTAGATTTTTGCCATTCACACATTCCATCACAATTTCATGATGCTATCCAAAATCTCATTTAAATGTAGCTTAGAATCTTCCGAAACTGTGATATTATTGCTTGTGTTGCTCTCTTGTTCCTGTTCGCAGCAAGTTCAGTGAATTTTTTCTCATGCTCCTCCTCTTCTCGCAGCTACATTGTTTTCAGTGCATGCTACTGCCAACAGCAATGCTATAGTACTTAAAGGAATTGTGTCATAATCTTTATCTCTGGAAACTATTCCAGTTTATCATTTTAATAGCAAATGGCATGTTTTACACAGTTGCCAGATAAAAGTTCTCATAAGTCTCTTTTTCCTTCTATTTCTCACTTTCTTCAGCCACGGCTTCCAGCAACACTTTACTTCCCTCTTATTTTTTCAAGCCTAGCGAAAGATGCTGTGGGATACCTGATGTGTCAGACATATGACACAGTGCTTTGAAACAAAACAATAAAGCAATGTACAAAGGGACCACAACAAACTAACAGTGTCATGGTGATGAAGAAACAAAAGATGATGGGCTCTCATGAAAAGACCACTGTGAGTGCACATTGCAGTTCAGGCTCTTGCCAGCTGGCAGGGAAATAAAGAAGAGGTGAAGGTTGTTTCTATCTTACTTTACTAGTCTTATTTCCCTTTCATAGCACAGATAACTGAATCAGGTGTGATATTTGTCTGTTCTTCAGCCAAGATGATTTTCAATAAACAAGGAAACCTTCACATAAGTGACTACATAGGGAAGCAACCCAGCAGTTAGTAGTAAATATATGACTGGAGGTTCACATCTAGAGTACCTACCTGTCCTGTACTGTGGAGGGTAGATGGTACTTCACATCCCTTATACAGTAACAAATGGCAAAATGGATTTCTAAGGTACAAAATGTCATTCCAATCTGTGATAGAACAGCAGTGTCAGGGTTTCAAGAGGGTGCGAGACATCCTGAAGTGAAAAGTGGGAAATAAGTTTTGGGCTTATATTCCTCAGAAGGAAGTTCTTGAGATTGCTTCTGAAACAGGGATCATGGTCCAGGGCAGCCTTGGTTGCAGTGATCATGAGATGGTTGAATTTGAGATCCTCAGGACAGTGAGAAGAGTGTGAAGCAAGCTCACTGCCCTGGACTTCAAGAGAGCAGAATTTGGCCTCTTCAGGAACCTGCTTAGTAAGGTTCCATGGGATATAGCCCTAGAGGGCAAGGGGGCCCAAGACTGTTGATTGATATTCAAAGATCACCTTCTGTAAGCTCAGGAGCGATGCATCCCAGCTAGAAGGAAGTGCTGCAGGAGGGCCGGGAGACCTCCTTGGATGGGTAAGGAGCTGCTGAGGAAAACTTAAAGGAAAAAAGAGGCTTCTAAAAGGTGGAAGCAAGGACAGGCAGCCTGGGAAGAATACAGGGATGTTGTCCGGGAAGCTAGGGACCAGGTTAGGAAAGCTAAGGCCCACTTAGAATTAAACTTGGCAAGGGATGTGAAAGATAACAGGAAGGGATTCTATAGGTACATAGCGAATAAAAGGCAGACTAGGGACAACATGGGCCCTCTCCGGAAGATATCAGGAGAACCGGCTACCCTGGATTTGGAAAAGACTGGGGTGATTAATGACTTCTTTGCCTCAGTCTTCACTGGCAAATGCTCTGACCACACCACCCAAGTCTTGGAAGGCAGACTCAGGGACGGTGAGAATGAAGACCATGGGCCCACTGTAGGAGAGGATCTGGTTTGAGACCATCTTAAGAACCTGAATGTACACAAGTCCATGGGACCTGATGAAATCCATCCACGGGTCCTGAAGGAGCTGCAAATGAAGTTGCCAAGCCACTGTCCATCATATTTGAGAAATCCTGGCAGTCAGGAGAAGTTCCCGACGACTGGAAAAAGGGAAATATAACCCCATTTACAAGAAGGGGAAAATGGATGAGCCGGGGAACTACAGAGCAGTCAGCCTCACCTCTGTGCCTGGCAAAATCTTGGAGCAGATTCTCCTGGAAGGCATGCTGAGGCACATGAAAAACAACAAGGTGCTTGATGACAGCCAGCATGGCTTCACTAAGGGGAAATCCTGCCTGATCAGTCTGGTGGCCTTCTATGATGGGGCTACAGAACTGATGGACAGGGGTAGAGCAGTTGATGTAATCTACCTGGACTTGTGCAAAACGTTCAACACTGTCCCACATGACGTCCTTGTCTCCAAGTTGGAGAGACATCAATTTGATAGATGGACCACTTGGTGGAAAAAGAACTGGCTGGATGGCTGCACGCAAAGAGTTGTGCTCAATGGTTCAATGTCCAGCTGGAGATGAGTAACTGAGCGGTGTCCCTCAGGGATCGGTGTTGGGACCGGTCTTGTTCAACACCTTTGTCGGTGACATGGACAGTGGGATTGAGTGCGCCCTCAGCAAGTTTGCCAATGACACCAAGCTGTGTGGTTCGGTTGATATGCTGGAGGGAAGGAATGCCATCCAGAGGGACCTTGACATGCTTGCGAGATGGGCTGATGCCAACCTGATGAAGTTTAAGCATGCCAAGTGCAAGGTCCTACAGCTGGGTGGGAGCAATCCCAGGCACAGCTCCAGGTTGGGCAGGGAAGAGATTGAGAGCAGCCCTGCGGAGAAGGATTTGGGGGTGTTGGTCGATAAGAATATGAACATGAGCCGGCAGTGTGCACTCGCAGCCCAGAAAGCCAACCATATCCTGGGCTGCATCAAAAGGAGCATGACCAGCAGGCTGAGAGAGGTGGTCCTGCCCTTCTGCTCTGCTCTTGTGAGACCTCACTTGGAATACTGTGTGCAGTTCTGGTGTCCTCAACATAAAAAGGACATGGAGCTATTGGAACAAGTCCAGAGGAGGGCCATGAGGATGATCAGGGGACTGGAGCACCTCCTGTATGAGGATAGGCTGAGAAAGTTGGGGCTGTTCAGCCTGGAGAAGAAAAGGCGGTGTGGATACCTTATAGCAGCCTTCCAGTATCTGAAGTTGAGCTATAGGGATGCTGGGGAGGGACTCTTCATGAGGGACTGTAGTGATAGGACAAGGGGTAACGAGTTCAAACTTAAACAGGGGAAGTTTAGATTGGATATGGGGATGAAATTCTTTACTGTGGGGGTGGTGAGGCACTGGAATGGGTTGCCCAGGGAAGATGTGAATGCTGCATTGCTGGCAGTGTTCAAGGCCGGGTTGGACGGAGCCTTGGGTGGCATGGTTTAGTGGGAGGTGTCCCTGCCCATGGCAGGGTGGTTGGAACTTGATGATCTTAAGGTCCTTTCCGACCCTAACTGTTCTATGATTCTATGATCATGGCTGTGCTGGTGAGCACTAAGCTGCCATGCGGGAGGTGAACAGAGAGGTGATTGGTGGGCAATATTGTCTAAGGAGAGGTCTACAATGCATATAGAATTTATGAGTAGTGTAGTATCTGGCTTTGAAAATTGCCTTATCCATTGCTAATAAGGCATTGATTTTCTGAGCTGAGATTTGCTTTCATTTAGAACCTTTCCTCATTTCAAATTCAAGGTGTGGAATTTCATGCTAAGTAGAAAAAGGATCTAGACCTTTGAACTGCGCAAACTTGGACAACATCAGCTTCCATGATGACTTTCTGATGTCTCAGGCCGTATGCCATGGACAGCCCACAGCCTAAAGTTGCTCTCATTGCAGAGTGCAACATGCTGAAAGCCATGTCCTAGAAGAATGAGTCTGGTGTTGTTTTGGGAACATAAGGTCCTAAGCATGGGACACAGTTGAAAGCTACAGTTGTTTCCTATTGTCTGGTAGAGAATGAAAAAGTAAGGAAGAACCTGGTAAATTAGGATGTACAAAATGCATTGAATATTAGTAATAATAGATGAATGAAGTGTTTCCAGCAGCAAAATCTACCCAGATGAAAACATCAGCACTGATTTTTCAGGTTTTATGGAAGGGTGTGTGTTCAGATGAGTCTGAAATGCTTCTGATTAATGTTATCAGAAGTGTGACATTTAATTAACTCAATAACACATTGAGCCTAATGATAACACATTTTAATTCACCACAGGCAGCAATGAGCTCTCCTGAGAAACTCCAAAGGTGGAAAAGAGTGGGGGAAGGAGGAGACCAGTCTTGTAGTGCACACAAACCCACTTTTTGCCAAAAAAAGGCAGAGTGCTGATTATGTTGTCAATTCTCAGCTCGCATCAGAGAGACATGAGCTTAGAGTACCTGCTTTCAGATATTTATAACAGTGGTCTATTCTTCTCATCTTAATTTTTATAACACTTGTTTGCCACTGAAAGTAGTAACAGCAGACTGCATTAGTTCCTTATTCTTGAGTCAGAACTGGTTAATGAAATGATGCCTTTTTTGAAATTGAAACCTATTACAAACATTTCTAAAATTGAATCAACAATTTATTTATTTATTAATATTTAAACCAAAATTTCTGCTATGTCATTCAGCTGATTGATAAGAAGTTATCCGGAAGAAGTAATACAATGGCAGGCAGAGAGAATTTTGCCTCTGCTGTGCTGTTATTGCTGGTTTTGCGGGCATGTAACTGATTAGTCAGGTAGCAGCATGAAATTTTCTCCTTCGCAATATTTATGTACACTTAAATGCTTTTCAGAAACATCTTTCTTAGTTAAAATATATAAGTAAAAAGAACCAAGATGAGCAGGGACTGTGCTTCAGTATCCTGAAAGCATTTGATCATGCAGGATGCTTCTGCATCTCAGAAACAAGATGAAAATAGGCTATCAGGCATTTGACTCTTGTAGGACTGAATTTCACTGATTTTCCCATCCTAAATATGAGTATGAAGATGAGTTCTTAAGAAATCTCAGAAGTAAGTAATTTGTTCTGCATGGAACCTGCCCAGCTTAATGGGGTAGAAGCTCACAAGTATAAGGGATGCTCCATGAAGGTGATTTTGATGACTTAACCATTGTTGCAAGAAGGCTGCAGGCAGGAATGAAGCTTGCAGCTGAAATATATTGCAGACAGGAGATGGGACAAGAGACTTGGTCCAAAACATCTAAGGACAGAATGGGGAGAGGTGGCAGCTGGGAAAAGATCAATAGAAGCAGAGCAACAGGTTCATAGGCATTGTGCCTTTAGAGTGTGTTTTGTGGCAATCAATTAATCAGTACCTATTGAGATTCAAGTCTGGCAATATTTCCCTGACTAAAATTCAACCTCCAGGGGTTTCTGCTGGTATTAGTCAGGAGTGGCTTCAGATTTAAAGCAGGTTTTCAATCTGCTAATCAGGACAGTGTTGTTCCCACCTCAGGAATGGGTCAAGGATTTGAAGGTGAATCGTCTGAGGAGGATATAGCTGGATCCCACTGCAGGATCTGACCCTAGCAGCTGGCTGAAGCCATGGGATCTATCAAGTGGGGTAGGTAATGACTTATTGCTCTCTCCAGGAATTTTATTTGCAGAGGAGGACTGCAGTGCCCCTGCAGCAATACCATCATTACAATGTAGTGCCGGGGTTACATTTCCGTAGCAAAAGCATGCATATTAAGAAGGGTTTGTGTGCATGGGGATGGGGACTGACCAACACGTTCTAGTATTCGTGAAGTGAGTTGAAGGATTGAAAACAATGGAGCCAAGGTCCCTTCTCCGAAGATCTATGAGGGGGCATTGGGCGCCTGGAATCTCATTGCCATGGGGGGGGGGGGGGGGGAATTGTTCTTCTTTCTTTTTTCTTCTTTTCCTTGCATACAAGTGAGAAAGGGGGTGGGGAGGGAAGCAATAGTCACGCTGCCGCCGTGCCGGGTGCCAGGCTCGCCACTGCAGTATTGTACTCAATATTCTGATCACCTTGCAAGTCAAAGATCCTTGTGGATCCTGCAGTGGTGTCAGAGTGAAAAACGAGCAACGCCATCACGCTTGGCCAGGCGGTGGCTGTCTGCCTGCAGCAAGTGCTGGTCTGCAGTGTCTTCCTTTGCTATAAACCTGCTTTGAACAGTGTGGTGGGCTGGTGGCTTGCTTTTTGTTTCGTTTTTTGTATATGAGACTCTTTTCCATTATGTTTAAATAAGAGATTTCACTGCAGTGGTTCACAATACTGGAGGATTGAACTCCTTGCCTTAGGGTCTTGAATTCTTCCCATGATTTGTCAGTCATTTGTGAAGATGCAGGAACGAGTGGGCTCAGTTGTATGTGGTTTTGGATGCGTTTTCTTCTCCCTGTTTTGCTCTTTTACATGGCGAGTGAGCTGGAGGAGGCAGTTTCCCGCAGTGGAAGGAGGAATGCACCAGCATTTGTGTGTGCATGTGTATGTTTACATGTACATGTGTTGAGGGAGGAGTAGTCTTTTCCACAGGGAGGTGTTGCAGTGGCGAGTGCAGTACAGACCCCTGGATGCTGCAAACCCAAACTGTTGTCTTTTAGTTTATTTATTGTTCGTGACAAAGGCATTGCCTAGGCAACCATGGTGCTTCTTCACTCTTGACTGGTGCATTTTGCGTCATCTGGGTGGGACAGAGCAAAACAGGGCAGGAGCAAGACAAGTGCTGTTTGGCTCAAGATGCTTAGAGGCTGACAGTGCTGGTCAGAGACAACTAGATATCTGGGAAATGCTGCCGTGGGTTTTTCCCACGCTGCTTGATCACTTGGAGGTCTGCAGCACCCCCTTGTTACTGCAAGGCTGGTCTTCAACTCAGGGCTTGGCTGAGATGCTTTGGTTGCAGCTTGCGGTTCCCCCTGGCATTTTGGTCATGACAGCTAATCTCTGCAGTGCTAATACACATCATTCTTCGCTTGCAACATCCTCTGCTCTGCCAACATGACTTTGTGCCATCTCAGGGAGAGAGACAGAGGGCGTGACTGGTCGCCTATCAGGTTAGATGTTCTATTACAAATATATATACACATATATATATGTTCTAATACAAATACATTTATATATTACAAATATATATATATACACACACACACATTGAAAATAATTTCCTGAGTTTGCCAGGAAAAATTAGAAATTATGCACTTTCATCTTTGGAGAAGCTAGTTTTAGGAACAGGTTTTGTAGCACTTGTCTTTTTTTGCCCTATCTGCTTTCAGGGAAGGAGAGTTTATATTGTATTGTCACTTCCATGGTTAGATGAAATGTTTATTTGCCCATGGAGGATGGGAGCAAAAGAAGAGCAGGCTCTCCTGCATCTGAGCTAGAGTCAGAGGAGGCAGGTTAGTCCTGACCTGGAACATTGCATGCAGTGCTCAAACTGATCTTGTCACAACAGGCTGCTTGAAATTTGTTGTGAGGAGAATTTGATGGAGGAGACAATAGGCCCTCAGGGGGGAAAGGAGTATGTCTGGAAAAGCACCAGGTAGGTGCTGCCTTCCCAGGTGGAGAGAAGCATGTGCTCCACAGATGGCTATCAGCACTGGCCATTTTGGTGACTCTAATTATAGCCCTGATGCTGGGCTTAAAGCCAAAGGAATGCTCTTAGCTATCAGAAAGTATGGTCCTCCACTCCCCACCCATGTCTGTACATGGGAAGAGTATCAGTAGTTCTTTTAGTTCCAGAAAGATGCATGTTCAGACAATGTCTCACTCCTGCCTGAGCTCTGTCCAGCACCAAGTAAAAAAAATGTTCCATTCTAGGTTTGTTTTTCCTCTGTTTTTTAATCTCCCCACACAGGAAATGAATGAATTGAACTGGAAAGGCAGGCCCAAATTAGTAACAGGCTGCAAGCATACCCATGGGCAGCAAACACTGGAGGGGATGCAGGAGAGAATGTCAGTCAGTGAATGCAGAAGCCCAGCTCCCAAGGTGAAGTCGCCCTCCAGAATGCAGGTAGGTTCTCTGTGAGATCAACGCTTCCTCCCTGTTGGGCATCATGAACTTCACTCTTGCTCTGGTCCTGCTTTTCACCCTTTTGCTTCACTGGATTGCAGGGCTGATTGGAGGTAATTGAAGTTAAGGAGGAATGGAACTGTCAGATACTTTGTGAAGAAGGCTACTCAAACACCTCCAAATTATATTCACTTTCTTCTGTAGATCTCTCGGCACTTGCTCATTTAACTGCTCCTTTCTGGCAGGTACAGGGGCCCCCTGTAGAGACAAATGGTTTACTAACTCATGTGACTTGTATTTAATATGTAAGTTCAGACTGTAGCTTCAGCTCTATCCCCTTGGCACTGCTCCAGAGATGCCTGGAGGAGGCACAGCTGATCTAAAGAGTTAAATAGATGTCATCTTGCATAAATGAGCAGAAAGCTGGAAGGGAATGTCCAGGCCAGTCTGAAATCCAACAAATCTGAATACTGAAATCATGAAAAAAACAGTTTTCAGCAGCACAAATCACAATAGCCTGATGGCCGCTCTGTCCAGTATGCTCAGGGTGAGAGACAGAGGGATGAACGGGTGTAAAGATGACCCAACAATGACTGTAGAACACTTTTAACATTCAAGACGTTCTAAAAAACATTGCATTTTGTTGTATCAGGAACTTCACCTCCTGTTCCCTCCCTGCTTTTGCCCTCACTCTTCAGAAGTAGAGAGAATTGGTAGCTCTGGTGCAATTATACTAATGGGAAATGCTATAGACTTGCAAGGTGAGGAGTGTTCTGCTCACTTCTGAGCCATCCCATGGCAGGTCACAGGTCATTAGATGAGGAAGATAGGTCCAGAGGACTTTTGGAAAGATTATCCATGCGCCCTCTTGACAAAGACTAGCAGAGTAACACTTCAGAAATCAGTCTATATGGGAAAAACAGCACCAGCATTTTGCTGTATTGTTTTTAGGAGATGGCAGTGGGATACAAACATCATTCATGCTATTTTATTGTGAAACCTGCATGTGAGCTGTGGTATTGCTTTACTCTGCTTTTTCTCTTGAAAGACCAGGTAAGCACTTGGATTCTGTCAGATCATCATGGGCTAGTGTGATCTCTCTGCAGCATGTCCATGTGTCTGACTGAAGGGAACTGTGCTTTCAGATCTCCCCTTAGAACTGCTGTGGTTCTACATGCATGGCTTGGAGCCGGGGAGGATTCTGAGGGAAACACTGCCTTGATTCAAGTGATTCATGCTTAAATAATGTCCTTTCACTTCCAGAGAGAGCCAGTGTGACAGGGGCATATTCTATTTGTTCTGACAGGGAACTTGTACATCAGCTATGAAGGGGATTTGAGCAGATTGGGGGCTCCGGTTTCATTCCAAATATGACAGGGCTGTGTAAATAAATAATCCCAATCTACATAATTATCTCTTTCAGAAAGTCATCACATCAATCAGGCTGATATCAGGGATGCTGCATGTGGGATTCATGCGTCCAGTGCTGGGGTTTTCCTGGCCTCGCTGCCTGGGCACTTTGAGCAGGGGTACGGTTTTGTGTGCTCCTGAACATCACGCTTTTTCTTCTGAGGAAGATCAGATGCTCGTATCATTTTCACCAGAAAAATGCCATCAACGGCAGACTTCCAGCCGTGATTGAAAGTGTGAATACTCTTGCAAACTATTTCTTTTGCATGCAGTCATCTGGGAACTGGGCCTTTGATTTACATTTATTATTCTCCCTGGCAGCATGTTCAGTCAGTATGCAGATTTCCTTCTTCATTCAATTTTCAGTGGGCAGAAGACTACAATTAGTTGTATTATCAGTATGAATAAAAGGGAAACACTGAACTGGATCTTTGTGAGCCTGTAGTTGCAATGGGAAGGTGCAGATTCATTACACATGAGTAGGGTATGGAAAAAAGCTTCAGACCAACTGAATTCTGAATTTGGCTCCTTGCCATCTTCCTCCTTTGGGGAACTTTTTGCCTTTTGCTGTTATTCCAGATCTTCTCCCTAAGTCAGCCTCGACAGGGAAATCACTGAATAGGGCAGACTTGCATCCTGAAGAACAGACAAGGACAAATAATAGAGGAAAGCTGGCTGGAGAAGCAGCCAAAAGGCATGCTGAGGAGGGACTATTGTAAGCTAGGCTTAAGCATGTTTTCAAAGATTTTTCCTATCTAAGCACAGCTAATGTGGGACCTACAGGCTGAAGTACACAGCTAAGAAGTTGGTTGTTCTGAAAGACATGAGATAAGCACAACAGGCAAGGGGATGCTCCTCTGTTTCACTAGGAGAATAAATATATTCATTTTACAAACAGGTTTTTTTGGGATGGGGTAAGGAACTGCATTTTCTCAGGAACTTAGTTTGCAGTGTTTGGATTGAATTAGCTGTGTTGAGAGGAGGGTTCAGTTTGGTGGAATCTGTCTATGTGATACCTTGCAAGCCATCAAAAGTAATTTATGTGTTAAGCATACTTGCTTTGCTCTGGAGTTGTTGGAATCTCCAGGCCACACATTCACATGCTGGAACTGATTCTGATACCTCCTTGGTTTAGAAAAACAAAAAGTAATTTCCCTGATTTATAAGAAGAAACGGGATTTGGGAATTCACCCTTACATTGTGCCATGTTTATGTTTCCATGCTGTTAATAAATCTGTGAGAAAAAGAAATTAAAGACAGATACTTTCTGTTGCCCTTACGCTGGAACATTATAATTCACCAGGAAAAGCTCATTTGGGAGAACCTGGTAATTTCTTCAACTTCATATGGTGACGCTTCCATGGCTTAGTAAGTCCTCTAGCAGCAACATGCATTGACTCCTCATGTTGTTGAGGATTCCCAAGGTGCAGATTAGCAAAGTCTCTCATACCCTGCATGAGGCCACAGGGATGCAGCATAGCTTCCCAGAAATCACAGTAAAGAAAAGTTGTTGTTCCACAAGCAAAGACAGGAGTCAAACTGTTTGGTTTCTCTGAACACTAGTATGGAATATGCGAGGACTGCATTCTTAGTAACCCCACTGCAGTTCAGCTGCTCCCAGAACATCCCTCTCTTCCTGGTTTTGCAAACACCGTGGGATGCCCACATATTTGAGACTATGCCACTGTGTAGAATTGGGTTATAGAGGTAGAGCAGACACAGGCACTCAGAGCATGACTGTAATTGTAATTTTCTTAGGAAACCAGACAAGATGAAAGCTTACTTCCAGTAGGAAAATGCTGCAGTGGGCCTTCTGTGCTTCGATTTCTAACTGTTCTTGCTATACAGACTCCTTTCATTCTCCTCATCAGGATACTCTTCTAAGCTCTGCTT
The DNA here is from genome assembly GCA_017639245.1 of Myiopsitta monachus. Taxonomy (NCBI): domain Eukaryota; kingdom Metazoa; phylum Chordata; class Aves; order Psittaciformes; family Psittacidae; genus Myiopsitta; species Myiopsitta monachus. Next base: position 28,258,133 of record CM029917.1, read on the forward strand.
TTCTTTTCCTCTTCTCTTACTACATTTTGGCCTCTACTGCAGCTTCCTGGTGTGATGCTTATTACACTAACGAGTTCAAGGAGTCACATGGCTGGTGGCAGGTATTGACCCTACTGTCATCACAACGTTGTTGTAACCCAGCTGTCCTGGCTGACAGTCTGTATGCCTGACCCTGATGGCTCACCTCATTTTGGCTTTGTAGTCTGTTTTTTCTGCTCTAATGTGGGTGTTCTTCACCACTATCCCTGATGAATTCTGCAAAATCTGGACTGCTATCTCATTAAACTATAGCTTTTAATGACTAGCTTCCTTCACATCTCCCTTTTGCTTGAGCTGGTAATACTGTACGCTACTTAAGCAGTGCAGTTGCAGAGCTATTTTTTGAAACTGTAGGTGTTCCAATTAATGTGAATAGAAATTACGCTAACTAATCACACCCAATCCAGTGCCAGGGTATTTGGCTATATCAAGAGACCATTCATAATATACTTTATATTTTAATTTCACATTTGGGTATGTAAGAGACCTTGAATCAAGTCTCTGAAGATGGGTCCTACAGAAGCCTGCATGTCTCAGTGCACATTATGTTTAACCTGTTCTTCTTGTCCATGGAGGAATTGAATCCCTAATCCTTAGCTGATGGAGGCAAACCTGTTTTCACTCCTGATAATTACCCAGTGCTTCTCAAATTTGATCACTTGCACCTTCTGTTGTTCAAGTTCTCTGTTGTTCTGGTGTACAAAATAATTTCCTGTGAATATGTTTTATAAACATTCAGTTGAAAGTAAGTAAGATGAGGTATTTCTTTTCCATCAGATTCCTTTGACCAGGCCATGTCAAATCTGATGATGAAGTGCAAGCAATCCCTCCCTTTTGTTACTGAGTTTGTCCAAGATAAAGCACATCAGCAGAACTGATCCATGGCATCTGCACCATCTCATCTCCACTTGCTGTCTTCCATTTCTCCTGAGCTGAGGTGCTTGGAGGATCTTGTGGATGAGGGACGTTTTGCTGGGAGAAGCTTTTTCATCTCACAGTGCTGTGTGAACACTGGCCAATGATCAGACTTCTCAGATAAGTTCTAATACCTTCTATTTTTAGAGATCAGTGACCTAAAGGAACAGCCATTTACTAAACCAGTGACTGAAGGAAGCAACTTCAGGATCCTCTGGTGTTGAACAGGCCAGATCTGTGCTCATGCATGTGCACATCTTTTCATCTCATGCTCCCAGTTCTGGGCCTTTTGCTCCCTCCTCCCCATCCCATCTTCCCTGTCTTCATCCTCCATCTCTTCCCTCCTGCCAATCAGCTGGCCCTGAGTTCATCAGAGCTATTGCAGCAGGGTACTGTGTGCCAGGAAAGATTATTCTTGACTGATTGCCAAGTCTCCTGTTCTTGCTCTGGCACACAGATAAAATGTTAATAGGGCCAAATGCATTTGACACAAAGGGCGAAACTGCATGTTCCAGGCTCAGAGCCTCTTGCTGTCCATTTTGCAGAGGCACAGGCTGGATCCTTCCAGTTCATGTTTGCATGCTGAAGAGGAGCTGACCAGAGACTTTCAGGCTTGACAAAACCCGGACAGGAATTTCACCAGTCTGGTAGCAAGAACCTTAAGCAGTGCCACCTTGTTGATGGGTACATACACAGAAAATTTTCTTCTCTACAGACAAGTTTGGGATTCTTTCTGGACAATTTGGACATATGAATGGGAAGACCTCAGTGAGAACATCACAGTAGGTTAAAACACGGTCTGTGCTCAACTCTGATCATTGCTGTGAGTGATGAGGCTTCCCAGCAGGATGAGTGTTGGCTGAGGTCATCCCAAGTGCAGGAGGAGACATCAGCATTCATCATTCCTCATAGCACAGTTAGGGGCAGGAAGAAGCTACTGTTCACATTCAGCCAGCCAAGTCTCTCTAGGTCTTGCCAGAGAAGAAGGTCAGAATTTTTACTACATTCAATATGGCCAGCAAAGCAGGAGGAGAACATTCTTAATTAAGCCCTTCTGAGACAGTATCACTGTGTATCTCCACTGATAGGATTGTTTTGCTTTATTTTTTAATCTTTAGGGGAATTCCAACCTGAAAAAATCCTGCATGAAAATGGTTTCCTTTTGAAATCCATAATGGAGAACTTCCTCTGTAAATCCTAGATGCGGATTATATCTAGCTTCTGGCAATGTTCTTTGTTTAGTAGGAATGGTCTCACTCAAACCACAGAAGCAGATACATATGGAGAGGGCATATAAACAAGATGCTGCCATTTGAGGAAGAAAAGTCAGGGAGGTCTGAACTGATCTGATTATCTACCTTCACAGCTTCTATAGAAACTAGATTATCTAGCTTCACAGTGACATCATAGCATCATCATCCATGCAGAGTATTGACTTCCACATTTCTAACTGGAGCCTCATCCTACAGACATGGTGCTGCTAGATGACCAAAGCTGGGATCAGGTGCAGAACTACAAGCCCAGTAAGAGGTTGTTTTCTTTTCCGCAGAGTATCAAATAATTTTGCTCTGCAGGAGCACACACTTGGTCTGTTTTCATTGATAATTATTATGCTCTTGAGGGAAGGGTATTTTTAATGGGGACTTGGATGTTTTGGCAGACAGTACGCAGTTTCTCTCTTCATTCCCTCTCCCTACACAGTATGCAGTAAACTCATCACAAGTTTTATTAATAAACTGTCCTGGTGATTTCCCTGCGTACTTTATTTAGCTGGAAATTACTCTAGGGGCTGGAACCTGTATGCTCTGAAATCGGTGGAAAATTCCAATCTATTTCAACAAACTGTAAGTAAGGCCTGTGCTTAATTAGGGAAAAACAAGAGCTCAGGTTGTCCCATGGGAGGAGCGCTGTTGTAGCATAGGATGGGAAGAAGCTTGAAGGCTTTGTATTAGCATCATGATCTCCAAGAGGATCCCCTGTCCTGGGTCAGGCACAGTGCAATCACAAAACAAACACTCTTAAGAGCTGTGATCTTAGCTTAGGGCAGGAAGAGAAGTGATGATTGCAGCCTGGCTTGTAATAACTGGAGTGGGTAGGGATCTTCCTTGGGAATACTGTAATTGAAATATTTCTCATTTAGTTCAGGCAAGAAAGTGGCAATATTTAACATGTTAACCTGTTAGCATCCGCTTAAGCATTGTTAAGGGGCAGTGCCAGAACTCTGAGCTCCTAAAATGCTGCCCAGGTTACTTCTGAGCTTTCAGAACTGGTCTGAAAGGATTGCAGAAGTGGATCTCTAGCACTTGCTGCAATTAAAAAGGGTCAGCTTCCTGGGATGTAGGAAGAATTGGAGTAATATATATGATTAGAAATGAGCTTCAGGAGGTGATGGGCAAGGCAAGCAAGAGCAGTAGGTGGCAGCAATCTTTGTTTTAAAAATCCTTTCTTCATTTCCCCCTCTGATTTATTCAGCAGTGCTGGCCGAACACCATGTTTGAGTATCTTACTTGCTGAGCATGTACTAACATGATTTGGTTACCTGAATCTTGGGAGGATGATGGCTATAAGCAGTGCCTTTGCAAGTGTGAGCCTTTTGAGCCTTGTGTTCCTGTGTTAAGGGATTCGTCTATACTGTGGTTGTATGATAGCATGGGTACATATCATGTGAGTTGATACTATCAGTCACACTGGGGAGCATGTCAGGCTTAGCCATGTGGCTTAAACTCCTCTGGTTTTGGAGCAGTAAAGCTAGCAGCCATGGGGGTTGGCTGCTGCTGTAGTACAGCTACAATATGGGACCTTGCTAGTTTGTCACTCTTAGTGCTGTCACATGCTGAACGCTTGCTTGGCTGTCTTGCTCTGTGCTTTCTCTGGAGCCACCATGTCACTTCTCATGAATCTTCAAAGCCTCTTGACTCCTCATTATGCTTTTTGCCCTGATGACTTTTGGCTCCCTTTGACATTAAATGAGTGCCTTGCTTTCAGAGATCTTCAAGTGTTGATCAATGGGGAAAGATCTGCAGCCCCCCAGTACGCTGGGAGGAAGAACGTGTTCCCTTTCTCACAGCCCTATTCCCAGGGGGGTCTCTAGATCTGGTTTTGAAACAAAATGTTGGGTGAAGGTGTTTATAGGGAAGCCACCTTCCTCTAGAACAGGTACAGGATTATTGCTACTTTATTACCCCAGAGTACATAGGTGTTGTGGCAATTACTTCGAAGGGTAATCACTGAGTAATCAAGAGGCAATATAATTAGTACCTGGATGCAGAATGTATAATTACTGTGTTATGTAGTGATAGGGTATTTGCCAAGCATATCTTTCTTAGTTAACAAGTAATTTAAGAGAATTTACATGGTATTTGTGTCTGAGAGACAGGAAAAAATCACCCAGCTGGGATCTCTGCAGAGAACTATAAACTTCCTGCCAGCAGGATTTGCAAGCTTTTCCAAGGCCAGCAACATTGGAAGAATTTGCTTTCTGCCATTTTTTTTCCTTACAATACAGAAGTTCTCTGTCTGCACAGCATTACCAAGGGAAATTTTACTCTTTATTTCCTGCCATGTGAAACGTGTGTGGCAGCCATGAGAGCAGATTCATCCAGAAAAGAGATAAATGAAGAGAGAACAACTCATTTAGCAGCAACAAAAAAAAAAAAAAAAAACCAACTAATTCAAAATAGGGTTTCCAAGCTTTGAAATGTCAGAAGAAACTGTCCTGTCTCCATCAGAGAATGAGCACTGAACCGTCTCACTGGGGCCAAGCATATGGGACCTCAGGCAGGACCGTGTATGAAAGGTGGAAATTAAGGCTTCATAGGGTTTCCAGGGCACGGTGAGGATGACTTCCTTCCAAAATGTCATGAGCTCCAAGGACTGTTTCAGCAGGATTTCTGCTCTATGAGTGAGAGCTGTACTGCAGTGGCAGCAGTCGGGAACAACAAAATTTATGGTTGTACCTATGCTAATGACCTGCAGTAGCAAAGCAGACATTTGTTTCACATGGCCTCTGTTAAAGCACAATGGCATCTTTCCTGTTTCTCTCAGTAGGAGTGAATGGTGTCTAATAACTGTCCTTCTTGCTTTTGGAAATACCCTGCTTATGGTAAATCATAGAATGTTAGAACTGAGCCCTCATTTATACAGAGACCAGAGTGGTGGATGCAGGGCAGGCAGCATCAGATGACGTACATCATTGAGGAAGTTCTTTTCATCACTGCGCTTGGCCTTAATTATATTATATAGCCCTCCCTAGAGGCTAAAAGTAATTCTTAAAAAAAAAATTACTTAAAAAAAAAATTACTTAAAATTACTTAAAAAAAAATTACTTAAAAGTAATTCTTAAAGTAATACTTTATCTTCTTTTTCATTAAGTAGCAACTACTCTTTAGGGCAGTTTAACATCCTGCTTTTCCTTCAGCTGGTAGTGAAGTTGTACTCCTGCACATCCTGAGTATAAATAGACCAAGGTTTTGGTATTTTAGCTGTTAAGAATGAGCAGTTATACTCTCTTCTGATAGCTTTTTGGGTTTGTTTTGTAGTATTCAGGTTTGGGTGAAGTGGCTCTTTTTTACAGATCTCTTGCAGCCAGTGCCAAAGAGATAAGCCATAGCCACCACGTCTTTTGCAAAATGAACTTGGCTAATCCTTTGCATTTAAACCAGTGCTCACCTTTCTTTTGATAAATAGAGCTTATGCTCTAGTCCCAGAGAATGCAAATACTGTTTGCAGAAATAGAGCTATCCTGACTGCTTCTCATTATCCTGCTTTTATTGCCAGGGATTCTGGAGCTTTTTACTAGCTCCCAAATCAATAATGCTGCGACGTTCATACGTTTCTCAGTGCTGCTGTGCATGGTACAGTATGAAGTCCTGCGCTTCTCAGGGGCTATACCTGATACTGATACTTGTGTACTCATCTAATCCTTTTTATCTATAGTTTATAGCTCTTAATTAAGATTTACAACGCTACTGAGAAGTGGAACTTTATGTCTGAGCAAACTGAGATGGCCAGATGTTAGAGGGAAGGGTTTCAGAAAAGCTCAGGCTTTTTGACAAATGCAGTCAGCTCCCAAAGCAAGGAACTCCTTGGCAGCCAGGCTGCTTCGCAGACACAAGCCACCTTTCTCTGAAGTCAGTACTGGACCCAGGGACTGCAAACCAGGTGTACCAGGACTCACCTTTGGTGACATTTATCCCCTTCTCCTCTTGTTCCATTTTTGGGATATTTCCTAAAAATATTTAATTTTAAAGAATCTGTTGCACCCAAGCCTGTAGCATCCCCCTCCCTCTCAAATCTGGGGAGGTTTTCTTTACAGACTTTAAAAATATCTTAATAAATAGCTATTTACTAAACAGTGACAATAACTAAATAAATACAATCAATTTGATTCACTCTAGCTTCTGGAAACACAATGCTGGAGACAAGGAGGCTTCCAATTTCCTACATGAGTCACCATGTTCTTGGATTCAACTATCAAACTATATCAGCAAATCATATTATATAATGTAATATAACAAGACACAACTGCCTGTGTTTAACCTAGAAAAGATTAAAAAATATGACCTACCACGGTCATTGGGCTGTCCTGGCAAAATTGTCATTCTTTTTTCTATCCAGCTGCCCACCCCTGCTGTCCTTCCCAGCCTGGTATGGTGGAAGGAAATGGGTCACTTTTAGGAGCAAAGATCTGAGTATGTTGGTCACAGGGAAGCAAATCCTGCTTGTGCAGCTTCTTTGGTTTGGAGGCTGACTGCTCTAAGGTCTTGTCCAGGGTTTTATGTTTTTAATTACACAGAACCAATTTCCCCCAATTGAAAACTGGTGTACACACTGTGACATGAGTGGGAAAACTTTTGAACTGCTGATGCTGCCTTGTACTCACATGTGAAGTAGGAGAAAAAAGGATGTGTAAAAGTGGTGAAAAGTCATTTTCCTTCAGTGGCACAGAATGAAGGGATTTGGAGTCTTGTAGTTAGGTCTTGCATTTGCCTGGTGCAAGGCACAGTCCAGGAGAATTGCTGGGAGGGGATGAACTGGGGGATACCACAGCAGTATGCTCCTTTCTCCTTTGCCTCTGGCCTTTGGTGAGGCAGAAGAGGCTCTATACCAGTGGTACAGAGAGCCTTGCAGCAGGGTAAGGGAAGCAAAAAGAGGTGTGCATGTCAATGTCTTCGGGGGACATGCAGCCACCTCTTGCCTGTCTAGGGACACATCCTACCTGGCCTTGATCTTGGGACAAGGAGGAGACAACCATCATTCATTATACCCCTTGTAGCTTGGTACCTGCATCCATCTATCCCAAAAACATGACTGCAAAAGGTCCATTCACTGAAGCAGTTCGGCTGTGGGTATTTTTACTGATTGATGGCCAGTGCAAACCAGGAGCTTTTCATGCTGGTTTTGAGAGGGAAGAGCTGTGAGTAAGGTGCAGCTCCCTGTGCCTGGCAGTTTTCTTCTGCTATAGCAGAGCTGGCTGCAGAGGCTGCATGTGTTTAGGCAACATCTGAGAATACAGAAACGTTGGGAGGAATGGGGTTGTTTCTAAGCTTTCTCATTTGCCTTGGAGACTTTCCCCTTTTCTCTTCTAGGACCCAGTGAGCAGCAGCAGCCCAGAAGCTAGTTTAGCACCCACCAGACATTTCTTGTCATAGGTGTTGGCCTTGGCAGTGAAAGCATCACATATTTTTGAGGGTCTGAGATTAAGCAAGAGGAAGAGGAGAGGAGCAAGGCTTAAGTTTTAAGGGTGATTTGGAAAATTGTGCCTTAAGAATCACAGCCCAAGGAGCAAATGTTACTGAGCAGGGGGGCATTAGTGAAATGCATGATCTGGCAGGGCTAGAAGGTAATCAATCAAAGGTGCCTGTCTAGGCTTCTTATCAACATTACAGTGATGCACCTCTCCACAAAGCTATTATGGAGAAATGTCTCAGGGGAGGAGACTTTAATGTATTTCAGCATGAGGTAAATGATCCCATGCTGACAGAGGCTGGAACCCTCTCTATGCCAGCATCCTCTATGGGCAGCCAGTCCACAAGAAAATCCATAGCTAGTCCTTTTTGACCCACAGCAAGGAAGCTGGCATTAATACTGCTTTCCTACCAGTTGCACTTAAAAAAAAGAAAAAGCCAAAACTGCCAAACAAGCCCCAAGCAGCAAAATCCTCAAGCTGTGCTGGAACAGAAAGTAATTAAGAAATATTTTATATCTCCAAGCGGCCCTGAAATTTTTATTCCTGTGCATGAAGCTCCATAGGCTCCTCACAGGCAGCTGCTGCTGCGTTTCAGTGCAATAAATCCTGTTGCCTTTGGAGCCTGACAGCCAGTCCGGGATGTGATCAGAAAACCAACAGGCTCTCTCTGTAAGGCTTAGTCCTTGCTTGCATCAAGTCTGCGTACACCAACCAAGCCAGGGTGTGCTCCAAGAGCAAGCCAGTAGGATAAAATGCTGATCTTTCTTGGTAAGGTAAAGATCAGAAAAGATGGGCAGTGGGGTGAAAAGCGAAATTTGGACAAATAGGCTCACAACTGCAATATTCCCACCCCAAACTCACTAAACCTTAGCCCCGTCCAGTGAGTATTTATGGTCCTGTCAAGGTTGACAGGTCCAGAATTGAACTTACTTGGAAACAAATAACGGTATGCTTTAGCCTGGCTGCCAGGGAGCTGTCTCAGTGCCTCTCCACGTGGATGAAGTCAGGTGGGACATAGCATGGGGCTGTTGCCTGGTGTGGGGCTGCAGGAGCTGGGGCTTGGAGCTGGTGTCCCTAGGGGTACCCACAAGGCAATGGTGTCTGCCACCCCACCTGTGTAAGCTTAGCTGAGACCAACTGTCCTGCGCTGTTGGCAGTTACTCTGGGAGAGAGACAAAGAAGTAACCAGCCTGGTTTTGTTTCTCCTACTGTTAATTCTAAGAGAAATAATTTCTAAAACTGTGTCCTAAATTGTTTCTAAAGCCATTAACTGCAAGGAAATCTCTAGTTATGCCTTTGTTTTCTACAGGCTTAATTCTTAATAAGAAACTCTATTCCCTTTGTCTCATTAATCTTATTCTCCAAAAACCTCAGAGAATGACTGGGCTCGTGCTACATCATCTTAAAGAATCCCAGCAGAGCAGTCTATCCACCTAGCAGCTGGAGCAGTAACAGTTATTAGCAGCTAAACCCTTTGGTAGCACACACACGGAGCAGGGACAAGACTTCTCAGATTCCTCACCGTGAAGGTGATGGGGATGTGACCAAACCAGGCAGGTTCTGCCAAGCTCTTGGTCATGAGTCAGCTTGCAGGTTGCGAGTTCAGTTTTCTTGCTTTTCCTCACATTTGTCATCAGGTGAAGTGGGATGGCAAGGATGTTCTTGGGGGGATGGAGAGAGGTGGCTCCATCCACCTTTTTGTGTTTCAGGAGAGAAGCTATGATTCCATTTTGCTCTTGAATAAGTACCAAAAATCCCACAACCCTCATTATTTTTAAACAGTCTTAACTTTGACTGCAGTTTTAGACTCCATCCTTATTTTGAGTTTTCCCTTTTGTGGCTTAGTATAAGTAAAATTTTCAAAAGGAAAAGTCATTTTAAGATGAAAACGCCGTCTGTTTAATTTAGAGCAAATCAAATGGGATATTTAACTTCAGTTGTTATTTCTTTTCACTAAGGAAACTTTGTCAAAACTGAAAGTTTTTCTTTAAGCACCTTCTAGAGTCTCAAAGGCTTGACCTGGAGGGTGCCCAGGTACCTTCTCTCTGTGGATGATTTTGTTCATCTGGAAGTGTCCATAGCGTAAACAAAGTTTTCTCATGAGTTTTTCACTTGAGGAATGTGGAGGAAAGCAAAATCCCCAAAACCCTGTGGGAGATACCGATTGAAGGGTGCTTCTCCTGCGTGTGTTGAAACCTCAACTTCTTCCTATTGTCCCAGCTGCGTTGTCTGAACTGGAGCAGCTGCCAACCAACTGGCATGGTCAGAGCTCCCTGTGGAGCACAGGCAGCTGCCATGCTTGAAGTCCTCCCCCTTCTACCCGTCAGAGCGCTGATAAAGGGAAACCAATTAAATCCATCTCTTTACTGCTGCTCCTTTTCCTCTCTCCTGTTTTCTTCCTTCATCTTTTTCTCCTTATGTTTTCTTTCCCCTCCACCTTCCATGCATGAACTAATTGACGTCTGATCCATTCAGAGGTTTGGCCCTAAAAAGTAACCTTCAGTTAACTGCTCACATAAGTTGCCTGTCACTTTTCGTAACAGTCAGGGCATCATTTTTGCAAGTGTTCAACAGTAAAATTATTGCTTTGCTCTTGTCAAGCAAATGAGCCCTGAGGCTTGTGTGAGAACCATTAATGATGATGCCACAGCGGGACTGGTACACTGGGCAGCCTGCAGAATCAGGCTTCTCAGCTCACCGTGCTCCCGCTGAGCGGTTTAGGTTTAATTAACCTGCGTTAATGCCCGCTGGGATAGCATTTTCTGTGCCTCCTTTTTCAGGGGGTCAAGTGGAGCTGGCGACAGCTGCTGGTGTTTCAGGTGCCCTGTGTACGTGGCTGGGATCCTGGAAACGTTTATGTCTGTGGTGTGGAAATAAACTGCTTATTATGCTCGTAAAAACCAGTGTCTGTAGCCTTGAGCTTTGCCAGACTTGCTGAGCTGCTGGAGAGAATTATTGATAGAACATTAAAAAGTTACAGTGCGTGGTGATAGGATACATGACTGCGGTCTGTGATGTGTGTTTGTAGGGATGGCAGGCTGCAGCACTTCTACAGGGTTCTGCATTGCGTGGGTATTTTGGCTCTGCAGATCTGTGTTTTCTATGCAGTAAAGTAATGAAGTTTACTTGCTAATGGCAAAGAACTCTGAGAATGGGGTTTATCTTGCTGAGTGTGCACCCAGCTGCTATCAGAAATGTGAGCATCTACCACAAGAACTGTAGTACCTAAAGTTGAGAGGTTGCTACTATTGTTATTTTACTGATGAGTAACAGTTGCGTGACAACTCCACACCTGGCACAAAATTCAAGAGGGTTCTGAGATCTTGAAGGCAACTGGCAATCTATAAAAGTGGGGACCATTTGCAGATCTTGTGGGTACCCCATAACACTGTGGCTTTGGACAAGACCTGGGATGTGACAGCCCCAAACGTAGGCAAGGAGAAGCTTGTTTGTGGGTCACTTGACGGTTGATGGCAAAGTAAGCACTGAAGCCCCTTTATGCCCTGTGTGCAGCGCTCTTAGCACAGTTGGCAGTGATTACTCATAGGCTTCCACAGGGGAAACCACCAAAATGGGAAGGGAATTCAGGGGTCAAGCTCTGCTCTGGTCAGTGAGTTTTTGGTTTTTACCCTTATGGGCTCTAACACATTGTTGGTAATTTTTGTTTGTTTCAACCAGACTCTTAATGCAGCTCCTGAGTTTTCATACTTTTTGTAATTTTTTTTGAAGCTATTTCCCTGCTGCTATGTATTCCCGTCCCATTCTATTCCCCACTGAGGCTGATATTTCCCAAGGTCTGTTGGTGCTTAAGGAAATAAAATCCCTTTACTGCAACTCTGCTCAGCTGGCAAAGCTGTATCTCTTCTAATGGGAAGCCTGATGCTTGGCATCCAATGCTTTGATGTCATGGAGACTGGAAGCAGGTTCGGTCCTGATTCCACAGATCCCACATGTGATTTTGAAGCATGATTTTCCATGTCAGAATAATACTTAAGAGTCAAATCCCATTCCCAGAGTCCAGGCCAGTAGCAGATGAAACAGTTGAAGCGGCAGCAGGCGTAATACAGCTCAATCCTCATCCTCCTCCTGCCTGGGTCTGTGTCCTCAGAGTATGCTGGTAAAAGTTATGGAAAAGCCATGGCATAACCCCTCTGATTCAGAGCTCTGCCTCTGTCTCTGAACTGGGGTTGTTCCTGGTAGATGGCTGCACAGTAAAAATGACCTTAGTTAAAAGCCTAACAGTGCAGGGAGCAATAGGACCAACAACACTGGCTTTTCAGATGGATTGGGCTTCATTCTTGATGAAGAGCACTGATGAAAGCTTTTCCAGTGGTTGGGCTTTCTATAAATGTCAAAGGGTGGAGATGTTCATTTTCCTCTGAGGATCTTTCTTTGACCTGCTCATTTTTGAACTGTGTGGTATTTTGGAGACTCATTTTGTTCAGTAAAACTGGCTTTGAACTAGCTATCGTGCTTAAGTTATTGTGGACAAGAAAGAAAAAAGTGTGTGTCTATACACAAAGAGCCTTATCACACGGATCCTATTTCTTTAAGGAATTAAGCTTCAGCAGACCTCTGCTGGATCCAGTACCATTCCTCTTCTGCAGAAAAAAATGCATTACTTAACTTCCTTCTTGTCAGTTTACCAGTTGCCTGTGCTAGAAGGGAAAAAAACCCAAGAATCAGAAAATCAGGCAAATCTCCCTGCATGTGAAGTTCAGACAGGCCACAGGTTTTGCAATGTACCTGCCAGACCTGGAGTGATTGCATCAAAATCTCTGATTCTCCTCTGAGAGCGCAGTGATTGGTGTTTGTCTCACTAGGTGAGCAGACAGCACTGTACCTTCTTGGTCCACTGTGAAGCAGGATGGCGGGATTCATGTCTCCCTGGTCTTGCTGCTGTCTATATGGGGACTGAGTAGGGTATAATTGCTTTTAGAGAGGGGCAAATTTTGATGTAATGCTTGCTAAGCAGCTGTAGGACAGCCCCAGAAAGGGAAGGAGTGTGTGGTCAGATAAAGCTGCTTTAGTTTGACTGCGTCGTTGGAAAGGGTTTGGGAGATGATGCAGAAGACTGGGTGGGTTTGTGTTACTTAAGTGGTTGGTGCTCATGTTTTCAAATGCGCAGGATTCAAAAGAGGTGAAAACTTGGTCTGGCCACACTGGCACAGTTGAATTGTTGAAACTGAAAAAGAGGGAGGATGATATATTTCCTGCATTGTCTGCTTACTTAAGTCCTTGGAGATAGAAAGAGTTCTACTCTAGACAATGTATGAAAGGCCTTGAGCCTTTTGGCTAATGCGTAGGATCCACCTTGTCTGAACACTTAGAGCAGGTCATTTTGTTTCCTGGGGTGTCTGGACCTTAAGATACTCCTCTGTGGGAGCATGAGCTGAAGGACATCAACGCTGTGTTTGGAGTGATGGCTCCTATTTCTGGGAACCCTCTGGGCTGCCTCATAGGCACTCTTACTGCTGCCCTCTTCATGTACCATCCGCTTATGTTTACATGGTAGGGATTAGGGAGGAACTTGTCATTCCTTGTTTCAATATAGCAATGCACAGACAGGCAACCATCTAACCTCTTCTTCACCATTGTGAAGATTAACAGATCAGAGTGACAAGAAGATGGTTAACAGCAGCAGCAGTGGCTGGAATGGCCAGGAAAAGTTTTTCAGTGTTGTAGCATCACCAAATTGCTGTTTACCTTTCAGAAACTGCTCACAGAGAGAACTGTAAGATGGCTGTTCTATCAATAGAATACTGCTAGCTTCTTGCATTTTACTTCCAGGCTGGAAGGGCATGGTCGCCAAAGATGTGCTTTTTTTGAATAGTACTTGCTTGTGTCTTCAGGTAGTTTAATGAGCGAATGAAAGGAATTACTAGCGAAGTGGTCATTAGCACATATTTGCATAGGTTAATTGCATGTGGTAATGAAAGATCAAGTTGATTTTCAATAGGGCTACTGATAGAGACATCTTCATGACAGTGCTTCATGACGTCTTTCCTTGTTATTGAATTAAGTTTTTCAGGCCTCAGCAGGCTGTAGCTGAGGAATTTCTCAAGAACTCTGGATCATGTCAAACCTTGCTTTTGTAGCCCTGGGTATTGGACTTTGCTATGCACGTTGGGTACATTTATTGAGTTTACCATTGCAGTCCAGTGAGATTTCTAAAGAGGGAAACTACCATCATTCACACATAGAACCACTATTCTGTGTCCCTGGTGAATCACTCCTGCAAATTTTCATCAACATGATGAAGAACAGAGGGTTTTAAGAGCATCTGAGTACTTAAAGCCTATTTGTAATAGCTATAATTTTGTTGCCTCTCACAAAGGTCTACGGTTATCCTGTTGCCTGAGCTAAGTATGAATGGTTGTAATTTATCCTGCTTTTCCTGGGGTGAGCACCACATTGCTTTGGTAAACCACTGTTCCTACCCGAGCAAGCTAGCTTAGAGCTGGCTCTGTCACGTTTACATTAGTCTGCGTCTGCCACCTACACCAAACCTCCCCTTGGCTGCAGTCCAGGGCTCTTGCAGGCTTTGCAGATGCTCAAGCACCCCAGTGGCTGTAGGATGGGAGTTTAAATAAAACAGAGCATTGATGTGAAGATGAAATTAATTAATGTCCCTGCTATTAAATTACTGTCTCTAAGGGAAGGCTTTTATTTTGCTTCTAAGATGGCAGTGTTTCATTAGAGAAAAAGATTTGTGGAGCTGAAGTTTTGAAAGACTTTATTAGTTTTATTTGTAATAAGTAACGGTTGCATCATTTTTCTTGTAATCTTAATGGAATGCAGAGTTTGGCCCTCTAGTTTTTGGTAAAAGAATTGTTATGAAAAACCTGCTCTTGTGAATTCTTAGGTTGCAACAGAGTTCTATCCAGTTTTTTAAGGATCAGTCCCTGGCTGCTTCCGCAGCAGCTGAACAGCTCAGTGGGGCAGCCATTCTTTACCCTATTTATTTCAAAAACTGCATGGGCAAAGCTGCACACACTTTCCAGAGAATGTATCAGCTGTGACGAACAACTCCAGTAGCAAACTGCTGTCTGCAAGGAGGAAAGGACCCTTTCCTGTGTTCTAGCCTTGCTGTTTCTGGTGAGAGGTAAATTGCTTTGATTTTGTGTTGCTGGAGGTTTGTATATTCCTTGTTTATGGATATATTGAGAAGCAGAGTGAGTAAATAAGAAGTAAAGCAGTATTTAGGAAAAACCACTGGAATATGACTTGGAACCCTGCAGGAGAGCTGCAACCATTTGTACCCAGAGAGAAATGGGTCCACAATTTTTACTGTGTGCCTGTTACCCATTGGCCATCCTGCTGATGTTGGCAAACTTCTTTTTCTTGGCATTACTGAACTAAATTGGACAACAGCCTTCTGTAGGAGTGGTAAGGTCAGGGTGGATGTGCTGTGGTCAGGAAGTTTGTGAAGCAACTGCCCATATGACTCCTAACTGCAGCCAGAGCTGTCATTTTTTCCACTGTCAGAAGCACTACTTTAAATTAAATAAATAACCTCCCCTACCCCCACAATAGACACTTTTTTATTATATGAACTAGAAGAAAAAATGCCCCAGGAGGGTAGACAAAATTTATTTAGAAAAATAGGAATGGTGAGTATCTGCAGATGATGAAAAAATTTCCCAGTCCTTGTGGTTATTTGATCTGCTAATTATCCATACTTCAGAACCCATTATTCACACTTCCCTACTCTCCTCCAAGAAGTCTATTTGGCAGACATGTATATGTGTATTCTTATAGCTTTTTGTGAGATCAGCAAGAACAAAAGAGAAGAAAAATTCTAGTTGTAAACTGTTAATAAAAAGCAAACACACAACAGTTGTCCTTGTTTGATGTTCGCAGGTAAACAGACGGAAACAGAGATTTCTGCTATCTCAGTGTCTTGAATCATTGAAAAAAACCAAGTTTTGCAAACTTGCCTTTGCCCAGCTAAACAACCAAGGGCAAACTGCAGCTCTGTTTGGAAGTATGTTTGGCACGCACAGTGGTGGTGACTCATGTATATTAACAGCAGCAGGGTTTTGGATCTCCTGCACCTTGTTACTATAATGCCAAGTTATTCATCAGCACAAACTCTGTCCTGCACCCTCTCCTCCAGAAAAAAGCCAAACTGAGGAGGCCTTTGGAGCTCTAATTTTTGCCAGGCTTAATCCAAAGCTCATTGTAAAAATTATCTTCAAGTGAAAAGGGCTGTGGAACTATGTAAAATCACCCAGGGCAGGTAGGAATCAGACCCTAATCTATGTATCACATTTTATACCCTGAGTATTTTGCAGTATCATGCAGAAGGTCACCTTTGTGATGCAAAACTGCTGGTGAAACAAGATCGTGATATTTTCTGAGAGAGATCCTAGCCATGGAAGGGGTTTAAAAGGATTGGAGGTTTGCTGGCTAAGAGAGGGGGGTTTTATATATGTCTTAGTTTCTTCTTTTGCTGCACTGTTGGGCAGATTTATTTTTGTTGTTAATGAATTCATGTAGAGGCATCTTCTTCAGCATTGTAATACACCTACCCTAATCATGCCTTGAGTCTTTCTTACAGACATGGCTGCTCTCAGTTTTCTGTTAGATACCTTTGGTCATGACATTGTTGGAGCTACACTCATGTAATGAAAATGAAAGAAAAGCCCTTGATATCCTTCAGAAAGAAGCATGATTTTGGCTCTGGTACCACCAACTCATGCTGGAGATGGTAACTGAATAAGTAGATGGAAACACAGGGGAAGGCTGAGAGTTTGTTGTTTGAGGCCCTGTCTAATCCTCCTGTGGGTTTGTCCCTCCACCTGCACATCTCTGCCCCTCATCCTCCAGTGCTGTGGATCTACAGACATTCTTGGATTCCTGAAGGAGCAGGAATTCACCACGAAATGAGCAGTTTAAACTTATTCGGTGCCCACTCAGTGAGTGCCTAGATCAGGGTGTTATTCATCTTGCCCCGATTACAGTTGTGTTGTAGGCAATGTGTTAAAAATGTAGCAGCTACTGGTTTTGAAAAACATGGGGATCTTCTATCAGGATAAACGTTTCCAAAAGTGTGTGGCCTCTATGACAGCTACAGGCCTAAGAAGGACTTAAATGATATACATAGAGCTAGAATTGACCTTTACCAAACTTGATTTCATTCTCTGAGCTAGAGAACACTTTGCTAAAATGGGATTTCTATTGGTTCTCTTTATATGCTGGGAAATATATCTGGCCTGCTTGGATCTATATTTTCTTGAGTGCTTCGTTTAAACTCTGAACTCTAGAGGCAGATGGGCACAGGAGTCTGATGATAGTTGCAAGATGTATTTCATATCCTACGGAGGGCAAGAGGGGACTAATAGAACTTTAGGTGGCTGTGGGTAGAAAGTAGAGAGACATTATCAGGGTCCATCTGTGCAAATACTGTTGTATTGTATGTCATGTCTTCTGCAGGACAGAAGCCCAGTTAGACGTGATTTTCCTAGGCACCAAGTGAGAGCAAAATAGAAACAAGTTTTGAGGGACAAGGAAGAAAATGTTCCACGTCTAGAGGTGCTGGTCCAAGGTTATGGATACATGTGCATTTAAAGGATCGTGCTGAAAGATCACAGCTTAAGAAAGTGCACTCCAGACTATAGAATTTTCTTCTTTTTAATGCACTTTACCTGTTAGTGCTCCTTCAGGAGCAGATGCATATGATAGGGATGTGTACATTTTGATGAGGTAGGTTTGTCATCCCCCAAGACAGCAAATCTGCTAAGGCTACAACAGCAGACTGTCAGGCCACTAAGCAGTTATCCTTGTCAATCACATTTAAGATAAATTGAATCCAGTGAGTTGTGTTGTGTACCTCAGAGAGAAGCTGCATCCAAGAAGGGAGGATCCAGCCTGGAAAGAATGAGGAATTTGGGAAATGCACCACTGAGTTGTATTATGTTGCAAATGTGACTTTCCATGCCTCAGTGATCCAAGTGTGAGTCCACAGAGGTCTGGTTATTTCAAGAACAGGATAGGCGGCTGAAACATACTGATCTCCCTGGGTTTGTCAAGCTTATCTGCAGTTCATGCAGGATGGAACAGGAGACAAAAGGAATGTTCTGACTCTAGATGATGATAGTGTTGTTTATTTTAATGTAGGTCAGGAAGTCACATTAGAACTGTGGTAGGGAATAGTGTTTTTCACAGGGTCATGCTGTAGACCAGTGAACAAGTGACCCAAAACTGTTTCTCTCCATTCATGCCATTCATCCAGGGCACCTCAGCCTAGCTGCAACTCAGCTCATACTCTCATAAAACAGTGGCTAAACTCCATCACTAGCATAAACTGACCTTTCTATAAACCTGCAGTGCTGCTTTATATCAGTTGAGCCTCTGGCCCTATCATTTTTAAATGCCACTGTTTGCCAACTTTGCATTGCTCCTGCAAACCAACTGAGTGTGTTAAGAGAGGATAATCAGGGAGAACACAGTAATTAATACTGCTGATAATAACCCAGAGGTGTAATTTAGCTGCCTAACTTACACTGAATTCCCTGGGCTGGAGAAGGAATGGGAGAAGAAAAGATACCTGCTGAAGTCTTTTTCAGGAGCTTAGCTCTCTGCAGGAGGCAATCACACAATGAGCAAACAGAAGCCCCTGAAGTCTCTCATGAGCTGCTAATGATTGCCTTGTAGACTGTGATGGCATGTCAGTATTGATTATTTTCCTATTATAAACTCCTTCCTCTTGTCCCTTTTTTGCCATGATCTGTTGGGTAAACACAGGAAGCAAGTAAGTGCAGCTGAGGATTGTGGTTATGAAGTGTTTGGAGGAGGAGGAGGGGAAGCAGAGCTTCAGCTGGCAGTCAACTCTTATTCTAAGAAAGCGGCTGCAGCTAAAAAAGTCTAAAAGAGTGTGCTGATATAATGATAAAGAGAATCCTTTAGCTTTATGTGGTCTTTTCTACATGGACATGGACAAGAGGGAATGGGTTTAAGCTGAAAGAGGGGGCATTTAGATTAGATGTTAGAAAAAAATCCTTTACTGTGGGGGTGGTGAGGAACCGGCACGGAGAAGCTGTGGCTGCCCCATCCTTGGCAGTGTTCAAGGCCAGGTTGGATGGGGCTTGGAGCAAGCTGCTCTAGTGGAAGGTGCCCCTGCCCATGGCAGGGGTTTGGAACAAGGTGATATTAAAGTCCTTTCCAACCCAAATCATTCTGTCATTTTATGATGACATTATGAGAGGCATTTTTTTTGCACTGTCTGCTGTCTTGAGCACAGCTGCAGTTGCAATTTATGTGCAAGCCCATAAAGGGCTATTTGTTTTTTATAATGTAGTTGCTCCAAATGTTTCATGACCTTCCTTTTCCCAGAGATCCTTGGAAGGTCTCCTGGGTTTCTCATGCCTCCTGTGGTGTCCTGCTGGTTTCATGTGTGGAAGTTGCACAACACTGGGCATCCCCACACCAGTGTCCAGCTGCTATCTGCAGTATTTCTTCAGTGTTTCCCATCACTTAGTCCAAAGCCAGCTTTTTGCACAAAAGCACTTCTGTTTGCTAAAGCTTTTGCCCCAGTTCTAGCTAGAACTGTTCTATCTAGACTGCAGTGTGGTTACTTTAGGTTTGGTTGGGTAATGTGATCATTGATACCACCCTGTGCCTCGGGTTTTTGTCAATGCAAGGAGTAATTGAATATCCACGGGATTCTATTTTCCTACTACTAATACTCTCAAAAGCTTGGGAGAACTGGTGTGCTTCTGCTCATGTAAATGAAACTGTAGTTAAACACATGCCAATGTAAGGTCATACTTTTTCTTCTGATATTTTTTGCATGTGGCATTTGGACTGTTATTTGCTAAACCTTATTCCCTGCATAATCAATGAAGAGGTTTTATTCAGGACATTGGAGTGTACTCAGGAGACATCAGCAGTTCTAGTGACCTTCTCTGTGACCTTGAACAAGTGTTTTCTCTCCCTGTATCTGCTCCTCCCCTGAAGTTTTAAAACCAAATTGTCACTGATGTCTGTTATTATCGTTTAGTCTTTGAAACTATCCTTCCTTGTGTCATCACAATAGTACAACTTACACTGTAGCTGTGTAGAAGTTGGACATCTAGTCTATATTAATTGCCTAATTCTCTAATGATGTAGTCCATCTCAAAATAGCTTTCTGAAGAAGCTATGGTGAATCATTCTCTTGAATTGCCCCTAGCTAATGAGACTAGATATTTAATTTTTAAGAGATTTGAGTTTAGGTGAGAGGGAGTCCACCCATAAAGTCACAAAATGCAGATGTGAGAGTTTTGTCAGTAAACTCTCTTCTTTTTCTCTTTATTGTGAATTTTTTTGTTTTTTTATTTTTGCCTTTGTTCAACAGCAATTACTGAAGCTGCAAAGCTTTCTCAATACAAAGGCATCGCATTCTGTTAGTCAACGTGATGGAGAATAGGCATGGAGGAGTTTCTGAGAGAAGAAAGGCATAAAAAAATAAGAAAATATTTCTGATGCAGTTGTGTTACAAAGTGCTATCAGTGTTTACAGGTAAATGAGACAATCATTGGGTCCTGCGAGAATAAATATCCTTGTTCTTGATTAATCATTTTTGTGGGGAGAAGGTGGCTCATGCTCGATTTGTCAGTAAGTGTATTATATTAACTCTTATTGTCCTCTATGACGGTTAGAAAGGGTTTAGAGATTTGGTTTTATTTTCTTGTCTTGTTTTCTATTCCTCTTCTGGCTGTCAGGGTGAATTTGTATCTTCTGGCAATGCTGGGCAGGTCGGGAAGATGTCAAAAAGAGGATGTAAAATGCATTTTAAAGTGAGCTGTTAGGAATTGGTTTGACATTTCTAACAAAAGGAAAGGTTACTGAGCACAGCTTTTCAGCTTCTATCTTCTTCCTTTTCTTGTCAATCACAACTAGAACCAGAGGGGTTCCTCATCATGACTGGCTTGTTCCATGCACACAGTTAATCTATCAGGTAAGCTTGACTCAGCATACAGGAACTAATCATGCTGCAGGATATGTCTAGCACTTGGGTAAATCTGTTCTTACTAGCATCCCCTGGGGTTCTGGTAAGCAGGCTGGCCAGTTCACAGATAGCCCTGGGCTCTTTCCCTATGATTTCTTCCCTTCTTTTTTGTAAGAGTGAGAAATGCCTACTCATTCACACTTGTGTCCTGCAAGGAGACCTTGATTCTTAAGTGAACTTTATAGGCTGACTTGCTTCAGAAATTTAAGATTATGGATTTGGAGCCATCTGCATAATCCAATGAACCTTTGCCACTGATAACAGACCAGTAACACTGGTGCTAAGTTCAGCACACTCCCTGGTCATCTGCTTCTGGAGAAGGAAGTCGAAATTTGGGCAAAAAGTTTAGAGACAGCCAACAAATGGACATACCAGCACAGAAGGGAGTTGTGTTCAGGAAGGATCTTTGCTGGTGAAAAGATAGTGCTTTTTATAGTACAGCAATGTTTTGCTCTTGACGCTTTAAATTGCAAATAAGCTGAGCTTGAGACAAGAGAAATCAGCATGCATGAGCATGTACTTAACTAATAGGTGCTCACATCATGTTTGATCCCTAAATAACTCAGGAATGGGGAAAAAGCATAATAATAATTAAAGACCAGTTCACTTAATTAAGAAGAGCAATAACTAGTTCTAAACAGCTCTTTATTTCTTCTCAAAACTTATTTAAGACTGGCTTAATAGCTTCAGCTTCTTGGTTTTAATGTGGAAGAGTCAAACACTTTCAATATTTTTGTAAAAATATGCAAACTTGATTGCTTTTCCAAAAGCAAATTGTAACATAAACTTATTTGAGGGAACTCTCTCAAGTGTCTTTTCTTTAGTTGAGCATTAACATTTTCCAATGCAGATGTAGCAAACAAGTTTCATTAACTCTTAATTAATTTCATTAATTTCTTCTAGCCACAATACTTACTGGTTATATGGGTTTCACATAGGTGGAAGGAGGGCTAATCTCCTTAGAGGTTTTGCCTCTTCTGATTTGCAGCTCTTGCTTTTGCTTTTTATCTTTCTGGACTAAAACCAAAGGCAATGTTTCTAGAGGCTCTGAGAAACCTTCAGCGTCAGAGCTTTTCTTGGCAGATGGAAGAGCACAATTGCAAAGCAGAAAAGAAGCGCCTTATTTAGCAAGCAGTTGTTGCTCTCCAAGTTGATGAAACAATTAGCTGGAGATTATGCCCTGTTGCCATTCTGCTCTTTCAATAGCACCACAACGCTCTTCTGCCAGGACAAGCCTCCTTGTAGCTTTAGTAAACCAGGTGAAACCACACATGACTGTGCTCACGTGGGACTCTCCAAGCCTTGTAGAGGGAAGATTTAGCTGGCAAGCAGGAGCATTTTTCTCTTGAAGAAGGAAACTAATCTATTAACAAGAATACTCTCTGCCTATTAAAGCAATTAATAAAACTTGGAGCAAATCCCTTCCTAAAAATGGCTCTAGCAGCCAGAAAGGAGATAATGTGGCAGACACTGGTCTTATTCCCCCATGCTGGTACAAGCTGTGCAGTATGCTCACAAGTTGCCTAGTGAGAGTAGGGGGTGAGAGATGCTCTGATTGACACAGGACTGACAGTTTTCCATACCCCTGACAGCCACTATTAAGCCATGCACACAGAATGATGAAAAGCTCCTCTGCAAAGGTATTGCCACTGATCAGACCAGTTCAAGCAACTGCTGGGTTAGAGACCTCTCCTTAATTTATTTCCTAGTGGCTCCTTTCCACTACTTATTCTGAAAGCAAATAGTTGTCCGCAAGCTGAGCTTGATGTTATATCTGCTGGAAACTCTGAGCTGTGGATTCATCCTTACCTTCTATGTAGGTGCATATGGATTGGTTCCTGGAAGAGTTTCTAATAAACATGTTGATGGCCGTATTAGCCATATAAGAAGGTGACCATGAATAGGACCCCTCCCCCCCCCAAAAAAAAAAAAACCCCAAACATCCCAGAGGAAAGAAGAAAGCAGATTAAAATTAACAGTGATCTCAATTCCTTCTGTTTCAGTTGAAAAAACCTCATTAATACTGTCTGCAGTACATGTACTATGTCTGTGCTCCCCTCTCTGACAGGTCTCCAAATCACATTCACTGCCTCTCGTAATGTGCAATGGAATAAAACATTTATTCGAAGTCATGTTTTATTCCTGGGAAAATATCTATTTCTGAAGATCTAGACATATTTTATTTTATTTTGAACTAATACTACTTCCCTTCATGGCTTGGGCTCCCTGCCCAGAAGATGAGTTCTGCTGGTCTTGATGGGATCATGCCACCATGCAGCGTGGCCCTACTGGGACAGACACAGGCTTCTCAGTGTTTCAAGGCTGCAGATAACACAGCCTGGTTTTGAGAGTGTAATTGTTCTGGAACCTTCTAGGTGTTTCTTGTGATCTCTTCCCATGTTGTGACCTTGACCGCCAGTGTAAGGAAGGGTCCATTATATTTTGCAGAAGTCAGTAGTTTTTTAGATAGCTTTAGTGAGCTTTTGGTCAGCATTTGAATTTTAATCTAGGAATAACAATAATGGAAATGCAGCACCCATTTTCTGAAATGCTCACACAGGAACTGACCTTTTTTTCTAAGCGAGAAAGCAATGGCCCAAAGGTACATATCGTTATTTAATGAACAGCAGGAGGCTGGATGTTCTGACTCCAAATCTTCCCTGCTTGCTTGACCAAGCTGCCTTTTAAAGCCTGTTAACTTAAAACAGCCATTAAGTGTGCAGTCTGTGAAAATGAGCATCCTCTGATTCACCCAGTGCAGATAAAGCAGCGGGGCTTGTTTCCAGCAGCTCTTTGCCCCTGAAAGCCAGCCAGATCCTGAATTCACTTGAAGATGAACCTTAGAGTGCTCAAGGTGGAGGGAAGTGTGAATGCATAGGAAATTCATGTTTTGAACTTTATGGCCGCTCCCCAGCCCACTTCTATTACTGACACATTCAATAAATCAGCTCAGCAAAGGTGCAGCCCGAGGAAGAGTCACTGCAACTCAAGTGGCAGCTTTGCTGTTCAGAGCCTACAAATCACTCAGGGAGCCTTGTTACTTGCCTGGAGGTGCCACTCAGGTTCAGCAGTTTGCAGTGCCTCTTGCATTACCTGGCTAGCACAAGGAAAATCTGCTTCACCGCTCTACTTGCATGTCACTGCTAAAGAACGCATTTTGCTCCTGAGTCAATGGCTGTATGTAAAGGGAATGTCATGAAGTCATGGCTGTAACAGCTATTTAATACCAGCATTCAGCAAACAACAGGTCCAGTATAGCCTAGACTTTACTGTTTTCCCTTTTGCACCTCCGACCTAGCCCCAAGTAGCCCATCTGTCCTCTCACTTCATGTCCACGTGATGCGCCCACCACAGAAGACAGGACATGTTGTGACCAAATCACAACTGCACACAGCTGCACAGCAACCTGCTCTCAAACTAAGCAAGAGCAGACTTTGGCTCTGGCACCTCACAAAAACCTGTGAGAATGTTATAAACACTGAGGCTCTGAACCTTGCCACAAATTCAGCTGAAAATGGTCAATGCATTTAGAAGTTATTAAGAGGGATAACCTGTATGCTCTGTTAAAACTTGTTTCCTGAGGAATCCAGGCTAAAATATTGCTTAGACTTCTTACGGCAGTTATGCCCAAGTGCACACACTACTTTAAATCAGGAAGCATGAAAGCAAATTAAGGTTTTAAATCACTATAGGTCAATTACCAAGTGGCTACTGCAACCTGTTATCTTTGCTGAACTACCGTGCAGGCATGAACATCTACATCAGCGTTGTTTAACCCAGAGCTCTCCAAACAGGACTTATTCAGGGCAGCTGAATCTCACCACTCTGCAATAATCTTGCTTTCAGATTGCTGTAGGAACAATAATAATACTAAAACCGTCTCTCCGTGAGGAAGGTTCAAGTGTTCTTGCAGCTCTTAATCATCCTCAGTCACCCAAGTACTAGACCCAGCGTGACTCAACTTTCTTTTAAGTATTCAGTATGTTGCTTCATTTCTTTGGATAATCTGTCTCTTTTAACTCTTCCAACATCTGTAATTCAGAATATCTTCAAAATATCTTTGCCAATTTTCATCCCAGCTGCTTTCATAACAGGAATTATTTCTTCCTTTCTAGAAAACTATCTGTTGGAGTACTCTGTAAATAGTGTTTAGGGTCCTATCCACACTAAAGTTACAATGAAGTAGGAGTAAAAGTATGATTATGAATAATCTGATTATGAAGCAATGGAATATCACAAGGCAGATGGGACCTTAAATTTCTGTTTTAATAACCCTAGATAGAAGAGTATGGCTTTGGGGGTTTTCTGATCCACAGTGCAACGTTGTTCCTACAACTAGAAATGTCTCGATTTAATTCCTAGAGGGAAGAATCCATCCAAAATGAATATTGTCAGCAATAAAATAGCTAACTTTTGGGAAGAAGATAGCACATGCTATAAAAAACACGACCCCACAAACACAGTTTTCCCCTATAGACTGATAATGACTCATTTCAGTGTCGAAAACATAATTGAATTGCTCCTTGCAGCAATTAGGAGAGTCTGTCAATGTGCAAATACTTAATTGTGTTTTGATACTGTGGACTCTGTGGCAAGCTGAAAGCACTATTTTGAGGGTGCAATTAGTTGGTCTTTGCTGCTTATTTTTTCCTTAACTCCGTACTGGACTAGAATTCAGAGATAGGAAAGTGGTGAGGACTTTGGGGACTACATGTCTGGGTCTTTCTCAACTGGCTGAAATGGTCATTGCTGCAGTGGCTTGTTAAACCTTCAACAGCTCATGGTGTTGAACTGTGATTGCTCCCTGTTCACGCTATTAAAGGTGAGGATGGTTAGCAAAGAGGTCTGAATTAAACTGCTTGTGCTAATCCATTTTTTGTGTCTGAAGGGGATTAGGGAGCAATCACATAGATAGCTTTTGTAAAACTTGGGCATCTTAAGAGAAGGGAAAGTGGTATATATTTGAGCAGAAGGTATTATCTGAAGATTGTCAAAGCTCACCATCTGGGTCAGAGCAAATAGGATGTCTGGAAAAGAAATGGAAATATTACATTCTGTCCATCCTTAATAGCCAAATGGATAGGCACCTTCAGTGGGGCTTACTCCCCATGGAAGCTGGTGCACGTGTGTTGTGGTCTGACTTGGATGGCTTAAGCAAAAGCACAGGGCAAGATGTTAAAATAGTAAGGACAGAATTCACCTTGTTAGAGTATCCTGAAGTTGCCTCTCCACTCCAGGCAAATTTCTGTTTAATGATGTTTTATTTTATGCTCATCCCAAGAGAGAAAGGAAGAAAAAAGGTTGCTTGTTTCTTTGCTAAGGGAAGTCTCAGGGATAATCAGAGTGACTGCCGGGTGGTGTGAGGTACCCAGGGAAAGAAATCTGTGCCCAGGAACATCAGGGTTTCTTGTTAAGGGATTGTGTAGGGAAAAGCCAGCACATCTCTTTGCTGCTCTGGCTGCCTGCCATGTTTCGAAGTATGAGCCAACTCAGTCTGGGCAGCTGGATCTGCTTGAGGACTCTGCCAGTGACAAGGCAGCCAACTTGTGAGAGTGAGAGGTGGTCAAGCTGTCAGAAACCATCTCTTACTTGGAATTATTATGAAGGAGATACAAATGTAGAACCAGCTTCTTCACTCCGGCCAAGACGAGCACACTGGGCAAAGAGGCATCTCTACATGCCCAACAGCCTTTGTGCAAGTGGATGCAGAGCTTTGATCCTAGAATATGGTGTTCTGAGAAGGCTTCAATTTTTTTATGATATTTTATCTAGCATGCCTTCACTTCAGAGCTGTGAAATTATCCTCTTATCTGGAGTCCTATTGTTAGCCAGCTGCGATAGTCAAAGGCAGCAGTTATGTTCACACAGTCAACCTGTGGTATCCCGGCTGAGCACATTACAAAACCATCAAATGATTGGATTCAGCTGCTGAAACATACCAGAGGAAAAGCTGTGCCCTCCAAACCAGCAGATTTGGAGCTAGATCAGAATGTCTTCAAAGCCCGAAGAGAGTTTGCATCCAGGGTTGCTCAGGCCTGAACAATTCACAGCAGGATCTAGGATGCATCTGTAAAACGTCTGCCATGAACAAAGATGAGTCAACCTGGTTGTTTTTGTAGCTGATATCTTGTCTGAGTCATGACTTAGCACATTGTGTTAATAAAATACTGAGTTTCAAATATGTTGTTATACAATTGTGGTGGTGTCATCGAAAAATAAAGAAGGCAGAATGTAATTCTAGTCAAAATGGGAAGACTTCTCTGGTCTTGGCTGATCAGCATTGGTAAGTGGATTTGGAGAATTGAGTGGAGTTAGGAATTTCTACTGTCTGGCAACTTCTCATTCATTATGAAACTCTAGCAGGAGTTTCAGTCATGCTGATTTGCACTTGGAAGCTGTTTAGCTCAATTCAAGACTGTGGGAACAGTCACAAATGCTAGAAAATGTGCCTGTGATGCCACCAAGGAAAGGCTGTTTTCAGGAGTGGTAATAAGTGCTGGGAGCTAGATAAGCCTATAAAATAGTCCGAAGGAGTTCAACAGAGATATCCCCTCTCCCTTGTAATAGGCAAAAAGAGGAGGAAGACAGTCCAGATGGGTCGTAATACAAGACAAATGGGAATGTTTGAAGGATGGGTTTTGTGGAACCTAAAAGGAGACAGGTGCTGTTAGAGCTGCGGGAGCTGCATTACCACTGTGGCAGGACTGATAGTGACTGCTGAAGCTGACTGGAGGGATCCAGGTTCACAGGGATTGTTGGATGTTAGAAAGCATGCTGGGTGCTCCCTCATACATACATAGGTTGATTGGCATGCTCCCCAGGGAGGTTTGTGTTGCATGTCATCATGTGTGTCACCCTTTAGCTGAAGCTTTGGTGCCTATTGGGAGGTGTCACGGGCTGTATTTTTCCTCTGGCTGCGTAAATCTGATCCCTGAATGAATCTCTATCCAAAGGTATTTCCTTACAACCAAAAAAAGACCAATAAACTACTCGAGTTTCCTGCAAAATGAGAAAAACCCCATATAATTGAAGAAAATAGGTATTTCCCATAGAAGTATTTTGTTTTCCTGACTGTGCTGTAGAGATTAATAGCCCACTGTGTCTGAGCATAGGAGATAGCTGAGCATTCTCTCTTCTTCCTGATCTAAATGAAAAGAAAAAGGAAAGAAAATAATCCAAACCAAAACCAACACCCCACAGTTTCTGGGTTTTGCCTTTTTTTTGCTTTTCTCACTTAAAAAAAACCCCAACCAAACCCCTGAAACACCAAAGTAATTTATTCTGGCAAATGCATCATTTGGTAATGAAAATCTGAAATAGCTTGTTCTTAAGGGGTAAAGTAAGTCCAGCTGGCATTTAATTTTCTTTAGTTGAAGCTATTCATGTCACAGCCCTGAAAAGCCTCTGCTCCTGCATCAGTGAAAGCTGCGAGCAGGTTTAGAAATAAACTATCTACCTGCATAAAAATACTTCAGTTTCAGCTACTCTAATTCTAGGCTTTTGTGTCTTTTGGCTCTGTTTCTCATGGTCAGTGCTATTTGTGCAATGAGACAAAAAAAAAAGGGAACTTTTTTTTAACACGTGCTTCAATTTGTGTATTTCCAAATGTCCCCTCTTTTAAAGGAGCCTAATTTTGTTTTAGACAAAGACCTGAGATAAAATGTCATATTTTGCCTCTGAATGCTGTGTTGGTTGGTGGTCAATTTTCAAACTGCTGGTGAAGCACGCATTGGGGTATCACTGAGTATGAAGGGCTGTTCATCAGCCCAGATGGGGAAACTGAGGCATAGATTGGCTTTCCCTCCCCAGAGGTTTGTGGTATCTCTTTCCCTTTGGTACAGTTTGCTGTCTACTGGATCCCTAAGTCTTTGCTTTTGCAATTACCACAGAGACTGGATATTACCTTTTATGTGTACTCTTTAGACAGTAGTGAACAGAAAGTCCAAGATCTCTGGACACAGCTCTGAAAGTGCAATCATCCCAAGAGGAAATAAAAAACAGAAGAAAAGTAAAATAGAGGAAAGAAACAGTTTCTGGGGAAGCTGGAATGGCAGCTGAGCAAGGTTCAGCTGATCTGATCTGACCTGTGTCTCTGTGTCCTACCTGTAGCATCCTGGTCCTCACCAAGGTGTGAAGGTTTGGGCAGGAGGACCCCATTCAGCAGCGGGATGTGAATCCCTCTTGCATTGCCAAATCCCTGGTGGCATGAGCTAATTGAATGGACATATTTTATTAAACAAAGCTTTCACCATCTGTTCCATCCTAACTATAAATGCAGAATAGAACATATTTCTCAATAACAATGGAGGGTAAGGGGGAGAAGATGTCAGTGATTCCAGATCCTGTAGAATTTTTCCATAAGAGAACCTCACAGCTGGAACGTTTAGTTCTTTTCTTGGACCTAGTTTCCCAGATCACTCATTCCTCTCCCTGAAATAGAAGTTTGGCTGGGCTAAGAATTGGAACTTCAGCAGAGTTGTCCCCACATGCTGTCACACACAGAGGAAGGGGACAAAGAGCTGTTTGCTCTGCTCATGCCTGGGACCAAGGCAATGGGAAATGAGCTGCCTGTGGGCTGTTATATTGGCTTACCTTTCTGGTGATGGGAATTCCACATTGATGCTATGCTGTATCCCCATCTCTTCCTGAGGGAAAACATCCTCCAAGCAGAACTGAGGTACTGAGTAAAAGATGTCAGATATTTTTTCATTACAAATAATGGTGATACATAGACAGGCAAATGCTGTTCTCTGAAATTAGAGACTTGGTAGTGTAAATCACTATTTCTGGTCATGTCCTGCCTGTCTGGCTACAAATGTGTTTAATTACTGCTCCATCCACTTGCTTGGGGTGTTGGGAATCAGCAGCTATCAGCTGTCATAGGCAAGATGTGGTGGACACAGCAGCAACCTAATGATGTCCTGGGAGATGATTTCCAAATCAGGAGGCAGGTTTGTTCTGATCTTTAGAAGGCAGAGCTGATTTGTTCGGTCACTGTGCTGTGGTGTTTTTTCTTTATGTTCCTATTAATCATTTTCATTCAAATGAAACCTGCAAGCACACAATGTGCAGAGGTCTTTTCATCGAGCTTGTGTGTGTGTTTGTGTGCCTTTAAAAAAACACCGCAGCCAATTCTGTTGAACTGATAGTCCCGTATTTCTCAAATTTATTGTCACCCTCAGGTAAAATTACTGCTGCAACTAAATAAAATTTCTGGAAATGAATTCTAGCTCCTGACAGCCCTTAAACCCTTGAGGCATTTAAATTCTGGATTTAGCAGCAGGATTACTTCAGTGCAGCATTTAACCATGTCTTTAAGCAGTTGCCTGTAACAGCCAGTCTTGATTCCACAAGGCTTTTACAATAGCCCCTTTCATTGTGTACCTTTAATCTAAGTCATGGGATCACGCATCCTACATTGCTTTAAAGACCTGCTTTAGAGTTGCAGCCTGAATTACTTTGCATCTGGCTCCTGCTGCACTGTGTATATGCATCATTTCCCGGGTAGGGCTGCCTTGGCGAAAATTTCAATGCACTGTTCTGTTTGTTTGCTGGTGCTGTTGCTTTCCTAATGGCAGCAGCATTGCAGGGGGCTTCATTTTGCTGTCACCACTTTTTAATGCTTTCAAGCTATCTTTATTGCTGAAGCCAGCTTGTCCATCTGCGCTGGTTTGGGAGATACAAAAGGGCCTTGCATGGCTTGGCTAACATGGCCGTGGAGCCAGCAGCGCACTGGGGATGGCAGGAGGAGCTGAGGGGGGCTAGTGAGTCAGGTTCTGCTCCCAGATACCAGCAAACACAGAGATGCTGCTGGAGCAGGAGGGTGAAACAGGCCAAGGAGAGATTGATGCTGTGCAGAGCGTCAGGAGGGATATGTCCTTCTTTATGTTAGTGTTGTAGTAACAGCCTAGGCTATACCCTCTGCCTCTTGGGCTGCTTTCCATTTACAAAGACAGTGTCAAAGCATTTCGTGCACCAAAGAGGATGGGAGCACACTCTGGGTGACAGCGCCTGAGGCATGATGGTGTGCCTGGGGAAGGGAACCCAAGCTTGGGAAACCAGGGTCAGTGCAGCTAGCCAGGAGGTAGTATGCTGATTTACCACTGACATTTGTCATGGGGCAAATGGTGGAAAGACTTACTGATAATATCCAAGGTCTTGACGGACAGTTCTGGGATCTGATGTTTAGCAGAAAGTCGCTAGTAGAAAGACAGAAGACAAACGTCCCCATGCTTTTTGTTTTGTAGGGTCTCTGAAGATCTTAATGTCTTGTTAGTCTTAGTCCTGATCAAATACCCTGTGTGATGCACTAATGAGTACTTGAATTCTGAGAGAGCTTCTGGCCAGCTTTTGTTGATCCCACCATCAGACAGGGTTAGTCGTGATGTCTGAGCAATATGAATGTTCAAAGGTCAGGTTGATGCCTCTTCCCCTCTTACCCGTATCCCAGCTTTCACAGATTAGAAGACACTATTAGCCTTTGGAAGAAGGAAAAACAAGTCTGACTCTATCCAGAGTCAGTTGCATTAGTGAAGAGCCCAAACAGATTTCTCTCATTTGCTATTTGTGCCCAGCTCCTCATCAGTGCAACTGCAAGACATATATAAACAGACCTAAAATACATCTGTGCTAATTGATGACAACTTTGAGGACTGAATCCTGAAGCAGACCAAAGCAGTGATGGTCTGCAAGCTTCTTAGAAGATGCCCGTTTCTCATCTCACAGGCAATCTTGGTCAAGTCCCTAATAGAGAATCCATAATTCAGATACTTAACAGTGACACACTGAATTACTAAATCTGGTGGGACTTGTGCTAGCTTGCAACTTGTCCCTCACCCAGGCTTCCAGAGGTGAGGATGCAGAGCAGATGGTGTAGAGGGGCTGTTAGGTTAAGGGATGTGGCCAGCCCTTGTCCAGTAAGAATTATGAGTATGGGCTCTGCAGCAGCCCCAGTAATGATGCCAGTGCAGTGGGCAACACAGCATCAGACGTGTGAGGTGGAGGTGGCAGCAGCCTTCATTTAGTGCTGTGGCACTAGCAGAGGTAGGTAATACTAGAGGTGAGCAGGAGACTGCAGCACTATCTCTGTTCCATGTGTCTTGGTGCTCTGGAAAGGTTTATGAGCTGAAGACCAGGTCTGCAAGAGAGTCAGCCAGGATTCAGCGCAGTGTCCAGGCTAATTATGGTTGGGGATCCTGTGCTGAGTAACACCGCAGCACTGAGTCCATGCGCACAGATGTCTCTACCCCCCCACTCCACCGAGCTGCTTAATGGAGAGTTGACTGTTTGTGACAATTTAGGGCAGTGCTCCGCCTGGAAGGTCAGTATAAATTAGATGGCATGATGAAAATAGTGAGGACAGAACTGTTGGGCTTAGCATTTTCTAGCTAGGAATAAACAAATTCCAAAGCCCTCTCCTCATGCATACACATATATATGCATATATATATGTATAATATATTTTATGTTATAATATATGTATAATATATTCTATAGATATGAAAACATATGTATAATATATAAAAATTATATATAATAGATAAAATATATATTTATATTAAAATAAATACATTTCTTTTAATATATGTGTTAATTAAAATAGTAAATATGGCAAAATAATATATTAATATATTACTATAGAATATATATATTAAACTATAATAATATAATAAATATATAACATATATTAAAATCTATAAAATTATTTAGCCAGCCTAAATATCTTTTACAAACCTTGTGCATAAATTGAGTATGAGTGCTCAGACACTCTTCCTCTGCTTTAGGGGACTAGGGGAAAAAATGTCTGCCTACCTTAGGAGAAGGTACATCCTGCTGAAGAAGGCATAGAGACAGTGGTTCAGCCTGTCAACTGAGGAATAAGGTCCTGTTAATGTCCAGCGGCCTCACAGAGCCAAAACAGTCTTGTGAACTATAGGCATTGCAATCCTGTCCCTCATAGAGCATTGAGCACATCCATCTTCAGGTCCAGACAATGCTTCTGGGCACTAGTGTTGTGAGAAATTTTGTCCTGGGACTCAGTCTTGAGGCTTGGACATTTCATGAGCTTCTGTGGAAAGCACATAGCAGGCTGCAAAGAGAATCTGTCACAGCCTCAAGCCATACTGCCCAGGAAGAGGAGGAAAGGAATCCCTGGCATATGAGGACCTTCATGGTTGTTGGACAAGAGCTGGGCACAGCTGGCATTATTCTCTGGGATGGATTCAGAGTTTGCTGCTGCAGATCTCGGCTGTGGTTACATTACACAGTAATGGCTAATTAATCTGCTGAGTGATGGAGATGGGGCAAACCTGCCCCTTCTGGGCCCAGTTCCAGCCACAAGCACTGCAAGGCCCTGCTTTCTGCAAATACGAGGTTCATAAAGAGTTATTGTGCCACCAAATCCCTGCTTAGGACTGAAAAGGTGTGAACAGCTTTGTCTTCCTCTCCTGGTAAGGTTAAACAGAGAAAGGGGTACCCTTTCCCTTTCCATTTTCCTTCCTCTGTTCCAGGCTTTTAAAATCCAGATAACTGCTACAGAGGCAGTGAAAAAATTAGTTCCTATGGTGGTATTCCTTTCCAGAGAAGTAAATTCTGTGTGCATGCATGAATGTACACACATAAAAATGATGCATTTTAATTATCCTCATAAATGATGAGGAACGTGCATCTGTGCATGACTGTGAGCCAGGAACAGCACATTTATTTGCTCACCATTGCTTTATCCCTTTTGACCTTAATTTGAATCCCTCCAAGCTGGATGGCAGCATCTGTCAGGGTGGCCGTACCTTAACCTGCTGGGACCAAAAGGCTGATACAGGGAAATTCTGTGCCATCCGTCTCTGCCTGCGGCCTTGCATTACCTGATGTTCTCCCAGTTCATCTCTCCCATGTTTCATGCATTCAATCTGCATTTGACCTGATTACTTTAAGCAGAGGCTGAGAACCTGCAGTACTGTCCCTGCCCTGATGGTTCAGCAGAACTGTGGTTCTCAGCTCCCGGGGGAAGGACTGACTGTTGAGGCCATCATGGTAGGCAGGGAGGCTGTGCAGCAAAATGAGAAGTCTTCAGTTAATTCCACCACCATCATTTTCCTGCCATTCAGTGTGGCTGATGAGCTGGCCAGCCATCAGATAATGGCAAGACGGAAGGTCAGTTATTGCTATCAATAGCCAATGTGTTTGAAGCAAGTGGCATGACCACGATATTGTAGAGGGGCTCTGACTCAGTCTGTTCCCTTGCATAGCTTTGCTGTGAAACTTTTCCATCCTGGACCCCTTCTCCTGCAGATCTTCCCAGCCTAATCTGCAAAATGCTCCCCCCTACCAGTGAGCGTCATTTCAGCAGTTAGTCACAGTCTGAGGCTCTGCAGGCTGTTTTACTTTAGGCAGAGAATAAGAGCATGGAAACAGGTTGTGGTGAGGGGTTGCTGTCTATTTGTGAGGTGTGAGCAGAGGCTTTGTTCCTGAACCGTGTTTTAAAGGGGTGCCTATACAGTTGTTTTTATGAACAGCTCCAGGCAAGCACTCCCAGTGCCTGAATGCAACTGGAGACCTTAGTCCTGTATTAGGGAACTCATTAGCTTGGGTTTACAGAGGCCTAATGTGATGGGGGTTGACTGTTCAAATACCCCAGCAACATCACATATCATGTGCCTGTGATATCTATGTTAATAAATGTGAAATCAGTCTCAGGCTCTGATATGTGCTTGCCTCCAGTCTGGTTTCCAGCCTTGCCTAAGCTCAGTGCTTTTCTACATCTGCTTTTCTCTTGCTCTTCTGTCCCTATCTCCAGAGCAGGGCAATGGTTAGCATCTGCTTGGTAGTGGGGAGGGAGATGACCTGGGTGCTGTGCCCTCTGCCTGCTTTGCAGATCTGCTTTTCATTTTTGGCTGATAGGAGTGAAGGCCCGAAATTAGAGCATGTCCCTACCTAAGGAAAGACAATCCTGGTGTTTACCACAACCCAGTCTAAGAAGAGGTTCTCTGAAATACTATGAAGCTTTCCAAATGGCCACAATTTATCCTTTCTGCAGGATGGTGCTGCTGTGGGGATACCTTGCAGCATCCTTGCTCCTTCCTTGTAATGTTGGCTGCAAAGAGCCAGAAAGGATAGCTTTCTCTGGCTAGATGGACCCTATCACTTTTCTGGCTCTTTCCAAGCAAGCCTGGTCCTGCTGACCTTGCCAGGCTGCGTCAGAACAAAAGAGCGGCGGCTCTTCTTGCTTGCTTGTTATTGTTTTGAGTTGAGTGAGAGGGAGCCTGGCGGTATTCAGCTTCCTCATCGGGAGGCAGGGTTAGCAGAAGGTCTGCTCACATGGTGTGTCAGGCAGATGGCTGGAGGTAACCCCTATGGCAATGCTGACTAAAGAGCACAAACTGCGCTGGGATGCAGCCAAGCGGAGGTCTGCGTGGGAAAGGAGAGTAGCACAGACTCCATCCACAGTGTGTATCCCAGCACATTCCTTCCTTGATAGTAGCATGGTCTGTAGCAGTACTGGAAGGGATGCAGGCACCATCTGACCAGTGCTGCTGCCCTCCTTGGCAGGACAAGTTGTGAGAACAGTGGCTGGGGCTGCTGGTATAACATGAACTGCAGCTCTGCATGCCCTGGCTGGCTCAGTACATGAGCTGAGCTGGAAGACCACAGACATCTCAATGCTGGAAAAGGAGTGAATCGTAACAAGGATGAAAATCAGATGGTGGTTCTCTCTGGAAGCTGAGAGCCAGAGGTGGCTGTATCACAGTGAAAATTATCTGGAATTGAGGGTTGGCTGCTTGTCTTTTTTTCCTTCTTTGTTTGGTTTTGTTTGTTTTCTTTTTAGCTTCTGTATCATTAATACAGCTGCTTTTATGAGGTTAAATTCTTCAGTTTGAACCTTACCTTCTGTATCCAGATGCTGCAATACAGCTGTGACTGTAGTCAAACAAATGTTACCCTTACCCGCTTTGTCTTTTTTCTTCATAAGAAACCAGAGCGTAAAATCACAATACCAGCCAACCTAGATGCAGCAGGTTCTTTTGCAGTAAACAGGATAATGAATTGCTCAGTATCCCAGTCTCTGCTAGCATTGCATCTGTTTGAAGTACATTTTTCAGTGAAAAGATGCCTCTCCATGGTGCTTAAAAAGTCTCATTTCGGTATACCTGGCCAAGAAGGGCTGAGTTGGAATTTGCACTTGCATTTATCACTCATTGGCCATTTTAAAGATTATTTTCTTTTTTCTTAAGAAGGCTTGTGACCGTCTTTTCCAAAAAGACACAGTGTCAGGACTGGGGAAAGAACAGGAGTTGAAAATACTTAATTGAGCTACAGGAAAATATAATTTATGAAAGAAAAAAATATCTTAGGCAGTGAATTAACTCACATCGTAACTTTTAATGGTAGTTTTATAGGTTAATTAGTATCTGTACTGTCCTTGTGCCTACCAGAGTTATTCACAAGGGATCATGGTCTCATTAGGTAGGACTCCTATAAAGACAATCCTTCTGTAAGTGGTTTAATATGTGTCTGCGTGCATGGAAATTTTTTGCTCTTATCAGCAGAAAAAGTGATACTAAAGGGACCAGAGGTGGAAATACTGTTGAGTGTCACAAACCCTGCACACTATTGAGATTCTGATTGGGTACTTAAAGTGAATTTGTTTTCTCCTGTATATTCCTACACACTGGTTTTCTCAGCCTGCTTAAGAACTGAATTCAGGCACTGAGAGCTGCCAAGTGTTTTCCTCTGACAGACCCTGCTTGCACTCCTATCTCTTGTGTGTTAGAGGTAACAGCCAGGACGGCAATGATCTGCCTCCCTTTGAGTATCATCAGCTGTGGGGTGGTAAAACCTGATTAATGTTGCATGGGCCTCTCAGCCCACGTCGACTGAACACAGCAAATAGCAAAGGTAATGTAATGTTTCTCCTTGGTACAGAGAGGGGAGAAAGAGAGAATGACCTTTTATCTATGAAAGTGAATGGAAATGGGACTATGTCTGGAATCCAAGAAGTGCTGAAATGCTGCCCTTGGCTGAATGTCCTGGGGTAAACCAGAAGGGAAAGCTGAGAAAAGCCATGATTTTTGTCTTATTCACTGTGTGTGTGTCACACACCTTTGACATGCACACCCACACTCTTTCCTTCTGTTTTTGCTTCTCTGTAGCTCAGAACTGCCCTGTTCTCCAGAATTAACGGCGTGACAGCGATATCACTGCAGAAAATTTTGGGGTTTACTGGGCTTCCAGACTGATGGAGGTCCTCACCATGGCAGCATAGGGGGTCTCAGCCCTGTTGCCCAGCAGGTCTGATTCCCAGAGGGCTTTGCAGCTTGAAAAGTGCTTCCCATATTAAACGGTGGGAACTGCCACCTTGGACCATGTACCTGTAAGAGAATTTGTAGTGACCCACACATAATTAGGGTGATGGTGCCTGAAAGTTTCTGTAATGGTATTTCTGTGACCAGTGGTAGACGGATAAGTAAGCGCACTCCAGAGGACAGCTGTGCATCCTCATGAGCCCTTTATCAGCTGAACACCTGAAAAAGCCAAGGATGGGTGAGCAGTCACCTACCTCTGATCCCCCAGGTCCCACCTCTCCAGGGCAGGGATGAAGTTTACCTTGTGGTATGTCAGTGTCACCCAGACATGCTTGCACTCCGTCTTTGCCGGAAGCCAGGATGCAGCATCAAGCTATGTGTGATAGCATGGGTTTTGGATTAGAGCAAACTCATATTTAGGCAGTCTCTGCAGGTGAATATGTAATGGCTTTGCAGAGAGATGGTAAGACTCTTGGTTTACTGTTGAGTTTGGAAGACTCAGACTGGGGTAACCCCCCTTAAATGTTAAAGCTATTTGTCAGATTGCTTTCCTTGGAACAGCATTGACTCCTCTGAAAGGAAAAACCAAACTGCAGGGAAGTTAACTTAATTTTTTGACTACTGCAGTCTCCTCCATTGAAGATCTGTTAGGACAAAGAATCCATGAGATTTATAAAAACCCCTAGCAAAATCTGATTTTTACTGTGCTTTCCCCGGGAAGAAATACCATTTAGGTTGACACAGATCATCTCAGCTTTTGAATCCTGAAAAGCAGATCCCAGGCAAGACTAAAGAAGTAGTGACCACTTCCTTCCTGGAGAGAAGCCCAATTGCTTCATTAAAGAAGCATTGTCACATTCTTGTTTCTTAAACCCTGCTAAATACCTGCTTAGCAGCATTATTGACAGGCTTTTCTCATGAACATTGAGCTGTTAAGCTGCTCCTGGTTTACTGCAAGAGGTTAAAGGATTTCTCAAAGCTCCCCATGAAAGCCTTACTAACTGGATTAACTGCTAACATGGATTTAGGCTTTGAGTCAGATTAACCCCCATTGCTCGAAGTAGGTTCTTCTTGTTAATCTTCCCTTTTTCTTCTCTTTTTCCTCCTAGCTTTTCCCTTCTTTGTTTGTCAGGAATAAGGGAAAAGATAAGTTTCTGGTATTGTGTTTGGACAGTGGGACACTGTGTTCAGGGACCTGGAAGGAAGGAGGAGGCTGCTGCTCTTGGGATGTGACCTGCCTGAGAAGCAGCAGTGGAGGCAGCCCGCTGGTCTGTTGTCTGGCCCCTTCAGATGTGACTGTATCTGCAGGACATTTAGAAAATAGGAGTAGCTACAATAAGAATAAGGAGAGTTATTAATTGGTCTGCAGCTTTGGCAACTATTTACACACCTGGCTGTGCAGTTAGCAGAGAAAGTTGCTCAAACAGGATAACCCATGATCTTCATAGCACCAAAGACTTGAAGTTAATCTGATTTAGGCTGCAGTTAAATGTGTATTCCTTCAGCATCTTAGGAGGACTTAAGCAGCATCTGCACTACTGCTTTTGTCTGATTGTTTCTGCCCTTGCACTGGTTCCTGAGCTACTGCATGCATATATGAGCAGGCCTACAGTCAAACTATCTACTGCCCAATTTAAAGACATTTTCCCCTCTGTTCTATGTAATAACATGTCCATCCACAAGCAGTCTACAACCCTGATGCGTGGGTGAATTCCGCAGTCTCATTCACTGTTGTGTGAAGGCTGTGGTTCTGGAGGTGGTCTCTCAAGTTTGGGATCTGCTCCAGCCCATTTCTTGCACCTGCAGTGCAAAAATCTGTTAACAAATATTGAAGGGTGGCAGAAGAAAGCAAGCAGAAATGGAGGCTTGAAGGAGCTGGAGTGCAGCAGCATGGCTGCTCTTGCCTGACCAAACTGGCATATCAGTTGATTCCCAGCCAGAAAAGAGATCAAGAAATTGAGCCAACACTTTTTCTATTTCTCTCTCATCTGCTCATTGCACAATTAGACCTCTCAATTACCACTTTTTCCCCAGTGTCTGACAAGTGATGCAATGCCCACGTGATGATTAGCATGCCAGGGTCATGGCACTGTCTGGCCCTTGAAGGAGCCACAGCACATGGCTGCCCCTGGGGATGGAATCTTGTACTGGGGTCACTTGGAGCCCCCCTCAGGGTAGTGGCATGTCCCCAGGGATGGAGTTGTCTCTCTCATTTAGCTCTCTGTCTGCTGTGCTGGCTCTGATCTAAGTCCAGCTGGCCCAGGACCATGTTGCTAAACAGAGACTGAAATGTAAGAAGCTCCTGCACAGTGTTCGTACTCCATTTAATATCATCCACGAATGCGTACAGTGTCTGGCAGCTCTGGCTGCAGCTGCGTCTCTCTGTATCACTGAGTTCCTGTGCTTTTCAAAGTGTGCTCTTTCTAAGCTTGACATGTGCAGATCCCAGCGGATACTCAGGAGGTCTAGCAGTCCCTCTGCCTTTCTCTGAGCCCCTTGAGATTTTATGCACATCTGTTCTGCTTTGTGGCCATCCTCCTCTCAAACCATTCAGACTCTGCTCCTCTGAAAGCCATCAGAAGGATCCAGGCGACCCTGATTTCTTATTTCCCTTGAACACTGATCAGCTCTCCTGTGTGCTTCTTAATCTCATGTTTGAGTCCCTTCCAGCTGCCTTCATCCCCATCTAATCCATTTTATCTGAATTGCTAGCCTTCATTCTGATTTCCCCTCCACCTTCTTTCACCCTGCCATGCCCCATTCCCCATGTATCTTCAATTCCCCCATCCCACTGTCCACCTTCTCCCTGGAGAGCAGCTCCTCTTTTCTCCAGCACATCAGGGTTCTCTGCTTTCTCCCTGGTCTGCACCAAACCTCCCTCAGCTGCTCAGTGTCAGCCTGGTCCTGCCTCATCACTGCCAGGGGATTGTCCTTTTATTAATTTGTTCCCACACTTCTCTACATATTGCTTAGGCAAAACCAGGTCACTTCTTTAGTGCTTTCCATCAGCAAATGCCAATTTCTTCAAGACAATCACTCCAGGTTTGTGACACAGCTAATGCTGTCACCCAGATGCAATGGTTCTCTGCAAGACCTCTCGCAAAGGTCTCGGGTGGTGGCATTGCCTGTCTGTCCTCTGGCAGGCCTTGTTCTCAACTCACCCAAGGACCTCCAGAAACCTCTCA
The DNA here is from genome assembly GCA_017639245.1 of Myiopsitta monachus. Taxonomy (NCBI): domain Eukaryota; kingdom Metazoa; phylum Chordata; class Aves; order Psittaciformes; family Psittacidae; genus Myiopsitta; species Myiopsitta monachus. Next base: position 28,298,252 of record CM029917.1, read on the forward strand.
AGCTTGGACAGAGACACATTTCTCTCTGCGGTGCTGGTGGACTTACACATAGGCTTGGGAGCCATTCATATCCCACCTTCCCTCTTTGGACATCTGAACAGTTATTTGTGGAATTCCTCATGATTTGGCACTTGCCATTTTACAGCATGGGCCTGTCATATCCTTTTTATATCAGATGATGACAATAATGTTTTCTAGCCCTACAGCCTTCAGGAAGACTGGTTAAAGAAAAGGGAGAGGGGGAAACAAAAAGGCCAAAAGGAAGTGATTTAGTACAGTGATTGGAAAGGGTTATGGGCAGATGATTGGCAATGTGGCAAGACGCTGCCATACCTCATAGCATTTTCCTCTTGGGGTACAAATTCACCAGCCCTGTGGCAAGCAGGAGAAGAAAGAAGTTGTAACCTGGATCTTCCTCCTTGTTCTTACAAGAGCTCTCTTCTGAGCTCTGTGCGAGTTGAAACAGCCTTAAATTTCTCCAGCTTATTCCTTCCTCTATTCCTTTAATTCCCCTTGAGCCAAAGGAAGCAAAACCTTTGATGCATTGACAAGACTTTGCTTCCCACTGCCTGACATTCAAATGCCCCTTTACTGAAAATGCATGGGCTCTGTCTGGGGAAGAGCCCTGCCTTCAGGTGCGCAGCAGTCCGGAGGACCCCTGCCCTCTTCATCTTCTTAAGGGGTTGTTTTTGAAGCCGCTCCTCATAGCAACTGTGGCATAAAAGCACTTAAGTGTGACTAAGTATGGGCCTTGATGGATTTCCTAGGTCTAATCCCAGGCGCATTATCTCAGTGTTGGCATTACAAGAAGAATGGCGAATTTTAATAGCAAATCAGAAGCTTCCTGGTGGTCACACTCCCTCTCTGAGGGAAGCATCAGGCAAAGCTACCAGCCGTGAGATCTGAAATGGACTGTGGCCATCTCACTGCCACTGTAGACAGCACAGGATTGTGAGTACTTGCTTGCATAAACAGGCATTGCATTTGCAGCCGTAGCCTGTTGAGCCTGGTTTCACTGCTTTATATCCCAGTGAGTTTTTTATGAGACAACCTTCTGGCAACCCTGCCTGTTAATAACAGGAGAAGCTTCTACTGAAGATGGATTTTCTCCCAGCAGCAAGATAGAAGCATAGATGAGGTGGCATGTCAAAGCTTCTGGGATTTTTCCATGCCACATCCTACTACTGGGAGATCCATCATATTCCCAGGATTCCATTGTGCCCATAGGAAGTAAGCTAATAATTTCATCCTTGGAACAGGGCTGACTAGCTTACAGGGCTGACTAGCTTACAGGGCCAATTTCCTTGTAGTCTGTTCTCCCAACACTGATCTATGTGAGTGCTTTATGTTAGTAAAGTGTGCAATTTGTGATATTTCATATTTAAGAAATGTCTGCCAAGTGTTATTGGTTTGGTTTTTGGCATGTAATGGCCTAATATATGGTTCTCTCTGACCATTTTCTGCAGTCACCTTGCCTACTACTTGCTGACACAGTTCTGATGGTAATTAATGAGCTGGCACATTCCTCGGAGCCTTGTCAATGAATTAATCTCTGCACAGAGGGAACAGCTGAACACAGGTTCCTCTTGTTGTCTCTGGCAAACAGGGGAGATGAAGAATCTGCAAGCAGGAGGGGAGGGATCTGTGTAAGGGGACACTGCCCCAGTGGTGGCTGAAATTAGGCATATTGCATATAATTTGTATATATCTGGTTTTATCCTTTTGAGCTTTCTTGCATCTAATTGGAGTTTCTGAGATGGTAACTTTGCTTGGTGAGGGAGTAAGGTTCATTATTAACTAGATGCTACAGAGGCAAAGAAGAGGTTCAGCTCCACCAGTTATGTGAAGGCATCTATATGGAGGCATTTTGTCCAAGTAAGTGAATAAAGGTGGGATCTAGAAGGATGATCAACCCAAGGAACTTGTTCTTAGTAAATTGTATTTCATGTTTGGTCATGTTCTCGGGCAGAGGCTAGAAGTGAAACAATAAGAGACAACAGTACCTCCCCACAGGGCTCCAAAAGTATGTTTTATCATTGCTAGAGGAAAGATGTCCATAAATGCAGCAAAGGAGCATGCTCTTTGTCCTCCCAAGTTCATCAGATTTTAGGAAGCCCTTTGGCCTTGCATTGCCATCCTTCTCTTCTGCATCTCATTATGCTCAGAGAATCAGCAAACTTGAAAGAGCCTCTTCAGGCAGCTCCTAATTCTCCCCAAGAACCATGTCACAGCTGACCTTGCTCTGCTCCCGTTCTTTTAAACTTCAGTCAAAACCTCAAAGTGAATTTTCTCTAAGGGGAAGGAGGTGGGGGAAAGACGAATGAGTGGTGGTCTCTGAAGTTATCTCCAGTGTGAATAAAGCAGAAAACATGAATGTGAAAAATTTGTAGCCAAAACCACAGAGCTCTGCCTTGAGTCTTCATTAGGGTGTATGTCTCTGTTGTCTTCCTTGAGCCATGTCCTAGTAAGATCATTATATGTGTTGTTGAATGTTCAGGAGACTCTTCTAAAGAAGACAAGAAATTTCTCCTCCTCCATTGTGATTCTTCTACAGGAGAACGATTTGCATTTCTGCAGTAGAGGCAGGAATGAGGTGATAATGTGGGTCAGGGCAAGCCTAGGATTTGATACTACTTTGTGGTTAGTATTTTTCAATCTAGTACATGAAAAGCTGTGAAAAGAAGGTGAGGAACAGCTTCTGAGAGGAAGCCAGCTCTGTATTAGGGTGTGTTTTGGTCTCATATGGCTAAATAAGAACCAAAAGTTTCAAATGTTAGGGGATGTTGTTCAAGTAAAGTTTGAAGTAATTCTGAAACACACAGCAATGGGTCTTTGGTTGTGAATCTCCTGCCCAGAAGGATAACTTTTACTGTTAGGTTTAGGAGCTGTTCCTTGATTTAGACAAAGTACTAGGCTAATAACCCAGTTATACAGTCAATGTTGTATTGGAAGTCCCAGTGCTGCTGGTATTGATCCCAGTATTGGCTTGAAGTAACTCATGCTTCTGTTAGCAAAGAAAATGCTATATTTGCTTGAGGGACAACATGATCTGTGAAAGCTAAGAAATGGATGTTTCTTTGGATTGCCTAGGAGTGAGACATGGAATTTATGATTTGGTCTAGTATTTACTTGCTCTTTCCTCTCCCGTTGCTAATCCCAACAAGCCATGGGGAATACTCTTAAGGCTGTGGCGTTTCTCTGCTTATTTGATTGGCCAGGAGGTTGGACAATGGTCTAAACCGATGTCAAGTCCATCTACAGGTAACAAGGGGGTTGCCTTAGGTAAGGAAAGAATGAAAACTGGCTACAGTTCTGCACTGAAGCCTCTGACTAAGCTTTCAGGAGACAAGTTTGATTATTGCCTGACTGTGTGATACTGGCTCTACCCAGGATTCTGTATGTTTTGCTTTCATTGTCACCAGACTTCTCAGTGATGAAAACGAAAGAAAAGTAACATGACAGGTTTTTATAAAAATATATTTGCCATTTTGGTTGTAAAGGGAATCCTCCAGGCCTTTACATTTCTAAAGTCATCCAGGTGCATCAGGGTGTTTCCAAGCCAATTTGTCATCATTTCAAGGACTGACTCCCTGTAGTAACAGAGTGGACAGTGCAACTGGCTACTAACCTGTTGATGTACAGTTTGGTTTCACCCAGCTCTAACCCACAGTATCAGAAGGACTTCCACGATGTTTCTTCAGCTTCAGTGGATTAGACTGATCTGGATTCTGCGCTGGTATTTCACTTGTACTTTTATCAGTGTAGAATTTACCTTAAAATGTCTGTTGGAAGAGTACATGAATACCGCACTTGTACCTGAGGAGGTTATTATAGTCAGTGATGCAGCTAACACACACATGCTCGCTCCAGCATGGATACAATGACTGCCTGGCTCTATTGAGCTGCTAAACTATTTTTGGTTTAGCAGTCAAGTGCTTTGAAACTGCAATGATAAACAGACCAGAGATTTCTACAGAGAACTGAAACATTTGCCTACCGCTGCCTCAATACTGCAGAATCCCTAGGGGTTTATGGTAAATTAGCTAATTTGTGACCCCTAAGAAAGAGGTAAATACATCCCAATTTAATGGCTGAATGAAATTCCTCTAATGCATTTGCTTTTTTTTTCTGTGCGTATTCACAGCATTCTGGGTTTTGGTCAGCTAATTTAGATGGTGATGTTTTTCAGTGGCAAGAGAGGATCCCTCCATAGGCCTGAGTGTCAGTGGTGTTTCCATAGGAAAACTCTGAGCTGAGAGGTGGCTCGGCTCTTTTAGATTAAACATTCCACAAAGCTCTGTTTTGTGGCTCAGTTAGTAAACTATATTTCATCTTCATGAAGAGAGGAAGGAAACTTGACCCAAAAAAGACAATAGAAGCCAATAAAATAAAAATGTTCTATTATCTCTCATGCTAGAAATCACATTGTGTGCCACATGTTTAATATTCTTTGGAGGTTACAGAAGGCTATAGTTGGTTGTTGCAGTTGTATCACACAACAGAGTTCCAGTGGTTATTTTTGCTTAAACACTTGAAAGTGTTTTTTTTTGTAGGTGGTCTTAGCAATTTCTGTTTTAATTGTGCGGATGTCCCAAACTACTTTCTCAAATGTCAATGGAAAAGCAGAAGTGCCAAATATGGTATTTAATGTCTGTGAGCATGCCTGTGCAGTATCATCTCATTCATCTTTCTGATTTCTATCCAACAGACATTATCTTTGTAGATTTTCTCCACAGAGAACAATGTCTATTATCCTTACAATCCTTTTTGAAATGGTGTTTGTTTTTTACCATTTCCTCTTGGGTTTATGACAGAGACCTGATCACAGCACTTACCAGGGAGATTACTTGTGGTTTCTCCAGAGCACAGCACATGGGTATTTTCTGTTTCCAATATTTTGACTCTGAAGCAGATGTTTAAATACCACAGCTGGTTTGAGCAGATGCATTAGAGACCTTGAGCATGCTGAGCTGATTGAAATGACCTTTGTGTTGGCAGGCCTTCTTCCCCTCACCAAATGTTACAGTGAGTTTAGATCCTTTCAGGCAAAGTATCCCAACTATTGCCATTGCCTACAACAAACATTGTCTGAAGCTATGCTGACCAGCTTTCTCATATTTGGTAGTCTTTCTGAAGTGCCTCATGAAATCTTTCAAGTCCTGTTTAATTCTCTATTTTCCTGTAGACTTTCCCATTTCATTACTCATTCTTTTGATTCAAGAGGATAATAGTTTTTTCCAGACCTTGTGCTCACCATTAGGTTTCATAGCTCTCTTCTACCTTGAAGGCTGACCATAGGAAATCCAGGCAAATAATGTGGCTCTTTGTCTCCCTCAAGTGACTTGCACAAATACCAACCTCTGTGCAATTATCTTCCTGTGGATTAAACCCTAAGGTGTGCCTGTTCCCCTTGAAGACGCTAATCTGTATTTTTTTTTCCTCTTATTTCTTTGGAAACATAAATCTACACATTTATTCCTTGCCTGGAAAACTCAGGATGAGAGGGTGATGGCCTCACACTCTCCTGACATTGCTGCTTGGGTAGATAGAAGATGCTAGATGGCTGCTCCAGACCCAACATTTTCCAAGACATCACCTCTAACCAATCTTGCTTCCTAGCAGCCTGAAAAATTCCACATCTAAAATTTACACCCAGATCTCTCTCAATAGCTGTGGTGGTGAGACCTTGCTGTGAACTTCACTTCGGGGGAGGTAAACATGGCTGCGCTGCTTCCAACCCAATCTGCTGTGTCCAAATAGGGCTGTGTGGTGCTGGGTGATCTCTTTGGCCTGGCAGTCTCTGCCCCAGAACTTGTACTAAAGTTGTGCTGAGGAGATCAGAGCCCAGGTTGCTTCTAGATACCTCAACTCAAGCTCAGGACATAACACAGTTTTACTTTGGTTGCCTTGTCACAATACCTGTCTTTTTTCCACTGTATCCTTTAGACAACTTTTCCAAAGTCACCAGAAATAGCTCGAGTCAGGGCAGTGGCATGTGTACAAAACACCACGAGGGACTTTTGAAAAGATAGATTTGCAACCAGCAGTCTCCATTCTCAGCAGCAATGATTAGCCCAGCTCTGATTGACAGAGTGCAATAAAATGGAGACAGCTCTGCCCTTGATACATAATAAGTGAAAGACTAGTGGGAAATATCTCTGAAAAACTTTCCTACTCTTAAAGTGGATGACTGAGTGCAGCCCTTTTCTGTCTTTGTTGCTCTTCTCTCAGTTGCAACAGCAGCCTAGAGCTGAGCCTTTGGTGTCTTTGCCCTTTTCTACCTCCTTTTGCAACTCCTAGGATGAAAAAAAAATGTGGCTTTTCTAGCTTTCTAACCCCATTCTGTCATTACTGCTGTACTCCTGTGAAATGTGCATTATACTACAATAAAGCCGGTGTGCAGCAAGCATGGAAATGGTATTGGCAAAGCAATAATGGTAGCAGCAATTTATGACCGTGGCCAGGTGGGGTTCTGAGGGATTGTACCTGAGCTAACATTACCTTGCTGTGAACCACTGAATTGAGCTCTATCATTTCGGGCAGGTACATCTATGTGTGGTTACCATGGTACTCCCTTCTCTTTGAAAAGAAGTCAATTGTCTCACATTTAAAAAGAGCTAATGAGAGACAAATATAAAGAGAAGAAAATAGATGGTCTTAAATATACACATTTTAGGTCATTAATATCTGAAATTAGGCCAAGTGGAGCTGACCAGTTAAGGAGGAAGTTTGTGGCTGGGTGGCATTGGAGCTTGTAACTACTTAGTCCAGAGAGGCAGGGGGACATGTACCCCACAAGGCACAAAGATTACCTCTTCCTTCCTCTGTCTTCACATCCGAGTGCTTGGTCAAGCATCTGCCCTGCTTGCTCAGCCTCCTTTGCCACAGCTGGTGCAACCTGAATCCTAAGTCTGTTGAGATACAGCTGCAGAGTTTCTGAGGGTGGTGCTTTGAGAAGTCACTGATTGCTTTCAGACTCAAATTTTCTCTTTCTATCCCATCTGCTGCCTTTATGAGGTGGGTACATCCCTCAATGCAAGACTGGCCTGGGTACAGCTGGAGACTGTGTATGTCCTGATACAGGCTTGGGGTAGACCTCAGCATTGCCTTGAACCTCATGATGCTGATGTCCCTTTACTTTCTGCCTTTACCTTCAGCACCTTTACTGAGTCTGGATGAAACACAGAGATAAAGAAGTCCATAGATTCAGGGGCTGGAAACATGGGGAGTTATGAGCAATCTCTGTTTCAGCCACTGTCATGCAATTAGGTTTACATTCCCAGAATACGTTGCCCTCTTCAATTTCCCATTTCCTTCTCTATGAGCACCATGGATTGCACCTCAGGTTTCATTTCTGATGGGAATTCAGAATTATGCAAGAAAGAAAATTCAGAGAAGAATATGCAGCTGAAGAAGAAAAGTCTTCTCTTAGCTATAGCTGTGTGTTGGGTAAAAATTAGACTGGAAAACAGAAGTCCTTTCCCACCTATTGCCACCTTCACCTACCCATTCAAAGCAATGCTGCTAAAAAGCGGGTGCAACCTTCATGCATTAATATCTTCATGTAAATAGTTTTATCATCCCTCTTAGCCAAAGTTTCTGTCAGCTACTAAAGGCATCATTTTCTGATTATCTTTTTATAAGCTGCTGCTCCAGTGGACCTGCAAAATTAACATTGTGCTCAGCAAAACGGTCTATGTAAAACAAGGGCAATTTATATAGAAATATCCATAATCCTTCACATTAGAATGTGGCTGTTAAAATTCTGGCTCCTCTTAGAGGTCACTCTAACCTAGTTAGGTTCTGTTGAGAAAAGCTGTTATTACGGCTCACAAGTTTTTTTCTACTTTGGCTTGTGCACTTCAGCACTCACCTCTACATCTCCTACCGTGCTGTCTGCCTCTCCTGATTTAAACTGCATTACTTTCTGTCATACATTATTGAAGGCTAAGCTTAACTACCTGGACACGGTGAAAAATGTTCAATAGTGGGGTTAAAGTCCATGCAATATTTCCTTTTCTTGTTTCTTCTTTTCCCTCTTCAGGAGAAAAAGGAAATGAAGTGTATTGAGGAAAGCTGCTTGCAGAAAAGGTGCTGAGCTGGAACAGAACAGATGTGAATTCAGTTCCCTGCTGTGACATATGTTTTCTGAGTGTCCTTGGATTTATAATTTTATTTCTCTTCCTTTCTCTCTCTCATTTTGCTTCTTTCCCCCCTTACTGCTTTGCACACAATAATATATACTTTTACCATTGTCATGGGTTCAGCAGTAGCAGTCGTTTTTTCTCCTCCTTGGTAGCTGGTGCAGCACTGTGTTTTTTGATTTTGAGCCTGGGAGCAGTGCTTGATAACACCAGTGTTTATAGTTACTGCTTGGCAAGGTTTTGGTTTGACCAAGGACTTTGAGTTTCATGCTATGCCAGGGAGGAGGGAAGCCGGGAGGAAGCAGAGACAGGACACCTGACCCAAACTGACCAAAGAGGTTATTCCATACCACAGCACGTCATGCCCAGGATGTGAACACGGAGGGCAGAGACCCGGAAGGGTGTGGTGGTGGTGGACTGGGGGTGCACGGCATGGTCAGGTTTTTGATGGTGCAGTGGGGGGTTCGCTGCTGGGGGGTGCACTGGCTGGGTCGGGCTTGGTGAGCAGTTGTATTCTCTTTCTTTGTATTTCTCTTGTATTATTACTGGTGGCAGCAGCAGTGATTTCTGTTATACCTTAGTTACTAAACTGTTCTTGTCTCAACCTGTGCGAGTTGAATTCTTTTGATTCTCCTCCCCATCCCCCCGGGACTGGGGGAAGAAAGGGGGGGAGTGAGTGAGTAAAACTGCGTGGGTGGGGGCTTAAACCACGACAACCATCTAGCATATCTCAATGTGCTTTTCTTTCCAGAGCAAAATCTGTATTAACCAATATGTACACAGTACTGTGAAAAGCAGGATTTCAGTATTTGGGCCTCAAATCTGGTAATATCACAGAAATAAGTGCATTAAATAAATACCTCTCCAGCTCATTCAGCATTACTATACACTGTTTAAAACAGAATGATGTTTCAGTTAAACTTGATCTCTCTTGCCTGAGGCTTTTAATGGAGTAAAAAGGAGAAGATTTCATCCCGATATTACTGTGGCAAGTCTGTGACCTTAAATAAAGTCCTGTTGAATTTGTCTTGGGGTAAGCACACAATCATGTAAATATTTAGAGCCACTGGCTTCCTGGTACTTCCTTGTGCAATATTCCCTTTCATGTACTGATGGTGAAACCTGGATCACCAGCTGTCCTGCTTCCATGGCAAAGGTCTCACGGGCACTTCAGGGTACGTGGCAGGTCCTGGTTTCTTACCAGACAAGTTCCAAGGAAACTTGTAGAAAGAAAAATAAGGTACATTGAACATCAAGACAGAGGATAATTTCCCTATTAAGCAAGGGAAAAACATTTCCCTTGCAAAGGAATATAATCATATGTTTCTGTAACCCTGGCATGACTGCAGATTGGCTTTCAGGTCCTATGCACCATTGCAAAGTAGAAGAATGCTTATGCCAGTGTAAGTGGTGAAACCAACACAGTGACTGGTCAAAGAAACCTTGGGGAGTACTCCATAGGGACATCCTGTCTTCTGGAAGAAAATAAAGCAAACCTTTTTTGCACTCTGTAGGTAGCAGCATGAAGTTTCAAGAAGTTCACTCTCTGAAGATATGCTTGGTACAACAGTAGTGTCTACACTCCTTATAATATAGATAAAAGTGACTAAATTAAGGCTGTAGACAACAGCAGTCTTGAATGAAAGGAAATCTCTTCCCACACACAGAAAATAATCACATTCGGAGACCCCAGAGAGCTCCTATCTCTATCACTGAGATGAAGAAACAGACTGAGGAAGATCAGTCTGACAAACAATAACATATTTATACAGCAGTAATCAAAGGGCCACAGGCACCAGACCTTGGGAATGTTGTCTTTCTCATTTAGTGCTTTATCTGATAATGGCAGGACTGTTCCTTTGTGTTAGATTATGAAGCTACATCAGGATATAGAAATTTCTGCAGAGTTTTGCATGGGTAGAGGGGTGTATTTCAGTGGCCCAGGACATAGTGCTGTAGTTAGATTCTGATTCAGCAAAGACACACCTAACCTTCACCATGCAGGTACTTTTGGAGGTATCAGTGAAACTAATTATATTACTGGAAGCTGGTCCATTTTTTAAATATCATGTAAAATGGCAGAGGTTCACTTGCTGGCCTTGGTACAACACACTGCAGCTTATTCTGGGCACCCCTCTGGTTTGTTGAGAAGTTTATAAGGACTGCAATTTCAGTGCAGGAGACTTTGTTATAGCTGCCTTTGGCTACGTCCTTGGGATTTTGAGTGGTCTGGGCTCTCTTTAGTATCTTTATAGGATACCTTTATATATATAGGATATCTTTATAGAGAAAAAACAGGAGAGAAAGGGCTTTCAGAGGTTTCTTTACCCATTTTCCTCCCCCTTTAGCAGGGAGGATCAACTATCTGTAGATATAATTTCTGATGGATGTTTGTTCTTTAAAAGTTTCCAACAGTGAAACTCTATCATGCCACAGGCAAATCCATCCCAGTCCCCTACTTCCCTCACTGGTAGGAAGCTTTTCCTGATGCCTAACCCTCATATCTCTTGCTGCAACTTAAGCCATCCTGGTCATGGCAAACAGATTATTTCCTTTCTCTTTCCAACAGTCTTTATGCAATTGATGGCTCATATGCTCTCTCCATCATTTTTCTCTTCTTTGTCTGAACAACCAGCTCCCTCATTGTTCCGTTATAGTTGATGAAGTTTGATCTTTGACATTTCACATATTGCTACTCTGACATATCTGCAATTGTTCCACTTCTCTTTTTTGAGGTCCAGTGCCCAAAACTGGATAAGACTAAGGTTTTACTTGTACAGGCTGAGGGAGAGAAATCAGTTACCTTCAATTATAACTCATATTCTTGTCCTCACCATATACTTGTACAAAGATGATTTTAACTAAGAAATAAATGGAAAGTTATTTTCTCCTTGTTGCAATTTAGACTTAACTGATGCCTTTCAGATGATGTTATGAAGTTTTAATAAAACTCAGGTTCTCTCTTCACATCATTAAGTCTCTAGGGCAGCTAATAAGGTGACCATATTTACATCAGCCTTTGGGTGTTGACATTTGAGTAGGTGCTGATAGGTGCTCCCAAAGAATCAGAGTTGCACTATAATTACCTAGTCTCACAGATCCTGACTTTGAAATTAGAGTGTTTGGAGGTGGATTTGTCATATTTTTGCCCCTAAGATATAACAAAATAGCTGATATTGGATATGTGCTTCCAGCTGAGCAAATGGGAGCCAGCTGACTACTTTTCTCACTTTTCCTATTGAACTTCCTTTTGGAAATACTTTTGTGTGCTTTGAAGGAAAGCCAGGCTAGCAAAGCTATCTCTATGCTGGTATAGCATAGGGACAACTTCTTCCCATTACTGGCCATTGAGTCATGGAATGGTTTGGTTTGGAAGGGATGCTAACCTCAGGCTGCAATAGAAAAGAATCTGTTTTGTTATAGTTTTCTCTTGAATTTTCTTGCCCATAGCTATAAACACCTGGAAATCCCAACAGCATCAGCAAAGCACTGTGCTGTCTTCTGCTTAAGTGAATGTAAGAGAAGCTGACTGAAGATTGTGTTGACTGGACCACAGCAGCCCCAGCACATTGAGCTTGAAGACATGGTCAAATGCTTTGACAGCTCCCCTGCATACTGTAAGCTGCAATATGATTAGCTGGCAGTACTGGCCGTTGTGCTTCTTGAGGGCATGTACATAAAGCATGTATAGAGGCAACATCTCTGTCAGATGTTGTCTGGATTTTATGGTTGTACTAATTAGTCCATGACTGATGCTCCCACCCTTACAGTTCCATACATCTGCTATCATTTCATACCCTGACATTCAGAGGTGTGACAAAAGGCGTGAAAGGCTGAGGGTTGTTTGTCTTTTCTCATTGAATTCCCTTGTTTTGTGGGTTGCATTTCAATTCCAAATTCTCTCTGAATTCAGCCTTGGAGAAGCTGGCAGTGATGCTTTCATTAGATCTACAGAAAGAATGGAACATTATGAAATACAGAGGGAGGCAGGAGGAAGATCAGTTTTAGAGTTGCTTTTGACCTAAAGGTCTGAACTACCATATCCTTGGTGGTTCAGGTTTTGGGTGTTATAGAGTTCTTACATTAGACAGGCTTGTTGGCTCTTTTCTCAGTGTACACTATGAGCATATATATATTTATTTTGGAAAAATCCTTAGCCAGAAGGAAGACAACATGTAGTGAAAGATAAATTATGCAGATAATGTTCTATTATGCGCACAGAGTAAAAAGTACAAGGGACATGAATTTCCCCAGGGAGACACCTCTGAGAGGGGAGCCTGGGACAACAGACAAAATAAAATCAAGAGGAGAGGAGGAAGGGGGGAAAAAATGAATTGGAAGTAGTTCTGGCAGGTTTTGCTTGAAGGAGAAAGGCTGAATGAGCAATAGATACACCGGGGGCAATTCCTTTCAAAGGAAGGACTTCGTATTGGCTGTGTCACTTATCCAGGTCACTACTCCAACTCCTGAAAAGCGTGTTTTGACCCTGCAGGTATTTATGGAGCTCTGAGCAAAAAAGTGTGAAAAGAATCAGTGTAGAGAAAAACTGGCAGTATCTTTTCCCTCCAGGCTTTCTTTTTGCTCTGAGGTGGGAAATGCACTGTCTTTTTATAGCTCTGGTCTGCGCTATCTGGCCCATTGAGGTCTAGCAGGATCAGTTCCTGTGGGTTGTGTGGCAGTGCAAGATCAGATACAGCAGGCAAAGAAACCCCTGGTCTTACCAGAGACAAGCACAGAAGCACTGCTGAGGGTGGAGTAATATTTGTACTTGAACAGCAGAACACAGAGAGAGTCTCAGTGGGCAGTAGTGCATCATTTCTTCAGGAACAGCAAGAAGACGCTCTCTGAAGTCTCTCTTGTTTCAGTCCCAGAGCTGTACCTTGTAACAGCAGGTCTCAAAGCTGGTAATCAGTCCCTGTGACTCCTGGCACTGATGCTCAGCTCTACTGCAGCAGTTCTTCTGATGTGCTTGCGGTTCTCCTGGACAGTGCTGTGGGCTGAACCGTGCTCAAGTGAACAAACAGAGAGTAAAATAGGTTGGGGTTTTTCCAGCCTTTGAGATGGGTCCATATGGCAGTAGTCTCCTTCTGTGACTCAGCGCACACAGGTTTTCCTGTGTGCTCAGCCTCAGGCTCTTTGGCCTGGCTTTTGGAGTCCTTGAGATGAGGTACTGAAGTGATACAGTATTTAACAGGATATGCTGCCATCACTGGCAGAGAAGTAATTGGCTCGTCCCATGTGGCTGCCGTCACAGATAAAAAATGAGGAAACAGTCTGAGGGCTGGAACCCCTGTGTCTCTACCTTCATGTATAATGTTTGAGGTGATTATTGTGCCACCAATTGACCTCCTGCAAGCAGCTACCTCAGGAATCACTCCCATTCTCTGTGCTGCCACAGCCCCACATTAAGCAAACAAGCTTATCTGTCTTTTGGGTTTGTGTTGACACCTGTAGGTTCAGAGACTGTTTGTTTGTTTTCGCTACTGTCTTCAATGCTTAATTGGCCAGATTACATTCATGGTTTTTATCCCTTACAGCTTTCTACCAGGCATTAGTCACAACTGAAGACTGGACTAATTTGCTATTGTTGTACAGGGAATTGTCTCCCCTGAAGACCTGGCTGATGTGAGCAGAACTCACAAATGGTATCAGACCAAAAGCCCATTCAGACAAATGATTCTCTGCTTCTTTTGGCACAGGTCATTGCTGCTCCCTTTCCCTTGTCATGTCTTCTGTTTCCCTTGTACATCTTTTTTCCATTGTCTATTGAGTTGCTGCTTCCTTGCTCTCATGTCTGGGATGGCATACCTTTCACAGTGTCAACACCACAGATTTGAGGGATGTGGGAGAGGAGAGTTCAACTTGCTGCTTGCAGCTAAGATTCTGTAATGCTTTGTTTTGCTTTGCTTTTCTGCTACTCCTTTCCACAAAAGCTACACCTTGAAGGCCAAGTAAAGAAAGAAGTCCAAGTGGCTTGCTGTCTGCTCACCCTTCCTTTCTGGTTAAAGCTATTGTGAGTAGTTGCTCTTGTTTTTCATAGCCACTGGTGGTTCCACTGTCTATGAATTTGTCTAATCCCAATAGAAGTTATTGGCCTTGATTTAAAATTATTCCCTATTTCCTTTGTAACAGCTGCTGGCAAAGCTGCTGTTCTCCTGATGGATTTTGTTGGGTGTAAGTTTGATAGCTTACTTAGAACAAAGGCCAGCAGTCTGTTAAAACAGCATGATTTCTACATTTAATACTTCTCTGCCTGTAGCTCTCATTTAATCTAAGAATTAAACGTAATTCACAATGTTGCAGAAAGCAGTTGCTGTTTGCAGTATCAGGGGAAAAAGTCATAGGAAATAATGGATAAAAAGGTAAATTCTGAACATCAGCATCTTTGGTTGTTGTATATTGATAAAGGATAAAATAGCTGCTGTCTTATACACCCCTACCTTCTTGAATGACTGGTATATATGACTGTGAATCTCTTTATCATCAGTGTCCTATCTGTGGACTCACAGATTTCTTGTATTTGTGCTGTTATTTACAAGTAAAATGTTTCCAGGTTTTATTCTTGGCCTTTCCTTGTATTGTGTGTAAGTGTATCTTCTTGTCATTTAGCAGTACTTTAGAAAACAGCTGGTGCCCCCAGGCTAAACCTTTTGACAATGTCCTACTCTGCCAAAATTCTGCTTCATAAGGGAACCATGTTGTGATATTTCTCTTGTTGTTTTGCAAATTGAAATTACAGAGTGCTGTTGCGTTTAAACAGGATCTCTTTGATCTAGGGGATAGTAAAACTTGATGCTCTGACCTACCCTAAATAGCTGGACTTGTTTCAGACTTGGGGAAATTATATATTTATATATATGACCTATTATGTTATTAAAATACTTCAGCAGAGATGCTGCAGCTCCAACTTGCATGAAAATTCTTTTGAAGGGCTAATCAGAAGAGATACACCGTCAAGATTATGTGCTTTAAAAATACAGCTCTAGGCAGCATTGTCAAAACTGGGCAACAAAAATAGCCAGCTGTGATTAATCAGATCATATACATCCTCGTACTCTCCAGTTTTTCATGATCTTAATTCAGATCAAAGCTTGGGCTGTATCTTTGTGCCAGTGTCTGAAAATCAAAAACCTTTGTCCAGATCATATAAAATTGATGCTCATAAGGTGATGCTCATAAGGTGTGTTCATTACTTACTGAACACATGCTTGAGAATTTCAGCTTAAGTTCCCTTTTTAAGTGTCTTCCCCAAGGCCTTCCTGCCTTTGCTTACTCAGATGCAGCTAACAGGCTAAGAACAATATCTCATTGCCATTTAAGTAGTCTTTACGCTACAGGGACCAGCTGGTGGTCTCCTGGGTGTCCAGGAGATGAACCAAATAGAAGATTTTGAAAATAAAACCAGCCCCATGTGCTACAGCCAGAGAAGAAGGCAATGGCAGGGTACAACGATTGTTGTGCTGGGTTGCCCTGTCTCTTTCCATTAAGCAAGAGGCTAGCTAAAATTCTTTGGGCTGAAAGTGAAGTTTCGTTTCATGATACATACTGTATCATGAAACAAGAAGACCCAGTGAAGCCCATCTTTGGTAAAAATACAGGAGGTTTTAGGAACTGCATGTTGTACATAACTAAACATAAAATGTTAATTTCCATTAGCGTTTATTCAGATATTTTCATGGCTGTGGAGATAAAATGTAAATCAAGACAACAGATGACTTTATAAGAGAATAAAATATGCTTTAAATCAGAGATGCTCCTCAATGCTTTTGAAGTGTGGTGATGCATTCCACTGTAGTGTGGCAACTGTAAGCATTACTCTGTTTACAGCTTTAGAGGAGATAAAAGATACGTGCTGAAGTAATGGAGCAGGAGTGTGCATGCATGCTAAAATATCTTCTGATCTTGTCTTCTGGTCTTGCAGTCATTATGTTAGGACTCTCCCCTTCACTGGGACTTCTGTCTGGAGAAGGCACGTTTTCAGTGAAATATCTTTGTCTGTTCAGTCAAATGGTCATGCTGGGGCTCTAGCACTGGGGCTCTAGCACTGGGGCTAGGGCCGTTGCTCCTTTGAGTCTCTTTGCATGGCTACTTTGTACTTTTGGAAAGCAAAGGGAGATATAGCTTTAATTCTTGTTTCTTTTTCTTCCACCCCACCCCCCACCCCCCCAGCCATGTTTCCATGACCAAATTTGCAGTCAGAGCCTAGTGTTTCCAGATTTCCTTTGATAACTTTGAAGAACAGCATGGTGCAAAATTTCACCTTTCCCTCTTTTTCCTTTTAGCAGTGCCTCATTGTATGTTAGAAGCACCTCTCATTGTGATTGAAGTAGCTAGGTCACTCTGTCTGCTTTGGACATGCACATGGCATTGCCTGAACCTCAGCTATTCTCTTTGTGCAATTCTGCTAATGAAAAGCTAGTCATAGAAGATGGTTCACACTTGTAAATCCATGGCACAGGATATTACCCTATTGCTTTCTGCCTGCTGTCACTGAGGTCACTGTTTTGGCACAGAGTGAGACATGAACAGTTGCAGAAATCCAGTGAAGGCTCTGCTTTTTCTTGTGGAAGGGTGAATGTGGAAATAAGTGTCAGGAAAAGGAAATTGCCGGCCATGCTCTCTGTCCTGGCTGCTTGTTTGTGGGAAAAGGTTGGCAGATGCCTCCTATTTCTTCCGTGGAGGATGAGAATATAATTTTATTCTATATTTTTCTATCTGCTATGCCTCTGCTCAGACAAAAATGCCATAAAATATTTTCAAACATGATTACTGACCTCACTCTGAGTTTGGGTCTGGCCTTCATTGCACTCCATGGTCCTGTGAAGGCTGCTAATTTTGAAGGCTGTCTCCAGAAGCTTCGCTGAGAAACCATTTCTGCTCCTTTGACTAAGGAGTGAAGGCTGAGCTTCACAAGCAGGGGCACTAAAGAGTAACCATCTCACCTGGCTCTGATGATGCTTTGTGTCCACTGTGCAGCTAAATTCATGTGCTAACACTCATTTGATGTAGATGAGTTATGAGTGTAAAGGACGGGGAGGGCACACGGCCTGAGAAACTGTATATATATGTGTGAGTGAGCTTGTTACTGTATGGGCTCCCTGTGTGGGCACTGACTCCGATAAACTTTTGTTGGCAAAATGATCTTCAAAGAGCAGTTAAAAGCTAGCTTGCTATGATATGCATCATGGGGAGGATGAAGGTGACTGCTTATCTCCCGTGTTCTGTGTGGAAATCCAGCTTTCATAAAGCTGGGGCCAGGAAGGACAGCACTTGCACAGAGCTTGTTGGTCACAGGAAAGACTGCTTTTTCCAAGCTTTGTCTTCATACCTTTACAATTCAAGTAAAATGGAGAAATAAATCACTGGGCACAATTGTCATTTTTCCCCTCCAAACACCATCCAACGAGTTAAACATAGCTAAACCACTGTATTTCCTCTGAATAAACACTCAAATACCAAAAACAAATTGCTAGGCACTGGTATCATAGGAATGATTTATAAACCAATTATACTGGGAATTTTATTCTCTCTTGTTGCTCTTACAGGTTATGGGTCTATTACATGTTTTACTCCTGTAAGAACACATTCTCATTCCGCCATAAAATGCCTGAACTTAGCACACTGGGATTCTTTCATGTCTTGTCTTGTCTGGTTTGTGCAAAAACCTTGAGAATCATTCTGTCAAAGGCCAGGACTGTCATTTTTATAATGTTTTTTTTCTTTCTACTGCTGAGGGCATTAGCAGGAGTGCAGACAGTTCCTTTCTAGTAAATAATCTTCACCATTTATCTTCTTATCAGACTTGTGATGTGTAGATGATGTTCATGGTAGAGCTGAGTCTGCAAATTATTAACCATTGAGGAAGAGATATTCTTGAGCCTTTAGCTTGACAGCACTGGTAATGGGTCTCCAGCTGGGACCATAAGCAGACACCTTGTGAAGTATAAGAACAGGACAAGCATGTTTAATCTTCCTCCATACATTTCTACCCTCTGAGCATATTCAACCCAGGATTCCCCAGGATTGATGTGATTCTCTGTAAGCCACAGTGGGTTCCTCTTGAAGTTGCTTGTCCAGTCTGTACTAGAACATCAACGATTCTAGCACCATTCTGAACAAGGCACACTAGCTTTTAGAGTGAAACCTGTTATCCTTTACAATGGTGCAAACCCACAGTTACTCTAAAGCCTTTAGCTAAGTCATTTTTTATTGGTGAAATTTGAACAAGGAAGAGAATTTGACCAAGGCAGTTAGTGAGTATAAAAGAGGAAAATCAGGGGGAATCAGTATTATGATTATGCCCCCAAAGTCTTGCACCACTTTAGCAATGCAAATTGGTTAGTGCATTTTGATTCTGTTGTTAATGTGGATATTTCCACTCCTGCAGGTTATTTATTTCAATAGAAGCCAGAAAGGGAATCCAGCCCAAGGGTTTTGCATCATCCTTGAATCTGCTCCTCCTCCTTTTTTGCAAGTTAGAATAACAATGTCGGAGTCTTGAATAACATTATGCTTTTCTACTCCTATAAGTTACAGTCATCTTCTCTAGCCATAGGGGAATAGAAGCAAGAAGAGAAACAAAATCCAATCCCAGTGGTGATGTAAGACCCCAGGCAGATGGTTTTGGTATTCTCATGCCCAGCTTTTTTCATTTCCTGGATGTGGCTCTTGGCATCCTGGAGTTGTTTGCATTAAGTGATGTACATTGAGCAAGCCTTTTCCTCAGAATGCCTGACTCTCCTTGTTGCTTCTCTTCCCACATTTTGATTATTTAACATAATACAAGCAGCACTGCAATAATTAGGACACCATATGGCATTCAGCATTGGTGGAATGGGTAAGTAGTCAGAAAGAATGAAATAAGCAATGCTACTGACATGACCTGAAGATGACTAATGTCAGTGTACAATCACATAACAGATGAACAGTAAGTTAAATGTGTGTACAAGCTGGACTTAGGGAAGTTATTTAGCTTTATTCTTATTCCAGGTGAATTAGCACCACAGGTTTGAAGGGTGCATTGAACACATTTACAGAGATGAGTGCCCTTCATGACCTTCTCTGAAGATGATCTTCATAATATTTGGCTTCCCTCAGCTGGGTGATAAGTTCTTTTAATATTTGCCTGCCTATTATTGTAGTCATTTACTGATTATAATGAGTATTTAGTGTTTTCAATTATTTGCTGCTTCATTAAAAACACAACAGTCATTGGAGCCATAAGGGATGCTTTGTCAATCCATTAAGTAATAAAAAGAATCAGAGATCATGTATGATCGATATGATTTTGCTGGCCTGGCTGTCAGCTGGGAATGTGGGCAGATCTTACGCTCTAGCCATCATAGTCAAGCTTACAAAAGCTTTGAGGCACATGGCAAAATGCAGATAGTCAAATGTTCTTGATTTGTGATTCTGGAGAAGTATTATAGCTGACTTGAAGAAGAGTCTTCTGGTAATGTAAACTCCATGTCCTGTATGGGGGTTTACTCATATATGCAGAGTGTCAAGAATTTCAGTGTAGAAAGCCCCATTTAGTATTTTCTCCCTGATAATGTTTCCTTCCAATTGAAATGCTTCGGCTACTTAGATGAAAATTGTCTTTCAAACTGAATAGCTGGCTTCATGTTTTTGCTAAGCATTTTTTAATGATGTGGAATAGGCCTGTTGCGGGCGAAAGAAGGAAGAACAAGTTATACAGGAAAAGTTAGTGGGTGACCTCCCAGAATGTCAGTTTCTCCACAAGAAGCCCCAGGACATTCTTTTCTTTGTTTCTACAGAGCAGATGTAAAGCAACCAACCCCCTTTTTCCTGAGGACAAATCACTTCCAAGTACATCTGGATGAGCATGAAGAATGAGAATATGAATACAGACAATTATGATAGAGGCCTTGTAAATTTATACTCAAACTTACCCCCTGGTAACTCATTCATCTGCCTGTCTTGACAGGATGCCTGTGAAATAGAGGGACAATAAAAGATTTTGTTATGGTGAAAAATGTTAATAGCTGGCCTCAGGGTGAGCTGGGTTTCCAAGACAATCGCAAATAATGCAGATAATGCAGGGGAGGCTCCAGAGAATGAATACTCAAACCTTTATTTTGTTAAATAGAGAGGCATGCACTATCTCAGAGTGGGGGTTGTCTTAATGTATAAGTTTTACAGGATTTATTTTTGTGTAGAAGTCCTTCATGAGACAGGGTATCTGAACTGCTGGCTACGCACATGGAAATATCCAGCAAAGATAATTATAGGTGACTCTGCCTCAGTGAGTGAAGGTCTAAAGACATGTCAGAGGGCATTGGGAATCAGCCCCTTCTGCACCTCTTGTGATGCAGTGTTCAGCCTGTCTGTCTGTCTGTCTCTCCGCAGTAGCACACTGGGAACAAAAGGAGATCTTGACAAAGAAATACTGCATGTAACTACTTTGGCAGCCTTTGGATGTTGGAGATATGTTTCAAAAAAGTTTTCTTGAAATTCAGTCTTTTGCAAAGGGACGTTATAATACAGATCTGTGCTCACTGAGGATCTGGTGAGGGAGATTTTCAGTCCTTTTCTGTCTTCTTTCTGTCTCTCTTCCCTGTTGTCTCTACACAACCTGCTGTCTTACAGGGAAGACCCTATCAGCTCAGAGTCTATGTTCATAGGGCTATGGATGTTTTCTGATAGTTCTTCAGTCTAGATCTGGGTCAGCTTGGTTCTGTCTGAAAACAGTGTCCTTTCCGAGGTAATGCTGTTGTGAAAAGACTCAGGAATAAACAGCTGGAATGGATCCACTCCTATGTATGCAGGTAAACATACAAAGATGGTGTGAGTGCATTCCAGCTAGTCTAAATGTTACTGCCTAAAAGTTGTTTTCTGGACCAAACAAGTGTATAGATTTTCTCTGTAGTTAGTAAGAGCAGAATGACGCTTTCAGAAACTGATCTCATTTCTCTTGGATGACCATCTTAGGGTGAGACAAACGGTCCTTGAAAGTGTTTCTCTCTCCAGTGATATAATAGAAACTGAGGCATCAGTCATCTGCCTAAGCTCAGTTGAGAAGAATTCTATTCAGATTTCAGCAGGACACACACAAGGGTTGCTCCATGTGCCCCTGTATACTACAAGCTAAAAAAAAACCTTTCCAGAGCCTACACCACAGCTGTAAAGCACCAACCCCACAACTATTCTCTGACACAGGAAGAAATTGAGGATATCCTGAGGAAAAAAGCGCAGAAGATTCTAGGAAGTGCTTATTTGCACCTGAATTTGGACCTGTGATAGTGGTAAAATGACAGGTAAGCTCGCTACAAACTTGAACTTTCTAAGGCAGTGCTAGTTGTCGCAGCTGAGACCCACTTATGTGAATGAGGCAGACTGGTAACAACATATTGGAAACTTTGAAAGGATAAAAGCACCCAGAAATTCCAGCCCCAAAAGTTGCACAAGTTGCTAACAGATGTGGAACAGTGCACATTTTGGTCTTGGTATGCATAATATAAATGTAGCAATTTATTTATTTTAGCTTTCATGTTCTTCCTGCCCTTCTGCTCTCAAAGATAGCTTAGATCAAGACGCTTAAGTCCCCGTTGAAACAAAATATACCTCTGTGAATAATACCTATGAAAACTCAGAGTGACATGGTAATAAAACCATGAAGGTTTGGGTTCCTTCAGGGAAATCCAGTTGTACTCACTTTGTTGTCAGAATAATGAGGTCTTTATTTTGTGGTCATGGAGTTAATGCATTTGATGCAGGTAGAATGATTTTCAGGTCATAGGGACAAGTCATAGGGACCTCTTTGGAAGAAGGCAAAAATTAAAACTTTCTAAAAAAGCTGCTGGTTCTTACCTAACCACACGACACACCATTATGGATTAAGTGTCTGTAAAATGTTGATGCTCTGCAGTCCCATACAATGCTGGAGAGAAACCAAACCATTCCACAGCACAGCCTTAAGCCTGTTGTTGTTAATAATTACCCTGGATAGTGCATACAATTTTCTGTAGCAGGTTCAGACAGCACTTGAGTGCATATGTCCTTTGAATTGTTGATCCTATATGGGTTAATAGGCACGTAATTAGTGATGTTGTGTTTAGTTTTTATGTGTTTGGTGATTTTGGCTTCCATTTTCATTACCTCTGATGGACATGGGCAGACCCAAATGTTATTTGTAATGAAATATCAGTATTTTGGCCCACGTAGGGGTCAGAGAAAGCTTTCACTCTCCTTATCATTTCAGGTTTTGTCTGTACTGAGAATATTACAATATTACATCACCACACCAGATACATTGCATTGGCTGATTCCAGATGGAAAGTTGCTGGAAATGACTTGTTTCTTTGGAAGAGAATGTATTAATATTTTTGGACAAAGCAGCGATGAAGCTGGGTAAGCACAAATGTACTTAGGGTTCTAGTTTCAGATCAGGTGAAGGATTTCAGGAAATTCACTGAAGGTTCCTTGTGCCTCAGTTCACATAGAGGGAAAACTTAAGCAAAAAGTGGTAGTCACACTGAGAAACAGATGCCAGTTTTCGGAGCAAGGCAAGCAAAGGACAAAATGGTGCAAGACGGAATCTAATGGGTGATGGACAGTTGGTTTTGAGATTTTTGAGAGTGCAACATTTCTAAAGTCATGCTTAGTCACGAGCGCTCTCTTCCCATTACTGAACAAAGTGAGCATTAGTGCTGCCATGTTCTTCCATCCAAGGAAGGAGACATGATAATATTCACCCATGTCAAACAACAAACATGAGATGCATTGCGAAATAGGTGAGCTCAAGTCAGATTGCTGAATATGCAGCAACTTACAGTGTAAAGTGAAGTGCTTTTGTATCCCTCTAAAATGAGCTGAGGGAAAGTAGGTCCCTATGGCAAAGCTGGGGGCCTTTTATTACGTTCCCACCCTGACCCCCACTTCCTCCTCTCCTGGGCATTTACTGTGAGATGTGAGCAAATGATGACTTTCCACTGGAGTTAGGAGAGGGATACATCTCATTACAGGCACTATGAGAAGACTGCAGAAGGAAGGGAGAAGGGCTTAAGATGTGTGAAGCCCACTGAGGAGAGATTAACAGAACAAAGAGACTGCAGAAACTAAGATTATACTGAAAAACAACCATGTGAGATTGATCTTGCCTCACATCAGGTATCTAATCACTGGTCTGATTAGATTTTTACTTTAGGATAAAATGAATCATAGTCTAAAAACATTCCTTTCTCTCTGCAGACTGTAGTCAGTGTCTAGTGCAGATGAAGCTGTCTGAACTGCAGCTATCTGTGTCTGGTGAGCTGGATCTGGCCCCATATGAGTGAGGGTAAATTTGCCTGTGCAAATCCCAGTTTGAGCGTTTGGGTATTGCTTCCTCTTTCAGAACAACCTGCCTGTGTAGCCATTTCTACACTCCCAGCAGACTAATTATTACAAAAAATTCTCTGTCATTGCTTTGCAACGGTCCATAGCTTGACTAATTTAAAAATGCAAATGAATGCTAAATTGCAGTTGAATCTGAACCAGTTGAATCCTTCTCCCTCTCTTCTTTTTTTTTTTCCCCTCTTTTTTTTTCTTTCTTTTCCTCTGCGGGGAGAAGAAAGATACATTAAATACCGATGGAGAAAATCAATCTTTCAGATTTGAGGTAATTTTGAATTAGGTCCCAGTGCCAGGGATAGTGACATCATCAGAGTTGCTCAATTGATCCATGGTTTTAGGAGAAACAGCTTGGCTTGCTCCTCCCTTTGTCCTTACAGAGGGAAGTAAATGCTGCGGTGTTCAGCTTTTTTCACTGGCAAACTTTCATACTCAAATGACCTCAAATGTTAGGTAGATGCATTCAGGAAGAACATAAGCAAATGTGTGAGCTAAACCACATCCCCTTGTACTGCCATTGTCCTTATGCATGAAGCTAGAGCTCTGTTTTGCAGTCATGTGTGTGGTGTGTCCAGGCGGTTCTGAAGAATCAGCTGAAGGGGTGTTACCTCTTTAGCATCTGTAATTAGTTGGTTAACAGTAGTTAAGCCGTTGATACATTCAGACTAACGCCAGTCAAGATTGTCTCATCATCTCATGGTCCCCATCTATCTTTACTTGTTGACATTAACTTTTCACTGAGACTGTAATTCCTTTGAGGAAGAGGCTATGCTATAGCTATGTATTTGAGTGGGCATGAGCAATGTCTAGTGCCATGATTTGTGGTCTTTAGCTGCAGGATCACACAGACAGCAGTAATAACCATGGACAATATATGGCATGGAAGTCTGGTAACCTGAACTGCTTACTACCTTCTTGACTGTAGATCCCCATGCTGTTTAGCTAAGTACCTAGAGAAGAATACCTGAAACAAGTCTCCTCTGTGTTTCAGGGTTAAGGATAATAGACCTCCTTAGAGATTCCTTCTCAGCTTATACGTTGATAATAGTCTTCATGATAAATGACGTCTTGCTGAGAGAAGCATAGCGAATTACATAAATCACCCTAGAGGGCAGCTGTTGGCAGCTATATATGCAGGGCTACGTTGGTGTTCACAAAGCAGTTTTCCTATTTTGCAAATTGATGCAGAGATGAAATTTCATGAGTGTTTGTTGACACTTGCATACAACAAACAGATTTATGAATGGGCTTTGCATAGCTGATTGAAATTCTAACTCTAATCCCCACTGTGTCCATCGGTCTTGTACAGCCCCATGATGTTTGCTGGTCTGATGTGCGATGGGAGGTAAACATTAGTCTTTGGAGCTGTAAACCCGTTGTTGCCCAAAAGCAAATGCTCACACATCTCTCCTCCTAAATCCCAGAGCAGTACAGTGTGTGTGGAAAGGAGTGTGTTTCAATTAGGATTCAAACATCATAATGATAGAGTCCTCCTAATCCTTGCACAAAGGTATGTGTGGTTAATCAAACTGTAATGCCTCAGGCTCTGGATAGTTTTGCTTGCCATCAGCTTAGTGCCAAATCTCCTGGGACACATTCATGGGGTAAGGATGTGGAGTGTGCTTCCAGCCCTTGCTCTTGGCTGTAAGGCAGATGTAGCTGTTGCATTGCCTAATGTGACCTCTTTTGGGAAGAAGAGGAGTGCCTGCCCTTCTGTGCAGAAAAACATAAAGCATATTGGTCTGGGTGCAAACATTTTTGTGAGAAAGCACAGATTATTTTCTATGTGGACCAACTGCGTTCAAAGAGGGAGGAACAGGGAAATAGGAACAAGAAAGAATTTTTCTTGCCTGTATTTGCCCTGAGGGGATTTCTTTTTCTACCCTGGGCTGCCCCAGGGATAATAGCGTGATGTTGGCTATGTCAGCCCAAGGTTTTCTGGCTGTCTGTTTCCTCGGAGCATGGCAGCCCACATTCACAAAAACAGTTGTCTAGTGGAGTTATGTTTTAGTGGTGCTCTGTTATCCTGTGTTCCTGAGGGAGAGAAGTCGTTGAAAAACCTGGGTCTCTCGAGCAGCAAGCTGACAGACAGCTTTTGTAAACTAAGCAGGAAGTTTTTGAAGGTTTTTCTGTGTATGCCTATTAAAGCCCTCAGGAGCAACTAGGGATTGTAGCGACTGGAGATCACCAGCACATAGTGAAGGCATGGCCTTGAGAATTTTCCCAGTCAATCCTTTGGCCTCATGTCCAGATGGAAGGTGACAGAGGAGCTGTTTTGCATGCTGCAGAAATCATAACGGCCTAGTGCTAGTCATACTAGAGATTTGCATTATCAGTGATGCTTTTGTAGGAGCCTTTATTGGCACATATGGCAGTTTTAATTTTGGATGTGTAAACAAGGCCAAATCCTGATCCTGGTGATACCAGTGTAAAACTGAAATTTATTATTATATTCATCTCAAAGAAAGCTCTAGGCTTACTCTGGGAACAGAATTTGACCAAAAATCCTCTTCTAGATGAAGGGAGAAAAAACACCCTTTGCAGTGGAAGAGTATGAGAAGGAAATCCTTGTACCTTACCACAGTCCTCACTGTATGGTGCAGAGTGCTACAGGTCTGTACTTGTCCTCTCTGCTTATGTTTGCACTTGTGAGAGACAGTCTGTCTCCGTGAGTCACAACATCTCACTACATGCACAGCTCTGCTTCTTCAGTCTAGGTAGATATCTGTGCCGATAGCTGTGTGTGAGTGTGCCTGCATATGTGGATCATGACAACCCATCAACACACACTGAATCCATCCCTTGAGCATAAAAGCTTATGCCCCTTATGCCTCAGAGTATGTTGGGGGTGAAAGACTGAAACTGAGCCTCCTCTGTGTGTATGTGTCAGAATCCAATATATAATCTATGTGCATAAACACACACACATATGTATGTGTTTTTGTGCTTCCATGTTATCTGAGCATGTGTTTTCTGTGACTGTGCTGGTAAGCACAAAAGCAGGTTTGAAGATTAATGCAATTTAATTTTAGCTATAAAGAACATTGCAGTCCCAGGAGGTTTGCCATCAGTGTTGGAGGACATTAAGTATTTGGTTGTTTGTTTTTTTTTTAGTTGCAAGATAATAACGTTCTGGTGTAAATGTTTTATAATTATCTCATGAATTATTCACAGTGAACTTGATAACCCCACATTTTATGGGATGTTGTCTCTAGAGTGCAAAGAGGGAGGGAAAATTTGAAAATGAATAAATGGGAGGACAGGACCCAGCTGCAACAATGAGAAAGCACTGAGGCCTCTGATTCATTCTCTGCCTGCGCTGAGGGGTGGTTTCATGCTTTTCTTTGTAGTTTTGTAGTGATAAGCTACAGAATGTAAGTGGCTGAGGTTATTTTCTATATATATAGAAGGAAAAGAAAAACTGGGAAAGGAATCAAACTCCCGTCATTGTTTTTTCAATCTGAAAGTGGTGCTTGAATTATATCACCTATTGTTCTGGAGCTCAGAGGTTCTATTTGTTGTTGCTACCATTTCCATCTGGTGAAGAGTGCTGTGGTTTAACCCCAGATGACAACTAAGACCCACACAGCCGCTTGCTCCTTCTCTTGTAGTGGGATGAGGGAGAGAATTGGAAGGGTGAAAGTACCAAAACTTGTGGGTGGAGATAAAGACAGTTTAACAGGTAAAGCAAAAGCTGTGTGAGCAAGCAAAGCAGAATGAGGAACCCATTTACCACTTCCCATTGCAGGCAGGTGTTCAGCTGTCTCCAGGAAAGCAGGGATCCATCATGCATAGTGGTTACTTCGGAAGACAAATATCTTCATTCTGAGAGCCCCCCTTCCTTCTTCTTCTCCAGCTTTATGCTGAACATACCATCATACAATATGGAATATGCCTTGGGTCAGTTGGGGTCAGCTGTCCTGGCTGTGTCCACTCCACTGGTGGGATGAGGAGCAGAAAAGGCCTTGACTCCGTGTAAGCACTGCTCAGCAGTAATGAAAATATCTCTGCATTACTGTTAAGTTACTGTGACGAAAATTAACTCTATCCCAGCCAAAACCATGACAAGCATTAGTGAAAACCAGTGTGGATTTTTCTTTTTACATATTTATGGCTCTTTTTCCTCTCCGTTCTTCTTCATCTTCTCTTTTCTTTCATTCGTATTCTCATTGCAGTTCTTGATTAATTTTCTTCTTTTTTTTTCAGTTCTTCCTTTTCAGTTCCTCTCTCTGTTCCTCTCTGCTTGTCTCCCCCCCCCCCCCCCCATTTCTTTCTGATTCTTTCACTGCTTCCCATCTTTCAATATTTTCTTCTGTCTACAACTCCCTCTCTGTTTTCTGTATTGCTAACAGGATCTTAATGATATCTGCTGAGGTTTGTGAGTCTTAACCCAATTCAGCTGAAGAAAGAACCAAACCCAAAGAAGAGTTCCTGTAATTTAATAAAAGATGGTGGCAGCTTCTGGAAGAAGAGTGTTAAAATTCATATCTGGACATCCAGTCAGAATGTCTATCAGGTCTTGATGACCAAAATGCTCTGGAAAGAAATGGAATAACTTCATTGCCATACCTTGGGCACAAAGTACCCAGTAAGGGATTGGAGAAGTCTTCCAGCTTACCTGATATCCATGAATGCAAATGGAAAAGAGAACATGACAAACAACACTTAATCCCAGTATGAGCAAAGGCTGCTGCATACCCTGAGAAGCAACAGACAGCTAAAACTGGACTGAGACCTCTGGGGAGCTGTACAGAAGCAAAGTCTCTTCTATGAAGATAAAAGGTTTGTGTAGACTCCAATGTCTTTGTATGGGCAGTGGGAAGTGAATAGTATAATGTTTGGGATCACCTGAGCTAGCTGGCATCCAGCTGCTTAGTTGTATTGAAGTTCATTGCACTGGGGTTTTCATCAATCAGGAATGCATGTACTTTTTCAAAGGAACTCTGGGGGTCTGCAGAGTCTGATGGATATGCTCATACATTTCAAAGCGTCAGTTTGGAAGGCGATTTGGAGAGTAGCTGGCAAGACATGAGCCATTGTAGAAAAACGAATCCACAGGCAGAACTTTTTAGAGAATGAATTTGAGAATGAAAGAATAATTCCACCAACTGCTTCATTCACTTATTTCAATTTATGCTATAAAATGAAGAGCACAGGAAAGCCAAAACTTGCACTGATGATTTTTCTTCTTTTTCCCCCGCCACCTTTTATTTATTAAACTGCTCTGGATACACCTTTCAAGGGACTTTTTTTCTGCACACTGTTTATTATATCTTCATCAGCCTTGAAATGGGAGCTGCAGGCAGCTTGATAAATGGATCGAAAAGCTGCTTCTGCCAGATTCAAACTAACAACCCCCCTTCAACATCCATAAGCCCTTTTGTTTTAGCATTTCTAAAACAAGCACTATTTCCCTCAGCAGTATTCCTTAGTGTTTCAGAAAAGGTATGTCTTCATCCAGCTATGCCCAGAGCAGAAGTTCGTCACTGGGTCATGAGCAGGACTCAGCCTGCAGCACTGGCGGGCAGGGGCAGCTGTGGTATGATAGAGGGAGAAACAGAGTCCTGGGTAGGAAGGCTGAGCAAATCTTGACTCTGAAATGTGCTGGGTAGATCAATGAAGTAAATGAGCCAAGACATATGAAGTTGGGTCCTGCTCACAGACACCAGCAGCTGTCCTGCTTCCTCACAGCTATTTTTTACCTGGATAGTTTCTAAATTCTCCCTTTCCTTTCAATCCTGTGTTAAATATGGGCAGCTAAATATATCCCTGGTTCAAACCTTTTGTCTTCAACACACTTACTAAGCTCCACAGTTGGTCCAGCCTGGCAGTAAACCAGGGCTTTAGCTACTGTGATTTATTGATGGAGGTAAGTGGTTAAGTTCCATCTGTGAAGGTACAAAATATTAATAAGAAAATAAATACCCTATAAGAAAGTGGTAATGGACCATCAGTTGAAAAACTCCCAGACAGCCAGGTGAAGACATGTCACATTTCCTGCTGTAGTAAATAGCACAGATATTGCAGCAAGGAGGGGAGGTTGGGGAGGGGTAGGTGGGGGTGTAACAATAAAAGCCACTCTAAAACAAACAAAAAAGAAATGAAAGCCTATGATGTGTGAGAGGAAGGATGAAAGCTCTAGTGGTGGATCCTGAGGACAAAATGAGTGCTCCTTTCCTCACTAACCTTGTTTCACCTCTACATGCAAAGCTGATCAATATGCAAAGTAAAAGATGTGAATCTCCCTTTGTCCTAAGCTCATTGGTATGTAATTTGCCACTGTGGATCATACTGAGAACAGTGCATACTACTCTCCTATCACAGTTTCCAGTATGCAGTGAGAAGGCAGCACACAAGGGCTGCTGCAAGGATGCCTGATGGGCTGTGCCAAAGACAGCAGTTGTCTCTGTTCCTACCCATTGCTTGACTGGTTTCTGACTGTGTCATTGGTGGGCTGCCAAGGTCCTCAGCTGGTTAGATTCCATCATCCAAGGAATGATTCCAGTGCCATGGACATGCTGTGGATTTGTTTCAAAATTGTGAAGAGCCAGTATTACTGAGTTATAGCAGTGGCCCTACCCTGTTTCTTCTATTTCATCTGCTTCAGTCTGTCTTAAGAACTGTCTGACTTCAGAAACAACTTTGCTCTTCCTTGAAGCAGGAGGTGAGTATGAACAGAGAAGGACAGCGAGATGGAGGCTGCCTTTCCGTTGCTGGAAAGATGTGCTGTGCACAAGGGCATGCATACAGGAATACTAATGGAAATAAGAGGTAAGATATCAGAAGGTACCTTGATCCTTGTGATTCTCTGGTTGTTTAGAATGCATAATTGCAGTTTGTTTAACACCAAAGGATAACTGATCATTCACAGGAAAGTAAGCCAGGTTGGGGATCAATATTTCTATTGCTGTGCAAGTAAAATAACAGAAAAGGAATGTCTCTTTAACTACTACAGTAAAGCAGAAGAAATATATGCTTACGACTTCTTGTAGAAGGGGCAAACAGAGGGTTCTTTCAGTGCTGGCTGTTATTTCAGTCTTGAGCTCTGGTGAATGTGTGTGGACCACAGACTGATGCATGGAATAACAACCTGAGGAGATCCCAGCTGAGCACTTCAGTCTCCATTTTCTATGTCAGTCAGTACAGATGCGTGATTCTTGTGTAGACATAAGTTACCAAGAGCTGTCTTCACTTGGTGGAGCCAGAGCTGATCTTACACTGACACCTGTGGGATCCTGTAGCAAAAG
The DNA here is from genome assembly GCA_017639245.1 of Myiopsitta monachus. Classification (NCBI taxonomy): domain Eukaryota; kingdom Metazoa; phylum Chordata; class Aves; order Psittaciformes; family Psittacidae; genus Myiopsitta; species Myiopsitta monachus. The sequence goes on from CM029917.1 coordinate 28,328,994, forward strand.
CATACAATTGTTGGGTTTCTTTTGGGAGGGTGCAAAATCTGGTTTATCAAAATGTTTAGCTGAAGGGTTTTGTTTCCCAACAAATCCTTCTTGAACCCTTCTTGGAGGGTGTCACAGAAGGGGTAGGAGGAAGTGACTCTTTAAATAGGTTTCCTTGTAGAAAGTCTTAATTATAGGCACTGGCAAGGAAAACAGATCTGAATTAGCTATATCTGGACTTGTGTTGGCTGTGCTTCAGTATCCTGATCTCCACAGGGTCCTATCTGCGTGTAATTAATGATGCTGCTTCCCTCTGAAACAAAACCAAAAGACTGATAATTGCCCAGAAATAAGAGCATTTGTTAGGTCACCTTGGATGAGCAGGCCAAGCCTGACTCACCAGCTATGTGGTGCCACTGCACATATTGGCTTGGAGCTGAGGAGCATCCTTGGTTTCTGTGAGCCTGAACTGTGCTGATTGAACGGCACATGCATCTCTCACTGAGCTTATCCACCAACAGACCACTGGATATTTTTAAGCAGGGAAAAAAGAAATTAAAACATGAAGAATCTATAAATCATTAATCAGTATCAAGGGAGCTGGAACATGTTCTTCCTTGGGGTCCCTTGTGCACCGCACATGCAGGTTTTGAGTCCTAGGCTGCTGGAAACCGCAGGTTTTAACTCTTCACACAGGTTTTCGTGGCTCAAGACTGACCTCCAGTGGGTAATGTCTGGTGTTGTTGGCCTGTAAATCTGGGGAAGGCGCGTACAAATGTTTTTAGAGGGCATGTGTTCAGATGTCAGAGGAGGTATTTGCTCCTTTGCCTTCTTCAGGCCCTCCTGGCCTAAAAACAGACCCTAGGAACAGACTCCTGCAGAGCTGATACATACAACGTGCTTTCGTTTGAGATAGCTAATTCTGAAAATGTCCTCACAAAGCAGGGAGGAAATATCCTACTGATGATCTCTCCCTACAGAACAGAGTGATGAGTGAGAAAGGGAAGACCCTGAAGATTTTGGGTCAGAGTGAATTACATTCGGAATAAGGCTTTATCTATGAGAAATTCTAGGGCTAAGGGCAAGGACCTGGCTGCAGCTCATGCAGTACTGTTTTGTCCCAGGTGTGTAGCTTGTATCATTCCCACTAACTGTGTGGGTCAGCCACCAGAGGCCCCAGAAGATTTGTCCTTTAGCTGCACTGCTACCAGCTTAAAGTTAAGTAATTCCAACTGTACATGCAATTTAACCTGTGGTTCCAATTTCTAGGGCAGCAAACACCTAGGAAGATCTGAATAAAGAGGAACCATCTGCATAAAGAATCACCCAGGCTTTCCTTCCTTTCCAGAAACCACAGGCCTCTTTTTCCAGTGGTAGGAATGAAGCTCTTTGATTCCTCTCATAACTAGCACAACACCCTCCCTGCCTTTTATTGATAGTGGATGTTTAATTCACCCATTGTGTGTCATAGATGGCTTCATAGTATTTCATACGCCCTTAACACAGCTCTGCTAGTGGCTGACCTCTAACAACTCTTTCCTCATTGTGTGAATACAGATCTCTGCTCATTGTTCTCAGAGCATCATCCTGCTTCTACCAGTGAAGACTCACTGACACCATGCAAAACTTGATGGACTTAGGAAGAGGTGGCCTGGCTTGGTAATAGCTGCTTGACCTCCTGCAGAAGGAAGAAGATATTCCCTTTGCCAGTGCATCACTTTTGTGAATGGTAAGCCACAGCAATGCAACATTACCTACTGGAAGGTGGGAAACCCATCAACTGCTAGAGATAGCTCCTGCTCCTGATTTCCAAAGGAAATCTGTTATCATAGGCTAAGGAGAGGATGAGGTGTAAGGGGGTGCCATGGATCTAGCCCAGTTGTGTGTTTTTGATTAAGGGGGGATTTTCACCATCATCAGTCTATGAATTTTGAGCAAGAGCCGCATTAACCAAGAGAGATCTTTGTCCTGCCAAATGTGTAAATAATAGGAGGTCATCCTGGACTGAATACATTCAGTGTTCAAATACAATATGACTCAGGTTTACCTTAGATTTGCACCCAGGTCAGATTCCAATAAGCATAGACTTTGAACCTAGGCACTTTCTACCTATCTGAATATGGCAAGAGGAGGTGGAAAGATTGCAGCACCCTTGGTATCTGCATAAGGGAAGGATTCACCTGGCAGGTTATACAGATGTCTTTTGCAGAGCTCAGTGGTTGTGATGAACTTTGACAGGCTGCAAAATAGATAGGTGAAATAGCTCACTTAAAAACAGCTCCGAGCAAAGGCAGGAGCTATGAGCAACTGGGAGAGGTCTCTGGAAGGAACAGAGGGACAGACACAGCTGAGCTGCTATTCCCAAAGCCTACTTAGTATAGGACAAGGTCCTCATTTACTATTGGCTGAAGAGATGTTTTAGAAGTGCCCCTTCTGGTTTAGAGAGAGATGAAATCTGCCTATGATTAAGTTAATTTGGAGTTGAGCATGGGCAAAGATAATGGGCTGGAAATAAAAAAAGAAGAGTAAGAAAGGGGGGAAGGTGCTGCTAAGAAACAGATCTATTTCACTAAATCCCCCCTCACTTTGAAATAAAACATTTTTAGGAGCTGGGTGGCTGAGTGATGGGGCAGATAGAGCGCAGACATGGAAATGATTGCTGCATCAAGAGCTCAAAATAATGGCCATTAAGAGGAGGGGTATGACTTGCAGAACTGAGAAAGGAAAAAGGGAGGAGGAAAATAATTTCTTTTGTATGTGACAGCTGTGGTCAGTACAGTTCAGTGTCAGAACAGTGGCCTGGGATCAGCAGAGTGGTGTTCAGTGCCTGGCTTGCCTCCTGGTTTGAGGGAACTCCTCCAGTGCCCTGAGCCTCCACTGGGAAATGTTCTGAGACATTTAAAAAAGGACTGGCTACCACCGTGGCTTGTTTGTCAAAGATCAGCAAACTGCCCCTCTCGAAGCACAAGGCTTTTACCTTCGCCAGTACTTGACCCCAGTGAGAGTTCCCACTGGAGTCAAGCATCAGGGTGAAAAATGAAGACTCTTTCTCCGAGGCTTTTAGAAATGATATAAAACATAGAATGTTCAAGCCAAAAGTAGGATGGATAAGAGGCCTGCAGAAGGGACAGAATACTTAACAGTTGGCAAAGCATAAGTAAATAGACAAGTTATGATCAATGAGTTTGTTTGAATTTGACAGAGCTTTTCTGCAAACATGGGGGAGGGTAAGGGGTGTGAAGTATTCCCTGCCAGTGTGAGCTGTAATAAAGGACCCGCTGTTTTCTGATTCTCACTCTCTGTGAAAATTGAAAAGGTTAGCCAGGTAATTGAAATCGGGACTGGAATACAAATATGGTGTGAAAATCCTACAGCTGGCAGATGAAGTTGCAGGGAAAAGACTCAATCCTCAGTGGAATTTCTTAGCAGCAAAAAGACAGGGTGGATGAGGGGGAGAGATGATTCTTCAATATACCTGTTCCTCATGAGAGGGAAGATAAGGGAAGAAATGAGTCCTAAAGCAATCAGATTGAGTTTAACAATCATTTGAGTGCTCCTTGCTGCTAATGCAAGAGACACTGTGAAAAAGGGGAGTGTGTTGAGGCTGAATCATGTATGGCAGTCACTGCTGCCTCTTGGAGTAATGTAGTGAGTTTACTGGGAATTGCTAGGCTGCCATATCAGACCCAACTTAGGACTGTGTCGTGGTATGGGCAGAGAGGGCAAGCTCCATATGCTTTAGCCTCTTGTCTTGGAGCTGAGGTACATAAGCAAACTAAATGCAATTGGACCGATGTCAATTGCCTGTTCATCTTTGTTGTATGTAGGAGCACAAACTGATCTGCATTGTTTTAAGCTAAGAGCAGGGAGGGAGATGGTTAATGCAAAGCAGCTGAGGAATGGTTCCTTGTTACCCCACTGAGTGCTGTATGTGTCTGTCCCAGTGGAGGGTCTTGTTGTTGCTACTATAATGTAAATTTATATGTGTTGCTGTTCTTGTGGTCTGTTTTTCTGCACCACCAGGTAACTTCAACTGGGAGAAAACAGTGCAGGGCTTAGGGGAAGCTGATGTTTGTGGTATTAGCCCAGTTCGATCACATTCAAAAAACCCTATGCAGGTAACATTTCCCTAGCACCAAGACAGCTAACAGGAACTCCAGCCCGTACATGGTTAAATAAGCAAAAACTGTATCTCCAAGTTCCTGCATTACTCCTTTCCTCATGGAAAGGCTGGGGAGTTCTGTTTCCCAAAACTGTGACTCTTGTAGTTTTTTGCTGCAGTTGCTAAGTGCAGCCCAACCCACCTGCACTGCAGTCAACAGCAGCATGAAATACTTCCCTTTGGAGCCTTTCCATTGAGTTTAGGCAGCGATTTAGCACACTGTGGCAGGGCTGATATCTTTCCTGCTCCCACAAGCTCCTGTAGAAATAAGGGAAAGAAAACCGCAAATTTGAAACAAATGCTTTGAACCTTTTAAGTGGTAGAGCTTTGTTTGAATTTCTCTGCCTTGTGAGAGCATGGTCCAGGTGTTCCAGAGGTACCAGCTACAGATCAATGAGCAAAATGATAGGTGAGCCCCCAAGGATGCTGTTCTCCCAGTGTTTTGCAGTGAGTTAGGTGTTAGCCATTTGTTTTGCTCATTTGGACCGTGATTTACCTAGTGAGTAATTTCTAAGGGAGTCTTTTGGGCTCTAAAGAAACAAAACAAATTGAAAGGGACCGACAAACATACCTGCTCTGCAACAAAGAACATACAGCATTTCAAGGTGACATGTACCTAGCTGCCTAGCTTTGTCTTTCCACTGTAGAAGACATACATAAAAACTACCTGTAAAACACCTAAGGCAGGTGACTGAAATAGGTCAGATAAATTGATTTTAGCACAGCTTTTTTAGTCCTCCTTTGACTATAATAGGAATCCAGATTTCCTCTGATGGAGATCTTAATGTTGTAGACATCTGAGTCTATGGGTCTTTCGTAAAACCCACTTCTAGCCAAAAAAGCAAACAAAAGCCTGTTCCTCTGGGAAGGAAGGAACTGTGCTGCATTTCAGAGCATAGCATAAGCTGAGGATGCAGAGATAAAAAGGTATTTGACCTTTTGCAATGAAGACTTCAGTTTTTCATTTGTGAATTAGCTATCCTAGTGGGAAGCAAATTATTCCAACAGCTCCCATACTCCTAAAATTATTCCTCATTTAAAAATTAAGTGGATTTAAGATAATTTGCCTTAAAAACAACAGCTACAATTTTTCAGGTTTTCGCAAAGTCTAGACAGCAACAGAAATTCTTCCACTTCTGGTGGCAAATGAACCTTTCTGCCTCTGTGCCTGGGATATGGCCAAAGCAGTATTTAGGCAAACTTTTGAAATGGAAGAAAGGTAGAAGAGAACAAGCAACCCCTGACTCCCCAGGTGAGGATCTTACATTATGGTCCATGCTTATTTGACATATGGCAAATTCTTTTTTTCAAGGCAGGGAAACCAGTTCTGAACCATGCTCAAAGTGGTCCCTGTCTTTTGGTGCATGAGCTGTATGGCTTGTGATGTACCCTAACAACCTCAAAAATGTTTATTTTCCCAGGCAGGGAAATCTACAAGGCCCAAATTGAGCAATTTGCTGCAGAGTTTCTTTGCAAACTCTTTTATCCCTCAACTCGCCCTGAAGGGCACTTGCAATCATTGGATCAGGTTGGACTAAACTCTAAGCCCATCTTTTAATCCTTGCAGGAGTTCCTGGTTGTTTGATTTCTTGTCTTTTCCCATTATTCCTTCTCAGTCTATTATAGAAAGAAAACAATCATGCTTACTATTCTGTTTCATTAGCATATTTTTCCTTACTATAATATACATTTGATATGGAAATGCTACAGCTCAGCAGTTTGCTATAGATCACTAGTTTGTGGAACAAGAAACCTCAGTGGAGACAATCCTGGCTAGTGTCATAATGGACAGCAGAGAAAATGAGGCAAACAGTTGTAGAAAACCAGACAGGGAGTCAGATCTGGCTGTTACACAGCCTGGGAAGCATCAGTCTTTGCTCTGGGATCTTCTCCTGTCTGACAGCCATGCAGCCCAGTTTTTAACCTCCTCCCCTAAAAAGCAGTCCTATAGAGCACTTGGATGCAACAAACCCCACTGGATTTAGTGCTGTATTTTCATGCATATATACCAGCTAAATAATCTAAAATAGAAATAATATGCATTTTGTTTTTCAGTGCTGTGATTTGTAGTAAGTCCTCAGTGTCCTTAAGTAAGTAAGTTGATGCTGGCTGAACACCAGGGAATCTCCATCTTCTGCTACTCATGTGAAATCGTGGGGAGAAATACTAGTAGCACAAAGTTTAGTGGAGGATGGATCAGGCACAGGAAGAGAGACTCTAGTATATTTATTTTCATGTTACACAGATACATAAAGCCAGCTCTACAGCTGAAGTGTACATTAACTGATAAGCCATGGTTTAAATACTTCAAAACACAATAGTGTCCAAACCCTCTTTATATAAACTGAACAGAATTGTCTACTTGCTCTCACAATGTTTTTTTCCAGTACTGCACCTGGCATTAGATCTAACTGTCATTCATTGGCATTGCATGTAATTCTGTCCTTTAAGTGTTTCCTTGCAACACATTTCAAACTGTCCAGTTTTGTTCACAGCTCTGGAGCATTGCCCCTGCTCTCCACACTTTCTGCTCACATGCTTGCATGTTTCCCAGAGGGAAACAGAAGCAGAGAAATCAATAGACAGTTCTGTCAAGAAAGTCATGCTTGATTTCAAATAAATACATTTTCATGACTATGGACTACTTGAGGGAAAAGGAGTTGTTCTCTGGGTTTTTTTGCAACAGGAGTTTTTCTCAGACAGTTGCCAACATTTTTCAGCGCTCAGCTATGAAAGCTGCTAAATATATCAAAAAAGAAATGTCATCAGCTTTCATGACATCTCTGTTCATATTCCAAGTATTTTTATGCTTGGATCCAGCTTCCAAAATTCAGCCAGGTAAATGTCAGAGCAGAGTGATAAGTAACTGATGCATTGACCTTTTAGGAAGAAGAGCCTCCAGTAGACACCAACTACTTTTTAGGGACAAAGTGCATTGACTGCTTTCCAGAGATTCCCTTGCAAAAGCGAGGTGGCACTGAGCTGTGCTCACAGGGAACTTGGAGCACTCAACCTCAAGCCAGCCCACATTTTTTCACTGCATTTATTTTGATTTTAGCAGGAATAATTTTGACGTTTCCCCCAGTAACATTTTCACAGAAGTTTTGACTTGGCACAAGACAAAATGTTTTCAGCTTTACTTTTGATGTTTGGTTATGGGTGTCGCTTCTTTTGACTTATGACAAACTAAATGTGATAAAAAATGGGTTTAGGACAAAAAAACCCAAAAGTGAGTTCAGAACTGAAGGTGAGTTCCTGGTCATCTGCTTCTCACAATTTCTCTTCTAAAATTTCCCCATCCATGCACACTTACCCCCTTCACCCTTTCCCTGTTCTCAGAAAACCTTTCATGTTCCCTAGGAATAAAAATTTGGCCATTTTGTTGGTGATGACACAAAATCTTCACCTTACAGCTTCTCATCGCAACCTTGCCTGCAGGTCATCTGTGAGGCAAGAGATGCATTTAACAGCAGCCGAGGTTGCAATTCTCCCAGGAAGAAGACAGCAACATTGCTCATGGGTTGCCTTCTGTGCACCAACACAAGATGCTGTCTGATCCTAAATACAGAAGATGCATTCAAAGAGCCACAAAATCTTGCAGAGGAATGTCTCTGTCATACGGTGGATGTGTGAGTATGTCAAATATACTGTCTCCTCACTGCTTTAGCTGGGTGTCTAAGATAGTGGAGAAGAAGATGCACTTCCAGTGCACACAGCTGGGATAAGGAGTATAACCCCCTGAGCTCAGCTAGGGAGTTGCACACGAGACAACGTGAGGGAGGAAATCCCACTCAGTCTTTGCCAAGGTTGTCTCTGGGCACCTCACGGGCAGCACCACTGGCATGGCAATTCCAATGGGAAAACACTTTAATGTTTGGTGGAGGGAAATAGGATAATGCAAAACTGGTTAGAAAAGTAAATATCACTGGTAAAACTGAAATGTCCACTTGGGGGTGGCAAAGTATTTCAGCTGTGTCTTCAGGCAACAGGAATTGCCTTTTCTCTCCAGGGCTTCGTGTGTCTCTGTTACCCTCTCTATAACTTGTTTCTCAAGATTGCAGCTGGGAAAATGGGTTTGATAGGAAACATGGGCTAAAATTCCCTTTGTGCTGCAGGAAAAAGTGACTCGCCAGCTGCTATGGCAGCTCCCACCTCGCTCAGGAGTCCTGCAGTGAGAGGCAAAATAGACTTTGGGGGAACAAGGTAAGAACCCATTGAGGCAGGAGTATAACTCCTTTCTTCTGTGATGGGAAATGTCATCTGGATCCCCAGTGACTGGACTGCAATAAGCCTTTACGCATACAGTGTATAATTTTTCAGGAACTAATGTTCTTATTCATTATGAAAACTATGTACTCTGTGTAAGTCCCAGCCCCTTCATGACACACATTAGATGATTTGCTGTGGCAGTGCATGCCAAGCCTGAGCCCACTGTGGTGGCTGAATCTCTATCCCTGTGTCATGACACACAAGGGAGGTGTTTCTCTGAAACACAACAAAAAGGTTTTGAAACTCAGGACACAGAGGTTTGTAAAATTCTTTGCTATGTACCAGGTTCACCCTGGCCTCCCTTTAGAGAACTCTGTAGGGTCCTGACCTGGTCTGCAGTCAGCAGAGCTCAGGAACTCATTAGCTTGGATGTAAGTGTACTGCCTTCAGGATCTGTTTGCTTGACTGGGGTGTGGGAGAGTTTCTCAGACCTTATATTATGTTTTGTGGCAAAACCTCAATTAAGTAGATGCAATATCACTGCAGAACTCCCTTTTTTAATTGCTTTTGCATTAGCTTCTCTGAGCCTGCAGGTTTGTCCCATTTCCATGTATTGTGAATGCTGCCAGGCCTTTTCTTAGTGGTTGCTAACCCCATGTAGATCTGACTTCTGAAGTCCATCTAGTATGGACAGGTGTGAAGTCTGCTGAAGCACTACCATAGGGCTTCACTGGTAGAGATAACATGTAAGTATCTGAAGTTCAAGCAATGATAAGAAATTCTTGCAGACTTCAGGACATGGGGTGATAGCAGGGACCTACCACAGTCCATCTGTACATGGTCAGAGTTGGTTTAGGCAGACGAGCAAGAATAAAACTCTCTGATACGCAGGAGAAGCCTGAAAAAAGCTGCAGACTTTTCACATTCCCTGGACAGATATCCCTCACTAGCTGACTTTTGGGCAAAGGAGCCAAAGCAGAAACATCCTCAGCCCCCAGTAGTGGCTATTTCCCAGCTAACGTAGGTGGATACGGAACATGCATTTGCCATGTCAGCACTGTGTAGATATTGTCAGACACAGGAGATATGGCAGTGACTCTCAGACTTGGAAAAATAACCCACTAGAGGGTAGATTTTTTTGTCAAAGTGATTCAAGGCTTTAATCACACCCCCTGCCCCCAAATCTTCACTTAGCTCAGAAAGTGGAAGTTTCCTTTACGTTTATTTTACAGTTACTGGCTCCCTGGTTCTTCTAGCCCAGAAATAGCTGTTGCTGGTGCTGTTGGCTGATGTTTTCCAGCCCAGCTCAGAGCTGCTCTTGTTTGTGCCTACTTGGTCGTTGCCAAGAGATCCTTGCAACAGCCACACTCTCAAGAAGGTGGTAGGAGAGAGAAATAAGACTGGCTGCCTAAAGCTAGAATTGAGTAGACAAGGCTTGTGCAGCAAGTTGCCCCATTTCAAACTAAATAAAAACTGTTTAGGCTAGTGCATAAAGCGCCATTCAGTACAACTTGGATAAACTGTGTCTACCTCCTCCGCTGGTAACATTGGAAGTGTATCTCATTTTTCTAAAGCAGCTCTTTGCTGGCCTAGTTTGCAGACTGAGATTTCCAGCCCTCCTTTTGGCTTGAGGGTAATACAATGCTTCTTAATCACCTGGTAATTACAATCTCCTTGTTCATTCATTCAACAAGACACCTGTGTGAGCTCTTGCTGAAATCAGTGGTTTTGGAGGGTGCCTTCTCTTTTTCTTTCTTAAAGTCATTTTCTTTAACTTCTCACCTGGATCACAACAGTCACAGTCCAGTGGAGAGCTGAGAGCTACTGAGAGATGTCCTGTGTGTGCCAGGGAGACTTGTGTCTTCAGCAGAATCCATGAGATTGTGGTCCTCAACCATGAAGATGTTCTGCTGGGCAGAAGTCTTGCTAGTGGAATGCTTAGGGGCCCAGTGCTTGCAGCAAGGAGAAATCACGCTGAGGAAAGCCATCCTGAAGCGCTGGGATAACAGATTGTAAATGATGGGGTTCACAGCAGAGCTCAGATAGAAGAAAACACCTGGGAAAGCAAGGCAAGGGTGGAAGAGAGAGAGACCTCATTTGTGGGTGAAACCTCAGAAGAGGAAAAGCTTTTCATTGCCTGTACTGCTCCACCAAGCCTGCATGCAAAGGTGGAGGCATCGATGACAAAGGGCTATCTCACCAAGGCTAATGCAGGCACTGCACACAAAGGGAAAGGGAAATTGGAGAGAGTATTAGCTGGAGCTCAGTATCTCCAGCTGTTCAGAAACCAGCTCTTGAGCTGTACTGCCCGGCCTCCAGCATAGCCCTTATGCCCACGGCACATTTGCACAGCTGGTGCCCCCATCAAAGTTGTTGGAGGATAACTTCCAGCTGAGGGGAGCTCATTTCTCACAACACACCAGGACAATTGCACAACACTGGATTTGTCTGAGCTGCCTGATGGCCACATTTGAGTGTTTTCCCATGGCAGACTGAACATAAGATTCCTTTCTGAAAAACCATTTTATGGTTGGCAGGGCCATAAGCATTTGATTTTATCACCAATCCTGAGCAGTGTTAGTCTTTTGTCGTGCCATTTGGTAAGGCTTCCCATTTGCCTCAGAAACCCTCTGGAGGATGTTGCCTGCTGCTGTGTATTCATTAAAAGCAGCTGAATGACAGCAGGCTTCATTTCTTTATGAATATTCAGATAACTGCATTGGACAACTTGCCCAGACCTTGAAAGCTGCAGAAACTGGCATGCAGTTTTTATTTCAGGCATAATTCTTATCACTGACCCAAACCCCAGAAGCTTTTGCATGCATATCTCATGTCACCTGTGGAATAAATTACTACATATTTCAAGTAAGCCACTCACATAGAGGGTTTCTTTTTTTGCCAGCCTCTATGCAAGTGGAAGAAGAAAGCTTTACCTGACACCACATGAATTAAGTTGAATACATTAGCCAGAGGTTCAGTCCATTCTACAACAAAGCTGAAAAAAAGTCGATCTACATGGAATGGAGCCCAGCAGATAGCAAAAACCATTACGAGGACAACTAGCAAGAAAAAAGGGGAGAAGAAAAACAAGTCAACTGTGGAAGGATATGGTTCACTAGCCTGCACAGAGCAGAGAGATTGTTTAGAATGCTGGAGGAAAACTATGTATGCAATTTTTATTCATAATTTCAAATCTTTGGTATCCTTTCTGTCTTACTATTACCAACTAAAAGAACAAAGTTTCCATTGATTTCTATGTTGGATAACTCAATCTATGCACATACAATGACATTGAAAGAGAGCTGGCAACAGCCATGTAATGCTGCAAACAGAGCCTAATGCAGAAAATGCTAGTGAGACATCAGGATTCATCTGTGGTACCTGGGACTAACCAACTCCGTTGTGCCTTGGATTTAATTTCCTCTGCACACTATTTCTACATCACAGAGCAGCCCTTCGGCTGTAGGAACCATGTGCTGATGATGTCTGTTTGGGTGCATTGCTCAGAATGAAAGGAAGAGTTTGTCTCCATGCACAACTTGGCTTGTGCTGGATCTAGTAAGGACTTTTGCAAACCCACTCCAGACTTGGGTATTATGAATAACTGTGATTCCAGTTGTGGAGTACAGAAAATCAGGCTGACTTCAAAGTAAAATTTCCTAGTTCAGACAGTGACTTAAGCTGCCTAAAGAATAATGTTATTGCAGGAAATACTGAATGTGATTTATGTTTCCTGCGTAAACACCATCTCAGTAGGAAGGTGATCTTTGCTTTAAAGGCAGCCCTAAATCAGTAATTGATGTGAATGCTTTCAGGGTGGTTGGAGCACAAATTTCTCCTGAATGCTGTACTACGTGCAAGTCTGCTGAGGTCCTACTTTTTCTTAGGAAGGTCTAAGTGGTTAAGTCAGCAGTGAGTGATGTATGTGGCTTGGCAGGACCTTCCTTGTTCAAGAGCAGAGCTTGTGGTGTGATGCAAAACAGATGTATGACCTTCTTTAAAAATGCAAAAGATAGATATTTGCGTTCTGAAAAAGAGGGATTTTGCCAGAGGGCTGCAAGAGCCAGGCTTGGAATGAGGGATATAAGAAAGTTACCACACAAGCATCTGCCGCATAGGTTTGCTCTACCTTTTCTTGTGCTGGGGAGGAAAATTGCCTTCTGAATCTTTTGATAGCCATGGTGTTTCACTCTCATGCCCTCTAAGTCCAGATAAAACAGTAATAAGCCTTTTTTTCTTTGTTAAATCAAAGCTACTCATCTTGTAGCTCTTTAATCCAGTGAATTTGCTTGATACTCTTCAAGACCTGGTAACCCTCTTGTCCATGGCAAATAAAACACAGAAGGGCTCATTACTTACACAACATCTTGGTAACTGATTTCCTGGATGGTCTCTGAACATTCACAGCCATTTCCTCCACTTCCAAAGATTCATCTCCTTTCAACTGGCAAAAGGAGGGAAATCAAAGAATTACTTAGACAGGAGATGACATCCCCATCAGATATAACCTGTTTGATACTTTGATAGCTGTAGTTTGAGAATACAAATTATGGGGCAACGCAGGCTTCACTGGGAAAAAAAAATCTACATTTAAATTTCAGTTTTAGTTTAGGGAAACATTGAAGCTTCAGGTTCAGAACAGTCTGCAGATTTTATGCATCTGAGACTGCATATTTACAGCAAATTTGTATTTCAGTTCCCCACTTGTCCTTTCTCAATGAGTCAATATTTGGTTCACAGTTTGTGTTCAGCTTCAACAATATTTTGCTAGGCATTATTTTATCTTCTACCAAAATATTGTTTATTTTCCTAAAAGAGTTCCCCACAATTAAGCACAAACCAATGATCCAAAAAATACTCAGAGAGGCCTCAGTGAAACACAGCTGTAATCACTGGGAAAATTCCTGTAGAATTCAAGGGGGTTTGTTTCATGCCCTGAGTATTTGGACTAATTGATATTCAATGCCACTAATGAACAAAGCCTATATATGCTCTCTTGCAGACAGCCAGTGTGTGTGATATGCACAGATTCAGCCACCTACTGCTCAATTACAAGGTGGGTTTTCTTTGCCAGTAGTTTTTCCTGGACTTCTAAAAAATGGGCATAAAGAATAATAACCCAGTCCTCCCTGAAATGCTTCCCCAACACACTTGCAGCAAGAGTACTGGTGGTTTGGTGATGAAAAGATAATCAGGACCATTGCTTTGATTATAAAAGAAAAAATCTGTGGAGAGTGCATAACTGGACCCAGATTCCTGAAGTGGGAGCTTCTGATTAGCCAACAGATTTGGAGTGGTGGTTTTTTCAACTGAGAGAAATTGGAAAAGCAAAACTTTCAATTACATGGAAAAGAGTATCAGGAATGAGGGAAAGGACAGAAATCAATCTGGATTTGTAAAAAGCTTGTGAAAACATAGAATCATAGAATCTCTCAAGTTGGAAGGAGCCCATAAGGATCATGAAATCCCTGCTCCCTTCTCCTGGCAGGAGTGTAACTGTACATAACTTTGCTTAACTGCAAAAGATTTCAGTTGCTTTTAACATGCTAGTTGTGCCATTTTCTTTCACCTTTTACACTGTGACTTTGCTTCCTCAGTTTCGATTCACAATATTTCTCTATAAGGATGGTCAAATAAGACTTTCACTGCTCTACATATTCATAAAACCCATAAAAGGGAAACACATGTAAATCAAATTATATTCAATTATAGTGCAATTCAGCCTCTCGTGTTTTACATCATTTCCTTTGTAACTTTTAGTCTTAGTTGCTTCAGGAAGAGACTCAGTTGATTTGAAACACATCTAGTGAGAAACGTCTGCTCATATTGACTAAAATCCCTAGCTTTCCTTCAGTGGCTTCCAGTCTCAACAAGATTCTATTCCAGGCATATTCCAAAGCCTCAGAGACAGCTTGAACATAGCTGTGAAATACAGAAGTCCTAGGGGAGTGTCCCTTGTCCGGTACTTGTCTCCTTTGGGATGAGGATTAGGAATATCTGCTGCCACAGACAGAAGCTATTGCAATTTTTGAGACTTTATTCTATCAGTCTGGAGACTTCTCTTTTTCTTTTTGTAGCAGCTCTATTTTCAACATTTTTTTTCCTCACTTCAGGTCTTATTTTGCAAAATTTTCAGTGAAACTCTGTAAAGACCCCACAAGAGCCACTGGGCAGTGGGGATGATTCAGCCTATTCATTGCTTTAAACATTGGCTGTGTGCTATGGATTTCTGGCAGTAAATCCTTGTGGCTTTCTTGGGTAAGAAAAAAAAATGCTTCTGTATAGTTTCAGATAACAGCAAATATGAGCCAGTACAAAAAAATGATATATACACCAGCAGAGGTTTGCTTGAATTTCTTGCACAGTATTTGGTAAGTTCATTTGTGTCTACTAGCATATTGTATCTCTTTCTTGCTATATGATCAGACACAGCTTTTTAAAGTTATATTCAATGTGATGTGATAGGATTTATATTTTCAAAATACATGTAATATAAGAGAAGAAAAAATTCAAGTTGCTATGATCAGCAGTCATTTTAGTGTGTTGCTACATAGTTTCATAATACTATTATGCTGATTGTTTTATCTGTGTATTTAGATAATGAACACTTGGTAAAACTAGTCTCACTTTCTGAAGAGAGAGTGAATATGAACTCTAAGGTAGCCTTAATCGATGGTGAAACTATAGTTTTATAAAGAAATGATTGCTGAATTTGCTAGTTGCAGCAATAAGGTAGCATTTCCATTTACGACAGCTTTGTGAGTTATAATAATCGAATATTATCACCATCTCCAGGGAAGGAGGAAAATAAAGTAATGCAATAGAAATTCCACAATCACAAGAAGAGAGAAAACAAATAATACACAAGATTCAATCGTTAGCCTGCTCCTTTCTATTCTTTTCATATTTTCCTTTTGGTCTATTTCTTTCTAGTCCCTACTGCAAATGTGCAAGTCTCTGGGAGGCTGGTATCAGTATACTTACTTGGATGTTTAAATAACAGCCATGTGTGAGCAGCCATGATTGTAAGTTTTTTAGAAGAGATTGGGGTTAATTATTCGCCAACATAGCTGTATTAATTTCAGAACAGGATTACATCAAAAAAGGAGCTGGATCCACTGTTTTCAGAGGTTTTGAAATACTGTTGGGGAGGAAAGCAGGTGAACAAGAAAAAGATGCAATCACTAAAAAGACACATACAGACACAGACACTTGAGAATGAGCTAAGGAAACAATGAGCACAGTCACAGTAGAACTTACTCTTAGACCCATCAGATAGTACAGCACACTTATTACCCCCATAGGCAGCACATAGAAGAGAAAAGAAGTAATCTGGACAATACAGTTATAGATCCACATGGGCATGACTACAGTGCAGGTAGCAGAACCAGGGATCAGAGTGCCATTAGGGAAATACTGCAGCATGATGCCATGGGTGCCTGTGTTGGGGAGGGCGAAGAGGACAGAGAGAACCCAGAGCACCACGATGGTCCTGAGGGCACGCTTGCGAGTGCTTTCCAGCTTGGCACGGAAAGGATGGAGGATGGCAATATATCTTTCCACGCTGACTGTGGTCACACTGAGGATGGAGGCAAAACACACTGTCTCAAAGAGTGCTGTCTTCAAATAGCAGCCGATGGGCCCAAACAAGAAGGGGTAGTTGCTCCACATCTCATAGACTTCCAGCGGCATCCCGAAAAGCAGCACAAGCAGATCTGAGATAGCAAGACTGAAGAGGTAGTAATTGGTCGGGGTCTTCATGTTCCGGTGCTTGAGGATTACCAAGCAAACTAAGAAGTTACCTACCACCCCAACAACAAAGATCAGGGTGTACACCAAAGCCATAGGTAAGAACAGATGGCTCCGTCTGGGCCCGCATAGGAAAGCTAAGTAATCCTCTGTGCTGTTTATGTACCTCCTGAGATGTTCTTCGTGTAGAGCAAGGTGATTAAACCAGGATATATTACTGGTCCAGGCCATTACTTGATCTGCTGAAATGTCTCACAGCTGAGATCTGTTCTTCAAGTTTCTCTGGGCTAGTTTGCTCACTTTCTGCAGAGAAGAAGGAGTTAGGGAGGAAGAGTTGCCTTTCCACACCTAGATGCACAAAGCCACTGCGAGATGAGAGTGAGTGTGTTTTCCTGGCTTCAGTTAAGGTTTTGCTGTTGCAACAGCTGTTCCTCTACAAGGAGTCTCTTAGCCAGAAAGCCCCTCCTTTCACACATATTCATTGGCTTACTAAGTGCGTTAGATTACAGAGCAAGAAGAGAGGTTCCAGCTACTTGTCTCACTCCTGTAGCAGATGCATTTACAGAATCAGAAATGTGAGGTGTAGAGAGCTGGGAATCTGAAATATAGGATGTGAGACTAGCTGCAAGTTGTTTGTATTTCTCAGAGGGTTGGAAACCAGACAAAATAACCCCCAAAACTCCAAAAAGCTTTCACAAAATTATATCGATGCTATATCCAGTTATGAGATAATCAAAAGAAAACCACCCCAAAATCTGGCATGATTGCATTTTTCAGATCTCTGCTGGTTTTCTGGTTTTTACAGCAGCATGTACTTGGAAGCAGAGTTTGATCAGTAGAAAGCCAGCCGACTTTTGTAGTTCATAGGGCATTAGGCTGCTACAATATTTCACCCTGTTTTTGAACACTGTGGGGTTTTTTATCTTGCAATCTGAGGCTTTTAATTGTTCTTATTAATATCAAAATGTTTTCCCATTTTCCTGTTATGATAGAATCTGATTCCATATTCTTAGCTACCCTTGTTTTGGGACTATTTCTGAACACTATATTATTTCAAAGACATACTTATTGCCTCCAGGACTAGAGTGACATGAATTTTTATAAACGCTTATTTTTTCCTGAATTACAACCATACTGCAAGCGGAAGTTCTGAGCCAAGAAAGTGTATCCTGCAAGGATGATAACTGTGTCAAAATAAATCAGTTAACTCCTTATGAATGCTTGATTCCTTACTGAATTTCTGTAAAACAAAAAGCTTCCATGTGCATGCACATAATTTTCTGAACATTTTCCATGTTCATGCATATAATTTGACTGTTTGGAATTGAAGAAGTGCAAAAGCCGAGGGCTAGTTTATAGAATTTTTATCAGCTTGATATGCAATTTGTCTATCCAGTATCTCTCACTGTCACTTTTGAGTACTTTTCCAGTCCCCTCCTTGAAGCCATTTAAGCTTCTTACATCCCCAACAGCAGATTGAAAGATTTTACTGGACTGGTAAGCAACAAGTGTGCTCTTTTGACCTATTTCTCCCTTCATTAAGGATTCATTTTAAAGAGTTTCCTTGCATTTGAACAATGTTGAATTTGATTTTAATCTTCTGTCGGGGTAAGAGGTTGGAACAGAGGAATCACTATTAGAGTGCCTGATTGCCACCCAGATATACTGTTTCAGAGCACAGTAGGAGACAAGTATCTGAGAATCTGTGCAGGACTAAACACTTTCTGTTCCTCTGCTTAACTTGCAGTGTTTTTCTCTGTAATTTCTCAATATTTCAGTTCTTTCCATTTCTCTTTTTTCTTCCCTGAGTAAGTTCTGCCTTAGTCTGGTTAAGGTAGAATTGCAGTTCTGTCTATACTGCATCATAGAGTGAGTAAACACTTCTAAAGTACCTACCAAATTGGTCTTCACTTTTCTTCTTACACATTAACCTCTGTAAAGAAATTTTAAAGGAAACTTGAGGTCTATTCTGCTTTAAGTCAATCTTTGAGACAAAGGAAACCAAAATGGATTTATTTACTAAAAAGACAACAGGGCATCCATACACACCATGATCTCTACGAGAGGAAAGCAATGGGCTGTGTAGAAACACATCAAGTTACTTGAAAGCATGGATGTGTCAGCCAGCCGATGTCTACCTCCACTTGTTCTCCCTTCCCTATCCTTTTAGATACTTTTGGGGGCTTTTGTGCTGACAATATGTAAGAATAGAAGCCCAGAAGAAAAACAGATCTATTTGTCTAACAGGCCACCCCTAGAACCATGTTGGTATGACACGATTAAGTGGCAAATGGAGAGTACAAGGAGAGTGGAAAATATATTTCAGTTCATTTCTTGAAGCTTTATCTGGTGTTCTTTATGATATCTGTCTCAGTAAGGGTAGGAGAGTGTATCTAATCAGAACTAGCTCTGGCTCTGTATGACTGGAAATATTTTATTTTTACAACTGAGACAGAAAATAAAAACTGATTTTCCTTTAGAAAGTTAACATTAAAGTATTTGGTGGTTTTTATTATAAAGCACACTTCATTGGTGCTAGTTGTTAAATACTTGAGAGAAGATGATGTGCTGCATGCTAGCCTTAGAATTGTACAGTTTTATGTAATAGTAATGTAATTAATGTAATGTAATATTTCCATTATTGTCGTCTAATATTTAGCCACATTAATCCAGACAAGTTTTTTGGCATGGTAAGTGCCCCTACTACTTAGAGTGTGCCATTATCTCCTTAGACGCTGACGATGCCCTTATGTTGGTGGTCTCTCTTGTACCACATTTACATTGTGGAATCTTTCACTTAGCCGATGTAATGTGTTACAGCACATTCCTGTGTTCCATTAAGGGCAGCAAAGTGCACGTTCAAGAGGTAAATTCAAGTGCCTCCATATTTGCCAAAGCTCTTGTAAAGGCACCTATTAGCAACTATATATTAGATCAGTACATGGTGAATAGTTTTACATTTTAGGGAAAATTGGACACACTCATCAAAAGAGAACAGTGAAGGTAATCTAGAGTATAGCAAATGGATAAATGTACACACTGGTCATGTTCACAGAGGGATGTACTTTGAAGAACTATGGGCTATTATGATGATGTACTTTGAATACTTGCTTATCTTAGGATATAATATTTTATTCATGCAGAACAAGCCTTTTTTGATATTTGTCTATGTGGTGAGACAAGAAGGTTTCTCATCCAGCTTCTCATGCTCTGGTTGTGGAACTGGAAGTAATATAGCTGTGCTAATGCCATGGTGTGCCATGGTAATTAATTCTGTTGATTAGCTGAGACACAATACTTCACTGATATGGACTCTTGGAATCCAGGACTTGAGCTGACATCTCTTGAGCAGCCCTACATGGGATGTGGCTCAGGGTTTGCAAAGAAGTGCTGTAATGCTTACTGTACACATTCTTTGAAAGTCATCCTATTTTGGAAGGGCTTGAAGAGGTATTTGGTTTACTTGGCAAGCAGGTCCACTATTTTTTATCTTTAGCAATTACAACCTGGCCTTCCATTTCTAACTTTCCTCTGCAGCCATCAGATGCTGTTGTTTCAGTGGTTTCATCTTTTCTTCAATCTGTAGATACTGAAGGTAGGTGCAAAAGCCTTTAGAAACTCTGTGTGAAGGGATTGCTATTCACCCTCTCAAAACTTGCTTTACCTACTCCTTTCCTGGAGGCTTTAAGAGCTGCCCATGGAGCTGCACTGCTTTCTGAATTGCAAGTTCAAACTCACTGTTTTAAATCTTTGAGAACTTGGCAGTATCAAGTATTTCAGTCCTATTGGGATGGAAAGAAAGGGATGCAAATAAGAAGGCACAGAGCTATTAGGCAGAAATATTAAGCCATGCTATGCTGAAGATGTTATCACAATTGCTAGAAATACATATCCCTGCTCCTCTTATAAATTACTGACCTATAATTGCAGATCACAGATTTGACTTTCTCTTTTCTCCTTTGAAAAGTTTTTTGTTTGCTTGTTTGCTACAGCAGCTGAAAGGTGAGTCCTTGTTTTTTCTAAGTATGCTCAGTATAACATTCAATATGCCATCAAATGTATAGTTACATTTTGTATATTTTCTCTCCACCAGGCTGGAGGAGTGAGCTGCACTATAATAATTGTTAGATCTGAAGTAGCCTTTCCATGCCTCATTGTAAGTAATTGTGCAATTATCTAGGCTCTTCACGCACAGCTTTTCCATGGCTGTGCATACCTGAAGCCCCCAGGATCTCAATCAACACACCCAATAAGTGGATTTCGTGGCTACAGTACAAAATACCAAGGGCACCTCTGCCTGGGGCAGCTGGCAACCTACGCAGACTGTGCAGACACAGACCACTTCAGGAGTGGCTAACTTTAGTCATTAAAAACAACAAATGAGTCCACACAGATTTTCAGGCTCCTACTTTAGTCAATAATGGCAAGAGGAACCTCCATAAAGGGATTTGTCCTAATCTATAGCACAAAGTAAGAGACAGAAAATGGGGGAGCTTGTTTTCTCCTATTGTCTGCAGAGGAAAAGCGGATAATACGGTATAACAAGCTTGTTAAACAGCTGAGATGAATTTAGACCTCAATTTTGTGCATTCTTATCCATCCTCCTGTAATCATGACTGGTCGTTAGAGGAGGCCCTGTACAGGCTTTGTCTCTGAGAAGCTGCTGGGACAGCTGAAAACAGGCAGATAGATAGGCAGCAGGGGAAAAGGGAGGACAGCCCAGTTCTAAAATTCACTCCCTAGTTCTCTCTCATTTAGCCAGGTGGATGTACCTGTTAACACATCTTTCAGCAATGGATTGCTTTGTTAATCTTGATTCTGGAAATTAGTGGGAATTATGTTCTTTCTCTTCAGTAAGCTTTTTTTCTTGTGTGTGTGTGTGTGTGTGTGTGTGTGTGTTCATGCTTTGAGTAGGTAGTGAGTAGGTGGCAGGTAAGGAAGTGGTTCAAGCTTGACTTGCAGGAGAACAGCAAAAAGAGCTCAAAAAAAACTGTGATACAGAAAAACTTGTCATACTGAATGTGTCCATCATGCAAAGAGACTTGGATTTACATGGGGGAAGATGAAAGGATTGTTGTGGCAGAAACTGTATTGAAGTCACCAGCACAGTACAGAATGAGTCAGATTGTCTGAGTCAGGAGGGATCTGGTACTACAAGACTCATATGTACCCAGGAAGAATCAAATTATTCAGCTTCTCTCTATGACTTTCTGCATCTTATTACAGTATTGATACTCCTCTCCTGGTAGTGTATGTGTTTCTTGGGAGAGCTCAACTCACTTGATTGTCTGACGCAACAGAGACCTAACTCGTTTCCCTGACATGACTTATCAATATTATTTTTCAGTGCACATCCATTTGGCTTCAGTTCTACACTTTGAGGTTTGGGCAAAGATTTTTCTCCATTGGAAAAAAAAAAAATACATCTATATCATAGAGTCTGCACAGTGCCTGGGTATGTATTAGAAATAAATATGTTTTGATGAGACAGAAGGAATCACAGCAACAAGTATTAACATATTTAAAGACAGTGATACACTTTATTATTGGAGGTGGTAGAAAGTTAGCAATTTGTTATAGAACTGAATCCATCAATGGAAATGATAAATGTGATGATTGGAATTTATATAAAGCCACAAGTAAAGTCATATATATAGCATATATGAAGGAAATATTAAGAGAATCCTCTTTTCTGAACATTTTTTTCTTTAAGGGTTGATGTGGAGGTAATCTTGTGATAAGAATAAAGTTTATTTGAGAAGTTTCCATCCTATTGAAAAAGTAGATACACTCAATTTCCCCCAGAAATCCACTGATGTGTTAGTTTGTACTCTATGAAATAGTTTGTTCAGAGCTACTTACATAATATTAATACCATTTAAGAAACTGGATATTACACAGCATTTTTTCCTCTTCTAATTTTAGAAAAGGCTTGTTTAAACTATCTAGGCTTGTTTAAATTTTCTTGGTTCCAGTAAAAGTACCATTCTACTGCTCATAAGGGTGACTCTTTGGCAAAAATACATGTCAAGAGTTTCCATTCCCTCTGCCTCGGCTGCTGTTCAGATTGCTTTGTAAGTTCGATTACATCAATCACCTGTTTTTATGTCACATTGAGAATCAATATTATTTGACCTGGAATTAAAAAAAAACCATCTTTATGAAGCAGGATGTGCATGAATTGGAACATTAATATGCTGGCATATTATGTTCTCTTATTGTTCTTTTTCCTATTAGACTATCCCCAGGAGTCATATCTTGGTTTAGTTAAATGCAGCAAGGGGTGGTACTGTTCTTTTGAATGTCTCCTGCTGCAAGGTTAAAGTGAGAAAGAAAACCTTCATCACTGTTGTGTCTAGAAAGATACATCCCAGAGGGATAATTTTCTATAGTTTTCAAATAATCTAATAGGCCTTAGACATGCAAAGCAAACTGAATGAACATACTAAAAAGCTTGTTTCAAATTGTGATACACATCTCAAAAACATTCTTGTGCTTTGCAGCCCACTCAGCAGTGAGATGATCCCAGGCAGAACTGAAAAATAAGGTAAGATAACCCATCCATGCCCTCTACAGCTGAGGAGCAGAACAAGGAACAAGCTCTTCTCATTGCATGCAGACTTTCTCTGCAGGACTGTTGTGTGGGTTTGGTGGCCAGAGTACCCCTATGACCTGGTGATTTTGGATTCAGTGGCTTTACTTAGATCAGCTCTTCACCACCAGGATTTAGATCCATCAACCAGTTTAGGAGCCCTGTTCCCCTCACAGAAACTGAAGATGAGTGTGAGGCTCAGGAGCTTCCCACTCGGACCACTGCAAATAGGCAATGGAATGGATGCTGTGCCCTCTTTCTTTCAGATGCACAAAAATGTTATTTGGACATTTCCTTATACCATGGTCACTGAGGCACCAGCTGCTGCAGCACATTTCTCTCTATTCTTCCCCAGTGCTAGTTTCACAGTGGCTGTACAAATTTGGCTTAGTCAACCTCTCTTTTCTGGGAGACCAGTTTAGCATTGGACCGATAGGTATTTTGCTTAGCCAAGGCACCTTCATTATCTGCTTATTTGCAAGCTCTGATCCACAATTAGACCTGAGCTGACCCAGAACTCTATTGATTTGCTCTGCTCATACTAAATGCTAAACATATCTCATCTCAATGAACGTCCAAATGTATTCTGCAATACCTTTAATAAAATGAATTTCTGCATCAAAGAGAAATGACTCAAATCTGAGTCAAGTTGTTCTCTCAGTACAGCAAGCTGTATTTAAATGGGTAGCAATATTAACTTTGAAACGGCACCTGAAATAGATTAGGTAAGGACAATGGAATTAGAAAGTCTGATGGTTTATTTTTCAGTTCTATTTAAAGATCAATGGCTAAAGGTTAATGTTGCTTGAAACAAGGAACACTTACTAATGTCTGGCAGGATAAAGGAGGGACATAAAATGGAGGAGAAGACCTAATGACCTTGAAACAATAACCAGTTAGGAAGATTAACCCTGGGGATTGGAAGTGAAAAAGGACAAAATTAACTTTAGACAAGGAAATTAGCAGAATATACCAAACAAACAACATACAGAAAGGTAAAGATGAAGAAGGAGGACACAAAGAAATGAAGCAACAAGTAACCTGTAAAGAAATAATATCACCATCTAGCTTTACTTTAGTGTGCACTTGTCTATCTTTCCAAGCATTTCTCTGTGTGGAAGCTGTTACCACTAAATTATGAGGAATGGCTCTTTAGCATTGCTATTTCTAAGGTAACACTGTGTATAAACCTGACCAGTCTCACACTGTTATTCATTATTCTCTCTTCTGCTGTTTGAAATTATTCAACCATCCCAGAAGAGAAAGGAAATGGCGCCCATTGTCCAGATTAATGAGGTATCTGGGAGCCTATGTCTCCCTGGTACTCATGAGATTTTGAATCTTAAAGGCTGTTCAGAACCTTGGTTCCTAGTCTTATGTTACCAGTAAACAGAAGAGAAATACTGTAACATATTTTCCCTGTACTGAGAATATCCTACTTGAATATCTACCTTATAATTTCTCTGGAGGATATAATGCATGATGAGTTAATACCAGATAGTCTGCTAGCACTAATAAATGGCCTATAGAAGACACTCAGGACTTTTTCTTGAGGCATAAGAATTGCAAAGTTAGAACTGAAGGTTTCCAGGCTTCACAGTCCAAGCTTCTTTGGTTGCCCTTGCATTGCCGCAGTGTTGATCAGTAAGTCTCCTAAAACTTTGGGGTGTCCTGTAGCTGCCAAACCCTACAGCACTGCTGTAGTGGCTCTTCATTTGATCAGAAAATGCTATGCTATGCTTGTTTTCTTTTGGTTGACTATCACCATAGTTTGAAATGCACTGTCTTACACAACACCCATTTGGATTGAAGTCTCAGAGCTGGTATGAAAGTGATTAACATAGGACTGAAAGGGAAACATGCAGGTAGTACTTTGTGTGATTCTTATATTTGCTAATGGTTTTACTGGCTTGCTAGAAAAGTGAAGGTGACCGGTCAGGCTTACACTACTGTATGTACCTCCAAGCTAATGGAAAACCAGAGACTTTGGTCATAGTTATAAAGGTACAAGGTCTAAATTACACCTAATAGATAGAAAAGATGAGTAACTATTGTTACTGGCTTTGTGGAATAAAGTTCAAACCAGAATACAAGGCATCTCTGGTCCCTTTTGAGAAACATTTATTCGCAGACCTAAATGAGCTTTCCTATGAAGAGTGAGCTGCTCCCACTGGCTCTAAAGAGGCACTTTTCAGTTCAAGGGTACAGGCCTTAATTTTGTCTTCAAGATGTGAGAATCAAGGCCTATGCATTTTGCCAGTGATTCTTTTAAAAGCAGTCTACAATGTAATGCAGATGGTGCTTCACAGTGATAGAAAAACTGTGCTCAGTGGGGAAAAAGCTCATCTTCCTGAGCACATCCACCCTTGCACTGCTATAAAATTTCCCTTAAGATCTTCAAGTGCCTTATAGATATGAATAGCTCAGCCATGCAAAGCAAGATGGCTCCTCTCTCCCAAAGGAAGCACAAAGTTCTACAAAACTTCTAGTGATTTAAACTTTCAAGCATTCGGCCCTGTGCTGTACCAGCAACCCACTGGAGGAAGATCAGGAGGCATTATTATGCCTTCCCAAAAGAAATGCTCTCTTCCCTTCCACCCTTTTGGGAGCATTATGTAGATTCTGCTTGAGAGATGTCATGTCTTTGACAATTGCAATAATGTCAAGAGCCCTGGAGGACTTGAAAGCCCATTTGAGTCTGCTGTATGGTATTTTGAAAATTTCTAGATTACTACCGTATTTTGTACATATTAACTTGAAGACTTTTTCTTCAGACCTTATATATTTATAGTGAAGTGGGTGCTTTTTCTAACTGCTCTTGACATTTTAAAAATACAGGCTATGGAAGATGTTCTCTTACTGTATCTTCCATTAAAGAAAAGGGTGAAAAAATAGGAAAAGATGTAGTTTCTGCACAACAGCCATGCTGTTGTAGAAAAGAAGCTGATGCATTGCTCTGTTGGAACTAGACTTCTGAGATCTGAAGTCAACTGTAAGATGAAAAGTGGGCCCAAAAGATCAGGCTTAAAATAACGTATGCTCTTTAATATAAAACAGCTCATTTGACTAGCACTGTATTTCACTGCAAAGTGTGTTACCTTGAGTAAGTTAAAGTACGTGCACAGCATCAAAGTGTCCAAATTTGAATCACAAAAACATAAGCACCATGGAAACATGTGAAAGCACCTCCCAAGGAGCAGAATGAGGAAAAAACCCAGACACACAAATCTGAAGAACTGAACAGCTTAATGCGCTTTTGGAAACAGGTTATTTTCTGACAGTACATACAGTAATTCTGGTGAATAGATGTTTACCCAGTTACCTGGTCAAAAAAAAAGTTGTTTCTGCTTTTCCCCTTTAATTTCAAAGATTTGCTACTGAGTTCAGATGTGCTTTAATCCATGGTGGAACACTCAAAGAAACAAAGCCACCTCAAAACAGCTCAGCCAAATGAACCTGCAGGGTCACAGAAGAGCAGTAATGCCTCATTTCCCTTTCCCACTCTTGATGGAGAGGGGTCCCTAGGAGTGGAGCACATTCTACAGCCCATCAGAGCTCCTTCCATTTCTCCCTTCAACAGGAATATAATGAGAGTTGACTGGGCACTGCCCCTTTCTGGTGATAATATCAACCTCACACCTCAGTGAATACAAGTCCAAATTGCTGGTGAAGATGTTGCTGTATGTCTGTGTGAATCTTGAGCAGTATGGTATCAAACACTGGTAATATTTCATCCTTTTCCAATGCAATAAGGACATTTCCTCATTTCCTCCTACCCACTTCGTCTTTGTCTCCTGTTCTCTTGACAAACCTTCCTAGCAGCAGGGAAGCTTTCTGCTCCTGATCTAATCCTTGGACAATTCATGGTGAACTAGTTGCCCCTGACCCTTGCGACTTCATCTTAAGCTGACAAAGAGATGTATAGAAGTTACAATAATAAAATCTTGGTAAGATTCAACTTTAGTTATAAGCTGTGGTTAAAAAGCCTTGGGTGACATGGTTTAGCGTGAGGTGTCCCTGCCCATGGCGGGGGCTTAGAACTTGATGATCCTAAGGTCCTTTCTAACCCTAATGATTCTATGATTGATTCTATGATTCTATGAAACAGTTTTCTTTTGGAAAATAATGTTTTGATAAAAACAAGGGAGGGTTGTGCCTCAGATGCCACAGGTTTTGATGAAATTAGTCCCATCCAGAAAAATACTGAAAGTAAAATGTGATCTGCTTTGGAAATATCAAAATACAGGTTTTAATATCAAAATATTGCCATGCTATTTCATTTGTATTAGTTTGAATTTTTTTATATTATTTTCAGGTCTGTCATAAATTTTACTTGATAGGCTTTGTAAAGAATATGTCAAGTTACAGTGTAAAATACTGCCAGCTATAGCACAACATTTACATATTTTTTAACCTTTTAAAATGCATTTTAAGTGCAGTAACTGTTGAATAGAGATTGAACTGGAAAAGTAACACTGGCTTTTCAGAGTTTTCCTCATTTAGTCAAGGCAAGAGCAGCACTCGAAGTGCTACCCAGGAATAGCTGTTTTGAATAGCCGAGTGTTAACTTGGAATAATTG
The DNA here is from genome assembly GCA_017639245.1 of Myiopsitta monachus. Taxonomy (NCBI): domain Eukaryota; kingdom Metazoa; phylum Chordata; class Aves; order Psittaciformes; family Psittacidae; genus Myiopsitta; species Myiopsitta monachus. The sequence goes on from CM029917.1 coordinate 28,356,265, forward strand.
ATATATATTAAAGTTACAATTTGATAAAAACTCTTGGAATTTCAGGCATTTTTCACCCAGCAAAAGATCTCAGGATTTCACCTATTTTTCCTAATTCAGAAAGAAAACAAGTCTTCAAGCATTAGTGTTCCCAGTGAACCCAGAATTCTGCCAGGCTCTAACAACCGTTGATTTTCTTTTTCTCTGATTGGTTATGTGCATGTATGAGGTCTGAGCAGTTCCACAGTCACCTTTGCAAATAAGAGCTGGAGATTTTAGTGACAGCATTTACATACAGATCAGACAAGCTTTTAAGAAGTGCATCATCAGACGCTTCATTTTCATGCAAAACAGACAAACGGTGTATCCTCAATTACAGACATAAGAGAGGACAAGAAAGGCAGGGCTCCATTCAGAGATAAGCTCTTAAACTGTTAACAAGATAAATTAGGGGCATTTTGCATATGTGTGTGTGTAGTGTTTCTGAATAAAAGGTAGTTATGGATTTATATATATATATGGAGAGTTTTCCCTTTCATGTGGTTTATTCTACTTCTAAACATAAGTCCTTAAATAAATGAGTAAACATACTGATAACCTGTCCACTACAACAAGCTCTATTAGCCTACATTTAAAAATAAGTGTCAGAAGCTTATGTTGTCTCTGTTTGGTTTTCTAAAGCTTTTGAGTTACTTTAAAGAGGTCAAGATACTGCTGGTGTTTGAAAGCAAATCAGTGCCTCTTTCTTACTCTCTGCATTTCCATTGCATTTTCCAAATGTGGGAGAAGATGTGAAGTTTTCTGGGGATTTTTCTGCCTAGCTTCTGTTGAATAAAAGTAATCAATTCTAAGGATTTGAGAAATAGCATTCTAAGCACACAGTTCACCATATCTACTGCCAAAGATTGCAATCTAAAACCAATTAAGTGCAGGAAAAAAGGCAATACTCCTGCTTGAAGGCAGGTAAATACAAATATTTTCCCCTTAATGGAATTTTCCAGCTCAGTGGGATACTGGCTGAACATCGTGGATTAATTCTGCAGCTTTGTATAGGTAATAACGGGCGAGTATATAATTCTATCTCAAAGCAGTGAGCAGAAAGGAAGAGGTGCAGGATGCATTAGGCATAACAACTTATTCAACTGGTGGATTTTTTCAATAGGAAGAGAACCATTATCAGAAAATGTCAAGTTGTTGAATTCAAAACCTTTCATGTGGATGTACCCATTAGGCAAAGACTTCTTTTTTTGGGGTGGGTGGCTAAAAAGCAGTTTGAAGGACTTTGTTTCTTGCCAACGAAATTCAATGGCCCAGTGCTCTGGGTATTACTCCAGCATGTGTGTCATCAGTGATTCAGAGAAAACTCCAGGAACTCGCCAACAAAGTTTTAAGTTGACAAGCAGGTATTTATTGCAGAGCCGGGAGACACAGGAGATAGCTTCTCCAAGCCTGTCTCTCCCAAGCATCAGTCAGGCTGTGATTATATTGTCTTAAACATACATATTCATTAAATTCTATACATTGCATCATACTTTTAGAGAATGCCTCCCCTATGCACACAGAAGTGTGCTTTCAGACCCCTGGTAATTACTTCTTCATCACTTTGTTTTAGGATCGTTGTCATATCAGTAACCACCAGGCAGTTCTGGCAAAGCTTATCTTAGTAATTTCCTTTTCTCTATAGTTGCTAACAAAGCCTAACATCCTAGAGGTTACTCATTTACAACCCTATTCTTCATCAGGTTCAACTCTCCACTCCTACAGATTGTTAAATTACTTCCAAAGTAACCAAAAGTCTGGCACCTAAACTCTTGTCTGTAGTGAACAGATTCTGATATCTGATCTGGAGCTTTCAGAGCAGAGGTTGGAGGCTGACCTAGATTTGCCATCAGAGTGAGCACCTAGCCCTGGGACAGTACTCACATATGCCCTGGTACCATACATTTAGTCTTTATTTTAACTAAAACTGACCTTAAAATATTTATATTGTAGAGGAGTAACTTCTCAAGTTCTGAAATTTATTTCAGAAGGTAGCCAAGATTCAGTGAAATTCTGTGAGGATATGTACACATCAAGCATAAGAAAGACAGAAAACAGAGATAGTTCTGAAATCTTTGCAAGGAACAAGTGAAAAATATCTTTTGCTCTCTTCTTCTCCCTTATATGACAAGTGAAGGCCATTAATAATGACAAATTAAATATAAAAAAATCTGTGACTTGCCTGGGGCAGGAAAATGGGTCAATAATTCAACTCCTGTAAGAATGCATTGTTCATGCTTCCCAGCTGCCTCTTTGACTCCTTAGATTGTGTTATTTGTTTCCCTTACAGCCTGAAAATGCCCTGAAGTACAAAAAGGAACTTCTGAGACCCACGTGATTACATAATGACAAAAATGGGATTGTTTGGAATAATTTTGAAATTACTGAGCTACAGATAAAAATTGTCTCCTAATTTTGTTGATGAGTGTGATAGTTCAGAAATATACCTTCAGCAATAAAAAGGGAAAATCTAAACATTTTTGCAGAGTTAAGTTAGGCAGTTTAAAGCAAATAAAAAAGCAGTGACATCTAATTTACACCTGATTTACATAGAAAACCCCCAAACTGTTACCTGCATTAATTTTGTTTTGTACATTTAGAAATATGTTCTACTAATTTTACTTGGAATTCTAGTTGAAGTAATGAAATACTGCACTAGTACCTGGTATCTACATACTTCTAAGCACAGCTGCTCCCATTTTTAAAACCAACTGTTATCACAGCTTGAATGCAACAGGAAAATAAAAATGCCAATTCATTAAAATATACTTGCATATGTTTCAAGATGCTTATGTCAAATTCAGGCTTATATTTAACACCCTCTTTGGACCAGATCTTTTTAATATATTGTTCAGGATGCAGATTTCTAAACAGAGAAAGAGAAACCTAACAAATGAAGCCCAGCAGAATGAAAGTGATAACCAAACTTCTGCAGACATGGCTCTAACTTTTTTTTTTACCTCTAACTGTATTCGGAAACTGATTACTTCTCTTTTCCTCTGAGCTCAATGAGAAGTACCTTGTCATTAATGAACCTATTTACCTATTTATCATAACAAACCCCAAAACCAAACTGGAATTTGTTCATGGAAAAAAAAAAAGAAAAATTATCACAAATTACTTCACTGTGTTTTTACAACGCGAGCCACAGAACTGTGTATACGAAAGAGAGACTCGCCAAAATGAAGAGTGCTGCATAGAATATTAATAAACATCCTGTCACAGAGATGCACTTAGGACCAACAAGCCTGTAAGAATAGGAAAAAATGAATGGTGGAAGATGACAGAGGAGATAAGCTAAAAAGAGTCCTGGCTAAACTACCTAAACTAAAGCATCAGAAGACAGAAACTTCTGATAGAAGGGGAGGAGGTAATCAGAACAAGGATTAAAATCTCAGCTTTATGGTATTTGAAGCAAGCAATATTAATCTGCTATGAAAGCTAGTCATATACAGAGGTTAAGGCAAAAGGCACTCTTTGCTTTTCTGGCCATGTGCTGATGAGGACAGTAATTGGGATTTTCACTAGCCGCAGGTAAGTGGAAATATTATGAGAAGTTGCCCTCCTAATGGAGTCAGAGATCTGCAAAAAGAATATTATCGCATTTTCCTCCTACACTTCCATGCACCTTGAGCATCATTTGGCTCCCTAAGTGAACATACTGACTCTTCCCTCTTCATATCTTGCTTTTCTTTTTGCTACCACTTTCCTTCTCTGGACCAAATCAGAAAGCTTACTAAGGTCGTACCACTGTAACGTGCATCCATACTTGTGTCTCAGTGCAGGATACCCAACATCATGGCAAGATAGGGAGGAAATGTATGGAAAGCTTTTCCTGCACTTCAGGGAGACGAGGATGACTGAGTTTCACTTGTACTGCTGTAAGTCCTTTGCCAGCATTTCAGATGCTGAAATCTGCAGCAGTGAAGTGTCTCACTACTCTGAAGTTATTCATTCCTATGTAACATCTTCCTGGCTGCATGCTTGACATTTTCACAGCCTTTCTGACTCAGGTGTTGCAGGAATCAAATAAGACTATCCATACAAAATGTATTAAGTCTATTTGCTATACCAACACTGATATCCATCTCCCATTCACCTTGCCAGACAAATGTGTGTGTGTGTAAGCACACTATAAACCCAAGCAGATTAGAACTAAAAATTATGTATTAGATTGACACCAAGAAAATGGAGCTTAAGGACTAAAGTTGCTGATCCATCATAGTTAAAACACAATATTCCAAACCTTCTACCCTCAAAGCTGACCTTCTGCTCACCTTCTGAGCATTCATTTCTCACTTATTTTTGTGCCTATGTCTTCCATGATTTAATACTTTTCACAGAAGAATACATGTAGCGTTTATTATCAACATGTCTTAGAGATGCAGATCAGCATACCCAGGGCAGAAGTAAGTAGTTTGTTTACTACTCAATGGCAAAGTGGTTGAATTCTAAAAAGGGCACTGATTATGTAATGACAAGTAGGAAGCAAGCAGCAAAGAGAAACAACCTATTCAAAATTCCACATTCTCTACAAGTACAATACAATATCTACAATAACCTTCTGCCATGGTAGAGAAGCAGAGATATTTAATTCCTTCAAACTCCAGTTAGAAACAGCATCTATCACCTTCCATTCCTGACCCTAATACCACAAGGCCATATCCGAACAGGTACAGTGGCAAGTGTTGGGACAATTTCCCAGGAAAGGTGGTGGAATTGTGATAAGGAAGTTCTGAAGAGGCAAAACAAATGCCTGTAGTAGCAAAATGCCAACCGATCCTGAGTCCACACTGGCTAGTTGATTCCTCAGCTTTTTCTGGGGAAAAATGTAAATCATGGAACGCATATAGAGATGAGGAAATTAAGAACTTTTTGGAAATTAAATCTTGGCAAACATTTTACCTGTAATATCGATTGGTTTCTTACTGCAGAAAATATTCTTATGAACAGCGCTTCAATTTCATATTATCTCATAAATAAGGACCATTACAGTTCTGTGACTTCCTCCCTCTGGTGGAGAAAATGAGATAAACAACTGATAGTATTTCAATCAGAAGATAATCTTTCTATAGCTTGGAAAATCCCACTGCTCAGACATGAGTTTCTCTGAATAAGCTACCTGCAGTGAAGCTGCACGCTTCATAACTCTGGGGCAGAGAGATCTACAGCCTCTGTGCAAACAAACATTGCAAAGATTTGTTTTCCTAACAATCTCCAAGAATGTAGGTCTTACTTTCCCACCCTAATTGATGCCAAAAGGAGAATGTCTTTCTTCCCAGGAAAGAAAGAAAAAAAACGAACAAGGCCACAGTTCCTCTTCCAAGTTTTCTTTAATTTTGTTCTAAAAAAAGTGATATGTTACTTAGGTTTTGGGGCACAACTTCAATTTACCATCTTGCAGCTATTTGAACTGCAAGAAGGAGCAATGCATGGACTGATGATAAGATGAAGAACGTAGCACAAAGGCAGCCACACCTGGGAGTTCAGTTAGCAGTAGGAACCCTCTGCTTTTTCAGGACCATCTTCTTTTACATGTAGCAAGGGTGCCTGCTACCCTTCATAAGATGTGTTTCAAAGTTATCAATTGCTTGGCAGGATGCATAGCTGCTATTTGAGTCATTTACCAGACAGCTCATCATCCAGTATTTCAAAATGGGTCCATTTTGCTGAAAGCATTTGTGAAATAGAACATTTGTGCAATCAGAAGGAAATGGGGCTCATTTCAAACATCCCAATGAGTACAGCATTCACCAGCAGAGTACGAGAGCAACTCACAGCCACTGAGGCCAGTAGGCAGGCAAGTAGATTTTCCTCGTGAGGTATACCAGGAAACATGCTACAGCATCTCAAATGCCCTTGGCCACCTACATTTATGTGCACATGCCCAGATGTTGATGTTTCACATGAATAAAGGTTTTGCTGTACGTGCATGGATTGACCAACCTGACAGCACATACTGCTGACAAAGGATTTCCTTCTGGTGGTATTTCCTCCCACCAAATAAGGAGTAGGGGTTATATTAAATATATTAATTATAATTTAAATCCCACCCCCCAAATTATGTCTAATTATGGAGGCAAGAAGAGGGGAAAGTACAAAAAAATTAAAGATTACTGTCTGGTAAGAAAAGTATTTAGCAATTTTATGAACTGGCATCAGAAAAGACAGATAATAAGGATGTCAATTACACACTTCGCCCTCTTTGAATTTTCTGTCTAGGTAATCAACTCTCTACATTCATAAAGTCTTTGGGAAAGAATTTCAGCCTTCTGAATTAATATTGTGAGAAAAACACCATAAACAAACTCTCAGAATAATTATTAGTTTCCACAGAGGGCCAGATCACATGGAAATGTCATAAAATGAGATGAAGACAGAGCCTGAACCCTTACATGCAGATAATTCTCACAAAATGACTCTGTGCTGCCAAACAATAACTTCAGATGCTGTTTAAATATGACAGTATTGACCTGGCCAGCGCTAAGCCACTCAAATTCCTTCTTCAATTGGATATTGCTTGACAGCTTAGCAGCTCCAAGTCATTTCTCAGCAAGGGAGACTCAGCAAATGACTCTTATTGTGATAAGGTAAGAGATATCGAATTATTCACAGACTAGTTTATCTGAAGCCAGCACTGCTGTGCTGGTCACAATGTGCCTGTGAAGCTGTCCTGTCACCTCGATTTCCCTTTTCACATGCCTCTTCCCAGTTCCAGGCTAATGGGCCAGTTCCTTCCATGGCAGGCTTGGGGGATGATTTCATAGTTCACCAGCAAACCTTGTGACTGGTGTACAAGGGAAGGTGCAGAAAGCTGGGTCCAAGGTTCACCCCCCCTTCCCATCTGGGTGGGCACAGGGAAGCCTCACATGAAAAGGTTTTCACACACTGCTGCATGCAGAACAAAGAGAGCATCGGGAGCAGGAGTTTCTCCTGCCAGCCTAAAGCATAACCAGGAATTGATACCAGAAATATTCTTTAAAACCTCCAGAGCTGAAGAAACTCAAACATGCCTCAACACTGTCTAAACCTTGACTTTCCTTAGTCAGACTTTTTCTTCTTTATATCCAAGTTAAATCTCTTTGCTATTAAGCCCCATATTTATGAACATGGTGCAGCACAGATCACTGCCCATGTCATAAAACCCAAAACCTTTTACGGAGCTGGAGGCTTATCAGACTTTTCATATCACTTTCTGGTTTTGCAGAAGAAACAGATTTCAACTTTACATTGTAGTTTGTCCTCCCCAGACTCTATGACTTTCATAGCCTTTAGCTGTTAATAACTCTTCTGTAATTACTGTAATTTAGAAACTGCTCCCCGGTAATCACCCCCTGATGTATTAATGAGGGTGGTTATATGCACTCTCAATTAAAATTTGAATAATATTTCAGAAGACCTTCTGTGGACAGCGCTATCAGACAAGAAAACAATGTAATTTGAGTCATGGAAGTTTTTTAAATGCTTTGTGAATCTGTTTTCATATCAAAGTACTAACTATGGCATGGTAGGAATTTGATACATCACACAGATAAGTTAAAGGATTCTGAGTTTAAGAGCAGCAATTGCTGAAAAAGAAAAGGTCTGGAAAAAGAGTAGATTTGATCTTGTGCTGAAATAATAATTTCACAAAGCAACTGATTTATCTTGAAATATCCAGATTGCTGAAAAAACTGGAAAGCGTGGGCTTCAAAAAGAGAAAGAAGCAACAAAGTAAAAGTTCTACTTATTGACCTGATCTAGTTACAAGCGCCATAACTTTGGGGCTTAAGTATTTTCTCTCACTTGATGGGGAATTCATTTGGTAGGATAGCGCACAAAGTAACTCAGTGCCAAGTGACTTGAATCCCCCTTTACAAAACCCATCAGAAGTTTGGGGGTTAGTTCTGTTATCATCTGATTTTTACACAGATGGTTCTATTCAGCTCATTAAAACACTACTGAAAATCCTGAGAAGTAAAGGACTGTCTCTACAGTCATAACAGAATGATAAGGACACTTGTCCTTGGGGAGGTAATGAGCTATAGGTTTTTCTGAACAGCTGTTTATTCCCATGGAAAACCCAAGAAGAAAAATCCTCTTGCGATAGCAGTGACAAATGCATATGATTCAGTAGGAAATTGTTGCTTGCACAGTAAATACGTAATGCTGTTAAATTTCAATCTACTCAGATTGTGGAATGGAGTTGGCACAGAGGATGTCTACCCTCCTGTTAACCCTTTCGCTGGGCAAACAGTGGACATACATACCAGTGAGGATTTGACACTGTCCCTATTTTCATCTGTGATACAAATGGACAAAGAATTTCTTTCTGTATCCAGGCACTACACTTCAGAAAAGCAAGAACTATCTCAAGACCCCTGGGGTCCCGATAAAAGCACTGGTAAATTTTTTCTATTAGTTTACAAATGTTACTTGTTTCCCAAGAGCCTGTCCAACTTCAGGATAAATAAACCCCCCAAAAAATGAGCAAAAAGAAGACCCCAACGCAAAACCCTCAAAACCCCCACATAAAATTCAGGGAACACCATCAGCCATCTTTAGAGTTGAAAAGATTTGTAAATTCCTGCATAGTTCTGCTATCAAAATCTTTAGGCATCTGTCAGATGTTAGGCATCTGTCCTGGAGCTATACAGCCTTAGTCTTTAGTTATACTTTACTGACTTTAAAATCATTAAGTTTCCCCAAGAACTGAAGTTCTCTGGAACAAAAACCAGAAAAAACAACCCTATGCAGATGTTCCCTGTCTGTCTTCAGGTGAAAATTAAAATGTGCCTTAAATTGCAGCTAAATTGATTATTAAAAAAAAAAAAAACAAAACAAAAACAACAAAATCTAAGCTTGACGCTGGCAAAATCTACAGAAAGAGAAAGTCCAAGCAAGGACTCAACCCTAATGAGTAGAGCTGGGAGGGATTGTGCAGGGGGCCATGGTCTGACGCACTGTTGTGCTATCAGCCACACCAGGGACTGACCACATCACTGTTGCTGGAGTTACACCAGAGCAAGCTTTGGGCAAGAGAAGGAGAAATTAAGTGCCAATGAGCAGATTGCCCTGAATCACTCTGGTTCAGATAGGCTGTTAACCTGGCCAGCTGAGGCCTCCTAGGAACACACAGTGATTGCTTGAAGAAGGGGGAGAAAAAGCAAGACTGAGACACTTGTGGAGCAGAGAAGAACATGGCAGGAACAGGTTTTAGGGTACCCTTTCCAGTCAGGAGGGCACTGTGTGATTTAGAAAGTATTGAACCAATTTTAAGAAAGGAATTTGTATTAAAAAAAATAAAATTCCAGAGTCATTTGCAGATGTATCTGATAATTGTGTAACTACTCTGAAATGGGTGTTTTCCAGATGAGACAGTGCCCTACAGCCAACACAATGAGTCTGTTTGTAGTGTAATAGTGTCTTCAGGAAATATTAGCTGGACTGCTGCTGTGAAGTTCAGCCTTTTTTATCAGCAAATCATTTTCTCCCAGTAGTTTGCTGTTGTGACAAATTGCAGTGCTGAATCTGAAGAAAATTCTCTCCCAGCATTACATGTATGAATTGGAAATTCAAGGCTACCTGTAATTTCTTGATCAATCAGTAGTACTTCTGCCAGAACAAAACTTGGATAACAAAGCTGTGGTGATTCAGAGTTGGTACAAAGTGAGTACAATTTCTTTTTCAAGTAAAACACCCCCAAGATTACCCATGAAATACAGGGCAGGTTATTGCCTGTATTGCAAATAAACATTGCTCTACCACAAAGATGAATATGTACCATTAGAGGCAAATCATATGGTGTGTCTCACTGCAAGTGTAATTGCGTTAATCTGGCTACTCTTCTCACCGTTACTGGACATGAAAACTGACAGACTAACAATTATCCAGGGATTACTGCTTTACAAGATGGTACAAGTATGATTTTGTTTGATTCAAACAAATACATATTTCTTTCTCACTGGGAAAAAAACAACAAAAAAGCTTTCCATATTTTCTAATTTTAAAGATTCAGAAAACAAACAGTAGAAAATAAAAGGTAGGCATTAGCTCAATCTCAAATCCAGTGGGAGCAGCTTTTCAACTCAATAGCTCAACACAGAAGATGTTTTCTTAGCCCACTTCAATTCCCACGTCTTCCTGAGACATTCCCACCCAACAGCTTCCTCCAACAGCCTGTGAAATATTCCTTAATGAGGCTTTTCCAGTCTAACCTGCTAACCCCCCTCCTTTTTCCATGAATTATTGCAACATTATTTATAGCTGGAGCAGGTGCTTTCAACAACATCTCCCAGCTGAGCAGATGTCTCTTTCTCTGACTATATAGGCAAAAGCACTTTCAAAAAAGAAACAAAAATCTTTTTAAAGAAATAATTTATAGAGCAACTCATGTTTTCCAAATCTTCAAAATGAATATAAGAATCTCAGTTTCCCACAAAATACAGAAAAAAAAACTCAAAGAAGCAAACCACCAAAAAAACCCACCACATAATCTTTTCCTTTCCAGAAAGGAATAAAACAAACTCTGGGGTAAAAGAGGTTGACTTCTTGGCAGATCCAGTTCACTGACAGGAACCTGGTAATAACAGACCCATTCCTGAGTTCTAAGGCCACACATCCTCTTCTCTTTCCCCACTTTCTTTTCACATCCATACAGAAGGTTCATTTACTGCTTTTACAGAGCCTTCAGTCAGGCTGTTATTTTGCTCTCTTTAAGCTGAAAATTGAGGCTGCACAAGTGCTGCATCACAGCCATTTATGACCTGAACACAATCAGACTCTTCCGCTACTCAGAAGCCTTACAGGTTTGGGTTTTTTTCTCCTTGTTTATTTGAGAACAAGTAGATATTTGGCCTTAAAACTACCTTTTCCTAGCTCAGGTCTTTCTTAGCTAGGCAATATTAGCACATGGTGATAACTGTATTGACAGCAAAGTAAACTCTTGTGTTTCTTAAAAGAAATACTTCTTTTTAAACTTACCCCAAAGGCTCAAAAGTTGTCAGTGGAGAAACATTTGTAATTTTAGTCCTACCTAAGAAAGTGAAAATTATTCAATGTCTTCTTAAGTCATAAACCCCAAACTGCAGCGGGGATGTTCACAACTTCTCAGCAAACCTCCCACCTACACCTTAGGACTGTAAGTTAATTTCAGGTTACTACTGAACATGAGAATATAGCTAGGAACAGGGATGCAGAAAGGGACAGAGGCTGGTGCCCAGGTTTTGTGCAGGAAAGCACTGAGTTTAGGTGTTGCATTCATGAAGCAGCTGAACTAGATCTCAGTTTTTCACAAAACCTGATTTAGCTGATTGCAGACGGTGAGTGACCACAGCTGGTAGCAAAACTGCTCTAGCCTGGCCCCACATAAGCAAGAAAAATTGTAAATAAATTCAACCCACAGGGGAGAAAGCAATTGCCTGGACTGGCTTTTTCTTTCTCTTGCAGTGTGTGTTATCTGTGTTTTCTGATTGCTTCTCACCCTTCCTACTAAAATCTTTGATTCCTACTGACTTCTTTTTGGACATCGTTTATATTTTTTAATCCCCATTCTACAACATTGTATTTCAAGCAGTTGGCTTTCTGGAAGGCTGAGAACAGCAAGGCTATTGTGCAATGGCAACACCAGGGAGCAGATGGCAGTATCGATGCTGGTTACCAAGAGGGATGAAGCTCTCGGTAACGGATGCCTACGGAGATGAGTGATTTTATATATTTTTATATATATATATATATATAAAATCTCCATATACAATCTGTTTCCTTTCTGCATATTCATTTAGTTCTAGCCAATATCCAATCCCTTTGCCTGTAACCTCTTGAATCTTTTTGCCATTATAAAAATAAAGGTAATTTTTATTATCTCATGTGTGTCATTCATATCTGCATGTACCTTGCTGCTGGAAGAAAATAAGCTAGAAGTGCAGCACAAAGTATTTCAGTAGCACTGTCATAAACAGTGTGCCAGGGGTTCCAGTTTAGGAAGTCACATCTGCCCAAACAAATTGTCAGAACCTGCTGCCTTGGTGCAAGGTGCTGCAGAAGTGAATATGTGCTAATTCCTGAGCTGCCACAAACCCCCTCCAGAGGTAGGTGGGAGCTGGTACTTCAGCCTGCTAAGCCAAATATGTGCAGGTGACACACATCTGGCTCTGCCACCCATCCCAGAAAAACTCTGGCAGGGGGAAAGGTAGGCTGCTTGAGGTGGGAAAAGTTGTTATAAGGTGCCAGGGCTGAGCTGTCAGAGCGCTAATCCTGGTCTCAGCCTCATCACACCTCAGGAAATGAAATGATACACATGAGACACTACTTGTGAGACAGGTGGGGACAGACAAACACCACACTTGCCAATCAATCTGCTGTCAAGTCATACTTTCTCCAAGGGGAGAGAAGGACAGGCAAGTCCAATAAAGGCAATTGTTTTTCAAGAAAAATGAAAACACACTGGTTGAATTTTAGATCAACTGAGAAGTTTTCACTGGACTGGACCTCCTAATTAGGTCAAGTTTGAACAGAGGCACTGCTTTAGAACAAAACATTTTAAAAAGCACAAGACAATAAAAACTCATAGCTTTTGATGTTGAGGCAAAACACTATGGCATTTGCCAGTGAAACATATTAGTGCTCCACTCTGACCAGCAGACAGCCAGTAGAGCTGGCTTATGGCACCTGATACATGACTGTGCAAGATACTCACACGTTTAGGATGTTAAGCCATGAAAGAAATGCCTTCAGATCCTGATACCTCAATAGCAAGAAACAATTGCAAATAAACAAGATCAAACTTTAAAGTATCTACGGATTAGAAAGATTTTGCGACGCTAAGCAGTGAACCTGCAGGGCATCCTGAATAGTCATAGTTTTCAACAGAGATCACAGATGTACTTTCAGTGCCAGTAATGAGAAGAAACAGTAGGTTAAGGAGTGCAAGGATATTAAGAAATTATTTTTGATGTGTGAGTCAACAAAGCATAGAGTATTAACCATGTATGACCCTTATGGGCTGACTCTGGGCTTCGTCTCTGGGGGAAGAATAAGAAAGCACACAATTGCTGGTGCTGGCAGGGAAGCAAAGGAAAAAGAGCTGCAGCAGCAGCAGAGCTATGGGGGTCCCAAATGTATGAGCTACTGTCCATATACCTTCTCTGGGGGGAGCCTGCACAATCCTAGAGCATAAACAGCAACAGCTGTTTGTATCCTCATCCTGCTCTGGGTAATGGGGGAGGTCTTTCTTATCGTTAAGAGAAATATTAAAGAGTATGTATATCAATGTCCCATTTTTTTCCCCTTAAGTTTCCAAGTTTTTAGTAGGCCACAGGGAATAAAACCCACAACAGCCAAAACAACAGAATTCTGTTTAGTCTTACAGAAAAACACACATCTCACAAAATCCTCCAAGTATTTCGTAAAAGTTTAAAGTGAAAAGAATAATTTTGTAGCAAACAAAACCAGCACCAATGCTCATTAGTACCACCCAGCATTAACCAGTGAGCTTCCAAAGCAAAACCCTCCGGGAATCTAGTGAGAAGATAACACAGTTAAGAATTTAGCTTGAAGCAAAAAAAACAATATTAAATTTTAATAATTAATAATGTTGTGCTTGAATATGCTGTATCATGTATGAGTATCAGGCAGGAACCCAGTCCAGAACAGCTGGATCCTGACTTTATGACCTAGACCTTTATAGACCAAACTCGACAGTTCTCTGCTGTTTCCCCCAGGAAGCAATGCAGTATTTGGCACCACAGCTTAATTGCTACCTTGCCCCCATTAATTTAACACAGGCCAAAGTCCATGAAATTAATTCATGTTACTTTTTCCACACTGCAGCCACCACATAGTCACAGTTATTTCTTCAAATATTTGCTTTGAGGAATTAATTTTAAAGCCCCATGTCTCACTGCTGTCTGCTAGTACTTTCTCTTGGGCAATTCCCCCTTGTGCTACTCACCTGGCGTTTTGTTGAGCAGGACAGCAATTATCCAGTGTAGCTTGCCAAGTATAAGCCACTCCAAAGCGGTAAAATCCATAGAGGAGCACTGAGTTGCCTGCAGGCTTCTGTAAGGAGCCACTGGCAGAGAGATCTTGAGAGAACAGGCATGGCTTGGGGTCCATCTGGTGGCCAGAAAATCACTTGTGATAGCCACAGACTCTAAAGTGTCCACCTGCATGGCCACAAGCATCCAGAGAACACAGGTCACGCTCTATCCATATGGATCTGAGGGGACAAAGAGAAGGATGGGCCCCGCAGCCTTTCTGGGATTAGCTGAGTGCTGGGAATTGGCAACACCTGAGTGGGCACCTAGCTGCAGCTGTGAGAGTCTGCAGTTTTCTCCAGTCAGTGCATGGTGTCCAGCTCCAACAAAGACATCACAGAATCATAGAATCATAGAACAGTTAGGGTTGGAAAGGACCTTAAGATCATCCAGTTCCAACCTCCTGCCATGGGCAGGGACATCTCCCACTAAACCATGCCACCCAAGGCTATGTCCAACCCAGCCTTGAATACCACCAGTGATGGAGCATTCATAACTTCCATGGACAACCCATTCCAGTGCCTCACCACCCTTACAGGAAAGAATTTCTTCCTCATATCCGATCTAAACTTTCCCTCATTAAGTTTGAACCCATTACCTGTTGTCCTATCACTATAGTCCCTCATGAAGAGTCCCTCCCCAGCATCCCTATAGCCCCCCTTCAGATACTGGAAGGCTGCTATGAGGTCTCCATGGAGCCTTCTCTTCTCCAGGCTGAACAGCCCCAACTTTCTCATCTGAAGGTCATTTGTACCTCCTCTGTCTTCTAGGTCTCTTTATGGGTTGTACAGGGGAGAGAATCAGCCTTTGGACGTTCCTACCCTCCTGCCATTTCATGGCTTACAAGCTCAGGGATCACTTTTTGCAGAGTGCTCTGCACCCCAACACAGTGATGCTCTGGGGCTGCAACAGAGACATGTGCTCACTCCTGAGTGAGCTCATAACTTCTGCTGCCACAGGGGTATGTGGGTGCTTTGATCTCTGAGAAATCACAGCATGTATTTGGGCCCAACAACGGCTGTTCTCAGAATGAACCAGTACATCCTCCAGATGCAGCAGTGATCTCTCTACTTGATACTCAACCATCAAATCATTCCCAGCAAGACAACTGGCACAGTGATTGGCCCCAAGGAGGAACTCTGCACTGTTTGTTAAGTGTTTGAAAAAGTGTTCATTTTTGTTAATACATTTGCACTTCCCACCTAAAAGGAGAACCCAAGTGAATTATTGTCATAGGAATATTCACCCTTGGGCAACTCTTGGCAACATACTTCTGCAAGAACTTTCTGTCAAAGAAAAACAACCACCAGATGTCATTGTAGGATAAATTGTTTAAAGAATTGCTATTCAAAGAGCACAAAGCAAGCCCAGATTATTTCACTGGTCCTGCAGCAACCCCATGCAGGGCATCATTGGGGCCATATGCGCTGTTTTCCTTTACTCATAATGAGAGGAACTAGAAACTGGATCAAAGTTACAGGCTGGATTTCACATTAAGTTAAAGTCAGAACAACTGGCCACACGCTGTACAGTTCAAACTGCATTGTTGCTTCAGCAGTATATTTCTTCTTACTTTTCCCCACTTGTAACAGTTGCTCTATTAAACATTACCCCTGTGTAGAGACATTTTGATTCCCAGCTTGATCCTGCCCTGTTTTCAGCACTACTGTGACTCTTGGAAAAACATACGCTGGTGAAAATCAACGAATGACATGTATCATCAGTCACTTATTCAGTAACAAGATCTTGGCCAAAAACTCATTTCTGCAAGTGAACGCTGATTTTCTTCTCCCCAGTCATTTTAAGATACGAGTGACACAACCCTTTTGCCACTGTCAGAGGCATTGTTCTGTGCTGGAAATAGCCATGAAAGTTCACCTACTGTCAATCATCTCTTCAAAATCATCTAAACAGGCATACCAAAGACAGTCATCGCATAGAGTTTTATAAGTATGAATAAATCTGTATTCACAAGGTCTGTATGGCAGAGCAGTCTTTTTTATGATGGCACTATTGCCCTAAAACCTGAAACAAGTTGCTGAAATTGACACAGCTGTTCCTTTTTATGCATTACATGTTAGCCACCTGGCAATGATCCATGCCATAAAACGCATGATTCTTCATGTCTCATTCTTCCCCCATGCATGAAAGGTGAAATGCTTTTCTCTGCACCACTGAGCTTGAAGAAAGGATTACAGCTTTCCTCATCTTCAGGGCTGCTCCTACAACAATATGGGAATGAAGTCCAATGGGCAGAGAAGGCTAGGTAGCCTTTGGAGACTTGTGTGGTCACTGCGGCTTTCAGAGCTGCCTTGCAAAGGGCAACTCTGTTAGTTTTGCCATAGTACTGCAAAACTTTCTTCCTCTGGTCTGGAATTTGGGAAGGGGAACCCCAAAAGGGAACCTGATGGTCACCCTCTACAGGGCCTATTTCAAGAAAACTCCCTACAGAGTTCCAGGGACCCCGTGCATCTCTTTGGTTGGCATGACATGATTGGGACACACAAAAGGGGTCCAGCTCCTGCTCCATCTCCAATAAGGTGTCCTTCCCAGACAGCTCATGGCCCTTCCCAAACAGCTCCAGATACTTATTGCAGCCCTTCAGCCATGTACCACAGAATCAGAGATGAGGGACACATACTGGATCTCCCTCCTTCAGGTCCATGTGTGATACACTGACATAAAGCAGCCCCGAGTGGCTGATAGACTCCAGTCCATCTGGCTCACAGCTGTGCCCCTGAGCTTATGCTGATTCCTGCTGACTCCAACCAGATGGACAGCTGAGATAAAAATCGGCTTTCTGCACATGGTGGTGCACCAGTGTTCACATCTCAGAGCATCTCTGCCAAGACCTGCAGTGCTGCACTCTGTTCCTAGGCTATGGTTTCCCCAGTAACACAGAAACCTGTTTTATTGTATGAAGTAAATGAGCATACATAATTATAAAATACAAGGAGGGAGCATCTCTGCTTTGTAAGAGCTTTATTGGTTTTGCTGGCGATATTCCTGCTCCAAATGGGAGTTTGAATTCCTGACCAGCAGAGGTCCTTTCTAGTCAACATTTCTCTGGTTCTACTATTTTTCTGTTTGTTCCTCTCTTTGTTCAAGGAAGGAACTGGGAAGGTAGGAATGTTATTTTTGGTGAATGAGAATTTTAACATTTAGAATTTTACGTACCGTATTTTGGCTTCTTTTCCAGGTCAAAACCTCTTAAAAAGCAGAGTGTCAGAGAGAGAAATTATCAATATTCATATCCAGTTATGGAAATGAATGGGAAAGTGCAAGTGAAGATGTGCCTGGATGTCATGTCCAACAATTTGCTTTGTGTGTCAGTGTGGGGAGAAGAGGGAAGAAGATTTTTATAATGGTGCTGCAGCCACGTGAAGAGAACAAAGGAACAGTAAATAATTTGATTACTTATTGAAAACAATACCGACATTGATCTTTGAGCTATTCTTATAACTGTGTTGGGGCTTAGGCCAGGTACTACATGTTCAGGGGGATTTCTGTTAGGCGTCACCCAAACAGATGCCACTTTCGCTGCATGTGACAATCCAGTTTGGTTTTGACCTGTAAGACACAAACACAGCACAGGATTATTCTAAAGCCAAGACTTCTCCAGTAAACAAAAATGCTTTTGTTTTGAAAGTTACAGGATGCATTTTCTCTCCCAGAAGATCTCCCACCAACCCTCGGAAGAGCCTGTGGCTCTCGACGGATCACGTTCTCACTCAGTGTATTTAGAATTCAAGAGAGCACCGTGGATATGAGCGGAGCATCTGTCTCTTGACCTCCAAATCTAGACCTAATAGTGACATGTTGTACATGTGTTGATGTGTGTTGGTTCCTTTTATCAGGAAGCAATATGTTGCATGCAAATCCTTCTCGCTCAGTTCCCTTGCAGCTCATCACATCTACTAGGGACATAGGATGAGGGAATAGCACCTTTTCAGAAATTTCACAGATGGTAACATACCACAATGTTCAGGGAATAAAAATATGTCCTCTCCATCTGAACTGCCTTAGATCCATCCTGATCTTATGACATTAGTACTTGCGTGCCTAAGGTGGAGCCAGCTTAGAAATAAACATGTTAAATTAATAATACATCTGAAATATAGTTACACACAGAGTCAAAGTAAATTATGGTTGCAAAATTAAATGCTGCCAAGTTAGGAAATGTGGCCCTAAATCAGCTTTTTTGGATCATACTGGTATATATCATCATTAATTGCATGAACGCATATTGTTTCTTCCACTGTCTTATGAGCTCACAGAATGGATGATATTCATTTAGTAAGCAGTTGTTCCATACTGTGCTTTATTTATTGCTTGTGTATTATTTATTGCATGCATTGCTGATTTGTTCAAAAATGAGGATTATTCTTTTTTCAGCTGAGATCATACAGGAAAAGGACACCTAGAAATCAAACAACCCTCTTCTTTCCTGCCTTCCCTCCAAAAGTGAATAACCTAACAACTATACCTCCATGCTGTGAGACTGTACTCTTTCATGTTTCCCAAAATTCTTTCATTATCCTTATCTACATATTTCTCTATCTATACATTGTCTCCTGGTTCAGACTGCAATTGGCTTGGGATTAAACACCCTTATGCTTTCATCTTGCCAAACCCAAGCAGTTCTTCAGCGATATTTGATGCTTATAGATTTCCCTGTGAACAAATGTTTTGTCTTCCTTCTTCCGGGACATTCTTGAACCTTTTCACTGAGCACAGGAGGAGCATACAGTTGTCAGCAGGATATTACAGTGACAGGTGATTTAGAAATCTCCAAGGCTGATCAGTTTTCATGGAGTCACTCTAAGGTGCATCAGGCGTGAGGAAGCTGTGTCATTCCAGCATCTGATTTTCTGTCTCTGATTACTGCAATCATTATGTTTATCCAAATGCAGAACCCAAACTGGAAACAAATTAAAAATTAAACCCTCAAAATTTCCCCCCAAACTCCTACCACCACCACAACAAAAAATACCTTCCTGTGAATAAGGAAGCTTGAGGAACAGACATAAGCAGCGAAACTATCCTGCAGCTCCCGTCTGCAGGGACACGTTCACATAAAGTTGCTGTCGCAAACTAATTGCCTGTGCTGACTCATTCACAGAATCATGCAGGCCACAGATTGTAATTATCATGTCATAATTATCACTTCAATAGCACAAAGAGTGCACTCTTATCTGATATGATAAAATAGTTCAATTAATTTTAAACAGAGGGAAACACTAGTACATCCTTACAGCCTGGCTACAGAGACAAAGCAAACCGTCAGAATTAGATTATTGATTTCATGTTCTCTTCTGGCTTTATTAATTTTTGTTCATGCATTACAGCCACCATTTTTCATGCACTTAGGAGATTTTAATTCGGCATAATACAGAAGAAGATGACTAAGATTAGATATAAATTCATGAGAGACAGAGATAATGGAAAGAGAGGTAAACTGTGGGTAATATTTACAGTGGAGGTAGTGGTGATTTCAGCAAGCAGGAATCTGTTCCCACTGGGAGCAAAAGGTGGCGAGATGAAAAGAGGAGAGGAATTGCTTATTGTTGTCTGAGACAGGGCTTCTGTTTCTCTTTACAAACTAAAAGAGATTGCTGCAAAATTAAAGCTTGTATCTGAAGCAAAGGAAATCGGCAACAGAATAGAACAGAAGTACCCTTTAATGACAATGCTTCCAATTTTTGCAGCTTGGTAGATTTCACAAGCAGTTTCCTTTGGGCTTGTTCCTGTGGTATGCTGCAGGCACAAATGTCGTGTAGCATGTCAGAGGGACTCTCTGCAGTGTTACCTGATCACTCTATGATTTCCGTGCTTTTAAACAATGTGGTGAGCCTGGAAATCTTATAGGAAGCCTAACATTCAAGTTTGTGTTAAACTAATTCTTTTAGTATCAGAAAACTTTCAAATGAATGCATTGCGTTACCATGGTTGCAAAACATTTCACATTCCAGAACTATCGCCTGTCAGCACGGCTCAAAAAATAATAGAAAAGTCTGAAATAAACAGTTCAGAAAAGAATTGGGGTTAAAGAATTAAGATTAGGGTTAAATTTAGGGTCAGTGATTCTCCTGTTTCCTAATGAGAAAGGCAGAAAAAGCCTTGTAAGAGGGAAGCTGTATTTAAGAACCGCAGCAACCAGAAGATCCCAGGATATATCTGCAGTGCAGATCTTGCCAGCTCCAGGAAGGAAAAAGCGCGCAGCTGCATAGTGGTCTGCTCCTGCCCGTGTGGTGCTGACACTGGGCTGCAGTCTCCTTGTTGGGCTCCAGGACTTCTGGCAGCACAGAAAGTGAGAACCTGTGGGAAGGTGGAAGAGAACTGCTATCTCCTCAACCTCAGGTGCTACAACTGGGGCTTAATAACAGCATGCATCCACCCTGGGGGTCTATAGCTCTTGGCATATCGAATTCCAGGAATTTCAGTATTTCTTTCAGAACATAATGAACTTTGCAGGACTTGTCTTCCCTCAGCACCCTCACTCTCCACACAGCGCCTTCCAATCTTTACTGAAGTTAACCTTATAGCATACCTGAAGTGGGCTAAACCTTGTTTTTACAAGCTTCTTTCTATCCACAGGTTGTAGAGAGAGTATACAGCAATTAGGCTCCTTAGATAGCCTAGTTAAACAGCTAAAGTTTTCTGGGACAGGAGCCAGGTCTGCATGATCTGGCAGAGCATACCTGAAGTTCTGTGATACAGGGACTTTAACCGAATTTCCCAAAGCTCTAGTAGTTTGCTATCACTTCTTTCCTAGACATCTGGTGCTGTTCAAAACCACGTGGATAAGGTATGCATTTCCCTTTGAAATCAGAACTAAACTTTGGGAGGATGCAGTTGACAAAGTAAAGATTTATCTGAGGTACCAGTCCCAACTCTTTCTGCTGATGGACACTCATGTCTTGCAATATTACACATATTGGCAGCAATTCCTCATTGCTCTTTCCTTGAGGGAGAAGCTGACAAACAGCAAGGCCAAGAGCTGCCTTGAGCTAGAATATATGCACACAGATGCCTGCCAGGTGTATAGCCAATGGCACTGAAATTCATCATGGCTGATTCTCAGCTCATAAGAATTCTGGGCTGCCAGAAGGGTAAAAATACTCTAGAGCTTTTCAGTTTTCATTGAGACTTCTCCAAATTTAGACTATAGGTCAATATCTAGTAAGACTCAGGAAAACAAATTATTCCAAAACCAGGTTAGGAGTGACCAAAGGTTAGGTCCCTTTGGTGACCTCAACAGCCAGGCTTTGCATCCAGTAGCTGGCTTCACGTGCAAACCCTTTTCTTGTAGTACAAGCTCTGCAAAACTGAGCTTTGCCCTCTTACAGCTGACATTTTTTGCATAGCATATCCTAGATCAGAGGCAAAAAACCAGAAGTTGTATGTTGTAGAGCAGCATTATAGGGCTGAATGTAGCTCTTGAAGGCAAAAAGAATCAATCTTCTCCATCATCAAGACTGATGTCAAATAGTTATCCCCAAAGATATCCTACAAAGCCTTTGTACACAGCATGAAGAGGCAGATATTGATTGTATCCTTCTTTGACCACATAGAGAATCAGGTGCTACAGAAAAGTGGGGATACATATCCAGATAAGAGGACACTAGAGTTGTCAGTCAATCAGACCATGGAACAATTTGCCCTAGCAAAGTTTCTGAGGAGTCAGTGAGGACCCAGACAGATCCCGGTCCTTCCTAGTGCTCTCCACTGCATAGCACACTGCTTCCAGGTCCCTTTCACAGGCTGCAACACCTCTGGGATCAGTGATGTTCTCATTTGGTAGTGGTCAGGCAGTTACCAGTGAATACTACAATAGGAATCCAAGATGCAGGAAATTCAACACCACAAACTACTTCATACCAGTTCTCTTCTTGTGCCAACTGCTTGCTCCAAGGATAAGAGAAAAGGCATCCTCCATGGAGATGCTCTATTGTTAACGCAGGTACAAGGGAGCACTCTTTGCTGCCCAGGAGGTTATGGCACTCAGTTTACTTGTAGTAACTTGTTCAGTGGATGCAACTCAACAATATTAAGTGGGTGTCATTATTCAGGACAGAAAGCAATACTGACTTCTGTTACCCTTCTACTCCCTTCTTGTCCAAACAATATAGAATGTATTGTTTATTTTTGCCACAGAGGTCTCTCACACCATGTAATAATACCTGATTACCTCATACCCTGCAAAGTGGGAGATTCTTGCTGCTGAGATTGCCACTTCTCAAGGATGAGATCAAAACTTAGCAGAAAAATCTAAACCATGCTGCCAATTTGATCTAATGCTTTTAGGCAAAACCAAGTAGCTAAAAGCAGCAAGCACAGATAATAAACATTGTTTCTGCCTAGATGTAAGAGTCCACCCAATCAATTATTCCTTGGTACACTGCAGTTTAAGAGTGAATATCATTTAATTAATATACTAAGTGCATTTACAAGGGTATTTATATATTCATAGAAAAATTACTTTTTTTCTGGAAGTAGGGATGGAAAATGCATGAATGTATTTATGCACACCTCACACATGAAGGGCTTAGCATACTAGTTGATGTTAATAGCAAGCTGCCACTGACTACATCAATGCATAAATTTTTGACACATATGCACAAGTCAGGTAATGAATTTGCATACTAAGCAGGGAGTTTGAGTTCTAGCTTTCTGGGGCAGAAACTGCTTTAATTGTGCATGATGCATAGCACAGGGAGGCTGACAGGGCTAATCGAAAGTTAACAAGCTGGAAGGATTTGTTCTTTGAAAGCTGGAATTTCCAAGTAATCCTTTATATCTAATCCAGCTTGAGCTAAGGAATAGGAGAAGAATTGCAACTGGACTTTTGTGACCTCTTCAAAACATTATCAGTTGAGTTTCTGCTCTTCCAGAGAGCCAGACATAGCTCCAGCCTGGTCAGGGGAATGAGAAAAGGGAAAAAGTATTGCGCAAAAAACCATACTAGGAAAAAAAGTTTAATCTCATTTCTCTAAGTTGACATTTTTTGCTGTGTGACTGCCAGATGCATGCCAATGTTTCTGTGCATATTTTTGGGGATTTGCTGGATTCAGCACTAAAATGAACAGCAATGGAAGCTTTCAGTGTGTTTGAAGATTAATTTCACATAATCGCAACAAAGCTGAAGTCAACAAGCTGAATTTAATTACTACCCTGACAGCTGGGAGGCAATTAATGCCCTTAAACTTTCAAGCGCTCTCTCACTTGTATTTTTCCCCTTGCCTTATTCCTACTAATTAGAAACATGCTTCAGGGTAAAGCTGACCATGGTGTTAAATTACCATCATCAGAAACATAGGCACTGCCCAGTTAGACATCAGCTCTTTCACCAGAACAAGAATCGAGGCCATCCTTGAATGATACGAGTAGCAACATACTGCTAACATGTCTGTCTTATGGTGTCATGTCCCATGATATTCATCCTCTGGGCTGTATAACTAAAGGAATAAACCACATTGACTGTGGCAGGTATTTTTTATCACCTTATGTCCTTTCAGATTTCTGTATTGGGTAATCAAGTGTAAGACAAGCTTTGCAAAAGGACATCAATGTGCCAGCAATTTAATTAGGAATTTAAAGAACACCTACTACGAGGTTTAATATACCCCATCTTGCATCTGAAAGGAGTGGGGTTGCATATCTCCAGGGAAAGTAAGCATGAAATAATTCCCTGTTGTAATGGCATGTTTAAAAGTAAGATCTACACCACAAGCAGCATCAGGACCATTACACTTTCCTCTAAAACTGGAAAAAATCTTCCAATTCAGCAGAGTAAAATCTGGAATTTCATTGTGCTTAGGTTCATTATGAATCAGACAAAAGATGAACTTCTTACAGGATCAGAGATTTTTGTGAGGGTTTCAGCATTTTCACTATTCCAACATTTAAATGTTTTATTTTGCTTTGCAGGACTTGTGTAAACATTTTTTATTTCTGTCAACATTAAACTGTATTTTCCTTTTCCGGCAGCTTCCCCAATACACTTAAGCTTGTCTGTCTGCTAGTGATCAAGGCACCATGTTGCCAGTCACAAAGGGTCCATAACACGCAGCTATATATGCACATGGCACTGTCCATTAGACAGCCCAAAGAGGACTGAAAGCAATTTTATGTACAGAATAAATCCCCCACAATACAATATAAAAATGCAGTTTAGCACTTGATCGAAGACGTTACTTCAGCCAAATGAGATATTATAATCTGGTTTTCCTCTATGGAAAAATGACACTTCCCAGAACAGTTAACATTTATGAACTCCTTGGATAGTGTAAACCATGCATTTCTAAGAGCTCAGATCAGAATACATCTGGCTTTTTTTGAAAACTACTTTAATTTTACTTTAATTTTACTGACTTCATAGAAGTCAGTGGAGTACTGCTGGGATCGGAAACCTCTGTGGTTTCCTTTCCTGTTGGGTTCGGTGGAGACCTAGGCTTTTCTACTGGCAACGCACAGCTATTTCTGTGAGTGCTCAGTCTTACTGCTGTCAGCAGAACAGAATCTGGAAAAGAAACTCTGCCCAATAGTTTTGCTTTATGTCTACATTTCAGCGAGTACTGGCAATTAATGGTCTGTTGGCAAATTAACACTGCACATGGCAATTGGCTGTAGTAATGAAGTTATAGAGTCTTCTTTATGGTTTATTAGTACAATAATAAACCACACTCAGCATGTAATAATGACACACAGTTAAATTAAAGACTTGCTGATGCCTTATAAACCATTTTGAGAAACATTCTTGTAGCAATCGGTAATAGTCTTCCCTGTGAGCACAGGCAGGCTTTGCTCTGTATTCTGCAGATACAGTTCTGTCAATATATTTTTTCTATTACTCTTGCATTACTAACAAAGCAGGTTGGGTAGCGGAAAACCAAATTGACTGGAACATTTACTTCAAATTGAACTAATTTTTAAGCACTTTGGGTGAAAAATAAGACTTGGCTTCCTCAGACTAAATCTATTTTTTCTGTTATGAGGAAATATAAAACTAGAGTTGTTCATCACTTTCCTCTCACATGGAGCTACCAGCTGAATTTTACAGTGTTTCTCAACACCTGGCAACTTGAATTGACTATATAGCTTCTAAAAATTAAGAGCGGGTAAATTTATCCTCCTAAGTCAGACAGGTGAAATGCACTGTTGTGATCCACGTGTTAGAATGAGCTTCCCTCAAACTTTCTACTTCATGTGCATGACCAAGACCTTCCCTGTTGAGAGATGAGGCCCTGTTTCAGACCCCCTGCCCACTCTAAAAGTGGAGAGGCAGTCACACTGAGCCAGGGTTCTGTGCTTGTGCACTCAGAGAAGCCTGGCACCAAAGCACTTTCAGGTCTTCTTTACAGCACCTTCTGTAATATAAGAGCATTATTTCTCTCCTTCTCACAGAAATGGGAGGTACTTTGCTTTATTGAGTGTTGCAGTACAGGTTTCATGCTGTGAGTGATCAGCTTCTTAGAAGAGCCCATAATGGTAACTGTGCAGTGAATTTAACAGAAGACAAAAATATCTGGAACTCTCCAGACTTGTCTCTGTAGGAAGCCAAAGCAGTGCTTGAGGAATCTATTATCTGACTCTTTCCAGAAAAGCTGCATTTCCTCCCTCCAGCTCCCGTTGTACCGTGCTGGCCACTACAGGACATACAAGACCTCACTAACTGCTGGCCCCACGCACAGCAGCCACTCCAGCACCAATGAACAGGTCTCTAGAGTTGCTGGGTTTTTATGTCAGTCGAGGTATTCTTTTTTCTGTCTGACAGAATAAATATGGCAATATAGGAGGAAAAGTAGGATTTTTCCTACCCTTTTTCTGTCTTATCTGCTTACACTGAAAACTCATTAGACAATGACTAAGTCTGATGTGAGGTTTGACTGTAGGCCTTGGCATTACCCATGTGTCTGATCTGAGATTTTTTTCTTAGTCAAGATACTGAGATGGTGCTTTAGTCAATACATGTAATGTAATGTCCTAGCTGGATCAAAGAGTCCATAATAAAGGGGAACTCTTAAATCAGCAGTTGAGATGCTTGCAGTTCAGTAAGATGCCAGGTCATGTGCCTGAGCTGAACAAGAATAGTCTTCATTGTGCAGATACAGGCGTGTTTACTAGGACACCACAGGGAAATCTGCATCTTCCACCTGTGACTCCAAGATGGGAGGGAAAGGGAATGAGTCTGTCGGAAACCCCTGAAACTTTAAAATTTCCTTTTGCAAAAGCTAGAGTACAGACAAGAAGAAAGTGAGCCCTGCCTCCTCCTAACAGTCACTGGGGAGGTGGCCAGCCCATAAGAATAAGAGATTATTTGGGGGACATGCATAAAACTTCACTTTAAGCAGTGCAAGGGGCTCTGAGGTGCTCTCAGAACTTCTCTCCATTGACAGCAGTGGGATACTCAATCTTCCTAAACCAAGGCTGAGGACACACCACTCCCAGCCCAGAACGCTCTTTAGTGCATCTTTCTGTGCCTCCATGGAACTGCCAGAATCTAAAACTTCCTTTGGAATAGACATCTATAAATCCTACAGCACAAATGCTCACAGGCATTTGCAGATTCTCCACCAGGGATTAGTAGTTTGCCGTAGGTCCATTTTGTTGTCAATTCTCCCTTTTTTTTTTTGTTCCTCAGAAAAGCTTTATGTAAGTTCTGTGCAATAGAGGGCTTTTCTGCTTGAGAACACTTTTATAATATTATCATCTTTAAAATTGCTCCCATCAAGAAGCTTAAAAACTTCCTGAGGTGTCCAGGATAACACAGTCTTAAGACTGACTGTATTCTAGCCACCTCTGACACTGTCATTTCCTTGACTTGACAAATTCCCCTCTCCCCTGTTCTTACAGGCACTACAGAAATTTTCCAAGTTATTTAAAAATACCTGACAGATTGTGATGAAGCTGAATATCCTCACAGGGGAATGGAGAAGTCAGTGGGGAAATGGAGAGCATGCAGCTGCATCCTCCTGTTGTGAGGCAGTGTGGTTTGATTTTCAGTCAGCTACTCCTAGCTGGTCACTTCCATGCCTAGCTTCAAAATGCTAATCCAGAGCTTCTCATTCATTAATGAGCTTTTCCCAGTGGGAATCTGCTTACTGGGGTATATCTGTGCCCCAGATGAGCAGCTTTTCTAGAAGTCTAATATCCTCAGCAGAAGATGCTCAATAAACTCAAATGCGTGAATGCGCACTAATTAATAAGTAATAAGTACACCTAATAATGCCAGTGTTTAAAGACCGGCTCATACATGCTGACTGGACTCAAATTGCTGTAACAATTTGTAATGAGCAATTAATGAGCGATGACTATCTTATTTTTTTAATGCTTTGGAAAATGCCAGTGTGAAATACTTACTTACAAGAACAAATGCAGCAACTCAAACTGTGGCTCCTCTCCATCAGCCACTCTAAATGGAATGATTTCTGTTGCAGCCAATTTCACATAGGCTCTTTGTGTCTTGTCATTGTCCTGGTCCCACTGACACTAATAGGATGATATTTCATAGGCCTGTTAGTCACCATTGCATACCAACATCCTTCCTTCTTTTGCAGTATGGGAGGAATTTCAAATGTGTTGTGGCTCAAATCATATTCTCACTGTCCTAAGAGGTGGTCCAAGCTCTTTCACTCTACTGCTGTAGAAATCACTGTCACACTCTCTCTGACCTTTATAAGGACAAGAGGCTACTGATTGATACACTCTGTTCATTTCAGAAGAATCTGAACCCTCACAGTAAAATAAAGCACCTGTTTCTCCTTATTCTTAGAGCAGAGCCCTTGAAGTGTTCAGCAACATCGAATTGGTGAGCCTTGCAACATCTGTTCAGAAGAGGGAATGCAGTCTGTGTCTCAGGGCAGGCAGGTGGATTAGAGGACCTCTTGAGATCCTAGTAAGTATGAATTTACAGGACCATGTCAAAAGCAGATCTGAGTATCTGGAGGATGTGAATTTAGAGGGTGTTTGGGGTGAGGAATGCAGATTGCATATACCTGTAACATGCTGCTTCATACATGATCTGTAAGGATTAAGTCTGAGACATTCAGATTTCAAAGCACATCTCTTGTTGCAGAAGGACATATGTAACTTCCAACCCTGTTTGAAGGCAGAAGGTAATCAGCCTCACTTTCTTGACACAAGTAGTACAGTGGACTAAAGACAGCTAAAACTGATTTCAGAACTACCCTTATATTTGGATGAATTTATCTGAGAAGCCACTAAGGTTTTCTGATTATTGATTACCATGTTTAACATACAGTAGCAGATGCTCAGTGCTAAGACCTATTCCTACTAATGAGATGGAATGAAAAAAAATATCTGCATGTTAGAAGGGCACCATAAGAAGCATCGGCTTCTCTGGGAGCTCTCAAATGTCAGTCTGGAACTGCCTATCACTTTGTAAAACTTTGATCTGAAGTACCTCGGATAATACGTTAAACCACTGGCTTATTTTCATTGATCACATGCCAGTACCTCTCCTGTTATCTATGGACAATTTCATCTCCATTGTTCTTTTCTCTTTAAAACTGCTCAGACATCTTCATTGCAGCAAAAGAGGGAATGGATGGCATGGTGTATTTATGGTTTACCTTTAAGTGCAGACTAATTTGCAGTCTGGTCACATGATTTCTGAAGGACCAACACAACTGTATTTTGTTAGTGGTTTTGCAGACTGCAGTAATTTCTCTGAAAAGATAACTTAACTAGACAGGAACTTCCTGAAGTTTTACTATAGAATTGGTTGTGGATTTACAACTCCTTTTACCAATGAAAATATTTGAATGATCTGGCTGCCAAATGAAACCTCATCTGCACTCTTTTATTACATTATATTAATTCTATTTTTTATTTTATTTTATTTATATATTATTTATTTTATATTACTTTATTTTTAGCTCCATTGGAACTTGTTTTTCCACTCTTCTGGTAGCAGTGTAATCAATAAATAATATATTCTTAATAGTGTCAGCTTCCACTGTTCTGCCTAACTAAAGGCAGTTATTTACTGACTCACCCCAGAAACCAAACTATATAAAGTTGTTAGTGTAGAACAGACCCAGACTGAAGTACCACAGAAGAGAAGTGGGAGGAGTGGAGGAATCAGCCATGCTCATGAGAAAGGTGCATAAAGAACTTTAATCTTGGATTCTTCTCCAGTTGCATTTAGAAAGAGGGGGCAAAACCCAGCTTCAGGGGACATTTTCATATGCTTTGGCTCTCTTTGCCAAGAGAACTGCTCCTTTCTGTTGTTGGCCAGGGGCTATAGCGTGGAAGTGACTGAGATGACAGCCGCTTGGATGAATCTGTTCTTCCCTAATACTGCTAACACCAGCTTTCCAGAAAAGCTTTTCTGTTAGAGTAAGAGCAGCTGTAGGCATGTCTAGCAAAATCCAGAAAGTAGAACTACTTCCCATGGTCTCTTCTGTTTTCATTACGATTAAACTCTCCTGAGTCCTTTTGCAGAAGGGAATGAAAGCACGTGTTCTCTTCCATCCAGCCAAATCCATACAGCAGCTCACATTTAATTGGATGCAAATGAATGAAACACACACTGTTTTCAAGAGACCAAATATCCATTTCCTCTGGCTACAAAGGAAATATTTAGAAGGACATTTTCAGTTGATCTAACACAGGTTTTCTTATTTCCCTGAAGTCCATTTCTCTTGTCTGACCATAATAGAAACAAAAAGTGTAAATATACAGTGCAAAAGGTTGGGCTTCAAACTTCAGCTGCATCTTCGTCAAGAAGTAGAGTACAACATGGCAAATTAACCTGAAATCTCTGATGGGCCCAGCAATCAGTCCAGCCGCTGAGCTATTTAGACTTTGAGTAACAGTGTGAAGAGATTTTTTTTTCTTCCAGGAAGATGTTTTCCCAGGTCTTGATATCTGTCAGGAGCCATTGACTGTGTCAGCTACGTGTGGTCTGACAGCAAGTCCTCATAGACTGGGATTTACATAAGGTTTCATCTCATAAGCATTACATAGCCTTATTTTGCAGTAAGCAAGATTCAAGTATGTACTAATGAGGTGATACTGGTCTGTTCCTAACCAGATTTTAAAGGAGAAAGAACAAATGAACAGCTTGGAAGTCACTCCTTATCTCCAACCAGCTGAGACTCCAACAACGGCAGCCAGACTTAGCTCAGACTGCAAATCAATTCTTGATTACCATATCTAGTGGGAGCATTACTATTCAGGTTACTGATGGTGATAAAGTAGGTCATTAACAATAAGCCAGGACAAAGCAACTAATTTTAATAGTTGAAATGTTATCCTCTCTAAAGAAGTCATAACGATAATGCAATGTTATTGAGCTTTTCCAGACCGAGGGCATCTGTCATTTGTCTGTCTAGAACTGATAGGGTAAAGGGCATTTCAATTTCTTCTGCAGGAAAGAAATGATAAAGCTTTATCACTGCTCTCTTTTTTCCCCCCTTCTTTGCTGCCTGAACATGCCAATAACTGCATTTTCCCCCTTTTCTTTTTCTGTTGCTGTTTTGTTTTTAATCTTGCTACACAGGGGAACTTATTACTACACAGGACCATACTGACCTGTTATACGGATTTACTGGCTAAGTTGACACAGATGGAGGGTGACCATTGATTACACACAGATATTCGTATATAGGAAGTAACAAAAGAAGTAGTCTTAGTGAAGGCAAATCTTTCTATTCCTACTTTGTGCTTCCTATTCATTTGCCTATGAGAACACCACACCAGAAAGTCCTATTCCCAATTCATATGAAGGTGTTAAGTGTTCCTGCTGACAACCACTCACAGATGAGTGGTCTGTGATGAAAGTGCTAGAAGCATCTCCTTTCCTTTACAAGGGTGTAGAAGACATGCAGCTTCCACAGATTTCAGTAGGATCCCTGAATGTTCAGGATGTCAAAAACAGCACAGAAAACACTGACAAATAATACTTATGCATATGGGTTATCTAATAGCACCTGAGCTGGCACAATAGGTTTTCATAACTCTGGCACCTGAAATGACACTGCAAGATTTGATAACCCAAGCTGTGAAGTGCAGCAGCGCTGATATTAATGTATTACTCAGATACACACAGGGTTTGGATGACTTTGGACACTGAACACATCTAATGTCTAGGTTATTTGATTTAGATCTCAATGACTCCTGAACCTGATAGCAACACAAAATGTAGCTCTAACTGTTCCATGTGTATTTATTTAGAAGGGACAATCTGCCTGTCAAGCTTTACACCTACCTAATGCATATTTATTCATGACTTTTTAATGTGATATCATCTCTTTGTAGCCACAGACCTGCGCTATTAGAAATATAAGTGAACAATTCATGTGAAAACTGAATGTGAAATGCTGATTTGGGTTGCATCCAGAAAGAAGTTGCCCGCATCTTTACAGAAGAAAGGGCTAGTTAATGTTAATGTGTGCAAATACTTATCCAGCCATCTAATTTGATCCGCTTTGGAACTTAATACAACCTCCATCATCAGAATCCCTGAGTGACTTCTGTTTAATCAGCTCCTACTGCGTAATGAGTAGGGTGATTAACACAGAAGTAGAGGATTTGATGTGCAGTATGTCCAGTGTTAGTGGAGGACACACCTAATAAGGTTTCTCCTCTCTACTTTTCTGCCTTTTCCAAAATGTGAGGTTTCTTCGTATGCTAAGCATAACTTCTAACCCATTATTAATTAGCTTGCTATCAGTAAGTCATTATGGGATAGCTGTACCTACTTACTCACAGGAACAGACCAATCCTCGAGTATGATCACATGTGATTACAAAATATATATATATTCCACCCACCATGATAATAACTGAAGCACCATCATGAGCTCTGCTTATTAACACACACATGTTTATCCCAGTCAAATGCCTCTGAGTATCAGGATCTAAACCAATCCACCTCTCTCTTCTGCAGATGTCTGTTTTTCTCTGAATAATTACAGCATAAGAAAGCGATGGTTAGTAAAACATCAACATGTTTACAGAAGCTACTGCATGTAACCCACTGCACACAATTACTCAATAATCACCTGCATAACTATGATTATGTGCAGTGGGCAATGCAGAGTGACTATTCCAAGCCATATATGTGTACTCAGGACAGGGATAGCTGGATGGGTAGATGATAAGGAAGCAGAATGATGTATTAGATGTAGAAGATTGTAAGTCCTGTCTGCTATTTTTGTGGAGTTTAAGTATTATGGAGTAGATGACTGAATTCCACAGTCTTCAGAGTGAGAGCATAAACGGTGTCTGGGCAAACAAGCTCCCAGCTCAGGAACCAATCATCAGATTGTGTTCTTTAAAGATGACTCCTACTTAATGCAACCTTCTGAAACAGTCTTGGTTTTGGAAGATCAAATCCAGAGAGGTGTGAAATCCTACAAAATGCCCCTCATGTCAACTGAAATTGCAAGTGATCAGCAGGTGTTCAGTACATCTCAGCCTTATGTCTAATCTTACTATAAACTCAACTATTAATAACTCTGCCAAAGAAATGTCCATATCACTTCCTACTCACATCCTCTAAATGTAAATTGGAGTTGGTCTTATGTCTGCTAACAACTGAGGTGCTTCTTGCAAGAACTCATGCTCTCTAAGCCAAACCACACCTTTCAAACCTTCTGTGGCATCTAATCTGAAATAAAATTAAAAAAAAAAGAATATATTTGCTTGGTGATCTTGTGAGAATTTACTCTTACTGTGGAGTTCCTCATATGTCCTGCTATCTCATTTATGCTACATAAGGCCATGAATTCAGTGCCCTCCAAAATCAGTAGCTGGCAAAGATGAGATCTACTGGCACAAAAAACTAAAACTTGCTCTCTACTAATGGGAAGCAGGAAGATCAGAGTTGCTGGTTCTCCTCTGCTCATGCAGATTCAAGACCTTTCATATCCCCTAATGCTGACCCTGAAACTGTAACCCAGAATCCATGGCACCTCTTTTAAACTGAAAGTTTTCATCAAGGATATCCTTGATTATTGTTTGATTTTGTTTATACCAGTAATGCCACAACCTTCGTCATTGTTCTTAAACCAAGTGGGGTTCTTTGATCTTTGCATGTCTCCTGTTATTCTAGCAAGTCCTAGGACAGCTTTGACAGTAATTGTTGGGATAGGTTAAAACAAATGCTTTTAAACAAAGGCTCTTTAAAATCCCTTTTCCTATCAGGGAATATCTAAATAACATGCTGTTTCCAAAATCTGTAGGCAGCTGTTTGCATCTGAAGAAATAGAAGCGCTCTCGAAATGAGTTTGACAGCTGCACTTGTGGAAGAAATCACTCATGAAAAGGCATTCCTGCTTGTGCTCATCTTCCAAGGCCTGGACAGAATTGACTCTGGACTGAGATCACCTTTCCTGCCAGGCTTGTGTCAATGCCTCTCTCACATGACAGACTTTTTGGAACTGCTTTTAGACTCCTTTAACTGAAAAGCGTATTTTAAAGCTCTGTTTATGTTCTTCCTCATATCCCCCTCCTACACAGCATGAAATCCTAATATGCAATCAAGCAGCTAACCCCAGGACCACTACGTTTAATGTTCTTCTAATGTCTATCATTAAGTATAAATGCTGGAGAGTTGTCTGTGTGCCTTGTAAAAGAAGGATATCCAACTTTGGTAACAAATGATGCCAGCTCTCCAAAAGCAGAAGAGGCTGCCCAGCAAGGACATGCAAAGAGAAACTGTCAAAACCAGCAAGATGCTCTGCACTACCTGAAATGCCCATGCAGGACAGCACTTTTATTCTACAGCAGTATTGAAAAAACTCCCATGCAGCAAACTGCTCAATATTTCATTTATCTATTGCGTCTTGCAAGGGTACAGGACTGAGTTAACTCTGCCAAGGTTTTCAATACAGGAGGTTAATATAAACCCAACACATTTCTTCCAAGTCCTATTGTACTCTAGAATACAGAACTAGAAATAACAGCTTGCCTGCTTCCTGTACAGTAGAAGCAAAGAAATAGGGCCTTTAGAAGGAGAACCTGAATGCAAGCCAGTCATCTTCCTTCTGGCTCCTGCTGGCTCTCATCTCTAATTACAAAGGAATAATTCACTATCCAAGCTACTTCAACAGCATTTCAAACTGGACACTGAAGTAACAAAAGTTATTGTTAGCCTGCCATGCTCCTCAGAAGGGAAATAAGGAGGAGATAATAGAAAGACAGAAACAACCCAGATCAGTGAGATATTCTTTACGGTTTATCACAAAGGAGTTTTCCAAAAGATCTTCATGTCATGCCCCATGCACACAGACTCACACAACCCAGAAAGATAATGAGGAAGGAAAACCTGCAGTTTGCATCACTATGGACACTGGTTTCATTCAGGACATTTATTCTCATAAAAATACATTCCCATTGTATCTCAGTGTGCATAGCTATACTTTCTCCTCTAGATGACACTGTGTCTGCTTGGAAACCAGAGCTGGAATACCAGGAGTCCTTCAGCACTGGCAAAGTCATGTGGAAGAAAATTGCACCAGCACCTGCACGCACTATTCTTGTCTCCAGTGATTTTTGTACAATTCAAAGTTGCTTGCTTAAGGACTCAACACCACTGAATCTCAATATCTCAGCAGCAGCTAATATTACAGATGTCCAATGCAAGGTGTAGGCAAAGCTGCAGAAATGGTTTGCCTATGTCTATGCTTATATATATATATATATATATATACACACACATTTACCTCTTGGTTTGTCTCTCTCTGTTTACAAATATAATGAGGCCAAAGGCTGCAGAGCAATCTTCAGCTCCATGCAGATCTATTTACTACTGAGCAAAATTCTGCACAAGAGTGAACTAATTGAACTGACAAGCTACAAGAGCAAAACAGACTGCATATAGACATTGTAAAGAGTCAAATAACTAGATTTTAAGCTGATTGCATACACTCTGGATCCCTCTGAGGGAGAAAATCCACTGGGGAGAAAGGCTTTGGAAGTTAGGCTTGCTTCAGAACTCCCCCAGAATGTCTCTGATTTCCCCAAGGTTACTCCTGATTTATTGGGAAGTAATTGGGATCAAATTCAGACGTATGACAGTTCAAATGTGTAAAGAGTACAAACAGATTAATTAGCAAAAAAGGAGGAAATAAATGCAGACAGCTCTTAAGGGAATTAACAGAAATGCCACTCCTTTTAGTTTGTGCCTCCAAATTTGACAGCAGGACTCAGAAGTTCATAGCTCTTTCCTGACAAAATAAAGACTTCTTTCCTGTCTCACCAGTTGTAGGATAATTTTACAACACTCCTCTGAGTAAGATGGCTTCAAATGATCAGGTTAAAATCTGGATAACAGACACCTAATATACCGGTAGCAAGGTTTGAGGATATTTTCCTGTTGGCAGTACTCATCCCCTGATTAGGAATATACGGAGGACAAGACAGACCACAAGGCTAGGACATGCGGGGAGGAGGGGGTTAGCACTCCAGCCTGAGCTTGAAGCACAGGAAGAGTTACCTGTCTTCAGAAATCTGAAAACAAACTCCACCAGAGGTGGATGGAGCAGGTGAACTCTGAAGAAGGCTCCTTGATGACTCATCACCCCCCAGAAAAGAAAGAGACACCTTAAAATTGACTCTTCCATTCTTTTTTGTTTGTCTGGATGATGGAAGAGTGAGATTTGTTAGCTTGCTCTGAATGTGGGCTGCCGGTTTCACATTGCAGTGAAATCAGCATCAGCAGTGTCAGGAGGCTGATACCAACTCAGGCATCTACAAATTGACTCACACTTTTACTCTGTGTAATGAATAAACAAGCCTTGCACTGTAAGATTGAATTAATCTGGATTTATTTGCCTAGGTATAGACATTGCAGATGTTTTAATTCAGGCAGTTTGCACTGTCAAAGTGGGCTGGCTTAGCCTTCATTTTCTGTCCATGCAGACAGAATTCAGAGCAGCTATTGCAGGTTGTTTGACCACAGGAAGGACAAATCCAGCCTAGCAAAAGTAAGGGAAGTTTGACTAAAGCACATGGAGAGATTACCGCGGCAAAAATGATGGAAGCCTCTTCGCTTTAGCTGTTGAAAGCAAGACTGACAAATGCATGTGAAACTACATCCCAGGAACTTTTCCACAGCTGAGATTAATGTCTCCTCTCATTTCCACTTTCCTGATCAAGAAATGAGTTGAGAGAGAAAGGGAGAATTGAGGAAGAAAACTTTCCCCTTCTGAAAAGAGACACCAACTCCACAGACCTCAGAGAAAAGGCAAGAGGCTAGGACTTTGAGGAGGAGAAGTTACAAGATGTCTCCCTCCAGCTGAGACCCAAGTGCAGTGATCCAGTTAAATACTCTTTATTTTGGCCTCAGATTCCCATTGCTTGCCAATGGACATGTTGCCCTAGCCTCTCTCTGGAGAGTTTCTTGCTTCAGTGAGAACTCAGATCCCAGGAATCAATGCAGTTGATAGTTTACAGTCCTCAGTTGAATGCTGAGTTTAGCCCATGAACTCTAATTCCATTCTGATGTTTCTTTAGTCTTTAACTGATAACTCTATAGGGGTTTTGGTCCCTTGTTTGTTTCTATCTCATGGGGGAAAAAGATAACAGCAGCAAAGAAAAATTGTTTACTTCCTTTTTTTTTTTTTTTCAGGGCTCTCTTTTGATATTCCCTCGCTTCCTCAAGGAATTTGTTTTCTCCCATCATAGGCTCTCATTTATATGTGAATAACAGGTTATTCTCTGTCCTGTCATTATCCACCCACACAAATACTCCTGCCTGGATCCCAGTGCTATACCATCCTCATGACTATGGGTGGGTATGCTAGATGTTCTGCAGATCAGCAGTAATTGGAAAAAGAATGAAGTTGTGGTGCTGCAAGGGTCAGTCCCTGCTGGTGGGGTGCTAGAAGCTTGGAGAGTGCATGCTGCAGGTGATGCTGAGGGACAAAGAAGGGACTCCTAAATTGCAGAGTACCAGCTACAGGTAACTGCCACACGATACTTTTGCATATCATTTAAGCTTCATCTTACAAATTAATATTCGTTTTAGATGCTCCCTCTATTCCTAATAAATATTGCAGAGTGTTGCTGCCCTGGTAAATCTTCCCAGTAAACAGACTATTTTACCTTTCCCTTGCTAAAGCTGGTTTTTAAGAATAGCATATTCTGGGCTCCCAGTGATGTTCCCAAAGTGGTATCTCTAATAAATAATATATGTTCAGGGCAAATATGTTGCAAGACTGTATAAAGCCAGATCCCCCTCTCCTTATAGGTCATACATTTAGCTTCTATCAGTCCTTGCATCTTAGCAACCTATCATTCGCCGTATAATCAATTTAAGCCTCTGAAATCTGCATCTGAGCTCCCAGTTTGTTTCAGCCCATCTACATAGAAAAGTAGAAACCAAAAGGTAGGCTTGAGCTTTCTTCTTTCAAAGTCTTTCCTTAACCTCCACTGATTTTTCTGTTGCCATTTCAATTCTGTTACTACAGCAACCTTGTATTTCTTGCTTTGGCAAAGTTGACATCTTTGCATAGGGACACACACAAGGCCTTTCTAATCAGCACTTATGTGGTCTAAAACATTTAGCTCATCTGCTTAGAAGACTAATTAAAATGTTCGACCCATCTGCTGTGGGAGGCTCTAGTGAAACTAGAGCCAGCATTTTCCCACTCGGTTTCCTGTCATGCAGCCTGACCAAAGCTTCTCATTTCAGCAACACCCAGCAATGGTGTCTCTACCATAAGGCAGAACACTTGCTTGCATGTGGTCTTTGGACACACTTAAAAGGATGTCAGCTCAGTCTTCTGCAGCAACTGTTGGATAAAACGCTGTGCTGACATTTGCCTTTCATAGTGCTAAATGCTAGAAAAATCACTTGACTGCAGCACAAGAAATTCAGGGCAACATCTTTCAGAATGCTTTCTTCACCCTCAGACACTTGGAAGGAGACAGCATAGCAGCAGGATTCCAGAAAGCTGGCTCAATGGATCGGACCAGCCCTGGGGGTGTCTTTCAAAAGAACCATGTAAACTGGCTAATCCCCTTTACCTACTTTTTAGCATCTAATTGCATGAAGGGCTGTGCAACTTGCTCTGTTCAGATCTGATCTACTCTGCTGCTCTCATCACCCCCAGGAGAAACATTACAATTTCCTTTAATTCCCTCTCCATCATCTGATACCATTAAGTCTGCCTATAGGTGATCTGTGTTATGCTGCCTAAGCCTCATCTTTCCTGAATGAGTTGGAGGCAATGGTGATTTAGCAAGACATATAGCTACCATCTTCTCACTAGTTATAGCCATATCTGTATCTATAACCATTCATTCACAAAAGTATTTCTCTCCAGCTTGCTGGGAGAGTTGGACTAATAGCAAAATGTGAAGTTTTCCATTATGTTCACTCAGCAGTTCTGCAACCCCTCCTGGTCATGGCCTTGGACTATGTCAGGAAGCAGCAGGTAGTTTGATACTTATTTGCTCTAAGACTTGCCTGTAACACAGAAGCCCTAGAAGGGAAGGGCAGCAAGTTGGAAACAAGATACAGGCTGCGGAGAGAAGCAACAGGGGGAAAATTTGGCCATTGAGAGGTGAGTACAACCTACAAAGGTAACTGTAGCAGGAGGATAAACAGCACATAAAAATACCTTCAGCCAACTGTCTGCACAATCACTGTAGATCGACTAAAGCAACTCTAAGAGAAGGTTTAACCGCATACAGCTCCGCTTGCTCATCTCAGCTAATGTAGCTGATGGTGTTTGTAGTCAAATCCCCTTCAGAATGATCCTGTTTTGAAAACAAGTTGCATAGAGGGAAACCTGCTAAACATTCAGTTCATCTCTCATTACTGGTGGAATTTACCTCTTTAAGTAGCTCTAGAGATTACTGAGGTATAAGGGAAAGTGGTGTGACATTGAACTGTATTTCCTCTGTGAAAGGATATCAGTGTGTATTTGTCCTCTGTGGAGATCATGACAAGGAGTCCGTGATGTTGTGAAGGGCTTTTTTTGTGTGATGCTGTTTTGCTTTAGAGTTTTAATGAGAAAAGAACAAAACCAAACCAGTGTCACTGTCTATATAGAGACTTTAAAAGTGCTTAAAAGCACCAGGAATGCCTTTAAAATGCATACCTCATACTAGAGATGAAGCATCTACAGAGAGAAGAGATACTTTGATGTAGTAGATGTATTTGTTTGTTTCAGAGGGAAGAAAAGAATGGTATGTTTTACCAATAGAGCTATTAACCACCAAGATTGCCCAAAGGCATCAGCAGGTTCATTTAAAATGTAAATGAGCTTTTCAAGCATTTGGTTGTTCAGATTCTAGAGGCTGCTATTATGTGAAATTGGATGGGGTCTTCACATGGCACAGCTGAACTGTTAGGCTGGCCTCCCTTTTCCACCCAATTATGGCCAAGGTGAATGGACACTCCTATGGGCCTGAGAGCTTCTCTCCAAATTAGGAGAGTTGCTTTATTACAGAGGACAGGGGCAATTAACTGAGACCCTGAGCTGCTACTGAATGATCTCCTTGGGAAATACCACTTAGCATTGCAAACAGCAAGTGGGCATTTATTCATGGCCTTCCTACACCCTTTTGGGAAGGACTGTTCTCTTGAATTAATGTTTGGAGTCTACCAGCTAAAAACAACCATAAGCAACAAAATGCAATTGAACTGAGGAAGACTTTCGCTTTTTAAACACTTATTGCATGCCTTGAGCTTACAAGCAATTGCACTCACCAGAAAGATCCCTTCCCAAACAGCACTCAGGCGGATCAGTTGGAATAGTAGCTGAAGGAATGCTATTGCCTTGGAGTGATGCTGCATCAGGGACAAGTTCAAGATTTGTATTGTCATTTTAAAGTTCTGCAATGTTTTTAATCCAAAAAAGAAGGTTTGGGAGGCATGTCGCCCACTTAACGTGCAAATCGTGCTGTAGTGGATCATCCTGATCTTCCAGAGAAGTCTAGGAATTCCATTGTGCAAAGGATGGCAGGGCTTTGCCATTCAGCTTTATTTTCATGTGGAGCAAAATACGATGACATCACTGCTGATTAGGAGCATGGTGATGGCAGAACTACTGACACATGAGCAAGAGTTCAGCTGCAACAGCAGAAGGCTCAGAGTGACAAAACTTGTTTGTGGCACAGAGACAAAAGCAACCAGAGAGATGCTGTTAGCACTAATGGGTAAGAACAAGTTCTTCTGAGCTAAGAGGAATAATGTCCTTTCCGTGATGATGAGCATCATGGAAATGCAACATTGCAAATGTCCCCAGACTAGACGATGTTCGTCAGAGCTTCTCAGAGCTTACATGCACATGACCACATGTACATGCACACCTGGGATCCACAATCTAAGTTCACATATGTGTTTAGAAGACAAACATTAACTGCATACTGAATACCTTCATTTTAATAGTGTTAACATTAAACTTTTCCACTTCCTTTTCTTTGTGTGTGTGCAAATTGCTACATTTTTCAAAATGTGTTGAAACTACCCAAGATGAATTGCCCTGCTGAAGAGAAAAAGAGTTTCTTATCTGGGAATGTTTCCCAACTTACTGCATTTTGTTTAAGTCAGGTTAAATAAATCAAAGAAACAGAAACACTAAAGATGATCTCAATTTCTGTTTCTGTATTAGTCTTTCCATTACTACTGCACACCATGGCTTGCATTCCAGCCTCTGGATAAGACTTGCATGCTCCTATTAAACATAATCAAGCACTTTGGGAACTTATTTCCAAGTATCTAAAATGGAAGCATGATATGCATGTAATTAAGATTTTTAAGAAAGAGCTAACAGAAATCTTTTCCATTGGTTTTGAACATGCTGCAAAAGGAATTCACCAGGCTTTTTTAAAAGCACTGATTTTAAAATGAAAATTTTCTGAATTAAAATTTCTAATTAAATTTAAATTTTCTAACTAATTAGAAATTTTAAAATTTTAAAATTTTAAAATTTCTAATTAAATTAAAGAAACCCAAACCATTTTTGGATCACATTGGAAACCTGAAAATTGCACGATAAGTGAGAAAAAATAACTTTGTTTACAGTGGAAGATTTTAAGGGAGAGAGAGAATGGCATTTCTTTTTGTGATTTAAAAAGATCATGAGATAAGCTAGGTGTCTTGCTATTTGCTAGCTCTGCTTCTTACAGGATAGAAAGCTGGCTGCAATGAAGTTATTTTGACAGTTGATAGCATGCTGTTAAAGGTTACTGGAGCTCCACCATCACCCGTACAATGATACAATGATTTATTGTTGTCAAAGCCTTCTACGCAAAGCATAGAACAACCTAAGCTTCATCATTTCAGACAGGCACATTTTGCTCATTTAAAAAAATAAACACATATGATGCCAGGACTGCCTGAAACAGCTGATCTTATAACATTGGCCTTGGGATTGCAAAACCATCCCTGGCAATGCTTTATGTCTCTGCTTTGCTGAATAGTGGAATAAAACAGAAGAAAATTTGTAGGAGTGAAGCTTATGGCAAAAGAACAGGGAGGATGTAAGTTACACACTTGAAAAAAAAAAGTGTCTACCACAGCAGGGCAAAATGTGCTGAATTACACTTGAAATCCACGCAGAACTTCTGCTACTCCACATTTCTATTATAAGCAGAGTTCTCCTTGAATTTCTTCTCCTGAATTTTGTACCGATCCTAGGTAGGCGTCTAGACAGTATATCTCTACACTGATGGCTTGTTGAAAATGCCTTCCTCTAAGTTGCGTTTCTGTGATTAAGTTGAGATAGCATGGGGCATCCTGGAGCATGTGATGTGCACAAGACATCCCCACTCCTTGAATCCTGCTGATAAGGCAGTTATCCTTGGTCTAGTGTGGAAATGCCACACAGCTGATTTGAAGGGGATTTCCTCCTAACAGATAACTGAAAAGGAAGCCTACATTAGTATGTCTACACCATCTTCCATCTCTTTTTCTATAGGATGTTATGTTGGCCCAAGTAAGGAAGATTTTTATTTCAAGAGGCAATGAGGTCACCCTTGGCTGGGATACCTTTGCTTGACTTTGAACAAATGCATCATTTTCACTGATATCCATAGGGGGTGCTGGACTTTTCACATCTAAGGTGCTGCATGGATATAATGTCTCATTGCATGCTGATTCTTGCCTTTTGCACAACCTTATTGACTTCTGTGAGCTTGCAGAGGAAGCAGAGCAGCCTCCTCCATCCTGTCACGGCTGTTTCTGCCACTCTTCCTTACCTGCACTCCCACAGAAGCTGTAAACTTCTGTTTACTTCCCTGTAAACTTCTCTGGGAAGTGGGGGAACGATCTGCACAGAGTAGAGCAGAGGGAGGCTGATATAGCTGTCTGGTACTCCTATGAAGTAAAAGCTACAACACAGCTGGCTGCTTTATAGCAAGATATCTATCAGTATATTCTCCTCACGACAAGGCTGACATTTGATTTTATTAACAAAACAGAAACTAGTGCAGAATTAACAGTGGGAGAGATTGGATTACTAAAGCAAATACGCTTTAGTGAGAGGAGCACAGATCCGGAAAACTGGGAGATGGGCTCTGCTTTACTGTATGGACTAGAACAGATTATTCCTCTTCACCTTGGTTTTTCTAGCTTATATTGCCAAGAATGTTAACAAC
Source organism: Myiopsitta monachus (assembly GCA_017639245.1). Taxonomy (NCBI): domain Eukaryota; kingdom Metazoa; phylum Chordata; class Aves; order Psittaciformes; family Psittacidae; genus Myiopsitta; species Myiopsitta monachus. Next base: position 28,398,881 of record CM029917.1, read on the forward strand.
CCTTCAGAAAAGGATGTGCTGATATTTATGTGTTAGATTTAGGAAAAGGCACTGAGATCTTGAGATAAAGTAAGGCAGAGAGAGCACTAATGACATACAGAATCGGCACTGAGATCTTGAGATAAAGTAAGTCAGAGAGAGCACTAATGACATACAGAATCGAATTCCGTTTGCATTTCTCTGCAGCAAGCGGATACTTATAAACCCGAAATTATCACCCTGTATTTTATACTTGCACAGACTTCTCGGGGAGCACGTACAGGCAGAAGTTGTAGATGAACTGCTGGCTGGCTTTGTCATTTGGCTTGGGAACGTGAGCCCTTGCCGGGAAATCACCAGATGGCGCTCATAGAAATAATGTTCAAACGTTCCTTTTTAAAGGCAGTTACAGCTGGAATAAAGGTTTATTCGTGAAATTGTGACTCAGTTCCTTCAGTAAGAAGCATTTGCATCAGCCAGAATTTGTTGAGTGGCTGAACAGGATAATTCGTCTAATTCAGGGCAAGTATTCAGAGCCTACAGGCACACCAGCCAAAGGAAAAACATAGTGTTGTGTAATAAATCACTTGCATTAGGCAGTCAGCTTTGACTATTCCTGTTAGCGTCATTTCAGTTTTAATCAATATTTGCTGGGATTTGTTAGGCTATGTGGACAAATCCTGAGGCCTGTACTTGATTTCTATCAAAGCACGATGGTTATTAAAGAGAATGAGAAGTCTGCCTGAGTGGCATCTGTTGTAATAAGCTGAAGAATTTGAGATCTGAATTTATCACACTTCTTCACTGCTCTACAAACAGATTGACTTCCCCTTGCAACCCTTCTTGCAAAGAAGTTTGCTCATTTTGGAAGCTGGAGAAGTTCATTTTCAAGTAGGTTAAGCCAAAAGGTGCCAAAAATGCATTTTTCTCCTAGTCTATTATTGTATCTTACACTGTAAGTGAGAAGTAGCTTCACCAAGGAATTGATTTCTTGCAAAAGAAACTGAAGCCATGGCTGGAAGATGATTTTCATAACAGATGCAGCCCTTCAGCAGGGATTCTCAGCTTCTTTCACTGCTGGATAGAAGCATGTCTTGAGTTCAATCTTTCTCTTTAAATATTTCATTAAGGGCAAGTATGTTTTCTACTCCACTCTTAGGGCTCCAGCTTTCAATTTCTAACTTCTCCAAAATCCATCTTTTTATTTTTAATTGAGCTCTTCTACTGTTTTCCATTTCACCTATCAAGTCCCAAAGACATACAAAACTCTAAACCCCTGTAACTGATCTAGAGGTTATTTCAGATCCTAACACTCAAGCCAGAGTTACAGCTATGTGGGAAAAGCAAAACTTAAAACCAAATCCCTCTTCCGGATAGCAGTTTAGTTACAACAGGGATCCTTGTTTATATTTCTCTAAGATTTGGAGACAGGGTACTTTACAGTATGTAACACTTAAAAAGATATCTCATTTCCATTCAACTGCTGCATTTAAATATCTATCTCATATATATATGCAGAGCTCTGGAGGTCTTTTTGAACTTACCTCTCAGGCTGGATGAACTCTATGGTCACTCTTCTGAGTTGGTTTGATGGCCCACCTGAAAATTCAGGAAAAATATCTCAGTTCAAGACAAGGCGAAGTATTTTGGCTTCTTTTTTTTTTCTTTTTTTTAGCAAAGTGTAAGATTTTCATCTTTTCAAGTTATACCAACTTGAAGGGGAAGCCAAAACAAAACACAAGCCAAAAAGAATACCCCAGCAATCTGCTGTGTTGTGCTCCTCTTATTTTGTTTTTCCACAAGCTCTTTTAAAGGTCTAGTCTTCATTCTGTTCTGGAATGGAGACAAATACTGGAATCTCCTTTCCCACTCCCAGCCCTCCAAAAGACTTTTTCACCTATTTCTATTTCTTACACATTTCATACAATTTCTCTGTAGAAAAAAAATAATTTCCCTTAACACACATACACACTTTACACACTCTATTAGGATTTTGCTGTAGGCATGAGTTAAGTTTCAGGTAGGGACCAGTGGACATTTGTTACTGCTGTCTTGACCTCCCTCCTGTTAATTCACATCTTGAAAGCAGAAAAGTGCATTTCATGCTCTAGTCGTTAGAATTCCATTTTGCTGGGGAAATATTACTGGGCCATCCTTTTTCCCGAGCAGACTTTTTCTTTGGTGTCTGTCATGCTGAATTACACTGAGCAGCATGCCTGACACTAGGAAAATAACACGAAGGAACTCCAACAAAATTACCAGTGTCACTGCAAGAACCCCAGCTCACCAAATAGCACAAATATGATATGACCAATGAGATTTTTTAAGTTTTACCCAGTCATGCTCATTGTTATTGGTATTTATTTGGGAACTTTAGCTGCAGCATCCATTAGCTATTTGTTGAAAAAGTAGTAAAGGTAATGACCAATGCACTGAGGGTGAACCTCAGCTGTACATAACCTAGAGCAGACTCTTTGCTAGACAGTTAACTATACCACTCAGTGTGAATGTGCAACTACAGGGATGGGATTTCTGCACCAATAACATTCATCCATTTTGCCTCATGGATTTTTTGTTGAAAACCTTTAACTGAGAAAAAGAAAACTGATGCACATAGGAATTCAAATAAAATCCTACATTTCACGCACTGGCCACAGCCCCAGGCTACTGGTTTATAGGTTGAGAAATTCTTGCCCTCATATAAGCTAACTTGGATGCAAATATGTGCAAATCCATGAAAAATTGCTTATTCTAAGCAATTCATGCACGGAAAAAGTGCCTTCACATTATACCTCCCCATCCACAGTGTCAAAGAAGCATGAGCATAGCAGGTATGAGCAGCACTTCGACATCGAGAGTGATCAAACTCTCTTGTAACATCAAGGCAGCTTTGCACAGTACAACAGGAGGGTGTAGTTTTACAGAGCTGCAACATTGCAGCCAGGCACAGTAACTGCATCCAGCATCCCACACCTGAAAGGAGAAGCCAGGGCTCTTCCCACAGACTTGCACAGCCAGAGGAAAGCATTACACAAGCCACCTTAATAGGTACCTAAAGGGAGTACAATGTTTGTTTGGGTTTGTTGTTTGTTGCTCCTACTCAAAAAGTAACTTATAAAAGGAAAGCTCCCTTGAAATCCAAATTTGTCAGTATAATCCTGCAACCTCTCAATAAACATGAAACAGTAAATGGTCACTGCTCAGTTACAGCCGTCTCTGCCCCTCCATTCAGTGCAAACATATACGTGAACATTGAAAGACTGGTGGCAGGAGAAAGTTTCTTTTTGCCATTTGGTCTTGATCCAAATAAGCATAAAGCTGGTGAAAAACATCTTTGTCAGCAATGATTAGTCAGGGAGGCTGGTACCCACTGAGCATCTGCAAGGTTGTCTGATCACCAGCATCTCCAGAGTGTCAGGTTCTATCCCAGGACAGTTCTTCCATGAGACATGACTGAGTACTGGGTGCAGCTGCCTGCATCCAGACCATCTGCAGTAATCCAGGAGGAACTTAGTAAAAGTTCATCAGCTAAAACACACCAAATCGTTCTTTTTATTATGTTTCTTGAATTAAACTGTTTTTCTGTAAGATCTATGAGCACATTTAACTGTAGCCCATGCTGTACCTAGGATCTACCTGCCTGCTACCACCACACAGTAATTTCCTTTCTTTCAGGTTCTCTGCCTTTCTCTCTTAAAAACCACTTGCTTGGGAATTGTCAAGTATCTGAAATCTGACCTGTCATGTGTATCTTGTCTCCCGCCCATCCCCAGTCAATAATCACATTAGCACATCTGTGTGACAGAAATAATGGCTTTTGTCTCCCCAAGATGCAGTCCTGTTGCCAGGCAACTCCATCCTGAGGCAACAAAACAGCGAGGAACCGGTGTGTGGGAGGACCAAGCCCGAGTGCAAGAGCTGCTGCTTGTGCTGCTGGTAGCTATAATTGGGGGAAGCTTGGAATACACTGTTTCCACCAGAAATTCAGGATAATACAGACTGCCAGTCTCAGAAACTTTCAATTAGGTGACTATAGACTGCAGCAGGCTTGTCTTGTTTTGTTCTGATGTTGCAGAAAAGCTTTGGGAATGCTGCAGAGAACTGAGCTGCAGGTTGGGGTGGCTTGTATCAGAGATGCTGAGCCCACTGCAGCAAAAGGCTGAACACACTCACCCTTTCCAGATGCATGTCAGAGCACAGCCTAAAATTCCTTCGGTACCTGACCTTCTGCAGGGGCCTGACTTTTCACTCTCCACCATCAGTGACTACAGCAGCTCAGCTGCTCTGGCATTACTTGTGTGCCATTTTGGTCACAGCCTATCAGTCTCAGCATCATGTGGTTCAATTGATAATCAAGCCTTGATTTATCAAACATAATCCTGTTCATCCCAGAGAGAGAAGTCCCTAAAATAATACAGGTGGCTGTTGACACAGAAGGTATGGGAATTTCTTTTGTCTCTTCCCAGATAAAGGAGGAAATGCTGCAACATGAAAATCCTTGGAGAGGAGAATTTCTCTTGGATGAAAGAGATTGCATCCTTAGGGACATAAAGGAAGACTCAACAATTCTCATCAAGAGAAAAATAAGGCTGGAACTACATGTATTTTCAGGTCTAAGCTTCTGTCATGTATTTAGCGCACCCAAGATCTTACCAATTAGCTCTGTGGGATGCAGTAAGAACGGACATTGGGAGAAAGAGGGAAAAAAAAGCTGAAATAAAAGGTGCCTAAAAATTCTAAAGAAGCAAAAAGCACCCAAACTGTTTGCACAAGATGATATAAAGCCAGAAGCAAATTCAAACACTGAAGATTGCCGTCAGACAATATCCTGAGGAAGACTGGAAAAGTTGAATGGAAGCATTGGAAACCCTAAGGCATATATAGCTGCTGCAAGCACTTAGACCTCCTGCCTGGGGAGGACTATACTGCCCATGTGTATTTTGGATTCAGCACATGAAATTCAGCCTCAGCCTGCTGAGAGCTTCTCACCTGTACAATCGCAAGGCAATGGTTCTATTCACAAAACAGATGCACATAAAGCATTTCTGGACACTGCAGTGGCTCTGCCAGAAGGAAACCTAGTATTTTTTACAGGTAGGATATAGTCCAGAACAGTAGCTTAGTCACCACCTGTCAGCCACAGATATATACAGTTATGCATGCATTCTGTGTTTAGGGTACATCTTGAAATGAATTCCTTTGGTCTCAACTTCACTAAGGGGAAGTGCAAGTTTCCCAGTGACCTGAATGACCCGAAATCAATAGCAATAGAGCTCCAAAATGTCATCATTGGATTCTCACTGCCTCACAACAGCCAGACACAAAGGAGTCCCTGTGTGTACACACATTCATCAAAAAAAGGCTATAGGAAAAATGTTGAGAGATTCCTTGCATAAATTATTTAGTGTTTCTTATTCAACCTTCTCCATTTACACGTGACCATATCCAACTGAGTAAAGAACTATCTTCGTAATCTGTCTTGTACTATAAAACATCTTTGATACTTTCCACAGAGACATTTGTAGTGTATTTAGGACAGCAGAAGTACTCAACCCCATGTCTGAAAGCTTCTGCTTCCACATGAATATTTGTTTTGCTTGTTTACAGTGGCTGAATTGATGAATGTACTATGTTCTGGACCCTGGGTTTCTGACAAGCTGTCTCCTGTTCTACAACAGCATTTATGACCCTGCATATTAACAGAGGATCATTGTGGTGGGCTCAGCCATAGCTGGAGGAACGAAACCTTGGATACTAAGCAAGTGTGAACAATGCTACGTTAGAGTCACACCTTGGATAGTACAATTGCAGCTGGCCATAAATCTGACTGTTTTTTTTCCTTTTGGCTTTCCAAAGGGCTCATGGTCTGAAACACAGGTAAGAAAGGAGGTCCTATTTTTTTTTTAAGACATAGTATTTTAAAGGGTAAAGAATAATTATAGCCATCTTATAAGGATAAACAAGCAGGGATTGTGTCCAAATCTCATAAGAGGTGAGACACAGACTGTTATCTTAAGGGGATGGCAAAGGTTATCGCGGCGTTGCTGCCTGCTCCAAAAGACAAAGACATTAGAAAGCTTAGTGAAAACCAGGGAGCATACCAGGGAACAGAGATAGCATCCTTGAGCACACAACTCTGGAGATGCAGAGGCACCTGAACTTCTCAGTGCTTCAAAAGAAGTAGATAGAAAGGCATCCAGGGTAACTATGCTGAAGATAAACTTTGAAACACTGCAAAATCTTTCAAAAAGATTTAAGAGAACAACTCTGTTCCATATCAACCATTATTTGCTCTTTCATCAGCCTGGGAACAAAAAATACAGGCACTCACAGAGCAGAAATGTGCAGTCAGTTGAAATCACATGCCTCTAGGTCTCATTATAATAGTGCTGTAGTTATTTGTTAGCATGAAATGCCTCTCCACTGCAATAGGAGGCTTTACTGCAGTACCTAATTTAATCTTTCAATGAATATATTCCCTTGAATGCAGTGTATTTTGTTTGACAGTTCTTGAACGCTTGGATGAATCTAAACATTGAAGAAGTGGAGTACACACATTATTTTTCTGCAGATTCATTTAGCAATCCAAGCTAACAGCCAGATTATCGATAATGAGGTAAATAAAATACTTTTCTAAGTGTTGATGTGAAGTCTGAAAAAGAAAATATGATATTTGCTACTCAGCTTCCCTCTGGGGTAGTATTTGAAAAGTACTCAGATGTCCCTTCAGGAAGTCCTATTTTTTTCTCATGGTTACACTTACACTGAGGAACCTAATTGCAAGGAAGAAATATACAAGTGATACTGCTAACTTTCCTAACATATGTTTTGCAAAGGCACAGGGCTATTGTTACACTTGAGTTTTGGCTGATAAGATGGCAAAAGCTTCCCAACCTCTTGGCTGCATTCCTACAAAAACAACAGCAGTTCTGCAGTATCTTGCAGATGCAACAATTGGCGACCAGCTCATCCAGATGTACCTAAATTAGCTTTACAGATTAGCTTAATAGCTCAGCTACTAGTGACAGCCTGGCCATAGAAGCAAATCCCTCTTTATGAAAAAAGAGTATATTGTTGGTTTATGGCTCAACTTCTCCTGTTGGCAGAAGTTATTATTGGTCTATCCTTTCTATCCCAGTAGCTTATCGGAGCTCTGTGGGAATTGAAGCCTATAGCATTACACCTCAGATACAGAAAAAGACTGTCTCTTTCCCTGAACACTTCTGTTCAAAAAAAGAAAGTAGCAACTGTTTATCTATCATTGCCTCAGTTAACAGAGATTGAAAATAATGGACCAGACACTGAATTCACAAACCTTTCAAGATCAAAGCACACTTTAAGATAAGGGCAGGAGCAATTACTCTGAGCAGTTCAATTGTGTTTGACAGTTGCAGAATCTGAGAAAGAAGGATAGCTGGTACAAGTGTGGCTGGGGAAGCATGGGGGTCTCAGGGGTGCAGACAGACAGGTAGCTCCCCCCAAATATTGAAAGGTGACATCAGGATCTAGAGTGGAACAAAATAATGACTTACACAACTAACAATTGTATCCAACTACGAATCCACAATTATTAATATCCAGAGAGTTGTGGATCCTTGAATAGAGTCAATGAACACAGTAGCTCACCAAATCTGTTGCAGGTAAAAAAAGAGGCAGGTATAGCTGCTGTGCCACATGAAGAGGCCAGACTTGCTCTGACCTGGCATGCCCTGTACAATGCCAGCAGTGTCTGGGTTTCCTGGACATTTTAACTGTCTTTCCACCCAGAAGTTTCCTCCAGTCAGAATTAGAGGTTTTACATTTGTGCAATGGCTCAGGCACAGAAGAAAGACATTCCAGGCTAAATTCACAGTATGTGCTGTGGGAAATAAGCAGCACTCCTGAAACCTCTGGCTCCTGTTGGGTTTACAGCACGTGGAGAGAGCAGCTGCACAATGTGCCTGTTGCAGGAGACAGCTTTCCATACATGAGCCGTTCCATATGTGAGGACATGAATCAAGCAAATGCATCTCTGTTCCTACTAAAACCTTTCCACTCTTTAAGGTTTAAGGCCCAGTTAGGCTCCTAATTCCAGAATTAGGAAATTCCCCCTTCTCCCTATACATTCCAATACATACTGATGCAGAGCTCTCTGCCTGTGTCTCTCCCACACTAATGCTCTTTCACACCCACATTCACTGCAATGTAGTTCACATGCACAGCCTTCTGCAAAGAGCATCCTTCGTTAAGCAGCAAAGCTCTGCTTTCCCCCACCCCCCTTTTATTCAATAGCCTTGTCAGGAGCGTTTGCACCTGTCCTCTCACACTCAGCTGCTCTCTATTTTTGCTGAAGATTTCTTCTTTTCAGTACAGGACACAAAAAGCAGAGGGTTTCATTGGCTGGGAGGAGAAAAAAAATCCTCTCTCAACTAAAGCCTACTAGCAGAGCAGAGAGCAAAAAAGTGAGGGAAAGAGAAAGTGAGTCTGCAGGGAAAACAGCTTAAAGGGAAGTGTAGGAGGAATACTGAATCTAGACTTGCATCAGGTCTATTTTTCATAAAGATAATAATAAAGAATAATACGGTGTAATTATGGCACAAAATAACACTAATTGTTGAGCGCTTGTCTGCAGCTTTCACTAAGAGGGAAAGAAACAAGAGGGCTGAACGGCTCCTGCTGGCATTAGCACTGAGACATGTTTTCCCAAACTCACCTAAAGAATCACTGCTGAAAGTTAGAAATGTATATTGAATTTCAAGGCCTTTCTTTTTTTTATTCCATTAGTAATTCCACTGAGCCAGGTGTTTGAGGGCTGGTGTGAGTGTACTGACCAGCACAGCACCACAAAGTCATACCTATTCCAGTCCTGAAAAGCAAGGATGCACAATTTGTATTGCTTCCAGAGCTGGACTGAATGTTGGAAACTGGTGTAACCTATTTCTTGTCTTCTGCAGTCAGCCTGCAATGGGGAGACCCTTTGCTTTTCCATTGCTATGAGCTCTGCTCCTTATATTATAACAAAACCATACTTACAATGCTATAAATGTCTTCAGCAGCCAGCATGACACTAAAGCAAATTCCCATGTTTAAAGAGAGGATTCAGTTTGTACACCTTCCTTACCCTGAGATTGGAACTGTTCCTGATTCAGAGCGATTGGTGCTGGGTTGAGTAGCTTTTCAGAGAGCCATATAATACAGACCTGCTCTGATCTCATTCAGGTACTGAACGACCAATTGTCACCAAATTGGATTTATTCCCCACAGTTTCTTATCCTCTGTCGAAAATTACTTTCCCTTTAATTTTCTACACAGTTTTCTTAAATAAGGACATCAGTCTCTCTGAAAGAAAATCTTTGATTCAAAGTTCACAGTGTTGGTTTCTAGCACAAATATAACTGTAGCTCTGCTCAGAAGAATGTGATTATTTTCAGAGTCCTTTAACACATACTGCATCGAAAAAGGACATTTTCCCCACAGTCCAAGAAACTGTCTTGCTGAAGACATTGCTGGATAATCCCTTCCCTAGGGATGTGGCCATAAAACTCATTCGACTTTAGGTGGTGATTTTCCAGCGATTTTAATAATTTTGAGGTTTTATGCTACAAAATCACTGTGAAGTGCTTACAACTATGAGTCGCAACCGAAGAGGGAATAGATTGGAGATAGAGCAGTGGAAGCTGGAAAAACTGTAAACAAGGAATGCAGGCAAAACAAAACAGCAGCACAAACTCCCAGACTAAGTGGTGGAGATGAGGAGACTGCCCTGGTCAGCGGTCCTGGAACAGAGAGCCCTTATTTAAAACAGGATAAAGATGAGGCTTTCCTGTGAGATCTCCTCCTCCGGTCTGCCTTCTCAGTCCAGCCATACCAGCATTTGAAGGACTGAACCACACTTAATCCCCAGATAATCCCTCTTCCCTGGCCTTTGACTGAAGGATACTGGTGGTGATAGAGGCATGTTATCACACGTGTTCCTTCTTATCTGGGGAGCTGGAGCTTTGTATTGCTTAGAAGAAGTTACCAGCTCCCTGGGATGCTCTGACATTCCCACACATAGTCCTGTGGTACTTCAAAAAGTCTGGTAATAAATTGGGTTTTAGTATCCAATACCTTATTATTTGCCACTTGCCCTGAAAACACCTCACTGGCAGGTCAATACAGACAATGTAAGTTATGAGGTTCAGAGAGAAATGAATAGCTTTATGTGTAAGATAAGTTTAAAAGATGTTTGTCATTCTTTGTCATCCAGCTAACCAGCTATGGGTGATTATATAACCTTCAAGCATTCTTCAAGCCAAGAGTTTCTTGTGAGTCACCATTTAGTCAGGGGTCTCATCTTAACACTCTCCCCACAGGGCAGCTGACTGCATCTGTCTATTTAATAACAGTGATGCTCTTTGAACATAGTGATGGTCTTTGAATACGACTAGGCAGAGTTATCTGCTACCTAGAACATACTAATGAATGATTTTTAGTTGTAAGCACACATTAACCCATTGCAAAGTAAACGTATTTTTCCATGTATATTCCAGTGTATTTTCCAATGTGTATTGCTCTGGGGGAGCAATATTTAAACCTCAGTACATTCCTTTTTAATGTGGAAAACTATTTGTGTAAGATAGCAATGATTCCTTAAGCAACCTCAGAAATAGAATAATACATAGTTTGCATTATTACATTTTGACTGCGATGAGATAGAACAATTTGGAGGTAGGTGTGTTTTGGATAAAAATTGCTCTAACTATGGCTTTGAGAGATATTGTGATGGAAGTCCATACTTTTGACAGTTTAAGAAAGCTGAAGTGCTTAGAACTTCAAATGGTCATTACTAACAAAACCCACATAAATAATTAGGTAAATAGGGTGCAATTATATTTACATAGCGAAGTAAGTGAAAAGTAATTTGAGTATTTGTTCTCAATGATGGTCTATCATGGCTTGCATTCATGCTTCCAGGAATCCACACAAAAGCACCAGAAAAGAAACAAAAAGTATGAAAGGTTTCTGGTTTAAGCAAATTGTTTGGTAATGACATCTTTCTTATCAGACAGTTTGTTGCTGAAATTAAATTGTGGTCTATGTTTTGAGCAGTTTCAGACTTGATTGTGCTTCCTGATCTAAATTCTGTAAATCAATGCAGTTACAAAATATCTCCATGTGTTCACATTTAACAACAGTGGCATAATCATTGTTTCCTGAATTTGAAATTTCAGGTTTCCCTCAGCCTCAAATCTGTTCTGTGTATGGATCTGTGCTGCAAGAAACCCCACCCACGGGTATTCAAAGAAAACAATCTTTCATTGTCATTTTACAGATGATGAATGAAAGAAGAGATCAATGAAGTGCTTTCTAGTGAGAGCAAATCTTTTGCAGAGCCCACACTGAACTTACATTATTTGATTCCCCTCTCAGCCATGAGAGGAGCCATGAGCTCATCCTGCTCCTGCACTGACATCACTGAAATAACCATAAATGGGACCATGACAAAACTGCAAAGTTTTCATGCTTTGAAGACTGCCTGGAGGTGAATGCAGTGGCCTTACTTTGGTGCCCCCTCCTTCTGGTCCATTTTAGCAAGCACGTAAGTGTTAATCAATTAATCATTTCTGAAGTTTAATCAAGGGCTGAAGTTGTAATCAATTGGCAACCCAATGGAACAGAAAGATGTTTGCTTGACTGCCTGCCTGCCCTCCAAGCTTAATTAGCAATTAGCTCTGAAGAGTGACCCCTTGATCCTGCACAGTTTAGCTGAAAGAAATGTATCCAAGTGGTAATTTCACTTTTTGTCTCAATTATTTGGTATTATTCTAACTGTTTATTAAATTCCCAGCCTCTCCAGAGTTTGCATAATGGGAAAATCTTTAGTCAAACCTGCAATTACTGTAATGAGAAGATATAATGGAGTTATCATTAAAGAAGCTGAAATATTTTCTTATTTTCTCTTCCCTTCTTTACTTATAAACACCTTTTTCTCCATCCCCTTAAACTGCAAAGAATTGACATTTTTAGTAGAACCCACCAAGAAGAATCTATGGCAAAATAAGTTGCAGAAAGAACCACGAGAAAGGGATCTCGCACCAGTCTGTCAGGACTGGAGGTTTCCTGGAGAAATCCAATTCCTCATAGTTTTGCAAAGGTCGATCTCAGATTCTGTATCTTACTGACATGCTGTCAAATGATGACATTCCTAGTGGAAGGCATGGGGCACAGCTGCAAAATGGGTTGTTCTAGCATATTTTATTACTTATTTATTCCATTAAACATCCTGTTTTCCCAATTCTTTCTGAAGTACCTCTGTAGGCAGATAATAGACTGTCAGAAGCTGGAAGTGAATCACTGGAAGATCTGCCCTAATTTGAGATGAATAATCTAGAAAGGGCAAGAAAACACTGAACCTTTTCTAGAATGTGGAGAACACATTTTAGCATTGGATAAGGATTCTCATACTTGTGTAAGTAGTTGCAAAAGCTACTATAAACATAACAAAAGGAAAAAAACTACCCCCCATTACTCCCAAAACATTGCTAGACTCTGCTGAACAGCCAATCTAACAACAGATGCTGAGTACTCTTCCCAAACATTGACATTAGTTAAAGAGGTTTAGCAACCACTGTGCTTACATCTTCACAAACTCAGATGACTCCTACAATTAAATAAATGCAGCTTTAATAGTTAAACAAACACAGATACTTGAATAACTGATGAGCTAACCCCAAATTTCCTGCCAAAGGAAATCAGCTGACAGTCTCAGCAAGCTATTAACCTGCCTGGGGTCTAGATCACTCCATTGTAGTTGAATTAGCGTTGTGGAACATGTATAACATAGCAAAGACATCTTCCAAAGTGTCTCATCTCAGTTTCTAAATGTTAGCTGCAAGGACTATCTCCTCAAGGTCACAGATTTGAACTTCTCCTCTCTCTCTGTTGTAAAGAATGGAAGTAGAGGCCAAGACTGGTTATGCATTTAGGGCAACATAAGGACACAAGATCATCTGAGGGGTCTGAAGATTAATAGCAGTAATACCACAGTTGTATAAAACTGTCATAAGCAATATTCCCATTGGAGAAGTGGATAAAATACTGACTTTACACAGAGCAATAGTCCTGGGAGAAGGCCCCTAAATTATTCCTTGGGATATCTTGCTGTTACAGAGGCATGATGGATGTCCACGCATTAGGGGCGCCATCTCAAGCCATCAGAAATGTTGACATAGATGAAGCATTTTGATTAAGTGTTCCTGTTCAGCTTTATATATTAAAAACTGTATTGGGTGGAGAAGCAGAACTCTCACCTTTGCTCCATCTTTATTTGTATTCTTACCATGTAACAAAAATAGAACAAAACAACTGGAAAGACAAGACTGATCTCAACACTTTCATGATCACTGGAGGCAAGGCCATCTTTTGGTGGCTGTAGATCCATCCAATTCTAGGGGTTTGCATCTATTTAAGTAACTATCTGTTGATGCACTTACTCTTCAAGTCTAAAATACTCCACCTGCAATAGATCGGGTGTTTGTTCAGCACCTAGCACAGTAGGTGCTGGTTCATGCGTAGGTCTTCTAAGTGAATAGATGCTTCTTTGTGGCTCCCACTGAACAGATGAAGATGATTCCTCTTTTCCCTACCCTTGTTGTATGACAACCTAGGAGAAAAGTCAGATAATTAGGGGTGACTGTTGATTCTTCATTTGCTTCAGAAATTACTGAAGCTCTAATAAAGTGCTTATGAGGGACAAATGATTTGCACGTTTTTGAGAACTACACCACAGAACATTACACAGGTCAGAGTATCAGTATTTGCTAATATCTCTTGTCTTTGACAGGATTGTTGTGCCAAGTTTATAGAGGGCATTTGCTGCTAATAATGTATTAACAGGAGCAGAAGAAATGCCCCAACACATCACAAATTAATATACAGAGCAGTAGCTGTAATGAGGCTGCAAACTGAAATTCAACACCCTCAAGCAGGGCTGTATTTTCCAATTTCCCATTTTCAGGGATCTGGTTGTACTTAATTTTGGTAGCACTTCAATTGAGGAAAAATTATGGGAAATTTGAGTTGCACGAATTTTGAAGGTAGATATTCTGTGTTGTCTTCACCTGGAGAAGGTCAAGGATAATATAAAGGCAGGAAAGCACTATATAGCAATGACCCTTTTATAATGGAAATAATAACGTATATTACATGAATATAAGATCAATATATATTGAAGCAATTAAATATGGATATATAAAAAGAAAATACTGAAGACTTACTTGATAAAATAAATCAGTTATTGGCTCTGTTCCCTTGATCATAAACCATAAGGTAAAGACAGATCTCAATTTCAGTGAGTGTATCAAAGTGTACTGAACATATTTTAATTAAAAAGCCAAAGAACTTGGTCTTTCAACACCCAATGGGCTAGATGTTGGATTGAAATTCAGACCCTGAGTACCACTGATGCAAGGTGCTAGGTGACTCATTCATTTAATAAACCAGGAGATCTAAGACAGATTTTTGCTAACCAACAAGGCTGCTCACCCATGTTTGTAGTCCTGCTGGTGCTACCATTTCTCCTTGCTCCTGACAATTTCCATGCAGCCATACCTTATGCTTGGGAAACGCAAGCACTCATGCACTCCAAACTGCACTGACAGTCAATCTGTATCATGAGTTGCAGGAGTTGTTCAGCATCCTGTGTTCCTTACAGTGATTGTCACAAAACAAAAGCCTTAATGATAACAGTACAAACTTCTTTACCATCTATGTCTCTAATGAAATAGCTAGTGTATCCCTGGAGGGGGGAAAGATATTTGGATCTTTCCTTCAATTATTTTTCCAGTCTATTAAACTGTCTAAACTCCAGTTTCTCAAAAAATATATAAATAAATTAAAACCCAGAGAGCATAAATGAAAATTGAGGCCTCTGCTCATCTCATCCGGTATCATGGTTGATCATTCCCAGGAGATGTCTTCAGAAGCATGGCTTTATGAACATGAGAGAAAATAATGATGTGCTGAGAAAACTCAAAAATGCACAGCCTGGTTGCATACACAATGGATCTCCTAAGTGATTCATCATTACCATTTGCAAAATAAACAGAGGCAGGAGAAAGTGAAGGGATGGATCTGTCAAATTTGGTGTCTTTACACAGCAAGGAGAAGCTACCGCTGAGGGTGAAGGGAAGGAATAAAACAGTAAGAGAGAGGAAACAATGCAGCCTCCTCACAGAAAATATATCACATCAGAGGATGTTCTGTTCAACTAACCAATTGAAAGTATGCTCCCAATATATAATGATGTCAACACATTATCAAATGGAAGTTTAGCTATCCCAGCCTGAACCCTCCTCTGCTTGCTGACAGTGCTTTGAAAAATGCCATCATTTTTGACTACTTGAGGCTCTGAGAGGAGACCGGATGGCACCCTGTTATACACAGCCCGTTTCAAACACCGCAGACTATATACATTACACTGCAGATCATACACATTAGTTACGTACATGCCTTTTGGAGCACGGATGTACTTTTCCGTTATTAGTGAGATTTGGTTTCCCAGCTTGGGTTCTCAGTGACCCTTCTCAGTCGTCTTTTTTAAGGAAAAGAAGGCAAAGGACAAGGTACAGTTATGCGCAGCCGCCTTAAATCCAAGATTATTTTTACCTACATTTATCCCATCATGCTTTAAACACCCAGATCACATATGTGTGCATCCTATAAAGCCCCAAAAGTCAGTACTCCATCTCACTGTAGATGTCACCTTTTCTGAAATTCCCATTTGTCTTTACTAATTTCAGAGAGCAGATTTATTTTGACAGATAAAGTGCATGCACAAAAATGGCATTGGGCCTGTGGCAAAACCCCTGGATAAGCTTTGACCACTGACTTAAGTGCATTATGGCTGCTCACCACTGCTCCCTAGACTCTGCTCTTGCAGCTCCCATGTTAAAAAAAGAGATTACTGCTATTTTCTGCCTTTCTCAAGATTGAAGTGCAAAAATGAAAAATGCTGAACAAATCTCACAGGAAGCACTGTTGCTTTATTATCTCTCCTCAGCGGAAGCCACAAAAGTCCAGAACCACTAAGGCTGGATGAAACCTCTGGAAGCCAGATGTCCCAACCCACTACCAAAGGGCCAAAATTAAAGCTAGATCCTGCTTCATATTTACGCCTGGTTACATTGGGTGAATCTGGGTTAGGTCCCAAACTTTGCAGTGATATAAAACAAAAACAGTAGTAAGAAGCTGCAAAGGGAAACCTGGAGATTCAGAACCAGGGCGCTTGTGCTGTCACTTACTCTCTAATCTCTGTAGTAGGGCACTCTCGTGAGGTAACACTCCAAGCCTGGGAATGCCAAGTTCATTAGCAAGATGGCTTCTGTTGCTGATGGTAACCTCTACAAGCACAGCAACTTTTCTTGTTCATGATATAATGCATATTCTGAAGGAACAATAGATTCACGTAGTCAGGGCTAAGGGCAGAAATTATAACTGTGGGTTATCTGTCCTATAACTGCATCTGACCCTGTTCACTCATTATCACATATCCATAGGTGACCAGGACACCTCTGTTCCTTTGTAACGAGTTGGCACAGGACATGGATTGTAGCATGGCTCAGATACTATTGCTGCTGATCCCTTCTACCTCTGCTTTCCAGAGCGTGCCTGGCTGGGAAGCTGACTCATTAACTGAGGAGCAGAAAGCAGCAATTTTGTGTTCTGAACTTTTTCATACCTCCTTGACAAACACCTGTGCCAGTCACATCTTGCACCTCCTCACACAGATGGCTTGCAGGCCAGCTCCCTCGTCTGCACAGTACCAGGTTGACAACTCTATCATACACTGAAATGAGACGACTGGAAAACCGTATCTTCAGCTACTCTTTCCCATGGGCTGGAGAATCAGATTATATTTTCACAGCTTTGAAATAAAATACCACATGCAGCTTGCAAAGCAAATAATGCTGAAATAATCAGGCACTTTTTATTCAATCATTTCACTGAGGAGGACTATGGTTTAGCTTGAAAATGTTGAAGAAGGGCATGGCATGAGCAAATACATGCATAGGAACAGTTCATTTGCTGTGGTTTTCTGTTGCCCTCAGCATGTTGTTGCTGTTTATACTCCACACAAATCAATTTCAGAGGATCTGGGGGAACTAGAAGGGGTGATAAAGCCATCTGTCTTTTGCAGCATTCATTGAATGGGTGGGACCTTGGGTTATAGCTCTGCTTTTTGGAAAGGGACTGGAAAGTTTCTTGCACTCTGATAGAGGAAAGGAGGTCTCAGTTTTCCCCTGCAGTACACCTCAGATCTGCCTCAGTAATATCATGGGAAAACAGACTTGTCTTACCCCATGTCTGATAGTGGTCAGTACTGAACGCTTAGGGGAAAGAGGACAACAAAGGTGGAGTAGTATTTTCCTTGATAACCTCTCCTAGCTCCTCACAATCTGTGGTTTAGGAACTTCTAGAGCTTGAGGGTGAATCCGTATCATAGTTTAGTTGTCATCAATGCAGTCCAGCATTCACCAAGAACACCAAAATCTCCAGCTTGGCTAATTTTCCTTCCTAAGAGGAGCACTCAAGCAAGACATGGTTAAAGGAAACACCTGTGCATTCAGTGTGTGTGCATTTGGGTGGAAAGAGAGCAGCTGGTATAGCCTTGTGGAGAGCAAGAGATCACAAGAACAAGCCCTGATCTTTGTTAAAGCAGCTATGCTCTGAGTTTCTGTCTCAGCAGCTCGTCCTCCGTTTTCAGCGGGTGGTTCACGAGTCACTAACTCCATTTCCTCCACCGGACCGGCTGGAGTCAGGGCTAAATTTAAGCGCTACACTTTCAGCTGGATCCCATGGAGCAAGGACACTGAAGGACGAGCAATATGGGGAAGACCTTTGAGCTGTGCTGTGAAATCCAGATGGCTGAGATTTAAACACTGCCTCCTCTTCAGCAGCAGCCTGGGAGAGGTGGCCTTACTCCAAAGTGACCAAGGAGCAGAAAGAAGAGTCTGGAGAGGAACTTCTTTTTCTTATTAATGAAACTGATGTGGTTTTGAAAAATGAATCCCTCATAACTTTAATCAAGTATATGGAGAGACTGAATACTGTAAGAAATCAAAATCTTGTGAAGCCGTGCCATACCATTGTTCATCAAAATCATCTTTTTCTTTTCCTACAGCATTAATACTGAAAATGTGATTATGAGGAGGTTTCTGCCTTGGACATAGTAAATGAACCCTCAGTCTTAGGTATGAGGGCTGAAGTGATTGGTCTCCTGCCTGGGGAGGTGATCCAAACTCAGGAGAAAGGAAATGGGGAAGAAGATATTGTCAAGAAATTGCTGGAATAGTGGCAGTAATCTGCTGGTCTGTCCCTGGAGACACAGAGCCTGCCTGCAACCCGAATCTTTCTGCAGCTTCAGAGTGAAGAGAAAAATGCTTGTAAAAAATTTTCTAACAGACCTCAGAACAGAACAAGCAGCATCCAGCCCTTTACAAGTTTGGGTTTAAAATCGTATGTCTTGCTCTTTACCTGAATCACGAGGGAGCACTGTAAATAACAGTACTGTTTTGGGACAGCTTCCTCCAGAATCCAAGAGCTGTTTCAAGCTGGCTATCCAATTTGGAAGGCAGAAGATGTGAAAGCAGTTTCATTCTGGAACATTGCCATGAGAATTTATGTAGAGATGTTCCCATGATCTGCTAAAGCAGACCTACAGCAAATCGTCACTGTGCAGGAAAGATGCTAGACAGAGAGAAGACTGAGAGCAGTGAGGGTGGTCAAATCTTGGAACAAGGGTCCAAAGAGCCTGGGGCATTTCTGCTCATGGAGACACTCCAGACTTGGCTGGAAAATGCCCTAAGTTGTCATTTTCCCTGGCTGAAAAAGGCCTCCTAACTTTAAGAGTAGATCTAACCTTGAATTTGGCCCTGCTCTGGGTGAGGGCTTGATCAGATGACATACAGATGTCCTTTTCAACCTGAACTATTCTATGATCCTATGAATCCAGGCAAGATCAGTAGTAAAGCTACTTTCTATTTCTCTGCTTCTATTTTCCTCCCTGGCATTAGCCTGGCTGGTCTATTTTGCTTGATACAGGACGTCTCTCACTGCCTACCTCTATTACGTCCAACATGATGAAGACCTTGACCAGACCCTCCAGGTGCTATATCAGAAGTTATATCCCTATGAAATACAAAGGAATTCCTCAGTTTGAGCAGAGCTGGCATTGTAAATCTGAACTGATCTGCCCTGGGTTTATCCTTAAACCATGACATGACCTAAACAAACCAGTGAAACCCAAATCACAAGCATATGCTCAGCTTTTCCCCTTCTTACATTGTAGAAAAATATTCAGTAATCTACACTTACACAAAAGGATGAAAAATGCATCAGCTCTGAGAACAGCACAGTGGTACCTACAGGAGCATGTTAGGTATGCAAAGGAGGCACAGCACGAAGAGACAACTCAGTTTCAGAGGCTGCAGCATGAGTAGCTCCATTGAGGTTTCTTGGAGCAGGTTCGACACATTTTGCTAAACTGGTCATGGCTCCAGCACTCTCCCAAATGTGCATCTGTCACAGTCCTCCCATGGCAGTAAGGCTGTTACACTTGGTGTTTACTGCACCTGCATGTTTTCCTGCAACAAGAAAAAATGTATGTTTTAAGTAGCTTTTTACTTTCCCAGCATTTCAAAGAACATGAGGATAAAACAATAATGATGATGATGATGATGAAATGCAATCCAGAACTAGGTTGGCAAACATAATCACAAAGTATATTAAAAAGTTAAACATAGCGTGGCGCTTTGAAAATCAAGCACCATGGGAAGTGCTGTCCCTTGGCTTTATGACACTTTTTAAAAGGAACGCTGTAATTGAGTAATCAGCTTGCTGGTTGTCATGGCAATTGCTGCGGGCTGCTGCAGGGAGCCAGCCTCCGCTTCGTAGGTGCTCTGCCGAGGGCAGCCACCCACTGATGCTCCACCAGCACCCCTGCGCTCACAGGCTGCAGAGCATGGGCCTCGGTGTCAAGAGGAATAAATATAACATGGGGAGACCATGCCCTGGAGGAGGATTTGAGTCACAAACCCAATGGCACCTTCCGCCAAGTCACGGGCAGTGACTTGCCTTGCGCTGTTAAGTCACTTAGCAGATGGCAGTGCTACTGTGGCTTGGATCTCATGCTAGTAGGGAACTTGGGGGGTTAATTCCAAATTGAAATGCAATGTGGAAAGGGAAAAGTATGCACAGGATCCATACAGGGAAAGCTGTTTGTTAATGGCTTTTACCTGGTGATTAAACTCAACTCATGCTGATTAGCATTTAAACTTTAAGCCGAAGGGTGGATCTGCTAGCAAAAGAACTTGTGTATATGGATGAAGGAGGGAAAACAGGTTAAGTTGAGGTTTCTAAAATGTACAAAAGGAAATGACTTCTTTTATACACTGCCAAAATTTCACCTGCTGTTTCTCCTGGGGAATCCTCTCATTGGGAGCTCGAGAAAAGGTTTTTGAAGAGTGAAATGACTGTATTTTCTAGAGAGAAAGGCACAAGAGACTAAATCACACAATAAATGACAGATCTGTTCAATTGAGAATAACTCAAAATCTTCCATTTTGCTGACTCCCCTCATTCCTAGCTGCTACATTTTCATTTCAACACCACACTAACCTTAGCTATCAGTTCTCTGCACAAGCTTCCTTTACTGTACAGGGTGGAAACATCCTAACTTTCCATATACTGAATGGGAGACAGTGTTTAATACTTCTTGCTGACTGCAGTAATAAAAGACAAGCTACACAGGGTATCTAGAAATGAAGTACTGTGTTGGTGAGTGTTACTGCTTCAGCATGTTGTGCTTCCTATCACACCAAACCTGGCATGAGTATTTCTGCACTTTCTGTCATGGACATTGGTAGAAGCTCCCCTAAAGCTGTAATTTCACCCAAGAGAGTGGTTAAGATCACGTTTTTCTAAGCATGCCTTCTATACTAGGTGGGAAGAGCAGCCCATGGAATAGCTGTGTTGTTCATTCCGCTACCATTCCAACCTGATGGCCATGATGTGGATTGTCCATACTGTGCTCATAAATTGAGTGATTCCTTAGCTTTGCCACAGTGACTCCCACTTGTACTGGAAAACACTCTTTGGTCACAAAATGTCACTTTTAGATTTACAGCATGGAGTCTGCCTCCAGCTTAAGGATCACCCCTAAAAGACAGTGTTGCCGTAGGCTCATGACCAGCTCAGAGCGCTTGTGACTCCAGTGCAGAACTGGGGCAGTGCCGAGTCACAGGAGCAGAGTGATGCAATATTCCCAGGGAGGGAGTCCCTGACCTGAGGTCACCTCCAAAGACACATCATTAAGGACAATATTCTAGCTTCATTTCTCCATGCAAGCTTCTGTTGAGGTTTTGGCTTTTGGTCCCTAGTTGCAAACTGAACATCTCCTTGTTAGGAAAACAGATAATTCATCTTGGTAGGAAAATAGATAATACATTTAGATTGATCCTTCTTCAGGCATTATGATACTGGGGCTATGACATATACAGAGAATCAAAGCAAAACCCAGAGTACTTTAAACACAGATTAGTCAAAACATGATGGTAATTACAGTGCTATCACTCCACAAAAGAAGAAGTTTGTCTTAAAAGAACCAAGCAGGTATTACCTGCCCTCCTAAATGACCAAGCAAACAAGTTAGGACAGACCAATATGTGCTTCCTCAGATTCAGGCTCTTTTCAGTATTTTACTTCTTTCAGTCATGCAGCGTCTTAGCATTTTCATAAAAAAAGCTCTAAAGTAACGAATGAAAGACTGTTGTCTCTCCGACACACTAAAAGATTTCTCCCTAATGTCAGATACACCTCAAATTGATACTATTTAATTTGCTTGCTGCCTTCTGCATACCCAAAGCATGTCAACATAATTCCAGAAATTAGTTCTCATTACTCACCTGCTTCTACAAGAGCCAGTGGAGACTGTATGATGCAGTGTTACTTTGCAGAGTTTAAGTAAATATTACTTCTGTTCCTCCTCCATTTTTCAGGGTAAAATAATGTGTGGTTAAAAGCTATCTGAACCCCAGAGACATCTGCCAGCACAGCATAAGAAAGTGAATTTTAAGGTTGATCAGATTTAAGTGCACCATAACTCTTGACAGTGTCCTTTAAAAATTGGTCTCTGCATACTGGAAAAAATGTTCCCCCATTTTTAATCATCACATTTGCCTTTGCTTTTCTAAGTTTAACACACTTTGTTTTGCACTTTGTAATGTCCTTAGCAGAATATGCCATGCTCAAGTCTAGTAAGTTGGAACAGTGATAGCAATTTTAATTAATCACTGTACAGTTCTATTTTGCATGAAGAAGGCTCAGCCTCTTGGACCCATTAATTAAATTGTGGAATTTACAGTTCCTTGAAAATGTTGAAGAAGCAAACGATTAGACAGATCTGAGCTGTATTTGAAATGGAAATAGAGAGATATTGGACTGTGGATAGGGAAGAGCAAAGTGACATGTTAAAAAATGCTTTTAGTTGAACAGCCATCCACTAAGCCAAAGCCAATTGGAAACATGAATTTTCTGTGACAAAAATAATGCAGCAACAAGAGGCAATAGGTTAGATTCTTAGGAGTGAATTGGCCAAGCTCCTTTAATCCCAGCAGAAACTCTACATCAAGAATTCAGTTTGCACACTTCTGTGACTGAAACAATTTGAATTATTCCTCTTTGTTAAGGAATTAAATCCTGACATATTTAGGCAATGCCCTGGAGAAGAGAAAGCTGACTGACTGGAAAGATAGAGCAAAAAATGTGTGTCACTCTGGCCCCAGCTGAGCTCCCAACTCAGGATGTCTGCAGGCAAGTCACTGGCACATCTTGTGCAGCAAATGAAACTGCAGAGGTGGGTGTCAGCCCCAGGCTCTTATCGTAATTCAAACTCTCTCACTGCTGAGGTAGAAAAAGTAAATATTTTATTGAAAAAGTAGTTGCTTATAATGTTAAATTCATCTATAAAGAGGCTCAAATTTCTTCATATTCTTTCTGTTGGCCTAGTGTAAGAATCAGCTTAGTAAAACCAGTAGGTATTTCTTCTGGGAAATTCTGGCAGTATAGTACAGAATTGTGCATATTTCTCTGTTTTGTCTTGTAATATTGAATTAATTAACCCAGGGACCTGTTGCAGATCCCACTCAGACAAACGACTGGAGCGCTAACCTAGGTAAAGCACACTAGCAATAGATATATATCTCAAATCCTTACTATCTGTTTGCATTCACAAAGCATCAAAAATCCCTGTAATAAATGCACCATAGTAATGGAGTAAAAGAGATGGCCTGTCTCAAAGCCTTGAAGCATTGACATCATTGACTTATTCCAGGAAAATATCTGAGGTCTGAGCTAAGTTCACGTGTCTGGGTTCAGTTGGATTTGGGTTTATCGCTTGTGCCTGGCTGCGAGGTGTTCTGGAAAGGAGTATCGAGCAGATCTGGGATGCCAGGAAGAGGAGTGCACAAAGGGATTGCAAAGTATGCAATTTCAGTGGTGCGATTTTGGCTTCTGTTTATTCCCTGAGTCTTCAGGGTTTGTATCAATTAAAATATGTTTGACTAGGTGTGACTGTAAGCTAATGATGTTTTAATCTACTCAGATTTTACACTTCCTGTATTTCCACAAAAGAGGCCATGAGAGACCTGTACTCAAATTGCAACTGAGAAAGTTCAAATCAGCAAAAGTAATTTCTTCACAAAATTTCAGACATTAGCAGTATTTAATTTTCATTTACCTGCTTTTCACCTCCAGAGACTATCCATGATTATTGAATTATTTCTGTCCCAACCACAGGTACATACCCTCCTATTCCCATTCCTGGTATCCCCTGTTGCCATCCTGCATGCACAACAGCTTCTCCAGGGCAGGCACGTATCTCACTCAGAACAGTGTCCAGACAGATTAGACATGCAAATATTCAGCTTTGTACTATTTGGAGGCACAAACTGCAGATACATTGGGGAAATCACTCAAGAAACTTGATTTTGCAAACAGACTAAAACTGATTAGAGTGAAATTCTATTCTGCATGATTAGATGTTTGTTTACCTAAAACCTTTCCTAAATTTGATGATATTCCTCTCCCCCAGACAGTGATGTTTCTTTGGCCAGTCATTATGCCTAGGACAAACCTTTAGCCTCCTTAGTCTTTGCATGACAGTGTTAACAGTCTTTACAAAAACATTTATCCACATCTTAAGCCTTCCTGGCAATATTAAATCACCTACCATCCCACATATACAAGCTGACTGATGGATATATGCAAATGCATGGCAGTAGGGAAAGACATTTTAATATACAGCCCCAGTAAATTATTGAGATTATTACAAGAGAGAAGGCATGATAAGTTGTTCTGTTGTTGAATATATGTTCTCAGGCTACAGTGGTGATAGGCAGACAGATATGTGTTTGGGATACCTATCTGGTTGAGCATCTCAAATATAAATAATGTTCTGTGTTATCCAATTATTTGCTCGGTAGCTTGAGAAGCTACATGGGCACTGCCCTCTAAGTCTCCTAGGTTTCAAATTTAAGTGAATAAAGAAGTATACCTTTCCATCTCTATTTGCTTTCTACAAACAGCTCCCAGCACGGATTTAGGATTCAGAGCAGTGGGTATTCAATACCTGTGCAAAGGTATTTAACACCTTGGCTGCTCGGGCTCTGGCTACGAAGTTCTGCATTAGAAAAAATCACAGACGTCCATGTGTTAGTGAATTCAAGCCCATAGACTGCCGGCAAACCGGGCCGGGAGGGCACGTTTGCTGCTCTCCCCCGGAATCGCTTCCCAGGGATCAAGGCACAGGCTGTAATTTAAGAAGAGGCAGCAGGCGGCGCCCAGGAACGCAGGGAACAGCTCCGGGATCGGCGGGAGCAGCTCCGGCCTCGCCACGGCAAGTGCGGCGCTCGCAGTCCCGTGCGGTGGGAGCCGGCTCCATCCCGCTAACTGCTCTTCAGCTACTGCTTACAGAAGGGGGATAGAGTTGAGGGAGCCCCAGGTCCCGCTTTGAAGAGCGGTTTCGGCTTAGCTTGGTGAGAAATTTGGAAAAAAAACAAACCCCAAGCCAACCAAACCACCAGAAAACAACATTCCTACAAAGAGGATATAATTTTGCAGCAGATCCTAGCAGCTGGTAGAAAACATGCTGGAGCTTAAAAAATACAGTCCCAGAGTTGGAACTGAGAGGGACAGGAGAATTAATTTTCAAGACCTTTATTTTTCTCCACTTTATTTTTCTTCCTCATATTATTTTGCATTCAGCGGAGGATTTTTTTCCAAACCGCTCGAGAGGTTTTTCTGCTGTTATTTTTATTTCTTTGCCTGCTTCTGAACCAATATCCAAGCACTTACGGAAGAAGATTTCTGGATCTGAAAGCAGAAGGTTTGCTGTCATCTGGGCTTGCTTTGCAAGCAGAGACCTGTGCCTAATCAGGTCAAGAGAATGGTTTGCAGGAAAGAAAGAAAGATATATTAGTTTTGAAAATAAGAAGGAAAGTCAGATGGTGGAGATTGCATGCATCTGTTATTCCTACAATTAGCAGCCCACTGTGCTCTGCATTTCAAGCAGATTAACGTCTTCCTTCTTTCTAACGAAAAAAAAGAAATCTGTTATTATTAGATCTTATGCTAAGATTCTGGGCTTTTATTACACTTTTTGCCACCAAGTGTGCTTTATAAAGTAGAATGAAGTCTCTTAAGTGACTACCAGAACTTGGCTTCCTATGCACAATAATCCAAACACTTTGCATTTATACTGCTTTTGACGCGACAAAGCTTTCTGCAGATCTTTTAGTACAGAGCCACAGAAGACCTCTTCACACTGCACGAGTTAAGACCATCAGAGCTAGCAGGCAGGGTTTCGCAGAGCTCTTGTTTACCAGGATCAGGTTGCAGGCAGCTGGCTCTGGCTCTGGGCAGGGGCTGGTGCTGTGAGAAGCGGCTTCTCAGCAGCGAGCAGGCACAACTGGCCATGCACCATCCCAGTGCAGATGGCACAGCTGGCTGCTGTCCCAAGCTGTGTCTATGTAAACCTGAGCTGCTGGCTTCCAGGAGCTGTCTGAAACCTCCTGCTCTTTTACTTTTGACAAATCTTTACCCCCACATCACATGAGATGGGGACAGTCTGGAGCTCACCTGTGGGCTTGGCATCAGCCTGCAGTTCCTGCCAAGGAGTAAAAATGGAATAGAAAAGACGGCTGCATGTGGAGCCAAAGCCATATGTGAGGTTTTCTCTACATGGCTTACCAGCTGCTGGCCCTAACAGTGGCCCCAGCTGCAATTAGGATGTGCAGGGGCAGTGTGTTTGGCTTCAGTACCACTGCTGAAACCCAGTGCCAGTGTAGTCCTTCTGTCAGTGCTCATTGTCTGAGAATATCTGGGAGCAAAAGGAAGTTAAAGTACAATAGCTGAAGAAAGGCTTGGATCAATATTTCAAGAAGCCACCTGTGCCAAGACAACTATAATTGAGACCAGGCAGTTGAGTGGAAGAGCAAGTGGCAAAGTAGCTCTGTGTATAATAAGGAGACATTATTGATAAGCAGTCACTGGTTTGGGTGATGCCTTTCAGAAATGTACTTCTTCCAAAATAAGAGGTCTGTAATAAGCCTTGGATTGGGGAAAGCCTTTAAGTCATTTTCTTTAGACATTCTTCAAAGGTCAAGCTCAAGACAACAAGTTTTAGTTTCTACATGCGTTCACCGAAAAGAGGACTTTGAGGATCAACTCCAATTCCTGTTGCTCACACTAAGAAGAGCATTAGCAAAGTGTTGTGGTTTAAGCCTCTCAGCCATGCAGTTCATTCACTCCCTCCCTCCTCTTTCTTCCCCCAGTCCCTGGGGGATGGGGAGGAGAATCGAAAGAATGCAACTCGCACAGGTTGAGATAAGAACAGTTTAGTAGCTAAGGTATAACACAGATCACTACTGCCACCACTGATGATAATAATGACAAGGCAAATACAAGAAAAGAATACAGTCGTTCACCACCTATACCCAGCCTGACCATGCAGTGCACCCCCACCCTTCCAGGTCTCTGCTCTCTGTTTTTCCATCCTGGCATGACGAGCTGTGGTATGGAATACCTCTTTGGTCAGTTTGGGACAAGTGTCCTGTCTCTGCTTCCTCCCCGCTTCCCCTCCTCCCTGGCAGAGCATGAGACTCAAAGCCCTTGGTCAGACCAAAACATTGCCAAGCAGTAACTATAAACACTGGTGTTGTCAGCGCTGCTCCCAGGCCCAAAATCAAAAACACAGCGCTGCACCAGCTACCAAGAAGGAGAAAAATGACTGCTACTGCTGAACGCATGACACGAAGGTTTTCCCAAAGCATCTCCAAAGCAGTAGCCTGGAGTTAGTGAGTTCCATGGAAAACTTCGTAAAATCTTCCTCTTCTCTCAGGGTTGACTTTACATGATATTCACCTCACCCTGTAATATCCATTACTGGGCTGTAAAAATCAATTAGCAACCTAGCACTCGATACAAGGAAGGAAAAAAAGCTGCTTATGTACTGATGACAATGTGTTAAACAACTTTTCAACCAAAGGCTTTATTGCTGGGGTGACCTCTCATCTCATAAAAGAAAGAGAGTCCAAGATAGGAAACATATGCTTAAGATTTGTACTAACAGTATTAATAAGATCAGGCATAGAACAGTATTTGCATAAGAGTGTGAAACAACTGTATAGCTGCAAAGCTGCTCATCCTCAAATTAGGGTGAAAGGGTCTACACTTGTGACCAGAAGACTGCATTTCTTATTCACCGACAATGCTTATTTGGCTCTTGGAAAGTCTTTTCCACATACCCAGTTTACCATCACCATCTTCAGTGATTTTAGGAAGTGAGCCTTCAAAAAACTAAAGCCATAGCAAATAATGCTTTTTTTTTTTTTTGTCCTTCTCTGTGATCACATAATTAGGTCTGTTTTAAGCCAGATTTTTTTCAGCTGTGATGAACATTTGCATTTCTTTTGCATGTGCCTGTGTGCACACACGTGCAGTTCTGACAGAGGTTGTACTGTGAGAGTTCTCAGGAAGCAAAATAAAACCTGCTATTTGTTTGCTTGCTAACATTTTAAATCACAAAAGGCTGCTTAATGACAGCATCAGGCTTGAAAGCACTCTGCATGCTGCACCCACCAGTTTGACTCATGGCCAACCTGAGTCAAACCTTTCAGGGGGACAGGAGTTCCCTGGGGTGTGCTGGCCTCCAGCTTTTTGATACTTCTTGGTGCTTTCAGTTTGACTTGACCTGAGCTTTGGTGAGTAGCACCTTATCCTTGAGCACCACTTCTAGAAGAGGCTGAGAGGAAAAACATCAAAAGTATTGACGTGAATTAAAAGCGTATCAGGGAAGGTCAGAGCATGCTGAAGATCAGCTTCTGCATAGTGCAGAGACAACCATACAGACTTCAAACTAACGAGTCTGAGTGCCAGCAGCAGTCTAGATGCAGCAGCACAGAGATTAGAGCAAGCTGCCAAACTCCCTGACGAGGCAGGGTAAACGAGCTGCGTGCTGGGTTTCATGCTGCTGCAGCTTGACTGACTCTGCTCCTGGAGCTAAGTTTTGTATTTTCACACATCAGTGCCTCAGATAACCAGCTTCCTTGAAAAGCCCCATTACATGAAAATGTTCAGATAACCGACAGGAAGAAAAGGAAGGAGTTGATTTGGGGAAGATGGAGCCGTTGCCAGTGCTCTCCTCCCTGTTCTAGCCATGGTACTCAGCTCATTTGTAGCGAAGTGAGAGTAAAAGAGGAATCACTTGTTTTATGCCTGTTGCTGAGGAGTAACTAGAAGGAGCTTGGCCTAATGCAGCTCTGCTTCTTTTCTCACCTCAGGAGGTGTGGGCTGTGTCCCAAGAGGCTTCAAAGCACAAAGGTGAATTGCTGAGATTAGCTACTGGGTCTTGGGGTGGAAAGAAGGATTCAGTCTGTCTTTTGTTTGGTAGCAGGAAAGTCTTTTAGTATGCAACCAGGATGGAATGTGGAACTGTACATGGTTCTTGGGTGCAGTTGAGAGGCTACCTGCTCTGCACTGACACTTTCTCTGCCTAGTCCACCCAAGCAAGCTGCTCCAACAGCACCCAGGCCTCCAACCAGCACAAGGCCAGAGCTGATGCTGCAGCTCCTATGGTGTGGCTGAGAGCCTGTATCCTCACCGTCCCAGGCAGCAACTTCCTGGGCTTTCCAAGGAACCCACCATAGCAACTACCATGCTGGTAATGTCAGTGAGGTGGGGTGGGGGGCACCATGGCACAAAGCTAAGGCACATCTGTAGCCTCTGAACTTTGCCATTCCAGAGTTTTCAAAAAGGCTGCTGCAATGCTAAGAGCACCTCAAAGTAACGACATAAAGGTTTAGTAATCTTAAAGTTGGTTCCTTCTCTCCTGTTATTCTCCCCAACCCCCCCCCCCAAATTATTATTGTATTTCATTTTTATTTGTCCTTTCTGAAGAGTAATGCGTTTTCAAAAGAAGGATTAAATCTTTCAAAGTGAGGTAATAAAACTGAAGCTGTAATGAAACTCACTGGGTATACGGGGAGATATTTCATTTAAGCATTGGAATAAAACTGTGGTTACATTCCTGATCAGAATAATTCATGACCAAAATGCCTCATCCTATTTTTAATTGTCCTTGTTTTTCAAATAAAAGTTATGGATGGTTTGGCTAAATCATTACCTGTCAAACTTAGGTTGTGAATGGTTCAGTGAATCTCAAGGGGCACTTTCAGTTTTTAGGGCAATTCATTTGTTTATTTGGCTATACTAATAAAGTGCATATCCAGAGATTTACGTTCTTGTTCTGCTACTAAAAATGTATGAACCATACAGAACCATACAGCAAGGAACAAGAAAGAGCTTGTAGAGAAGCTCTGAACAATATTCCTGATTTTTCTACCAAGATTTGGAAAAAGAAAACAAAAAAAAAGCCAAAAACCCACAACCCCCCAAAAATACCTGAAGTGTTTAATTAAACCAAGAACTGAAGTATCATGGCACATTTAATCAATTTGCTAACAGTGGTTGCTGTAAATACATTATATTTAACAGCCTGACACAATAGAGAATCACAGGCAGGTTTGGGTTAGGCGGGACATTAATGATTATCCAGTTCCAACCCCATGCAGCAGGCAGGGACACTTTCACTAGACCAGGTTGCTCCAAGTGCCATCCAACCTGGCCTTGAACACTGCCAGGGATGGGGCATATACTTGCTTGTGCACTAAAATGAGGAAAAGATACAGCTTACTCGTTTCAGAGGAACATTAAAGTACAATAGAATAGACACCAAACAAAATGCAGTGGGGAAGCTGTTGTGACTAATAATGTGCTTTTCAAACCAGCATATTTACATTGATTCTAGAAAGCATTACTCTCTCAAAACAGAAAGTTTTGCAGTAGGAAGGGATGTTATTGCCTTGTTATCAAAAACCAAAGTGTGGTTTCACTCTGCCTGCACTGAAAGAGACACCTTTCTACCGGAAAGTTAATGGAAGATCATGTAGATTTTTTTTCACACCCTGAAACCCCCTGAAAAGCTGACCATGTCGTATTCTAGCACCCAGATGTATTCTTTACATAAAATAATTGTATATAAATATTCCTTAATTATTATACCACAGTGAGTGCCAAGTAAACACAAGTTCCCCAGCTGTACTCTGAGCATGACTCTTCCTTGTGCCTTTCAAGTAACAGCAAGAAAACTCAAGATTAGGTCTAATTTGCTTTGAAGCTGTTCCCTCCACAGGAAGGGTTCTCCTACCCTAGCCCTTAGTATGAGCTCTATGCCTCACTTCATTTTTCCATAACTTGCTCTTTAACCCATTAGCCAATGTTAATGCAAAATACTCCACAGCATCACAGCCACCTTGTTTCTCTTGGCCTGTTCCCACAAACAGCCACAGTTCAAGTCCAAATTTACCATTCAGGTGAATTAGTTCAATGAGTAATGAGTTTAGTTGTTCATTTGTGAATTAATTCAAAACATTACAAGCTATCCAGCAAGCAGGTCCAAACAACTTGAGTCATCAGATCTTTCACAGACATATAATCAGTCTCTGAGAAGTCAGATCACACATTTTCCTATCTATTATTGTCATTTATCTATCAAATATTTCCTAATTAATTATCTAAGCCAGGTATGCAGATAAGCCTAAATCTTAACTGCACTATTTTACCTGATACCTTCCAATGTGCATGTTCTCATTTCTATTGTCCTTTTTTCGGTCTTTCATAAACCAAAGCGATCTTTGTCTTCAGTTTGTTTTCTAATTTAACCGTCACACTTTTAGACACCCCATCACCTTACCTGCATAATTAGAATAATGGGACTTACTGTTCTTCAGAGCCTGCATGGCATTGATTTAGCCTACAGACATAGTCAATGTGGTCTTTCTCTGCCTCTAAACAGTATTACTGTGTAAGGGTTATCTTTAATAAATTACAGATCTACTTCAGCATACAAGGCCTCGTGCAAAGCCAAAGAGGGAAAAACTTCCTCTACAATTCAGACACCTCTGAACCAGAAACAGTTTATTCTGCAAATACTCTTTACTGAAACATTATGTATATCTAATATAGAGATATCAGAAAAAATCCTGTGTCCGTTTTATTTGGTGTGACAGAGACCAATACTTAGCCACACAAACATGGTGATTCTAGTGTAGCTGCTACAAGGAAGAAGTGTATCATTGACCTTGGCATGTAGACTGTATTCATTTATCTGACTAAAACTGGGGAAAAAAAATGAAGAAGGCCAAAGAGACACTGCTGATGAATGGAAGCTTTCTATTTCTGCTCTTCCACAAGATATTTCTTCTTGCAGCTGTTGCAGAAGATTTGTCATTAAATTTTAGAGCAGCTTCCATGTAGTTGTGGTGATGAGCATACATTTACTCTTCATTATCCAATACATTTTAAATTACTTCCTGCTCTTGGTAGCTCTGATGGGCCATTGTTCACTGCCATATTGTCATATATAAGCTGTCAGCTTGAATGTGAGGAACTCACAATGTGATACTGAAGTTGTTCTCTTTATAACATAACTAGAAAACAAATAATCTAAACCCAAAACACGCCATGCAGTATAAAGTAGGAGTAAGAATCTGAGCTGACTAATCATTTCAGATGCTAAACATCTTGCCAAACATCTGTTTATCTCAGACCCTGAATGAAAGCAAGGGGAGGTTTGCACAAGGAGTGGCTGTATCACCATGTGTTGAAAGCCAATACAACAATGCAAAGCAAATGCAAATCTGCTGCTGCTTGCCAAACTGAATCAAGTCTATATAATCTTATTTCTCAGCTTCTCTAAAGATAAGTTTGTCAGATGGACTGAAGTTAGCGGTGACATGAAGATAGAGGGACAATATCTAGTGAACATAAGGATGTATCCAAAATTAATGTGGTTAGGAATGGGAGTTCAGCAGAGGTAAAGTTATATGCCAATTTAATACACTCTGTGAGAAGAATGCCCTTTTCAAGTAATGCCAAATCTAAAAACATAAAAAGTGGGAAAAATCCCTGCACAGCTAGCTATCAGCACAGCATTTGCTGAATCCAAATGTTTGTGTCTTTTATTGAGGAAGTAATGCAAATAAAAAATAAAAATCACTGAAGTGGCTGATTTTGGTTGCAGGTTCATACACAAAACTCAAAAGGTACCTCTGTAGCTTAGCATTTGCCCAAATCATCTGAACAAGATGAAAAAATAATGGGTTTAATTTATTAATTTAGGGTTGGGGTTTTTTTTGCTAAGGAGTAAGGAGCTGAACATAGCAAAGGGGAAAAATATTCACCCCTTAAAACGGCAGTGTTCGAAAAACAGCAAAAAAGAAACAAAAGTACAATATGATTTCCAAGATATGGGCAATGGGGATATTCAAGACTATAAAAGAAAATGGAAATTCATGATGAAGAGGCTCACTGAGCTATCTCCAGCTCTATTATCAGTAGTGAATGATCAGGAAGATGCACTCAATGGCATCCGTCATTGCAAATGGGTTCCAGTGAGTTTTATGAAAAATCCTGCCTGCCTGCATAACCAGACAGTGCCTCGGCTGACCTTAGCAGGGCTGTATTTGGCTATAAAGCCAAATGAAACTCCCAGGGTTTAAGCTGAGGTTAACCAGCACAGCCATGCCTGACCCCAGAGGTGCATCAGTTATTTTGCTATTTATGTTTGGGAGATGGTCAAATGACAAAATAGACTGTTTATAACTACCATAGCCTCACCTCACTGCCTTTCATACACAGGTTTCAAATATTCCTGCGGTGCTTAGGCAATCTTGTTTGCAGTGCACACAGAGAGCAGCAGGTCAGAAAATGTGCGGTGTTCCCAGAAAGCATTTGAATCTTCACTTAGGATGCACAAAATCACACATGCAATTACCCTAACCTAAAATGTCTTTGGATATTGCCTCTGCAGAACTTGCTTTCTGGTTATCACAGTAAAACTCCAAATTTTCATGAGAGGCAACCTGCTTCTGGGGAAAGGTCATTCACTGGTTCTAAATACCTATGAAGTGGGGCACTATCTGGGCAGTGAAGCAAGATGTGGAGAGGGGAAGGCAGGCTGCAGACTGTACCCTCTGGGGATCCACCCTGCTTGGGCTGGAGTTCTGGGTATCCAGCATCCCAGATACTGGTCCCAGGAGTGCCTGCTGGTTCCAGACAAAGAGTGGAAAGCGCTGGATGAGGATGGAGGAAAAGCTGGGGCCATGCTGCCTTGCTTGATATTCAAAGCTGGGTGATGGCAGGAGAGGTGGCATTTGGTGCAGCTCTGTTTTTGCAGTGATGTCCAGGGTGGCTGTGGGCCCTGCCAAGTTGCAGCTGCCCTGGGAGCTTCTCTGGGGTGCAAAGTATATCCCCTCTAGCACCACACAGCCCAAATGAAATTCTCTGGTGTGCAGAATGTGCCTGTGTTCCTGCTTTGCCATGCCACAGGGATCCCTCAGCCAACCATTAGCAGTTTTGAAGTATTCTGGAGACCGGGGGGCCCCCCGCAAGTGGAGAAAAGTTAAGAGACAAAAGGCATAAATTGAAGCAAAAATTGTTCATACAGAATGGAAAGAAAAGCTGCTTCACCTGAGGATGGTCAAGCCATGGACCAGGTTTCCGAGAGTATTTGTGTAGCCCTCATCATTGGGGGTTTAAAGACCCAGCTGAGTAAAGCCCTGAGCAACCTCATCCATACCTACAGCTGATCCTGTTTGGAGAAGGAGATTGGACTAGAGACCTTCCAAGGTCCCTTTCAATTCATGAGTTTGTATTGGGGTTTTGGGGGGCTTTTTGTTGTTGTTGGGGTTTTTTTTTTTGTTTTTTTTTGTTTTGTTTTTTAAAGTTCTTCCTCAGCCCTACTTATAGAGAGATTGTCATGGAAATGCTGTAAAAGTGAAGCCATAGCCATGTTAAAAGTGCACGGCAGCACTGCAAGTATTTTAGATCAGTATTATCTCAAGGCCACATGCAATAACTGAACAAAAGCTGTGCTGACATCTTTGTCATCTCCACAGGCACCAAACGCTCAAGAGATTAAAGAAAATTTAGGCAAAGTTTTCTAGTTTTTAAACTTGGAACTTTAAAAGACTTGGAGACTCAGGCAGTCATTGGGAAGATCAGGTGGTCACCTGGAAAAAAACAGGCAGGTTCACAAGATCCCACATGTCTTATGTGACTTGGTTTTGCAGTTGCTGATGCCTACAAAGTGCCAAGTATTCCAAATACCTCTCCTACGGTATTAGAGACTGTGTTTTTACCTATACCCTGGGTGTCTCTGAAATCCCTGCTCTAATTCTGAGTGTAGGCAAGCAGTAAGTCAGCAGGAGCATATCTGTTTGTCCACCAGGTCTCAAATCGTAATAGAGCAGTATTCAGAAGCTTTCAGTAACCTGTAAGTTAAACCAGCAAAAGTTGAAGATCACCAATTTAAAAAAACCTGACAAATTTGAGATAAAAGTTCCCTGAGCAGAACTTACCTTAGAAAAGGTAAAAAACCATGTTCCTGACTTAGACAAATTAGCAAAACACTCAGAACTGGCAATGCCAGGCCTGCTTGGCTAGTGGTCCTATGCAGTCATATCAGCTCCAGGCCCTTTCTCCAGCTACGCACTCCCACAATTGATCCTGGCTTTTAAACTCTATTCAAACAATACAAATAATCTTAGTTTGTAAACCTCAATTTATATTTCTCCAGAAATGTAAATTACATGAGCTGCTTAGCTAGCAGAATGAAGAAAGGAAATGGGAAAACCCACACTTAATAAATGGCGTTCTGTTTTCTATGACACCCATCGAGGTTTCAATGTGCAGCAGAGAAGGTGGCATTTCATTTCCTGGAAACATTTCTAAATGCCTTAAAGTGACTTTATAACTTTCTCCACAGTTAACTGAGGTAAGGGTAAGTAGAGTTTACCATAACTTAGAATTAAGCTAACCTTCAAGTAGGCGTTAATTGTAGACAGGCAGCTCTATTTCTCTATCAACTTTACATAATATGATTTGCATTGTGTTAACCCAGGGCAAGGTGCTGGGCAGACAGGATGTTATGTTCTGCCCACATGCAATGTCTTAACAACTAAAAGGAAGACAGATGAAAAGGACACTTTGCCTGTATTATTACTTACCTTACTGAAAATCAATGCTGTAGTTTGCCATCCCCTTTTTACTACTGGCTGTGTTTTGTGAACTCCCCCTCCTGCATATTTTTCCTGCTGGTACTATAAATGGAACAGTAAGCAATGGCTAGTCACACCCTGAGCTTGCCTTTCTCCACCTGGTTGCCCATATAACATTTCCTTTATCCACCAATTCCTGCAACAAAGCCTTAGCTGGAAACACCATAAGCTGTAGCCATGAACAAAGCCACAGAGAGGCAGAAAAGAAAAAATGAGGCCCAGTTTGCTGTGCTGTTCTCCATATAAGCCCAACTCTCAGGAAAAATAACCACCAGACCCTGACAAATCACTTCTGTGCCAGGACAGCCGGGTGCTGGCAGAGAAGCAATGGTGTAGAAAGGAGCAACCTGGGCAGCACCGGTAGAAATCTCCCAGCACAGCAGAGCCACCAGCATCACTAAACAGCCTAAGCAGTACCTGGGTAGTGTTGCTCAATTTGTGCAGCATGTGGCTGGACTCCCAGTGCCAAGAAATTAAAAACCAATCAGCTTTATTGGACTGTCAATGCCAGGGTAATTAGCATTCATTTCTGACAGCATATGCCCATGCCAGTACGTGAGCCAGTAGCAGAGGTGGCTGCCATGTCTCGGATTTGCTCTCTGATATCTCAACAGCACCAGCATCCTCCATCCTTCCAGAGGAATATTAAAACACCCTGGCCATTAGTTCCCATTGGACTTGTAAAACCAACAGCACTGAAATGCTTAGTTTGTTGTGTGGAGAAATAAGTTTCAAAGGCAGGGAAGGGTATTTGTGGGGGTGAGGAAATGCAGAGGATCCAGCAAACGCATTTGGAAGTGCTTAATAGTTAAATTAAAGTCTAGATATTAGTTCTTTAGGAAGACCTCTATTTTGTATTAGAGCTCTGTGTTTATAATTGAGTAGATCACATCAAAACAACATGTATTTAAATCAGACTGTACTTCTAAATATACCTAACCTCCACACATAAAAACTCCCAGCAGGTGCCTTGTTAAACAATAAGGAACACAGGGGGTAGATTACTGCTAAGAAGCCTTTAGTGAAAACTAGCTTTAATTGTATGCACTTGCATTTTATCAGTTGTAATGGTTAATCTCTCTATGGTACAGAAAGAGACTTTGCACATCAAACTAGGAAGCCAAGTAGCATGATTTCAAAATGTCATCTGCCTTAGTATTTAGGGCCTAAAATCATAGAGTGTTAATACTCGATTCCATGAGCACCAAAGTATCTTTGAGAGCATAAGCCTAGTCCCCAAAACTTTAAATGCCATTTTTTTAATCCTATGCTCAAACTTAGAAATTCAAATGCAGAAAAACTAGTCAGTATTTAGAAAGAAATCTTCATACTCCAGAAAAAAAAGGTTACAATAGGTGCGGCAAACATAACCTAAACGTTACTGAAATATTAAAAACAAGAGAGTTTCTTATGGAGAAGACGAAAGATACACTGACATCAACAAAAACCTTTCTATTTAGTTTCAGTTTTCTTCCTTCTTTCATTAGAGCATTTAAAGTATCTGCTTGGGCTTTTCAAATGCAATACTAACCATATTTACAAGTAGTCTCTGACAAATACATAAGCCCCTGAATCCTTACCAAACCATGATTCGATCAGCAGCCTGAAGCAAGAGAGGCATGCAGATTGGTTTGTAAATAGCATGAAGACTTTTCTTCTTGGAATACAAGTTTCACTGCTTGACTCTTTCATACCGAAGCATGACTATGAGCTTCAGTACAATTCAAACCCTATACTACTAAAGACAACAGAGTTTTAGTCATGCTAACATAAACATTTGTCTTAAAATTACCTTTATTGCAAATGAGAACAAAGATACTTTAAAACAAAAGATAAAGCTATCAACCAAAAAAAAAAAAAAAAAAAAAAACCAACAAAAAATCTGGCATAAATAATACTGCAAACTCCTTGGAAAAAAAGAAAAAGCTTTATCAGAAATTACTGTCTAAACTCACCTAAGCAGCAATAGCAATCTACAAAATACCACCCCCCCCTCCTAAATCATCTAAAAAAAGCTTCAGCTGGCCATTGGAATTTGAATTCCTAGGAAGGGGATTGTGGGTACTCTGCTGCTTTAAAAATGAACGTTGTTCATATAGGAATTGCATGGGATGCTCTCAGGGGAAAGAAGTGTTGCTGCTGGTATTTAGGTTATGAAAGGTGACTATTCATGTTCATCAAATAGGTTTTTATAGATGGAATTTTGTTAGGGGTCTTCTTTGAGTTCTGCTGTTTGTAGAAACAAGGAAACTTACTGTGAACAGCTTTTAGGTCCAAATGGAGTAGTGTAAAGGGTCGCAAAGAATGAAATGCTTAAACAAGCTAGTGAATTTTGTGAGGTTTATTTCATTGTTTTTCAAGCTTTTCAGAAATATCCTCTGGCCTTTTTCTGAGCAACAGCTGAGTGTTAGACTTACAAATGCTTTTTCTGGGGTTATGCAAGTCTCTTGTAGAAAAGGTAAGTTAGACTGCAGTAAATCTTTGTGAGGTATACTGTTGTCCTGGTTTTGACCCTGACTTTTTTATTGCAAAAGTCCATTCAGTAACCGTTATTGCAGAGGATTGAGGGTCTCCACATTCCTGCCTCCCCTTTAAATGTTTTGAGTATTTCTGGCATTAATAATGTCTCATTAATTTCTCAGGGTTAGCTATAGAGGCAGAAGATTATCACCTTTGGAAATGCTGTGTGGGGGTGTTTTCTTTACTTGTGAATCTGAGTGTATTGACTATGCGGAAGAACAGTTAAGTATGACAAATCTTGCTTCATCAACTTCTTTTTTAGGAGGTCTAAAGAGGTTTGAACTTTGATTGTGTTAACTGACAGGCAGCTTAATTGCTTCCCCTTCATCTGAGTTTCAGTGTAATGATGGGCTATGTACAGGCTTGAGTGGGTGTAATGTAAGAACAATGCTCCTCTTAGGTGCTTCTCTGCTCTGTGACAGCATGTTGGCCTGTGGCACTGCAGAGTTACACTGGTGAAAGTCAGTATCCTCAAGGCATGTGTGTGCCTGGGGCAGAGAGATGCTGGGGACTTCATGCTGCTCACCAATGCCTCTGTAGTGTAGCCCAGTTTTTGAGCAGAAATGTCCCAGAGCCTCTCAATTATTTCTCCTTAGTCTTTCCTAGCTTTTAATTGTTGCTGAATGGGGAAAAAGATCACAGGTATAGGGCATGCTTAAATAGTTGTCTCAATTTCACCCTCCTCCTCTGCAGCACCTTCTGGGAGGTGAAATGAACAGCTCCACCTAGTCTTCTCATTTATTAGAAGACACTAATGAGCACATTCCATCTAAAGTGAAGACCCTGTTGTGCATAGGTCAGCTTCATTTGAAATCTAAGGAGACTCGGGGAGCTGGCTTCCTGCAAGATGTTAATTAGTTTCACTGAAAGTAACAGCAGCTTAAAAACACAACAAAAAATACTTTTTCGACGAGTTTTTTTGAGAAAATAACTCACAACTAGTGATTGGGAGGGAGGAGAGCAAAAAAGAACCACTTGACTGAAAAAGATAGAAAAGTATTACTATGGGCTTTAACAACTTATAATAGCCAATGATATCATCTTGATTTCATAGTGAAACTCAATTTTATGTGTCAGCAAAGCAATCTTTAACTGTTGAGCAGATGTCAGCTGTGTATCTGCCATATCAGTGATCAGGAAAGATGTTTTTCATGAGCAGTAGCAGCGTCATTGCAAGGAATGTTATTTTTTTTCCTCCTATGCTTTGCAATGAATGTGGAGAGCTGCAAGGCTTTAAAAAAGTAATTCCTAATCTCTGCAAGTCATGGATTCTGTCCATTTCTGAGGTTTTTATGCAGAATTTTTTCTGCAGCTATTTGGAGTCATGTATGAAGCCTGGAGGAAGTTACGGGATAAGGGGTTTTGGAGAACGCTTTCGGCCGAGCTGGTATTTCAGTTCAGTATTTGCAAACTGAATTCTACTGCAAATCCTCACAGTCCTTGTAGAGCCTGGGTAAATTCATAAGACTATTCCCTAAAATACTTGCTCAGCCTTTTAAAAATTGATTTAGTTCTGCACCTGAGCATCCAGCTTCAGTTTCCTCTGAGCAGGAACTTCTATGACATGAATTTTCTACCAACACACAGGTGCTGAACTGGACAGCGAGATCCCAGTAAATATAAACAAACAGAATAGATTTTCAGTCAAGCTCAGAAAATCTGTTCCAGTATCTAAAGTATCAGCAGTTGTTTGTTTTCTTATTGTAATTTTACCCTTTTTCAGTAATGCTTGCAATGTTGTTCTTTGGGCACAGTTTGTTTGCTTGCTTTGGGGTTTTTTGTTTTTTATGTTCAGGAGCAAGCTCTTAGCCAAGAGCTTGCAAAACACATAGCACAGCTTGCAGCCTCTAGACACTGAAGCAGACAGCATTTTAAGCTGTGCTTTTGTCCAATGTCTCATCAGGATCAGTAATTTCACTCCCAGCATTGCAAAAGATTTCTTGGTATTTTTATTACAGATTAAATTAATCCTGTCTTAAGGTTATGACTGGTGATTCTTTCATTTTCCATATGCAAGTCTTCACCCTAGAGAATGCAGACTAAAAGGAGAAATGTTGATCTTTAGTTCCAGTGCAATAAAAGAGCACTAGCTAGAGCAGCATCAATTTTGACAGGGCAGTATGCACGAGGGAAGAAGTCTCTGATATCTCATCATCTATAAATAATGCAAATGTATATTTGAATGGGGAGAAATGAAGCTGTACGATTTATTCCTCATTTTCCCAGTGAAATGGGTTTGTAGTGGCTGCTGTGAAAGCGTTTATAGTGGCCAGGCATTTCAAATGGAGGTCAAGAGGGATAGTGAAGGAGTGCAGTCACCTGTGGTATTATTTTCTGGTCATGAGCAGTTGAAGTAAAATGTATACTTGAGGCTCCTGAAACTTATCTTTATGTCTAATTTGCCATTTTACACTTCGCAGAGGTCACAAGCATTCTTATAGTCTGCTCTGTTTGGACAGAAGATGCAAGTTTTTCATACAAACCATATCAGCACTTTCAACACAGCAGAGTGCACTTTGAGCAGGGCTTGTCAAAGTGGGAGTAGCCACTCACTTCCCATTCATCTGCCTGATTTTGGTTTACAGGAATGACCAGGAGCTGTACGTTCATGTTCAGTGCCTAAAATTTAGCTTTCTTGAGCTGCTCCCCCAGGCCCAGCAGCAGAGGAAATACAAGGGCACTGACTCTACAGCTTTGTCTTGCAGTTGCCGCTGTCCAAAACCATCTTGCAGTATCTGGGAAAACACTCCACCCATTTTTTAATCTCTTGTTATTTATTAAATCCTGCTGGCTATAGAGTTCAAAGGGGATAGCACGGATCTTATTCCGATTACCCAAATTTAGTGGATTTTGTGGTGAGCAGGCATGCTGCTCTGAGCTCCTGCGTGCTGCTTCCCATTACCATTGCTGGGAGCCTTACAGCTTTCTCTGCTGATTTCCTAATAGAAAGGAGAGCTAGAAGGGATGTTAGGAAGATAACACAAGCCCACCTTCCTACCCTAAGGCAGAAGCAGCTCCTCCTAAGTAATTGCTGCTGGATGTTGGTCCAATCAGTCCTTATTAATCTCTACAAAATCCCTAGCCAGCTTATGCCAACATTTTCCCTTGTAGTCATTAAATAATTAGTACCTTACTTTAATTTGAGTCAGGCTTTATCTTTCATCCAGCGGTTGTTGCTGTGCCTTTATGATACATTGAATAGTCATTTACCACTTGATATCTTTTCCCTCTGAATATATTTATGCATTTTAGTCAAGTTGCTTCTGGGTAGCCTAAATAGATTTTGATAAGTTAAAGAAGTCTTTTTGCTGACACTGATCACAGAGATTGGATTTGAAGTATAATGGTTTCACTCTAATCAGCCCACGAGGAAGAAAAAGCAACTTTTCAAAGACAAATGTAGGATTGCACATCCAGTCCTTGCTATATCATCAGGCATTCCAGAGAGACAATGTTTGTCTAAGCTTTTTATAGCTGCCCTTAAAAAAAAAAACAAACAACGAGAAAGCCACAATCAAAAAACCCACAATAAACCCAAACCAAAATAACCCCCCAAACAATCCTGCTTCCTGTGTTTTAACCTGAGACTGGTGAAAAAACTGCTTTTAGGTTACCCTGACAGCATGACCCACCCAGCTCAGCTGACAGGTCATTTCATGGCAGATGAATTGTCTTCATTCTCAACAAAAATGTAAAGCAGCATGTGCCTTGAGACACTTTTCCAGTCAGGTTTGTGTGTGTGTATATATATGACATAGGCCCCTGTCTTCTCCATTGGAAAGCTGATCTGCTATGTAAGTTGTGCAGTTTCTCAAGGTTTTCCATTTAAATGCCTGAAATTTGATTTAGCAAATCTGTTGCTTTGCAGCTCTGGCTGCAAACGTAATCTCCTGTGAAGCATGTGTAATCTCTCGTGAAATTTATGTTTCACTGAAAAATTCCTTGTGCTTTTCCTAGAAGGAAAGGATGAGGGTTTTTTTGTGTTTTTCTTTTTTTTTTTCTTTTTAATTATTATTTAGTTTTTAAATAATTCAGGTGTTCTTTGCTGCTCACATTTGTTTGAGCTTGGGGAAAAGAAGGGGGGAATTATAGTGGTTCTTCTAACTTTAAATTGGCCAGTTTTCCATTTTGGCTAGCTTTGACTGCGTTGTGAGGAACAGCTCATTTGTGATGTTTGCATAAAGACCTACCCTGAATGATTTACAAATAAATGAAGTCCTAAAAGAGAAATTACTTCTGTGGCATGATGCATTTCAATAGTTTTATATAATTGCAGTTAGTAAGGGCACTGCTGTTGATTGATGCAATGGGTCAACGTTCACATTGCAGTAACACCGAGAACCAAAGCTTCAATTATAACTCCAGTGTACAACCCACTTCAAGTAATTGAAATATTTCCCCTGACTTGAGTGGACTTTACTGTGCAAACAAGCTCCATCTCAATCACCCAGGGGCTATCACTGCTGAACTCTGAAGAGGGAAGCAAAGCAATCTGGTTTCCTTGCATTGTTCTTTTGCATTGCCTTGCAGGTCACAGAATGGAGTACAGACCCGAAGTGCAGGTTGTAATAGGTTCTGCAGTCCAGAAGGCCTGGGAGATGTGCAAGAGTGCTGCAGCCAGAGTGTTCATTTCTTCTAATCATGCAACATCTTGTTCATTCTTCAGCTGGCTATTTGTGTAGTGGTACTTCATTCTAGTGGTAGTGACAACACATTACCGAGAGAGAGAGGAGTTAGAAGAAACAGCTCTAGAGCTCATTAATATTTCCATGCAAGAGAAAAGAATGAAGACTTATGTTTGGCAATGTTAGAATTGCTGAACACTTTGTGGGAATTGCATAGGCTGAGTAAAAAGAAATATGCCAGGGTGAATTATCAAGTAGATTACTGATAAACTCTATGGCTCAAAGCATAAGATCTGCAATAAACTGTCTCATTCCTGTTTTCTCCTTGCTCCTTCTAATACTTGGGCTTATCCTAGGCTTAAACATCATGCATCAATCTTCAGACTTCCAGTTGATGGAAAAATCTGTTTCATATTCTTGATGGGATGTGAGTAACTTCAGCTGAAGACAGGGAAAGTGCAGGAAATCAATAGGGTTCTGTTTTGCATAAAATTAACAGTGTGGAATTTAAGTCACTGCCTTCTGTACACAATTTAATTATTGGAAGCACAACCCCCTTTGAAACTGAGCCCAGAAAAGGCATTTCTCTGTAAATGAGTGAGCATTCTATTACAGTGTAATGCACTGGAGAAGACTCCAATAAAATCAACTTGCTCGCCCTACATTCTTTTTTTGTTAGAGCAGTTCCTGTAAGTGAGGAGTACTGGGAACTCTCTTCCAGTAAGTTTTGGATTGCATATTGAATACAGTACTGTGAGGATATTCTTCTCCCCATCATCGAAGTCCCTTCCAGCCACTCAAAGGAACTGGCAGTTTTAATTACTTTATGGAAAGCTTGTAATTTTTATAGGAACAAGAAGAGAAGAAAATAAGGAAATGTACCTGTGTGGTCAAGAGAAAAATGTCATTAGCTGTAATGTTGTTCCTTTCCATTGTTTCATTAGAGAAATTAATGTTCCGTTTCAAGTAAATTTTCAGATTCAAACAGGGAATCATGATTCAGATAACATAATCCAAAGAATGGGACTGTTGTTTGTCTGTATCTTTTAGCTATATTTTCAAGGACTCTGCCAGGGCTTCGAGGGTTTCTTAAGGTTTTCTTGTTTTACCTGCTTTTAGAAATTACTGACTTTGAATTTTCATTTTTCCCCACTCTCTCTTTTTGCATATAGAACCTACCATTATTTATAACTGATTTGTGTATGTTTGAGTTGCCCATGAAATTGGAATCTCATAAGGAAATTATTCAGGCATTTGAATAATTAAAGAAAAAAGGAGGGAAATTCCAGCATAGAAGATTAACAGTCTTGATCATCTTTAGCACATTGAAGACACACACTTGATGAGTTGCTTTAAAATTCCATTAATGTTGCTTGGGGCTCTGCCTCCCCCCCAGCCTTTAAATCAATTAATGCAGTTCCAGATGTTGTTAATGCCCATCTATTATACTTTCCTGGCATAATGTAGGAAGCAAAATAACATGTATGGTGGTTAACTGATATCCTAACCTGAAATTGTGGTGACTATTCTAGTGTGTTGTGCTCCTCACCTAAGAGCACATGCATGTTGTAGGTGATGATAATGGTTAGATATATCTCCATCA
Organism: Myiopsitta monachus; assembly: GCA_017639245.1. NCBI lineage: Eukaryota > Metazoa > Chordata > Aves > Psittaciformes > Psittacidae > Myiopsitta > Myiopsitta monachus. Next base: position 28,443,301 of record CM029917.1, read on the forward strand.
TGAAGAACCTTTCTGCAAGTGTAGGTGATGTCCTTGTGATCCAGTGAATCACAACGCAGAAAATGTCACCTTTTAGTGATATGATTAAAGCTCAAAACATTCTAGAGATTTTCAAATGAAGAACACCAAAACCAAATGCTGTTCATTTTTAGCTGAATTGTTGAATTCCCTTGGGTTTGCAGATGTGGAATACAAATTTCTGAGATACTCAGCTCCTCTTCCATTAGCTTTTTTGTTTTTTCCATTTCCTCCCAATAGAAGAGGAGGCATGTGACAACTTTTAGAATATATGTTTACTGTACATCTGTTGGAGCATGTTATGGTTTAACCCCAGCTGGCAACTAAGCACCACCCAGCTGCTTGTTCACTGCCTGCACCCATTGCTGTGAGAGGAGGAGTGGACTGGAAGAATAAAAGTGAGAAAACTCTTCAGTTGAGATAAAGACAGTTTAATGGGATAGAAAAGGAAGAAAATAATGTAGTTAGAATATACAAGTGATGCACAATACCACTCAACAGACAATACCCAGACAGTTCCCAAGCAGTGACCCCTGGCCGCCTTTCCCTCCAGTTTATATGCAGAGCAGGATGTCATATGGTATGGAATATCCCTTTGGCCAGTTGGAGTTAGCTGTGCTCCCTCCCCATTTCTTGTGTCACTACAGCCTTCTTGCTGGCAGGGAATGAGAAGCTGAAAAGTCTTTGACTTAATATAAGCACTATGTAGCAACAACAAAATTGGTATTTTATCAACATTATTCTTATACTAAATCCAAAACACAGCACTGTGCCAGCTGCTAGGAAGAAAATTAACTCTATCCCAGCTGAAACCAAGACTGAGCATTTTCTCTGAAGGAGTGAAATTGAATTAAGTGAAAGACTTTGGATCAATATAGGCTGGAAGTCTGGTTTGTGCTTTCTTTTGCTGTGTTTTTCTAACAGGAATTAGAGCACAAAAATTTACTGCCTGGCGCAGGAGAAAAAATAAGGTTAGGATTCAAGGGACTGCCTTCAGTTCCCTGCTGTGATTCTACTCTCTTGAAAAAAATCTAACTCTCAACACAGGTAGGCTTGGGTTCTCATTTGTCAAATATCAATAGAAATTTCCAGGGTGTGGTGAGGATATGCACACTGTGGATTCTGGCATGTTTAGCTGTTATGGAATCTGGAAGTAAGGAAGGTTGTTCAGTCATTTCAGCAATATGTTTGTGCATGCTTTCTCCTTAGGACATCCTTCATTAATTGTCTTGCACTCTCTAGTGGCCTAGTGTTCCTTTATTTTATTTCCTCTCTGTGCAAGAAGCAGGTATGCTCATGAAAATACATGGTTGTTTTTTACATGAGGCTATAGCTGCCATGCTAATACAGGGATTTAAAAAGCTTTAGCTGCAAGGAAGGGCAGGAGTGCCTTCCAGTGAGACTTCAAACAGCACCATAAACTGTTTGTTTCTCACCACAAGACGCCTTCTACCTTTTGAAAGCATCACCAAAGCATTTTCTGTGCTCTTATTTCTAGATTTCCTACTTGAGGGAAAAAGAGGGAGGTAAAGGATTGCTGAAGCAAACTGTTTAAACTTAACTTTCCAATTTTCCTGCAAATGCGTCAATTGGCTCCATCAAAAGAAGGAACTACAAGAAATTTTTATCCTTCATCCTCTTTCCTCTTTCCCCAGTAAAGAAGAGATAAAGGAAAAAGGAAGCATAAAACTCTACTTTTCTTTCTCAGATTTACTGTGTCTGCCAAGACTGTCAGAAGTGTCATGAAATTCCTCAGTTTTGTGATATTCAAAAGTCCTCACCCCAAATCTCAAAAACACGGAAGAACTTAAGAACTTTTGCCATGAACAGTGAATAGATACAAATGAACCTATTCAAGGCATAATCGTAATAAAAACAATGTGTGGGCAGGATTATAAATTACTGGGCTTCAGGCAGACCCCTCCATAACTCTGAGGACTCAGTGAAAACTTCTTGAGGAAGAGCTCAGAAGAGCTTATGGCTGAGATTTTGTATCTTCCTCTGTTTCTTGCTGCTGTTGGAAATGAGACGCTGGATTAGAGCCTAGCACTGTGCTGGGATGGTATTTCCTTTAGACTCATGATTGAGAAGTGAAAATGAAATAATCAAAGGTAATATACAGAGAAAATAGGGGCTGAAGATTTTTTGGTTTAGTGCAATATCACTTAATGCCAGAAAGTAAGTCACCCTTGTTAGGAATTATGAACAAGCTCTATCATTCATCTGCATTTCATGGTATATCAGCAATGACATTTAATTTGGATAGAACAAACAAAACCAGGAGGTCTCAAACCAAGTCTTAGAAAATGAAGACTTTTTTCTGTTTCAAAGCATCTTTTTTTTCCAAATGTTTCCAGTAGTTTTTTTAACAGAAAGGTCCCACTCCTGTAGTCCAGATTTGATCTACCACAGCAACTACACCAAGTCTGCTGCCAGCTCCTCGTGCTCCTCTCAGTCTGAGAGAAGTCTTGTAGCTGCTCTGTGTTCCCCTCATTCTGTTCTTATTTTGGGGGTGGGAGGGGAGTGGTGGGCTGAAGTTCCTGGTTTTCTCCCACCTCTCAGGACACGTGTTCACTGCATTTCAGTTGCATCACAGCCATGTTTCCTTGCTGGGAGGGTAGAGGTATTTGTTAGCCAGCTCTACAGTCTGCTTATATCAGAATTTTAGGCAACTTTGGCTTCACACTTTTCAATTGCACTATGTATGAATTTTGGAGATTTACTTTGTATGTGAAGACATGATTAGGGAGGGCATTTTAAAATATCAGATGCATCAGAGGAATGTTGTCATTCTGGAGGCACAAGAGAAGTGTTCCATTTCCAAACCTGGTGTGATATAGGATGACAGTATAACAAGAGCCCTTCTTTGTGCGATTTCATTGTGAGCTTTCAGAAAACACATTTCATTTCCCAAACCTCTCAACAGCTCTGCAAACACCTGCCGCTGGAGAATAGATCAGTTTAGTCCTGCTGCTGTTATCCCAGCCTCAGAGGGTGCTTATCAGATGAGCAGAATACATCACTATCTATCTCTTCTCCACTGGATAGAAGCTTTGCTCAGTTAATTAATTATATTTGGTACTGCTGCCCTAGAGAATGCTTTAACTACGAGCTTTGTATCCAGCTGCAACAGGATAACAAATAAATAAATACAAATCAAAACCAGTGAATCTGAAGGAGCTGACTTGTGAAAGGGCTCTTCTAACTTTGTGTTGATGGGGTAATACTTTACAATGTTTTCTCTCTTTTATGGTTATACATGTGTCTGGTGACTGAAGAAAGGCTTGATTTGTGTTTTCTCAAAGGTCCCCTATAATGGCTGTAGTACCTCATCATCCTTTGGCCCTTGCAGTTTTTAGAGAGCACTTTCTAAAGGAAGCTGTGGTTTTTTGGGTTCTTTTCCTGTGTTTCTAGACATGGCTCATGCAGCAAAGATTTCCCAAAAAATACACTGGAAATCCACTTGCGCTATACAACTGAAGCCAGTGGATTAGGTACTATATCCCTCTTCAGCAGATAAATCCTTGTGTGTGAAATTAGGTTAAATTCGGTTTACTCTCCAAGATGTATTTGTGGGTGACATATCCCATGAGGATGGCACATAACCAATAAATTAGCTGCTACAAGAACAGTAGCTCCTAATATTTGTGGTTGTTTGGCAGTGTTAGGTAAATATATTTTAGATATCTGAGCCTAGAAATGGCTATGACTGCAAATTGAGAGGTCTGCAGATTCTAGGTGCTGTTTTGCAAAATAACTGAAAGCTGTGTTGATTGGAAGTAAGACCTTGCTAAACTCTTTACGCTCAAATAACTGTAAAAGAGGAGAGATGGAAAATACGCTGTTCTGATGATAAAACTGCAAGTTTGTACTTGCCTACTTTCTATTCCCTTATAAAACATCAAAAATAAAAAAGAGAAAACAACCTTCAGCCACGAATTTCCATAGGGCTGGCACCGGCTCCTGTTGTTCTTGAAAATGCAAATTGCGCATTGATTGCCTGTTCATTACAGATAATAGGTGGTATATTTAACAACCTATGATCAATCTGTAATCACTATGCCTGTGGTTAACAAAAAGAGCAAGAGGCATGTTTTCTGCATCAAAACCTTGCTGCTTTAGATAGTGTCCAGCATAAATGACCTCAGTCAGGCAGAAAGAATCCTAGAAGGGAGCTACTTTAGCACTGTACATCAAAAAGGAGAAATCAGAAGGAAATAACTTTATTCTTGTACAAATTTAGTAACCCTTAGGGCATAGAACACAAAAGTACTTAACTCTTCCTTGATATGGAGGAAAATTTTCCAGAATCAGAAAGTAAAATGATTTCCTTGTTCATTTGGTATTTGGTACTGTTTTGGGATCTGGCTTCAAGAGAGGGTTAGCTGCTAACCTGTGTGATGGAGGTATTTGAACTGATGGATACTGAGGATAGGTGACAAATTTGTCTAGGCCTCCAAAGTAGAAAGATTCTGCTTCTCACAGAATTGAAAAGGATTTGAGTCCCTGACTACACTCTGCATCATCCTGGCCTGTGATACAGGTTTCTAAAACTGTTTCAGGATATCAGTTACTGCACAGCAGGAAAGAGCCACTGGCTTCATGAGAAGTTAGTAGATAAATGGAGGAGCTAGGAGTAAATGCAGAAGGTAGGTGTAAGGCCATATGATTAATTTGCTTAAGCTAATTGATTTCTTAAGATACATTTCATCTTATGAAATGATTTATGCAAGAGAAATACTACAAAAGGTGACTTAATATATGGCCTCAAAGAGATGGAGTCACGGAGAGACTGAAGAGTGGAATGGAAAGGAAGAGGTGGCATATGACATTGACTTTAGTTCAGACTCTGTCTGTCTGGGAGGGAGGATGTGATCATGTAATCCTATAATCCATGTGTCTTGGTTGTACATCTCCATGAATAAGGCACTAAAAATAGGAATCTGCTATAGTCTTCAATATGAGAATTTACTTCTTGATTCCTATGTAGAGGGCTGTGCATTTGGTTCTGGGGCCTGATTGTTCAGTCACATTTGCCAAATGAAATGCCAGCTGCTTCACGCTACCAGCATCTAAGAGATGCCCCATTTTTCTTTAAGAGTTGTTTGTTTTTTTTAAATACGAATGAAAACATTTATTAAAATGGCTAATGCCAATTTTGGTTTGGATCTCAAGCCAGACTTAAGCCTTTGCTTTATTTGAGAGTGTGTGTCAAAAGATGCTTATGTGCTGTTTTTATAACTGTCTTTGAAGTGACGTTCTGCTGACAAACTGGTTGCTGCATGTCTGTGAAGTCTAACCGGTGTGGGTTTCCTTCTTTCCCTGGGAGATTCCTTTCCATGATGAAGACTGGCAATAGCTGTTGTAAGTATGATACCACATTTGTCTTTTCACTTCAAAATGTGGCCTCTCCAGCATCATTCAGTTCTCCTGCACTTGGAGCTTATAGGAGGAAAAAGGGTTTGTTTGGTTTTTTTTTTCCTTGAAAGGGTCACAGGCCATCAAACTCCTGTTGATGAGAGCAGCACTTTCAGTTCTTATCCCACATGTGTGGTAATTTCCCTTGGCCTTAACCCCAATTCCAAATTGCTATACAGAGAGCAACAGCCTTTTCTCAGACGTACTCTTAATCTATCCCCCCAATCATTATTGATTCGGGAGTATGATATTTCACTGTCATCTCAAAGAGAGATGGTTAAGTCTCACAGTCTTTAGTCTAAAGGAACTAATATGAACTATCCTGACAGGACAATATCTTCCCTCTTCATCTCTTCTGCCTTTCAAAAGACGCCTGAAATGAGCTGATAAATGGGATTTCAGATTATGGGAAAAGCCAGTCAGCAAAGCCCATCATGCCAGACTCCCTCAATCTCAAAAGTCGCAAAGATGCTGACTCCTGGCAAAGTTTTACAGACCTTGGATGACTAAGAAAGCTTCATTAACTCAGATTTCACTAATTGCTCATTTTAGGAAAACAAATAGAAGCAGAAAAACTCAGCCAACAAACCAAATGTTGTGAATAAGATATAGTGAAAAATGCTTGCAAGTCAGCTTTGGGGCACTTTTTTTTATTTGCTGCTTTTTGCATATTTCTTGTTACTGCATTTTTGTGGATACTGAGGGCTGATGCATTTCCCATAATTTTTACAGCTATTCCTTTGTTATCCACTAATTGCACTTTTTTCACCCTTCTTCATTCTCTTATTTAGCCATTTTAGTAAAAAGGCTGCAACAGAAAAATCTTGCACCCCCTGTGAGCAGCTCCTCATTGGAATTTTCAAAAAGTCTGGAGGATGAAAATCAGATAGTATAATCTATGTGATTTTCTCTTCACTATCTTCAAACGCTAGCTAAGACATCCATGGGTTCTTTACTTGCCTCCCACTTCTACCATCCCTAATTTGCTCCTAGCCAGTACCGTTAGTCTAGTAGCTTCCAGGAGACCTGCATCTAGTTTTGATTAGTCACTGACTCAGCAAGAAGTATTGCTCATCTCATAGTTCCCTTCCTGACATGGTTTTTGTCTTGGAAATTTAGTTAATAGGTTTAATAGGGCTGAGGATTTGTTACCATTCTCTGTTCATAGTTTTTTTTATGTAGTCCTTTGCTGAGGACATTGTTCCACCTACAGCCTTGAAGTACTCCAGTAATACACCTTAAAAAAAAAGTTTCATGTAGGTTACTTAGGCAGTGAGAATTGGCAAATTCATTGGAGTCACATTTAGCACATGAGCAAATGAGGAGGGGGAAAAGAAGGGAGGCTAGAGTCATCTGGTGATTTATTCACAATAAATAATTTGCCATTGTCTCACACACCAGCTTGACTGTCAGGAGTGCTCAGCTGGTTTTGTAATGAACTTGTTTGAAAGGTGTTTTATTTAAAGGCAGGCAATTCTGCATGGGCAAGTGTCACTTTGCAGTGGGAAAATAAGCATGGCATTTAACATCATTAGTATCTTATTATTCATGTTCCCCTGGGCAGCAGAAGGCATCCTGGTTTGCCCTTGTGCCCTGCAGGACCAATTGGCTGATTTCACTTTTTTTTTTCATATGTAGGGGAAAGATTTCAGCTGGGAAACTGCTGATTGCTTGCTTTATAGTATCTCATTAAGCTTAGAGAAATGCTATGGGTTTATATACACCTGAACAGGCTGAAAGAACATTTTTGTTCAATTGTTGCTAGTCCAATTAGTGGTACGAGTGGCTTAGTGCTCTAGTGGAGTTAGTGGAGACACTTAAAACTCTTGCAAGTTACAGACATCCTAAATACTATCATGTCCTTTCTTGCTTAGCTACTGAAGTGCAATAATGTTAAACTCCCTGATGAATCTCATTTATAAGAATAAGCTTAATTCCAGGTAATGGCAACCATTTTTTTTCTAAGCATTTTGTGTTAATTAAGTCTGTCCATGTATTTCCAAATGTTGGGGATTTTTTTGCACTTCCAAAACTGTAAGTTAAAGAGACACTTTGAGGTGAACATTGATAATTTGATTTCAGTGGGAATTAAGCCTCTGAATACATATTAAGCATCAGAAAATTGGTCTTTAGGCATTTGATATCCATAGCCAAATTCTTAATTTTTGTTTTAAGTTTGGAAATTGAGTTGTTACGTTGGCAATTCAAGACACAGTTTCCTCTTAAACATCCCCACAGGCTTGCATGAGACAACAGACACAAATCACATATATTTTGGCAATTCCTTTATTTTTGGATGCGGCGCTCATACTGTGAATTGCTAGTATTTTCTTTGTATTTATTATTATTATTGTTACTTTTAACTAATGCTCACCCTGCATCATTTCCATGGCTCTGGATGGTCTTTTTCTGTCTCTGTTCTGTTAACAGCAAAACTGAGCTGTTGCTGTGCCTTGTTAGAGAGTCCTTAATGCTGCTGTGCACCTGTCTGCACGCTTTTATATTTTGCTCCTCATAATGAAGTCCAACGGCTGCCAAGCTGGTAGAGGAGCGAGAACGCTTCCATTTGACACCAACATGTTGAACCATTTGTTCAGAACTGCAACTCTTAATTGTGCATGCTGCATCTTAATAAAGCCTTGTTGAAGTTAATTATTTCTGTTGGCATACCCCAGCACTCAAGATGTTCCAGAATGAATCATGGTGGTACCTCTCCTAGACATGATATAATTTATTAAAAGCTACATTCAGTTGAAGGTGAAATGTTGAAAATAACCTTAGATTTAAATCCAGTGATTTTTTTGTCAGTTTCACAAATCTGTGTAGTGGTAAAAACATTTCTTGTGAGGAAGGATAAATGAAAGAACTTGTAAGAATAGAGAGAAACAGTCATTCTGGGCTGGAATGAAAATCCATGCTGGTTTTTGTGACTATATTGGCTGCCTTAAAAAGCTGGGCAACTCAAAATCACCTAAACTCATCCCAAATTCGTGCTAGAAACCTATGAACTAATTAATGCTAAAAAAATCTAGCAAAACCAGATTTCTGAGCAGAATCTTAGCAGGTGAAAATAGAGTTAGGTGAATGCAGGCCAATTCGTATTAGAAAGGACAATTTATTAAACAACTGTGGAAACAGCATGCTGTTATATAAAGCAGTGGTGTATTTAAGATGTATATTTGTATTGTATCCTGTTACTCAGGAAGCTGCAAAATGGTTCTCAGGAGGAAAGACAAGAAAAAAAGTCAATTAAATGATTCTAAAGTGTATTTTACCTTGACTGCAACAATATATTTTACCTGGATTTAATTCTGAAGGTGATGAACAGCCTGAGCTGAAACTTTATGTGAAAGCTGATCTGTAGCAGAGAATTTCTGCCCCAGTTCTGGTTTGACAATTGAAAATGAAATTTTATCAGGAAAAATATCAGTCAGTCTTCTCTTTATGGGACTTTGCTAAATTTCCCTGTGCTCCTCTGCTGAAGACAGTTATAGTTGGGTTTAATTGCCAAATACAAGTGCAAAGGGTTTCATGGGCAAGTAAGTATGCCACACATATAAGAAAAGGTCAAGGAAATACTGATTTATACAGCTCAAAATGAAAATATTTGCCACTTCCCAGATAGTCAGGTCCCAGCTGGCTTGGAGCAAGTGACATTCCTTCTGATGAAATGGTGCAAGATGATGGTGTATGGGGGATGTCATAATCTTCCCCTCCTCCACATGAAAACAGTTATCAAAAAGAATGAAAAAATAGATGAAAAGAAATGGTGAAAGGTCAAAGTGCCAGTAAGAGAAAAGATTTTGTTTCATTTTGCTTTTTTTTTGTTCCTGTAAGACACATCGAATGACAGTCACACTATAACATACACTCATAATAATGGCAATAATAGCTGTGATGCTTCTTATTGCATGCAATATGTGTAAGTAGGTGGCATGCTTGGAGTTTCTCAGCTAAATACAGTGGTTTAAAAGGCTATAGCTCCTGCAAGATTAAAACAAGGGACAATTAAACCAAATTCAATGCACGAAATCAGTGTGCCATTAAGGAAATCTTTTAGAAATGAAAAACACATGTATAATAATAGTTATAATAATATATACTATATATCATATATATTTTGTAGATCTTTGCAAATTTACTGCCCAAATCAGAGGTAATCATATAATAAGGTATATGTCAGCTTTAATTGTTTTCCACTTGTACACATGGAAAGGAGTTCCTACTGCAGTGTTGTGTATGTCAGGGAGGTGAATGTTAATTTAAGAAGTGTGATGCAAGTTAAAATTCCCTTCAATTTCCCCTGGTTCTGCAACCAGTGCTGCAAAGAAAGGGAAGGATGTGAGCAGGTTTCCACCTGACCTCGCTCTTGAAAAGAAGTTACAGCCATCTGATGCCAGGCTGGGAGTGCAGACTGCCCAAGCCATCAGCACCCAAGGCCGCAGAGAGGCAAAGCGGCACCAAAACCCAGGTGAGTCTCCACATGACTGGAAGCTTCTCCAGAGTCTGGGCAAACACACTTGCAGTTTCTTTCAGTGATGCTACCGCCCTGGACCCTTGCTGACTTTAGAGGATTTGTTGAGATATGCTATTCTGGAGGTGAGAAGACTGCAGAATTCTTTTTAAACCCAAAGTGAAGTAGGGTAATCACTGTTACAGCATTGTAAGGCACAACAATTAGTCTTGTGGCATTAATAAGAAACAAAGCTTTTGCCTTTTTAGCTTTCAGGCAAATAATTATCTCCTTTGTGCTGGAAGCTGATGATAACTGCAGGCATGGTTTAGAATTATTTTTATTTTTTAAGGAAGAGATTACTATTCAAAAGATTTTATTCACATAGGTCATAGAAATGAGCTTTCTCTTGAATAGACAGATTAACTATTTGAAGATGACTTGTTTGTAATGAGTGCTAATTCTTGTCCATGTTTAATTGTATTTTAAAAGCATCACATTAGTAATTGACTATGATGTCTTTTCTAGGTCTTCCTACTAATTCTCAGGCTTTCATTAAAAAAATTAGACTCACACTTGGCTTTCAACTCCAAACTCAGAAAATGCTGTTAAATTAGCGCTGCAGGAATATCAGCTTGAGAAAACTGTATCTACAGAGTGCTTACTTGTAGAAATCACTGTTCTTTAAAAACTAAACAATAGGGGGAGAGGGGAGAAAGCTCAAAGGAAACTCCTCTGGGCACTAGCACTGGTCCCTGTGGGTGGGAAACCTGTGTGTTTGCCTAGGTTTTATCTGCTTATTTCAGTGCCGGCTCCTGCGATGAGGAACAGAGGACATGCTTGGGGTGTACCCTGTGCGCTGCAGCGATGTTCCTAAATTGGGTTTTGACTGATCCGTGGGTTGGGGGAAGCGGCAGTGCTCTCACAGTTTGGACACAGTGAAGCTCTACTCCAACCCATTTGATAAGCTTTAGGATCAAATCCCACAATTTGTATTCAGGCAAACATCCCATGCAACTCAGAAAGTTTCTCTCCTTCAAGAGAGAGGAGTGAACACCCAGCTGCCTGAGCCCACCAAAAGGGAAGCTTGCTTACATTTATTTGTCTACCCCTTCCTTTTTCCCTGGCAGACAGTTGCTTAGAATTTTTCTTGACTCCAGTCACCAAAACCTAATCCAGCAGAGAGCAGTGATACTAAGCACAATTCCAGAGAAAAGAAATGCTAGCAGATAAGGAAGCTTAAAAAGGCCATTAAAGCAGCTGATATATTTTCTCATATTCTTTTATCCCCTTCTCATTACTTACTAGGAACAATTGCAATTGTCATCACTTTCTGCCCCCAAATTCCCTCATCCAGTTATGCTAGTCCTGTTCAAAAGCTAGTGACTCTCATAGTACACGTTTTTTCTTCCCTGTCATGTAATGTCACCAGATTTTCCTGTCCTTATCATAATATAAAACTATGTCACCAGATAAGGAAGGCAAATCCAAATTTGGGAAGCACCAGCGCTTCCTCCCCTTTTTCTTTCCTTCATGAAAAATACCTGTGTTACTCCAGACTTTGGGAACAATTTTGAAGTCTGCCCTAATATCTTGTTGCTCTGAGTACTCTTCTGGATTTTTCACTCTGTTATAGCTATAAGAGCCGCTGGTGCTGTCCGCACAGCACAGTACACATGCTTTTACACTCGGTGTGCCATGCTTTATTTTAAATGCCTTATCTATTGCATTTTAATGTAATGAGATGGGTACCCTGCATCTATCTGGTGTCAATTGATTGCAGAAAGAGCATTCAGTTGAACTTTAATTAGCATGTAACTGATAAGTCCAATTACTCTGTAATGATTTGGAAATTACATGAACTACATATTTTGTGATTGTGGCCTTATATAAAACACAAAACTCGTGAGGAAATTTTAGCTCTTTAATGAACACTTTAAAAAAATATTCTTCATTTAATCAGGTATCAATTAGTTGAGAAAGGGAAATTTTAAATTAGCATGTATTATCAGTGTTAATTGGCAGCAGCCTTCCCAGTGAGTCAACTGCAGCATGGAAACCCTTTTCCACCACTGTGTGTAATGTAGCACAGAATGTGCAGTCCATACAATGCCTCTTATTGTGCTGAAATTTTGTAAGAAATTCAATTATTCTCTTGTACTGGAGGTGGATCTGATACATAATTAATTCTGGCTTGTTTTAAAGGATGCCTACATAATTAACAATGCATGGAATATATTATCTCCAGCATATTTTTAAAACCTTAGTAGTTCCCCTTTGAAACTAGCCCTTGCTCTTTAATTAACAGATAACATATTGCAATATTAAATTTGAGATGTTGCCATTTTGGCAGCATTTGAAGTGATGTTGTTCATTATGGTTTCCATGGAGCATACTTCATTTAATTTATGATCATGTGTCCTCCTTGATGGAAGAATATCTTGGGGACAGCACCCACAATGTTACTTCAGAAATGCTGGTTTATATTTAAATACGTGCTCTGGAAATCAGAGTGATGTGGGTATTTTTACTGCATGTCTCTGGTGTTGCATGGTTATTTCCCAATGAACTGTGCAAAATATTTTTTGATCATTCTGATATGAGAGGGGAAACTTTTGGAAGGCCTTTGGAGCCAGGCCTTCAAAACCAGTTAGCAATGAAAAAAAGTTGTCTGAGAGGATTAAGGACACGAAGGTTAGGTGCAGTCAGTGAATTGTGAGCTGAACAAGTATGACTCTTTTCCCATTAAGCTCTGCAGGGATCCTAGCTAGACTTTTCATTCAAGTTAGACGCTAAATTGCCCGAAGTTAGAGGTTGTTAATGATCACCAGCATGCTCAAAATTGTTCAAACATAAGTATAACCTGGAAGTAAGGCAGCCTAACACACATTTCCTTAGAGAAATTGATACGAAACATAAAAAAACTGGAAAAAAAAAGCTTGTTGAATTTTCTCATTAAAGTAAAAAATAGTTAAAGAGCTTTAATTTCCTTCTGCTAGATTTCTCTTAGCCTTTTAATGTGACATATGACTCCAACTTTTTCTGGTTCATCAAAACATTATTAAAATACAACAATAACAAAAGTTTCTACATTTATCTATGGCAGAAGGAAGGAAGGAAAATGTTACAGACTTATTGTTTCTCTCTTTATTCGCAGCCAAAGGGTTTTTTATTCTCTGGATATATTTGGGTACCAGATGGCAGATTGATTTCAAAGTTGTCAAGCAGATTAACTGAAGTTAAGATCCTAAATCCGTTTGGGGGACTGATGATCCTGCTTAGCAAAGATGCCAATGATCTCACTCAAATTTGGGCATTTGGTGTTTGGGGAAATAAAACAGGCTTATGGGTCCAAATGTTAACTCAGTTTTAAAACTTCATTCTGAAAAAAATAAATGTTAGACTCTTCTGAAATAAAGGGGGCAAAATATTGTGTGCTCCGCTGAAATGTTTTCCTTGGTTTTCTGCAACAGAGACTTTTCATCTGTATTCCAGTAATACCAAGTTTCTCCCTCTTTGCTTATTTCTCTGAGCTTCCTAGAGAAGATTGCTCTTGTTATGTGAACAGAGGGTGCCAAAGAACAGGGTCCCAATCTAAACCAATTCATTCCCCTAGGCATGGCATGGAAATAAATAATCATTGAAGTATGGGAAGAGTGAAACAAATTTGTACGCCCAAAGTGCAAAAGGCAAACTGCTTCCACGCATTACCTCCACTGCAATTAGCACTGCTGATCTTGCCCAAAATTCATTTGTGACTGAGTGATCACAGCTGTTGAATAGTATTGAATGCCTCAAGTAGCATAAGGTATTGGGCAATGTCAGTATGGTTGCTAGAAGTGCCTAGAAAGCAAAGTAATTCCTGTTAGCTTTTTGGCTGCCTTTAATATAGCAGAATCATATCATGAAATCAGCTGATGATGTTAAGTGTTCAGATGTGTTGCTGTCCTGCTGTCTAACCCTGGCCTGAATGGAGCAAGGCTGATCAGAAAATGCTGCCTAATGGTTGTGTTAATACTCACTTTTGCTGGTAATAATTTACAGAGCTGGCATACAAGAGGCCATGTTGAACATTAGATCTACACAGACGGGATTCTATAATTGTTTTATGTAATGATCTGATATTCCAGAAGATATAAAACTGTTCTGTGTGGTTACTTATTTTCAGTTATTTTTTGTTTCTTCACTCAAATTTCCCAAGATGTTGAAACAAGGCAGAAACAAACGGAAAAAAAGATCAGGTTGAAGTAATTTTTTTCAAAGTGGAAATAGGCATAGATATGTTGTAAATATTCTTTATTTCAGCACAGACTGTTCGACCAAAACCAACCAACCAAAACCTTTTGAAATGAACTTGTGCTGTGTGAACATTTTGTGGAGTGCATAGATCTGTGTATGTATGAGGGTTTGAGTTCTACTCCAAAATCCTTGAGTCTGGTTGGCCTACAAAGGAACAAGACAGGGACTGAACAGCCTAATGGTGATTTTAAATGTTTATGCCTTTTTCCGAGTCTTATCAGCATGACAATCTGAGAGGCTGAGTAAGAGTCCTTGCTTCACTTGTGGTGGTGGGATTTGAGCAGGGTTCTTAGCTCAGCCCACAGGGCTGGCTTTATTCTTACAAAGTCATGCCACCTCAAGGCAAAACTTGAAGTCTGGAGAAAACATGACTTTTTCCCCCCCTTTTTGTCACAAAACCCAAGGCAAAGTGGTGAGAGATATGTGAGTGTTGGTTTAATGAGCTGCAAACATGGCACAGTGATTCAGTATGAGCCAGAAATTAGTCAGGCTGAGTAGCAAACTGACACTTTCTTTCAAAAACATCACAAAAGCATACTGTAATTTTATATAATTACTGATCAATTGCCATTGATTTATGCCTCTCATTTGCCATGAAAGGACCAACTAGAATGTAGTCTGAGTACCAAACAGCAACTGGATGCCTTTCTAATAGGATGTACTAAATAATTATGTAAAGTACACCTGGACTTCAGGATCATGGAGACTTCTATCATAAAAAATCGTAGTGTAAGAGCATGAGTTTTTACACAAACTCATGCCTCCTGAAAAGGAAAATGTTTTCTCCAATGGAGTACGTCTTGTCCTTCACTAACACACTGTTTCATATTTACCCTGTTGCAAAACAAAGGTCCAGATTAGTCCCACCTGGTTTTGACACTTGACTGGAGGGTCTCAGCTAAGACCGCCTTCATTTGCTAAAAGTAGAGAAGATGTCTTCACTGGTGGTCTAATGTGCTATGAATGTAAATTTATTCATTCCACACTGCCATCACAGACACTGAATTTCTCGCTGCTTTATTGACTGGTAGTTCAGTTAACGTTACCTGGACCATAATTTATGTAACAGGGACATGATGCAAGGGCTAGGATGGGGCTCCTGCCCAGACGATGGTCAGTGTTGGCTTCTCCAACCCCATAGCTGGTAGCTGGGTCTGTGGGCTCTGTTGCTGAGCTGCTGCTGCAGGCTCCAGCTGTGGATTCCAACAGGGAGACAAACTGTCCTGGCCAAAACAAAAGCTCTGTCTGGCACTGTTGTGGCCAAGGAGGATATGAGTAATATGTTCAGAGGTTGACCTTCCTGTAGTTTTGTGGAATGATTTAAATCAATGTTGCTGTGTGACAAATCATAATTTCTGTCATCTGACACAATGTTCTAGGGGAAAAAATTGCGTCTCTGAGGAGAATAAAATGTGAAATGGAAACAGCAAAAGCTTAGTTTTCATTTCTGCTTGATATTAAAAGGAGACCAAAACCTAAAAAGAGGTGACAGTATGGTTTTAGACACACCACCTGTATTTTCAAGAGTCACTAGGCTGTGTGTGTGTGTCTGGATTTATACAGGCACAGGAAGTCTGTGTGTGCCACTGTACTCAAAACAGTACGTGAAGAAAATGCTTGCATGCACTTTTTCTCCCTTCCAGCTGAGATAGTGGAGTTTTTAAATGAGTATTATGAGGGCAGGATTTCAATAAAATAAAAAGCCAGCATCTCCACAGTGCATGCTATTAATTTATGGGTTTGTCATCTTTTCCAGGGCTTGGAAAATTAAATTTCTAAGGACAATCAAAGAAACAAAATGAGTAGCCAGGATCACTTCACAGTTGTGGGTCAAATAGACTAATTAATAAAATGTCCTGAAAGATAAAAGCAACAGCTTATGATACATATTTAGACCTGGAGGCCAGGGTCTCATCTTTGCAAAAACAGCACATGTGGGATATTTTTGCTAAATGATGACGGAGGGCCAGGGTTAAGCCTGATGAACTTTCTTTCAAGGCGTATCGGAAGTTAGAGAGGCGATGAGTGATTCATCATTCAGAAATCTCAGAATAGATTTGCTAAATTTACAAATTCTGTGTTAATTCTGATTCTTTGCTCCAGTCTTGACTGGCAGCAGCTGTTTACTTTGTTCTTCTTTACTCTTTGGCTTCATAATTTTCCCATGAAACATACCTGGTTTTGTGCTGTGAGATCCTGAGTTGGTTTGGAAGATGATACTTGGAAGGGGATCGGTCAGCACAGTGGTGAAGGAAAGGAAGAGAATATTTTTTGCTTTGTTTCATTTTCCACTGCCCATTTTATGTGGTTACTCTAGTAAAGACTATTTATAGGCATATTTCCAGACAGAACAAAGTTTTGACGATTGCAGATTATTTGGGCAAAGCAAACTTACATTTCTTTGGGAAGCTGGTTCTTTGCCCTCTTTCAAACACAAAGCCACAGAGAACTGTGACCTCGTTGGTCAATCAAGCAAAACAAATTGAATTTGAAGTAATTATTACTTGCCACAATGTCCTTGGGAATGTGCTAACAACCGAGAACTATTTGCAAAGAATTAGTTCATTTAATTAAACAGGCAAAGATGAAATCAGATAAATTATTCCTTTTGCGCATTTCTAATAATAAATATCAATGATTGGTTTCTTTTGGCTGTTGCACTGCTGATGCTTTCATTGATGAGCCTTTCCTCTTTGAGTAAGCAAACAAAGGCACAAAATATAGCATTCTCACAGGATTTTTATTCTGTTTTTCTATTTAGAAGTTGGGGTACCAACTCCTGTCTTGAACTTTTACGTTTTAAAAGAAATGAAAATTAACTAGTTTCAAGTGATTGGAGATCTGACAATGATGAGAACTGGGGCTGTCCAGCATCCAGAGAAAGAGGATACACCAAGACTACAAAAAAATAATGTGGAGGAGGATGAATTGTTTTGCGTGTTTGCTTGGGCTAGGACAAATTCCCATGGAATAGAATAACATTGAGATGTTCTAAAAAAGCAATCTGACTGGAAGGTTAATTAAACTTGAAGGGGATCATCTGTAGTCTCCACCCTCAGAGGTTTTAAGAACAGCCTGGGCATGACTTTCACATACTTCATCTTGGGATATGCGGGATAGGTAACATGACCTTTATCCATGTTACTGCCATGCCTGTGATTCAGATACAAATTGTGTGGGAAACTAAAAATTTAAACAGTAAGAATGTTCTTTTCACCCATGATATCTAAGGACTGAAAGTCATTTGAGCATCATCTACTTGAAGTTGGCATAAACAGAACAGAGGTGTTTGGGGTTTTGGGGGAAGGAGGAGGTAGCTGCACTGCTTTGTACATGCACTTTGAATAGAGCTTCCCTGTTTTAGCAGGGTTACACATTTTCTATCCATAAGCCAAATCTAGCTGCCTCAAAATTCCGCTCTTAATGCATCTTATGTAATGAGAGAAAGAGGCAAGTGGACGCAGAGGACTTTCATTCTTATACCACGAACCACAGTGACCCATGTCCTGGAAAACAAAACCATGAGGTTTTGTGTGGTGAGATCTGCCATGCTTTCCTCACTATAGACAAACTACTTCATTAGTGGCTTTGAAAGGTTGTTTTCAGTCTTGCCATGGCTCACCTCCTTGCATTGGGTGCTTCTGATGTACCACTAATCTCAAGTGAATTTTCCCTTCTGCATCCTCCTTCTCATTTGGAAGTGCCCACCTTGACCTTTGGTTATTTTGTGGAGACTCTTACTTCAGAGCCTCTTCTGTTATAGATGTACATATGATTTCTCAGGGGCATCCTGAGGTGTTTGGGGGTGTCACAGGAGTCATTCTTGCTTATGCTGCAAGATAGCGACAGAAAGCTGAATGGTACCATAATATACCCAAGATAAGTTTTTGAGACACCATGTTATCACAACCAGAACTCCAGAGACCATTATATGCATTTATTATACAGTACTAAAGTATGAAAGACTCAATTAAAGTTTATTTGCTATAAAATTAACACTCCTTTCTTCCTCTTCACTGTGCTGATTATGTTAAAACAGAACAATGAGGCAGCTGCAGTGGAACAGTATCAGAGAAATTTCTGTCAGCATTTACTATAGGCGAAATTATAAGGCTAAGTTTTCTCAGCCAGCTCAGTGAGCCAACTGGCTGCACATGTTGCAAATGCTTTTCTATACTACCATGAACTGCAAAAAGAATACATGGAAATTTTCCTTCTTTTTTGAAAAGTAAGAGAATGGTGCAAACAGGAAAAATCGCCATATTCAGCTCTTGCATTGTGCTTCCCCTCCACAGCTTTCCAGGGCTCTGATCCAGTGAAGCTGCTCAGTGCTTGTACAACTTTAAGCACCTACGCAGTCCCTTTGAAGTTTCTGTGAGACTCTTAAAAAGTGCAAACACTTCTTGCTTGAACTTTAATTTGATCTGAATGTTGGAATTTTCCTAAGGAAAATACTGTGTTTTGCAATTGATTCAATTCATGACACTTCAGTGTATAGGAAAAATGGAATGGGAGTGATCACCTTTGAAAACCAGTCAGTGAAAATCAATCACAGGGACTGTGTTTCTTTTACATTTTTTATAGTAGAATAAAACTTCTTTAGACTGGGTTACTTTTCCAGGGTGCTTTATTGTAGTTTCTCTAGAAGCTTTTTGGACCTACTCCTATTAGATTTTATATGCTTCTATTTCATGAGAGTGAAAAATAATATTTCAAATGACAAGTCTACTGAAACCCTCATTTTTTTATCATAAGGCTTTAAAAAAAATAAAAATACTTCAATCTATTTTTTTCCTCTATGATGGAGTTGGAATAAGAATAGTAATTTGGCAATGTAAATTTGCATGGAAATATGCTGCCTAAGAATTCATCTATTACACGAGTTATTACTCAAGCAGATATGAAATGCCCCAGAGGTAAAGCAGAGTGATGGCAGAACAAAAAAGTTTGGGCTTAAGTTTGTTGACTTTGTGTTTATTTTTATTTAATACGTCTCCAGGTGAATATTAACTTCTTTTGCTGAATGTTCACTTCTGGCTCACTTGTACTGAAGTAAGAAAAGTGGGTGCTTTGATTAACATTTGGCTTCGTTTAAATGTAGCTTTTCTATTCCTTGATGAAATACAACTTCATGGGTTTCTTTAGCGGTGATTTGTTTTTCCTATTTTCTAATGACTCAGAAGGGATATTCCTACACCAAAAGCAATCACACATTGTAGGTAGCTACTGTAATTTTTCTTTGTTTGTGACTGTGGACATGTACTACTTGCCTTACATGCAGACTCATTGAACATGATGTCAAAAGAGCAGAGTTCTATTCCCAGTTCTGGTTTTGGTTTATTTTCTTTTCCCTATTCTTCATCCATATTTCTTCCTGACTATCGGCTGATAAATCTAGTTCACTATGAATTGTATTCAAGGTATGGAAAAAGCAAAGTGAATTAGGGTTTAATGGGAGAGAGAAGCAAAAGGTCCTTCTTCCAAAGCTTCCAAAGCCTGCTTCCACCATGCTAAAACATGTTGAAAAGGGTGTGTGCTCTCTGCTGGCTTGCTCAGCTTGTGCTTTCTAGGTAAGGATGACTTTTCCTCGAGTGGAGACAAGAGGGGTCCTTAAAGCAAACAAGCAAACCACAAAGATTAGGCTTTTGAGATTTCTTTTCCTCTTATAATGTAATATTTTGTCTCCTATTACATAGTCAAACATTGAGACATGGTTGTAAATGCTGGTTTTGATTCTGTGCATCTCGCAGCTTTCAGTTAAGTCAGATATCACATGTCTTGTTTCCCTTACTCTTCTGAAGACACACCAAGCTATTGAATCCTATTTTGAAGCTGAAAATGAAACTGAAATGCCTTATGATATCACAAGGGTTAATTGGGCAATATTTACTATTCTGGTATCTTACTCTCAGTTAACGACAAATGAAAAATAAAAAAGAAGCCAAAATAGCTTATGTTTCTATACTGCTGACAATAATGACTGTCACATGGGTTGTTATAATCATAATAGACTTGTAGTATTTTTCAGCTCAAATAGTT
Source organism: Myiopsitta monachus (assembly GCA_017639245.1). Lineage (NCBI taxonomy): Eukaryota > Metazoa > Chordata > Aves > Psittaciformes > Psittacidae > Myiopsitta > Myiopsitta monachus. The sequence goes on from CM029917.1 coordinate 28,463,528, forward strand.
TAATTTTATATTTTATTACAGACTAGTGTTTTCTGCTTTAGAAATTAGCTCTGTAATTTTGAAGATCTTTTTCTCTCATGTATTATGGTCATATAAATAGGGTGATATTTTTCTCCCATTGCTTTTGTTTGGTTTTCTGACTCTTTCCATATTGATTTGTCTCAGTGCTATGTGAAATTGATTACATTTGTTTCTTTAGAAATGAGGCTTCTGGAATTCTGCATTATATTTACCACTCAATAAAAAAATGACAACAAAGAAATGGGTTTCTTTTAAAATGAAACAAAAGCCTCATTCGATGAGAGTTAATTTAATGAAAGTATTTAATCTTCCCCTCCTCTCTATCCTGAAGCAAGAAGTTATGGCACTTCTTTATTTTAAGATCTCCTTGCCATGTTTATTCTGAGTCATTCTCAGTTTACTGGAAGGAATGAATTTTTATTCTGTGAGGCCTGCTGAGATTATCCTGCTTTGTGACAAGCAGCTTTAGTCCTTTTTCTCGTTTGAGTTCGTCAACAGACTGAACAAAAGGTCTTGCTATAGTGCATTCACTTAATTTTAGTACTGCTTGTCACAATTGCTGTTCCTTTTTGCATGACCAGAAGAAATGGAGGGAAAGATGGCAATTGCTTGTGTGGCAAGCCCACATTCTGCCAAATTTAATCCAAAGGATTTTGCTAATCCCCTGATCTGACCTACCAAGGAATGCTGAGCCCACCCCTGGTATGCAGCCTGCGGATGGTTTTAATGCAACATCAGTGTTAGGAAGCAAACCTTTCCTACCAGCTCAGTAATGCTCCACAGGTCACACTCAGCAAAACTACATCTGAGTAGCTCTGTCTGTGTTTATGGCAGTCTGCTGAAAAGCTTAACTCCAGTGAAGGTTGGAGCCATTGGACTGGCACCCTGCCTGTAGCTGGGGGTGAGCTCTGTGTGTTCAGATCAAGACAGGAAAGCGTAAACCAGCTTGGCTCAGTGCTATGCATTGCTGGTGGGAGACTCTTTGAAGTGGAACAGCCTCTACTTTTGCAGAGGAGATAGATAAAGTGTCATATTGTCAGTTGTCTAATGTCAGCCTAGTGCCTTTTTGATGACAAACAGACCCATTCTCAATTCACTTGTGAGCTGTAGTCTATTGCAGCCAAGCAGATGCCTAATCCTAATGAGAAGAGGCAAGACAGCTGCAGCCCAGCTGTGTAAACCTTTCACCAGTACAGGGACTGGGATGTGCGTATTTTTTTGTCCTACAGTCTAGAACCTGTGTTGGAAAGGTCTCCTTATGGCTCTTCTGCTTATATTCTGTGTCTGGGGCAGCTGCGATAGCTGAGGATACTATAGAAAGGCCATGCTTTGTTTATATCACTCTTAGATCCAGAAAAGCTAATTACAATCCAGATGCAAAATGCACGCAGCAGCCCTGACTTTCAACCTCTTGCTGTCTTGTTCTAAACCTTCATCTTTACACAAGTGTCACTGTGAGCATTAAAGTTGACCTCAGGTTCTGGAAACCCATGAGATCCCGTTCCCCTGACAGCAGGTTTTGTTTCTCATCTGATACTCCCTGTCCTATACCAGTGCAGGGTGCTGGCAAATATAGAGAATGATGAGGAACAGTTTTGTAGCTATGCATTACAGTTCAATTTCGCTTCCAAATGACTGACACAGAGAAAGTTTGGGTAAAATACATTTTATGGAAAGGTTTGCAGCTTTATATCATATGACATGATTTTTTTCCCCCAATATAGCTGTATTAGGCCCTTTAGATACTGTGAGAAGAGGGTAAGGAGAGGTGGGAGTGAGAGAGGGGTAAGAAACACTTATTCCCTGTGTCAACTATGCGTTTAGAGACCTGAAGGTTGAACTGGAAACTAAATCACCCCTCAATATAAAATGCATCTTATAGTGGATGTAAGAAATTCCGTGAAAGAAAAATGGCCACAGATCAGGCTATTCTTTCTCTTTCTCCCACTTCCTGCCATGTTTTTATAGCTATTATCGAACAAAATCTGTGTCAGAACAGATTAATCTCTTGAATGGTGCTCCCTAGAGTAGGAAAAAGCCTTGGGCCCTACCTGTGTGTGATCAACAAGGTGTTACAACCTGCTCGTGGATGGGTGCTAGGAATGGATCAGAAGCAGGGGCTGCTTTGAAGGCACTTTGTCCCAGAAGGCACCTTTCCAGGAGACCGCTGAGTGGAGAAAGAAGAGGTTCAAGGTGAGAGACAGCTTCTGAATGGTGTGGTGAGTCCCAGAGGGCTCAGCTAAGGATGGGATCCAGACACAGTCTTAAACACCCTGAAATATCTTAACCCTTTCCGATCTGCTCCATTGCTTAGACTCAGACTCAAGTTACAGACCCAAGGTACTGAGGGAAATATCAAAGACTTTGTCAACTAGTCACAGCTATTGAAGGCTGCTTGTTATTGATGATTGGCATACTCACTTTGCAGTGCTTGTGACTCCCACCATGGCCTGTTTCAGATAATAAAGAAGAGCCCCAAACCCCTGGTTAAAGAAAATATTAATCTGTCTGTAGGGAGAATTTTTGTAGTTCTCTGTCCTGATGAGCAAATCATGGCATTTGGAATATAAAAAAAATAGAAGCAACCTCTCTATATCAAGCAATGAAATTATGGCCAGTGCTTCAGAATCTATTAAAAAATCTATATTAACAAATATAAACTAGTCACCAGGGAATTTTTCTCAGTGCAACGTTATTGACAGGAGAGTTCAGAAGCATGTCCTCTTGAACCATTGCTATCTCAATATGTAAATCCTTCATGATTCCTTATCTGTCAAGCCTGTGTATTATTTGGACAGCTGTAATAGCTCTATTGTTCCAATGAAAACATGCTCCAAACACTACTTTATGCAGAGTAGTCTCAATGTTTCTTCCCGGAGTTGGTCTTATGTGTGTGTGTGAATTCATCTATGGATGCAGTTAATTCTTCCCTCTTTCTCTTTCTCTAGAATTACAAAATGCAAGTTAGATTCTTTGTTCATTCCCTTCAACATGTCATTACTGTAATTTTCCCTTCCAAGCTCTTCCAGTGTTCTTGCAGAATTCCTGAAAAGAGAAATACATATTTCTATGCTGTCCTGCCCCATTAGTCTTAAAAAACCCCTGTGATTTACAAGAGAATATGTAGCAAATTCCAAGGCTCAATAACTTACCTTTACTGGTTTTATCTCTGTTGGTGTCTGCTTATCTCAGCTGCCATTCTGTTTCTTCAGGTAGAAAAGTATTTTGTCTTCTTAATCAATAATTGAACCTTTGATGGAAATTTTTGCATTCTATATTCCTCTGCTGTCACTGCCTTCTCCCTTTTCTTGTTCTCCCTCTTATTCGTATAATCTCAGTGTCTCTGTTCTTCTCACAGTCCCATCCCAAAGGTAGACATGACTTCAGAAGGCTTCTGGATGACTTCAGAAGATATGTTGATAAATAATACCACTGTGTAAACAAAGCTGAACTTTGGTCTGTTCTGTTCTCCTTGCAGCCTTCCAACTAGACCAGCAGAGAAGAAAAGACTGCATGTTCAGCTACCTCAGGCTATCCTCTCCTTACTGAAAGTTTTTCTCCAAAGGTTACTCAGAAGGGGAGAGAAGCAAAAGTATATTTGTAAATAAAGAGCAGGCAAATTAAAAAGATAAACATCAGAGGATGTTCCTCATGGGTGAATTGCAGAACAGTAAGCAAGAGAGGTAACTTCTTATGCAGTTAAGAAAATCCTCATGGCACCCATAAATAATTTGCCTGGCAAGAAAGAATAATGAAAAAGTGCTGGGGATTTAAGTGCAGAAGGTCTCAGTGCTCAGTCCCCTTCTTTCAACCCATGGTTGTTCTGTTTTCACTAAAGAGCTGACAGCAATGTCTTACAGGATTTAATGAGGCCAGATATTTAGCCACTGAGCTTTCCACTTAGTTTGGGAGTCTCGGAAACTGGAAACAATACATTTACCATCCCAAATCACCCAAGTGTTGTGACTGAAGAAATAAATTGGGATGGAATATTTCTTTTTGGTGATAGGAATATACATGCAATTCTTGACAGTCAGGAGCAGATACTCAAACAATGGGTCAAGAAGTGCAGTTAGTGGCCTGTGGTTGAGCCAGGCAGATTCATGATCAAAGAACATTCAAGAACTGATGATGCTGTGTGGTACTTTCTTGAGCTGTGGTTGTACTGGATTCTTTATGGTACGAAGTTGTACCAATACAGCTGGGAAATGCATCCTCAGGGATGTTTTCAGTCTGGTTCCTTCCTCCTAATTGCTATCAAAAAAACGCACCCCAAACCCCTAAATCAATTTCCTATTAATTTATATTCCCCTACTCCTGACTTTGAGCTAGGCTAAAAGTTTTCCAAACACTTCAAAGTGCAGAGATTTGTAATACTTACTGAAATCTGCATTTCTGCAAAGAATTTTGCATTTCCTCTTTGCTCAGCGATGTCACCCCTGTGATAACTCCCTTGTCTGGGTCAACTTTGATTTATTTTCTATAAAGGAATTGAGATTTATTGTTCCTGACACTCCTTTTTATGTTTTTATTTTATGGTGTGACTGATCTTTCTACAAACAAAGCTTTTGCTCGTATTTCCAGGGTATTTTTCTCCATTCTATATTCAAGGAAAATGCAGGAAATGGGCCAATTTGGAAGCCATAGCTTTCTAAAAGCTGATAAGCTTTTTTAAAAGCCCTAAAGTATAGAATTCCCCCAGATGATCTTGTAGAAGCCAATTCTTCATTATGTTATGACGCATGTATGTGCAGACACTCATTCAGCTATTATTAGTGCCTGCACTGAAGTAATGTCCTTTCTCAAAGGAGTAGAAATCATGGGGGAAAAAAACCCCTGCGAACAAACACCAGCAAAATTTGTCCTCTGAACTATTTTAGCCTTTTGCAGGAAGAAGTATAACCCAAGAAACAAGGTTCACAAAACAAGGTTCACAAACTTGTTTCTCCCTAAGAACGGTAAACACACACTACTTTTGAAAGGCAGTAAGAATACCAGCTTAGGACTTCGATTGCAAACATACTCTGTGACCTCAGCCTGGTCTGCTAAGGATAATGGTAGTGGCTGGTACTTCAAGGCCTGGAAAGTTTCTATTTAGTATTCAAGCCTTTTTATAGAAACATCACAAAATAGCAAAATTTTGCTCCACTTTCCAAAAGAGAGGATAGTTACTGTTTTCTTCATTTAAGTCACAATTTCTGCCAAGAGTAGCTATTAGTTTCTGTTTCAGTGCTGCAGAAGACATGAAAGGAGAGAATCTTTGCTGTGTAGAACTAAGAAGAAAATGGATATGAGAAAGAAGCGCAAGCAGTGTTAGCTCTACTTTATAGACAGGAAATAGAGAGCAGAGGATGAATGTTTTTCTTAAGTTTTTCCAGGGAAAAATGATGATGCCAACTGTGAGTCAATGTACCAGAGTCTCTATCACTAGATACAGTGAGAGAAAGATGAGGATATTAAATTCAGCAGGGATATAACCAGAATGACTTTGAAATAAACAGGACCCTTTGGATCAACTCAGAAGAATCTGGATTTCTTTCTAGTGATTTAGTTAATTACTGGGGCTAAGGATGTTACCTGTCACAAACTTCTGCCTCATCTTAATGTACTGATGTCCTTTTTGCCTTTCAGCATCTTTAAAACTGGTGCAACAGAGAACGTTGTTTCCTTATGAATCTGTGCAGCTCCCAGGATGAAGAGTGTCTCAGGACTAATCCTGTATCCAAATGAAATGATAATGCAAATTACGTGTTCAAAATCATACACTTGTTCTGAAAAGCATCTTGAAGCTGAATTTCTGCCAGTCTGTTGGCTCAGTCCTTTTCACCCCAAATTTTCCCAACAATCTACTCCCAGTGTTCTGCTGTGCAAACATCTTTGTTGGAGCTGCCACTGCCTTTTGTCTTGCAAGTCGTTCTCTGTGTATGGCAGTGGTGGGGGTGCATCATAATTGAATTTCACTTTCTCATGTGGCTTTTTTAACTCTGATTTCAGACCCTGCCCAGATGGTCCCACCATGTCAAAATCCATCAGGCATTTCTGTTTTCCTCACTTGTGAACAGGGGGGTCTGAGCACATAGTACTGTCAGAAGAAAAGCAAAAAGCAAACGCTATGCAGAGAAATATCTTGCTTCCTTCATTTACCTTTTCTTTTTTTTCCTTTTCCCTTTTCTTTTTTAATTACTTCAGGTATTAGTCTCACAGGGTGTCATGTAGGTGGCTCAGAAGTAAACATACATTTAAACCTTTTCTTTAAAATAGCTGGAATCCATTAAAAGCCCCCATTTGTATTCAGGTCATTTCAGCATTGAGAAGCATGAAAGGAAGAGATCAATAATCACATTCAAGACCCAACTTCTTGCTGTGCCAGGCTAACATACACTACCTCAGCTCTAACATTGAATTCAGTTCTCCCTGATGTGTCCTTCTATTATCCTCCTTCTTCCCTTTCACCTAGCTATCCTCTAAGGCTATTTCCCAATTCAGCTATGATAACCTTGGTTTACTTCTTTGCAGTTCATTCCCATATCTACCTTTCTCCTCTTTGACCTGTCATTTAGGAATTACTGTTGAAAAGCCTCATGTTCACAGTTATCTTTGTACAGCCTTTATTTTACTGCCACTCTCAATCATCACTGGCCCTACAAACTTGCTCCACTCCTTCAGTAACAGATTTATATCAGCAGGAAGGAAAGTACTGTTTAACCAGCAAATGTGCACCATGAGGAAAAAGATAGTAGGTCTGTGGTGACATGTGTCATGAGCTGGCAGTATGGCAATAGTAGTTATTGTTTCCTAAAAGAAAATTGTACAAATGGTAACTAGGAGGGCCTTCTTATTTTTTGTGGTCTTCTTCAATGTTTTCACAACTCAGGTGATTCCTTACATAAGCTTTATCATCATTAACTCAGGTCCCACTCCTCTTCTGTTCTGACTTTTATCTATCCCCAGCCTTTAACATTACTACCAAGTCTCCACAGTTGTCTAAAAATATTTGAAGTGCCTTTCAGGTTATTTTGTTGCTGTTTTAAAGCCAATTAAATATTCCCCCCAAAAATAGCCCTTAGAATTACTGATGCCTCTTCCAACAACAAAGCAGTAGCCAGTGTTATCTCCTATTCATAAATGCTCCAAGATGGGAGAACTGGAGGAAGCATGTAGCCAAAACTCAGAGTTGCACAAAAGAGATATGTTGTGGGAGGATGGAAGGAGGGAGAAAAACTGAGTGTGGAATTGATGCCAAAAAACAACGACCGCAGCAAAGGCACTAAGTGTCCAAAGCGAGATGCCCTTCTGTGTGAACATGTGCCAAGTCAGGGAGAAAGAAAGCGAGGATGTGTTGATGTTTGATTTGCTGCTGGTTTTGTGTCATGCTGAATCTGGCAGTTGCACAGTTTCTGCTGTGTATCACAAAGCTCCCGTGGTGAGAAACCACATAAAAAACAATACGGAGGGGAAAAACATTGGCACAAGAATTTCCGGGCTGTCAGTCCCTGAAATGAAATCTTGCTTTAGATGGAGTGTCAAATCCCTCTAGTCTACACTTACTTTCACCTTATTTATGACTGAGTCTCATTTTCTACAGATTCCAATTGCACAGACATGAAAAAAGCTTTTTAATACTGCCGTGTGAATAGAAAAGATCTGGTTTTGCAGCATATCATGCTTAAAATGGCTCTTGCTTTTTATGCATGTGTGAATTTATAAATCAAGCTTAGGCCAAAAGGTACTATGGAGCATTTGTTAAAAATTGGAACAAGGTCTTTGTGGATCCAGGCTTATCTCAGGGCTGGAATTTCCAGGGTTTGAGGTACAAAAAGTGTTGGATCATGTTTTATGTCTGAACTTGTAGAATGTGAAGAATCATTTGGAGATTTGAGCCGCCTTACTCCTATGTGCAGACTGAGACCCAGGGTGCAAGACTGGTGGCATATGTACCTGTTTAGCAGCGTTCTCAAAAATAACAGTGAATTGTGCAGACTTTTCAATCTTCTTCTAAAAGCAGGCTAGCAAGGGGATGCAGGGAATAACTGTGCCATGACTTGAAAACCTGTAAGGCATCAAGAGAGAAACTGTCACCCCATTATGGGGAACAAAGGTGCCCTATGATCTTCAGAATAGACCAAATCCTGCAGAAGTTAGCAAAGAACTGAATAATTTTTCCTATGCTTTCCCCCCCCCCCCTTTCCCTTGTACAGTTTTAAGTTGGCACAAAGTGCGGGAACCAAAATGCTGATATAGGAGAAAAGGATAGGTGTTGTTGGAATGCTGTTTGAAGGTTAAACATCAAGTATCTTCGAAACAACAGAAATAGGGTTTGGGTTTTTTTTGGGGGGGAGAGGTGGTGGTGGTCTCCTGAGATTTGTGAACAAGGTTTTACTTTCCAACACAGAAGCAAATGCAATCCACATCCAGACTTCCCTTGGCCTGTTATCCTGATGAGCGCTGATGCCTTCAAGCTTTATTCTTATTTTTCAGCAATCTTCTAATTTGATGTTGAATCTTAACCCACAAAACACAGAAAACTTCAGGTATTTTCAAGACAGACAATATTAGACAGTAGCCAGAATTTCATGCTGTTCTCATACCCTCCTGAGCATCCAAGAACTGAATTCAGTGAGTAATTACCAGAGTGTTCTAGAGTGAAATTTCCATCAGTCAAAATAAGGCTTTCGTTTTCTTGCAGTGAAATGGGAAATTCACTTGCTCTGAGCAAACTGAACATATGTTTATCCCATGTGAAAATCTGCCATTAGCGCCCACAAGCTTCTAGTTTACACAACATCTTTTTTCTTTTATAGTGGGTAATGAAAGAAGTGTCAGAACCACCCAGGCTCTTCTATATTCTCACACACCATTATTTCAAGGACCTTGGAGCAAAGGCCACGGCATCCATGCATGATGATAGATTTCCAATGTTGTGCACAAAAAAAATTAGTTAATTTTGTATGTGTATTTAAAAATAGGCTTTAAATCCTCTCCAAAAAGCCACAAATAATACAGAAGGGGAGAGGTTCCTTATCTTTTTTTTTTGTTCTGGTCTGTTTATTGATAAGAAAAGGAAAATCTTCTGTTGGATTTTGTAGCTAATTTTCTTGTAGTAGTTTTTAATGAAAACCCTTCTATAAGCCGCACAAGTGAAGATAAACTTCTTGTCCTTCCTCTTTTGTGAAGCCATCAGAAAAGCATCTCTTTTCTGCTTAAAATGTTGCACCCATCCCTGCTCAGCATCTTCCTCATTTCAGAGCTAGAGATACACAGCTGCTTCCCAACTTCATTTGCCTGCACCAGTCCAAGGGGGAAGAGCATTCCCGCTGCATTTGAAGTAAGATTTCTCTCAAGGCACACACACCAAGTAGAAAATCCTTTGGCATTTCAAAACAGTATATAGCAGCCAAGTATTTGATGAATTGATATTAGGAACTGGTAGCAGTGCAACAGGCTGATGCCACTGTGTACAGCTTGTGAAGTCTTCTTACATGCCAGCATCAGCTTTTTTAGAGCTTCTTCCTACACAATAGAACACAGTCCTTCAGGCTTTTCACTCAGCAGTCCATTGTAAGCTAATAAAAAATAGACTAATTGGAAGCTCTGCAGCAGAAGTGCTTAGAGTCTCCTAGACAGGGCTGGATTCAGGCAGCTGTCAGGTGTGTTAAAGAGAGTATTTCCTACAGGGAAACTTTCATAAAGTGATCAGATCAGGATCATTGAACAACCTTTCGCATCCAAGAGAGTGCTACTAAAATGCCACTCTTCTTGTTATGCTCAATACTTGGGAGGTGAAGACCCAAAGTTTCTGTTACACTGATTTTTTTTTACTTATGCTCTTAGATGCTCCCAGAAATCAGATGTTTTTCTGCATGTTTGCAGTGATGAGTCCCTGATTTTATCATGACTAACGCATCTTAATGCATCAATGTGTAAAAACTGGACTATTACTTTACACGAGTACCTTTAACATAAAGCAAGGGGAAAGCATTTCTAACGCATGTGAATTTGAAAGACTTAAAATCTAGGAACGCAATCTAAAATCCAAATGTTCTAGGGCAGTGGGTTCTGAGGGCAAGCTGAGAATGGTTTTCCTAGAACAAGCTAAAACTGAACGGAACTAAGGTCTAGGTTAAAATCAAAGACAATTAACTAAATTCCTTGGAAGTCCGGTAGAACAGCTGGGTTTGAAATTTGACTGCAATTTCTAGCATGTAGTCCATGTTGTTCCATGTGATTCAGCGGCATTTGTAGCATTAAGATTTTCAAATTGACAGAACTGGAAGGAAGGGATGTGAAAAAAAGATTGGATTTGTGTTGTGTTTTTTTTCTTTTTTTCCATGAAGTTATTTATTTTGATCTCAAAATCTCAGCTATTCTTTTTTTCAGAAGGGAAGAGCAACCCCTTTCCAGCTAGTATTGCATTGTTCCTAACTGCTAATTATTAGAAGGGAGCCTGATAGATACATAATACCTACTTGATAGCATTTCAGCAGAACTTTATCCCTCTTCTCATCACATACACACGCACACATACACAATGCCACATTGACAGCCGTGTGTCAGAAACGTCTGTGAGGAAGGAGATGACAAAGGAAGATATTCCAGGCTTCCATGTTGCCACCCTCCTGATGAGTAATTCAGGCAGTTTGGAGCCTCCTCATGGTCCTCTCAATCACCCCCACCTCTCCATTCTCAGCAGCAAGCACATTTTGTCTCCTTCAGGAGTCACACCAGCCTCTCAAAGCTAAATGGTACATGATGTTAGATTAATTGGCTAAGAAAACATACACAGAATGAGGGGAGGTGGGGGAAAAGAAAGGCTTGCTTGTCAGAAGTGTCTTCTTGTCACACTAAAAATGATAGAAATGGAAAAAAGAAGGATCCATGTTCTAAATGAAAACAAAATGTTTGCCTCAAGTGACTGGCAGTAACTTGGTGGGATGGGGGAAGAAAAGAGGGACTGGGGAAGGGAGGGAGGAATAAAACACAAAGTCGCAGTTGGTGCATGATGGCTGTCACCATTGCAAGCAGGAATCTGGCAGATATCCTCAGCTGTCTCTGCCTTACACTGCTGGAACAAGCAACCCTTTTCTACCACTCAGAGCAGGGACCAAATGGGGCCCTGGGGGTGCAGGGTCCTGCACATGGGAGTGTTCTCAAAAGGAGGGATGAAGATGTGTGGCAGCCTAAGAACTGATCCTGATCTCCAGCACCAGCCACCCATCTCTTGGTGAACTGGCCGCTGGATAAACTATCAATCTGTACAGCCTCATCACTGCATCTCTTGTCATAGCAGCAGTTGCATCCTGGCAGTGTCTCTTGCTACTTCTCATGGTTGGCTGTAGTAGGACCCTTACAGAAGTCTCTCCCTGCTTTTTCTCTTCTTTTATGAATACTGTGAATACTGCCAGAAGGGCTCTGCTCTCCTTGAAGCTGAGTTGAAGATGTCTAATTCCTGCTTCAAAACATCTGTTCTCAGTCATTGGAATTATTTGATGGGCTTCTTGCTCTCAGTCCAAAATCTTCAGTAACATTAGAATCCAGTTACTGCTTCTTACTAGGAATTTGGCAGCCTGACACATTCCTAAAGTTTTGGAGTATTTTTGTTTTCCTTATTTTTCTTTTTTCTTCCCCTCCCTCCACCCATAAACCTTTCCTATCACAGTATTCTCCATGTGCTGGGACCTCCCTTGTGTTGCCAACTTGCTTGTTCCTTATTCCTCTGCTTTTCACCCATGCTATTTTCCTTTTAGTGTCCACAAGGAAACCATAGCATTACTGTTTTAATTTCTTTTTTTTTTTTAAGTTCTAATTTCTTATATGCTTTACATATACAGATTGGTTTTGGTATAATCCACTGCAAGGACTATTTTGGTCACTGGTTTTCAAGAGGGAATTAAACACTCATGGTAAATCTAAGATTTCCCGCATGGGAATTCTGAGCTCTTTTTGCTAATTGCAGTGCTGGAACTCTATAGAAAGATATTGTTTCATTTGTTTTGACTGAAGATCCTATGCAATAATCAAGAGTATTTTTATATATGTAAGCTAATTTTTCTCGTAGCCTGCATACCATACACTTGGTGTGAAAAATAAATTAAAAAAAATTTAAAATCTTCACTTCGTGCCAAATATTTCATACTGAAATGCAACAGAAGAAGCAAAATGACTTCTTTCACTCAGCTTTGCTGCCAATTTTGCTTCCTACATAAGGACCAGGTGCTGACTTCCTAGGCAATAGCATCCAATAATGTCAAGTAATAGGAGCTAGGTATTGGAGAGGAGAAATAAAACAAAAAGCTTTCCACAGCGAAGGACAAAGATAGGCTGAGAGCAGTTAGTGTTAACGATGCACCTTTGGCAGTTCTCAAAACCAGGTTTAACAAATGTTTCCTGTTAGTTTCATTAGAGTTTGTTGTGAAAGAAGGAGAAATTACTGGTCTCGTGCTCCCCTTTTTTACACCTGAAAGATACATGAGCCACAATGGCAGAAGGAGAAAATACTTTCTCCCAGGATGTGAGATCAAGGTGAAGAGCTGTAAGCATGGGGGTATTCTTTAGCCATCCATAGGATACTTCCTTGCTCTCATATCCAAGCTCAGTAGCCTGGCACTGAGATACACAGAGTATCCACACCTCCCATTGTACCACTTGCTGTGGTGCGTTGCAGAATCACCTCTTTCATCGAGCTTTGCCAGTGACACTGCCTGCCAAGTTGCAGGATGCCTCTTTGTTCTTTCACATTGCTGTAACATCTCACAAGGAGATTTGTTGTTTCAAAAGAAAAGGCAAATAAGCAAGCAGTGTTTGCTTTATTGCAATTAATTAATTAATTAATTAATGCATTTTATTTGCATTAAACCGAGATGGCATGTTAAACCATCTTTGGAATAGATTTCTCCCTGTGTTTTTTGCTGACCATTTGTTTCAATTGGAGCATGAAAGGACCGAGCATGTCCAATACAACTTTCCTATGCTAAGTACCACCTGCCACACAAACAAAGATAATCTATCAGTCACTTTTCCGTTGAGATCGTAAATTTTCAGACAGAAATGCTGGCATGCACCCACACTACTCCCCCCCACTGCATTCCCTGCCCATCCAGACTGCAGTGTGATGAGGAGCAGGAATGACACAGAAAATCCATCTATCTCAATAGTATTTCATATCTAAATCTTTACCTAGAAATAAGTGACTTACCCCTGGCACCTCCAGAGTAATTGGACTCAATTTTAGATCACTTTCAGTAGTAATACATGTACTAAAGGGCAGTAGGTATAAATAAATCAGGATGGAAGATATTATTAGAAAGACAAAAGTATATTAAGTGGAGGGGAGGAAATAAATACCAGCCCAGCCACTCCAGCATAAACAAAATAGAGTAAAATTAGAGCTGGCTGTAGGCAGAGCTTTGAATGACTGAAGAGTGCATTTGCAGCCTGCTGAGCAAAGGCAATTCTGCCCCCACAATGATGCACAGAAGATTTGGATGAATTTTGGTTCAAACAGGTAGTACAGCTGCAGTTTGTGGCTGATAGTTTGGTAGGAAGGCAAACTGGAGAACTGATGCAGACCTGAGTATACTACACCTGCTGGGTAACAGAGATATAAATGCTAGAAAAGGAGCAGAGAAAATGCATCTCTTAAGCAACACACAGCTTCTGAACAGCTTTAGCACAGCTTCCACAACAGAGGGTGTGATATGAAGCTGTTGTGAGGACCAAGGCAGTAATCAGTTTTCCCTGTCTTTCAGGTTCAAATGGAAGTGGCAGGATTGTTTGGGGAGGCTCCAGAAACATCTCTCAGGATGAACTAGCTTGAGCCTGTCCTTCTTTAGTCATAATCAGGGTGACATTTTTAAGGTGCCTCCTGCATTAGTGTTTCTGTGATGGGGCAGAGCTACCAGATACACTGAAACCTTCCATGCTGAAGGAAGGTAGGCACCATGGCCTACGGAGGTTGCCATTAAGTTATGAGACCCTGGAATATGCATGGGCAAGCATCACTGCACCATCAAAACCCTGGAAGGCTGTTGTCATCTCCTGCATACAGACTGCTCAGGGCTTCCTGTCACTTCAGTTCTCACAGTTTGCAGAGCGGTTCACCCAGCTGGAGTCCAGGCTGTATCAGTAAATGAGTAGTGCATCTTCTTCAGTTTTTATTAACATTGTTTTTTATGGTTAAGGTAAAATCACAAATCTGTTCAGCACCTCATTATCTTTGCTGTTGTAAAGATACATAAGGCCATTGTCCAATAGTTTTATTCCATTTTAAGATATGTGGAAATAGAAACACTTATGGTCAATGTCACTTGACTGACATTTTCTTTCCCCTCAAACAACCAGCTTTCTTTAAAATTTATTTGTTTGACATGCCAGAAGATTTCCTTTATGAAGAATGGAGAAATGGGAATAAATGTTATAATGCGAGTAAATATATAGAGTGATATGACAGAAGGAAAAGTCATTTCTCTAACATAAAGGTTTCCTCCACTCAGGAAGAATGGTGCTTCCCAGTACTTGGAAAATGTTGCCTATCATTTAAAGTGATTTTTGGGGGGGGGGGGCAGGGTGTTGGGGTTTTTTATTTATTTTTTTTTTTAACAAAGAAAAACCTATCATTTCTTTAAAGCCTCTTGCCACAGAAATACATTTTGGACAGCAGTTTGTACCATATGGGTCAGTTGCTAAAAATATGTATTTTAAAGGTGAACTTTCCTTTTGGTTTCATACACTGGCTCAACCAATCACAGCAAATGTTAACCATAAAGTACTCAGTCCCACGTAACCCAGACAGCTCAGTGCTTTGTGAAGCAAAAGGAAGAAAAATCCTCAGGTTCGTTGGCAACAAAACTTTTTTTAACCTTCTCTACATATTCTTCTTAGGACATGGGCATTGTTCCATGTCTTACTGACCTTTAAAGTCTGTAGGGAGTACAAAAGAAGGTGGAGAGATGACTGACATTGTGACCTGCATTTCCTACTCCATCACCTCTTTGCTTTGCTTTTATGTCCCTGTCAGAAATACTGTGGCAAAGCACTTACTAAATGTAATTTCATTAAAAGATTCATAAGTATTTTCTAGAAACTGAATTAATCAGAGCTCTGAGAATGCATTCAGCTTCAAGGGAAATGAACACATGGGAGGGTAATGGAAGCCACCTTTAGTTATCTCAGTAGGTTCTTCTACATTAACATTGCTCAGACAGGCATTTTACATCACAACAAATGAGGTGTCAACTTGGGAATTTTTTAAAAGTGTAAAATGATTTTTTATACTCTGCATTTCTAATTGTAAAGATGCTTTTATTTGCATCTTACATTTATTGCTTTTTTGATAAACTTGATAGACTCCACGGACTATTCTCAGTGATGGTCTTGATCTGTTAATTTCCAACATGATCTGTGGTTTCCCAGGTGGAATTCAAGAATCTCAGCACAAATAGAGTCAAATCCACATTACAGAAATACGGTTGGTGGGTGCGGTGTTGCCTTTCAGGCGTTCGGAAGGTTATTTCTAGTGCTTTTGCTCCATGACTCCCTAGGAGGGGACTTGTCCGCAGCAATAGCTGTGCATGAAACTGCAGGACTGGTTTTAGCTGTGTGATTTCAGGCACCTTGTGGGCACGGCATTTACAGGAGGCTGCTACTGAGCCAGCTTTTGTTTAATCTGGCACAAATCAGGGCTGTTGCAGGAGTTTGTTACAGGCATAAACCAAAAGAAAAGTAAGCAGGGTAGGGCTCCAAAGGAGCCTGGGTCACAGGCTAATAGTGCATGAGGAAATTGTTATAGTGCTGCTAAAATTCCATTCTACACAGTCATGCACAGAAGCAGTTGGATTTACATGCAGGTTCAGTCTCTGTCAGGAATATCTAAGTGTTCTTTGTGCATGGGCTAAGAAACCCTTACAGAACTGTTGGACGTGAGAGAAAATAGCTCTTGTTCATTCAATCTCTTTTTTAACCACTTCTATTAATCTCGTGTTTATTCTCAAAGCTCCAGCCCTCTCTCATATATAGTGCAGACCAGCAGAAGGGTGAATAGGTTCATACAACATTCATATCCAGTGAAATATTCATATTAACCTACCCATGAACTTATTTATCTAAGTTAAGTAAATAGACATATTTTTCAGGGAGGAGAAAAAAAGAGCATAAAGACATCTAAACAGCTGAGTTCAGGAACCAGCCGCCTACAGTCCTTTTTAAACTACTGAGAAGAAAAGAGCTGCAAAATAAAAGATTTCTATCTTTTGATTGTAAAGGCTCCCTAGCAAAGGGGGGAGGTAACTGAAGATGGTAAACTCAGTCACGCTTAGCAAATAGTTTGAAATTTGTGTGGAGCTATGTAATTATGACATTTAGAGCTAAAATCTGCATAAGGACTTTGAAAGCACAGACTTACAGACTTGGACATCAGATATTTATCCTGAGAGAATAAGGCTTATTCTATCAGTGTTATTGTTATTATTTGGAGTAGTGGGTTGAAATGTTCACAAACTGCCATGCAAGTTGAACATTTGAGATGCCTGCAGTGTTTCTGGGGATAAATAAAGAGGGGGAGATATAACAGCTGTGGTGTGCATATGTAGATGGCCAGTGAAGAACTGATCTGCCTAAGTCTGCTTTTAGCAACTGCCAGTAGATTCAGGTGATTACTCCATTTCTCCAACTTTGAATCCTTACTGCCACATGGCATAACAGTGTTTTCCTACTGTAACAGTGCAAGGATGGATCCGACTTTAAGGGTAGAGTTTATTCCTTTGACTTCAGCCATCCAAGAATTTGAGCTTCTCTCTGTGGCCCGAAAGCTACCTGAAGTTTATCAAGTGACATAAAAAGCTTATGTGAGTTTGCTACCTCAACACTGAGATACTGATGTTCTCCGTAACATCTTTATGTATGTTGTTGATCTAGAATATATATGGGATTCCCTTTACCCTAACTTTGGTAGTTCAATTAATTGATGGACATTTCTGCAAATATGATATAACTTTACTGAATGATTTGATTTCTTTCACTGTGTATGTTTCGACCTGTTTAATTTGAGCACTGTACAATAAAACCTGAAATGTTTCTGGGCCATCTCATCTGAGAGTTAGATTGGCCAAGTGAAGATTTTTGACCTCTTTGATAGATGTCAATATTCAGTGACTTTGGTGTTTGGGAGAAGATAAAAGTATTGAAAAGGCTGTGGATTTTTTTTATTTTTCTAGAAGGCTGAAACATCATAATCATGTTGTGCTCCTCTCAGACTGGCTGGCTGCAAAGAAGAGTTGAGGTATCTTTTTGTTCCATCCCATTCCTGCTGTGTAATGAAGGCCACTCTGGCTGTGCTTGGAAATGGCTCTGAAGGGAGCACTGGAAAGTGTTCAGAAGAGCCAAAGGGAAAAGCACAGCCTGTCTGATTAAAAATCTTTTGAATTTTGGCAAGGTTTACTGATGTCTTTGAACTCCACACACGGAGACACACACCTCCCTTATCTCATTTGAACTGCATCTTACCCCTCTATGACGTACAAGCTCATTGTGTAGTCTGTGCATTTCTCAGCACACAATACCATCATAACTTCCCATGATACCATGACAGCAATTTTTTTGTTCTCATTTAAATTGCAGAATCACTTCCTGTTTTGAAAGAAAACTGGAAAGGAGATTGCTCTGGAGGTGGATTGGTCTGGTTCAGCTTGTTAAAACCACAGCTTTGAGAGTGGGCTGTTCAGACCTGCTTCCAGGAGGCAACTTTACTTCTGATTACGGAGTACTGTTGGCCCAAGTTCTGGCCTCATAGGAAGCTTTTTTTCCCTGTAATACTTAGGCTGGAATTGAAAATACTAATGACCCCAGGGCCTCTCCCAGACCTAAGTTCTGCTTAGTGTAGTAACAGGTATACTTGCACTGTACAGTAAAGAGGTATGAATTAAGAATTGGACAATAGATGGAAAATTTGGCCAAGCTCTCATAGTTAGTCACAGGATGAGCACATAAGATGCTAGATTCAACTCAGGAGAAAACAGGATATTGAATGACTAGACAAAAATGTTACGCCTACTCCCTGTCAAGATGATAAATCAAGTCCTAAAAATTGGAATGAAAATCCACCAGTCCAGGCTCAAAATCTACTCAAACATTATTCTAGTAGAGTGATGAGTATCTTTTATTTTACATAATGAGTTAATAAATATAGCCTCTGCTGGTAAGTGTAATATTGAAGGTTGGAATAAAAACTTAGAATCTGTATAAGGCTTCTTATAGGATTTGGGCTGATGGAAAGGTTGCTTTGTGTTTATCCAATGATAAGAACACACAAGAGCTATTTCCACATTGTAGCTAGCTTGTGCCAAATTATTCACTCTATTTCTAGTGCTGTTTCCATCATTGCCAGACTGTAGTGAAATATCAGCTCTTTAATGGAGACAGGAAGTAGTGCAGAATTCATTGGTTTCAGTTTGTCCCTACCAGACTCATACTCTGTGGTCCAAATCTTCAACAACATGTGAGGGACATTGATCATCATGTCAAGCAGATGGTTCTTTTCATGAAGTCTTTGTTGCTGTCATACCAGTCTTTTGTAAATAGGTTCTTCAGCCCCAAAGAGCATAAACCTGTAGATGCAAACTATATATATCTATATTAGCAAAAAACATCTTGATGAAAAAAGGATTAGAACTCCAACCAGGAAAGCAAGGCTCTCTTGACTGACATAACAAAGGAGGAATTAGTTGAATAATTCCGTTTCAGTGTTATCTTTTATCTAACTGAGATAGATTCAACTCCAGCTCTTGAAAAACTTTCAGTCCTGGTCTTTCACCTTTGGTTATCTAAGGGAACATGGTACCCCATGTTCATCCCAAAGCAAACATAATCATTTTCTTGTTCTGTCTTTAAAATCATCTTCAGAGTCCTGACATGATTGATTCGGGGAAAACTCCAGGAACAAACTCCCCAACAAAGTTTCAAGTTGACAAGCAGGTATTCTTTATTGCGGCGCCTGGAGACAAGGGGGATAGCTCCTCCAAGCATGTCTGTCGTATTGCTACACAGGCCATCCTTATACAATCACTGGGCATACATGCATATTCATGAGGCTACACATGAATTGCATCCTTTTCCAGAAAGTTTCCCCTATGTATACAAAAAGGTGATGGTGGTCCTTGAAAGTCATTTGCAATATTCATACCTGCTGGCAGTCTTTGGAGCTCCAGCTTAATTAACATTGCAGACATAGCAATCATCCTGTTCTTCTATTGAGCAGACAGTTTCACTGCTCCCATCTTGGACATCTGCTGGTCCCAGATAATCCCCATCCCTAGATCCTGTTTTTCTACATTTTTGTGCTAAGGTCCTAAGGACCTAAAACTAAGACAATTACCTTCAAGTGTCTCAGTTATTTTCCACGTGAAAAATAACACAAATGACACAAAGCCACCAGACTTTACATTACTTAGAACTGATTACATTTGGTGCCTCCTTGTCTCATGATATGCAACAGAGAGGGAAGCAGTGTCTTCCTAGCGAGGGCTAGTAGATGGCTCCAGGTGACACCATGTCACTCATAGGTGAGACATGAAGCCAGAAAGCAATTCAAGAAGTGATGCTATTGATATGTGTGGCATCACAATGCCACAGGCAGGATTTGGTCGCTGATGTAAAAATGACATAAGGCTGCATATGCATATATATTGTTGTCTTGGGAAATAACAGGACAAAATAATATAACATGACAGAAGAGGAGGCATGCTTCCCACAGCCATTTTACAACCAGCTAGGTGGAAACAATGCAGCAGTAAGGACTGAAGGGAGATGAGAGCCAAAGTATTTCAGATTATCCTATAGAGAACAAATGTGTTTGAATATATTACTCAGACTGCCTCATATGAAAGTTTAATGTCTTGGAGGTGCCAGCTCTGTACAACTCTGCTACTCACTGTAATCAAGCCACAAGCAATGGCTATGTGAAAGATCTTGGAAAAGTTTCTTCGCATCTCCAACGGATGTGTTGCAAAGCAAAGACCTGTTTTTCAGTTGATGGTTTCTATCTGAAAACCATGACACCCTACAGAGTAGAGAGGGAAAAGAAATAAATTTGCCTGAGCTGAAAGAAATGGCTGTGTGAACCAAACCATTATGGGGTTTTATATCTTGATTGCTTCTCTCTGGAAAACTCTGCCAAGTCTAAAATGATATCTATGATAGTGTGCATTGCTGATATAAACCAGATAGAAAATGCAGCATTTCTTTTCAACTTGCACCTACAACACATCAGATTTTTTTCAGTATATAAGTAGAACCTGTTCATCAGTGAAGAAAAGTGCCCATCTGGGGTTCTTCCTATCAGCACCCAATGCAGAAATAAGTTTTCTAATGAACCATTCAGTACAAGCACTTTGAATCTATGCATTAGCTGCAGATTTCACCTGCAACAGACCTGAGTAAATTCTCAACTAGGTTGTTTCTTTCTTTCTTTATTTGGTTTTGCTGAGTTTAAATGGATTTTAGTTGCATCTCTTGACTCTTGTTGGCAGGAACGGAGATATTTACCATCTGTTCAAATGCACATTGGCTATGGTAAACAATTCAGACAATTCCCCAAGCAGTGGGCATGGGGAGGCAACCACTTATAGATGCTGTTTCTTCACACAACTTAGGTGCAGGTAGAGGACAACACATTCAGGTGGGTTGTTGGCACTGACATGAGCTCATGAACAGAACAAGTCTCCAGGGTGCTTCCAGAAGAAATGAAATGAAATGATGAAAGTATTAATGTTCACATAAGAAGATATTTGTCTTTAGCTTAAACAATAGCATTTTCTTTGTTTTAATATGTATGGTTCCCCAGCACATCTTTCTCTGGAGGTAGAGCACAGAGGAAAAAGGAAAGAAGATAGTTGTATGGAAATGAACTTCTGTTCAAAAGCTGTAATGCCATGTTAGAGAAGCTTTTAGTACTGTTTGATATGCTTTGCTCAGACAGCTGCAAGGACACATATCAACTCTTACATGTATTTAGCTAAACCTGCTCCTTTCTGTAATGTTCCAGCAATAGGCTTTGTCTATGAAGAGAGGCTATGTTTTGGTTATACTCCCAGCAACCTATCTCTAGACAAACCTGTCACAGTTGGTGGACCTGAATCAGGGTTTGTTTGTAAAGATGCCCATGCTGTTAAGAATCGTATCTGCAAGTAAGTGCAGGTGGAGAATTTAGAAGGACCTCGTGTCTCTCTGTGGTGTCTGTCCTTCAGAAATAATGACTGCAGCCTGCATATTTTGTATAGCAGCACCTCAGATTAAGTCTCTGCCACTCGTTGCATATTTGTTTTCTATTTTGCAGAAATTTCCAGCAGGAGTCACAGGGTATGTTTGTTCCCCATAGCATGAAACATGACATCTCACTGCTTTTCCCTGGAGCAGAGTAACACATTCATTTTTAATTGTTGACCACTGTATCAGAAATCCTATTTCCCAGAGTTTAATTGTTTTGCATGATGTTTAATTCATGGCTTCCCTACAGAAATAGGCTGTTAACATTTAAAAAAATATATTTTATTTAGTATTTATTTATTATTTAGCAATAACTTTTTTTTATTTTACAGGATGATATAATTTATTTATATTTTCACTACAGAATTCCATGCCCCTTTGCTCCCTCTCCCTCACCCCTCTTTGTTTTCTTTGCAATAAGAGCTGTAGAAATGCTACCTTAAAGATTTCAAGCAAATACTTTGAAGTAAGAAGTTCTTCCACAGGACAACATTGAAGACACATTTTAATCCTCCTGAAAATTCTCAGCCAATGCTTATGAGCTTTTTGAAATTAGGGCCTAGGTGAATATACTTTCCTTTCTTTCTGAATTTACTCTTTTCCATACTCTTGCAAATGATCTGCCCTGCAGCAAAGTTTGGTGGAACGTTTAAACTCCAGCCAAAGTTGCAGAGGATTCATTAGAAACAAGAATTCGGAGTTCAGAATCTCTGCCAGAGACCTGATGCAATGAGTGATATTCATCCAAACAGGAGGCTGTGCCATCCAAAATGTGTCTAGCTGAATTTCACACATAGCAAAGTGCTCTTGGAAACATTCCAGGATAGTAATTATTGGATACCAGGGAGCTGCAAATAAGTGCTAAGGAACGAGGAAGCACAGATAGCATCCCCCCTTCTGGCTGCTCAGAATGCCCTCTCCGCTTTGGCTGCCATGGGAAAATCTCCATCTTCTCTTTCCAGCTACTAACTGATGCCGAGCAAGATGAAAGGATTGGGTGCTGGGACACATTTTGTAGTATGCACCAAGTCTTAAAGCTTCTTCCAAACCCAGACACTAGGCAGAGGCTTCAGGTGTCCCCAGCAGCCTCTCACTAGAGCAAAGCTATCCCATGATGTCCAAGGCTGGAACCTAGATTCAGATGCCCCCATGGCAATGCCATGTAGGAGAGGCAGGGTGGGGTACATTTGCAAGTTCCAGCACAATGGGTATATTTGCAAGTTCCCTATTAGCAGCAGATTCCTTACCACGTGTGGACTAGTAGACATTTATGTATATGGAAATAGTCAACATTCATGTATTTTATTTATTTGGGAAGGTGGGGAGGAAGTGTGATGGATTAAATAGTGAAATAAGCACAGAAAGGTGAAAAATAAGACAACACATGGGTTATTTGGAATACTTTGGTATTCTGATGTGGAGGAAAACCCAAAAAAAGTCAGAACTAAAAAACATTGCTACACAGAGGCCTATTTTGCAGCTCCATTTCAGCTGATGGAAAACTGATCCTAAAGCAAATCTCCCTATTCACTTTTTCCAACACAAGTGGTAGACCCAAGAAAGCAAGCCAAGGTGGGTTTTAGCTCATAATCACTGAACTTCTCCTGTGGGTGGTCCCTTGCCCTTTAGTCTCATTTAAAAATTATCACCTCTGCTATCATCCTCGACACTGGAACACACCACTGTTTCACTACTTCAATAGAGTTCTCAGCACATCATCAGAGAAGGAAGTATTACGTATGGGTAAAAATCAGTTTACAGTGGAAGAATCACCAAGCTTTTAATGATGAAACTATAAAGTAATCTAAAGCTTTTTGGTGAGTGTGTTTGGTTTAAAAACAAGTTTTCCATCAAATTCTGATGGAGAAGAGCAACACTTCTCCAAATTTTTAATATAAACCTAGGCAGAGTTGAAGACTGGGTGGCTAAAAGCAATTACAGGAAAATTCCTGTTCAGTAGGAAGCTTGGTCATATCTGAGAAACTGGCTATCTGATACAGCTACTGCTCTTTCAAGAATTACTTAAAAGGATTTTTGACTACTTTTCTCTGGAAAATATTTCAATCAGCATATATCAAAAAAGCCTTTCTTCTTTCACTTTCTTCCTTCTTTTTTCCTTCTACTATAATGTAAGTTCTACTGCAAGAGAAAAGGGAAAAAAAATCTGTGTAGCACAAATAAGTCTGACTTCAACCAAATATTGCCATAAGTAATTATGCTTCTCTCTGTTCTTGTTTCAGACATACTGATGTTATGAATGAATTATCCAAGGAACATAATGCTTCACTGCCATCTGAGAGCTAATCCTTGAAGTTTAGTGCTATTACACTTAACATATTTCAGTTGGATCTCAAACCAAGATGTGCAAAAGAATTGATACCACTGAAGGAAATGGATTTCTTGTCAAGAGTCTCACGATTCCTTTGCTTCAAGGAGATTTGAATGAAGAAACATTCAATTTGGAGATGTGCCTATTCTACTTAGAAAAAGCTAAAAGATGGGTTGAGGAAAGCAGACACAGCTAGAAAACATTGGAAAGAAAAATTGTAATTTTTTACTCAAAATTGAATTTTATAATTTTTTTCCATAATGGTTTTTTTGACTGTTGTCCACCCATCCTCTTTGAGAGACTTCTGGGCTTTACACCTGGAGCTCTTTCAAATCTCTCTCTTAGCCAGTGCAGGACAGGGCATTTGTCTTGCTTGAATGGTCTAGATCTACTTGCAATTTCCAGTGGACTCCATTGGTGGCTATTGACATGTGGCTTCTGGATGCATGACAGTGATCCCCTTTAGACTGGAGTTCAGTAAGTTGTTGAGCACTGACATGGATTTTGGGTGTGCCATCCCCCCCAAATCCCTAAGTCTATGCCACTTCTTTTTTAGCAGTTACCAAGAGAGCAAAAGCAGGAGCCTAATTGCAATAGACTACCTTTTATAGTCAATGAGGTATCACCAGAGCATGAACCTCAACTGCCCTGTTGTGCCCTTAGTTGTCTTGCTTCCTGATTTAGATGCCTCCATTAGATATAAAGAGGTGCTTGGGAGGGGTGCAAACGCAAAAGCAGCAGGGAGAGATGGCACTGGAGTGGAGAGCTCCAAGCCAAGCCATTTTCATCTGCACAGGGAACATGGAAGGAGAAACAGACCTGGCGCCACAGTCTGAGTTCAGCAGATCAGGGGCTCTCGGAATCGTTTAAAAATTGGGATGAGAACAGTTTCATGTAGCAAAGATCTGCAGAACAGATCAGTATCCATCTGACAGCAATTCATGGTCAATGACTGGTGTCTGCTGCTGTCTATGGTTGCCACTCTCACCTTCTACCTATTGCAGGTAGATACAAATCAGGATGTACCTTTAACACCCACAGTATGCATGGCTTGTGCTTATGGTTTTACATTTATTAAATGGTTGTGAGCATTTTTACTTGAACTGTTATAAATCCATTACTTCCCTCAGGCTACAGGAAATGGTTTTAAAATGCGAGGCTTTTCTACAGGGAATTAAAAGGCAAAAATACTAAAGCACTGTACTTGGCTTGCACAGATCAATGTAGTGCAATAACTGGGAAGATGAAACAAGCTTGAAACATTGCAAATGTGATTGGTTGAAAGCTTAACATGACATTGAGTAATTATCACTACAAAAATCTGCTAAACCACCTTAAGGAAAACAAAACAAAATAAAACAACAAAAAAAAACCCCAACAAACAAAACACCCAAGCAAAGGACCTGGCAGTAAATCATGAAAGAGAAATGATGATGTTTGCACTTGGAGCCAAAGTCTGGGTAACCTAATTGCACAAAAGTGGGTAAAAGTTCCAGTTTGGCCTTCTATTTTTCAATATGATGGAGAGGTGCAGGTGAAAAGTCTTGGGATGAAGACATCATGAGGTTTTGAAAGTTATTTTTCCATTAAAACTTTCATGAATATTTTTTCTTCATCAATAACTTTGTTTCCCTGGCAGGAAAAGAAGTGTTCCAAAAGTGATGATTCCTATTTGGGAACAGAACAATGAAGAAAAGAGAACCAAAACAATCTTTTGAACAAGATTCAAAAATAATCGTTGAAATTCCTACCTGGTTCAGAAGCTGGTGGTAGGTCCAACTAAAGCACCAATGTTACCCAGTGAGTAATGAGGTTTACCTGCATTTTCAGGGCAATAAGTTAATATTTCATTACACAGGCAGACACAATGTGAAGGTTAGCGAGTCTTCCTATTTTTTTTATGGTTTTGTATTAAGCTGAAAATAGATACTAGTGAAGAAAAATGTTTCCTTTCCTGAAGCACTGAGCCACTTACAGGAATAATTTTTGGGGGAGGAGAAATAGGAAGGGAGTTTATATCTTTTATTTCTGTCTTTAGCTTACTTGAACAGATGGAAGCTTAGCCACTTGTGGTTAAATGAATGGACATCACTGAAACTGTGGTCAGTCATTTGCTCAATTCCAAGTGAAATAAAATAGCAATGGTTAGTGATGGATGTGGATTTCCTGAAAAGTTATATAACAGCCTTTCCCAATAACTCCAGTCATTAGAGGTTGTATTCTCACATCCCATGCGTTCATGGGCAGGGAGCAATGATTCTCCATTTCCAATTGGGATGCATTAAGGAGCCATCCAGTAGCCAGAAATACTTAAACTCCCTTGGCATCTAAATTGCTACCACAGTTTATACACATAGAAAGGCTTTCTTCAAATGCTACAGATATCTAAACCAGAGCTTTACAGGGTGAGGGGTCTTGGAGACTTCTCTAAATACTTATCTTGTATGGGATCTGCAGCAATGGGATTCTGAACACTTTTGTATGCTCAGTGTGGAAAGCATGATCCTGGTTTCGGAACACATCAGTAGCTGCATAAATCCACTTGGGATCTACAAGTATTTGGTTCAGGTGCCTGTCTTAGAGTAGGGTTTGAAACACAGTCTTAAAGCGTCCAATTCTCTTGGCTATATACTAATGTGAATTATTTCAGGTCTTGTCGAAAGTGGCCTACACCTCCACTGTCCCTGTGTGTTGAACAATGCAGCTAGTTTGCAATGCGCAAAAATGTATTTAAAAAAAAACCAGTCAAATCAATAAAATATTTTTGATGAGTGCATCAGATCTTCAATCAGATTCTCAGTCTTCCATTTCTAATTAATAGCCATCTGGTGAAGCCCTTTCTCTCCCAAATCAATGGGGAATATTCTTCTGGAGCAGACACACACAGCAGTGCTACGCGTATGCTAATTGCTTCTGACTGGTGATCCTAGGGAGCCTGATTGTTTGAGGCAAATCACCTTCCCAGGGACTGCATGATTTATTCCCTGCATTTGGGTTGCAAGAATTTTTGTAGGGAAAAAAAAATTGCTTCTGTGTCATCTACAATGGATCTCACTCTAATAGACAGCCATTTTCTGGCATAATATGACTATGGTTTATCAAATGACAAGCACTGTACAGTGCTGAGAATGGGACCAATGCAGCCAATATTGATGCCTATGTCCACTTTACCATGCCATGAAACTTTCAGTGGATTGTGTGTGTGTGGCAATCACTGCTGTCAGTGGTTAAGAGCCTTAGTGTGCCACAGGGAAGTTGCAGAGACAAGTGGGTGTGACTTCTCATATTCTGATCCTTAATACGATACCCAATTTTAAGAGCTGCCTAATGCTCATCAGGGACGATCAGAAAGCCATATGGCCTAACAAATGCAATACGTAGTTCAGCATATTGGCAGAATGACTTCTTGTTAATTCTGTCTCCTGTTCCACCCTCTGCCTGGTAGAGAGGATAGTGAGGAGGCTGGTTTTACCATGCTGAAGAGATGACAGACTTGATAACTTTAGTATGGAGCATTTCCAGAGCTTAACAATGAATGGCACAAGCTTTCTAAGGGGAGAAAAAAATAGGCACAGATTTTCAAATGCATCAGCAGGTTGCAAAATTGTGCTGATTAGCCACATGTGTATTTGACTCCGGACAGTTGGGACTTGGGAGACCTCAATTTAATTCCTGTCTCTGAAACATTTTCCCTGTGTGACTTTGGCATGCTTTTTAATCTCTCTGTGCTTGGATTCTCCCACTTTCTCCCTGGGATAAGTGGGTCTTGGTACATATGTTTATACAGAGAAGACTTGATTTGGAACAAAGCCTCTGAGAGTATTCCACAAAGAGTGTGACATCCTGGGCCTTTTATGGTTACTGGTATTTCCTCTTTGGAGACTTTGTTACTCTTTCTACATCTTTTTCTTGTTTTTGACAACTACTGAATAAAATCTGTGCTATGATTTGTAGAAATTTCAGATACTATTTCAAGATGAATGTTGTCTCAGCTATCTAGAGTTAATGAGAGCAGATTATCCTCTCTAATGACTTGGAGGGGACTGGGACCATCCAGTGTTGCTGAACATGTCTAGCCTGGGGGCTGGTTTCCTCCCATGACAAAGTTTGCCCAGCAGCCCTCCTGGCATCACACCCTGCTATCCATCTCAAGGTATAGCCTTGAACCTCCACTGCAGTGTTTCTTTGTGTGACGTAGTGTCCATAAATCACTCCAAGGTGATGGAGTTCCCATAAATCTTTTCCTATGATATCTGGAAAATTTAGCTTTCAGATGCATTGGCAAATTTGAGGAATTCGAATGTTGAATTCTTCAACACCTAATTTTTTCTGCTGTTATTCTCGGCGTATTAAATGAAAGGCTGCTCTATTTTGAAGAGATTCTTGCTCTGCTGCATCCTCTGTGCTCATCTCTGTTGTCAAGCCCAGGACTTGGATGTGTGCTCTTCACAGCCACCGAGTGCCAACAGGAGTGCACCTCTTACACTGCTGCATTTACTCAGCAGTAGCACAGATGAGTAAATTTGAGCAAATGCTTACTTGAAATGGTGCCCTCAGAAAGGAATAAAAATGACATCAGCAACAGTAAACTACTGTTGCAAATAACAGCAGTGAAGTCTTAAAGCAAAGGTTGGCTGTGTCTGTACACAGGCAATACTTGGTGTCTGTGTGATATACAAGGCAGCTTATCTCTTTGAGAGCAGGAGACTATAAAAATACGATTGCCAGAATGAAAGAAAATTGAAGCTGATTGCCATAGCAACAAAAGAATTACATTGATGAAACCGAAGCACATAAAATCCTTGTATGCTACATTAAGGACAAAGCAATCAAAAGTAAACAAGAATGGATTGGAATTTGCTTGTCTAAAGCTGGAAATGACAAATGTTTCCAGCTGATGGAGGCAGAAATAAGTCCACAAGAAATGAAGGAGCAGCCCTGCAGAGACCCATTTGTGCTGGGAGTGGGGCACAAGGAACCTGGGACTGCAAGTATGGGCACTTTCCAGGCTTTGAAGGTAATTGGTGGAAGCAGTTTCCCAGTCAAATGATCAGTTCCATGAACAGTAT
The DNA here is from genome assembly GCA_017639245.1 of Myiopsitta monachus. Lineage (NCBI taxonomy): Eukaryota > Metazoa > Chordata > Aves > Psittaciformes > Psittacidae > Myiopsitta > Myiopsitta monachus. The sequence continues at coordinate 28,492,199 of CM029917.1, forward strand.
CATCTGTGCCTTTTGTACAGACCTCCATGGCTTCCTGCCTGGTTTCTCTCTCCTGCTGAAATTCTCCTTTGCAGCTGGACAGAACAAGCTGCTGCTGTAAAAAGGAGTTTTCTTTTTCCAGTTGCCTCTCTTGAAGCATCTTACTCAGGTGGAACCTACTTGACCATGAAAATAGGTATCCTTTCCACTATATGCTAGTGCACTTTTGCCCTTTCAGTTCCGCATGGCACTATGGGACTACAGACACTGCAGCAGAGCCAGCAGCTTTTCAGAGTGCCCTGATGAAACCACAGTTTCAAAACTATACATAAATCCGACAGTTTTCTGATGTGTGGGGTGGGGGTCACAGAAGACCCCAACCTCAGCACCTCCCACAGCATCAAAACTGTAGTGGCAGATGCAGTTCAGTGCTACGTTTCCTTGTGAAGCTGCACCTCCCTGTTTGGGGATAGATTATTGAATACTTGTGGCTACTCTCACTTGCTAAATCATTCCCACAGGAGTTTAGTTGGATCAGTTTGCCTATGGCATAAGCAGCATAAATCTCAGTGATGTTACACCAAAAAAGGAGGATACTCCTTACGGTTGCCCCTCTCCACTTGAGCTCAAGCACAACTATCATGGCTCTTTGGAGAAGGAGCTCATATTATTCAAGTTGAGACCATTTAAGTAAGTGATTATACTCTATGGCTTGTTCTGGAAGACTAAAAAAAATAGCATGTGTTAAATGAAAGATCTTTCCTGAATGCAGCTATAATTAAAATCTTAGTATTTCTTATCATAACAAAGCCTTGAAGTCACTCCAAATGTTGTCATTAAGCACAATGAAAATATTCCAAGTGGCGGACTGACATGTCCTTAAGATACAAGAACATTTAATCTACTAGATCTTAGACTTCAATAATGACCAAACCTTTCAAAGTTACCACAAAAATTTCTTTAGACTAAAACAAAGTTGACAGTTCCTTCAATTAAACTCATCTTCCTTTCAAAGGAAGTGACAAAAACAGTAAAGGAAGATTAATTAAGACTTAAATGCACAGAAATTACTCAAGGCGTATTTTTAAGTAAGAATTAAATTAGTCTTTCATTTGGACATAGGCAATTCCATTAACAATACTGAAATGGAGATAGCCAGGTCTTAAAGCCTTTGCCCAAAGCTCTGCTTGAAGGCTGTTTCCAAAGTCTTTCCCATCTCCTTGATCTCAGGCCAGTAGTGATTGTTGTTTCTTTAATATTTCTCTCATCTCTTTTTCAGCTATCTTTTCTGATTTCTGCTGTACTTAAACAGAACTCTTAGCCCTGTTTGCATGCTTCCTTGCATGACAACCTATTCCCCTTTGCAGAACCCTAACTACAAATATGTTTTTATTCTCTGGGTTTGACACCATTTGAGCTTTTAAGGAACATTAGTTCAAACTGAAATCTTGCTCTCTATCTGGTAAACAAAAGATATCCATGCACACCCTGGCTCTCCAGCACTCCCTAAAAACCTGGTGTTTAACAGATAACTGCATTGTGCAGCAGCACCAGCTCCTGCATAGAGGTGGCATTAAGTTATGAGGAGAAAAAGCCAGATAACAATTCTTCTGGTTTGCGCTGAAGTAAAGGTTCGCAGCATCTTGCCATGCACAGATGGGCATGAAAGTCATCCTGGTCACCATGGCAATAAGATAATCAAAACCAACCCCTGAATTTTTAACTCTGAAAGATGAATGACAGAGACAGAGAGTGTCAGGGCACAAGCAGAGGAAGAAAGAGTTGCATGGGAAGGCATTTGTGAAGGAAAGCAAAGCTGCATATACGGAGCACTAGCAGCATCCCAGGTGCTTCCTTCCCCTAAGGAGACTAAACCTAAATCATTTCAATAAGAGATTCCTGCCAAAGCAGGAGGATGATGTTAGGAGTTTCCTTAACCCCAACATGAGATCGCTCCTATGGCTGGCATATGTGCGAACTTGTGTCCAGGATGGCTGCAGGGGACCTCCTTGCCTTCTTCTGGGTGATTCCCAGGTTTCTGTCGTTGCTATCTTCACCTCTGCAGTCCCTTATCTCTGTCTTACATTCACCTTGCTAGAGTGTAAGCCCATCATTTCCAGCTGTGTCTACCATGGGTATTGTGAGGAGGCTGCTGCTATGACATGCCTCTCTATCTTTTCTTCTTCAGGCTAAAAAGCCCAGTTCATCCAGTCTTTCCTTAGGGTCATGTTGCATAAACCTTTCATTGCTCTTATTTACTTTACTTTACTCACAAGAAATGTATCCTCCTTTTCAGATTTGCTCTTGCAATAAAAGGGCTCCTCTGGTGTTTGTCTTCTCTACATTGTACCCTCTGGCTGTCATTGATTTTTTAATTATTTTTTTTTATCTCCACCAAACCAGACTGTAAAGACAGGGGGAAAAGGGGGAATTAACTTCTGTTCCGTTTTGTTGGGGTTGCAAATTGGATCCATCCATTTCTTCAAGCAGGAAAACAAACAAAATGGCAATACTCTGGGGAGCACACATAGCAAAACTCTGCAGTGAGAAAATTTGTAAACCCAGTGTCCCTCTGTGGGTGGCTAAATGGCTGTTTAAAGCCATTTAGCATAACACACACAAATGAAAACACAGAATAATAAAAGAAAGCTGCATCTTCCTATGAAAGAAGCCCCTTACTCTAGATTTACAGGATTGCTGATCTAGGATTCCAGGGATGAAGCTCTTAATGAAGGGAAAAAGAGCTTCATTTGGGCTTGTAATTGCATTAACATGCACTCGTGAATACACACTCAGGGCAGTGCTGCATGCCCATTGAATTACTGCTCCTGTTGGCCAGAGTCCAAATATACTTTATACCCTATGGAAAAGGAGACAAATGGGTGCTATTTTCATGGTTAATGATCACAGGCAGTAGCACACATGGCAGCAGGGGAGGGGAAGGAGAGATGATGGAAAACTTGCTCAGGAAATGAAGTCCATTGCCCTCGTTTGTGCACAGCAAGCTGGAAGGATGCTGCATTTGTCTGCACTGATTCTGTTTGGGAACCAGAGTTCTTTTTATTGTAGACATTCCTAAATTTAAGCAACAGATGTACTGCAGGTGTTTGCAAAGGCCTAGAGAAGTCCTAGGGGTTGCTGGGTTTTTAATACCTTGGGTAGGGGTAACATCAGGTCACAGCAGTAGAGAGGAATGTTTTACTCTGCCAAACTCCATCCTGCCTTAATTGCTCTCTCCTACTAAATCCCAGACCAGTTAGTTGAAAACTAACTTAGGTGTTGCTGCAGTAAGCTGTTATGATTACAGCATGAATAGACCTGAATGCTCCTTATCTTGCAAGACTTAGAGACAGGAAACCGTCCCACATGGTTTGGCAGGAATTCCTGGTCCCAAAAGAAGACACAGACAGAGGCAGAACTGGGATTTGCATTTCAGGCAGCTCACAGGTGACTCTGCCATGAAACAAAAGTCACAATCTGCCTTGCAGCTGGATAAACCAAGAAGAAATTATTTCTTTTTGCTTCACCAAAGTCCTACCCCATCATGATGGGACAGACTTGCAGGTTCTGCTTTTCTGTTTAATTGCCTGTGTTGAAATCTGGGAGAGTAAGTGCAGGGCAGAACACAAGAGACAAGGAACTGGTTTCCTTGTGCTGCGATACATGCTTTGAGGCTTTAAAATGATTTCAACTCAGACAGGAATAAAAATTGAAATGGGTAAAAACCTCCAAATAGCACAGCCCTCATGTGTAATCTAGTGAAAAAACGAAGTACTTCTTAACACGTCCAGCATCCAGGACACAGGCACAGCCACACTCTGCTTTTAAGCCTAGCACAGCCTAGTGTCCCAGTGCAACTATGGGACAGTTTTGATATTTATCTTAGAGCTGAACAAAACCTCCAGCTTTGTCATGATATGGAATCATCCTCCAGCCAACTCAGTATACGCCATCCTACACCTGTGGGGTTTTTATTCATCATCCTCTCCAGCATCTCAGGAATTCCCTTTTGGAGTCTGAAATAGAAATCAAATCCCCACACAGTACTGGCAGCCTTCCATTTGAAAAAGAAGAAAGTATTTAAGGGTTAAGAGGAGGAAATCAGGAAGGAAGCTGTGTTTGGATTGGAAATAAAAGTAACATGCCTATTTGTTGACAATCCTTTGTACTTACCAGCACCATTGCAGAAACTGGCAATGCAGACTGTTTAAATTTAAACACTGTAGATAAGTTTTACACCTGCACACAAGGTGTAAAAGCAACGAGCCAACCAACCTAAAATTAATCTGTGTGGGAATGTGAGATATTGTAGGTGTCCTGGGTAGTGAATTGCAGCTTTTTAGTGCAGCAGACTGGAAAAGGCAGGGGATTCCTCAATTAATTTCTAACCTCTGCATCTTAGCTCCCTTAACACGTTGCAGAGAAGCAATGATTTTGTTTTACATAAATTAAGGAGACAATCACACCTTCTGTGATGCTCCTAGCTTGCTGGAGATCTTGGGATTGTGGAGGGGATTTGGAAAACAGAGGAAACTAAACTGACAGAGGAGATAAACTCATGGAGTCTTGCTTTTCTGCATACTTGGCAGTATTGTATTTGACTCTATGCCACCAAGATAGTGGCTCATCCTTGGAGAAGTCAAGGAGGTAGTTCCCTCAGCCTGTGAGCAGACCAGGAAGAGTGTACAAATGCCTGATCTCACAGGGAAGAAGGAGGGAGGACAGCCTGCAGATGGCTCTTGTTCTCAGAGCAAATTCTACAGCCATACCTCTCCAGGGAAGAGAATTTACGCTCTGCAGGAAGTAAATTGATATCGTGTGGATGATGACACAAACTTGAGTTACAATCACACACAGCTCAAAGGAGAAAAGCAGGACTGATACAACATCTGGCTTTCAGTGAAGTCCTCTCTGCTTTGTGGCATTATTCTGGATAGATTGATACACTCAGACAGACCAAAGGCACCACCTATGATCACAGACAGGTGAGCCATGAATGGCTTGGACCTAGTGAATACAGAATCATACACATCTCTTCCTGCCCAGAACTGGCACAGCATTATCTGATTGTCTTTGTTCCAATACAGGAAATTGAGAACCAACTTTATGTGCCATGACAGAGAGGCATGGGCTCTTCATCAGGGCTCTAGCGTGGCCCATGCAGTTTAGTTTAGTCCTTGCCCCTCCTATCTGCCTTTCATTTTCACAAGTGATTTGACAAGCAATCTATTAACTCCACAAGCCTTCACAGTCAAGACTAAATTTAGAATTATTATTCATGGCGATGAAAGCTAACAGAGTGCCTCCATTACCTCTTGAAATAAGGGTTCCATTAAGAATCAGTGAGGTAACTGCCTCCACAGGTGCTCTCTACTCATAGTCACGCATAATCTTTCAGTTCCAATTATCCTCAGAGATCTCATTTGTTTCTCATGACCACAAGTTGGTTCAAATATGAAAACCTGAGACTACTCATTCGTTCACTGACTCCAGTAACTCTCTGGATCACATTCCTTTGGAAAATGTGATTTCTTTATGCAGTGCATCTGCCTTTTGTGGCTTGAAATTCTTCCTGAGAGACCTCAGGCTTGGATGTTGGCTGGTGGAAAACTAGGCTAAATCTAGCCCTTAATACCCAAATAACATGAGTTATTGCTAAACTGGATAATAGCCACAGTATTTATTTATGGACTTGCTATGCCACTGCTACCTTTTCCTAAGTTATTACTTTGTAAAGCTCCTTGGGATACCTAGAATTTCAAAGGTGGTATATTAAACTGAATTCTATTATATTTTCTATTGCTGTCAGCAACTTCTCTTTTCAGCCTGGTTTAAGGCACCTATGTGTGTTTCATGAAATGCATTTCTACTCCTATGCTACAGGCTCCCTGATGTCCATTTTAGGTAGTAAAGACTGAATATTAGTAGGTGCTACAACAAACATCCTTTCAGAGCACCAGTCTTTCTTCCTGTCAAAAGTACTAAGTAAGAAGTTTGAAATGAAAGGGATTGGAGCAACGCATTCTTCATTCATCACTCCACTGCTTGGATAAAATAATATCAAACTCAGTAAAATAATCAGTCTCCTCACCCTGAAGAAAGATTTTATTTTTCCCATTTCTCAGAAGACATTTCTTTACCACCAGCTACAAATTCTGATATTGTCTTCTCCCAAGAAATTCATAAAAATGGTTTTCAATTTTTAACATCAGCATAATAATTTGAAATTACAGCTGTCATACTGTGCATCAGAAGTGGTAACAACTATTGACAAGATAATGTGATAAACAAACAGGTTAAGTATTCTATACTCCATGAAATAAGGAGGACAAGTTAGGACAACAACTAGACATCTATGGGGAGAGTAAACCCCATTGAAGTAGACAATTTCAATATTCAGAATATGAGCTGCTCAGAAATAGGTGGATGTTTTGCTCTAAGGAAACAAGAGTCTGCTAGTGCTGATGGCACTGAGATGTCAGGACCTAAGTGATGAGATCTCTGTAACAAGCTTAGGATAGAACCCAGATTTACTGAGACGTGGGTTAGCTACTTAACCAAACTTTCTGAATGTAAAATGTGGTGTAAAGAGAAGCCCCTAGGACAACTCGTATTACCTTAGAAGTAAGAATGTCCTTGCTAGTATCTGGGAGATAAGCCTTCCCTCCCTTTGTCATTTTTAGAAAGCAAGTATTTCATTTCATAAAGATTTCTTTTGTGCCTTTTGTCATGGTTTAAGCTCAGTCAGCCATGCAGCCTCTCTCTCACTTCCCCCCCCCCCCCCCCCACCTTTCCTCCCTCCTGCTCCCAGAGGGATGGGGAGGAAAACTGAAAGAATGCAACTCCCACAGGTTGAGATAAGAACAGTCCAGTAACTAAGGTATAGCACAAACCACTGCTGCTACCATCAGTTATAATAATGATAAGGGAAGTGGGAAATGGAACTCTTCATTAGGGACTGTAGTGAGAGGACAAGGGGTAACGGGTTCAAACTTAAAGAGGGGAAGTTTAGATTGGATATGAGGAAGAAATTCATTATTGTAGGGGTGGTGAGGCACTGGAATGGGTTGCCCAGGGAAGTTGTGAATGCTCCATCGCTGGCAGTGTTCAAGGCTGGGTTGGACATAACCTTGGGTGACATGGTTTAGTGGGAGATGTCCCTGCCCATGGCAGTGGGGTTGGAACTAGATGATCTTAAGGTCCTTTCCAACCCTAACTGTTCTATGATTCTATGATTCTATGAAATAACAAGGGAAGATAATACAACTGCTCACCACCCACCGACCAATACCCAGCCCGACCTGAGCGGTGATCTCACCCTTCCGGGTAACTGCCCCCAGTTTTACATCCTGGGCATGACGTGCTCTGGTATAGAATACATCTTTGGCTAGTTTGGGTCAGGTGTCCTGTCTGCTTGCTCCCGGCTTCCCCTCCTCTCTAGCAGAGCATGAGGCTCAGACAGTCCTTGGTCAGAGTAAACATTACTGAGCAGCAACCAAAACCATTGGTGTTATCAGCGCTGTTCCCAGGCTGAAAGTCAAAAACACAGCACTGCACCAGCTACTAAGAAGGAGAAAAATGGCTGCTACTGCTGAACCCAGGACACTGGGAGATGATCTTAATATGGTAGGCACTCTGATCAAAGTGCCTCATTTCAGAAGCATATGATGGTTGTTGTTGCTGTTTTGTGCTTGTTTTTCAAATTATTCCTGTAGTAACTTGCAGCAAGAAAAAAGAAGCTCTCTATAGCTGGATAACTGAACCTAAACTTCCAAATGCACATGGAAGTTGCTGCAATCAGGCACATCCCATCAGTTCCAACACAGTGATGAATCCAGCTGAGTTACTTGTAATAGCGTCTAAGAAAACAGATGAGCAGTTCAATCCAAATTCTCAAAATAATAAGTTTCCACGGGGAGGCTACATAATTCTTTTTACAGATGGACATCCCTAGAGACTTGAGCACTTCTGACTGTAATTAGAAGGAAGAAAATGGGAAGAGAATATGTTAATGTTTGAGGTTCTCCATTTCCCTGACTATGCTGAAGTTAAAATTATAGCTCTGGGAGTTAATTTCCTTTTTCTTTTCTTTTCTTTTCTTTTTTTTTTTTTTTTAATGAAGATTTTAAATGTCTATGAACCTTTTTTTTATTATTATTAAAAATACACATTCTCCATCCCCTTTTCTTTGCAATTTCCATTCTCCTTAAGTTTCTGGGATTCAAGAGGGACACTGGGGCTAGTGCAGAACAAGGAAGTGGGTGGATAGGGGTGCTGCTGTTAAGTCAGAGATATTAAAAATCAAAGGCCGCTGAGACATAGATTTATCCTACTCAATCCTGGACTCTAAAGCCCGTGCTCTGACAGTAGCATTTAGGCTGCCACTTCTGAAAAGCAATTAAGATCAAAGATGAATGAAATGTTTCCAATTAGGCATGGTTAGTACTAGGGATTGCTGAATCTGGTGAATTCTGCACGTTCTGTCATCTATTCACACACAGACATACACATGCTCCCACGCAATTTGAACTCCAGAGGTTTTTTGCAACCGTCAATTGGTTTGTCTAAAATTTTGGCTTTGGAGACAGTCAGGTGATTTAAAAGTAAATAAAGCAGACAGGGAGAACTGGAAAGAGTCCATTGTGTTCATCCTTAATTCATCCCTGCTTTCTGCAGTTAGGGTATTCCCAGGTACACTGCCGAGGATCAGCATTCAGATTTAGACGTTACCATGGCTATGTGGAATGGACATTGCACTAATGTTTAAAAGCTTTGAAATTCTGACTGAGCTACAAGGAAAATGCTATTGCTCATTCTCTTCCGATTTCTAGCCAAAATACATGTGTAAAGTCCCACCATTTATGCTCATCAAACCAGTACTGAGTAAATGAAGACCCCAAATTATTTGCAAAACTAATTTGAATTTTAAAATAAGGTAATTCTGGCTTCATTCCCTTTTATTCCTGTGCTTTTGTGAAATGATAAAATAAGGAATTTCACTGTCTGGCACGCTCTACTTTACCACAGCACGAAGATTTATTTAAGAATAAACACAGGAACAAATACTCAAGCTGAGACTCTTGTCTAGTGCAGTAGTACAGCCAGAGGAGGGATTCCCACCCTGTAGAGGAGAACCATGACATAGATTTAACAACCCCATGGCATATGCTAAGTGCTTCCTTTGTAGAACAAATTCTTCATTTTAAGCAGAAATCCACGCAATAAAGAAGATGTGTCCGGTCCAAGGAAGTTGAGTTTCAGACTCAACATGCCGCGGAGATTGATTGCTGTGAAAAAGCACATTCTGCAGAGACCCATGGGCTGCTCCTCTCTGGTAATGTATCAGTGGAAAAATCTTAACAGCAAAAGGATGGGAAGAGAAGTCTCATGGATCCCAGTGACTCCACAGTTGTTTCCTTTGAATAAGGATATTCATAATTAAACCTTAGCAGATCTAAAACCATTTTTTTGTATCCTTCTAGGAATCACTAAAACATTTCCAGCTTTTCAAAGCCCAAGGGCTGGGGCAGAAGCTGGTGCTGGTGTCCTTTGTCATGGATACTTTGTGCTTAGAGCAGACTGCATGTTATTCTGGCTTGTTTTGCACCTGAGCTGCATCATGTGGATGAAATAAGTTGGGAATCTCTGAAGAGCTTTGCACCATCTCAGCAGATATTTTGCATGAAAAAGGCTGCTCCCTCAGAGCTATTTTGTGGGGGAAAAATACACTGAAGGTTTATAAAAAAGAAGGAAATTAGTATAAAGAATATATGATAGCAAAACCTCTGGAAAATATTGAAGCCTCCAGCTAAGAAGGAAAACATGACATAGTGCATACTGAGCAAAGGGTCACATGCTGGGTGAATTTTCAGGGAAAAGAGAACTTTAGAAATTTCCATAAAATTGGGAAAAATATTGCTGTGAGGCTATCAAAATATTCTATTGCAATAAAAATCAAATTGGCATTGGGATTTTTATTTAATGTTAGTGTTATAATTATCTCCTGATTTATAATATTCAATATTTGTGAAATGAAATGTCATTTCAAACCTCCCAAAATTAAAATGCTCGCATAAAATCAAAACTGAATATTTTGACACTGTCAAAATGCATAAGTTCTGTATTTTTCCTCAGGAAAATCTAATAAAAAGTGACATAACTGCATACAAATGTAGAATTTCATTAAAACTGAATTTTTTAACAGATATATATTCTGCCAAAAAGAGAAGAAATATTTAAGCATCTTTGACATTGACTGTCTGGGTAAAAAGATTATCTTAATTATTGATTTGTTGGCTAAACAAGCCATTCAATTGAATACTGCTATTCTTTTAGTGCAATGGCAGTATTTAAATAATGGATTTACAAGCAGGGGGCCAGAGAGGAGGTTCCTTCAGCTGTGTCATCAATTTCCTACAAGACGACTAGTAAATGCTGACAAAAAGAAATGAAGAAAAGGGAATGACAGTCCCTTCACTTTCAACTTCTCTCTTTTTCTGGCAATTACAAGACCACAAACTTCCTAATTCTGTTGTGTTTAGCAGATTCTTCCATATTAGTTTTTCATGAATTTGTATAATCCTTTTCATCTCTATTCCCATCCCTATATCCATTTTGTATTAAAATCTTACTATATTCTCTCATTTTTTTTCTTGTCCTTCTGTACATTAAGGAATATCCTTTTTCCTTGTATTTCTCTCCTGCCTTCACTTGAGTTCCTTGATCATTTCACAAAGGTAAGCCAGGAGAAAATCAAACTACAGAGTTTTATCTATTTTGGTCCTACGCCTCAGGCTTGACACTAAGAGCCTGCTGAGTGGAAAGGGAGTTTGGCCATTGACTTTCATACCTCTCTTTCATCAGAATGATGGATGCTTCATGCTCATGAAATGTGGAGGTTTATGGACAGTTCTGCTTCGCAGTGCAACAACATTGACATCATCAGAGATTTTGTCAAATTTCCATGTTCAGTCTCTCATGCAAATAAATATTGACAATCTATTTCATTCAATTCACTAGTCATTTCTCCTCTTCCTTTACCCTTTTTATATCTGTTAAAATTATTCATTTTTAAAAAGTGTTAGAGGAATAATTCACAATCAGCAATTTGTCCAGTGTTCAGCCTCGCTGCTTACAGAACAACTGAAAACAGACCCAAATGTCCCCAGTGCTCCTGGCAATTGACTGGAGCAAACAGACAGCCTCCACCCACTGAGTGATTCTTCCTTGCAAACTCCAATTCAACAGTACATTTAACATGCTTATAACAAATCATATACGTCCTTATTCATCACAGTTTTCCATATGATATTAAAATACTTTATCATCATCGAGCCTCAGGTTCACTGCTTTTGGCTGGACAAAGTCACATAGTATATCTCCACATCTTTATTTGGATGAATTTGCAAATATTTCCATGACAGATACATGCATAAGCAAACCTAAAAATGGGTATTTGCAAATATGCATGCCACTTCTAAGTTAGGTCTCTGCAAACATTCCTGCCTGTAAACCTCAGTTGTTAGAGTGTTTGCAGAGAGCTAACAGATGAGAGGACGGATACAGCTGGACTGAAGTCATTTAATTATTCAAGCAAATCATTGCTGAAGTTTTCATTATTTGTCCAGTTCTATTTTAAAAACATTAGGAAAGATATAGATAGGGCACTTTCTTAAACTGCTGAGAGCAAACAAGAGGGTAATAAGGTCATTCTCTCTCCTCCTTAAAGCAGATGTTTGCTTGATGTGTTCTAGAAGAAGATGATGTTAGATGATTGTCTAAAATGTCATTAAAACTCCATTCATGGCCATTAGGTTTTCTTTTCCACTGATAATTCATAGAATGGTAGGGGCCCTCAGTGAGTTATTTTCTGTGTAAAGCCAGAAGTCTACCTACACTGACAAACTATACATGGCCATTTACAACAACATTGTGGAGTCCTTCAGCAAAGTGTATGTTGTGTCTAGGAAATGAAAAAAAGTCTCCAGGCACTCAGCAGCTACTGCCTGGTTTTGGCTGAAGCTCTTGTAAAATACTGGTCTGATTTTGATGTCTGACTTCACATGTTCTTGATCTCCATTCTGGGCAATACCTGAATAGAGGAGAGAATATCCTTTCAAGCAGTGGTTGAGTTTTCTGTCTCCAGTGCAAGGCTGCGTGGTCTGGCAGAGCTGAAGAGTTTCCATGTGTGGATTATCCAGAGGTGTTACACTTCATTCACAGGGCTCACATTCAAGCCATAGAGCGAAGTGAGTAAGACTTATGCTGGTCACAACTGTGACTCATTAGCAGAAGAACAAGCGGAAATTTGTACAGCAGCCACTTTCAATCACACCTTGCACCGGAGTTATCCACTCTTTGCGTACGGCAGATAAGCAGTGGAATAAAACCACTTCAACTCAAAAAAATTAATTGGTTTCAAATATATCTGGTTCAACAATTTCTGTGGACATTTTGTCTGTTACACGCAAGTATTTCCACTTTACCTTTCAAGAGGGAACTTATTTGACTGTGTTGCTAGAGACATTTCTTGCCTTTAGTTTCTCCTTCCTTCTCTTTATTCTTGTTCCAATAACCAAAGTGAAGGAAAGCCATGAAATCATTTGCTTGAATTGCACTTCAGAGATGCAGCTTTGGCTTAGAAGCAGCAATGCTGAAATAGAAATAAATTAAAGCTTTAAAATAAATAAATTAATTAAATTCAGATTAATATCTTCACAGCTAAGAACATGAATTGCCTTTGATTTCCAGGTCACATAATTATCAAAGTAATTAGTAGCAATGCTTCTTAATATATCATCTAGACTGATTACAGGAGGCAGGAAAGGTGCTTTGAGTAGGAGCATCTTCATATGAGTTTAATGCCGTTTAACTAATATGCTTCCACTTCAAGCCTTCAGGTAATCCATCTTAACCTGCCTAGGTGTCCTTGTGCATCTGTGCAAGTTAAGATGGATTACCTGAAGGTTTGGGTGATTTCTTGCTCAACTCCATCTGACAGGCACATGCCTGTAACAGTGGGTTGAACAGAAAGCATCTACCAAAAAAAAAATGATGTAAGTCTGCTCTGAACTGAAGGCTACACCAGAAGCTCTATGCCTATATTGCATGGAGTCATCATAAAGGAATTATGTTCTTTGGTGCATAAGCTGTTATTTAGCAGTTCCTCGTCTTGTGGCATGGGGAAGAGGGAAGGGTTAGGCCACCTACCAGCATGATATCAAATGGATCTGGAAGGACAGATGGTGGAGAGACTTCTCACATGCGCTTGATCCTATAGATCTCTAAGTTCAAGATCTAAAAGAAGATTACTCTCTAGTCTGACCAGCTTATCATTTTCTTTCACTTAAAAATTAGCTTTTATTTTCTTTAAGTTAACAAAAGGAGCTCTAAATTCTGAAACTGCTTCAACGGATTTATGCTTAGGTTGACAGAAAGTAAATATTTTAATTGAGAATAAAGCAAAAAAACAATACCTTATTTTTTGCACTCCAAGTATCATTTGTAAACATGTGTTCTTAATGATAGTGATGAAAATACAGCTTCTATATTTTGCTAGGAGAAAAGGAGAAATTCTTTTTCAGATAACCACAACACAATCAAGCATCCTTGAGGGGAAAGTCTACTCATGCTCATTAAAGAGTTTACACATTGCTTGGTGTGTGTGAAGGGAGGGCAATAGAAAGGAAATAGGAAATAGAAGGAAAAAGGAAGAAATTAACTGAAGAGAGTGGAAAAATCCAAAGAGAATGTTTCAGCAGGAAGACTTAATATAGAAAGGGAAAGAAAATAAAAGTTTACATTTTACAGAGAAAGCACATTTTAGTGTCAGCCTGCAAGCCTCTTTTAGCTAGGATAACATATTTCTTCAATGACAAAAGGAAAAATTGAATCTTATTTGGAAGAAAAAAAATCCTGGTTTCTATTACAGGGGAAAGGTCTATGAAGTCAATCTTATTTTTTGAACCCAAAATAAATAATTTGAGTGGTTATCAAATATATCCAAGTTCCTCTGGGTTTGCCCTATTCTAGTCCTCCTCTGGCCGCTTTTGTTTGCCTCTAAAATACATCAAAGATACATCTGAGATAAAACACATCAAACAGTAGCAACCTCTGGAACTAGAGAAAATGTAAGTGAGGAATTCAGAGAACAGCATGATAATCATGTTGAGTGCAGAGAGATGAGACTTCTAAGGAACAATGCCCAGCGGACGTCTTGGTTTACCATGTTGATGATGCCATCTACGCATTTTCTGTGCATTTTCTCTCTAGAAATGACTGTAATTTATTTCTGTGAATCTCATCTGAAGCTGGTGGAAGTCACTGAAGCCCCATCTCTCTCTAGATCTCAGGAAGTCTGCTTTTCCCAGAGAGAGCATGCGAGGCAGGTAGTCAGGAGGATAATGTAATGGAGCAGTTACACTACTCCAGTGTTTTCATTGCAAGAGGCTTCTTAGAAGCCACAAATGGCTTTCTGATTTCTCCTGGTGCACCTAGCTAGCCTATGGCTTCTGTTTGTGGTGGCAGAGAGGAGAGGTAGGATTGGCAATCCTTCAGGTTGCAGATATCAATCACACTAAATTTTACATTCCATTTAATTTAAGTTTCCTACCTGGGAGGAGTCAGAGTATCAACTTCGTACCTCATGCAAAAGACAGAAGATAAGGATGACAGGCACACTGCTCCAGTTTAAATGAAGGCAGAAAGTGGTTAGGAATTCACTGTGAAATATCAAGCTTGGAGGTCACACAAAGCATTATGTGCTTTTCTTTGTGATCCTTTTTTTCACGCATTACTTTGGTGTCTGGCCACAGGAAGAGTAAGGCAAAAGTAGTAGGATAAAGTGTAAAACATTTCTTTTTTGAGCCATCTCATTTAATCTGTCTCCTTGGGATGCTGGTGAGATATGATGATTTTATATGGGTTTTATATAATGAGAATTTGCACCATCAAGTAGAAGTTGTAGCTGTTATTGTGACCTATAAGCTGCACATGTAATGGGAACACTTCCAGCTCCTGCCAACCTGCAGGCTGGTGTGTGAACACCAGTTTCACGCTGAAACCCCAATGTTTACTAGCATATCTGCTTCCTTACTGATAGACCATACTGTCCATCTTTGACAGTTTAAGATTGCTGAGATGAGGAGGAGTAAGGCTAAATCAGAACAGCAGTCACTGTAAAACATTAAAATGCACAGAGCTTGTGTCTGCCTATGGAGATGTAGCCACAGGGCTACAGTGCTGAGAATTGTATCAGGGAAAGGAACACGTAAAGAGCGGTTACTTTCTGTCCCTCTTTCCCTGTAAATCCTAATATTTTAGAAAACAAGACTTCCATTGTTTTTTTAGTCGCAGAATGAACGTTAACAGTATTTAAATTGCATTTCATTTGATGAGTCTAGAAAAAGATGGTGGTGATGTTCTCACCACCCTTTCATCCATTCCCTAACTCCACACCCTGAGTTAAAGATCATCATTGCCAGAGTAGACTCTCAAGTTCTGTCAAAGCAAAGTAAAAGTTTTGAGTTTATGAGTATAGCATATATTTGCAAAAATTATCATCCCATCTGGTTTCATTATCACGTTTTTAAATTGAATTGTGCTGAGATAATTCAAAGAAAAGGTTTCTGATATTCCCACACCTGATTCATTTCCCAATTTCTGTGCCACTGGCTCTTTTCACATAACTATTTTGACCCAAACCAGAACAAAATAAAGCACAACTGCAAGATTTCTTTCTCTTGCTGAGGCAGAAATGCCTTTTTCCAGTTGCTTTCAGCAGTACATGCTATCAGCATAGTGCAGCTGTTTTGCAGCCACCAGCTCATGCAAGGGAGCTTTCCTTTACCAGAGAACAGAAGCTGGGGGGCATCATGTCTGTTCTTTGGTATTCCTTTCCCAGTTAACCCCTCCTCATATTAGCAATAACATTTCATGGCAGCATACTAAGATACTTGTGCAGCACAAGTTGGGAGGAGAAAAAAGTCCAAGGTAGCTCAGTCAAACAGCAGTATTTCAGATGAGAGAGAATGAGTAAAAATCGGGCATTTCACAAAAAGAAAGGGATAGCCATAAGTAAAAAAAAAAACCTTTTGTCATCTGTTTTGCATTTTCCATAGCCCCAAATTTTTTCTGAGTGGTCAAATAGAAAATAAGGAAGAGTAGGGTGTGAAGGACACAGCAGGATGAAGCAATCAGCCAGGGACTGCATCACAGGAAAGCTGTGGGAATAGGAACGGCTCTGAATCCTTAGCATATCCCTATACAAAGTTCATCAATTGGACCCTACAGCTGAGAAACAGCTCCAAGTTCTAGCTCAGTGGGCTACTCTTGATCCTTGGGCCATATATACATCCCACTGAATCTTATTTGCCATCTGGTTTAAGAGCAAACTCTTCCCCCAAACCTCTGCAAGTAGGATCCTTCTTTCAGATGAATAAAGTTCCTTTCTGTTGTTCACTGAAGAAGTTGTGTGCTGTGAAGGTCATTGTATCATAGAATCACAGAATGGTTTGGGTTGGAAAGGACCTTGAGATCATTTATTTCCAACCTCCCTGCCATGGGCAGGGATGCCTCACTCTAGACCATGCCTACGGCTCTGTCCAGCCCGGCCTTGAACACTGCCAGGGATGGAGCATTTACTACTTCTTCTGCTGACCAAAGAGAACAATAGCAACTAAACCATGCAGCTAATTAATTTCCATGGCCACATAAGCTTCCAACCCCTATCTGAATTCGTGTGTCCCTTAGGCTGTAATGGCTCTGCACACTCAGGAATTTTCAGCCTGTAGAGCTATGATAAATAGAGGCAGGTAATGGCAGTGCAGATAGACTGCATTACTGGAAGTCTGCTCCCTATTAGCTGCAGGATGACTCTTGTGAACCCTAGGTTTAATGGCAAATATCTTTTTTCAGCAGCTGTTTTCCCAGACAACACAAGCACATGCACCCTGAACTGAATTGCTGGGTTTGTCCTGCCTGTGAATAAGCCTCTGAATTGCATTTGAAAATGGATTAACTATCACGGGCTTTGACTGCTGCTGCTGAGGACTAGACTGAAAAATTTAAACACTGGCCTCTTTTCTGTTACTAGTAAAAAATGGGAGCCAGGGCCAAAGGCTTCAGATAAGTTTCAATATTTGTAAACACCTCCAAACTGAACTCCTGAAGCTTCAGGATTCAGGGAAGCTTTAATGTCTGCAGAGGAACCTGAATTTCAATTTAGCAATTATCCCAGCTTGGAGGGGCTCAGAACTTCCGAGTATAATATCTGCTCTCAGCTGTTTACAACTTGGAGAAGTTTTGAGAATTTGATTTGAAGGCTTTTTGAGAGAATTCGATGTTTCAGAAAAGCATCTGCTAAGTCTGAGAATGAGATAAGAGAAAAAGTGCATTGTTCAAAACAAATCCTCAATTGCTTCTATATTCAAAAGCAAGGACTTGGCACGTACCAGGAAGAATATAAGAGAGAGGAGTCTTCTCCCGGCCATTACTCCTAAAAACACTCAAAACAAAACAAGAAGACAAAACCAGAGCATAAGAGAATGTGAACCTCAAGGGTAAAAAAATTATGTTAGCACAGCTGCTAGAGTCTGGTAACTAAATTTACTGAAGGTCTGTCTCAGCCTGCCAGTCACGTCCTTTGGAGTTGATGAGGACTCAAGAGATCATTCCCTTTGCACAGGGTGTCATGGGCAAAACAGCTGAGATTGGGGGAATTTTTATTTAAAATATTTTTTGTCAATCAACACAGATTTCTAATCTGTGATTTGTGTGTTGAGAAAAAGAAAGCACAAACAAAAAAATGTTCAAGTTAACATCTTTCTTTCATCCGCCTCAAATTAATTCAAATGCCTATCTTCGCTCCTTCCTGGTCAGGTTTTTCCATGTTTTCACTCCAGGTTACACTCAGACTGTCTCAAACCTTTGGTGAGGCAATGGGTGATAAATCAAGGTTGTGTCTAATGGTGCTTCTTATTGTCCCCATTCTGTCATGGTTCATCCATGGCCACATTGTTGGCATGTGTTGCCCATAGCCATGGCCTCCTGGAGATCCCTGCCTCAGCACAGGGCACCCATGGCCATGGTCCTTTCCTGTACCCTCAGGCATGGAACACAACAACAAGCTTTTCCATGAACTAGTGCCTGAGTATATGGAGCCATCAGTGAGGTGAAACACCACTGCCCAGAGCAGTGGTGGGAATGGGAATGGACTCTGCATCATTCATCACCTTTGCTAGTCCTAAATGCCTGCTTCAAAAGGTGCTTGATTTAAAGGCAAAGTACAATTGCTGGGACAGTAAAGTGAGTCATCAGTCTCTGGGTGCAGAGGCCCTGAACAGTGTTTTCTGTGTTTTGGTTGCACTGAGTCCTAGACACAGGGAGTAGAAGAAAGGACTCTGACCTCCAGCACCTGCAGTGCTAAGGCTGATGTTTGTGCTGTCAGTAAAATCCTAAGATATCTGGAAAGCTGTGTCATCACCCTATAGTGCAGGCACACATAGAAGATGTCAGCCTATTGCCATCACTCGTTCTGTGATCTACTTTGTAAGCAGAGCAAAGTCCATGATGCTTGTGGGAATCACCTAGATACTGCATGCTGGATTTTTAGCAGCTGGAAGCAAAGACATAGGGTCTTTTATTCTCATTTTTTGTTTATAACTCACACACAACAAAAAGTATTGGATCTTTACGTGACTTCAGAGGTGAGTCCCACTTCCACCTTGGCTTTAAACAGGCTGCTGTCTACTTTGATTTTTGTTTCAGAAGTCATAATTCCTGATGCAGAGAAGACTCAGTGGCAGTCACGCACGCTCTCTTTGCCACCTGTGCAGTCTCGAAGCAGACATGAAACAAGAGAAACCAAGCAGAAAGAAATGGAGACTTTCCTTCCTGGAACTGGGAAGGGAGGTATACATCAGGAATCCACACTGAAGTAAACTACAATAATTTTGGAAACAAGCTGCCATCATGCACCCTATTTTAAGATTGACAGTTCTTACTGGAAGGTCCTAGCAGTGCTGATTTGCAGCTCAGCTCAAGCCCTGATGGCACTGCCTCTTTGGGAGAGCACTACCAAATACTGTGCATTTGCAATGGGACATGACAGGCTGTGGGCGAGTCCCTTGGGGACTGTTAAAAGACTCAGCACCGTGTTCTTTTAACTGCCTGAGAGAGACAATAATGAGTTTGCAGTGCCTAGTGCAGCGTCTTCCTGCTACTAGAAAATGCAATTTACAAACAAAAATACAAGAAAAAGGGATTTTGGATGCTCTGGGCACTGTCCAGGGGCAATTAGAGAGCACCATATTCTTTCTGGTCTACAGCTGTAGGTACAGTTTAGAATAATTCACTGTATGTTGTTCAGATGAAGTAATTCTTTACACATCTGCTTTTTATAGGCACTTACTGGCCTGTAGAAAATGTAATTAAGCAGAATTCCTTCCTGTTCTTTTCTCACACAAGACCTTTCCGTTCCAGTGCTGCTGTTAACTTCATCAGGAGGCAGGCACTAAATATAATCCTAAAACCAGAATCTGTCTTTAAGATAGGCCATGCAGTTTGCAAAACTTCCTTTCTTTTGTCTTGCTCCATCCCCTAACTGTGCCTGCCCCTTCTCACTACAACTGTCTCCCACCGCACTTTCCGGGTGGAGTGGTTGCTGTGAGTAAGGATTTAGTACAACTCTTCTATTAGGAAAAGGGGGTGGAGGATGGGGATGAAGATGCTCCTGGGAGACAGTAGTGACATGCAAACCCTTTCATCTCTAGGTTTCTAGCCCAAATTAGCTGTGGTGACCCAAACTCCTTTGAAATAAAGCAGATCTCTTTTTATTTTAACTTGTAATAAATAAGAAGACAATTTGACCTGATTTTTTCAAAGGTGTGTGTGCATCCCCTGATGGGAGTTCCTCTGAAAATCAGCAGCTTGTCTATGAGTAAAAGTGAGGCAGCTCTTCTCTCTGCCTGCCTTTGAAGCTTCCTGGGCAGCCCCACATGAAGCTAGGGCATCCCTCCTCTGAAAGCCCTGGGAGGGGGAATGCTCTGGCCCTGGCCAGCCAGCTCTGCCTTCTTCTCATCTCCTCCACTGCCCTGATGTTTCATTCCAGCAAGTTTTGCTGAAAGGGAAATATTTCCAAATATTGTCTGTCTTCAAGAGTGTTTTTAAAGGAGAGGGATTTGTAATATCTTGTCATGTAAGCAGTTTTGTTAAGTGCTGCACAGCAAATGTGAACAGTATCTTTCTCCATCCTAGAACAAGTCTGGAAGTCACTTCGAAGTATATCATTTAAATTGCTTTTCACTGACAGCAACACCCCAGTTTTATTCAGCTGTAAAAAAAAGCATCATTCAGTTGCATCTGTTTATAACACCATAAGACAGTCCTGATTGATGAAGTGCCATGTGGTATTTTCAGTCATTTACCTCTTCACTGTTTTTCCCATTCAGTGTCAACAACTTGTATTTTATTTACTTTTCATAGGCTGCTGTCTTAGGACACTTTCTCCTTGTGAATTTGGGAAAATCTTGATCTGGTCTCCAGGCTATGTTAAATATTTAGAATTATGGAATTTACTGACAAGCTGTTTAAAATATATAAATATATAAAATCTGTATTTTCCCCCCCATAGCAGATTGGCAGGATTTCCTTTCCATCTATCCTACAGCAAGGAAGATTCTGTACCTCAGCAGTTTTTCTGTTTATAATCAATAGGAAATATCATCACAATTTTAATGGAGCCTGACAATAGTAGGACATTTGGTATTAACTGAAGCTGTTAACCATATTCAAAACCTAACTATAGCATGACAGCAAGAAACTTATGTAAGATTACTTGTCACTTCGAGTGGCAAGTATAATAGAGTATATGCTTACACAATCCTAGCACATATGCATGTGCATGTGCGATTCCTAAGATTTACACTTGCTCTACATTAGTCTCTGCATTGGCTGACCTCAAATGATGCCCTTCCTCCAGCACTCACCACATGAGTGGTCCTGCTGCTTCTCTGCTTTTTGGATACTGCATGTCAAACACCCAATCACCCTAAATCCATCAAATAGCCATAAGAGGCTGCCACGCTGTGTGTGCTGCAGCCATGCCGAAGACACACTTTCTGCCAGCAGCCCAGCAATGCTCTTCCACTAACATGGCAGCAGATTTTCCATCTCAAGAGTGACCATATCTGTTGGTCATGGAGAGCAGAGGTAGCTGTGTCCAGTAGGAATCTTCAGTGCAGTGAGTGTGGGGTAAACTGGGTTCAGCTGTGGAAATATGCACTAGCAGAGCAAGACAGTATTTTAAGTTCTAGGCATCTTGAGCTGGTTGTGCATTCAGAACACCAGAATAATTCTTTAATATTTCTCCTATAACAGCTTTGTACCAAAACTGGGACGTGCTGGGAATGCTTTGGGGATATACACTAATGGTATTAAAAGGACAAACAGGGGCAAATTCTCTTCTGGGCTATCCTCGTGCAGTGTTAATGACTTCTGTAATTAAATGCATACTATGAACCTATGTTTCTCAAGTATTTAGGTACAAATCCTCCTCTTCTCACCTGCGCAATTAGTTCTACTTAAGTCTCTTGGGACAGAGAGGCAAATGGACGATCCTGGAAATGAAGAGAACTGCGCTAGAAAATAAGAGGCATAGAGAAGAAGACCTCAGATCCCATTATCTGAACTCATTTTATTAAGGGCATATTTGTACTGTATTTGTAATTCCTTTAGAATTGCCTACCCATTGCCTAGGAATGTCTGAAGAGCAATTATGTCATCACAGATGTAAATGTGACCTTGGGGAGGGAGGGAACCAGAAACTGCTCAGTTGTGAAGAGAAAATCTCAGATTTTAATGGCATCTAATGAATGCCAAAGCTTGGCGTGGCACCTTTGTGCTTCCACCTTTCTTTACATGGAAGCTTGTTCCATGTGGAGCTGGAAAATCAGTAGGGCTACATGTTTTCCTGCTGGTGAGCTATAATGTTGCAGCTGTTAACAAATGAGTTGTTCTCTGCCTAGTTAAATGAGGCCTAATCCTTCTTTGCCCTGTCTGTGCCAAGTCTTTTTTCTTTTTTCTTCTTTTTTTTCCTCCTGGGTCTCAGTTGTTGAGGCTGAGACAAAGGAGACTTGAGGTATTTATGTGGTTTTCCCTCCCAAGGCTCTGAAAATTAAAAATGAGTTGTCACTGGCCCAAGCCCCATGAAAGCTGGGAATTTCAATCGATATTTCTGCCCCATTTCACTGCAGAGAGTGGGATGTAATTATTACAAATGTCATGGTAACAAACTTGGTAGTTTTCACAGTGACAGTTGCTACTGCAGAAATAGCACAACACAGAACAAAAATTACCTGTCAAGCATCTCATTATGTTCATCCAAATCCCGCTTATTCAATTCACCATTGGGCTGCACCTGACACAACACTTCCAAGTGTTCTTACAGATTACTCGTGTCTACCTGTCTAGGGCCATAGACATCCTCCCACAGCCCACCTGAGCAGCTGCTATCAAGGTCCCCAGGGTCTAAAACGATTTCAGTGCCCCCACAGATGTTGTTTCTCTCTCACTAGTTTTGATACAGGATCTGGAGACAGTAAGGACCTTAAAGAGCTAGTAGGGTTGAGCAGACCATCATGTGGAAATGGCTGAGAGGAGTCACATTGAGTCCTGACATTCTCTGGGGCTGAAGCGTCCTGGGTTATGACCTGCTTTTAACAGCATAGGACGTGTGACTGTTCTGATAAAACTGTAACCCAAGAGTCAGTGTATTCATTCCTGAAACAAGACGTCTGGATTAAATTTGCCTATTCCCCCTGATCTAGTACTTTTCAGCATCCCCATTCAGCGCCCCAGACTTGATCCAGGCTGGGGAAACACGAAAGCAGGGAAGCATGCATGCAGGCAAGCAGACACTTGGTCTCTCTTCTGATGAAGCTGAATTATGTAACGGAGAATTCAGGATTCATTGGACCAGAGCGACTAAGAAAATTTAACACATTTGGGTATTTTAAGATCACAGTGAGGTGACCTTGGACGATGGTGTCTCACAGGGACGGCTGAGTCCACTCTTTTAGACTCAAGTGGAACTGAAGTGCCTTAAATCACTGGAGGGGCAGTGGTATTGAACCTGCCTATGACAAGATGTGACTGGCACATGGTGTTCCCTGAATGATGCTACACTCGCCATAGCTGCCTGCCAGCAGGGCCAGCCTGCGAGGAGGAACCATCCTGCAGAGGTAACCTCATTTTGCCTTCTTTGTGGTTTTGGTCCTGATGCAGAAAGTGACATTTCTCTGCCTTTTGGACTTTAAGTCCATGAGATGATTCATTCTGTTCTTTTTACTTCAAAATAACCCAATAATTGCATTATTGAATAGGCTTTTTATCTGGCGATGGATACAATTCTGATTAGATCACAAAATGCAAGCAATACATTGCTCACATCCTTTAGAGCTCTTCCTGAAGTGAAGGATCTGATGTACACAAATGTTGGGCTATTAAACAATCTTTTTTCCAGACCATAACTCACAAGAGGGAGTCATATTTCTACATTTTGGATCTTATACAGTAAGTTGCCTAATACTCTGAGCTTTAGCACCTTAAGGAAAGCGCTGCTGAATGAAATTTGCTATCATTTGCAACCCACAATATCAGGAGGGTGGAGGAAGAAACAAAGTTAGCTAAGGTAACGGTTGCAAATTCACAAAGACTATCTTCGTTGAAAAAAAATATAAATATGATGCCTTTCACTGGTTCTTTCAGAAAAATACCTCTTTGAGGAAAGAAATTCCAAAATGGTCAAGTGTTAGGGTTTGAGCCAAGTCCCCATTGATTTCAACCAGGTTTTTCTCAAGTACAAGAAAACTACTCCAGATAAAATAAGAAAAGACCTCTTACCACACCAAATATTTTAACTCTTTCATTCTTCCATTTTAATCAGAAAGACAGATTAGGCAAATGCAGCCACAAGGATGCCCTGTTTCATTCACGAGTAAGAAAGTCCCTGCCACTTTCCAGAGTGACGTACTGACTCAAAGTCAATAGCTCCTATGTGTAACAGACCAATCTATGTCTAGTATGCTCCAGTATAAATTTATACCATATGAGAATTTTGCTCAAGATATGATTCAAACAGCTAAGAATGAACAAAGTAACCTACAAAACAGCGATTGATTTCCCAAAGGGGTGCTTGCAATAGGAAATCAGTTGGCAGCATGCAGAATTAGGGTTTTAATTGCTCCTAAACCAAAACAAGGTGGAAGTATATTTTTAGCGTTATACAGCGCTGTTCACCATTGGACAAATACTGGGATGGAGGCTCATAAATTGATGCAGCAGATCATTTTGGCCTGAGCTACCAAAAGACTGACCATACCTGAAGAAAGACAATTTAAGAACCAGACGTATTTCACTTCAGTATTTTATTTGCTGATTAAATATTTTGCCAAGGCTGAACCTCAAAAGAGCAAAATTCCACTCACTCCCCCAAAAGAGCATCTCTGGCAAAAAAAAAAAAAAATAAAAAATGAATATGCTTTCATTTGTCTACCACTTTTATTAGTGTTTTAATGGACATCTGGAGGTGTGAGATCCTCCCTCTTTTCAATTTTATGTCTCTATCCCTCCTTTTATTTTTCATTCAGCTAAAGAAGAGATGCTGAAAGGAGGAAATACCAAAACTAGGGGGGAGATTTTTTTAGGTTACTATTTTGAGCCTTCCTTCTTTCCAAAATAAAATTCTGCAAATTAGAAACAGTAATAATAATAATAATAATGTATAGGGAATTGTTGTTATTATTATTACTCTTGTTTCCCCTAAATTACAATGAGTCTTTTTTTCTCTGTTTTGCCTGTCAGGCTCGTACTGCTGCAGCTAAAGAATGCATGTTGGGTTTGGGCAGGCCGCTCAGCAGATGAAAAATAATTTTAATAAATAGAAGAAACTACTGGCAGAGCAAAACAATATTGGAGTTCTTAACCTACCACAAAACTATTTTCAACCTTTGACCTTTCAGCTGAGTAAACTCTGAGAAATAGTCAAAACTAGCTTGCTTTCAGCTTTCTCCATCATTTATACCCAATCTTTTATCCACCCACAAGTTCACCCACTCCATTGCTAATTAAAACAGAACTCAGTATCTTTGTCTCTTAGCCATGTCTCTGTGCAGCCGACACGCTCCCTGTTCCCCTGAAGCTGCAATGCTTCCTCATATCCACAGGGATGGGCAAAGGGAATTATTATGCAATGTTGAATTGCTAACACAGGGAAGGAGAATATGTTGCCTGAGCTAAGGCAAAATGAAGAGGTGGAGATTAATGAGTCTCAGGGGGCTGTAATCATCTCCTTGTGTGCTACCAGCACAGGGCATGTGCTGTTGGAAAAGCGAAATGTAACAGCCATGGAGCTGCATGTTCTTGTTGCCATTTCTTGTAGAAATTCTAATATTTCTACAAATATGAAATCCAAGTTGTCATAGTTGTTGAAATGTCGCTGGACTGGGTTAATATAAAAAGAAGGTGAGGAAGATTAGGACATAGGAGCTAGATGAGTTCTTTGAAGCTGAAGGAGGCAAAATAACTTTTTAATGGCTAATTTAAGGTCTTATCTCCTTATACTTGAAGCCCTGCATTGGCTGAAGTTGCCCTTGGCTCCAGGACTTTGTCCTCTAAACGTTCTCTGAACTCTTCATGGAGTTTCAGTGGCATTGCAGAAATAAAAGATTAAGTACAAATCAGAAGAACCAATTTTTTTTTTTTAGGTGCTTGTGGATTTGACCTCAAAGAGAAGAATATCCAGAGTCACAATCCAGCTGGTAGATCTGTGCTCCTCCCCCTGTCCTGAAGTCTTTCCTGGCACATTTAGGCCAGGCTCCCTCTGTGATGAGATTCAGAAGCAGGTTTACGAAGCTCAAAAGCCTCCCAGGAGGAAGCTCCTTTCTCTTTCATTCCTATGAAAGCCCTGTGGTATCCCCGTGATTGCTTTCCAGCAGATCTGGCTTCCAAAGCCTTCCCTTTGAGCACAGAGGAGCATTTCTTTCACCTGAATGTCCTCTTGTGCTTAGAAAAAGCTTAGAAAAGAAGCCACTTGTAGAGCTTGTTTGGTAATAGGATGTGCCTCTGCTGCTTCGTAGTATGCATTCTATAAATGGCTTTGCTATGGCATTTAATCAATTGTTTCAGCTGTTTGTTACCTTGTATATCACAATGCGATGAAGATAGTTGCTTAAGTTACCTTTATTGAATCTGAAGTAAATACACCGGATCCACTTAAAGTCCTCTTGGAAGGATATGTTTTGAATGCACTGAACCAAAACAGAGGCAGTGAAACTCTCTGCCCAACAACAGAACGAATCTCGCTACAAAATCAAGCAACTGATTCCATGCTTTGAATAATCTGTACCACTTTGTGCCTTTGACTGCACTCTGAGTTCCATGAGCATGTCTCAGCAGAGAAACAGTCTGTCTTTGCTGTTCATTCTTAGATGAGTCCTGTAAAGAGGGTTGCCAAAGACAATGCTGAGGACTCTGGCTTCATTCTACCACAATGACTGCAAGGAATAAACACAAATGAATGTCCCAAACTTGGAAAAGTCCCAGCAGCAAGGACTAGTGAGCTACATCATCAGCAACTTTAAAGGAGCACAGAGTGTCAGAATCAAGAAAGCCATATATTTCCTCAGCTCCACGAATTTATTCTCAGTTTGTCTTGGTCATGTCACAGACACAGATGGCCTGTGGACAATTAACAGCAAAGGGGATATGCCTCTATGCATCCCAGTGTAGGAGGGGATTGAGAAAAGCAAAAGGTACAGGGCATTCCTAGACATAAAACTTGCTGAGAGCTGTTTGCCTCCTGACCTATTACTTAACCTCATGGGATGGAAACAGCCACTTGGAAAGGCTTTTTTCCCCAAAAAGAGCCACATTAGAGGCTCTTGACATCCCTGCAAGTCTGGCTCCAGCTCTAACCAAAATCTGATTCCTTGCAGACAGATGCAAGGATCAGGAGCTGATAACCCTTCAGAGAGAGATGTGTCATCAGACTGTGGGGGTGCAAGGCTCAAGCAGTGCTTCCAGTCCTTACTCAAGCTTCTATGGTTCTATGGAGCTGCATATTAAGGGTATACTAGATATCCTGCCTTCAACTGTGTTTTGAGATAGGACCAGAATGCTCAGTTTTCCAGATTTATTGTTCTGAGGAAATTTTTGTCCATATACCGTAGGCAGAATCTCTGCCCCAGCTGTGCCCTGATTTAGTATTGCTGGATACCATGCCTCAACCTCTGTGCTACACACATTTCTGCACCCTGAGATAATAGCTGCAAGGTGTGGACAGTTACAGTTAGCTAGGGTACCCTGCTAAAGGATGCCTTCATGCCCATTAAAGACCTGTCAGGGTTATAGAAGTAAAAGTGTCCTCCTGGAGTCTCTAGGGTGACACAGACCTGGTATACCAACAGCTCTGTTCTCCAAACAGAAAAAAAAACCTCTAAAATCAGGTAACTGGAATGTACCTTATCTGTCTCAAGGAGCCAACCTCAAGCTATGATTAATCACTGAGTTCCCACTACCCGTAAGGAATGCTCCTATGTGCTGAATATTATCCTGATGATCCTAGGATCACAGCAGTGGCTATGTAGGTGAAATGCAAGCCTGGAGAAATTTTGTAGTTAATCTGTTCCAGGCAGTGAGCAGAAGACATGGGCTGCTCTCTCCTACCGCTTGCAAAGCCTCTGAAGGCAGCGCTGAAGGTTGTGCTGTCAACCACCCAGCCTCTCCCCAGCAGCTCTGCAGAGAGCTGCTGTCATACTTAGTGGAGCATCTAATGCTTCCCAGCCAGCCGATAAGGCATTGGAGACACAAATTCTGAGATGCCTTGAACTCCGGGGAACACTATTCAGCAAGCTGCTGTCCAACAAGCAGCAGTAATCTGAAATGAATCACACAAGCCAAGCTTTTTCCAGCAGAGTCTTATTATTCAAATAGAAGGACACATCCATGCAATGAGGCATGGTGTTGCTAAACAGTTGGCTCAACATGGGTGTGATTTAATGCAGTAAAACAAGTCCTGCTTCCCCAGAGTGAAGATCCAGCCAAGCTCTGAAGAGGTGAGAGTGCGGGCCCTGTGTGTAGAGGCAGGGAAGCTGATTTCCTTTTCACTGCTTGAATTGCTTCTGCTTGATCCACTCTCACACCACTTGGGTCATGGTTTTAAATGGTAGATAGAAACTATTCTGACTCAGAATCCTATTAGAGTCCATTTATTTTCATGGAACAAAAGCTTCTCCATTCATCCTGCTTCCATTCAAAAGTCGGGTCATGTACGCTGCAGCCCTGTAAGGATGAAGGACCAGGGGGGGTATTGAGCAAAGTACCATATCTCCTTCAGGCCTCTGCTAAAAGGAATCTTACCTGAAGCAAGGTATTCTGGTGGGGTTTTAGTACGTACCATGCCCTGGTCAAATAATGGCATAATCCTATTCTTGCATATCCCCCTCACACAAGAATACCATGGTACATACTCCTTCCTGCAAAAACAAGGGTCTGATGAGAAAAGCGTATTCCAGACTCTCTGGTTTTCCCTGTCCTTGAGAGGCATTTGCTGGGTTGATTGTTCTGGTCATCCATCTTTAACATGTCATTAATCAATCATTACAGCATGCATTCACAAACAGCAGGGCACAAGGGCATTAAGAAAAGCTGGATTTTAAGTCTTCATGTTTGTCATGTTCATAGTTCTCCAGGGCAGCAGAATTATTTCTTTCTGTTCATAAAAGACAATTGGGAAAATTAGTTGGCTTCAGTTTAACAAGGTAATGATCCAATTTAGTGGAGATCAAAGCAAGCAGTGTGGCAAATGCAGAATGGTGAAATTAAGTTACTTTATTAATGCACAATGCACTTCTCCATCTTGCAGGAGAATGATTGACTATCCATTGGGTTTACTGAGCTGCAATTAGCAATTATCAGCAATAGCCTCCTCTCTGTAGGCAAGTAAAGGTTTGGATCATATTCTAACTTCCAGACAGCAGCTGTTCCCACCTTGTAAAATTATATGCAATGTATGAGTACAACATAGTGGCCATTTATAGAAAGGGCCTCTTCTTTGCCTGTGCCTTTTTTTTCTGATTGCTGCATCATAATACAACGAAAAAAAGATGTGCATGTGCTAATGATCTTCATTGCTCTGCTAATGGATAATTTGATAACATAGTATGCTCAAATTTGGAGAAAATCAGAAAAAAAATACATTTCTCTTACCCATTTTGGTGATTTTTCTAACAGCAAATAACCCCTCCTTACTAGCAAAATGAGCCATTCTGTAACCATTCTGTGAATAAAATGATCCACAGAGGTGGAGTCTTTTGCAAGCTTTAACTGATATCTGACAGTGTGAGAAGTATTTGGATTCAGATCAGTACTTCATCTGCATACATTTTCTTGTTACCTTCTGAGACAATTCTATGATCATTAAATTCTCTGATGACAATTATGTCACTTTACTGATTTTTTTCCTCCTTTGATCTTCATAAGTGTAGGAGAAAAGGATCTTTATTTATGTTGTATTCATCTGCTCCTGTTCCTTGTTTCACATTCAGACTGATAAACCTACAGTCATCTAAAACATGCCAAAGTATTTTTGTTTCAACAGAGGTGCCGTGAATTTTATCTTGCATAGTGGTTTGTATATGTATGCATATGCCTGTTCATTTCTTTGCCTGTCCTCCCTTAATGACTTTTGATCTTGCTGTTCAACTTAAAGCAAATTTGACAGCTGGGAAAACTCTTAAATATCTCGAGTTCTTACAAGTCTTTTGAAAGTAGGTTGTCAGAGAGAGTAAAGAGAAGCTATTGGCAGAGATAAGCTACTGTTTCAACTCCTACCAGACATAAAATAATCTACAAGAAACAACAATGTAAGAAAAAGTTTAACTTGGCATTTACATCTTGTTAGACATCAGAGAATCTAGAAGACACATGTCCATAACAAACCAGGCTCCCTGCATTATTTCACTTGGGTTATGTAGCTTTTATAATTCATCCTTGAATACAGAAATATTGCCCTTGCTGACTGAGGGTGACCTGATAGAAAAATGTGAACAAAAAAGCTGGCTTAGAATGGGAGGTCACAAGGGGCACAAAGAAGGAAAACGGATCAATTCTGTTGGCGTCATACAGCCATTGCTGCATGTTGCATGGGCTTTGAGTGAGGGTAATGGTAGCTGACTCTTCTGTGTGAGTGCCTGTTTGCACAGGTTGTGTTTGTGGCTCTCATCGTCACTGCCACTACCCTAGACACTTAAGGAGCAGGTCAAAAGGCACTACTTCCTACTTTGATGTTTTTAGCAAGTCTTCTGTAACAAAATATATTAGCTCCACCGAATTTCTCATGAGGAAACAGAGTCCATATCCAGGTATTGCTAAATAATGACGGAAAGATTCAATTCCTTTACTCCCTGTACTCCTGCAAATAACCAGGCCCATCTTAAGCTTGTTCAGGGCCAGGTTGGACGGGGCTTTGAGCTACCAGATCTAGTGGAAGGTGTCCCTCCCATGGCATGAGGTTGTAACTGAATGAGCTTTAGGGTCCCTTCCAAACCATTCTAAGATTCTAGGATTCTATGATTATTTAGTCCCTATTTCACATATGTATAAAATGGACAGACTTACACCAAAAGCAGTTTGACTCATCAGGGAAATGAGTTGGTTGCTTTCTTTCTTTGTTTGGATATTTTTTTTTCAACATTTGAAGTTATACCTCTGCGTATGTGCAGACATGCATGTAAATTCATGTATGTGTCCTTCTAGAGTCATAGACATTCCTTCAATATGAAATAAGGAGCGAGTAGAAGTGTCTCTGTAATCTGCCAGTAGATAATTTGTACATTCCTTTTGGAACAGGCATCAGGTAAACTAAATATTAAGCAAAAGCTTGGCAAGAGAGAGTCTTATAGTTTGTTTAAATTGATTTTCTATGCTTGATGACAGCAGTGTTTAATATTTAGTGAGCTGTATTTGACATCAGGAACGTTATTTATATTTAGTCAAACAGTTTAAAGTTACTAAATTATTTGAAAATTACTAAATTGGCTGTGCATCTCAAAACCACACGTTTCCATCTTAGTGAATCTGGTATCAGAGAAATTCTCCTGGAAGGCATGCTAAGGCACATGAAAAACAACAAGGTGCTTGATGACAGCCAGCATGGCTTCACTAAGGGGAAATCCTGGATGACCAACTTGGTGGCCTTCTATGATGGGGCTACAGAACTGATGGACAGGGGTAGAGCAGTTGATGTCATCTACCTGGACTTGTGCAAAGTGTTTGACACTGTCCCACACAACATCCTTGTCTCTAAGTTGGAGAGACATCAATTTGATAGGTGGACCACTCGGTGGATAAAGAACTGGCTGGATGGCTGCACGCAAAGAGTTGTGCTCAATGGCTCAATGTCCAGCTGGAGACCAGTAACGAGTGGTGTCCCTCAGGGATCAGTGTTGGGATCGGTCTTGTTCAACATCTTTGTCAGTGATATGGACAATGGGATTGAGAGCACCCTCAGCAAGTTTGCCGATGACACCAAGCTGTGTTGTTCGGTTGATATGCTGGAGGGAAGGAATGCCATCCAGAGGGACCTTGACATGCTTGTGAGGTGGGCTGATGCCAACCTGATGACGTTTAACCATGCCAAGTGCAAGGTCCTACAGCTGGGTGGGAGCAATCCCAGGCACAGCTCCAGGTTAGGCAGGGAAGACATTGAGAGCAGCCCTGTGGAGAAGGACTTGGGGGTGTTGGTCTATGAGAAAAGGAACATGAGTCAGCTGCAGTGTGCACTCGCAGCCCAGAAAGCCAACCGTATCATGGGCTGCATCAAAAGGAGCATGACCAGCAGGTCGAGGGAGGTGATCCTGCACCTCTACTCTGCCCTTGTGAGACCTCACTTGGAGTATTGTGTGCAGTTCTGGTGTCCTCAGCATCAAAAAGACATGGAACTCTTGGAACAAGTCCGGAGGAGGGCCATGAGGATGATCAGGGACTGGAGCACCTCCTGTATGAAGATAGGCTGAGAAAGTTGGGGCTGTTCAGCCTGGAGAAGAGAAGGCTGAATGGAGACCTCATAGCAGCCTTCCAGTATCTGAAGGAGGCCTATAGGGATGCTGGGGAGGGACTCTTCATGAGGGACTGTAGTGAGAGGACAAGGGGTAACGGGTTCAAACTTAAAGAGGGGAAGTTTAGATCGGATGAGAGGAAGAAATTCTTTCCTGTAAGGGTGGTGAGGCACTGGAATGGGTTGCCCAGGGAAGTTATGAATGCTCCATCGCTGGCAGTGTTCAAGGCCGGGTTGGACAGAGCCTTGGATGGCATGGTTTAGTGGGAGGTGTCCCTGCCCATGGCAGGGGGGTTGGAACTAGATGATCTTCAGGTCCTTTCCAACCCTAACTATTCTATGATTCTATGATTATAAATTACTGATTTTACCTGCACTGAGGAGCTGTCAGAAGCAGAGTCCTGGTACACAATTTATTTACACTTCCAGGATAAAATGACTGATGTCCCTATGCACGAGGACTTGGTATTTCCTCTGAGCAGTGCAATCTGGGAAAGACTTGAGCTCCTGCTTTATGCTAGAGCTTCTCCTCTTCTGTACTTCTTGCTTTTTTGCCAGAGATGCTGAGGAAGATGTCTGCACTACCTACTTTGAGAACTCTGTCCTTCCTGATCAGCATGACATTAGTCATATGTAGGACACTGATGACAGCAGTGAAACTAAAATAAGTACCTATTCAGGTAGTGGAATTTCACTCAGACCATAAAAGTATGTGTTACAGATATTGGAAAATATAGAAGTACCGTTTACAAAGACATCCACACCATACCCTAACAGCATACGTCAATAAATATGAAATACTTGATAAATAGTTGGGATTGATAGGATGTTTGGTTGGTGGAAGCGTATCTCCTCCAGTAACACATTTTGACAATTTAAGTGACTGTTTTGCCTTCTCAAATCAGGCAACCTGTAACATGTGTGAGGATGATGAGGTACTCTGTTTACAAATATCCGTCCCCATCCTAAAAAATACTTCATTAAATTAGCATCATAATAGATGATGACAGAAGAAAAAGACTCAGGAGACCCTTGCTTCCTGCTATAGTCACTTTCATATAAGTGAGATACGCAGGATTCAATTCCCCTTTGGGAGATGCCGTAAGATAGATTACATTCTTGACACTGAGGCCATGACTGAATGTCTCTCCTGAGGGGCTCCTTCTCTCATAGTGGGTAGAACTGCAATTTTTCTATAGCAAATCACAACTTACTCTCTGTAGTCAGGGTTAGGGTGACAGGTAGTTTAGGCATGATCCAGCAGAACAGGACATTTTTCTTATCATAATAAAGAACATTTGTAGCTGGCTCTCAAATTGGTCTTCACTTTTTTCCTGTGTTCAAGGGCAGTTATAAGGGACTCAGTTATCTCAATAAAATTTCTCTAACATGCCATGCAAGAAAACTAAAAAATCCACCATGCCTTTCTGAATCATATTCTTTCAAATGCATTATCACCTTTTGAAAAGACAGCAGTCCTTCTCTCTGGAGAGATGACATTTCAGCTCCAGGTGAGGCAATTACAGAGCTGATTGCAGGGGATGGAAACTGCTGTATCAACTCCCTGATTAAGAACTTGATTTGTATTTATTTATATTTGATGTGTGGTTTATTTAGCTTTTCCATAACTAAATGCAATTCACACTCCATTGGGAGGTTTCACATGAACAAGCCCTCTTTTGTTGTTGTCTTGGGTAGATGCTGTTAATGGGAAATATTAGAACATTTCGTTTTTCAATTGGGAATTGGAGTGTGATTTTCAGTGCTGCCTCCCATAAAAATCAATGCATTCATTCTCAGGCACAAAAAAGATTTTGGATCCAGACAATATATGTGTTTAAAGGAGCACACAGGAAACTTTCCAGCACTCCTGAAATGTTTGGTATTTTTCCATTCACAATATTGTGCCACTGTTATTTCCGTCTATCACTCATTCATTTTATCATCCTTGCAAATGCTTTGCTAACTAAGCTTCTTCTCTATTACCTGCAAAGATCATGAGGCTGAGTTGAAATGTCTCTTCTTTACTGCCAACCTTTTTAGTCTACAAAAAAGTAACCCTGAGTGACAGTTAACTGGTCATCTTAGTCTTTGTGTCACAAACACACTAGAATACCCCAGCTGAAGAGGTATCTGATTTCTATTTTGGGTTCCTGTGCCTGGAGTCTGTGGATTTTAAAGTTTCCTCACCCTGGACACTGCAAGGACACTGTGCATTTGCTACTGTACCACATGGTCTCCTGTGGAATGGGCACCTAAGGGTGTCATCTCCTTTTTAGTCTGCCCTTGTTGCATTTCCATGTGTATCCTAAGTCCCTGCCAGCCAGGTTAGAAACACTAGTAGCTCCATAAATTTCACCATAGCAACTTCAAAATAATAAATCAAAAGTCTAATATTTCTGTTACATTTTGTGGGGAAAATGGAGCTGCTGAGGGCATCCTACCAGGGTGGAGTACAGTAGAAGGTGCTGCCAGACTTGGCAGTCAGGAATGCTGCAGTGCCATGAGCAGCATGGGCAGAAAACTGCTCTAGATTGGGAGACTGCAGGAGCAATGCTGCATCACAGTTATGCCTCATAAAGACCTCAACCTAATCCAGACTAGCCGAGAAGAAAGCACATATGCTGTGCAGAGTATGTGTGGCTCACATACATAAATAGACTGGTATGATTAGAATAATGATAAGAGCAGAGATTGTCAGGATATCCATCAGCTTCTTCCACAAATTTAACTGCAAATGATTGAGTGAATTATTTAGCATTCCTTTTGGCTATTTGGTTTTCAGATCTCTGCACTTACAGAAAGGGTGGTGGTTGGATGCTTTGTTTATCCACCTATGTTTCTGGTGAGCTGTGTGATCACTGCAGCCCAAGGACTGACGCAGTCAACACTGGCATGCACAAACATCTGATCTAAAAGTAACTCGTTGTTATTACCAATCAAGGGTACAGCTAGAAGTGTGTCAATCTATGCCATAATTAGCAGTACTAATTAGTGGGGCTTCAGGCTGGCCCTAACTGACCATTTTGGCAACAAATACAACAGGCAACTCTAGCTCTTCATCTAGGGCTGAGAGAAGTACAAAATACACTTGGAAGGTGATGATGGCAATGACATTTTGTAGGAAAAATGTACATAATAGAGGATATTACTTACATTTTTCATTATCACAGGCACCTCAACATCAGTAGCTCTAAAGAGCTGTGCTGTTTTGAAGCTGTGTCTTCTTGCTGACACTGATGCTTCTCCATCAGTATGTCCATTACATATTACATCAGTATGTCCACTGCCAGTGCTTTGGGACATTTTCCTCTCAATACTTTAATCACTTCTAATTCAAAATGTTTCTGGTTTTGTCCCTCATCTCTTTTTCTGACTTCAACAGATCTTTTGCAATATTTTTATCATCTCTGAAGTTTGATTGGCTTCCAAGGCAGCACCATCTGCCTATTTAACTAATATGCGTCTCATTCCTCTCTTCCTGATCACTAAAGGTGATGTTAAATAAGAACAGCCTTAAGACAGATTCCTCTGCTATCTTTTTTAGCTACATCTGACAATTTGATGCTTCAAAAATCTATCGTTACCCATTGTTTACCATCAGTCAGCCAATTTTCTGGCCAGATATGGTGCTCATATCCAGTTCTATCGAAATTATTTATTTTCTGGGCAATTTATATTCACTACCGAAGAAAATTAATCCTGTGGTAAGATAGGTGTGATGAATTGTTTTCTGCGGGTGCTTTTCCTCTCCACTGATAATGGAATAAGGTCTATACTCTACCTTAGCTCCATAAAACTTTGCTAGATTAATATAAATGTCTGTTTCTCTCCTCCTTCTCTAAGATACTTCATGGCAATTTTCTTTCTGATTTACCTGGAGAATTCAGTAGTGCAAAATGATGTTGCTGATATCAGGCTTTTTCAGTTGAATAAATCTTACCACATTTTATGTTATCACTGATTTATTTGAATATCTGATAGAGCACTAATAAACAGTAGTATGTACTTAAAGTGTATATAGCTTGCTCCAAAATTGTTACTTCAGCAGCAAACATTACTAAAGTTTGAAAGCAATTTATTGACCTAGATAACAATCTGTGTGTTTAATTGAAACATTTATTATTCACTTAGTAATCCTTTATGAGCCATTAAGAAAATAAATGGAATATGAAGTGTGACAGCAAGTTTTTCAATAAGTTTTACACTAAAAGGACAAAAAAAGCCCTAACTCTAATCCGTGCCTCAGGTCATACATAAAGTCATAGCAGCAGTCATTGCAGCAGCACCTCTTTATTATTATCCTCACTTTCAGCAGAACACGTGAACCCAGCATGTGAATGGTTTACATGTCTAGTTAGACAAGAAAGTGATGTTGTCTTACTAAGCTCTGGGGCTGGAAGACTCTGATGAAGACCTTATACTCACCACAGTGTGAAACAGAAACGAGGAGGCAAAAAACACACAGCAAAACCCCCTCTAATACTTCCTACTTTATTTTTCCCTCTAGCTTATTTGAACTGGAATTGTCCTAAAGGTCACATCCAAGGAAAGAAGATCCTAACATTCTTTTTAGTAAAAGTATGATTTCAAGGAGCCTTTGTTCTCATCATGACAGCTGGTAGAAAGGACACGGAACCATTCTCTCCCAAAAAGCTAGATGAAGAAAAATGCACAACGTGCTCTGGTTTGAATATATTGTGGCCACTGCATTGCCAGCACTCTTCTTCTGAGTATGTTTTTCCCTAAAGTATTTTCTTTTCAGAGCTCTCCATGGCATTTTTCATTATACAAGTATTCTTTTTATATTTACTCTGGTTTTGCTAAGTGCTACATGCAAAGGCAAGAAAATTGTCAGTGTAAGTAAAGGTCCTCCATGTAAAAATACCCATCAAAACATAACATGAGACAACAACAAATACCAGTAGGATCAAGCAGTAGTGGTTTTTGTCTTTTGTAACATTAAGTCTTCTTCTCAAAATCAAGACAACGGTGGATTGAAGAGTTAAAATAATATACGCTTTGAAATAGAAGTATTTTTCTTTTCGTTTTCTAACTTTCCTAGATCCACAATACAAACCCCTTAGTTCTATGACTGGCATAAACAGATAGCTATTGTTGGGGGTGTAGCCACAAACTGAGACCTGAAGATAGGTATGGAGTTTGAAAATGTCTCACACTGTAAACTGTTCAAGACCTAACAGCCAGTAAGGAAACTGTTCATGTTTATTGCATGGGCTGTCTTATAGGAAGAGGACTCCAGCATTCAGTGCTGCTCTTTAAGTGTTTTTCATCCATATGTAGAAATGTTGATAAGAAATAGCTTCTTGAAAATCATCTGAGTTTGATTGGTTGCCAGCTCTTGACATCATGGCCAGGAGCTTCATAGCAGCATTATCCAGCACTTCCTACAGAATAGGGCATACCCCCTGCTGCTTGCTATAGTCAGTGAAGTTTACAGCAGCAAGGAGACACCTTTTGAATCATCTCCCAGTAGAGATGCAAGGATGAAATACCGCTGGCATGATACTGAAGGACAGGAATCCACTCCTGCTGGGAAGATGGCTTCTCAGCCAGCAAAGCCAGCCTGCTGCTGAGGGGGATAATCATGTAATCTAACTCCTTCACAAAGACTCCAGGTTCCATTTTAAAACTGCTTTTCACTCATTTGATAGTTAAAAAGCTTCAGTTAATTTCCATCTTAAATCATTCATGATCAATTTATGCCGCCTTGCTCCTGTGCCAGTGGCACCATTAGCTTGCAGAGTTCTTTTCCTCAGTTCATTTATAAAGGGAAATCAGATTTCCTCTTTGAAATGCTTCTTGTAGACAAATTTCCCGGTCCACAAGTTATCTGTCCTGCACATCTTCAACTTGAATGAAGCTTCATTGAACATGAGAGAGAAGCAGCACACCTAGGAACCCAGCACCTCACATAATAATACTGATCCTTCTATATCAGCAGGATATATATGTTCTGCTATCTCCAAAGATTAGGTTTGTCTTTTTATAGCTGAATAATACTGGTGGGTTAGAGTCCACTTGCAGTTTGATTGATGTGTCAGGTCATTTTTTAACTCTGCTGAATTCTCACACCCCAGCAGGAACTCCTGTCATATACTCTTAGATGTGTGTAATGGTTTTACAATGTTAATGTATTGTAATAAAACAACATGTAACAAATAGCTTTTGCAGTTTACACTATTGCATTTATTTTCATTTCCATTATTCCAGTGCCCAAAGTCATCTAGTTCTTAATCTGTCATATGCTGAGCAGCTTCTGCAATTAAAATGGTTTCTCAACTTTGTGCTATTAGCAAATCAAATTTGCATGCTGAAACTTTTTTTGTTTGCAGATATTAACAAAAATATTAAATAAGATTAACCCTAAGGGTGATCTTGAGTTTTCCTGGGTAAAAAATTATTCAGGGTATCAAAAACCACAACTGATTTTAGGGTTCTAAGGGAGCAAGAAACTAGCAAATTAAATCTAATGTTCATAAATGCAAAGTAATGCGCAAGGGGAAAACAACACTAAATACACATATACAATGATAAGTTCTAAATTAGCTATTATCACTCTGCAAAGAGATCATAGAGTCGCTGCAGATTGCTCAACAAAGACATCTGCTCATTGCCCTGCAGCAGTCTGAAAAGGTAAACAGAATGTAAGGCCTTAAAGCAACCAAGAGCAGTAGGGAAGTAGAACTGCGCCACTGAATAAGTCCAAGATTTGCCTACATCTTCAATACTTGCATGCATTGCAGGTCACTGTGTCTCAGAATGAATTAGACAAAAACTAGTGAAGATGCAGAGAAGGGCAATAAAGACAATCAAAGTTGTGGTACAGTGTCTGTCCTAGGAGAGATTAAATAGACTAGAAGTCTTCAACTCTGTAAAGAGGTGACTGGAAGAAGTGATAGAGTTATATAGAATAGTGGATGGCAGGAAAAGGTGAATAAGGAATGATTATTCTCTCTTCCCCTGTGAGAGGAACTCAGGAGCATCAAATGAAATCATGAGGCAGAATTTCTGTAACAGACAAGGACGAAGTAAGTGCTCCCTGCTATCTTACATGAACTGCCAATATGCATATATTCATAAAGCATGCACAAGAACAGCATTTCCCAGTTTTCTTTAGATAAGTAGAATTCATTAGATGGATAAGTGCTGTGTTTTGTGAGTATGACTTCTTTGGACACTGTTGATACTAGTGTTATCTTAACTAGCTAAAGCTTTGCTTTTTCTTTTTAAAGGGAAACTATTCCATATAGCTCGTACAGGTAACCATTTGATTTTAAATGGAGTGCATTCTTTCATATTCCTTCTATCCTTTACATTTAGAATACTTCCAGCAAACTCTTAGTAAGTGGTTGTCAATCTCGTTGGTGACTTTGATACAGTACCCATAACATTTGCAGGACACAATTTAGTATTAGCAGAACATCTTCTGATTATCAGGAGATCGGTTGTCACTTTCAATGACGCCTACTGCCACTCGGATCCTTTTAATTATCCTACAGGAAGAAAAACATTAAAAGGCTGCTAAGGTCAGCCCCAAAAGAGTGTTAATCTGGGGTACTTTAGTTCTGTATTTGTTCTTTTTTTTCCTAATTGTCAGAAGCAACTGATCCTTCCAGGATCCCCCAGGGATGTTTTAAGTCAGATTATGAAACCATTTATACTGACAGAATATGTAGGCAATGGGGATCAAACCTTGTGTGGGTCCCACTGTGCAGGAGGAAAACTCCAAGGATTTGTTAAACCCATACTGCACACAAAAGCATAAGGTTTACCCAGCTGTCAAGAGGCCTCTCGTCATTCCCAGAGAGAAGCACAGCAGACTCATCTCCCGGTTTGTCTGTCAAATGCAGGGATGTGTCTTTGCCGCAGACTCTGAAAGAAGGAAGACCATAGGAACTGCATGTGGAAATTTTACCTCAATACTGTTTTGTTTGAGCAGGGACCAGAAGAAAAAGCACTTAGAGTTAATTCCTGCCCACTTGAAGCCGAAGAGGAATTTTTTGGGGAAAAGTTATGAAAATTTTAGTAAAACTTCCTCAGTTTGCTGGAAATTCTGGCGTTGTAGCTATGTAGCTTACTTAAAAGGTCAATGAGAATCTCATGAATAAAACCTAGCGCTATAATGAAAACTTCCTATTTAAAATTTCCCTGGCTTTTCTTGCTCAAAACAGATTAAGAACAGAACTGCTGCTATCCTGTAAAATGCTTGTAAATGAGTCATTCTCATCAGCAAAGCCCCAAAAGTTCAGATGCAATTGCCTAGGAAGGAACATTTTCAAACCTATGGCATATCAGTTGGAAGTTGCTGATAACTTCCAATCCACAGGAGGGCCCTGCTAAAGAAAAAGCGGCTCAGATCACTTCTCTTTTAAGATTTCCCCAGCTGACTGATTAAAAAAGTCACAACAGAAAATTCAAAGGTCACATTTTCTCAAGTGTCGCTGTGAATCCGCTGTCTGAGCAATTAGACGAGATAAGGCTGCAAAATGCAAAAGCGCTGTGAGATTAGATTGAGTCTTCCAATTTTTGGCTGGTTTGTTTTTTTCTCTTTTTAAATAAACAAAGTGGAGACAGTTTTCATTTTTTAAATTACAATTGCATTTGAGGAAAAACCTTACTGGAGCTATACCACTGCCAGAGGGGGAAATACTCTTTTACTAGATTTTGCTATTCTGCTTGAGGAACTGGTCTAATTTATATCAGCTAAGAGCACATTTTAAGATGAATTGGAAGCAGAAAGATTTACCTGAGTTTATGCTCTCATGAATCTCTTTTAGATATCCCTGAAGAATGAAAATGAAGGTCAGTTTTACTGTCTATAGAAGCCAATAAGAATATTTGAAAATGATAAATTTTGCTATGGATGATAACTAAGAAAAGATTGAGGACTTTGATCCACATCCAGCAAAATTTTTCTTTTGCTGTTATAAGGCAATATGTTTAGTTGCTCCTGGACATAGCAGCTGAGAATTGCACTAGTGGTTTGTTATAGTACCTAAGGGAAAACCTTTTGAAACAGCTTGTGTGAAAAGGTGTTTGTGGTTTCTTCTTGGCTTGTTCTCCTGACTCATACCATTCTTGGGTATAATCAGAGCTGTTTTGTTTCAATTTCTCAGATGTTGACTGTGGACTACTCATGTCAATGGAGATGGTAAGGAGTTGTCATAGGTGTATTCTGGATATGAGAAATTTGGATTCCTGGAAAGACAAGCGCAGGGGGAGGTTGGAGAAAGCTTGCCAAGACACGTTAGTCTGACAGAGGCATGATTTGCTGTCGGGTTTTGCTGCATTGTGCCGGGATATACAAAGTGGGAATCTTGAGTGACAGATTTACTGGGAGAGCCCTGAGAGAGAAACTCAGCTGATACATGGCAACAGTGAACTTCTGGGACTGAACAGAGCATTACACTCAAGCAGAAGAAAGTCTCCTGAGGAAGCATGAACTTCTCTCCGGAAATATGCCCTGTTCAAAGGGAATTGCACAGTCTGTTGCAACAACAGGTACCCAGACTTTGTGCCACCTCCACTGCAGCATCAGGCACATGTGGGGAAAGGCAGGAAAAGTTGCAGGAAGAAGGAAGTGTGGGCAGCAAAGAGGAAAGCAATTCTTTCAAATAAATAAGAACCTTAGGAAAACCATAAAGCAATTCAGAAAGGTGCTCTGTAGTATGACCCACAGTCCCATGATCACCAGCAGATCTGCAATGGGGGAAAGGTCTGTGCTTATCATCACCCTAGGAAGAAACCTGTTGGGTCCAAAGCTCTTGTAATAAGATGAGAAAGGCTATTTGACATGCAATAGGCTCAAGCAGAGGTGGAAAAAGGGAAGCCTGTCTTACTAAAATGAAAGATTTGCAGAGCAAGAAAAAATACGCATTCTGTTTTTACAGGTTTCATCTTTTATTATCAAATTTTTTTTGTATTTTTCATTATCAAAGCAAGAAAGCAAACAAACAATCCCAAAATCCCACCTGGCTGCTCCATCTTCATTGAATTACTGAGATACATCCTGGCTGAATTAGAATGTAGATATAAGACCTTTATTTTAAACAGCATCAGAGTTAACTGCCACTGTTTTGATCTATCAGGAGCTGGTCCTTCCTTTTTTAAGAAGCACTATCTCAAGCCTGCAGCATGTATTTCACGGCAGGAGAATGTCTCATGAGAAATTCACTCTGGGATACCTTAAGCTCTACTGAAACTGAGAGAAAGCAGTTTCAAAGACAGTTTGTTTCTGTGAATTTTGTTTATTTAAGTCTGTGTTTTCATTTGCCAGTTTGGAAAAACACTGCAACCACTTTAAATTTTAACCAAGCAGTTTGAATGGAGGTGGAGAGTAACCCATTTAGAAATTGATGGTCAGGTTCTAAGGAGGTATGAACAGTTACTTCCCTTTCTGCAGAGATGCCAGAAGGGTGGGAAATAGGAACCTTCCTAGGAAAGAAAGGCATGGAGAAAAGAAAAGCCTTTGGCAGCGTGACAGAGCCTGGGAGCAGTTACAAGCAGTCGGACCATCCTTATGGAAGCAGGCAGATCGGTAGGGGGTAAAGAACACAGCCATGAGCTTGCAGGGCAGGAGGCATGGGGACAGCCACCTCCCTGGCTGTTGAGATGCCAAGGATGGCTGTAAACAAGACTGAGACCCAGAGACCCAAATATTCATGGCCAAGTGGGCTGGAAAACCCTTGCTGTCTGTCCTTTTAGCTCTAGGAGGCTCAGGACATCATCAGTACTTGCGTAACACAGGTAATTGATACTCCAAAGCATCGCATAGGCCTGCCATGAGAACAGTGTTCTTAACCCGTTTCAGATGGCACGAACCAATGGCTATCTGGACGCCAGCTGCCACTGTTGCTGCTCATGCAAGAGCAAGACTTGGAAACTACCCTCAGACTACAGGACTGGACATCTTCCTGTTCAAGCCTGCGTCTAGGAAAAAGATGAAACGTCAGGACAGCCCAAGGGCATCACAACTGTAAGGTACAACACTGCCTGATTAAGTACTTTCAGATTCCCCACTAGCAAGAAAAATATCTCTGTAAAGCAATATTGAGCTTTTATTTCTTCATTTAATGTTTTCAGATGCT
Organism: Myiopsitta monachus; assembly: GCA_017639245.1. Taxonomy (NCBI): domain Eukaryota; kingdom Metazoa; phylum Chordata; class Aves; order Psittaciformes; family Psittacidae; genus Myiopsitta; species Myiopsitta monachus. The sequence continues at coordinate 28,535,399 of CM029917.1, forward strand.
AACAAATCCCATATTGATTTGGTCCTGTTTGTAATATGAGGTTATTAAGATCTTTCCTATCACAAGAGTGGTTAGTTTTTCCTATGTAGCATATTCTTTTGATTTTGCTTTATGAAAGTATTCCTATCTCCTAAACACTCTGATCCTCCGGAAGCAACCTCTGTTTCAATTATTAAAAGAAACCTCTTAGACTCATACAATTAAAAATGAAATTATTTGAAAATCTAGATGATTGCTGGTTGGAGCAGACTTCAATCTTGCTGCCGCTTTTTTTGAGCAGTGACTCTGAAATCAAGCTGGTATGATGCAGAGCCATTCCACCAATTCTCTTCAAAGCAGGATGCTTTTCCCTATACAGCAGTCTGGCATTGCCAAGAGTGATAGTCCTCGAAATGGAAATCTGGCTCCTGTTTCTTGTTCACAGCCTCAATGCAAAGCCCTGCCTTCTTGCACTGCTTAACTCTGCAATCTGTAGATAGGACCTCAATGCTCAGCAGAACCCAATGTTCCTGAACAAAGCTAGAGCAGCTCCCTTCACACTTCAGATAGATAGATATGATCTCAAAATCCATCTGAAGTCTTGGGACTGTCTTAGCAACACTGGACAAAAAATTGCAAATAATTTCACTTGACAAACATAGAAATACAAAGTGTTGTGTTTTGCTGTTCTTAAGAACATTCAGAAGTTTCATCCTGAACTTTCCAGATGTCATGTCTTCTGAAAAGAGTTTTATCAATACCTGGAAATGACAAGTTTCATTTTGCATCAAACCAAGGAAAATAACACCACGATTTGTCCCCAGTTTATTTATTTATCCAAGAAAAATAGATAAATAAAAGCAAAAATTGCCTCCAATATTTCTTCTGTGTTTCGAATTTTTACTTTTTCATCTAACAAAGTACAAAAATTGAATATCTGCTGAGTTCTTAAGCTGAGTGTTCCCAAATTCAGTGTTGCCAGCCTTGGGGTTTTATGGTGATTCCTACCTTGTTTACTAATACCATAAAACTTCAGTTTCTTGAATCATGCAGTCAGGTAAGAATCTCAGCTTGCTCCTTCAAAACCTTTTCAAGCTCTCCAAGCCTCCTTGGAAAGGCTGGGAGCATGGTTTAAGTGCATGCCATAGGTTTCGTATCTACAGGCAAACTAAATTATCCCCAGCGGATTATACTTCCAACAGCAGCTTTGAAAACAGGGGTTGGACCAGAGGGTCTCTAGAGATCTTCTCCAACTTATATTTGCTTTGATTCTCTGATACCCTCACTTCACAGGATAGTCTGAGGGTATTTTACAGTCAGTCTCAGGTAATTTTAAGAGTTTATTGTTGATATTGCAGCTCCCACAGATTCCAGCGAGAGCTGTGGATGCTTGGACCCAATTCTTAGTGTCAAATTTCCATCTGCAAAACTCTTTCTTTCTGTCACAGGGCCTTGATGGTCACTGAGAGTAAAGGCCTGTCTGCATCACACACTCTTCATGCAAGATTTGGGAAGAACATAATTATAACTAGTAGGGAGTTCTTTCTAGCTGACAGAATGGTTTGCTGTTCAAGATGGACATCCTGATGTCTTTTTTCTTTTCATCATGAAATTATTCTGAAATCTCCTTAAACACTAGGAGGACTGAAAGCTAACAATGTGAAGCTTTTGTAAATGTCTGGTGAACCTTGGGTAGTGAGGAGTAGTTAGGCTCCTTTGTCTTCATCAAGGATGAAGTTAGGTCGTAAGCAAACCACTGACACTAGCAAAGCAAAGCTAAAAATAAGGAAGAAATACACCTTTAAAAATCCCCTCAACCTAGGTCAAGAGCTAAGGACACCCAATGAAGTCAGACTTATGGACAAAATCTAAGAGAAAATAGGCTAAGGTTAAAGAACAAGCTAAAATGTATTAATCAGGCAAGAGGTTAATACTAAGTAAATACAACTGTTTGCAAGTCCTCCAAAAGCTACAAATCCTAGCATGTATCCTTCTCATGATCACTGATTGGGTGAAGACCTTTGAGTCTGTATTTTTATATGCAGTTGCCTGAACCAGAATAGATGTGTAATTGCCGCTGCAGTGATCACACATCTGACGCAGACTTCTGATATGGGTGATGGGACAGTTATGCTGTTGTACATCCCCATCTGCTACACCATGGGCATTTACTAGTTTTTTGTTTCTCTCCACTCCACTGGTCTGTATGGTATCAAATTAATTTCAGGTCATACTTAATTTTGATTTAGCAACAATCGACGAGAGAGGCTGGCAAAGAGCTGAAACAACAGAAGTCATCCATGACTCCTAACAGCCTGATTCCAACCTCTCCCTCCTCCATACACAAGGATTCTTAGGCAGCTCTCAGCCCAGTAGACAACCTCTAAAAGCTTATCTCCACAACAGGTACTGAAAGTGAGGGCAGGGAGAGAATGATGCTTTCCATTATATACTTAATCTGCAGGTTAGTCGCTTCATTATTAGTGTGTTTAATTGTTCTCATTGAAATGTGTCTAATTGTTTTTCTTTTTACCCATTTGAGTAGTATTAATAATAATAATTATACCAAGATCTTTAAAAGAGCAGAAAGTGAAAAAGATGTTTCCCATGCAAGTAGGTGAAAAAAAGTTACTTCTAGGATGAGAAATGCTTCTTTCCTGTATGAATATTAGCAGCTGACACAGCTACTACCTGTGTAAGTCACTGGGTAAATGTGGGTGCTGGTAGGTGAATGACCAGCTGCTTTATTTTCCCACTATGAACTGAAATAAAGGATTTGCAAATTGTACGCTGATAGTATACACATTTCAATATAGCCACATGCATATTCATGAGTGAAAACTGCTCTGCTTCTTAATAGCAGCTTATAGCTAAATGCCAACATTCTTATCCAGAAAAATCTCTCATTTAGCTGGGTGGGAGATCTGCCCAAACTCAGGCGTTCAGGAATGATTTTAAATGCATACCACAGAAAACAGTTTCCTGATCCTCTTCACCTCCAGCACTAGATGAGCACTTAGAAATACCAAAATTCGATAGTTACAAGTGTATTTTTGGAGCTGCAAATAATGTGGCCCTGAACAATAAAAACTCTTCCTCTAGAAAAATCCTCTGCTGCACCACACAGCTTTTCCAATGGCTTGGTGTCTGGTACCCATACAACCTGCTGGGCTTGCTGCTTGTTTATTCATCCATTGCCCAGGACAGAGCCTCGAGGGGCTGGCAAATGGGAAATTGCAGGAGACCAGAGTGCACATTTCCCAAGTCCCAGCTCTGTATGGAAAAGGGCACTGGAAATTTTAGCCATTGAAAATGCAGTTCAGAAGCATCATTTCCAAAGGGAGCAGCAGTTTTCAGCTCACGGCTTTTCTTTGTTAGGCAGGGAGAAAGTGAGCCTTTCTTAATCACCCCAAAGTCAATGAGGGGCATTGCCACCCTGTCACTCCATGATTAATTACTGCATCTGCAGACAGAGCTGCCAACAAGCAAGCGGGCATCATCCATGACACATACGCAGCCATGTATTGAAAGAAAAATCTGTACAGCCTCCACAGCTAGCATGGACCCTGGAGGGGAAGGGGGAGCCTTGCCCCAGTAAATCGTCATCTGCCATCTAGCAGCTGCAAGAGCAACAAAGCTCCTTCAGAAGAAAACAAGAGAAAACCCTTAAGCCACTGGAGGAAACTGTGTTATCATTCATCTTCTTCCTAGTGCAAGTATTCCATCTCTTCCCACCCAAACATTTTCAGAGTTCTTTTTTCCATTGGTACATCTAAAGTCACTGGTGCTGGAAATTTATGAAAGAAACACAATGGGAATCTTATAATTTCACTGGACATTAAGAGATCAGGCTTTAAGAAGACCTTTAAACACCACAGTAGTGGGAATTCCTTTATGTAGTTTTGCTTCATTTTCCCCAGCTGCAGGCACTGAAAGAACTGTGGGGGGTGATTAATTGTGAAGATATGGCATATATACATCCTCACAAACACAGCCCTGTTGCAAAGAGGAGCACAGGAGATTCATAGTAAGGGGCAGGTCAGGATTTCTTCAGAGCTACTGCAGAACTGCTTGTGCTTAAAGAAAATTAAACAAAGGAGTTTTGAAGTATTACTTTCATATGACTATATCCTCTCCCGGACTGGCACACACCGGAGGGTGACATTCAGTTACAACCGCTCTCCTGGGCCTGTCCCCTGGCTTAGAGCATGTACAGCACAAGTGGGTGGTGTTCAGTCTTCATTGCTTTTTTGTCCCAAAGCTGGAGGCATCTTTTTGTTTTAGTGGTGCCTTGTGTTCCTTGGCAAGGCAGAGATAATGCCCTGAGCGGGATTCTATTCACACAGTAGCAGTGGATTAGAGATATGATTTTCCTTTTTCACAAATTGGTATAGCAGATGGTATTGGGAAAAGAAAATGCATGCACTACAGGGATGTAGCAGAGCTTCCCAGATCCCTGCTGCATAGGGGATAGCACTAAAGGGTAGATATATGCAGGCCAAGAAATATGAATACTGCCTCCAATTTCTTATTTCCCCTTTCAGAGCAGAGGCCCCATGTGCCTCCCAGCTGCCAGTACACTCCATAGTATGAGAAACAAATTCAGTGGTATTCCAGCTTTAATGCCTAATGGATTGCTATTGCTATTACTGCCTACCATATCCAAAAACGAAGTTACCACATTGGTAGGGTGCAATGGCTGCTTTTTTTCTGCCCAGAGATTTCTGACTCAGTTAGGTTAGTCACAACTTGCACCTATACTTAAGCTGCTAGCACAACTGTGTGAATACTGTATATACCTCTATAACTCAGTCAGTAAATTTAGGCAAGGGCTAAACACCTAATGTGCTCAATCTCAGCTGAAGCTGAGATTCCAGCCCTTCCCTTGCCTAAAGGCATGTGCCTGGCACATGTAACAGCAAGTACACCTCTGCAAGACCCCTTATGCTGAGAGCCCTGGGAGGTAAATAGTCCAAGACAGGAAGGATGTGCGCTGCGCATTTCCATGGGAAGAGGGTGTCTATTTGGACATTTAGTGAGGGAAATTTGGGATGACCACTGTCATCACACAAACATAATAGTCACAAACAGTACGGAAGGGAATTAACTTCAGGAAATTCTCCACATATCTGGTGCATAGCTTAACAAGAGACAGTATGTAGAAACAGCTCCTCTTCCCTTCTGCATTAAGCCAAATTTTCCTCCCCACTCACACTGAAAGCTTAAAGGAAACTGCCAACTGTCCCTGGATAAAATACAATAACATATTGACAATATATTGACAATATTTTCACTTCTTTGCCCTTGACATCCACTTACCATTGAGAACTATTTAATAACTAAAGGGAAAGGCAGATGCTGCAGTTTTCTCCACAACAGTCTCTTTGTTCTTATCAGCCTTATACTGGTTTCTTATAGCTAAATAACATCAGGAGGACATTATCAGCAGCAGTCCCCTTATCGGACAAAGCCAGAAACACACCCAAAAGTCATTGCATAGATTGGTTCTTTTCATTGAGCAAAATACATCCCACTGCAGTTTTCCCATATTCATGCATTTTGAAGCCTTTCTGTGCTGTATGCTGGGCACTTAGTGAAGTGTTCTTTGCACTGACTGCTGCTGTAAGTTACCGCTTTGGCAAAAAAGTTCTCTCCTTCAGAGAAATAATTGGAAGAGGGAGGTGAAACGTGACTGATGCTGCAAATTTGCCTGTACATTGTGCAACAGGATGGGAGACTTTACTCCAAGGATTCTCACAGGGACAAGGTCCCCCTCTTCATTTATGGTAATATTGAAGGGATAATGGAGAATGAAATTTTATTCGTGAAATTTTGCAAGGTAAAATAAATAGATTCATTTCCCCTAGAGTGGTGAACCTGGAATGCTGTAGCAGACCTGGGGGATACTGTTCCCTTATAGTCTTGGACCACCATGTACTTCCCTCTATGCAAGAGACAAGATGTAACCCTGCATCAGTTCTTGCTTTCTCTCTCCTGGGAGAGAGCAGCTGCCAGCTTCTTCCTGCAGCACAGCCCTTCCCTGAGCACTGCCTTTGCTGCAGTGATGGGGACTCTGCTTCTCATTCACTTCATACCTTGCTTTCTCCTTGCCTGTCCAGCTTGGAAACACAGGAAGAAGCAGTTACGCAAACATCCTTTTCCATGAACAAGTGAAACAGTGGATGCCACAATTAATCCAGCAAAGGGAGTGGGACTGTTTTATGCTCTTTTATTTCTTTGCCAGACCAGTCAGGAGGATGTGTTACACCCTGAATTTTTGTACAAATGGAAGGAGATTTGTAGCAGCATTCAGTCTTTGTCTCTCAGTCCCGCCTCTCCTTTTTTCTATTACTTTTCTGCTGGATACTTGGGTTTTCTTCCAGACAAGTAACCTATAGCAGTAGACTCAGCCAAGAGGGCACTCTTGGAGTGCATTGCACAGACAATGAAAGAATTGGTGTGCGGTGAAACAGGGACCGACGCAGCCCTGCTTCAGCAGCTGTCTCGGAAGACTCTATTAAAGCAAGAATTCTTGTGCTTAAAGCAAGAATTCTTGGGCTGTGACTTGTTACCTGAAAAATACATAGGGAACAAGAGCTGGAAGCAAATGCTCAGACTGGTTTATCTGAATGAGACAGTGACTTTTTAATGGATACAGAATTTCAGATGAACACGAAGATGTTTCTGACGTGTTTTAAGATTGGCTCCAGGGACTTCCTGGACAAGCAGACTTTCAGAGCTGTGTGTGTTTAAGCGCAGCCCCATCAGGTTGTATACAGAGAGATGCATTTCACATCACCTGGAGGAGGAAAATACAAGAGCCCTTTCTGCATTTGCTTTGTCCAGTCAGATGTCCTTGCTGTTGTGTGTAGCTCTCCAGAGCTGGATTGAAAACGCTTATTCAAAACAATATAATCAGTGTGACGGATGGCCATTTCCAGTATTCACATAAATGCTTTCTTAACTCATTATATCCAACAGGTGATGCTGGAGGAAATAAACATAACAGGCCTTAATGTAACAAGCATTTGAGTACATGTGTAAACGTTTTCTTGATTTATGCTGGAAGACAGGCAACTGCTGGGAATGTGCCTTTACCAACAATCACAGGAATTCTTTGTGCTTTATCTGTCTTTTACTTATTTTGTTGGGGTTTTTTTTTGTCTGACAGTTTTTTACATGGCCAAAAATAAACCAGAGGATGGTCTCCTCAATTTCAAACTAGTAGGGGCTAAAGTTGATATAGTATCTTGTGGCTAGAAATCTCAGACTGAGTTTCCCAAACAGTTCCCCTTACACTTCATTTTTTCAGTATTAGAGCAAAAAATGGAGAATTGCTTTCACTGTAGGTAAAAAGCATGTATTAGTTGTACTGCAACAATATACACTTGCATGATAATGCCAATTTTTTTCCCTATCAGCTGTGCTCTGGTGAGAAGCAGTGAAGTACATGCACCGGAGATGATAAGACTATACCACTCCTTCTCATCTTGCTGTAAATAGCCTCCAATTATTATTATCTCAGACCTCCAGCCCAGCTCTCTAATAAAACAGTTTTGCATTAGCAAATTCAGAGTGGCCTTTGAAGAGTGTTTATTATGAAAAGCTTCAGTAGCAGAGACAGGATTTGGCAAAGGAGTTTCTTGGAATTGCATGAAACAAGCAAAAGTTTGCTTGCTTTATGGAATTCCCATGCCAATGAGTGCAGCATATACCCAATGCAAACATCAGTCTTATAGGCGCTGTTGATGCCTCTGCTTGGTGAGCACTGCAGGACCTGGTGAGGGGTAAAGCAGCTGTAGCTCTCTTGGTCCTTCTGTCCTGAGGAGCTGCAGCTGTCTTCAAGGAGACGAAGACGGTGGCTGATGTTTTTACATAGAAAGGCATCTGCTAATCAGAAAAGGGAAGGCAGCTTGGAGGATGTGATAATCACAGCCCATCATTAATGCAGATAACAACCTTTCTCAGTCATCTCCTGACAGTGTATCTTCTTCTGCCTCATTGGAGTCCAGGGAGGAGAATTGGGATTGTTATTCATATACCCAACCTGGGCTCTTCTTTCAAACAGTATTCCAGTTGGCCAATGATTTTGATTCAGATGAACTGTTCATTTAGTGGCATCGGGCTGACGATTCAGTGATTTCAAGAGCAAACAGCAACTCAGAATTAAAAAAAACGTAGGGGGGAAGCCATATAATATTGAAGTAGCGATAGATGTGCGCCCGAGTCTTGCCTCAGAGAAAGGGTCATGAATTTTAAGGGTATTCAGACCTACAGAGGAAATCTTTACTCACCAGACAACTGCATGTACATATGAATTAAAAAAGAACTGGAACAGACAGGCTTTCTAGAATATTTTAGGACAAAGAAATGTTTTTTTCATTGTACATCCATCATGCAAAATGTCAAATAGAGTTTGCAGAGAAAGTCAAGCAGGAGCCAAAGAGGAAAAGAAGGTCTGAAGGTGAAGGAGCAAGCACCACTGAGGAGTGACAGAATGTCAGAGAGCAGGGCTCCTCCATGACCCTGGCTGTTTATTTATTTTTATAGCTAGTAACCTTATACTGCAGCAGTGATTTGTTTATTTATTTAAAAGCTTAGCTTTACGGAGAAATAAATGACCCTGAAGTTGTTTATTGGAAACTTCCATCCTCCTCAAGTTGATATTTCACTATTTATACTGTGTCCTTGGTGGAGCAGAGAGGGGCATGTGAGGACCACCTGAGCTCTGAGAGCCTTCTTTTGGTAGTTACTTTTCCTGCACATAAAGATTTGGAGTCTTCCTTTGTTTCTTGGGGTTCAAGGCACAAATATTTTCACTTGGCTTTTTATTCAGCAAGTAATTTATTCAGATCTTTGGCAATGGGAGAAGGATTTGCTGAGGACATCTGTCCAGACAACTATATCCCACCCCAGCAGTACTCACTAGGCAGAAGGAAGAAATCCACTGCTGTAGAGCTGCAGAGACCTCTCCTCACTTCCACAGCTGTATATTTAATCACTGAATAGCCACAGGGGGTCAGAGCCTTTCCCCACTACATATTTATACCAGTAAATATGTAGATATTTCCCTCTGATGTTGTTAATCTTACTTAAAACCTATATGGGAGTAGAATGCAGCCCAGTATGATAATTTTTAAAACAGGTAAGTGTTAGCTAAGCTCCTAACTCTTGGATGAACTCTTCTTTTGCAGTATTGTGCTATAAAATGGGGTCTCTGAAAAGGTTTATTAGCCTAGATTTAGATCCAGCTGGTTTCGTAATAATAGGTTCCTCTTCACATCAGCTGTCTTCTCAGAGGGCAAAGGCAATTAGAAAGCAGTGGAAAAGAACACTACCATGTTTACATTCTTAATAGCGTTGGCTTGATGCCCTGACTTCCTATGAAATCTGCTTTGAGGATGGCTATTAAAACATAAGGGTGATTGACAAAAGGGTGAAGAGACTCACTTTCAAGTTGTGGGTTTGCCCTCATGCTAGCACAGCAGTGATCAAAGCTCATCATCTGGCCAGCTGTGCCAGTTTCTGTGCCAGTGACTGCGATCACGTTTCCATTAAAGATTTCCCTCTAGGTTCCCCTGTGAGACATCACAGTGGGTCCATGTGGGTAAGGCTGAGCTGTCCCAGGGGCAGGAGGAGCAGTGATTTGATACCAATCCTAGAGACACTGGTAAGTGGAGAAACTACTATAATGTCTTCCCCTGACCCAAAAAGTAGGCATCCTGTGCACAGCAAGGCTGCCTGCGCACTGGCTGTGAAAAAAGGGAAAGAAAATCTCAGGTCAGTACATTCTCATGAATTAGTTTAAGATCTTGGTTTTATGGTCTCAAGTAGTTCAGAATGGCTCCAGGTTTCAATGCAGCTTTTCTCTAATTTCCAACAAGTATTTTCAACATAAATAATGCTCAGGACACGGCAGTAGTACTTATTTGGTACAGAGGGAATCAGTTTGATGAGTTATTTCCATAGCACAAAAGTAGAATGTGTCTGAAAAGAAAAAAAGATAACAATGTCCCAGCAAAGAATACTAATCCCATAATTAAACAAAAAAAGTAATCCCTAGGACAAAGAAATATTCAAAGGTCAATCTGTTGTTATTTGTGCCCAGGAAATTTCCTCTCTGATACTGATAAAAACAAAAAGAATGTAATTTGTAAACATCTGTTACTTTTCAGAGGAGAAAAAAAGAAAATCTGGGATTTATTCTTTTTTTCTTTAGTTGTTATATTGGGTTTTACATAAATGCAAAATGTAATGCATCAAACATTGCTAGAAATGCAGACAATCTTTAAAGATCAATAAACAGTTCAGTGGATTTGAAACAGAGCAGTCTTGCAACCTTCCAAAATGGCATCCTAATTTTCTATATTAATTAAATACAGATTTTCAAAAGACAGTTAACAGAGCAAGTGCAACCAGCAGGTTGGGAATGTTGATTACTCTTCCTTAATTGCATTGTGAAGCCACCTCCACAGAAATAGAATAACAAATTAGCATGGAGGACAAAAGAACATGGAAATGACACGAATAACAAAAGATGAGATAGGGAATGAGAAAGTGATGGAGATTAAGCCAACTTCTCCTCCTCTCCCTCATCCACTTGCACTGACCTGGCCCAGAAGCCCCCCAGGGTTGCAATGACAGCCAAGCAGCCACTTGCCCTGTGCCACAGCATCATCCCTGAGCCCTCTGTGCTCACAGAGGTTCTCATTTAGCTATTGTTTATTACAAAGCCAAACACCCGCTCCTTGTCCACCCACCTTTTGCTGTTTTCTCCCAGCTAAGACATGGAACACACGTTCTCAGAGTTCCTTGGCTTAAATTTAATTTTTTTGAGGCAATCAACTTCAACAGAGCTGCTGATTGCAGCAGGACAGGGATTAGCTCTGATGTGAACACTTAAAATAGCAATTCTCCACCTTCACAGTACTAGTTCGCACACACTGCATTCACTGAGGCCGTTGGGGGAGAGAAGGACTGCTATTTTATTTTAGGGAACATCTCAATGAACAGGCTTTTTCAAGGGTTTTTTTCCTACTGACTTTGAATTTCTCTAAAAGTTCCTACAGAAATCAACGTTCGAAACCTGTCACAGAGCTTTGAATCTTTTTTTTATCATCCATCAAGCAGGAAGATGGCAACAGGATGCACTGTGTCATGTTTGTGTCATTGTAATGTGAGGGTTCAGGGATGTGCTAAAACTACCTAAAAATTCTCAGATTCAACTTGGATAAGCACTTTAAAATAATCTCACTGTTCAGCTAAAATCTTCCTCATTGGCCATACTTCAGGCACAGCCTTTGCCACAGGATTTCCATTTCAGACTTGCTGAAAGCACCTTGAGGGATGATAACTCCATGACTTTCTTCCTTGTGTCACTTTAAATGAGAAGCGCATAAGAATGAAAACCAGTGGGAAAGGAATGTCTTTTTCAGCATTTATCACAGTTTACATCATTTCAGGCATGGCAGAATTTTGAGGGGATATCTCATTTTACTGGAATAATTTTAACCCTCTCTGACACAGAGAATAGGCAGTGATTGCCTGGAGGTTTCCAAATTAACTAAAAATAAAATGGCATCCAAAGTTCTCCGAAGAAAAATATTGTATTTTGATTAGACCTGAAAATTGCAGGCCTCTCTTCACTGCAGTGCTCGAGATTAATTCTGATGTAACATCCATTTTTCTCCAGGCTGTGACGAAGAGTAAATCTGACCATCTGACCACCAACTCAGCTTCTGTGATGTCCAAGTTATACCTGAAAAGTAGAGACATGCAAAGAAGGGATACAAAGGGGGAGCAAGACACTGCTGCCTTTCCATATGGAGAAGAGGGCTAGTAAATCCTGGCCAGTTGTGAGAATGCCTTTGTTCCCACAGCAAGTGTCCTTTGGGGAACAGTCATAGCATCATAGAATCATAGAATAGTTAGGGTTGGAAAGGACCTTAAGACTATCTAGTCAGAGACTACTATCTAACCTATGCACAGTTTTTTTGTATGCTTTCCTTGCATATATTCTAAAGCATATAATTCTGCCATGATTAAAAATTTAAAATTAGATCTCCATGATATTTCATAATTTTATCCAGAGATTGCACTGGACCCTCTGAACCACCTTGAAGCTGAATACCCACATTAGCCTACAAAATTTATCCCAGTCACCTATGAAGAGGACTCATAGCTGAGGCCCCGTTCTGTGTAATTGCAAACAAGTGGCCAGCCTGGAGCACACACTGTGTGTGCTAGCAAGCTGCAAACTGTGATGGCTTTGCTGGAGACACAGCTCTTCCATCTACTCACACTCCTTTCTCTTGCTCTGGCTGGCTTCTCAGCTCTTCGTTGTGGCCTGTGGTTTCTGCTTCCCTCCACTCTGCTGTGCCTGCTGGTGAAGCCAGCCTGGTGTGCAGGCACTGTTGGTCCTCTCAAGCTGCTTGGCTGCAAATGTTGAGTCCACCTGCCCTTCTGCCTTCTGCAGCCACCTGGTCTTTGAGCTTTTCCTGTTGTTTTGGGGGGTTTTGTTATTATTGGCAGGAAATCCACAAGTCAAAATGGTTCCGGGCAAAGGTGGCTCTCCCGTGAGCGTACAGCTCCGTACAGGTCATAAAGAGAGGAAAGGAACAAAACCATCATGCTGGACAAGCAATTTCTGTGAGGCTCAAGGACTGTGCCTCAGGCTGTGAAGACAGAAGACAAAGGGGACAATAACTGTTGGTTGGCTTGGCAGGACACCCATTTCATTACTGCACTGGCAGCCCCCCTAAAGAAACACTGCACACAACCAAATCATCAATCCGTATCTAAGCAGTAAATAAAGAAGAAAGATGAGCAAAGAGAGAAATATATGCAAACAGTTCTCACTCCTACAGCAGTATCCTATTGCTCTGATGTTTCAGCAGGTGCTGGCAGGTACTGTCCTCTCTCATTTCCTGTAAACCTCTGGGGCATGTAAAATGAGAGACCTCTTTGAAAGGGTTTCTCAGAAGTGCTGAGCATTTTGAAATACTCTGTTAACACTATATTGAGAATTCTGGGCTAATGGCAGTATATCAGATACCAGCAGTAAAGGCTGTTGAGTTATGTTGTAGAAGAGGCTAGGAAGGACATTGTGGTCCCAATTCCCCAGGCAGTTAGAGTATCCTCCTTGAGAAACTACCACATGGCAATGCCTGATAAAACTCAGTCAGGACATAGTGGAGTGTACCAGTATGGAGCCCAGTGAGAAAGCTTTAAAGGTGAGAAAACTGCCATGGAGGAGCAGACATTCATATCTGAGGGTCTGTGCACATGCCCATGTGCTTTTTACCCTTTGAAGTTCCTTGTCGGCATCTCTCCATTCTAAGATAATGGGAATGTTCTTATGTATAGGACATAGCACTGTTGTGTTCGTCTGAGTACAACACATCAATACTCTGGAGAATTCAAAGACATGCCTTGCTAAACACCTTTCTGACAATTCCATATTGTCCAGTGAAAAATATGAATGCCCTTTTCTTAATGCCATGACTGTGGACAAAAGAAATAACACAAACCCCAAAAATGAATGAATTTCACTGCGTCTGAGCAGATCTTAGATTCAAAGCCATCAGACTCAATTCATTGCTATTATTAAAGCTCCAAGCAATGAACTGAAATAGTGCATCCAGATCTGGAATCTCCTAACCTAAAACATGAGGAGCAATTTTGTTTGTCTGATCCTCCTCCTCCACACCATCCTGGAGAGCTGATTTCTGAACTCCCCCCCCAGAACATGAGAGACCTTTTGTGCAAAGCTCGTGTGGGTAGAGCAGTTTGAAAACGAAACTTCCTCCAAGTGAACACATACATAATTTCCTCCCAAATGCCTCTTCCTGAACCATAGAATAAAAATTGCAAAATCAACAGAGGCATCTATTTTCCCTAAGGCGATGCACAGGAGCTGATGCAGCAAAAGTTTGTCTTTGTTTTGCTGCTATAGATTTTTTGTTTTGCCTTGTTTTTGTTTTGCTTCTAATGGTACCAGTCTAGCTGTCCAAACTGTCTCTCTTCCCAGAGAATAATAATCAACTTCCTAGTTCAATAGCTTTATGTCACGAATATTAAAAAGAATATCTGAATAACACGGCTCCCAGCGCTGTGTCTTATCTATTCCAACCTCATGAAAGAAGTTAGAAAAGTTAAGAAGTCATCAAAATATTTTTAAAAGGGAGTAATGAGGACAGGATGTGATCACACATAAATATATTATCAATGGGAATACTCATTTACAAATATTAATATTCTTCCCTAGGAGGTAGACTAATTTCTTAACTTTTTCTGGAACCACTACAGTCTATACAACAAACTTAGAGCAGTATTAATTATAACACTTATCTTTCTTCTCTGTTATCTTATAGCTGTTTTAACAAGAACATTTTACCTTTTCATTCTGTTCAATTTTAGTGAAAGTCTTAAATTAGCTACTCTTTACCTGACAGAAAGCTATTTATCTCCCTGTAGGTGTGATTTCTACATTTAGGACAAATTATGTGTTCAGTCTCAAGCAGAACCCTTCACATGCTGGGGACCACAGAAGTTATATTATTGGAAGGTAAAGTAAAGTAATTGTCATGACTGTCACTTGTACCCACACACATTAGAAACCATATGAGGCAGGAGAGCATGAGGTAGCCTTGGCTATCTTCACACAGGACTGCAGAATACTTGTATTGCATATGGCCCTGAGAAGTCTTCTGTTAAACATTATTTGCAGAGTAAAGTTGTTTTCAAACCTCTCCATACATAGGTTACACTGTATTATACGGGTTCAGCTGTCAGCTTAGCTTCCGTGAGACAGGGCTGCCTAATTGGTATTTAAAGGATGTCAAGAGAATAGCAACAAGAGTAACAGGGTTTGATATGAACTTCTGCAACACTTGGATAGAAGGGATGATACAATAGTACCTGGAATACTATTTCCCAAAGCTGAAGCAACCTGTATTTACTGTGCATGTGCTAGTTCACTAACTCTGCTAGCAGTAAGGAGGGAAAGGAGGAGAGAGGAGCAAAGAGAGAGGGAGGCAGTGCTAGCCAAGGTGGGAAGAAGGGACAGGAGCCTGGGAAGAAAAGGAATATAATGGGTTCTCAGATAAAACTTTAGGGATTTTTGGAGGGAGCTGCTTAAACATTTCCTTAAGAGTGAGCACATCATAAATCTAAACAAGTTTTAAAAAGAAAAAGCACTTATTAGACTGCAATTTGGAACCACTAAATTTAATATAGAAAAAAAATAAGACAAGAAGAAATAAATGGGTTAATTAACCCATCTCCCCCTCCCACCATGCTTGTACAGAGTAGTTCAGATCTCTGCAGTTGGCTCTCAATCCAGCAACTTAGCCACTTTCTGGGTGCACACCTTTTGTTCTTTAGTCCATTCTCAAGAAGCCACCCAACCCTTGCATGCTCTGTACCTTCTGAGGGCACAAACATCCCCCTAACCTGGAGGACAGTAGATACAGGGGGGCAATAATGGTGGTTATCTGTACTGAGTACACTCAGACAATAAATACACCAGAAGATCTGCTTCCTGTAAGGCGTGAGATGGTAAAAAGAAAGGAGGAGAGGTTAACAGCTGTGAAGCTCAGTTAAACTTAGAATCAGACATTAAGCTTTTAATGAGAGACAGCAAAAAACACCCTTCCCACCCACTGGACTTGTGCATCTCTACAATCAGGATCCTACCTACTCTGCACCTTTCTGCTTTCCTTTCTCTAAACCCTCATGCTGGTGGTCTCGCTGCTGCCAACACAAAACTATGATCCTGGAAGTGGATGAAGTGAACATGCAGGGCAGGTTCCACACAGCAAAGCCTGTCAAGCCTTCATTTAGCATGATGGAGAGCCTTGCCAAGGAGAAACACTCCCTTATTCACCGCTATGTTGCTAACACCCTGCACAGAGACCCAAAATGGTTGTTTGGAGAAAGATAAGGTCTTCCTGGCATTTAACCTTCCCTTCTGGGCTGTAGAAGAGGGAAACTGTGATTAATAGTCACCACCTTGCTGTATGCTAAGAGACTGAGCTCTGCCCTGGAAAAATTCCCTTGGATCTTAGATACCTGGGGTTATTGTGGCTTTGGTGTCTTTTGCAACCACATTAAAAGAATAGGTATTGTGTTTTCCAAGTGTGTTATATTTTCTACCTGCACTACTGGCCTTCCCAGCTTGCTGGGCCCAACATTATTTTGCTTATTGTGTCACCAGAGAGATCAAGAGACTTACCTTGAGGTGACAGGGTAAGACAACAAGCCCAGAAGCTGCCACATCCTGTCTGGCATAGCAGGATACTTCGCCAGTGGGCAGGTAGCATCTGAAAGTGCTGCCCTGGAGATGGATGTGAGCCTGAATAAAAAGGGTTGAGTGAAGTGCTTGTTATCCTTCAACCCAGCACAGCTGGTGAAAGGGAGGTGACAGGTGAGGGGGATGCTGGGGAAGGCTTATAAGGCTCCAGGAGGGAAATGAGTAGGGATGTGGCTGCCCCGTGCCTGCTGGGCCTTCTGCTTGTGGATCCTCTGCAAATCCATCCTGCAAGCTGAGCATTCTTTGGGAAGGTTGAGTTCAGCCCTGCTTAAAACCACGAGGTAGGACACAAAGAGGTCGTTACTGAGAGTCTGAGCGATGCTGTCTGTTACCCTGCTGTGGTGCAAGTTTGAACAAGCCCTCTGCTCACCAGTTTTCTGTAAATAAATGTGATAGAGTATTTGTGAAGCACCCCTGTGTACTGTTTGGAGAGGACTGGGCAGCCAGGCTGTCCTCTGAGGCATGTTGAGTTGTAGAGGTAGCAACTGGGCTCTTTTAGTGCTTAGTGGGTTAACTGGGGGTAGCAAAGGCCATCTGAGGAGATGAAGGAGAGTTTAAATTTGGGTTCTGAGCTGCTGTGTGCTTGGAATGGTGTTCATGGTTTGCATGTGCTGTTGGTAATTAGCAGCGCTGGGAGGCAGGTGGGTTTGCAGGGACCTCCTGTTCTTGTAGCAGTGGGTGTCCCTCCCTCTTTGCTGCAAGAAATTTCTTTATCAAAGGTACCTAACATAAGGGTGGGTGTGGTAGAGGAGCTGGTTGTGGAATAAAGAGTACTTTAGAGGGATGTCTTTTACCTTATAAACACTGGTGTTGACAAAGCTAAAGCTTCACGGTGCTCCAGGGTGCTACAGGGTGCTCTCAGTGATTTATTTCTATTGCTTTGTTTCAGTTATCTGCACTGGTTGTTTCATTCTGTACCGCTTGGTCTTCAGCAATGGCTTGGCATGAGCTATTTCCTTTTCTCCCAAAAAGAACCCCTACTTCATTGTCTCTTTACATCAAACCAACCTGAAATTCCTGTTGTCTAAAATCTCAACTGCAGCTCCCTCAGTGGCTACCAGGCAAGCTCCTGGTGACTAGCTTTGACCTGCTCTCTGCAGGTCCCTGAAGAGAGGGAGGTGACAAAGCTAGTTCACCTTAGGACTCTAGGCTTCCCCTTGAGGTAGCCTAATGCTCATAGCCAAAAAGGTGAAAGTAATCCAGCGATGAGTTTTGCTCCAAAGGCAGCTGTGATTCCATGCCATGTAGCTAATAGTGCCAGCTTAGAGGAAGAGTCCATCCTCCCCTTCACCAGCTCCACTGGCCAGCTGCACATTTTCTTCCCTATAATGGTTTTTTTGTTCCTCAGCTGAGCTGAGAGCAGCTGGTGTTGGAGGAGCAAGGGGAGGGTTTGGGCTGTCAACAGGCTTTAGCGTGAGGATTGAATAATATTTCTGCATTAATATTGCTGCTTTGCATGATGTATTGTCAGATCACAGCCTTCAGCCACACCTGTGCAAGACCTCTGATTCATCCTACTGCTTGAATGAAAGGTGAAGTGATCTGGAAAGGCTGATGCTGAGGAGTGGACACGCATTTGGCTGTGCTGTTTCATAGACTAAGAAGTTATTTGTCTTGTATTAACTTGACACCGGCAGTACTTTGTCTCTTAAATGCTGTTTACATCTCCTAGCTTTAGAGAAGCCAATAATTTAGTATGAGTTGGCAATAATTGCAGAGCACTGTAATAAGTCTCAAACTACAATGTAACTAGTTAGCTAGTAGCCATTGAAATCCCTTTTTATGTACTGTTGTAGATACCATAAAAGTTTAGTAAAGACTATCCATTTCATCCCTCCAAGGGTAAGAGTTTTGTTCTTTGGCTCAAAGCCTGTTTTTTGTCTTTCTGGGGAAAATTTTTCAAAGCTGCAACTAAGTTTTTAAAGTTGCTTGTGCATCTTTAAAAGCACATATTTCATGTAAAATTGCAGCCCTGGAAAGAGTCCATTCCTCTGTTGAACAGAGGAGAGTGACCTTAAGTGTCCTACTCACAGTTTCTCCACTGGCTTTATGCCTGGATCACACTTTTGCTTAAGTCTTCAGTGTTGTCATACTCAGTATTATACTGATGAAGTCTTCCACTGTAGTCTGGAAGTGCATATTGGTTTGGGGCAATGGCTGAACAAGCTCAAAGCCATGCTGTGTTAGGGTGATGCTTTTCAGTTAGTAGGGATTGCTGGATGCCTTGGTAATGTTACTTCATGGGTTTGATCTGTGCCAAACCAGCTCCTGAGCTGGTTGAGAGCCCAGGCCTGCCTCTAGTCTGTCTGTCACGTGGATGCAGTTCAGGGCTTTCACTGCTCTTTATGGCAGTTCATTAACATAAGAGATCCTGTCACTAATGTGCAGTTCTGCCACAAGAGCCTTGACTACTTTGCTAGTGCTCTACACACTGCAAAACTCTCTTCCACATAATTTCTCAATGGTACCAACTAAGCTGGAAAAAATCAGTAGTAAAGACTGAGCTGGAAAGTTATTTCACTAATGGAGTCAAGCTTGGAAGTGACAAGTTGGAGAAGAACATTCAACTTCAAGTAGATCTTGCCTCCCAGAGCTCTGGATGGGTGGGATCTTTCCACGGAGGCTTCTGTGATGCTGAGTTGCTTTTCCGGGTAATGCCACAAAGTGGCTTCTTTGACAGATGGCAATGAATTGACAGCTTAAAAGGGCTCTTCACAGGAAAAAGTGACATGTAAAAATGTTCTCTGACTAACAGACGGAATTGGTGTTACTGAAGTGTAGGTTGCGGATTCTCCAAGAGAATCTATTACTTCGAGTTTGCGTAGGGAAACTGCCTGAGGACTCTTCTAGGCGGCAAACTGCCTGAACTGTGCAGGGGGTTAGTAGGTGAGACTGGAGGAAGTGATATGCTTTACTTAGGGAATGGGTAGTTAGAAGGGTTGCTGGAGAGTTTTGTCATCATTGCATGTCCAATGTGTTGTCTCATGTTGATGCTTTACTGATTTTTTTTTTTTTTTTTAATCTTCCTGTGCTCTCCTTGTGTTGGACCTTGATTCCCTGCTTTGGAAGATAGGGCATACCACTTTGTGCAGGGTATTTGGAAAACAATCCAACATTCTCTGGGATCCACCACCAGTGTTCAGTTATATGGCATTTCTCATTTTAAGAGTCCCTCTGGCTATTTGAACTAGGCCCTGATTGCTGTCAACAGCAGTTGGCAAGAGGGTTTTATCTACGGCTATAATCTGTTCCTTGTCACTAGAGCATTAGCAGACAGGGTTTCTCAATTCCTGCTTTGCATAAATGCTTTCTCAGAACTCCTGGAAGCATCTTTTCACCTCTCAGTGTTACTATGTAGGCAAAGTGTCTCTGCATGCCCTTCTGTGGAGATTGAAGCAGTGATCTCTGCTGGTTTTCACATAGGCTGTGGTGGTAGCTAAGTGTGATCAAAGCCCTAGAGCTTCCCAAAGGAAACTTGTGCTGCATAGTTGATAGTAAGTAGAAGGAAATCTGTTCAAAACTGTTTTCGGCTAAGAACTATGTACAGTGATTTTCCAGTTTTGGCCTCTCCCAAGATTTCCGTTTCCCTACTTCTTCCCTCTTCCTTGCCTTGGAGTCCTACCCCAGCAACAAGGAGGCTGAATTTCCCTGCCTCTCAAACTGTAGTAAGAGAAACCAGAGCTCACCAGTGTCATGCCTTAAAATTGCCATAATGCACACTCTGAGACTAAATACTTGATCTCCATGCAAATAAAGGAGCAAAACCATTTATATTTCCAGGAAAAGGAATTGCAGCACTCCTGCAGCCATTCTGTAATGCAGTTATCTCTGGACAGAAGGGAGGATCAGTGAAAGGTTCCCTGGACATAGTTTGACAGCATGGGATATTTTGCTTGTGTGCTTTATTGTGAAATGTCTATTTGAAACTGCGTCAGGATTTCTGTGCTACACCTAGAGTATTTCTGTCTTAGTGCAATGATTGAACAGCAATAACAAAATAAGAAGCAAAGCAGATGGCAGTACAGAAATATCCTTGGTTTATTCAGATGGGCTCAGAATGAATACCCTGATGATTGGATGGTATGTGTTAAGCATATATGTTATTAGCCACTGAGTATTTTGTCAGCTCAACAGAATATGTATACTTTTAAATGCAGACCACTATTGTTGAAGTTATTTGTGTTGAAAGCCTCCTGTTACAAATGGCTTAGTAACATCCATTAATAGGACTGAAATTGGTGGGAGATTCTGATGACTGATTTACAAGAAGCTGCACTTAATGGAGAAGCATTAAAAAATTCCTGGTTCTTACTCTCTCTTTCCTCCTTGAGGAAAATATTTAGTTCTACTTGCATGTTATGCCCAGACAATCATGAGGTAATCTCCTTTTGCAACTTCAAATTACATACCTAAGTTGGTTTATCTGCTACCTGTACATATTTTGAATGCAACAGTTTGGAATGTGAGTAGTTCTATTAAGAAAAGACTAGAAATAGTCCTGTGGCTAGTAATTAGAAATAAGTGTTCAAAGGTTGAGGATTTCTAGCAAAAATAGCATATGAATGGCTGTTACCATGCACACATGATGTTAATGAGTTTTTCTAACACTGGGTATGACTTAATGTAGAGTAATTCGGTGTTCTTGGAAGTGGTCTTGCACCCAAGATATGAAAGTAAATATTCTGGTAGGAATGGGTTTTGTGGATGAAACTGAAAATCATAGTCATAGAACAGTTAGGGTTGGAAAGGACCTGAAGATCATCTAGTTCCAACCCCCCTGCCATGGGCAGGGACACCTCCCACTAAGCCATGCCACCCAAGGCTCTGTCCAGCCCGGCCTTGAACATGGCCAGCAATGGAGCATTCACGACTTCCCTGGGCAACCCATTCCAGTGCCTCACCACCCTTACAGGAAAGAATTTCTTCCTCATATCCAATCTAAACTTCCCCTCTTTAAGTTTGAACCCATTACCCCTTGTCCTCTCACTACAGTCCCTAACAAAGAGTCCCTCCCCAGCATCCCTATAGGCCCCCTTCAGATACTGGAAGGCTGCTATGAGGTCTCCATTCAGCCTTCTCTTCTCCAGGCTGAACAGCCTGAAGCTTAATTAAAAGCAAGGTAAAAACCTTTAGGTAGGGTTTTCAATCAGCCCATCTACTTTCCATTTGTACTATGTAAGCCCTGATAGAACAAGCTTGTGTTATAAACCAAGCTTCAAACCTAACCATGGCAGGAGCTGGTCACCTACAGGAGCTAAAGCAAATCCCAGGTATAATTTCACTAGTCAAAACATTCAAGGCTTGCATGGTTCTCTGTTATGATGTAAACACACAGAAGGAATCCCTTATGTGAGCTGAGGTGATAAGTTTGTGCAGCAGCACTGTGAATCAGAAGAAGGAAAACCTGTTGGTTTAGAGGTGGTAGGGGAAAATGGTGTTGGTTGTCTTACTGATTCATTTCTCATCTGAATCACAGCATAATTCCATTAACACTGCACAAGTGGGGAGTTTGGCATGCTGGATATGCATTGTAAGGAATGAGCAATGGATAATAAAGGAGCAAGACTGACTTAAATCAGTGCTGGGTACAGTCTGAGCTTTTAATTAATAGAACCTACAAATCTGGCCCCCTTAAAGTTGCCTGTGAAATGTGGATATTACTTTGGCAGAAAGTATTATTACAGTTAGTATTAGCTTGTTGCAAACACAGTGCTTTCTGTGTTCTTGTCAGACAAAAACCTGCTGCTACAGGCAGCCACTACGCAACATGAGTTGTGGCATGGATGTAACCGCATGAGGGGAAAATTTGTCTCTTCGTGGATTTTGCAATTAGCATAGGCACATGTAGAATGATGTTGAGTCTATGCCTCTGCATGGCTGTTTCCCTCATCTGGAACATCAAAGTGTCTTTTTCCCTTTTGTGGCAGTGTTCCTCTGCTAGCACTGCCAAGTTTTCACTCTGAAAAGAATAAGAAACATTAGGAATTATTTGTCAGTCAATAGGGCTAATAACTGAAGAGAACGATTTGTTTTCCACATACTTATTTAAGAGTAAAACACTGAGCAATTTGATAAGCTAATTCCTAAAGGGAATAAAGAGCTGAAAACTTTGAGCTTTTTAGAACTAGATTTTGTTTTTAAAAGTGGTTTCTCTAATGAGCAGTAGACCTCTAAATTATGGACCACCTTGCTCAGTGATCTCAGCTTAGACTTGTAGTTTATCATAATGATGAAATAGGTTGTAAAAATCAAGTCAGACCTCAACTATATGCATGTTAATACTGTGGTCAAATAATGCTTCTGAATCCATAGGCTTCAGAGGGTTGGTCAAAAGGAATTAGGTTACAAATGTATGGATGCTCTATAGTAACTAGAGCTTTTTAGAATTCTGTTCCCCCTCCTTGGTTTGGAGCATTGTTTTGCCACAGAGGTTGCTTTGATTCAGTATTCAGCCTGGGAGAAAACAGCTTCCCTTGGGCATGAAGCATAGTGGGGAGGCACTGGTAGAATATCCTAGTTTGGTCCTCTCCTAAATGCCTCTTTCCCCTCTGAGTGGGAGAGGAACCTGAAAGAGATCCCCTAGAAATGTCAACCAGATAAAAAACATCACTAGACTTCTGCAAGAGTGTTTTGAGGTTCACAGGTAAAATCCCAAAGATTCCACCTGAGTAAAGATTCCTGTCACCTTTGTACTGATGTGATAATTTCTTTTATCCTGGGATTAAAAAATAAGTTTTTTCCATACTCATATTTTCAATAAAAATACTGAACATGTGTGCAATGAATCTGCCTAAAATGTTTTCATAATTGATTTGTATTTCAGTTTGCTGGTGAAATAACATGACTGGAGTTTCCTGGGGCTAAGGCAATCTCACAGTAGGAGTGTTCCAGGTACATACTTGGCAGGCAGGACACAGGGTATGCATCCTTCCTTTGAAAGGTGGTACACATCATGGGTGCTAGTGAGACAAAAGTGGTCAGTAGCTTTGCGGCTGCCTTTAGCTCTCCTTTGTCCCTTATTTGTAGGTTCTGAAGCTAATTGCCAGTGCAATTAAACTGAAGGAATTGGATGCCTCTGGATGTGTTTATCTAAGAGATAAAAGCTATCCCTACTGACTTTGGCATTTAAACTTGCATTGACATTTAAGGTTGAAATTGGCACTGAAGCTTCCAGAGGATTCATGAATGCAAGTTTTATTTAGTCTGTACTTAAAAAGGAGCCCTAAGGCTACCCTCAATTCCAAACTCGCCATCTCCACCGTCAAAGAAACTGCAAGGATGTCCCTTGGCATAGCTAGAAGCCTCTTCTAAAAGCAGGCAGGACCCCAAGGACCCAAAATGTTCAGTGGCTTTTTATGTTGCTGATAGTCTCTCTTCAGCCTCATTGTAAACAGATGAGCTAATCTGGGAGTATCGAGCTCATTAGGAAGAAGAATGTTGTCATCCCTTAAGTATTATGTGTTCTGTTTGATTTAACCTCGGGTTCTGCCCACACCAGCAATATTGCCAGTGTATTTCTGTCCCCTTCTGTTATCAGAAAATGCTGGTCAAAAGAGAAAAGAGTTTGCATGGCAGCAGTTCAGCTGGAGATCTTCTGTTTAATCAGAGCCTCTAGGGAGTGTTTACACTCGAGGATCTTGTCCAGGCATGGAACATGCATGGCACTGACTATGTGATGCTTTGGAAGGTAAACTGAGCTTTGCTGCATAGGATGGCTTCACCCCTAAGCGCTGCCAAGTTGCTTTTCCATGAGCAACCACTGGAGGACTTGGTTCTGCTGCCATTCAGCTCATTAGCTTTCAGTAGCTCACACATGCTTATTTATATAAACTAAACCTGTGAAAGCAAGACTGCATGTCAAAGTCAAATTACTTGGTGTGACTCTTCTTCAGCAGGAAAGGATGGCGCTACTGTACCCATTCATCGCCTCATTCCCTGCAAAGTAACACAATTGGCAGTGAGAAAAGGCTGCCAATCCAGTGAATAATCTTGGAGATCTCTGAACATTAAGCATGTTAATTAAATTGGCATTGCAGCAGGAGTTTGAGTTAGCAGGCTACCAGCAATCCTTTGGAGGAGTGTTTCTTTCCTTACACAGTTCTCAAAGTCTGATTTGGCCAAATTCCTTGCTGCCTTCCAAAGGCTCTTCATTCCAGGGCAGCTATTCCTGATTGGCACAACTCTAATCAGAAATAGACATGCATTACTTCAGAGTATTTTTTCCTGTTTATAGGCATATGTGATACTCTATGGGATTTACGCTAGAATCTCCCACTTCTCCAATCTGTTTTCTACTGTATTTCCTCCTGTTTTGGTAACTGTGGGACTCAAGAAGTACAACTAAAATTTGCAGACCTCTTGACACATGTCTTTACCCACCATTAAATTTTCTTATCTCTGCACTAGTATCAACAGAAATTGTGCCATACAATGCTGAAGTCTCTGCTGCCATCAGAACTCTCTATGTTCAATTATTGTTTATCTCCAGCTAAAGATGTATGTTCTTTGCAATTGTGCTTTAAAAATATTGGTACTTATGTTCTGTGTTTGCAGGAACTTACATCACATACTCTTTGCCTTAAATCAGAACATCTTACCTGGATATAAGGCTGTGTTCTGGCTTATGGATGATAAATACATGTAAGCATGATTCAGCAGCATGAATCAGAAAAATCTCTATGGAGGTCAAAAGTGCAGGCCAATCACAAATTCCAGTGCAAGAGGGAAGAAAAGCAGCAAATGTTAAAACTGTTCTGTATGGGCCTTAAACTGTGACATAGTCTGTGAATGTTGACTTCAGTGAGTATTCATTGCAGTAATTAACTGGTAGTCCTTTCTTTCTGCGACTATTTACAATAGGTCAGCATGAAGGTAGGGACACTGCTCCTAAGACTTAAAAAACAAAGTCCTTGGGTTTGTCAGGTCTTCAGCAGCCTGCCCCTGCTCACTGCCTTGGTATTGCCACTTCTGCAAGCTCCTTGGTCACGTCCCCACTAGTCACTGTTACTGAGTATCTCATTATTGGGAGTGGAGAAGAGGTAGGCACCCCAGGGCATTGTGGCCCCTTTGGAGGGAGACGTCACCTCTTCATATGTAGTTAAAACTGTCTTGTCGACAGGTGTCTGTCTGAGATGTTAGAAGAATTCTCAGTATTGGATAAGGGAACAGAGTGGGTGCACACTGCCTACAATTCCCATGTGGGGATCTGTCTGACCCCTTCAGCATCTAAGGGCACCCCTTTTTCCTATTCCATTTTGAATACTTTTCTTTAAAGGCTGCTGGAACCAGTTGGGGGGGGGGGGGGGGGAGAAAGGAGTGAGGCAGGAAATCATTGTGCTTCTTCCTCTAAAATGGAGCTGTAGGAGGCTGGATGTGCTGAACTAGTACATTTCTAAGGACAAAAACTCAATGTTTTTGAAGACTTTTTTTTTTTTCTCTGTTACCATGTTGCCAAGCAACATTTTTACAGTATCAGCAGCTGGGAGAACTGAATGTCTAAAAATGGCTTAAAGGAGAATAAAGGAGGTGCCTATGTTGTCTTTTGTCTATACCCTTCCACTGCTGAGAAGGTGTACCCCTCACTCCACCAGTAGACTCCCAAATTATTAAACTAGAACTTGGATTTATTCATCTTCATGTACCTTTAAAAGTATTAACATCTCCATCAAGCATTGCTTTCAAGTGTAAGTCTTTGCTCTCTAGCTAATACGTTTTTAAATAATAGGTCTGGGGCAGATCTCAGAGGTCCTCCTGCACTTTTTGCCATGGAGGTCAGTTGCTGTTATCACTTGTAATGGGATGGTGGATTGACACAAGAGTTAAAGCTTCTACTTGGAAACTGAGAGTGGTTTTGGGCCTATACCCAAAAGCCCTTCCTAGCCACACAGCAGGCATTAGCTGTTTACTTACGCTATGGAATTAGAGGCTAAAAATGCTACAATGCCTGACTTCCTCCCATGCCTTTGACAGCAGAACCTGATCTGACTTAATTATGTTAGCCTGAGGGATGTGGCAGACTCCTGACACTGCTTTGGCATTTCTAGGGAAGTCTTTCTGTCTTGTATCACTTGTATGGATAGGACACTGAGGACACTAATGTACCAAATGCTGTTCGAACACACAGCAACAGGGACTTCTTGCTCTGCAGAGTTTAGTCAACCTTTTCTTCAGACCCTTTAAAAAGTGCATATATTACCATAATATTCAGAGGTCAACAAAGTTGAGTCCCATTGGGCTAGCAGTGTGCCATTATATAGTAAAAGATGGTCTCTGCTCCAAGGAATTAATATTCAAAGTGTTTCAGTCAGTTCTCTGACTCTTCTCAGCTTCTGCTCAACTTTAACTAGAATATTTTCAAATCAAGATCTAAAATCCATGTTGAGACTCCATCTCAGGTGACCTTCTAACCACTCAAACTAATGAGGATAGAAGAAGCACTGAGCTTTGGATCTTTGTATTCTTTTACAGTCTGAGTGATGCATGTTTGCTCCATGCAGGGCAAAGGTAATTCTCTCCCTCTTTGAGCAGATAAACTGAAAGTAGTAGACTTTGGAAAGACACTTGGATCAATGCAGGTGGTGGGTCTTTTTAGCCTTCTGATTAATAGGATGCAGTAGCCAGCCGAATAAGCTTTAACAGATCAAAAGCAAAAAGAAAAAACATTCTCTGAATAAAACTACTTTAAGGTTAGAGAACCGCTGGTTTTTAGAAGTCATCACTGCAACGACTCTAATGCTGTGCTTGAAAGTGTCTAAATCCCAAAGACTAGAAGAAATCCACTTAGGACACTGCACAGGGGCTCTCTGGTGAAACTTGGTTTCGCAGTATTATATATGCATTAAATACTTCCTGGACTTAAAGCTACTTTCCAGTCATTAAGACATAGATAATTTTAAGTTGGCAATAAAAAAAATCAATTATCTCTAGGAGGAGGATTATATATAATAAAGGATAGAAACAACTATGTTCCGGAACAGTTACTTGACATTTCAAAAATACGGAAGTTACTTCTTTATAGCTGTTTAGTGTCAGAAGCTGAGACTGCTCTAAATGCAGCTAATAGGGTCTGCTGCTATCCAACTAGACGGATGTTAAGCTTCCTGTAAAGCATGTTAACCCTTTATATTAGCAAATGATGTTAGACCTGTGCAACCAAGCTTTGAAATAGATTTCCTTTTGGTAACTTCTGGCAAGCTTGCAGGGAGGACTTGTTTCTCTGCTGATTTATTACTTATCCCTCTGGCAACATTGCCTCTTCCAACTCTGTATTTCTTCCGTTCTTTCCTTAAGTTCCAACTATATCAAAAAATAAAAGGTCATCAAAATGACTAAGGATAACCTAACAGAGCATTCTCCTTGGGGAAGGAGAAAAGAGAAATAAACCTTTTTGGTTGCAAAGACTTTAGAACTTGAAATCTGACCTTCACCACAACACTGAACAGTCTTTGTTTCTGTATTAACTTTCTTTGAACTGTTAAAATATCCCTATTGCCGGGTGATTAAAATAATAGGGGTGGGTGGCAATAGCTGTTTATAGGTTATACAACTATACTGTCCCTTTTAACAGTGAAATGCTCAAAGTACAAAGGCAATTTAAAAATTCCTGGAGGGAATAGATGTGAATTCCTTTTATATGTTACACTGTTCATGTTGGTGAATGTTGCCAGAAGAACCTGAGACTTCAACCATAACTTGAGGAAAAGATCATGGAGTGTTAGCACCAGGGTAGGATGGCGACAGAAACAATAGTCTCCTGCATCTGAAAACTACCTACACCAGTGATACATCTTTCCAGCCAAAATTCCTCCCATCACCCATGATTTCTGAAGCTTTCAAATGCTCTTGCCCTATTCCCTTTTTGGGCCAGTTGCTTTAGGAGGCCCTGTGCCAGCTGTCCAGGGGAAGAGGACGAAGGTATCTCACCAGATAATAAAAGGAGGTTGTGTCTGATTTCTTAAGATCTGAACCCAGCCCTGGACATACTGTTTTATGAAAACATATTTTATCATTAAATGCTGCAGAGCTGCTGCATTGCTGCTTCGGAGCCCAGCCATGTGTCTGTATTAAATAATGAATATCATATATTCATACTTGGTTGGTTTCTGTGGGGGAGCATTGCTACTTGACTCTTACTCCAAAAAAATTGCTAGCTAAATATTTGCTGATTTATTTATTGTCAAATACAATGAAAATTAATCTTCAACAAATATATTCAATATGGTAATTAAGAACTTGATCCAAAGACCGTTAAGTGGAAGGATTCTTGTTGGATTTGGCAGGTGCTAAATAATACTGGGGGAAAAAAAAGCATTTGTGAAACAGGTTCCCATCTTGGTCCTAACCTCCTCCCATAGTTACTTCATGGAGTAGAACTTGGTATAAGTTTTTTAGGCATGCATTAAGTATCTTCTTTAATTACCCACTATATGAGCACATACAATAGCTGTGCAATTCACAGTGGCCACCTCTCTAAACTTGGAATGTAAAAATCTATATTCAGAAATATGCTGTGCAGAAACACCTTCAAAGTCTCATGACCTAAGTGTGTGCAGTTCTGGTGTCTCAACATCAGGACATGGAGCTGTTGGAGGAAGTCCAGAGTATCGTAAAGGGGCTGGAGCACCTCCAATATGAAGACAGGCTAAGATGGGGCTGTTAAGCCTTGAGAAAGTAAGCTGTGTGGAGACCTCATAGCAGCCTTCCAGGATCTGAAGGAGGACTACAAGGACACCGGGGGGACTTCATCAGGGACAGTAGTCATGGGACAAAGGGTAATGAATTCAAATTTAAACAGGGAAAGTTCAGATTAGATATAAGAAAGAAGTTCTTTACTGTGAGGGTAAAGTTGCCCAAAGAAGTGGTAAATGCTCCATCCCTGGCAGTGTTCAGGGCCAGGATGAACAGAGCCTTGGGTGACATGGTCTAGTGTGAAGCATCTGTGCCCATGGCAAGGGGTTGGAACTGGGTAATCTTAAAGTCCTTTCCAACCCAAACCATTCTATGATTGTTACATCTTTAAGACCCAAGTAACCTGGTGAAAACTGAGTCAGGATCTTGTGTTCTTTGGTGATTCATCTGCTTTAGGCTATGATAATTCTGTTTTGTTTGACCTAGACTAAAACAAGGAAAACACTTCCCACTTACACAGCTGGGCTTAAGCTGAAAGTCCAGATGTCAATGTTGGAATGCGGAAACATTAATAAGGCTTGAATGCAAGGCAGGTACTAGTATGTGAGGTCATGGCTGAGCACAGGCATAATACTCAAGTTGAGCAGAGTAATTTCCCTGGTCCTCTTGGATAAGATTAATGCAGCAGATTCTTTTTGATGTAGAAAAATCTAGGATATTAGAGGCAGGCGCAGTATATTGACAGAGTAAAATCATTCCAGACCTCTTAGGGTGGAGGCAGCTATACCTCTGTATGCGCCAAACTGCTTGTGCTTTAGAGTACTTTCCTAGTACATGAATGCTAGCGTCATACTACATCAATAAGCACTTCTGTAGCTGCTCAGGAAACATGTAGTGAGAGTCAAAGTTATGCTGTGGATTAGAAATTGGGATCAATACTAGGATCAGTGGGGGATTTTAGTGGTGAGAAGTCTAAACTATGTATCAACAGCCTGGATAGGGGCCAGCGGATGAAGTGGCAAAGTCTGCAGAGTGTATGAAGAAACACTGCAAACTAAATCAGCTTAACAGGGTAGCAAATGCTACCCCAGCCGAGCTGAGCCTACTGCTACATCATAGAATGTAAATGTACCAGCCTATCTCCTGGCTACAATGTGTTCACAGCTGCCTCGGTGCTGCGATGCTGCAGGAACAGTCAGAAATTGAAATAACTGAAAACAGAATCAGGACTTTATAGGAGGAATGTGAGTGATGTGCAAGGGAGAGGTAGGAGACTGAAGGGAAACTGTCCTGGATTAAATTAAATTAACTTGGTGAGCTTTCTGTCAGTCAGAACATTACAAAATGTTACCTTGTATGGAGATTCCCAAGAAAACAATTCCCTGTAAATCCACTTTCAGGTCACTGTGGCTTTTTCTTCCTCCACTGCCTGTTCCATAGAGCTATAATTAATAATGGTCGCAAGTGATAATACTGAACATCACAGAAATGAAGTAAGGTCCTTTAATGAAAGTGAAACAGCTTTTAATTGAGACTTGGTAAGATGGGGTGATCCAGTTTTTGCAGATATGAACTGTGGCAAATTATTCTCAAGATGTTTGCTGAGAATTAATTCTATAACATGCGGAGGCCAAAACTGTGGCTGTAAACTTGAGACAAGCTGGCTCAGAGCATCTGGTGCAGTTTTGCTGCATGCTCTGGGCTGAATCTTGCTTATGCCTAACCTGCTCTTGTCTCCACACCAGCATCTGTCTTCAGGGATATATGTACAAGTACAGCCACTTGCCAGTGAGCATCATGGAACCTTGACATCTGCCTGAAATCCTGGAGTTGGCTGGCTGGGGTGTTAGTATCTAAGTTAATTTCATGCTTGTGGTCAAGGATGAAATAAACAAAGTGATGCTAAAGCTTTTGAAACTATAGTGTGACAGGATGGTCTCCTGCAGATCCTGTTTTCTCCCCTGTGCCCATATCTGGAACATAGACAATGTGTAACCTGTTTCGTTACAGATGGCTGTTTGTCACTTGGTGCTAGGAACAACATGATTTCTCCCATTTTGACTGACCCAGATGGGTACAGAGTCATCTAGGGAACTCCCTGCTCAACCATCCCTGCTTATGCCTAAGCAGGCTGCTGCTGAAGCTTGCCCAGTTCTACCAGCTCAGCAAGCAGGATTCTAATGGATTTCAGAAGATTCAGGCATACTTAATACAGGCTCATTCCCACTCCTCTACTGCAGTCCACATACTATCAATAATAAACAAAAATGATCAAAGACTTAATAGTGAAAACTTTCTTTACTGTTTAACATGTAAAAACTGACTCCCATAGATAAGGCTTTCATATTGCCAGCAATTGCATAGTGAGATTGTATTGTTTTTCACACACATTAAGAAACGCCTAGCAGATCCAGAGCTATTCGATTTACCCAGTACCTTTAATGCAATTTTCACAAAGCTTCTTGAAAGCGTGCTATGAACTTCATTTTGCAGATGCAGAATCAAGTAACAAGGACCAGATAACTCTTTCTGTCCAGAGAAGATCACTTTCCCCTACCACTTAAGGAGATGTTCCTGTATGGAATTAATCATCTAAATAGGAGTTATTCTTAACTGCAAGCATTCTCTTATAAGTCATTGCCTCCTTTTCTGGAGTGATGAGGAACAGATAATTTTTAACGTAAGAAGATTTCCATTTGGGATTGAGTTTTGAGTCACATTGGGATTTGATGGTAATGGGAAGAAGCATTTTACCCAGTACTGATACCAGTACTCTTATGCTCATACTCCATTCCTTAGTCATGTTTGAGTCCACCCGTCCCTGTGCACAGCCACGTGCAGTCAGCACCAACCTGATGGTGCAAGAATTAACCTGCCGAAGAACTGTTTCTGAATTCAAGCTTTATCATCTAATGATATCTTTAGTGATAGTTGGAGGAAATAGCACCAGGAAATAATACCATCTGTTCAGTGCGAAATAAGGTTGGTAGTTGCATCTTAAACATTAAGGCTACCATTTGATCAGAAATGTACTGGTCACTGCGCATCTTGAAGCCCTTGCTGCTGCGGGTAACAGGAGTTTTGTTCCCTTCTACTGTCAAAATCAACTTCTTGCAGGCAACAACTGAAAGTAAATGTGTACTATAACATGTCTCTGTTTCTGCAGAGAGTCACAGTCCAGGAAAAGAATACACCTTTAGACCAGTGATTATAGCCCCAGGTTTTTGCTGCACAAGTATTTCATTTGTTGTGGTACAGATAAAAATAAATATCAAGTTAAACTGGGTAGAGAAAAATGGCTGTAGGTATGACTCAATTATACTAATCAATTAGAAATATTGAGTGGGAAAGGTAGCCAGCACCTCTGGAGTATCATTGATAAAGGTCTTCTATGTTTGAAAGCCAGTCTATTTTTTTTCCACTTATGCTTTATTAAATGGTATAACTTCTCCTTAGAAGTTTTACCTCCCTTATCCTCAGGCTATAATGATAGCATACTTTTTCAGTGTTTATATTATTAAAAAGGGAGAACAGAAAATAAGAGATCACTGAATAAATTAGATCAGCTATCAGAAATAGGATTAAGCTACTGAAGGATTTTTTAAGTATGTTTCATTTATTAAATCTGCCTGTCAAAAATTTGCATGAAACTACTACAGATTTTCTTATCTGCTGTAACAGTGTTGCAGAATCCAGAGCTGGGAGCAGTTCTATGGAATTCTGGAGTTTTCCTTCCCGTAATGGTGTCTACCTGACACTCTTGCTCTTAGCCTATTTCTGTTTAGTGGAGTTCAAGTGCTATTGCCATCAACTATTTCAAATGCAAAACAAAAAAGGTATCTGCTTCAGTGAAGAAAAGAATTTTCTGCTCCACGCTGCAGAATGACTCTTATATTAGTTGCATCTAATATGTGTTGATGGGATTAAAATAAGTCGTTAGGAATGAAGTTTCATGCTTAGGCAATGAAATGCTATCTATGTGAGTGACAACATAGCTAAGTGCAGAAGGCGAGGTTGAGTTTACTTGGTATGCATTTGGTTTAGATGGAAGAATGCAGTGATTTAGGCTATTTTCATAAGGAAGCAGCTGCATAATTTTGCTTGGTTTATGTACTCCAGTGGTAGCAGCAATTTCTACAGCAGCATATGTGTATGTGCAAGTGCATCTACTGGTCTTATTTTTTTATATCTAACAATATTTTCTGTACCAAAACTCAAAAAACTTCATACTTGTAGACTTTTTTCATATTCCTGAATTCATACCAGATGATGCAGTTTTCTGGCATGTAGTAAAAATAATTGGGCTTGTTTCTTCAAAATGCAGCTATTTCTTGGCACAAACCTGCTAGGAAGAATATTCAGACATGAAATGCAATGAAAATGCATTATAATCAAGGCTGTTGGACACCTCTATGTAGAGGTACAAGTTGCGCACAAATGTAGGTGTCAGGAGCAAAACAGTATTCTATTTATCTGATAGTTCCAATATGTGGCAAGTAGTAGAGTGTAAAAGGAAGGTCTTTCTACCTAATCAGCTAGTGGTGTATGTAAAAGGCTTAAACATGGTGATCATGTCAGGAATACAATGCCATTCCAACAAAGATTTTTGCAATGTAACTTCCTACCTGTTATTACTCTTCTACACCTTCAGTAGTTAGTGCAGCTGTAGATACGTGTTGTACCTGCAAAACAACTCTGAAAACAAGCTTTGCATTAACATTCTGACACTTCCACTTTAGCTACTGCACGTATATTCAAAAAAACTTCATCTTCAAAACCAAGAAAATGCTGAAGACTTGGTAAGTAAGAGTTGGGAGGTGAAGAGGGGAGGGAAGAACACAAACTAAAACAAATAAGAATCAAGAACACACAAAGCTGCCGGCATTATTTGGACAAACTTGGGTAACAATTTCAATAGGATCTAAGTGCATATGGTGTTCTTCAAATGTGTGAAGGCCTAGTCGGTACCCTGGTAAAAAGTAAGCCCCATGATTTTTCCACTCTATCAGAAAAATATTTATGAAACTTCATGGAAAAACATTTTTTGCAAACACAAGTGACTCTGGTTTGCTTTTTGTAACTGTTCTTCAACGATATAGTTGTGCCAGGTAAGTGTGGATATGTTGTTTTAGCATCTTTCCTGGAGTAGTTGATTGCCTCTGCCCCCATTCAGTCTGTGCCAATGTAAACTCATATTTTGTTACTATGTTTTACGCAAAGCATGTTGGACCCCACCACCTATCTCGGTGCAGTTAGACAAAGCATAAGTCACCTGGGGGCTCTGCAGGCTTGTGGCAGCAGACTAAAATTAGATGTTTGAAATTGTTACCACCCTTATCCCTCTGCTTTGCTTTCCTACCATATGCCACTGCCCCCGGTGATGTATGAGCATCCTGTGAATCAACTCCTGACCTGCTGCAGTTCTCGGGCTGGTGCATTCAAGTAAAACAGAATCAGTTTTAACCTTGCAAATCACAATGTGACTGTGTTAATTCCGACTGCAGAATTAGAATCATAGAACCATAGAATAGTAAGGGTTGGAAAGGACCTGAAGATCATCCAGTTCCAACCCCCCTGCCATGGGCAGGGACACCTCCCACTAAACCATGCCACCCAAGGCTCTGTCCAACCCGGCCTTGAACATGGCCAGCAATGGAGCATTCACAACTTCCCTGGGCAACCCATTCCAGTGCCTCACCACTCTTACAGTAAAGAACTTCTTCCTTATATCCAATCTAAACTTCCCCTCTTTAAGTTTGAACCCATTACCCCTTGTCCTATCACTACAGAATTGCAGGCCAGTATTTTACAAAACTTTTACAAAAATTCAAGCCAAAATTCTTAAGATTGGGCTAAAAAAACCCAAATCCACAAAAACTTCTTGTTGAGATTCATGGCACATCACTACCTGCTTCTTTTTTAAAAGCATTGCATAAATACCTGTTATCCTGTAAGCTTCCTTTCCCTGCACTTCCAGACAGGCTGTGAGTACTGATGCTGTGTTTATTCAGGATAACAAAATATGCTCTCTAGTGAATAATAAACTGACTTTTTTCCTTGTCCTTTTAAATCACTATGAATTTTTTAAAGGGGGAACAATTTCCTTTTTGCTGCTGCAGCAATTTGCTGTCATTTCATGGGATTGAAGGGCAGTGAAAATGTCTTTTCAACAGACAGTTTGATAATTAGCACCACCAAAAGAAAATTAGCTTGAGCAGATAGGTGGCACAGAGTGAGCTGTGGGGGTGAAGTTTCAGAAGTTACCTAAACAGCTTTAGTGCTCTTGTGCCAGTGGTGACACACAGGAGCAGCCTTTAACAAAATGTTATCAAACAGCTTTTACCCTTCAAAAAAAATCAGCTAAGTGCTTATCAAAGCACTTAAATTTTATGTGGTTCTCCAGATGCTTGCTTTCCGGGATTTGTGATGTGAGAATAAGCTGGGAGCAGAGATGCCTTCAGTATCAACTGCTCTGGCAGAGTTACCTTTTAATTGTCTCAATGTGAAAAGGTGGAAAATAAGTCCCCAAACCCACTTGGATTCTGAGGATGCAGCTGACCCCTATGTAAACCCCCTGCAGAGCTGAGGGCTCCTGCAGACAGTCTGCTGCATGTATTTTGGTGGCTGTCAGTCAGGTCTGTCATCCTGTCTAGTTATGAACAAGCATTTTTAACCTGTGCAAGCTGCTTCACAGGGAATGACAAGAAACTTGCTTCTTAGTTAATATCTTCAGTTATCTACACCTTCTCAAACTTCCTACATGTGGATCAGCCAGAGGATTCATAAGTGTTCTTTAAAGCTTCTATTTTTGTTTAATAACTGGAAATCCCTGGAATGAAAGGAATACTGTGGGATTACTTTTATTGGTTAATAAGACTTACCTTTATAGCTGCAAACTCTCCCAGACTCACCCTAGAGATGTACAAACCTGCCTGCAAACTTCCTTCATAGCAGAAGTACTGCCTGTACCAGATGTTCAGAGCTTCTGAGTCAGAATTCCAGAAACAGTGACATTGCTTTAAACACACATTAATACTACTTAATCTTTGGTCTTCTGAGCTCTAAAGTTCAATAGAGCCATGTCTTTTTGATACCTCTCCCTGTTTTAGCACTAAAATATGCAGTTTTGCTTATGAGCAGATGCCGAGACTGCCATTTGAAATTCTGTATGAATTTGTTAGATGGAGCATTAAAGGAAAAGCTCAGCTATCATGAAGCTGGTGATGTGATTTAGGTTTGGCACATATAGAAAGCCAAACTGTAACAGAGCAGGGGAGATCACTGTCCAGGCTTTGGTAAATTAAAGCCTGTAATAAGCACTTTGTGGGGAAATGGACTTAAATCTTGGACACCTGCAAAACTTGTGCCTTACATTAAGGATTACACAGACAGAAATAGGACAAGAATTAGCTCTCCAACTCTCAGCCTAGTCCAGGTTCTAGCTGAGTCTTCATTTGTCATCTTTGCTCACACAAAATTGGACAGCTGCTGAGATGATCCCAGGACATTAATCCTGCCAAGACATTTGCTGATCTACAGATGAACATTTTGTGTTTTGTAAAGAAATAAAAATATTATCCATTACAGTCATGCTCTCCTCAAAGTCAAAGTTTCTCCGGTCATGCTGGGAGAACAAGACAAGATGCTTAGACCATAAGGAGTACATAGATTAATCACAGTTCTGTAAATCACTCTTGTATTGCAGAAAGGTAGCTCTGAAGATTTGTTTTCTTTACATGAACAAATTACCTTCGTGTAAGGAAATAATCAACCAAGGACAAAATGTAAAGGTGGAAAGTAACAAGGCCAGACATCTCCTGTGTAAATCTAGCTGGGGGGTTAGAGGTGATGCAAAGAGACTGTTTGGTCCCTGGAACAGGCAGCTGCTGTAGCAGCTCAGGGGAGGTAATGTCTGTGTCTGCCTTGCTGTGCAGGTTGGCTGTGCCATAGAATCATAGAACAGTTAGGGTTGGAAAGGACCTGAAGATCACCCAGTTCCAACCCCCCCTGCCATGGGCAGTGACACCTCCCACTAAGCCATGCCACCCAAGGCTCTGTCCAACCTGCCCTTAAACACCACCAGTGATGGAGCATTCACAGCTTCC
Source organism: Myiopsitta monachus (assembly GCA_017639245.1). Classification (NCBI taxonomy): domain Eukaryota; kingdom Metazoa; phylum Chordata; class Aves; order Psittaciformes; family Psittacidae; genus Myiopsitta; species Myiopsitta monachus. The sequence continues at coordinate 28,572,422 of CM029917.1, forward strand.
CTGGGCAACCCATTCCAGTGCTTCACCACCCTTACAGGAAAGAATTTCTTCCTCATATCCAATCTAAACTTCCCCTGTTTAAGTTTGAACCCGTTACCCCTTGTCCTCTCACTACAGTCCCTAACGAAGAGTCTCTCCCCAGCATCCCTATAGGCCCCCTTCAGATACTGGAAGGCTGCTATGAAGTCTCCACACAGCCTTCTCTTCTCCAGGCTGAACAGCCCCAGCTTTCTCAGCCTATCTTCATACAGGAGGTGCTCCAGTCCCCTGATCATCCTCATGGCCCTCCTCTGGACTCGTTCCAACAGTTCTATATCTTCTTATCTTGAGGACACCAGACCACTCTCCTTGCACGTCTGCCAGCTTAATAAAACTGACTTCAACCCAAACCATCCTATGGTTCTATGACTCCCAAAGACAGTGATGTAACTCTGAGGGAGTTTCCTGTTTCACAGCTTCCCCAAGTGCTACTCCTGTACTCTGTGGTCCTGACCCCTGAGCAGCGCTCTGCAGTCCGAGTATCTTTTCTTGCATGCTGTTTTCAATTTCTTAATATAGAGTTAATGCAGGGACCAGTTCTCTGCAGCCCCTCTTATATATTTGAAGACTCTTTCCCATTAATAGTCTCTTGATTAAGCAGCCTTAGATTCTTAAGTTTTCCTGCTCAGCTGTGTTTGCCAGGCTATGAGGAGATATTCAGCTGCCAGATGAGTCCTGTATGTGTGTAATATCTCAGCTGTAAAGAAAGCTGCTGTGTAAGCATTATACATATATGCCACCAAAGCCTTTTGTGACAGCAAGTGAAGGTGTGACATAGCAGAGATATTGGGGCAGTTTTTGAGCTAATTCAGCATTGTAACTTCTGTGAGCTCTGCACTTGGCACTGGTTGAAGAGCTAATGCTCAGGGCTGACAGATGCAAGATGGGAAGAGGAGTTCTGAGTGTTTCATTTAGATGATGTGAGTTACCTAGGAGAGTTGGTATTAATACCTGAAATAGGGGATGAATGGAGCTGACCAAGAAAGCCTAGATGAAGTCAAGCATAATGCTGCCCTTCACTTGTGTTTAGAGACGTGTCTTGCTGAAGAATATGTCCAGAGCCTTAATAGGAGCTTGTAGTAAGGGACAACATAGTAAATATACAAGTGGAAGTATCAGAATGGGAAGTAGTCAGCCAGAGCCAATGACTGAGCTGTTAATGTCCTTCTCTGATTTAGATTGATTCTAATTGCAAACATAAGTCAGTTGATTGTATTCAGTCCTTATTTATGATCAGTTCTGATTACACAAATTATGACAAATATGAATTAGGTTGTAACTAGCCCAGCAATAAGCTTTATGTTGCTAGGTAACAAGCCAACATTATTTCAAACAACCCAATCTAGGGGAAGCAACTGAGCTATTGTTGTTCTCTGTTCCTGCTCCTTGTTCTTTAGGATTGCTGTTAAGAGCCTTTTAAATGTCTTCTCCTTAGTGTGATTTCCTGGGAGCAAGGATAAAGGTTTTGTTGAATTTCAAGCAGGCACTTTTGCATAGTGCTCCATGTGACAAAGGTTTGTGGAGCAGTGACTGTGGGACCAGCTGTCTCTGTGCTGTAAAGTGATGCACTCCTGGATGCTGAAATCATTGCAGAGCAGCCCTGAAGCAGCAAGCTCTGGTATCATCCAGTTCCACTGCTCATAACATTTTGTTCTGCCTTCACTGCTGTCAGTTTATCTGTTCTTCTTCTGGTATTGGAATGGAAATGGTCTTCATCTGACCCAAGTTTTGGTGACTTCATGTGAATCCCAAGGACTGCTTATACTAGACAATACCATCCCAGTACTGGGGGAGCTGGACAAGATCAGATGCAACCCAGAAACAGCTACCAACTTTGCAAAGCTTTTGTAGGAATTGCCTTGGTGCAAGGCTGCTGCTCAGTACAGAGCTGCATCTGACATGTGATGGGCAAAATAAAAGTGGCGGAGGCCAGAGTGAGTGGATTGGCAGAGCCATATATAGGATGAGTTTAGTACAGCTTTTCCCTACCTGGCAGTTGGCATCCTAATAGGAAAAGCTCCAGGCTTGCTTGAATCAGTGTCTTGGAGGTGATCAAGCCAACAGGCAAACCCCACGCAGCTTGTTCCCTACTGAGGACTGGAGAAAGTAGCCTTTAATCAACCTGAAAATAACCTGAACAGTGCACTGAAGCATCTTTGCTTCAGAGATGTGTCAGGAACACTTTCAATCTTTTATCTCCCCTGGAACAGCAGGAGAAATGCCACTGAAATAAGCCCTGTAATTTCTCCTCTGTAATTATACCTGTCACTACTTCCGATGGAGCTGATATAAATAGCCAGTTCTGCCTTCTGTTTGCAATTCTGCTTTTTTAATACAAAACAAAAAGGGGAGAAGCAAACTGTCTCCCCTATCTCTGATGGTAAGACCCGCTCTGATGTGTAAGATAAAGCATTCATGCACTGCAAATTTGCTCTATATTTTGTAGTTTGACACTACATACAACACACCGCTCTTGTAAGTAACTGTTTGCTAAAAGTAATGGTAAAATTTTTCACGTGATAAGATCTGATGAAACGAGAAGGCATGTATTTAATGCATGCTTTTATTTTTGCATGCCCAGTATCTACTGTTAAATCCACTTCTGTGTGGAAACAAAAGTCAGGCCTGTGCCACTGTGAAATGCAAATCGCCATGCTTTAGTCAGCATTCATTTGAAATCCTCATGTAAGCCAAGGGGAATTCACAGCTCTTTCCTGGAGTTGTAGGAGTTGATGCATCCCAGCAGAGAGAAGAAATTGCAGTATATTGTAAATTGTTCCAGTTTTAGTATATTGAGCCAAATTTTCTAGTAGCAGCAAATGCAGCCTATTTGATGTCAGTGGAGCAGTAGCAATTATGACAGATGATGATCTTTAAAGTTGACCTAACCATCATTACTCTGGGACAAGAGGCCAGTGGCTTGGCTGATTGTCACTGAGTCTTACTGGCTGCTAGCAGCTTGGTGGATTTACAAAACACTGTACACTGTGATCTTTAAACTACTTCCAGCCTCACTAGTTTCAATGGTAAACACAACACGTAGTTCTCTGGCCTTACCTTTAAGCAATAAACAGTCCTAAAATACATGAATAAATACTTAAAAATAAAACCCCTCACATAATTTAAATTTTGACTCTGTTCCCAAGAATATATGAAAAATCATATGGGGGAAAATTCATGCATTTATGGAGGGTGTTCAGATACTGTAATAATGAGTTATCACAACCAGAAATAACTAGAAAGAAAAACAAATGAGGGAGGACAAGTTTGTTTAGTGCAATCACCAAAGTTTAACAGCTCTCAAAGTCCTTTTTTATAAAACTTCCCAATTGGTAAAGAGAGCTTTACTTACCACAAACTCCTGCCTAGGGAAGGGGTAAAGTGAGCACAGCAATCAAATCTGCAGAATGTGGCCTGTGGCTTAGACCACTGGTTTTACTGCGGTTCAATTTATATTGATACACACCACTTTTATTTTCTATGGAGTTATAGAATCATAGAATAGTTAGGGTTGGAAAGGACCTTAAGATCATCTAGTTCTAACCCTCCTGTCATGGGCAGGGACTCCTCGCACTAAACCATGCCACCCAAGGCTTTTGTTAATTCAGTTCCCTGAATTAACTTCAAGAACTGTGATAGTCATTAAAGAGCAGAGACACTCCCACCCTGCTTACACAGTTTAATATGAGGACATTCAAAATCCCTAATCTCTTCACAACACCCACTTCCATGCTCAAGTGAGTGGTGCTGTCTCACCCAGTGGTTTTCGGCTCTCTGAAGTGAGGACTTTCTTCCATTTATGGCTGAGTTGAAGATTGCAAAAATTTAGCTAAGAAATGCAATTAAATAGAGGTTCCTTTATGTGCATTGGAGTATTCAGAGCCCCACTGGTGACTCCAGTGGGTGCTTAGGAATGGGAACTCCCCTACCTCTGGTGAAGTCACTTACACAGTCAGGTCCAATGGTAAAATACAATGGACACCACAGCTCTCAGCACTGCTTCCCTACTTGGATATTCTCAGGAAAATTAGCATTAGGGCTTAAAGCTTGATTTGTCTGAACAGCTCAGCATCCATAAACTCGTTACAAGAATCAAGGTAGCGTTTGTTACCCTATATATAGCAAGAGACAAAGAAAACAGGGCCATTGTGCTAAGCATCAATTAGGCCTCTTAGTGAGCTGTAGAAGTAAAACTCCTCAAAACAAAATTGCATTTGCAATGCAGTGAATCATGAAGAATGTGTACCAGGTGTCAGGGAAAAAAAAGAGTGGAAGATTTTTGCTATGCTTTGTTCTGAAGCAGTTAAGTGTCATCATTCTGAAATAACTGAAACAGCCCCAGTGACTCTTCTGCAGTTTTGTCTAGCAAAACTGTGCATCCTAGAAGCAGATTGTACTGCTGTTGATATAATCTAAGGTGGTAAACATGTGCTAGTAAGTTTGGACTCGGTGTAAGTTTGAAGAGGCTGCTCCAGGAATCCTGCCTCTTTTTTTGTATGAGGAGGATGCAGCTGGACCCTGTGACCAGGAAGGGAGATTCCTGGATGCTGTTAAGTGTTACAGTCCCCACCGTTTCACAAACAGATAACTTATTACAGTAAGATAGTCTAAGAGGAGCCATGCATCAAAGCTGCTGTGGTTCAGAGATTTGTTGTTTACTTTTTTCGTTTTCACAAGGCCATTTAGGAATGTCTCTAAATGCCCCTGTCTTCTCTACATCTCAGCACCTCTTTCTCTAAGATTCTCCCTCGGTTTTCACACTGCTGTCAGCAAGCTGCATGCTTAGGAGGGGACTTGTTTCTTTCTTTAACGGTTTGTTTTCCCCAGTGTTACTGTACCCTACCCAGCAGCTCAGAGGATCCATCTCTTCAGTGCTCAGAGCTTGAGGGTTCTCTTCCAGGGCTGTGGCCTTCTGCAATACAGGAATAATGCTGACACATCCCAGCTCTGAGTTCTTATTGAAACAATAACATCTGCACAAAAAAGATTTATTACTTCTAAACTTGTTTTGGCAAATGCTCACTTTTGGCACTGGGTATGTCCCTTTAGCCTGTCCTCTTTTACAATATGTCTTAAACAACATCCTATTGAGCCCTTAGCCTGCTTCTGAAGAATAACAAGTGTGTACCAACTGATCAGCGTACATACAAATTAGAAAGCCATCTCTTCCCCTCAGCAGCAACAAAGGGGAGACCCTTCACCTACCTTTGATATTTCCTTCCCACTCCTCAGCACGGGGTTCCTCACTTGCCGATGAGCTCAGCGGGGCCTCAGCTGATAAAGGAGGCAGCAAATCAGAGACATCCAAATGCCACCTGCTGTGAGGGAGGTAGAAGCCTATTGATGTATTGCCACCCACCTTTAGAAGCAGGTGCCCTTCCACACCGCTTCTCATGCAGTCCTGTTTGACACAGCCTCCACTGATTTCTGCTTTTTTCTTCTGGAGAGCACAGTAGCACAGTTCATGGATACTTATTTATTTATTTATTTATAGCCCCACCAAACATTACATTTCCCTGAGTGCTTTTTTGAGAGTTGAACTTGCACAGGTTACTGGAAAAACAGAAGAAGCCCTGGTGGGTTTGTAGAGCAGAATAATTGACAGAGGTGATGAACAGTTAATGTATGTGAATGTTAGCTATTTTCTGCAAGAGCTAAGTGGTACAAGCATACAGAGAGTGAACATGCCTGCTGCTTCACTTGCAACTATGAGCTCTGAACTTGGATCACGAGGTGTATGGCAAAATCTCCCTGGCACTGCAGCCTCTATAACATTGATTACAAAATATAATCCACTTACAGGACAAACTCATGGAACTTGCAGGCTCAGGGAATGTTTTGCAAAAAGCTAACAGCCACTTAAATATGCATGAAAAAGGAGCACAGCGTGACTCTCATGAATAGCAGCAAATCAAATCCAAGCTGTGTCTCTCCAAGAACAGAACCAAGAAACCTGGTTTCATTAGGTTTTAGAGGCTCTGAAAAGTAAACTGTGCAAGTTTCTCTTGTACACTATTGACTTGAAAAGCAGGGCCGTGGCATTTTAGTTATTACATTGAAGGATTATGGCAAAGGCTTCTCTTGCCTAAGTAGTCAGATAAAATTGTCTGGTTGCTGTAAATTGTCTTAACACCCTCTGTAATTACTGCAGGTAACTGTGCCCACAGAGCAGCTTGCTCTACCTATGTGAGGAAGGGAATGTGTTACCTAGATAAGTAATGTAGATGGGAAATATATTGTTATATGGGAAAAATGTTTTGTGACTTTTTTGCCATCACACAGCAGAGCTATAATGAAATAGTGATCTAAACTCAGCCCTTCTGCTCTCTAGTGTGCAAGTAACAAAAGGAAGTTCAGAGAACATGCTGTTTGTCACTGAGTGGAAGGGACAGGCAAAGTCAGACCAATGACTGAAAAAGCATAATGGTATGCTGAGCCTTGAAAATGATCTACAGTGCCTTCAATTGTCCTTGTCTGTGAACCTCATCTCAGTGCTTGGAAAGATCATTCATTTTGGAATTCATTTCCATAGGCATGGAAGGCAGAAGGCAACCAGGAACAGTCAATACTCACTAGGGTCTGATTATGCTTGACCAACCTGGGAGCCTTCTAGGATGAAATGGCTGTCTATCAGAACTCTAACTTCACTAAGGTTTTTTGACAAGATTTGCAGTATTCTTGTTTGTTAGCTGACAAAGTATAGGTGGGACAAACAGACTGTCAAAGCCCAGTTGTTCAGCCAATTTTCAAGCTATAAGAAGTAATCAGTGTCTTGAAGCTCCAGTTTTCAGCTGCTATCAAGAAGACACCGTGGGTCATACTGGGGCCAAAAGTGTTCAACATTCACACCAGCAATTTGCAATGAGAGAAGGCATACATGAGAAACTTGTGGACAACAAAAAAATGAGATGGCAGGGTTGACAAGCCAAGCAGCAAAGCTTCAGTTTAGAGGGAAATGGGGAAACTCAATGACTTGATGAGCCAACAAAAATTGAAAATTCAACAAGGTAATGGAACAGAACTTTACTCTAGTGGAAGGTTGCAGAGCAAGGGACCAGTGTGCAGTTAAAGAAGTGGGCATCAGGAAAAAACATACCTGCTAGAGGGTGTTGCAGCATTGGAGCAGCAATACCCGGGGAAGTTGCATATTCTTAATTGTTGGAGCCTGTGCAATAATGAAGAGATCAAGATTGTTAATGACAAATCTCCTGGGCGTTTGGCAGAAGAAAATTTGCATGGAAAAAATACTTTGTAAGCAGCATTTATGAATAACAAGCTAGTGAGGCTTCTTTGCTCCTGGGATGTTATGGAGATGGCTTTTATGCCCTCTCGTAATAACTGAATTTTGAAGAGTCTTTACTCTTACAGCTTTCCTGAGCCCTCATGAACAGGTCTAAATAGTAGGCATAGAAGCTTGGGAAAGGACAAAATGTCTCTTGAAAACAACTTGTTCTTTGTACAAAAGATTTCTATTAAAAACTATCAGAGAAAATAAAAGGAATGGAATATATCTGAAGAAGAATGATACTAAATAGAAAAGGATCTAAAACTGTCAGTGAAACAAGTCTTTCATTTTGTGTTCTGAAACTTTTTGGTTCAATGCCATTTACATTAGTCTTGGCAGAGCAACATAACACTGAGCATCTTCTGGCCTGGAAAGTTATAACATTGACTTCTCACTACTCTGTGCTTCCAGTCCTCCTGAATCTGTTTTTCTTTATGTATCCTTTGGGTGTTTCACTTTTTTCCATAAATGTCCCATACATTGAAACTCAGTTTTTTTTCAAAATATGCATATTTTTAAGGGGTTGATTTGGGAATTATTTACCACATCCCAGGATTCAGCCTCCTTGCAGAACTGTGGAGCAGTGACCTAGCAGTTAATTAGCAGAGGAACCGGTCTGAGTGGCATGTCAGTTTTGTAGGTGTTAAAGGAATGTTTGAATTCCTTTAGGATTATAGTTCCTCATGATGCGATTGTTAACTGAGTGTAGGCCATGTTGGTTCCTGTTTTATAAATAAAGAGGCAATGAAGGAGCTTTTTATGAAGACAGTGCAGATGTACGGGGAGAAAAAAAACTGGAGAAAGGATGATCCATCGTTCTGACATATTTTTAGTACTTCTAACCTTTCTCACAGTTTGCTGCTTGTTTTTCTTGCCAGCAGAAATGCATTCTGTTCATTTCTCCATTTCCTCCTAATGACCTTCTTTAACTGAAGCTCAATTAATCTTTTAAGAAAAGTTGACAGTAAGAAAACAAATTGCTTTGCAGTCTTGAAGTGTTAAAAAGGATTTGTATTGCACTTGTCTTCCATTAACACAGCATTTGAGAAGTCCAGATGCTTTGCCATAAGTCCTCTCTCTGAATCTATTAGCGACCTTAAAGAAAACAGAAAATAACATGAGGGAGTTTCTTTTTGTCCAGAACAGTGGCTGTTTCGTTTCCAAGAGATTTATGTATCAATGTTCTTTAAACCCATCTTTCAAAATACATGCATATTTGATCATCCGCAGAAGATGTGACTAATGATACAATCAGTGTTATAAATGGTCACACTGAGAAGCACCAAATCTCTTCTGTTTTATTTAGTTTTCTTTGCTATAATCAGGCAGCCATGCTGTTGTGGTCTTTTGAGATCCTTTCTAGCACCCCTTCCTTCATGCATGAAGCTTTCTGTGTAATTCTGATCTAAATTTCTCTCCTATGACCCTCTTCAAAACTGTTTTTTCTGCTGTTTGTTGCTGTGTTCATCAGTACAAACTGAGTACAGCAAGAACTGTATTTGTATCTTCTCTGTAAGGATTTAGCTTGCCAGCTTCTTACTTGTTCTAAGAGCTTCACCAGATTCCCCCACAGTGCTGTTGGAAGGAGGAGAGGAATAAAAGAAACCACCCTATTTATCAGAGATGCTACTTCTTGACCGGATTGAAAAATTAGAAAAGCTTCTAGGACCCAATAAAAAAAAATCTACTGTGAGTCTTTCTGTTGACATTCATTGATAGGGAACTCTTCTAGCTGGAGTGAATCCATTATGGATCTTGTGTGGGTTCAGAGGCGCCACTTTCTGAAATACATACCTGTATCTCTTGCAATATTAAAAACCTGATCATCCAAGCAGGTCACAGATAGCAACCTAGAAATAACTGTGGTGAAACTGGGTTTTCATGGTTATGCCAGGAAGTGTTTGATAGGCATAGTTAAAGCAGGCTACAGAGTGGCCATTTGCTGTTCATTTCTCTTGTGTGTTCTTCAGATCTGCTCTTGTAAACTCCAGCTATTCTTGGTGCAATGTAGAATGGCTTTCAAGAAGGTTTTGAAGGAGGATGTTTGATGTACCTCTTGCAGATTTTTCCGGGGAGGAGGGAACACAAACCAAAGACCTATTAAAACCAGCCCCAGCTCTTTACACAGACCTTCACATAAATGTATTTTCTTCTTTCTTTCAGTCCTGCATTTCTCCAAGAAAGCTGCTTGCTTGCATTCTTCAAGCCTCTCACACAGTTATCTCCTCCCCCTAACATCAGCAGGAGTTCATTCAAACTGAACATCCTAGTAATTTGTTCCTTTTGTCTGCAATTGCAGGATTAGATAAATTGTAGAGACATCTTCCAGACCAAATAAATTGCATTGTTACTTGTTTGCTTCCTGCTTCATGTAATCAAGGTAAATTTTCATCTCCTGATTTCTCATGCTGCACAAGAACAATATCAGTTAATGATAACAATGTTGTGGCTTTCAAATCATGATAAAAAGTGGTCTTGCAAGCTGGCTTGATTTGGGGACCCAGATTGAGTGAACATGGCAGATGACCTTTCAAGAGAAGAGCTGGTATTTGCTGAGGTTTTGAATTTGTCTAGAGAATGTTATAGTCCTAGAGTAGGAGGTGAGGAACCCTTGGTTGATCACACATTGCCGGCATCTCTAAGTCACAGTTTCCTAAATGGGTGAGGAAAAAAGAATTTCTTGAGAAAATACCCTTCCACCTTCAGAAGTGTTATTGCTGTGACAGAATAGCTCCATTCAACTGGTAGTGCCATTGCCTCTGGGCTGGGAGGTCAGAAGTTTGTCTAGCAATGAGGCTGAAGCACATATCAAGGATGACACTGCAGTGCAGCAGTTAAGGAGGCTGTTCCTCTATTAAATGTGACACTCCTTAGATGAGTCATTAAATCTAGTTCCCTTCAGCTCATCCCTCTTGACTGAGCATACAGAAGTTAATCTCATGATACTGTTCCTGCAAGATGATCTCAATGTCTTGACCTATGTTTACTCAATAGAAACTAGTCATGATACTCAGGACGTGCTAGCTCTGTCTTGTGTATGTGCTGGCTACAGAAATTGCTTTCACAGTCTTTGCACTACAGGTATTTTGTCCTTGGATTTTCTACTCTAAATACAGCAGAGGATCCCTAAGCATAAGAAGTGCCAGGAAAAGCCAAATTCCATTATGTGTTCTCCTAACAAAACTAACTCTACCATTCACTGACTTTTTCTATTCATTTTGACCTCACTGCTTAAACAGTCTTTAGAGTCTGCCTCGGTTCCTTAGATATTTCAGGCAAGCGTCAGTCTGCTGTGGACATCAGTTCCTCGTGTAAAATGAAGCTAATATTTTTTCTGTCTCTTAGGAATGTTAGGGGACTAAACTCTACTAATGTTTATGACATACATACATGAAGACTGGGAATATAAAAGACTATGAAAGCCTGTTCCTAGGCTGACAGAAGTGCAGCGTAGCAGAAGACAGTAGTTGTGCTTTCCTGCTATAAGACCAAACTAAATGTTTTTTTTAAAGCCAAACACACACTGAGCATACAAGACATGTTTGTTACACTGACATTTAAGAAAAAAAAAAACAACAAACAAGAGCAGCAGCAACTCCTTGGGATGCAGATTGCTTTTGGAATAGACTTTGGTGTTAGCTTTAATCAAGCTCCTTATGAGTGTGCTTTGAAATGAACCTAAACAATTCTCTTTTCCTTTTAGCTTAAACAATCTGGTTAATTCAACACAGAAGTGAACTGTTTCACTGGGTCCAAATGTGTCTTTTTACTGTTAAACTAATTTTCCTGATTGGTTTGTCATAATTGTAATAGCCTCCTTTTGGAAGTCAGGGGTGACTTGGAGTTAGGGGTTTTTTTTTCCTTTAAAATCAAACCCTTTTTTTAATTTGGAATATTATTTTTTTTTTCTTGGAAGATCTATTGTTTCTTTTAAAGCAACTCAGTTTTAAGACCTGCCATGGGTTCACAGAAATAAAGATCACATCCTGCTGCACAGAGCGTGAGCACTGCTGAATGGGAGCAGGCAACATCCTGGTGCTCTGTCACTTCAGCAGAAGGGTTCAAGCAGAGAACTCAGAGGTGAGTGCATGAAAAAGAGGCATGTAGGTGGATGAATAGGTGCACAGGAACAAAAAGTGCCATGTGGTGTTCTTCAGAGCAATAATTTTATCACTCTGGATGTAGCACTTGCTGTATTCTTCCTCCCTGTTTTCATTTAAGATGAGGCAATGCGCTGAAGTGTGCATAGGTTCACGTGCAGATTTCCAGATATTTGCTCCCTCAAGAAATTATGTTGATCAAGTGTTTTTATTCTGTGCCATCTCTCTCTTCCAGTGTTTGTTTTTTCTTGACTATCTAACAAACAGTGTTTGTGCCATCCTGAGCTGCAGATCTCATCCACAGGCACATGGAAGGAAGCGTGTGGTGGGCTGCATGAAGGGTGCATGCAGGTTTTTGGAAGCATCATGAAAGGAACTGCCAGGCTTTGAGTATTTTCTGAGATTCAAGCCCACTTGCGGGTGCTAAGTACTCGAATGTCTGGCCAGGAACTCCTTTGAAAATCTGGTCCAGATTTTGCTGTCTAGGAGTAAAGAGTGAGCACTACATCTGTGGCTCCCAGTTGGGGAGGCAGACCACAGCCATGAGGGTGAAGCATAGGGTCCAGGAGAGGAAGATATGATGGTCTTGAGTCTTCCAGGCACAAGCAGCCAGCCTGCCTCTGAGCTGTGCTTCCAAAATCCTTGGGACTGAGGATTTTGGAGCAGAAAGATGGATAGATGCAGTTAATCATGTGTCCATACTTGGCTATGTAGAAATATGTTCACAGTGAAAAAAGGATTTTCCTTGAATGTTTTTTCTCTCCTTGAATAAAGAGAGCCTGCATAGCAGGGTCCCAATGATGGGAATGAAAGAGCTGGCTGAGAAAGAATGAGAAATGAATGAGAAAATACATGAGGCTATGGAAGGGATAGTTGTGGGATGTAGGGAGGTTTTTCTTGTTTCCCATAGTGGAAATGGTGGCAGGGGCTGTTAACCACTAACTAAAGTTAACAGCTACTCTATTACTAGCGTACTGCCATGGAAGAACCTGCCCTCTGCAAACCAGCAGTGATATTGGATACCTAAGTAATATGGATGAAACCATCTTTGCAGGAATGGGAGCATGCTTTTTTAGCATGGAAGTTTCAGGTTTTGATGCCACCCTTTAATGAGTGGGAATGGGAATCTTCTGTTTGTCAGTAAATCCACCAGAAAACCACCACGCTGGGTTTTGCTGCGTGGTGCTATACCAGAATGCTGTAACGATAAATTGGATTGTTCAAGGATTAGGAATAGTAAGTGATGTAGGACAAATTCCATTGTATTTTCTCACCCTTATGTTGTATGCAGAATAGCAGTGTATAACACTAATGCACTGAGGCATGTTAGATGCGGGTCCTGTTAGCTCAGGAAGGAACAGAATAGAACCAGCAGTGACAAAGGAGCTTGTTTCCCATCAAGACTAACCAACCATTACCATATTATTGCCGTATTTGATTTTTCTCATTTAAATGTGTAATGGCAGCAGTTTACACCAGAAAGCAAAGGTGATTATTTTTCCATAGAACTGTCAAGAAAGGCATAAAGCCTCCTACTATTGTCCTGACAAACATGCTTGTTACCATCAAAATCACCAGTAAAATCATGAAGTATATAGTTCTGTAAACAGGAGGAGCTGAACACAAAGGAATAGGCCTTTGGTCATATTATTTAGGTGGTATCTGCTGGGATAATACTATTGTAGGGATTAAATATGTCATTCAAGGAAGGTGCTACCCTGTGACAGTCCATGTACATTGTGGTTATACATATGTGATGACAACATACCCCTGACCATACTAATTTGCTGGTAGCTGCTACTGAGAAAACAAGAAATTGATAGAAATATCCTGGTTTGCGCCAGCAAAATCTAGGATGAAGACAGTGTCCATTGCATATGATACTGTGCAAAAGCCCATGCTGTGACAGTTCTTATGTGCTTCACTTTAATTGCTCTGCCAGTTTTCAGACTGAGGACAGGGTGGGATGGAGGTGAGCCTGGGGGTTGGTCTGGAAAAGGGCTGAGAAATCCACAGTCCCTCAGCCAGGTTCAGGCTGCAGTTTCAGATGGTACAGCCAGCAGCAGCGTGGGGTTGGATTCTTTCTGCAGGTTTATTACTGAAGAGGTTTGAAGTTTGAGTTAATACAGGGGTCACCCAGGGTGAAACAGAGGCTTCTCCAGCCCCCTGCAAGAAAACAGGCTGTTCTCCTTCAATCCAGGGATAGGGAAGAACCCCTGACCTTGTAAATAAAGGATCTTTGCAGTGCAGCTCAAACTGAAGGGAGAGAGCAGGAAAGCAGCAGCTGCTCATCCATCGTAGTGATACAGCTGCAATGTGCTCAGGCTGGATATGAGGTGGATGGATTTTGATTTTGCAATGCAGCCATGCATTCATTCTGCACAAACCTGCCTGCCTGATTACACAGGCAAAGTGAATTTTACTCCAAGTCTCAGAGGAAGGATAGAAGCTCATCAAAAGAATATTTGAAAGAAGCAGAAGCACAGGTTTTTGGGGACTGCCCAGATGATCCAGACAGATATGTCCACTCAGCAGATGTAGAAGAGTATCACTTTGAAACACTTGAAATTTGCCCTAAGTAGGGATGTGATTCCAAAGACATGAATTTGTTGCTGGTTTATTTAGAAATTAAGCACCAAAGATTTGGAGCTGTGCCCCTAAACTTATACGCAACAGTGATAAACACTTTCAGAAGATGATTCTGACATTCATGGGGGTTAATTACCTTCTGGAGATGTTTTTTGCTGTGCATGCCTTCAAACTTTTTGTGCCCAAAGGCAGGAGGATTGGATTGATGCCAAGCCTGGTGAGTCAGGCAAGGGGCAGTGGAGCTACACACTAGCTAGGATGCTGTGAGTACACTTGCCAGTTGTTCCAGTGGAAGGAGAGGTGTTGTCAGGGACGAGTAATCCCCTGAGGTCCTGCAAAACCCCTGAAGATATTTACCCTGTGGCCCATAGAGGGATTCTGGGATAAGCTGGTATCTAACTCCTGAAGCAGAGCTGCATACACTCCCTGCAAGCTGGCAGCTGCCCTGTCTTTGCAGCTTGCAAGATTTGCTGCCATGCAAGTGGAGGTTTAAAAGAAGTGGAAATCAATTACAAGCCTGCCCCAAAGTGTCCTTCCTCATTGTTAAAGGATGCCAGTGTCTATCCAACTGTGAGCACTCTACAGTTAACATTAGTGGTTTTTTAATAACTTACTGGCAGTTGTAAGGGACTAACCTTAGTAGAATAAAGCAAATAAAGCCAATTTCTGGGTTTCTTTTATTGCACATAGGACAACAAGCCTATGAAAAAGGCATTGGCTGTGTGTTCATGTCAGATGTGCTCACTTCTTTGATTAAGCTGGGGGATTTTTGTTTCAAGCAGTCAGCAAGTCCATTAAAACACAAGGTGGACAAAGATGCATGATTTGCTTAGTGCTGCAGTGAATGGCACTGCTGTGAAGACTCTGGCTTTGGTGATGAATGTTTCATGACCTAAGCTCTGGAGAATGGGATACTGACCATGTGAAGTGGTTAAATGGAAAATTGCCCAGGTTTTCCTACTTATTTGCTCTGAGCTGTATGTTGCAAAGCAGTGACAAGTGCAGCTCCAAGTTATAGGACTACTCTCTGCTTAAAGTGGCTTCACTGATGAGAGTATTCCTTCTACCAGAGACATATGTTGTACAGTCAAATTCTGCTCCACAGCCCTAGAATCATAATGTAAGTTCTAATAAAGAAGTGCTAATAGCAACTCCTACTACTCCATATTGCTGACAGTTCAAAGAGGTGGTAGGGGAGGTTACATTTGATGTTACTCCCAAAGGTGGGCAAAGATGGAAATCCCTTAGTGAGCTTGGAATCTCCAGGGCTTCCATCAGTGTAGGTGCAGAAAGCTGGCTGAAAGTGTATCTAGTTTCTTTATAGAGGAACACTGATGTGAATGTTAGAGGGATTTCTCGCCAGGAAGGATGTGAGCAAAGCCAGTGTAGGCCTCACAGCCTAGATGAGGAACCTTCTGATACCAAATCATGAGTAAAAGTCTATCTACATAGCTCAGTGTAATCACAGGGGAAACCCAAGCAGGCTTTGAACAACCTAGAAGTGGTATTCCAATGTTAGCTGGGGCACTGCTGAAACTTGTACTTTTCAAGAGAGGCAATGAGCCTATGCAAAGCACCTTGCCAATCCAGGTCAAGCTGAGACCCAGTGTCCTCATTTGTTGGGCTGTCCTACCTTCTGCTTAGCAGCTGGTGACAAGGCATACTGTGAGGGACCCAGCAGATGGTATTGAGGAATGGTGTATAATGAGGCAGCAATGCAAGGGAGTGTGGGAAGTAGGTGCAATGGAGATTTGCTGCTCAGACACCACTGTAATACTCTCTTAAGTGCTAATATTGAACACATGGCAAAAAGACTCCATGCACTTTTCCCCAGTCTTATACGCAAGATTCTTTACTCTTCAAGACAGTCACAGTTATCTTCTTCAGTCTATTCTTCTACAGCTTCTATTGGAATGATTTAATTGGTTTTAATTAGCTGTAATAGGGCACACATCTGTCACTTGCCAGAGACATCCTAATCAAAGAAGGGTCCATATTGTGGAACATCAGAGTTGCATTTCTTCTCACTAAACCAAGAAAAATATCAACTACCAAACCTCAGGAGAGAATTCATCATCTACCAAACACCTGAGCACAGCTGTATCAGGTCTCTCTTGTCACTGCCCAGATGATTAGTGACATATCATTTGTTTCCTGCAAAAGGCATGTAAGTTGAGGGAACAAAGCTAGTAATTAGAGCAACACAGCTCAGATGAGACATGTCCTGCCTGAGCATCCAAATCAAACACTTGGCTCTGCTTCTTTGGGTGGCATTTCTCCTACGCCTATCCCAGAACAGCAACCAAGCTGATTTCAGGCCAAGGGAGAAGAATAAAAGGGCTAGCAAAGGGACGTCCTTCTGCTTCACACTGCTACTCGGTGGTTTATATCTACATCCAGACAGCTAAGCTTGCAGGTGTTTTGTGAGATGAAAATGTACAGCTATTTCAGCTGTATGACCTTAGCGTCTATTGTGCACTAAGATTTAAAGAGCTCTCCAGAAAGGTATTACTAACCAAGAATATACACATAGAGTTTTGAAATGACTGTAAGCCCTGCAGCATGCTCTGAGAAATATCAGTTCTGGGCGTGCTTGAGCCAATGGAGAAATTAAGGGTAAAGCTCAGGAGGACTAGTGCATGAGGCTTTTCCACCTCAGAAGAGATGTCCTTTATTCTGATTTTCTTAGGCAGCAGCAAAGTGCCCTGCTACCACAGTAGGCTTTAACAGAGCCCACATTCCATATACGCAGGCAGGTATTTATCAGTAATAGTCAAGATTGGAACTTCTTCTAAAAGTCATATGGCGACTGGTATTGTGATCTCTCTAAGGAGCATCTAATGCTTTTCACTGGCTTTAAGCACTAATTGCATCTTTCTTGCTAATGTATCTGACATCTCTGCGCATTAGACAACTGTTTGGAAAAGATGTTTTAGCTTATATGGCATATCCCAGGAAAAAAATGACAAAATGTTCTGTCTATTGCTGCTTTTAAGAGTCATGGATCAGAGAATGTTTAAATTTAGGTGAAAACAAAAATACCAGCTGTATTTAAAGATGTTGATAAGCAAGACAGAAAGTACCAGGCAGTACATGTTCCTTAAACAGTCAGCTGCCGCTGAGCCTCTCCAAAACTCTTAAGGAACATGGTGGATGTGGCTCTTTAATGTATAATTGTCATTTAACGTCATTGAAAGCTTCACCAGGGGGTTTGAATGACAATGAGACCCAGCATGGACTCACAGAAGTTCCTTCGTAGCCACCTGAAGTGTTGCCATAGCAAGGTCTGCACCAGTCTCTCATAATTCATACAGGCTGTGTGTTGCTGACTCTGCTGGGGCAGGGTAGGCTGAAATAGGTTTATTTGTGCATGATTTTAAGAAGCAATTCATGCACAGCAGAAAAACATATTACCAGACATGGATATGTATGAAGGTATAAACAAAGCAACCAAAAACTTAGATGACTGTTGCAATCTAGGAATACCTGCAGCTTTGGCCAGGGGAAAGGTGGGAAAGTAAAAATGGGATTCAGAGAATGGCTAATGGCTAGGGACAGGGAACGCAGATTATTGGCAAACTGAGGGAAATTTAAATGAAGTCTGGGCTAACATGTTAGTTAGCAAAATTAGCCATAGTTGTAGGTTTGTCTGAATTTAGCTGGTTTGTAGCCAACAACCCAGAGGTGCACTAGAACATAAATCCACAGGACTTTTGTTATTCCTTTGAGAAATTGCTAGTGAGATGTTTGAGAAAAACAGTGCCAGCAAGGAAGATGAATATCTGAGTGTCAGGCTGGTTGAACTAGCAAACTTAAAAATACTTCTTTAGCAGTATGGTTAATGCAAGGCAGAGTGGCCACCTTAGTTCAGAGAGTAGACACTGGCAGAAATACAACTGAAAGATTACTTAGGTTTATTTTAGTATACCTAAATGTGCTTTTCTATAGACAGATATCTGTATTTCTCTTCCTTCTGACGGGTATCCAAAAGAAAAATAAATGAAATCAGAAAAATGTCTAGAAATCTCCCTATAACAGTACATCTAAATGAGATTCTCAGAAACATGCCTTGACCTTCAGCCATTCTCAGTGATTGCAAATATTGGTTTCCAGCATCTTATTCACACTGAATGAAGAGAATATTCCCTCACTCTAAAAGTTTTTAATCTTCACAGAACTTTTTAGCCTAGTCATCAGTACAGAACCATTTTCAGCCAAAGTAATGTATTTTGCCACCTAAGAAGTGACAAGCAGCAGAAGTGGTGCACATCACTTGCTGACTGCATGCCAGTTTTTTCAGAGGCAAGGGCAGCACTGTGAGAAATAGAGGAAGAATCCATTTTTTTTTCTTGTGCATCTTTAAGGACAGGACTTGACATTGCTGTACTCACCAGCACCTTCTCCACTGGCCACAACATGTTGCATCAAAACCTGCTGAGCTGCCTATGATGTTTCATCATTTTATATTTACTGCTGTTCTGCTATGGGGTTTGTCTGCATTGGAGTAAAAGAGTAACTCCTAAAGTTATTCACAGCCCTGCTTGTTCCCTACCTTAATGTAAATATGAATTCTGGTTGACTGATTGATATATAGCTTTTCACCAATTTTAGCCATGTGAAGAGCTGGGGATTTTTTCTTATGCCCTGAATGAGAACCAAATGCACTAACTCCCTAAACTGTGAACAAACCATCAAACTTATGCCATTGCTCTGTGGCTATTGGTGTAAAGTGACTGAGCAACATATCACTTTATCAGCAGAGAAGAAACACAGTCATTCTGAGCATGCTTGAGTTGACCACAGCAGACTCAGTTTAGGCAACATATGTCTAGGTAGCTATGTGGTACTAGTTTCTTCTAAGTAGCAAAGAGCACAGAAACTACCTGCAGTGATTACTCTTCAATGTATTAGCAGGACTATCAGTTACTATATGCATCTGAGGATGGCATTTTGACCTCAGAAATTTCAATTCTCCTTGCAAGCTGGAGAGACTAATGTTTTACACAAAGGTTTCTTAAAATGCTACAGGAGCTGGCAGGGTTTGCTGCTAGCTGGAAGACTCCATTTTGAGCCTAGTAGGCTTCCACCAAACATGATTCATTTGGCTAGTGACAAATAGGATCTGAACTCAACAAAATTTAATCAAAATAGGATAATGTCTGCAATTTCACTTCAAGCTCTTGCATGGAATTAGGATGAGCTTTGTGTTCTTTAGCTCTCAAGTGTCACTTTCTTTTTTTTCCTTTGAAAATTCTTCTGGATCTGCATTATTATTGCTGCAATTTGCTTCATCTTCTTTTTGTCTGTAAGAGACCACTGTGAGGGACTGTAGTGGAGATATTTTGTAAAGTAATTGTTGAAAAATAAGTATTTAATTACCTGTCCTTTTCAATCTTATTTCTTATTCTGTAAATTATGAATAGAGAGTAATCCCCAAATCACCATAATTTTTGGGATGATTTTTTTAAAATTCAAATATAGCAAAATAACAAAACTTTTTTCAGGCAGTGATTTCTTTGGCATTTTCTCTCCTGTGACTTTTTCTTTCCCATTTGTTTTTCCCTTGTTCCAAAGACAAGGAGGAAATTACGTCTGCCTGGACAACACTAAAGGTTTCGTGTAGCTGCATTTTAATGAACCCATAATACTAATTTCTGAAAATCACCAGTTTTCTATCCTCAAAGATTGAGAATAATGGGAAGCACCCAAATTCTAGAAATGGTTACTGGGAGAAAGAAGATGGATCAGTCATTGTGTGAACCAACAACAGAACTGTGGTGGGGTCTGCATCACCCAGAGTTGGTCCTGTGTGCTCCCCTTGCTTCCTGAAAGTCTGTGGGTACCTTGCCCTCCCACTGTTGTCTTCTGGCTTGGTTTGAGATCGGACTCAATTTGCCACAAAGGACACATGCCTCAAGAGCTTCTTACTGGGCTCTTATTTCCTGGCAAGTCTGTTTTCTTGGGAAAGAAACAAAAGCACACAGTTCTCTGCCAGGCTTCTGTGGTTCCATGCCCGCACTGCACCATAGCTGCCTCTCAGGAGCAAATGAGCCAATAGGGATCCTGACTTCTTCATTGGCATTTTGTTTTCCCAGCCATTTCTCATGCCATTTCTCTTCTTCAGTGCTCTAGTTTTCTGTCCTTTGCCCTTGATTGTGTTGAGAAAATTAGAGATGCTTTCTACAGCCCATTTTGAAAATGAGGTGTTAGGTTATATAGCCCTGCAATGACAAGATCCATTATATATTTTAAAGTAAAGGGGAAACTTTTGTGTCCATCAGCCTCATGTAAAGCATGTAAAATGGTTGCTGTATGAAGAACTAACTGAACATTACTTGCACTTTAAATAATCGTGTTCCTCTAAGGCACACATTATTTTGCAGAAAGCCATAGCCTATTTCAGATGAAAGATGACATGAATGTATCTTCATCAACTCCATAATAATTGACTAGAGAATAAGCTAGGATTTCAGTTCACAACCCTTGTGATAGCCCAGATCTAGAGCTAAACATTATAGATCCTCTCCAGGAATTTACACCATGTGATCACTATGTGATCATGCAAATAGCTGTAGGCTAAGCTCAGTCAGATGACATTCAGCATTTAATCTTCCTTTAAGAGCTCTGGGGAGCTTTGTCTGAGATATGGTAAGACTTCACTTTTTGGCTTATAAGGGAAAGTAAAATTTTACTAAGAGATTAGAGAAGCACAGTAGCCACAAAGGAGGAAGGCCCATTCGGGTTAAAGAACTAGTTTGACTTCATTTTTGGCTTCTTGTTGCTGTCACGGCGGATGACACTGATTTCATATGAATATCCACTGTATGGTACTACCTGAGAAACAATTTCCAGCAACGCCCAATACTAATTGATCACTAAACTAAAGCCAAACCTATTTTGAGATGAGATTCCTTTGAAACCCTAAGTTCATGCTGATCTGCTGCTAAAATCAGATGGTTGTTGCAACTGCCTCCAATTTCTCCTGAAAGTTTTACCACTACCATGTTGCCAAAATGCAGTTTTGTGTGGGGAATGGCCTTTTACAAATGTGAGATGAATCAGAACCAGCCACTGCTGGAAGATTGAAGATCTTGGTGAGGATGTGCCCATCTGGTTGCTTTTCCCTCCTGCAGTGGGAGAAGGACTGTTCTCATCCAGACTTGCAAAGAGCTCCTCAAGGGTAGATGGAAGGTCCAGGATAGCTGTGTTGTATATCACCAAGAAAAGGCAAACCAGGAAAACACCAGGAAGGGCACTAAACCCAACAACAATGCAAAAACACTCCCAGAGAAGCAGGACAGTGTAAGGGGCTGATCCATTAATAGTAAAGATGCTCAGTTTAGTGGTTGCAAAAGGCAGGGAAATGTATCAGAGGCTTTTTCAAATAAATCCCCAATAAAGAAAGCACTGGCCTGTTGAAGAATGATAAATTAATATTTCATGTGCATGGATCCAAAATCTATTGCATAGTAGCAGAGTGCCTTCTCTCCCCCTCATATTTTTCATGGTTACCTGTTACAGGAATAGATATATGTGCAGTGAAAATCAGTATTCGACAGGCTTTTGCTGTTCAGCAGACAGCTTTGCATTGTGGAAGGATTAAAAGGAAGATTTTTAAACACAGTGGGTATTCATCTGACTTTGCTTTAACTACTTGAAATCCAAAGCACCTGTACACCAGTTTTAATTCCTTCCTGATCCAAAAGAACTTGTGTTTGGGGAATGAAGTTGATCAGTTTAGTTTGGTGTTAGAGATCCTTCGTTAATCCATGTTGTGTATCCCATTTACTCCAAGGCCAATGATCATATAAGGCAGTAGTATTACTCCTTCTGGCATAAGTATCTCATGTAGTGCTCTCACAGGTATTTACTCCCATCTTAAGTCAACCGCAAGACCATGTCTCTATGTTCATCTCCTCATAATGATATATTTTTAAGTCACACTTGTGTTATTTTTACCTTAAACCTCATGCTTTCCATGCAACATCCTTGATTCATCTATTTTTGTCCTCTGGTTACTCTCCTGTCGGGGAAATTTCTACTCTTTGGCTTTCCCTGTGTGACAGGTCTCAGACTCACTGTGTCAGTTCTGACCTTTGCCCAACACAACAACGCACAGATGGCTCTTTCCTGCTTTCAGCAGAACCAGCCCTCTTTGCCCCCTCCACCCCTTTGTAGCCAAATATTATCACGGAAGAGGTTTGATCTTCTCTGCTCATTCAGCTCTCCTGCATCTCTGGCTGTAGAGGAAGCTAAAGTGAATTGAAGGGACTTCAGTGCCTGAGTGGATGGGATTGCTAATGCTTTTTACCTAGGACCTGACAGGAGCATCTGCAGTCAGCAGTCTTCCCACTGCAATGGGCTTTGCTTTGCTTTTTAAGAGTCACAATATGGAAGAAAGCATCCACAGTTCATAATCAACTTCTACAGTGACCTATTATGTCAACAGTGGTTGTTAAAGAAAAAAAAATCATCTGCAACATCTAGTGCAAAGGATTTATGTTTATAATAGCTACTTTTCCATGGTTCAAATGACAGCACTCTGAAATCAGCAGCTCTGTATTCATATTTAATTTAAATTGCAAGTACTGCATCTTAAAAGTAGTAACTGATTATTGAAGAGTGGTTGCGACACAACTGTGCAAATTTTGCATAAATTACATTGCTGTTACTCCTCATTAATATGACTTTTAAATCAATTACTATTTAACCAACAATAGCTACCTTGTGAAATCCAAAGGAAACTTCAGGAAGCTTCATTTCAAAATGCTTGGGGTACATGCGGTGCTTCTTTCGTTGATCTAGAAATCCAAGCCTATATACTTTCCACTAACAAGGCATACACAACTGTGGCCTTAAAAATGAACAAAATAAGTTGATCCTTTTAAAGGTATAATAAAAGAAACCCTTTTCTTCTAACAAGGGATAAACTAATAATGTCTTTGGGGTATTACTGACTTATGCCACCTGGAACATAGAGAGAAGTCGCTGTCTTCATGAAGAATCCCAGTAAAATCGGTAAGAATCAACCAATTCAGTTGTTGACTACTTGGTGTTTTTATGTGCAGTCAGTCTACAAAGCAGACTTGGTTGCCAGACAGACACCCGCTACAATGTTCAGTGTCAGGCTGGGCGGTAGGGAATGCATGGGGCAGCATACAATGGTGCCTGATGCTGGGTGTGCAAGAAATGGTGCAAAGTGTCCAAACTGTTCCTTAATGCTAAACTACGAAATGTGAGACTGCTTTGCTCCTGCAAAGACTTGTCAGTACCACACAAGTTATTGTAAGATTTCTATCTTCAGCAAAGTACACTTTAATCCTGTACAATTTCTTGATTGATAGTGGGATAATTGATGATCTCCATGAGATTTCAAAGCAAATGTCTGGTTTGAAAGTTTTTCTTTTCCTTTCTTTGTCCTTTTTGTCTCCCAGCTAGGTCTTCTAGAGCTCAGTTTGAAGATTTCTAATACAGTCCTTCCCTGAAACATATATAACTGCCTTTCATTGTTAAGTCACAAACAACTATTTATGTAACAGTAGGTAAGTTAAAAATATAAAATAGTTTCTGTGTATTTTTAGGTGATAGCTTGCCTTCACCTATTATTCCTTCATAGCTCAAAGCTTATAAGAAATGGACATATTAAAAGATGCTGTAAACTGTTTTCAAGCATTCATAAATCTTTCCCGAGACTTTTTTTTAACCTCTTTTCTTAGCGTTAAAGTCAAAATTGGCATATTCTTAGAAGCTGCCTTCAGTCACTCTACATTTTCACTTTGCAAAATCTGAATTTTCCCATTTTCCAGAGTCATCTACTTACAAGGCACAAGGGTTAAGACTGCTCCGCTTGTAGTCCTGTGGATTTACACTAGTGTCATGAACATGCTTGGACTCAGCAGGAGGTTCATGGTCCTGAAACACTGCTTGTGTTCCTTATTGCTAGATGTGGTGCTGTATGAAGAGGGGCGAAAAGAATTTACATAATACTGGGAGTCGAAACGGACAAGAAATAATAATCTATTTTAATTTCAAGTCCTGAAAATAGTCTGATGGTACTTTCCAATCGGTGGGCCAGAGTAATAGCAAATAGCTTCAGTGGCAACTCGACCCAGAAGACTTGTGACAGTACTATGTCCCCTCCACTGGGAAGGAAGGAAATATCTTATATGGGGTTAGAGATGAACATGTCAGAAGCCTTCTTCCTAGAAACCTTTGGATCATCTAATTTCAGCATTGACCATCCATAGCATGAAGAGGGGGGAAGACTGGGCTGAGCAGCAAATTAATATTTCAGGCTGAGGTTTGTACCCAGTTGCAAGTTTTGCTAGGAATCTAATGGGTAACTAGTCAGCATAAATGATCATTAACTGATGCAGCATTGTACCAAATGGGCTCATTATGCTTCATTCTGTTGCATGGAGTGCAAAATAAATTCTGGCTGATGGGACATATTCTTAGGCAAAGAGGGAATTCCAGCGAAGGAGCCTGTGTTAGCTGTCTTTGTTAGTTTAATATAAGTTTATAAAAAAATATTATCCCCGGCTGTTATGGCATCATACACCATAAAAATACACAAGTAACAGATCTAATTGTCAAAGCCAGCCTTATATGCAGTAGTTGTAACTTGTCTTAATACACTACTAAGTCTCACAGTGGATTTCCCAGAGGCAAACGTAACAGTAAAAAAGAGAGAGTCAGATGTCAGGTCAGGAATATTTTTCCACATGGGATAAATTTGTTTTGTCCCAGTTTAAATGAGTTTTGTCCCAGTGCCACAATTGACATGGTGGTTAATGGCGGACAAGGAAACCTGGGGTGGAGGGTAATTCTTTTCTGATAAAAGCATCGAATTTTGTTGGGTTTGTGTAGAGGGCATTTGCAGGAAAGGGCAAGATCATGTGCAGCTCAGGAGGGATGCCTGCACAATGGCACACTATTTCTGTGTCTCCTATACACTGGACAGAGCAAGAAATAAGCAGTAAACCCAGCACAGAGTCCTAGTGGCAATAACGTGGGGACTCCGACACAGACTCTTCTCAGTTCCCTTATGAAATCCATGGTTTTCAAAACCAGCCTTTTTAACCTCTAATAGCAACAGACTCATGAGAGATTATAATTGTTGATTCCAGTGGTATCACTCCAGTGGCAGAGAGAGCCTGGAGCACTGAGTCACAACTTCTTAAAATACACCCAACCAAAAGCATTAGGGAAGCAGTGTGTCAGAGTCTCTTTTTCAGTCATTTGCACTCTGGAAACAAGCTTTTGTGTACCTAAGTAGCTAGTGTTTTCGGGTTCCACAGAATTGGGTTGAGGTGGAAGAGGCTGTCATTTAATTTTTGTCTTCAGAGGCAGAGCTGGTTCCTGGAGCTCATGTAGATAAATATTAATATCTATATGCCTAGTGTAAGCACAGACATATAACAAATAGGTTTATATTACTAGTAATCTCTTGGTAAATACCGGATGCCTTTCCAAAGGTTAATTATATTGCCTAAGAAAAAAGTATTGTTTTTTAGTGTGGGAGTTGCTAGGTGAAAATATATACCTTGTGGATGCCTGTGATTCTGCTGTCCTGTCTGATGGGAGGTATGGTTAACTCGGCAGGACACAGCACTTCAGGGTGTGAGGTGCTGCGCAAAGTGCTGCATGATGTGCAGGAGGCAAAGCTGCCTGCCTGGCCCAGGAGGAGAAAGGCAGCTGTATACTGGAAGCAGCAGGAGATGAAGCAGTGGCTTGGGAATGCTTCCTTCTAGTTTCCTGTAGAAATCATAGGCTAGATCCTCTAGATCTTCAGGTTCTGCTGCTTGTTCCCAAGGTCAGTGCTTAGTGCCCATGATACGTGAGCCTCTTCTGAGAGCATAGTCCATCAAAAAGCAAAGAGATGCGATGGGGGAACAAGCAGACACTGCATTTTCTAAATGAAGTTCCCTGTGTTCATTCTGTCTCTGGGCAGCGTACATTAATCTCTTATGTTCATCAGGTGGCACATTAGCTGAGAGAGGCCCTGAGAGAGCACAGCCTGGCAGGACCACACTGTTCCCAAGTGGGAAGAGAGCTGTTGCTTGGGGGTGACTGTATTTTAAGCAATTCTGCTTTAAATTTCACCTGCAAACTATAGCTGCAAGGAAGGAAATGAAATGGTCTGTTGAGAGCAGCAGGAAATAGAATTTACAAATGCAATAGTTGTGATTTTTTTTCTTAACCCTTGAGTTATAGGCAACAGATACACTGGAGTTTCCCTTGAGCCTGAGACTGGTACCAGTCAAAATAATTCTTTATGCTTGAAATTAATCTTGCTTCGAAGCTCTCTCTGCACAGACTGGGAAACTTACATTGCTTCACCAGCAAAGTGCCCCTTAACTCAAAATAGCCCAGGATAGCAGCAAATTGTCTTTCTATGGCCTGTATTTTGCCCAAACCAGGCAAGAGGCTGTTTGAGGTTGCCATGCGTAAGTGCCGCTCTGCATTCGTCAGCCACCTTTGGCTGCGGCTGGAGCACAGGGAGGAGAATGCTCTGTGCCCTCCTCTTCCCAGGAAATGCAGAAGGGGAGGCAGAGCTGCTGCCTGCAGCCAGAACCCTGCCTGTGTTGACTTTCAAAATACTCATGGGATTGTGTCTTTATGTAATTTACTCTTATGAAGGGAAAAGTGTATTTGCATTCCTGGTTATGTGCCTCACACTTCAGCTATGGCAGCCTGGATCACAGCTTTGATTCACTCTTTGCCTTTTTTTTTTTTTCCTGGGCATTCAAAAAGGATTGATCCCCTGATTTAGCCTCCTTGATGGTTTGCCTGACATGGTATCAAAGCCTCTTCTGCCTGGGTGCAAATGGGAGAGATGGAGGAAGAACCCTTAGTTAAGGTACTGCTTGTACTTGGGGATTTTCTATTCAGGGGGCAAATCACAGGTTACTGGGTTCTACTTTCACCTGCGCTCAGCAGCATCTCTTTTGGGTACATCATGGCAACATCCAACAATCCAAAGATCCAGCACAAAAAGCATTCCACAGTGAACTGCACGCCCTCAAGCATTGAAGGAGGCCAATAGCTCTAGTCAGATCTAAGCTTCACAATTTCTACAGAGCCTGTCAAATCTCAATAAGAATCTAACATTCCAAAGGTTCAGTCACTGAAGGCTGACTAGAACAAACCCTAAAGGATGTTCAGTAACACAGATAGCTTGGGACATTGGATTTTTAATTTCTCTTGGTGTTTGACAGCTGCAGCAGCCCATTTTGTTGCACTGTTCATGCGCAGAAGAGGCTTTGCCTGTATGGCTGCTCATGGTGCCTAGGAGTGTATTGGAAAGTGCTGGAGAAGATGCTCTAGAAGAGCACCATACTGCAGGCAATCTTATTCTGTTAGAGGGGAAAAGTAGGTTCAATTCACTGCTTCAAGCTTCTGTGTCACCAAGAAACTTGGGTCTTTTATTTATTGTTTGTACTGTAGTAGCACCTAGTTGCCAGGGTTTGTAGAGGACTTTGTAGGAAATGGCTACTACTCCTGTGCCATTATGAGACGACAAAAAGGGTGGGAGAGAAAGGAAGAAAAGTGACTAAACTCAGTAAATAAACTGAGGCGCTATGGAGGCTAGTAGCAGAATGGAAAGTTCTAAGTCTTTAAGGGGTCGCCGTGCTGGTGAGCACTGGGGTCACAGCATTTCAGAGAGCCACAGTGCCTTCAGTTCAACTATAGCAAATTGTCTGCTTGCTTTCAGCCCTTCTTCAGCAGTGGTGTAAGCTAATCCATTTTATTTCATACTGCAATGGATTAAGTCTAGTATCATGACCTGTCTGCGGGCCGGTGGCATCTCTAGATGTGCTCGCTTGACAATCTGTGATCAACTGGCCTCTCAATTCTGAGCCCCATTCAGTGACTGCACTGCAAAGTTTACTTGTAATTCTAGTTTGGGATTTGCTTGTTCGTTTCTGCCTTCACTACAGAAGAGCCGAGTTCTCTTCACTCCAATTTTAACATGCTGGAGCCCTGCCAGTTTCTTTGTTCAGAAAAAGATGCATTTATTGAGCACAATGCAGAAGAACCACTTCAGACCTAACACCTCTGTGTGAAGTATGTGCATATGTACTTCCTGGTAACACGGACCAAAACAGCTTGTTGCTTTTCCATCAGGTACAAAACCAGTATTGACCCTGTTGGGACTTAAATGTGTGTTTTGATGCATTTGCTACAACTCCTCTGAAATGCTACTGGCATTTATAGTAATAATAGCTCTTTTTCTGATGAAAGAGATTTTGATGTTGTAAAACTGCAGTCTCTGCCTTTCAAAAGCAACACTTAAAAACTATGCAGTTCTTTTTCTTACCCGAATTTTCAGTACCTTTATAGGAAATATGAGCTGTAATTTCACTGATTTCCTTCTTTAAAATATGGTTTAAAATGAAATCAGACCTCAGGACATTCTGTAGTTGTTCAAAAGAGTGCAGAACTGGCAGTACTGCAATTTTAATGTTATCTAAAGACCTGACAAGAATAAGAGTAATAGGTGCAAAGTCTGTTTATTTAGCTTCAGCCACAACCACTGCTGGATTTACCCTTGCAGTATCCTTATGCAGTGAAGATAAAAAGCCTCACTGTTTTGTGATTTGGTTAATTCAAGCACAAGGTTCTGCCCATGGTCACACCAGGGTCCTGCACAAAGCTGGAGGCACCATGACATTCCTGACAAAGCCCAACAGAAGGATGAAACCTGCTGAAGATAGTGGCATATCCAACATTTTCACCCAGTCTTTCCCCATCACTTTGCATCAGTCTTCTTCAGGACAAGTTCATTAAAGGCATCCTTACAGTGATTAACTCTGTTCTCTACCCATTTCACCCTTGTCTGCTTTCTTGATCCTGACTAATGCAAAGCCAGCAGTGATGAGGAGAGCCCTAATAACTCTTCCACCCTTTGAGTACACTGCGATGCTGCAGCTGTTGTTAAAGGCAGACCAACAGCATGTGAAAAGCCCTCTAATAAAGTGCTTTGAAAGCCTCTCATGGAGCCCCCCTAGCTGACACACATTTTAGCAGAGCCCTTCTTGCCCTTTTACGGTGTTTTTTCACTGTGGAGTTGCTCAATGCGGATCCTTTTCTTCACTGTTATGAGAAGTGGTAGCAGGAGAAAAGTGATATTTTTATTACGCATTGATTTGTAGACCTTTCAAATGAAGGTGGATGCTGGTTATCCCAGACCTGATGGTTGTGCTATGGCTCCTGGCACACTTGCATGGTTCTCCAAACCAGCCACAGTCAATGCAAGTGTAAACGCTAAAATGTTCAGGTCCTATTTCACAAGGAGCAGCAGCTGACACTTTTCTTTCGTATTTTCTCTTAAAGTGAGGAGTTCTGAGTCCTTTAACTATTTAATCATCTTGTTGCAGCCTAGGTTAGAGAAATTTGAAAGGATCAATCCCAACTTTAGCTTATTTCTAATTAGCCTTATTGCCATAGTGACCTGGGGGGTGCTGTTAACATCAGCATGGTAAACTGATGGAACTGTACAACTTCTTCTGCAGATGGGGAATGAAAGAAGTGAATCCTGCATTGAATCATGCTTGCAGAGGTTGACATTCAAATCACAGTTGTTGTATGCTCAGGAAAAAGACTGTCATTCCTCACACAGTGTTTCGCTGTAAGAGGAAGATTGGGGGGTTGCAGAGAAAAAAAGAAAGAGGAGAAAACAACCTGTCTGGGGCATTAAGATGAATGTTGAAAAGCAAAGGAGCTGAAGAAACTCAGATACCTTATTTAAGCTAGAAAAAAGAATAGAGAAATAACTGGCCCTGAAGCAGTCGTTACTGAGTGTGGACTCTGCCTCTTTTATTTGCATATACTGAAGAGCTGAGATATTCCCAAGGACTTTCTTATGAGGAGCATGGAAATGTGCAGAAAGTGGCTTCCACCCTTTATTGGTATTTCTTTTTTACTACAAGGAGGTGAAATGCGTATATTTTTGATCTTGAATGTTGTCATGGTTACAGGGCTACTTGGATGCTGCTTTTTGCACCCCTCAAAGGATCCTGTGCTCTGTGCAGGGTGCAGTTCCAGGCTGGGTATGGTGGGGATCAGCCTGAGAGCCCAGCCTGCCTCAGGCTGGGAACAGCCAAACCTGGTGCTGGTATTCCTGGGATTACAGTCCCAGGAGGAAGAATGAAAATTATGTGATCACTCTCCTTCCACTCTTACAAATGCCTGCTTAGGTAATGCTTGTGAAATATCTATTTGCCCCCAAAATATATCCAGCCTTGAATATTTCTGTGTAAACTACTTTTTCACCTGGTGATTTGATTAAAAGCCTGTTTGTGTGGATTCCAAGACCTAGGGCTTTTCTTTTTCAGCATAGACTACATTTTAAGCTGTAGTCCAGAACACTGTGCAAAGCAAAGCTGCATGAAGGAGAAAACGCTGGTGCTGATCTCCATAACGTCAGGTCTGTTTGTGCATCTCCTGGTGAATCTCACGCCTGCCTGCAAGATCAAGTGGCAGACGTGCTGTAGAAGCTGTTGGCTTTTCCCTGAAAAATGGCAAATGAAATATTTTTGGCTGAACACCTCCCCCCACCCCCCCATCTTCCTCAGGTTTTTGGCCAGACAGTTTTCAGATTTTCAGACCTATACAAAGGAAGCGCTAGGAAGAAAATTGTTTTGTATCAAATGCAGACAGGCAGAAAATGCCAATTTTCTGAGAGGATTTTTCAATGAAGGGTTGCAATTTTCTGTCAAAGGCATCTTTATTTTCTTCCCAACTACATAAAAATGCCATGTCTTAGGTCTTGCAGCACTTCTCCCCCCCGCTCCCCTCCCCAGTGCAAATGGAGACTGGTAGGATATTAAACTTTTCCTTAATTTTAAATCTACTTTAGAGTAGGATAAGGACCCTTGTGAGCAAAACGCAGTACTGTAGGTTGGAAACAAGCAGCTCTGTGCTTTTTTACACTAAGCTGGAATGTGGCCTTCTGCAAACAACTGTTTTAAATGCTTTCTCTGTTTTTACTTTATGCAGACTGTCTAGTGATTTGGATGCAGGTTTCTGTGCCAGTACTGTATGGTCTGCAGACATGCTTTGTGTTCCTGGTAATCTGGAGGGGGGAAATGAATGAACAAACCAGCATTTTCTGGGAGTTAAAGTTTGAAGCAGTGAGGTTAGTCAGTGAATGCACACTAATACACAAGTGTCATCTCCCGACTCACCACCTGAAGTAGGAAAACTGTGCATGGAAGTAGATGGGACCAAGTGGGGCGCTCTGTTTTGACGAATAGTCTTAAGTATGACTGTAAGATCAACAGATGGCAGCAGTTTCATAGTCGCCTCCCACTCCGAACTCACCTTCCCTAAGGTTACAGGCTTGACTGAGTGCCTAGTAATTAACTGGTTCCCAGGTATGAATGGGCTTGATTCCCTTGTCCCCTACGCTGCTTTGGTGTTGAAGGAGAATTGAGTCTAATAATTGGGGATAGCAATTTGTCATAGTCACTTAGATAAATCCAAATCTGATTATGGTTAAAATAGCAGATGTCCTGAATTCCTCTCCAAAAGAGGCACTGGACACATGAAAAATGCTTTGTGGGACAATGAAAATGGCTTTACCCTACTTGATAACCTTTCAGTGGCTCTGCCTGTGTAACACAGGTGAAAGGATGAGTATTGTCCACTGCCAAGTGATATCTTTGCCCTCTGACTTTTCCCATCACAGGTTGAGAAAGAGCCAAATGGAGGAAGGGCATGAAAGGTTTTCATCTTTGCATGCTGGGGCCCTTGTGGTGGCAGCAGGTTGGCATGTAGCCATGGATGTCAGGGCTCCATTTCCATCCCTGCTGCTACCACGGCTTTGTAGCACAGCCTGATCTTGGGCCAACCACTCCTCTCCTTGAGCTGTCTTAGTACACCTCCCTGAGTGAAAGGTGTTTTGCTGCAAGGGGTTGTTAGCAATGTAGGGATCAGTGAAGAGGACGAGGGGATGTGAGTGATAGCCTGCCTTTGCAGATAATTGAAAGCATATCAGAAATAGAAGCAGCATTTAAATTGAAAGTCTTTGTGATTCTTCTCCACCTGGTGAGCCTGGGAGTTACGTGAGGCTGTCACATGGTGAAGAATTAACAATTCTGATGAGAGATGCTGCCAATTTAAATTGCTTCTTTGAAGACCAGAGTAGGAGGGGTGTCCATTAGCCTGTCTCAGGGATTTCCTATGCCTGCTCCTGGATTATCATTAAAGGAGCAAAGCAGCTGAAGAAATGTGTTCAGAGTGCAAATACTGGTATATGCCATCCAAAAGACCTATTTTTCCTTGGACTGCTCTTATTGCCAAGTGCTCCCAGATCAGCTTCTACTGCTCTGTGTGTGGGGTTACTGGTGAGACACTAATGAGGACAACAGCAACTGCAAGACATTTTCTTGGAGGGCTGTGGCTTGCATGAGGACCAAGAAACACCTTCTTCTCTGTGATCACAGGGGGCATTCCTTTCATGCTGCTCACAAATTAGATGCCACAGGGGAAAAAAATAGAAGCTGAGCATTGTACTGCAACGCATCAGCCTCAGAGAAGTCTTGGGACTCCCACTTCATTGGGACTTTGGACAACTTCTAACAAAAAGTGCATGGGAAAGAGTCCTACCAATTAGGTTCATCTGGGCAGACCTCAAAGCCCCACTGCCTGACATTGAAAAAACTGCCGGGGGGATTTTCATGTGCAATTCCCATTAATTAACACTAACAGATATCAACAGGCATCTAAATCCCCTGTGTGATTTTGAGAACAAAAACATGATTCTCTGCCAGAGAGAGAGATCTGCTCAATACCACACTCTTGAGCTCAAATTTTCCCTCGGGTTTACTTGCACATTCTTTACAAGAGTCTGAAGATTTCGCTGGAACATCCCCCGCTCTTTTATAGCGCTACAGCCACACAAAATAAATATGAAGTGAGCTGATTACATTCCAGGAGCTACCAGATACCACGTGTCGAATCCAAAGTGAACTGACCTTTCCACTCCCAGGTGGACAGCTCTGACCTTTTGTGATGCTGATGAGAAGCGTGGAAGAAATCATGATTAGGGAGAAATCGTGCTTTATTAACGTAGGCAGGGCACAAAGAACTCATCATCTAAAGACTTGCCTCTAGGTGGTAGGACACAAGTAAAAGCGAAGATGTGCATCCGTGTTGTGCTCTCATTATAACATTAATGAGAACAGGACAGCAGAACTAAGAGGACAGCAGAGATGCGTGACAGGGAATTATGCTTTGCTGTAGAGGCTTTCTTGTGGTGACAGTTATAGCAACAGCAGACCAGGTTCCTACTGGCTCAAAGCCTCTTTATAATGCCATATAATGCCACAGAAGTGGTATTATTTTGCAGAGGAAGGCTGGAAGTTCTGGTAACTGCAGTAACACACAGTTGAGTTTGGTAGATTTAGCACTGCTACAAGGTACCAAGGAGATGTTAATGAATAGGGATATTTTGGGGGGCATCTGTTTCTGTCATGATAATTGCAAGGCACAGACACACCCCTTTGCAGGTTTGCAGGGAAGAGGGGAGCAAGAAGGGTTTTTCTTGTACAGCAAACACAGCTTCAGAAAGTGAGGAGGCTGGTGGGAGGGGAGGAGGGGTGGGGGGAGAGCGAGCAAGCACATATTATGTTCCAACTGTTTCCACGGTGACATTTCATAATCACAACTCTTGGGGGAAAACACTTCATTGCAAAAGCTGGAGGAGGCAGGACGGCTTTGTGGATGCAGCCAGAGAGGGATAGCTCTCCCAACACCTGTGGCTCACCATCCGGAGGACTTGGAAGCAGGAACCAAATAAACTCAGGAGGCTGTAGTGCAAGGAATTGAAATGCATAGCAGTCATCATCCCCTTCCTTTTATTTCAAGGGTTTATAAATAAGTATGATATCATCGCAGTACATAGGAAGCCTAAATATCTTCTGTTTCTTGGCAGGAATGAGTAAAAGAGAGATGTATATAGAAAAGAGCCCATAAGATGTACATAGCAAAGCACAGCCAAATAGCTGAAAGCAGCTTGTAGTTAATGAATTAGGTCACCAGGTCTTTGCGTTCCACGTTGCGTTTCTCTTTACTCTAAGTCCTGTAGTTGTAGCATACGTGCGAGCTGCAAGCAGATGGAAACCTGCCTTTTCATCACTAGGGCTGGTTGCACAGTGCCCAGAAAAAAAACAGTGCTTTGCTAGCAGTGAGTCTCACAAATCAATCTGTGGCACATTATTCATTTTACAAAGCAGCACCATGTTCACCTGAATCGCTTCCAAATGTCTGTGGTTCCCTGTGTTGTTTTAGGCAGTGTACCACTTGCCATCATGCTGCTACAGATGGCAACAGCTCTTGGGGGCTTTCCTACGAGACGTGGGCAGGGGATGCAAGGGCTGTGACAAGTACATGAGGCTTTCATGCCTGGGGACTTTCCTTTAGTTCCTGCAGCACAAAGCACTGCACTGTGGATTTCAGTCCCAGCCCCTCTGCAGGTTCCATGAGTTTAGGCAAATTTCTCCCTCTGTCAGTGGCTCAGTTGGGATAAATCCTCTTTTTCTGACTACTGACTACTAGTAGCTGGATGATCGAAGCTTTCTGTGGGCAAGATCGCATGGTGCTGTGATTTCTAAAGCAATTACTGCATCTTTGTATTCCTGAAAAAATCTCATTTGCTCTTATTCTGTGACTGAAGCTGCACTGCTCTGTGCTTTTTCCATAGGACTGCATGGAGCTCTCTAATGACCTGCTGTCACCTGATTCCTGCTTAATCTAATTGCAGTCATTGTTACACCAGGTTGCAAACTTTGTGGTGTGCTGAGTGATGTGGTGTTTGCATGTTGTTCTTTCTGTCTTGGCCCACTGTTGGGAGTGCAAAGTCTATCATTTTGTTTGTAATACAGCACTGATCTGTGCTTGCGATGTACAGAAAAGGGGAAGAATCTTGATGAGCACAGACAGTCCTCAAATATAGGACATCTCCAGAAATGCAGTGTAACAGGGCCTCTATAATCTTTCTTATCTTCCCAGTCTGGAAAATAGGATGATTCTTTAAAAAGACATTTGTTTCAGATTATATCCTTAGTACTCTGTCATCACTGAGGAGTCTAAAAGATGAAGAGGAGAAATTATAGATAACCTACAGATCCTCATCCAGCTACTAAGCTTTACAGCTCTTTGCCCAGATAGAGCAGGCTAACAGCGATAGCTCAGCTGAAGACCTGGCTATTCACTGTCTGTAAAATGCAGTTCCCCTGCACCAGCCTATTGCACAGGGAAAAGCAGCTGCTGCTGAATGTGTCTCCTTCCTCCCAGTTACACATCTTCAGAGCTGGCAGCAATGTCTTGTGACACATCACAGTGACCAGCTGCACTATGGAGCCATAGAGGGCTTAGATACTCTGACAGAGAAAAGCTGAGACATCCCACTGCTATGGACCCCTTGCACACATTTGTAGAAAATTACTTAGTAGAACTTAAAAAAAATGGGTTTAGATCTATAGAAGAGAATCGAAGACCCACCTGATGAACTGCATCAAAGCCAGGCTGTGCTTTGACTACCTGGAGCTCCTCATTCCCTGTTCATCTCCTCTTTCAGCTAAGTGGTGCCAGTCTTTTCATTCTCCGCTCTCCAGCTCTAATGGTTTCCTGTGTTCCATCCTGATGCTTTTCTATTCCTTCTCTGTGCTTTCTCCAAGAATGGATGGGTATTGGATCTCCTATTTATTCAGAAACTTCGCAAATCTGTTATTTCTCTTGCCTGAAATCAAAAGCATTTTTCTTTCACAACCATTAAGTATTCAAACAACTTTTCACACAAAATTATGTAATGGTATTTTGAATCACAATGACTCTCTTCTGATGGTATTTTGAGGCAATTCAGGTTATTTGTGCAGCATCCACATGTGCAGATAAAGAAAATCTCTCCCTGTAGACTTTTCACAGGTGTCTGTCTCCAGTCACTTACCAGACCCTTTCGAAATCCAACCCATTTAATACAATACAGGCTGTTAATGTGTGATACTCCACACTATGAGCAAGGCTGAGACAGGGTGGAATTTTGTGATTGTGTGATTTGATCCAACACACCAATTCCTATTTCTCTCCAAGATAAAGCATGGGTAGCAATTAAGGAATAAAAAGTGACATGAATATATGTATTGATTGCAGAAACTAGTGACAGAAGCTGATAATTCTTGTGATGTTTAAGGTTTTGTCTTTTGTGCACAGACTTCCCCCTTCCCAGCTGGTAGCAGGCAGCCTGCTACAGTAGGATGTGATGCAAGGACTGGAAATTGATACTTCTTTTCTTGACTCAGTTACTCCAGATGAAAGCTTTGATTCCTTTGACTATCAGAAAGGCCAAGATCAGCCACCCTAAAACATAGCCCACATGTTTTTATGTCTCATGTGTTAGCAAAGCAGCCTGGGAAAAGCTGAGCCAGATGGTGATGATGGGA
Source organism: Myiopsitta monachus (assembly GCA_017639245.1). Classification (NCBI taxonomy): domain Eukaryota; kingdom Metazoa; phylum Chordata; class Aves; order Psittaciformes; family Psittacidae; genus Myiopsitta; species Myiopsitta monachus. The sequence continues at coordinate 28,608,883 of CM029917.1, forward strand.
TCTTTACAGGGCTCTTTGAATTGCAGCAATTGCTGTTGCTGCTTCTGGGTTGGCTTTTTTCTTCCTAAATCAGCATCCTTTTATCTTCCTCATTTCACGTCTGTTTTCTTCGTGTCTTGGGTTTGATGCCAGGGATTAAAAATGAGGGTTGATTCATATATCAATATTAAACTGCATAATTACCTCAATCATTATTTGACTTCATCTGGAGCATCCACAATGTTTTGGGAACTTTGAAAGAAAACTTTGTTGCATATACGAACATTTGAACTATTGATAACCAGAATTCCTGATTTCAGTTTCATCTTCTGTGTCTGGCTTTTCACAGTAAATAATCCTCTTACCATGTATTTTCATCAACTTTTTAAATACTTACAATGTTTTTGATTTTCAAGAAAATAACATGACAGCACAATCTGTGTCAATAATCCAGGCAGGTATTATGTTCTTCTCAAGTAACAGTAGACCAACTGTAACTTAAATGTATATTAACAGTAATTTCTGCTTCCTCTGGAGAGACTTTGAGAAACAAAAGGTGCTTTAATAACTAACAGGGATCCACCCACAACTCGGATTTATATTTCTGACTCAGCAAAGAACGTAAACTTGAGACTAGGGCACAGGGTGTTTCTATAAGTAGTTCTAAATCAACCATTTACAAAATGCACATTAACAGTCTTCCCTGGGTGAGGAAAAGAATGTTTGTTTTTGGGGCTGCAGATGGCAAAGTCTTCTTTCAGGGGAATCAGTAAAGGGTCAGTTGGGATTTGTTGCAGATCGATTCATAGGATTTAAATGAGTGCTCATGAAGACATTAGCCCAGCACAGGGCTGTTTGCATCATTGTCTACCTGAACTGTCCCTAATTGAGCATGTCAAGCCCATTCAATGGATGAAAACCCATCAGCAGCAGCTGAGCTGGACGGTGGGACAAATGACTCTGGAAAAAAGAAGTTGCAGCTCTGAATTCATAGCATTTTTCGATTGTATTTGACTTGGACTGAGTGCACAGGAAAGCCCCTTGCCCTTTTGGTCTGAAGGCTCCCCATCCAGCCATGCTGGGTGGCAGTGAAGCCCAGCTCATGGGAGCCCATGGCCCTCACCTGACTGATAGCACCTCCTGCTCCAAGCCAAAGCACAGCATCCGTTTGCCAGCTGCTGCTCATGAATTTCTAGCTGAAGAGTGCGCAGTGTTTTCAGTGCCACTCTGATTGACAGGTTTATCTTCCAGTCCATTTACTTACTTAATTATCCCACAGTGAGCAAGAAGCCATTTCTGATGGATATGGTAATAAGCTGATCAGGATGACAACAGAAGCACATTCTTGTACAGTTTGTGTAAAAGCTGGTGTTCCCCAGTTTCAGTTCACATTGGATTTCCCTATCAACAGACAGTAAATTAAGGATCAGTATCTGATGACCTTAAAACATGAGGCCCTGGGTGTTTGGCATCAGTCAGGACCTGCTTGGAGTAATCCTCATCTTGGGTGTTTTCCCTGTCCCACATCTTCCCATTTTAGCACACGCTGGAAAAGGATGAAGCTCCCATTTCCTTTAACTTTCTGAGTTGCTTCTGGGATGTCAAAGCTTTTCATCTAACAACTGCCTTGTGAATGGGACAGGGGCCATGAGACAGCTCAGGCCTGACTTATTGATGGGGGGAGATTTTCTCTGCCTGATACCAAACATTGTTGAGGTTATTTTGGTAAAGGACATTCTACCAAAATATTATTTGGTTACTACAGCTTGTAAATGCTGGTTTTCAGTGGTGTAAATAATACCTTCCAGGTTTAAAAGACTGAAGCAAGTGGCTGATGCTAAAATAAACCGCATGGCATACGGGAAAATTACCATGAAGAGCCTGAAGTCCCCGTATTTGTACTTCGGTAGGAATTTTCTGAGTAAGGATGAGTGAAGGGCAAAGGGCTTCACTCCAAAATCGCTGTACAGGCTGAAGCTTGCTTTAGAAAACATGATGGGAGTGTAATGGGCTGCAGAGCCACTCCTGCCCCTCTGCAGCAGCTCCCTTGAGTGTCAGCAAACACCCTTGAGCTGCATCTCCCATCCCTGCCTGGGTGATCCTGTGCGCGTGTGTGTGCATACAGAGCACATGTGCACTTTCCTACCCGTGTCTATCGGTGTCATTTTGGTGTGGGTGGCACATGTGTCTGTGCATATGTTTGCTGGGCGTAGGTGTGCTGAGGGCTATCTGTACACAAGCTTCCCTGTACGTCAGTGCTGTGAATGGAGGAAGCTGTCTCGCCCTTCCAAATTTTCCTCATTTTGTATTTCTGGAGTCTGAACCCTCAGCACCTGTGATGAGATTGTTCCTTGAAAGGGGCATTATCCAAAATAACCAAACTGAGGTGAACAAGGCAGGGAGAGAAACTTGTGTGACTCCGTTTATGCCAAAGCTCTGCAAAACTCATATGAGAGTCTGTGTTGTGTGATACTTGTTTAAATTGATCCCTATAATCGCATTTGATTCTTTATCAAAAGCTTCCTATAGATATTGACCAGCTAGCAAATAAAGGGAATTTCAGAAATAGTAGACATTCAAACACCTCTTAAAAGACATTCAGGAGCATCATGTAAAACACAGTGGGCAGTGGGGGAAATAGCTCTGCTGGGAGGTAGAACGGATGCAGAGTTCTGTTGATTTCCTCATTTTACAAGGCTGGAGGCTTCTGCATGTGAATGAGTCCTTTGTTTTTCCAAAGCTTCTGGTACAGAAATATATCTGCTGCAACAACCGCTTATTTCCTATCCTGGAAACAAAAGCTCTGATATTGAAGGCAGGCCATTCTGCTCCTGTGGACAACTTGGTGTCATGCAAAGCAGAGCAGAGGAAGGTGGCAGACAGCTTCCTCAGAGACAAAGATCTCTGCTGTGCAAAACCTTGAAGCAGAATTGGGTGAGAACAGAGAATGTCACCCAGTGCAGCAAGGTCAGCTGCAGGCAGAGCACAACAGGAACAGTAGCTTTGATGTATTCATTTTCTTATTCTCATGTTTGGCAAAGATCTTAAGTGAACCAGCTATACTCTTTTAAAATCCCTTTATAGTACTACTCAAATTAGACTCACTTTTATTTTTTTAAACATACATTTACCTAATTCATTGCACTCAGTTTCATGGGTTGATCCCACAAGACCTTGTTGGATGTTTTCTGTTAACCATCATTTGCCTGCCTGTTCTACCTGTGTGTTAAAACCCTTCTGAGACAAAATACAGGTCTTAGAAACTCCACTCCCTGATCGTTTTAGTTGCCCCTGATTAAGATGGCACTGTGCCATATACTTACATGCTGTACTGAATGATTTCCTTTGTTTTCTGAAAACTGAGGGGAGGGATAAGCTCCTTCCATTGTTTTCAGGAATCTAGATAATTCAATAGGGCAAGTCTTTCAGAAGGCTGGTGGATTGATCGGTTGTGGCCACTCTTGTGTCATCAGAGAGTTTCATCTATTTCCCAAGACTTTGTCTGGTGTCTAACCAAAATTTCAGAGGCTGTATCGCTTTGATGACGATTTAAAGAATCTTCAGAGCAGCTACAGTTAATTCTGAACATCCTTGTGCTAAAAAACTCTGAATAAGGTGCTGTTATCTGTAGGGAAAAGGAAATGAATACCTTCTTAAAATAATGATCTTATTACTACTTATCTTGTTACACTGTGGTGAGGTTCTCCTTGTTAAGCCACCTGCACTTGGAGAGGTTTATAGACAAAACAGTGTTATTAATTAATGCAACTGTGAAAGCTTTCTGTGAGCTTTTACAATATTTTATTGTTATGGCTACTATTATTATCATCAGATAGGCTGTTTGGGAGTTTTGAAAACGCGCTAGCATCTTTCTGTTGCGCTGGTTATCCTTCAGTGCCTTTCTTCAGATTACAAATGCAGCTGTTTCTATTAAATTCTGAATGGAAAGTAAAAGCCCATAAAACCTCTCAGCAGGTTATTTTAGCCTCAGATCAGTATTGCTTAAATTCTACAAGGAGAGAAGTAGAAGTCTGATGAAGGTGCTACCTATCAACAGCAGATGTAAATTTGTTGTGCTTGAGTATGACTTTGGGATGACAGTTGACCAGGCAGTGAGACAGGGTAGGAGCATCCTCTGGCTGCTGTAACTGACTCTTGAGTGCCCAAACAATTGCTCTAATGAACCTGTAGTCTCTGGCAGTTGGAGTCACTTCCTCGGACAAGGGTGGGTGGGGGGAAAATGATGTTTTATTGCTTACCATAAGGAAGACACAACATCATGCTCAGTATATAAGCTGGGGGGAGTTGGCTGGGATCCATTGATCACTGCTTAGAGATAAGCTGGGTATCAGACAGTGGGTGGTGAGCAATTGTATTGTGTTTCTTGGAGTTAATTCCCCTCGTATTATTATTATTGCTATTTTTATTATATTTCACTTTATTTCAATTATTAAACTGGTTTTATCCCTGCCAGCAGATTTTAGCTTTTTCTTATTCTCCTCCTCATCACATGGCGAGAGAGTGAGCAAGTGGCTGCCTGGTACTTAGTTGCCAGCTGGGTTTAAACCATGGCATAAGAGGCCACAAAGCTGCAAGCATCAGTGCAGCTCCTCTCTAGTGCAAAGAATACAGTGCTTGAGAGCCTTTACCTACTATGGCATTTATATGAGTGTTTAAGCATTTTGTCATCCTAGAAGTCACAGTGAAATCCATTAAAATGTCTAAGAAGAAGTTTAAGATTCCAAACTCTTATTTACAGAGATAAAACAAAGGCCACATGAGAGATGATTTTCCATTGTCACATTTGGCTGTGGTGATAGTGCCTGTCTGCATATGGTACTGCTCTACCCAAGGCCTCTGCCACAGCTGGCAGGAAGGGCTGTATGGGGAAACAAATCTATAGTAAAATCTCTTCCAGAGGAAGCCAACAAAAAGATGCTACTACCTCTGTTTTCAAGACTGTTCTGTTCATAAAACGATATAAAGCAGTATTATCCTGCATCATAAAGTTATGTCACACCTGGGCCCTGTGGCCAACGGAGAATATCTCCCTCTGTGCTACTGCAGCTTTTGTTCACATTCCATTTCAGTTATCCCACTCTGCAGAGTTCTTGTCTGTCCAGCTGTTCTTATGTGAGCAGAATTCCCAACCTTTAAGCAACTCTCTGATGCTTTTCCAATTTAACCACGTGCTTTTGGAGGTGGGGAGTAGGAACCAGGGCAAGGCACCCTACACCAAACCACGGTACAGAGCATGAGTCCTACTTCTAACTCTGCCCCAAACATCCTTTTTCCTGTTTCCTCTCTACTATTTACCCCTTGTGTGTGTCAAGGCTGCAAACAGTAAGGGCAGAATCTCTGTGCTCGGACATGGGGATCCAGGTTCTGGCACAAAAGGCCCCAAATTTTGTTTGTGACTTTATCAGTTTCAGAGGGGAGCGAGTGAATTTTCTCTGTGTATCTGATCACAGCAGTTCTTCCTCAAACATTTCTGAATCCCAAGTTGTGTCTGGGAGATGGTTTTTATTGTTGTTACTTTATTGATTTTTCCTCCTTTTGTTTTTGAGCAAAGGTGCTTATGATCAAATAGGCTTCAACCTCTCTTGAACTGCCACAAAACAGCTCCTGTAATGATCCAGGCTAAAACAGCCTTCTGATTTCAGAAGCCTGTCCTGTCTGCTGGTGGTGGTGAGCACAGATTCCTCCACATCAAGCACAGGGGTGAAAAGCCTCATAGGTTAATGGTGGGTAGAGAAAAATTAATGAGAAAGGTGATGGTCCCTTTCTCATCCTTCAGGATCTCATCTGTTGCTCTGAAATCCTTCCTTCCAAAGCATGTTTGCAGCATACAGCATGCCTTTTTACAAGGGCATGTAGCAATAGGACAAGGGGCAAGTGGCTTCAAAATAAAAGAGGGTAGATATAGATTAGGTGCTTAAGAAGTAATTAGGAAGTAATTATCTACTATGAGGGTGGTGAGGCACTGGCACAGGTTATCTAGAAAAGCGTGGCTGCCCCATCCCTGGAAGTGCTTAAAGCCAGGCTGGATGGAGTTTGGAGCAGCCTGGTCTGGTGGAAGGTGTCCTTGCCTGTGGCAGGGGTGTTCGAACTAGATCTTTAGGGTCCCTTCCAACCTAAACCATTTTATAATGATTCTATGACCCTCTTTGTTATCCTAATGAGCCAGGCTGTAGAGTCTGATCTGTTCAACTCCTGGACCCAGGAGTAAGAGCCCAGGCTGGGAAACGATGGATCCGAGGCAGAGGAGTTTAAGCCCTTTCTCTAGAGGAGTTTGCCACCTACTGATACGCAGGTTCCTTCTAGCTCGTGCCAAGAGAAGTTGAGGGGGAAAGCCGGGAATTGAGGGGTAGGTGGGAACTGCCTTTAGAGCCCCGGGGGGAATAGCCGGGGTGAGGAGGGAGGGAGGGGGGATGCGGTACCCAGCTGTAGCTCCCACTGGGAGTAGGGGAATGAGCTGGGTGGAAGCGCCTGGCGTGTGCGTGCGCGTGTGTTGTGTGTGGCGGGGGAGGGCTGTGGATGAGGAGCGGGCTCTCTTTCTTCCTCCCGGGGCTCAGTTGATCCTGCTGCCAGGCGGTGTCAAGCAGCAGCCTCAGCGCTGGATTCCGGGCGGGGGAGAAGCGCAGCCCTGAAGGCGCCGCGGAGGGGAGGCGGGAGAGGCGGCTAAAGAGAGCGGAGCGGGGGGAAAATCAAATCTATGCTTGGAACTGGGCTTCTTTTTCGCCAATGCAAAAGGGAATATGCAGCACATTTTTGCCTTCTTCTGCACCAGTTTCCTAGGGGCGGTGTTAGGGGCCAATTTCCCCAACAATATCCAGATAGGTGAGTGCAGGGCGCGGGGGAGAGATGTTCCCCGGCCAGTGGATAGGGGTGGAGAGGGGACGGTTTGGGGGGAGCGGGGGGGAACTGACCCGTTCATTTGCTTGTAAAGGCAAATTGTGTCTCTGTGTGTGTATGTGTGGGTGAGAGCGCGAGGGGGTGAACGACCAGGGCTGGATTTGTGCGTTGGTACCGGTACCAGCTTTGCAAGAGCAGAGATGTGTTAATTTGGCTTTGGGGGATGGGAAGATTAGGAATAAATGCCTGCATACACACCAACACCGGCGGAGAAAAGTGCCTCTGAAATGGAGGAAGCCAGAGAAAATTAGCTGTTTCTTGCTCTGAGAAATGCCTGTGCTGCCATTGTGCGTTGCTGCATTTGCAAAATCAGCGGTTGCATTATACATTTTGGTGAGGATGCTCTCATCTGTAGGTAACTGGGACGAGAGGTAACAAACAGGCGCTCTCTGTTGTTGTTGCTAAAGAATAAGGGCAGAGCTATTGGAGGAATGGCTTTGTATTGAAGTCTCTTTATTTCATGCTACTTGCTTCCCCTGCGCATCAGCAGTGCCTGTTTGATTTCTTTCTCCCTTGCTGTAACTTCTCAGTGCTCTTCTCCCTCCCTCCTAGGGTTTATTATTACTCTCCCATTGATCTTTATTGATGATGGTTTGCAACCTAGCCCCAAATTCTTTTCCCTCGCATGCCGGTTTTCTTTCCCGCCTCCCTTCTTTTTACAATGCCAATCAATTGCTAATCCACCAAGTTCAAGCAACTCCTGCCCGAGTCGAGCTGCACAATCGGTGCTTTTATTGCTGTTGATGCTGCATCCTTGCCTCCCTCCCTTCCTGCCTCCCCTTTACCCCAAATTTCTGCAACATCCCGGATTTTTTTCCCTTTCAACAAATGTGTTTTTTAATAGCTTAACTCGGCTACGTGCATTTTACTCCTCTGACACCCGTGATTAGACTGGGAAGGGGGAGGAATGGGGGAGGCGAGAGTATATTCATGCACAAATAGCCCTTTCCACACAAGGAGATGCCCTCTGAAGTAAAGATGTGCAAAGTGCCATTGATAGCAGGTCCTTGCACATTTGTTTCTTCCTCAATCCCTGGAGGGTGGGCTTTGACGCTTTCTGCTGCTTTATTTTAATTCTGCCTTGTTGCTAAGTGCTTTGTTTCCCCACTTGTGAAATGCCAATAATAGTGCTCCCTTTAAATGCATATAGATTACAAGACAGCCTGAATTTAATAGCATCTTTCTGGGGGCTGTGAAGGGATCTGCCGCAAACCAAGTTTCTTGCTGGGGGAGCAGCAGGGAACTTTTCCTAGGGCCGGGTTATAGCAGCAATTTGTTCCAGGTCCATGGGGAGACAAAGGGTCTGAGCCTGTCTCCTGCCTGGTCCCAGTTCCTATCCTATAACGCATCCTGTGATTCTGGGCTTGCCTGTACTTCTGCTCAGATCAATCCCTTTGAGAGTCAAGCTTTTTTCCTGTCCTCTTTGAGTTTGACCACTGTCTCCTGTTATATGCAGGGGTTTTCAATGCAGCACACTTGCAGTAGCAGCAGTTGTATGGCCATGGGTCCCAGGTTGAGCTGTCAGCCAGTTCCCATCCACCCAGCGTTGTGCCTGTCGGGCCAGGCTCTGCCAGTCTGCCCCGTACCCCAGAGTCCTATAGTGTGGGCAAACCCCTGCACCCTTCTGGAGCAAACCCCTCCTTTTAGTCATCAGGGTTTAAACTGAGCCTAATTACAAATAAGGGGAGGAGGAAGAAAGACTCCTTCCTCCTTTAGAAAGGTAACATGGACAGAACTTCCATTTCTATTCCTTTAAAGTTATGGCGGTGAAGAGTTTGAGCCAGACCCTGCAGTTCATCCCGACCCTGCAGGCTGCTGGGCCCAGGAATCCTAAATGTGATCAGGCATTGCATAATGTTGCTGGAAAGGTTTTCTTCTCCCAACCTGTCCATAGCAGGAACAAACCCCTGGGTCTTGTGTGCTGGAGGATTTCAAGTATAGAGGCAATCCCTGTGCTGGTGAGCTGTAGCCTCTGCTCACAGGGATATTTTGGAGTGAAGGGGTTGCTGATATGGGTGTGTTTAAGACCTTTCTTCTTGTTGTTCTGTTTTTCTTCCCAGGGGGGTTATTTCCTAATCAGCAGTCACAGGAACATGCGGCTTTTAGGTTTGCCTTGTCTCAGCTCACGGAACCTCCTAAACTCCTTCCCCAGATCGACATTGTGAACATCAGTGACAGCTTTGAAATGACATATACCTGTAAGTACTGACATTTGCTGAGCTTCCTCTTAGCTTGGCTTCTTTATTCCTGACTTTATTTTTGTGTCTGAAAATATGGAACATCTTGCTCCAGACGCACAACTCGCCTTTAGAGTCCATGCGATAAAACCCCAAACACAAGGACAAAGGTTTCCTGAACCACTTTGTTGTGTGCTAAGACACAGGGGTGAGGTAGTGCTGCTATTATTCAGCAGCTCTTGCATTTTCTTTTTCATTGCTTCCAAAGTGATATAAGCCCCCCAACAATTAATTTGCTCTTGTTTTTCTAACCTCTGCCCAGCTCATTATGTTGAGGTTTCATTTCCATATTTCCTATAGCTGTGATGTACAACAAAGACATGCCTTTCCACCCACAAAGTGTGCAGAAGTCTCTGTTTTGTGTGAACTTCTTCCTCAGCCCCAGTTTAGCCATCTGTCCTTGTAATTTAAGAAAGACCTAGCAGAAAACAGCAGCTTGGTGCAAGTGGAGTCTGGATCCACAATGGGGGGCATGCCTAATAATGAGAGAGAGGTAAGAAAGTTACAGTTTCACAAATCAGCAAAATCATTTGCTGTAAAAACAAGTATTAGAGACTTAATTTGCACCACAAAGTCAATTCTAGGGTGTATCTACACCCTGCTAAAGCACAGCGCATTAGCTGTGCTGTTCATGTTGTACAATATTGCCAGGAAAACTAAAACCTGCTAAGATTGGCAGCAATAAATAAGACCAGGAGGGAATCGGAGGAAAACAGAACCTGTAACACAGCCCTGTGGTTGCATTAGGAGCTGGTGCAGTGTTTGCTTCCCTAGAAGTGAACAGTTTGGTGCTATGCAGGAAGGGCTCACACTGCCAGGATGCGATGCACAGAGAATTTCGCGGTTTGACCTGGAGTCAGACACTGGCTTCACTCTCTGAGCCTGGGTGTGTGTATGAGGGCGCTCCGGAGGGACTGGGGGAACCCTTCTCGTTGTAAAGCCTGTTGGATTTGTTGTTGGCTCACGTCTGTCATATCCTCTTGATTCATCAAAACATCCTCTCTGCAGTTTAGTCATGTGGAGTGTGGGGTAGAGGTGGACACAAACTGTTCTCTTCACTAAGAAATATGCAGAAGGGAAAAATGCTTTCCTGCAAACAGAGGCAGGAATGTACAGGAGGAGAATTAATAAGGTTCTTCGAAGGAAAAAAAAAAAGAAGTTGTGATTTCTTTTCTGTTGGAGGGTTTGCAAATACAAGATTGCAGGAATTTCCTGGCCAGTATGACATGGAAGAGAGAAATAAGTTTGGGCACTCTTTCATTGAAGTGTCTAATGGGACATCTAAAGATTTTCTATTTTCCTTAATATCCCTCTTATTTGCCAGCTACAAGGTTTCCATCAAGGTAGAGCAACTATTTCAGCTCAATCCAATGGCACTTCCTTGGCAGGAAAACTAGGCAGATAGAGCTAAAAAGGCAGACCTTGTATCTATCAAGGGAAAGCATCACCCTCCTGGGGTAGAGTTGCTGACTGTGGCTGAGGATGAACTATTTCAGTGCTGATAGCAGGAAGAAAGCAGAAAGTGCAAGAATATCACTAGAATAAATTCTCCATCTGTGCATAGTTTTCTCTCCCTCTCCATGCCTGCCACTAATGGCTTTGTTTACAGCACTAACATGATAGCAAGACCGTGATACTAGTTTTGCTTCAGAAATCTGTCATTAGTACCATGGGGGCGGCGGTGGTCCCACAAAAGCTGAATGGAAGCAAGACAGCCTCCCAAAGGATGTTATATTTGAGTTCTATGTAGGGCACATTGTCCTAGATCAGACCAGCAGAGCACTCTGCACAGCCCAACTTTGCTTGTCCTCATTTTTCTTTTCTTATAATTAAAAACTTCCTAAGTCCTGCCAGACTATGGAAGGCAGCATTTGTTTTGTAAGCACTAAAGGAGGTGATGTTCCATGTACCTTAGAGGGGATAAAAACCCAACCCAAAAAAACCCAGGCCATTAGGAGACCTGGTTTTAGTACTACAGGCTGGAATGAAACTTTTGTCAGGAATTATCTCCTTCCTCATCTTCCAGCAAATTCCAGTTGCCAAGACTAGAAATCAGCAGAAAGATCTGTTTATTTACAGAGAATAAAAACCTGCCCATGCAGTGGTCCTTATCTTCTGAGAAAAGACTGGCCATGTTACCAGTTAAAAGTACCAGGTTTTGTTCCCATGGAGATGGAGAACACAGCAGTTCCTTGTCACTGGCATTACCTGTTTCTCTGATGGTTAGGGTCTCTAAAAGGACATGTGAGGAAGACTAATGCATCCTAGCCCCATAGCTAGCATCCATCCTTGTGTGCTAAATGTCATCCTTATGGCAGCGCCTGAAGCAGCGTCATTAGAAATACAGGAAGTATATTAAAAATCAGTGTTGATGGCATAAGCAAAAAGCCTTGTTGGGCAGCTTGCGAGATGATGAAGTGGCAGGATGAACTGCAGCAAAATGACAGTACCCTGTCTAAGGAGATCATATGCAAAACATTTCTCAGCATCAACTGTGGCACTGTCTACCTCTGCCTGACACATATCTGCTTGTCAGTTAGGATGAGCAAGCTCTGGTGTGACAGTGGGTGAATTTGCAGTATGAGATGCCCCTGTTTGTGCGCTGGTGACAGTGATAAGGAGCAGTTAATGATGTACTAGTGATGATCGTTAATGGGTAGCAATAATACCCATGAAAGTGATAAATCTATAAACTATCAGGAAGCTGCTGTTTTTTCTGGGCTGTCGCTGTGACAGCCCAGCAGTAACTTTTACATTTCTGTTGCTTCCAGTTGTGTACCTTCTACTGTTATACAGTGATCATGAATACCTCTATGGGGGGCAGCATTGATCTGCAGGTCCTGTGGCCCCTGTGCATAACACATTAGTAAAAGATGATTTTAAGGAAACCATAATCATAAAGAAAAAAAAAATGGATAGTAGCTACAAAGTGTGCTTGCCTCGTATTTCATGTGTGTGGTCGATGCTAATGTTGTTGTGTTGCTGAAACATGAGCACATTTCCACACCTGAAATATCTTCCTGAATTCATTCCATCCCAGAGAATAGATGGTAATGAACAGGCTGTGTGTTCACAGCTGGGTGCGTGCTGTGGCTGACCCAGATGAAAATACACACACCCGCTGCTTTGAGGGTTCCTAACTAAAGGTAGGGAGACCTAATATTTTTGTGCCATTTCTTTGAAGGCCAAGGCAATTGTTCAGGGGGAAGGTGAATTCAGAGTCCTTCAGCAGAAGTGTATAGCAGTGTCAGGTGACTGTAAAGGGTAAAATAACAGTGTGGAAGAGCTGAAAGGTTTGCCTAGTGACGTAGCAGAGCAAAGCCCTTCTGATCAGCTTTAAAGACATGCTCACAGGTTCTGCCTTCAGCCATGATGGGAAACGAGCTTTACAGTCTCTAAATAGTCACTATCAAACTCTGCCTTGCTGGGTTTTGCTGTGACTTACTGCTTGCAGAGCAGGGCAGACCTGACGCATCAGAGTTGATGCTGCAGGTCGGAGCTGGGGCATGCCTCTGTGCCTGATGCAAGGTCACAGGAAGTCTGAAGCTTAGGGGAGAGACCTGCAAATTTCTATCCCTGGGAAGTTCACACTGGGCACAAGCACAGTGCCCTGTTGGCAGCAAAGCGATGAGCCATTGCTTAGTTGGGGAAACCATTGCTGAGTATAGTTTCTCTCTTATTCTTTATCTCAGCCTCCATTCATGCACGTGTAATGCACATCCCCATCCTGTGCATAGCCCAGCTCCTTGGGGACTACGAGTTCTTTCAGCCACAGCTCCATAGCTTTATTTAATTTGTGGTGCAGAGACTCCTGCTTTTGGCCTCTGCTGGAGTCCCCAGGTGAGCCCCAGCAGCATCAGGCAGATGGTGGTGGTTGTTCTCATTGCCCAGGGAAGACAATGGCTCAGCGTCAGCCTTCTCTGTCAGTGACCTAGGGGACATGCCTTGTTGAGCAAGAGGTGAATCACCAACTTGGTAAATCCGTCCCTGTAAAACTCAGGCCACTTTGCAGGGGTGACCAGTAACCAAAAATAACCCTCTGTTCAGAACTGTGCCCTGCGACTTTGCTGATGCAGCCATCAGCTTTTGTGTGCTTAGGTGCTGGACTACTGAGAAGGGACCTTCAGGAGCTGCATACCTGAAACACAGAGGTCTGCGCAGGACAGCAGCAGGATTTTGCAGCTGCAAGAAAACTTGTAAAGAGGCTGAAAACCAATGAATTATTTATGTCTCTCCTCCCATGTACGCACAGCTACAGTTGCTGTGGGGTCCTGGGAATGAGCACAGGCTGTGGGTGCTGCTAGAATATCACCAGTTGAATCTGTTCTGCATATTAGAAAATGAACATGTAGTTTGGAATCTGTTCATATTTTATGAAGTCCTCACAGCACCAATTAAAGAGGGATTTGTAGCAATAACTCATTCTGTGCTTATGTTCTTATCAATAGCAGCAAGCTTAGATCCAGATCAGCTATGAAATTAAGTATTTCTTTTTCTTCTTTTTCTTGGATACTTATGTATATAGATAGAGTATTTCTTGAGATTGCTTTTTATCTCGTAAATTACCTCTCAGAGACAGGAAGGAATAGGCAAACATTTGAACGTTCTCAAATGAGGATCTAAATTTGGCTTAATTAAACCATTATTGCACGTTGAATTTAAAGGAAGCTTCTTTGTTGACAAACATACTATGGTCGCCATTTCTTAGAAAGGTGTTGCAGCAATTATTCCAGCAGCAATCAATTAAAATGCAATTTTTATAATTAAACTTCCACTGTCTAAATAAGCCCTGTAATAGTAATTGTTATGGTGTTGGTAGACTTTGTATTTTAGCAGTGTCAGAAATCTTGTGTAAGTGCTTTGGGAGTTTTTATCCCTGCAGAGCTCAGAACGCTAGCTATGACTATTTAATGTCAGTTAAGCCAGCAGAAACATGGATTTAATGATCAGATGCAGCCTGGTTAATATAACATAGGTATTACAAGGAAATACATCTCCTTAGATTTTTGTAATAGGAAAAGATGTGTTGCAGGCAGATGAATCACAGAGCATCAATTCGCGTTAGATCAAATTGAGGTTAAGGATGCTCAATTTCTGGCAAGGATGGGCTGTAGCTTTCTAGTAAGTGCATGTTTGTTTAGTGAGATGCCAACACCCCACAGAGTCAGGTCCAGCCCTAAGGAGGGTGCTGAAGGGTCAAATCCTGCCAAGCAGGAGAGAGCAGGTCCTGGGGGTGACACCAACCTCCTGAGTCCAAGGTCTCTGCAGGACTTGGAGTCCTTGGCACTCACAGCCGCCACTGGAGAAGGTGTGAGCTCGTCCCATATGGTTTCCCCAAGAAGGAAAAGCATTTAAAACATGAGTGCTGAGCCATTTCCTCAGCTACTGCTGCCAGGACAAGGGTGGGTTGCCTGTTTGCCTTCATAGTTCTGGGCACGGAGAGCCTTGGATGAACACGGGCCAATATCATCGGCAGGGGCACTGATGGGGTCCCACTGTCATTTGACATGGGTAGCCCTGCTGAAAGGCTGGCAGTGCAAATCAGGAATGGGTTTTCCCTGGTCTCCTGTGTCCATTTCTCTCCAAAAGGCATGCGGGCGCCTATCCTTTGCACGGCTATTTTAATGCATTTAATCTTTTATCCTCGGCTGTGGGAGAGGTGCCTGCAGAGAAAAACTGATGTGACACAGGAAAAACCAGAGGAGGAATTAGGAGTTTCACATCTGCAGATCTATCTGCTCATCTGGAAAGGATCCTGAATACTCATTCATGACAAGCAAAAAAGAGAGCGAAGAAGTAACATTTGGGCTCTACAGCAGGCAGAGAAGGGATTTGAGAAACAGTGAGCAGCAGAGGCCAGACCTGTCCATTGTGTGACACTCACAGTTTTCACTCACAGCTTATCCTTCCTTCTCCAAAAATAAAGCTTTTTCATGTGATAGGGTCCTACTAAGCCAGAAATACATGGGCTTTATTTTTTGGCATATTAGCCAGGTGAAAGTGGAAATCTTCATGTAGCTGCAAGGAAGACAGCATGGGGAAGCTCACTGTTCCTTACCAAAACTGTAGTGGGAATTTTAGATATATATGTTTACATTTCCCTTAATAGGGTTAGGGCCCCAAAGGCAACAGCTCTCTGCCAGTAGAAACGGAAACAGTCCTGGTTAGCTTCAGTAACACACGGAGCTCAGAGCAAACACAAAATCAACATGCTCCTTAAAGAGGTAATAAGTCAGGGAGACTTTAATATTCTGCAGATCCAAATTCTCCGGGGTGTGGTATTAACACAAGTCTGAAGACAAAGATGCATTTATTTCAATGGCATTCCTTTAAAGAGACACTGGTTCTTACTTCTCTGCATTTAGTTGTGCAGAATTAAAACAAGGTAATGTTTTTCCCAGTGAAAAGTGCTGTCTGGTAGAGCATGGGGTGCCCTCTGGGAATACTGAGGAAGGCAGGTATTGGGCAAGATACAGAAGAAGGGCTGAGCTGAGCCCTTAGAAATCGGCCATCATCCCAACAAAAAAAACAGTTCAAAATAATACCAAATGATTAGAATAACAACAGCGTGCTCTCCAGCAGAAACTGTTCCTTGTTCACCTGCTGAATTGATAGCTTATTAGCTTACACAGTAATGAGTCTCTAGTTGATTTTCTCACACTGCCCTTTAACAGCCAGACCTGGTTGTTCCCTCTGGGGCATTCTTAAAACCTCTAAACGCCACACCAGCACAAAAAAAACCCTCCAGCAATGTTGAGTTTTATTATTAACATATACTGATTATTTTCACTATTGTCTCTAAACCACACCCTTGCCAATCCTCATCCAGAGTTGCAGTTCAGGAAGAGAAGTGCTTATTCACCTCAGGAGTGATTGATCCCTTGAGGAAGTAGTAGTAATCAGCGGTGGAGAAGAGAGTAACAGCTACAAATTGCCATATCTTGGCTTCTTCGAGAGGGTCTTTTCATTCTTGGATTGTATTCGTTTTTTACAGTAGAGGAGTGCAGAAGAAAACAACTGATGTCTAAGATTGAGATGTAGCATACAATTGATGGAGGGATTCTCATGTGAATACAGCGTATGTATCTGCATCTCTACACTATAGGAGTCTGGGCTTTGATTTAATAAGCGAGGTCCTGTAACTGTGCTAATAGAGATGAAGTGGGAGGGAGATGAAAGGTTGCGGGCTGTAGGGTCACAAGGGAAGATACAGGAGCAGCTCTAGGTAATCTGTTTGCAGTATGGAAGGATCTCACATGGAAGGGCAGGGCTATTTCTCATCTCCCCACCCTCCCAAATGCTGTGCTTTGATCTTTGCTAGAGGTGAGCTTCAATGAGCAAAAGACATCAGTAGCTACACTGATTCAGCTGTGTTTTTTCCCCTGCTGGCCTGCCAATATCCTCTGAGTACCCAAGCCTTGTTAGCTTTCCTTCCACACAGCACCTACATGCCATACAGTGTGATGCATGAGAAGGAGGATGTTGGTGTTATTCTGATAAGTGAACAGCATAAAATATTACCAGCAGGCATTGGAGCTTGTGGAGAGAGCCCAGGCAAGTCCAGCAGAGAGCACACAGGGACAGAGGATGGAGAAATGCTGGGTCAGGAGCAATAATTTGAGACCCAGCATCGGAAAGCAGACGGGCACTGGTGCTAGATGGGCTGTAAACGTGATGTAGCTGTAATTTTCTCTTGTCTGTCTTTCGAGCCTTTAGCTAGGCCAGAGGAGATTTTGCTTTCTAAGGGCTCTGCCACTTCCTGCCCAAGTATAAGCTGGAGCCTGCTGGTGTCATCCATCTGGCCAGCACTGCAGCTCAGCTTGTTCCTGGCCCCCCTCTTCCTTGGTGCAACTGCCGCAGAGCCAAACCTTGGTGCTTAGATCAGAGAATCCTCTGCATAGGGCGGTTATTGCAAATTGCCAGCATGTTTAACAGCCTGCAGCCCTCTTGCTGCTGCAACAGCCCCAACATGCTGCTGTCCTTTCCCCCCAGTCAGCCTGTGCATTACGATGTCTTGCATCCTTATTGCATGATGTGCACATACCTTTTATACATGGCTTACTGCATGATGCATGTGAGTGGGTGCCTGTGTGTTGGTCCTGAGATGGGAAAAGGGAGACAACAAATGCTGGGATGTAGACCACAGTGGGGTGAAGGTTAGCTGGAAAGGAGACTCTTGTTGAAGCACACGTGGCAGAGGAGGGTGACCCTGGAGGTGACTGATGGGTGTCTAGCATGAACCCAGATCAACAGGGACATGGGGACAGGTCTGGGCTGCCAGCACTGTGTCTGCAAAAGGCTGAAGCGACCACCGGAGCCATGGCTGAGAAGGAGGCCTGGACTGCAGGGAGTTCAGAAGAAATGTCAGTGTGCAGAAGGTGATTAATACCTTTATGAACTACCAAAGGAAGTAATAGAAAGGGCTGAGGGGACCTTGCTCTTGCAGGCAAGGCTGAGGAAGCGAGCTGAGGCACAGCTCATGCAGCAATGCCATTTCCAGTTCACTGTCCCAGAAATACAGTCAGGCACAGCAGCTGTCCCTAGTCCTGGGTAAAGGCAGAGCTGAGTGCATTTCAGAGATTTAATCAGAACTAATTCAGCCTTACAGCCTGTCCTGGGGTCTTCTCTGCTCTGCTCTTTATGACTGTGCTAACAAAACCCCACTGTGTGCAGCTTCAAGATGTGCCGATGGTAGCTGGGGAACCACTGTTCATTGTGGGGACAGCAACAGGGGGGGCTTTGGGGGGAGAAGAGCCTTGCTGGAGGCTGGGACCTGAGTTAGCCTAAGCTGGCAGGTGTTGAGAATCACCACTTGTTTGGGAACCCATGAGAAATGTGTGGGTAAAGTCAGGCAGACTTCTAACATTGAGTCATCTATATCATAATATCTACCACCTTAGCAGCCTTGTGTGCCAGACTCAGCAGAGACCATGGAGGGAGCAGGCACCTCTCCTGAACCCGCAAAGCCCCACGAGGTCACCCGTTCACAGTCACCCACAGGTTAAAACCAACTTTTCCTGTTCCCAGACAAGCCTGTGTTTATGTGCTAGTCACTGCGGATAAGTTCACCATGCAGCCCCCAGGAAGGAAGTGAGATAGCTCCTGCATTTCCACCCCTGCTTCCAGAGCAACCACACATCTTCAGAGATGAGCCCTTCCTGAAAAGCCCATATCACCTCTTGTTCTGGAGTAACTAGCACTAGTTTGGGGTATAGATCTGCTCTATCAAAGAGGAAAATCTTTCAAGCATCATCACAGTTTTAGTGGGGCTCAACAGTCACACTGGGGTGTAAAACCAACATACAGAGTCTCAGACCGCAGCTCTCAGTTAGAGACCATTCCCAAATTCCTCTTCTTTGTTTGGGAGGCTTTAGACCATCAAAGCTTGTGCTCAAGTGAAGTCCTTACATGTGCCTGCAGTACAAATGCTGGATGCACTGTCCCCTAATTGAACTTTTCCTTCCCCTGTGAAGTGTCAGGTAAAGCAACAGAATTGCATGCTTAGGTCAGTGTTGCTTTGCCAGGTATCTGTGGAGGGACAGAGGAAGAGAGAGGAAGAGCCAAGCCCAAGCTTGACCCAGGGTGCTCATGCCATGTCACTGCTTACATGCCTTAGCAGCATCCTTAAGCATCAGGTCCTAAGTCCTTAAAGCATGAAGAAGGGAACTTTTCCCCTCTGGCTTTTATGGCTAAGGATTAGATGCCTTCATCTAAGCTACTCATCAAGGTTACCTCTGTAATCAGCGGCGAGATCTCCAGTGAGCCATCCTTTTGAACCATTAGACACCTGTCTTAGTACAAGGAGGTATTGCCCTCCAGAGGTGCCTGCTTATCTCCCTGTCAATACAGAAAGTCAAGGTGAGAAACTTGGCTTAAAGAGCTTACTGTGAGACCTTAAGTGGTAGGTGAGATGAATCCTACCCCAAAGTGTCTGCAGCTGTACCATGTCCTTCTGCTAAATTCCTCAATACTCTGCTGAAGGCGATACCTCTGCGGTGCTGAAGGCGATACCTCTGCGGTACCAAAGGCTTTCCTGCCTCAGTCTGTGAAGCTTTGACAAAGCAGGCATCGCATTGCAAACAGGCAGCTCACAATTGTGCTATCCTGATGTATTGCAAAGAAGTGAAGAAAACATATGCTCATGGCATAGAAATTACTCTTCTTGGGTTCTCCTGTATTTTGGTACAGTGATGCAGTGGTACCTCAAGCAAGAGGGTCTGCTGTTGTCCCGAGACATGCTGTCATCCTCTTGGCCTGTTCTGTTTCTCGCTTTTCATGGGCTCGCTGATGGCAATAGTGTTTTCAGGGCTCTAGCAGCCATGCCTGGGTTTGCTTTTGCTGTCTTTTCTTTAAGCAAATCTCTTTTCCCCCTCTTTCTGTTGATACACTCCTGGCTGATACTGCTTTTTCCTAAGAAGAGGCTCCAGGGGACCATAGAGTTGGGATCATCAGGGGAGAAATGCCTTCGAATGCTAACTGTAGCATTTTCCAAATAGCACCCAGGGATTTGACTGAGCACTCCCCACTAGCTGTAATGGGAAGAGCACAGTTAAGCCCTGCACGGTGCTGGAACAAATCTTGTGGCCTTTTTTTGAGAAGGAAAAAAAACCAACAAACTGTTTGGTCTGAAAAAAAAAAAGAAATAAAGTCTAAAGTAGCATCTTTTAACAGCTGAGCCAAATCAGACTCAAAACCATGGATTGAAACACACCTGAAAATCCTGGGGATTGCCCCAAAGCCCACCCAGTTCTGGTTCTGAGGTCTGATTGCCATTTGACAGCTATCTCAGGAGAGCTGTGATAGCGACATATATTCAGGTTTCCTGTTCCAAGCCTATCTCGGGAAGGAAAGTAAAAGTGTGAATCCGGGCTAGCAACTCGAGCAGAACTTTAAAATCACAAAGGGGAAAAAGAAAATCATTCCCTTTGGCTGGCAGGGCTGTGCAGTGGAATTGGAGCAGTGCTGTGGGGGCTGGGGGTGGAGGGAATTGGGGTCAAGATGACTGGGATAGAGCAGCATCCTCTGGTACTGCTGCCATTGGGGACCGTGTGTTTGTCTCAGCACTGTGTGGAGCCTCCAGCCAGAGGAATGAGGTGTGTTGCTGTAGGTCTGCAGGCGCTTATGCTGGTTCATGTCCAGAGTTACAGAAGTGTAGCATGCTGGGGTGAGATCTGCAGTGTTTTACCTGGTTATCTTTGCTCACAGCCAAATGCAGCAAGTTATTCACTTTCAACAACAGAAAATTTACATTAAATAAAGGACTACATCAAAAGGAAATTGCACTTGACAGTCTCCCTTTAGCCACTGGAGAGCAGCAAGCAGACAGGCGCAGGAGGCTGCCTTCCCATCCTTCACTGTCTGTGTGTTCTGTGGTTTTGGCATTGCAAAAATGGGAAGCAGCTGTAAGCCCTTTGGATCACAAATGGATCTCGGAGTCTGCTACCTCTGCTAACAACTCATTTATTATCAGAGAGCAGACAGTTTCCTCTGAGCCAGTGCAATCTATCATTTCTTAAAGAAGCTGTGTGAGATTGAAAGAATTTGCTTTAGGAGTTGACACTTGGAACCCTGTAATGAGTCCATCTTTGGGAAGAAATCTACTTCCTTACTTAGATTTCTGTTTCCCAGCTTCAGCTGGAGCAGACTGTGGGTACCACTGCCCAGGGAAGGCAGGGAGAGGGATGTGCAGCAGATGCTCTCTTTTCTCTGAGAAGTTCAAGAACATCCCTCCTCTGAAAAATTCCTTAGGACACATGAGGGTACATTGCTTCTTTCTCTGTGCCCAAAATATTGATGAAGGGAGGATTAAGGGGTTATTCCAGCTCCTTGTTGAAACCCATGTGTGCAACTCCAGGCAGGTTAAGTCTGTCCCACAATATCCCTCCCACAATCAGCACCCGCTGCTGCTTAGCCTGGATTTCATGCTGTTTCAGCACAGCACCACTTCCTTTGCCATGTCAGCCCATTTGCTATCCCAAAGTGTGGGGTTACACAGTGGGAAAGGGAACATGGGGTCGTGCTGCAGCCCCAAACACATCCCTACACATAGACACTTGCATTCAAAGCAGATCTGATAAAGGGCACTTCTCTGTTGTTTTGCTCAGCACACCAGGTGAGGGTCCCCTGAGGTCTCCTGTGTGGATGTTGAGTGGTCTGATGTGGGCACTCCAAATCCAACCCTCTTTTGCTACACAGAGCAGTGGGGTGATGAAAGCCCCTATTAATTATGCTCCTTGCAGCACCTATGTGCTCACACTAGTGTTTTTGCCTGATGGTATCTCCTGGCTGCTTAAAACCCCTGGTTCCCAATGTGTTTCAAAGGGATTTGCTGTTCGAGTCAGGAGGAGAGTTGGTAAGATGTGCTGGTGCTGGTGGGATGCCCTCAGGTGATGGGCCACCATGTCCCTGTGCAGATATTTTCCTCAGTTTTCATGTTTAGTTGGCTGATGTGATTTAGCCTTTCTCCCTTTAATTTGCACTTACGAATTGCTCCAAACAAAGCCAGCATTTGTCTCAGTTTTGATTTGTTTTCTAGATATCTTTTCAGTGTGAAGTTAAACCACAGCTACACATACTTGGTTCTGAACTACTGATTTCCTGGATTGTGGATCAAACCCTTCCTAAAGAAGGTTCACTTGATTCAAAGGCATTCAGGAGGATTTTGTAGTCTGG
Source organism: Myiopsitta monachus (assembly GCA_017639245.1). NCBI lineage: Eukaryota > Metazoa > Chordata > Aves > Psittaciformes > Psittacidae > Myiopsitta > Myiopsitta monachus. The sequence continues at coordinate 28,630,686 of CM029917.1, forward strand.
TCCCATTGCTGCTGTCTTTACCTTTCCTGCAGATTTTGCCCAGCAACACTATGCTCCACCCTGATTTTTGCTTGTTCTTCCCTTTCCTGCAGCAGGATTTTCCTCTTGGCTGTTCTGCTCCTGCCTGTGCCTGTAACCATTGCAAGCCCCACACTTAAGACGTCATTACCATGTCCTGGTGGTTGTGGTTTCTGCTGTTCACCAGTTGCATCTCCCTCATGTCATGTGTTTAGTAAGCTCCCACAGCAGTGTTTCACCACTGTATTTATTTGCCAAATATCTGGGGCTCTGGTTGTTAGCTTAGGCTTGTAACTACCCAAAATCAGATCTTTAAAGGCATTTCAATGTTTACTGATTCCTCCACTACCATCACTACCTAAATGTGATGTAGTGTATTCTAAGTGATACTCAGTGGTCCCTGTGGGCCTGTTTCCAGCATAGCACAAATAGGATTAATGGATTTTTGTTTGTATTTTATCCAAACCACTTTTTTTAATGACAGAACAACCCAAAAGCAGGATTATAGATGAAGGGTGGGGTTTTTTTTCCATGGAAGGTGTGCATTTCTGCTCTTCTCTGTTGTGATGCTGCTGTCTGCTGCAGAACAGTCTTAAGGGGCAGATAAACCAGGATGGCTCCCATAGTCCACTTTCCTCCTGCTTACACATGGGTCACCCCATCTCTGGATATTTGTCTGCTACAGTTTGGGTGGACAAGGGGAAAGGACAGTGTTGGGTGCTCCCAGCCTGGCTGTGCTGCAGTGGAGGGTGCAGAGCTTCTTTTGTGGCACTCAGCTCCTCCTCTCTGGCTTGGTTTTGCACAGAGCTGTGGGATACCTGCGTGGGAACTAATCCTCTTCCCCAGATCCTCATCTGTCCCAGAGAGAGATCTTGCCTTGGGATCACGCATTGGTCTCACATCTTGTTTTCTGTTTTGCCAGAGGAGTCTCCTGCCAAGATCAGGTGACTGAGGAGCTCTAATGGCTTCTTTGTGGCATTTCTTTTCTCAGGAAGTGAGAGGGGGAAAAAAAGTGTTCAAGGAGATACACTAGGAGATCACTGGTAAGAAAAAGTCAGGTCTTGCAAGAGTACACTGAGGAGAAAAATAAAGTGAGTTTTAGGCAAGTTGTAGAATCAGGAACAGTGATAAATGGGAGCTGAAAGCTTGTGGCAAGTGCATTAGAGGAAGCCTCTAACGTTCTTTAAATCAACATTTGTTGCAGTTTGGCCCCATCCATAGACAGCAGCTAAAGCGTGCAGTGAAATGTCTCCTTTTGTCCTGTGTCCCATCACTCTCCCCTGGTCCTGCGCTCCACCACTCTAATGGTGGGGCTGTGTATTAGTGAAGACACCAGCATGAAAAAGGACAGAGTCTGAGATCCTGAAAGAGCAGCACCTGATGCATTGGGCCATGGAGGCTTTTTTGCACAGAATGAAAGACTAATCGCTTTTCAGATGTGTCCCAAGTTTAACGGAGACTTAGATTTCAAGCCTCAAATGACCTACCTGTGCCCTTGAGATCTTGGCTGTGTCAGTAGCTTTTTATACTCTGGTGTGCAAGGCTGTATGTGAAGGGTGGCTTCAGGGGGAAGTTACACCTTGGTGGTTTTGGGGATGGTCTCCCATCCTGGTGGCTATTTTTTGTCCTTTCTCTTTTTCAGAGAGACTGGACTGGGGAGAATGGTAAGGGCTGGCATTGATGAAGTACCATCAGAGTCACCCTGGGAATATTTGGAGCCCCCTCTGGCTTAGCAGCATCCATTTAGCTGAAAAGGGCTGGGTGCTTGGAAGGGGGGATGTACTTTCTGTGACTGTTGATAAATAAGTAGAAAGACATGAGTGAGCGCTTGCCCATAGGAGAGAACATGTCTTCGCTTTTCTGGTCAGACCCACATTGGCCACATTATCTTGCTTATGATCCTGCTTTTCCTGGTGAATCTGGTCCCCCTTTGGGAGAGTCCATAGACCCCTCACAAATGGGAACAGCCATGTGTTACATAGCCAGAGCTCTCCCATGTCTGTTGACACATGAACAGCAGGGTAGGATGCCTGGGAAGTGATGGGGGAGCTAATCCTCTTTTGAAAGCACCAGGCAGCATATGTTTAAAGGCCATATAGGTGCTTTGAGTGGATGAATAGATACTACCTCTGGATGCAGGATCCCCAGGAACATTTTCCCCAGGCAGAGTGCCACAGAGCAGCCTGGCAAAGTGGAAGTGCCAAGTGGCCATGCTGAGTGGCCACATTTAATGTTGTTCACCATCTGTTCTCCCATTGCTGTTACGACACCAGGAAGATGTCCTTCACATCGGCAGCGTAGGCTCATTCATCTCCGCTCCCCAAGGGACAAGAACATGATTCACCTGTTCTTCTTGGTCTTCATCTTCCTCCCCACATGTGGTGTTGGGTTTCGGCCCATATGGCCAGCTAGCTTGGCTGCACCCTTTGCACCGTACAGGCTTGCCAGAGATGGGACAAGCACAATGCTGGGGATGAATGCCGACATGACTAAGCCACTTTGGAAGAGGAGGGACTGAACAAGCTCTCCTTCTCCTCTGCTGCCTACAGGGAAGCATTTAATCTCCCAATGGGGAGAAATTCACAGAGCTGTATTTAAAATACTAAGCCTTGCACAAAGGAGGAGGACTTCTCTTGATTTCACTTTTGTGTAGCACCAGGCGGCCTCGCTGTGGGTGAAGCTTTCCCATTCATCTCAGCCAATGTGCCCTCAAATTTCCTTTTTGGTTTTCAAGGACTGAAGGAAGATTATGGATAACTCTAAATTAAGCAAAACCTTTTTTTTCTAGGCAAACTTCCTTAGGAAAAAGGTGAAAGGCTGTGGATCCTCTGCTTGTCTGAGCCAAGCCTATCGCCCTACTAGGATTAGGTCTTCATTGCATAAAAAGCTAGTGGGCAAATAGCTTGCTCTCTCCATGCACCTTGCAAGTTGCTTCTCCGCATGAGGCAGGCAGTTTGGGGGCCCTTCCCTCCCACTATTTATATGTACCAGTGTTTAACTGGTTGTGACTGGAAACCCACCAGGCCTCTAGGGAGTCCAAGCAGACCATGAGCCATACTTAACCTAGACAGTCTACATTAAAGAAAGCAAAAATCAGTTCCTTTGGGTTTGCTTTTTCCCAAGTCAGGACCTTCCATAACCAAAAGACTCGATGCAGTCCAACACAAGTTTCCCAGCAGACTCAAGGTGGATATGTTGGATATATTGCAAATAAGGAAAAATGTGTGTTTTCTTTCTTTTTTCCCTGCTGTGATTTAGTTGCAGTGATTGTGGTGAGGTCTGGAGTTTTCCAATCTGAGCTTGGCAGAGAAAAGCAGAAAATCTCTAAGTACTGCAGGAATTATAATTACTGTCTGGCATTTCTGGGGTTTTAGCAATGTATGAAGTGAATTCTGGGAGGGCTGTAAATAAATGCTTTCTCCCAGGGTTTACCCAGGTCAGACCCTGGTGCATGCAGGTGTATTTCTTAGAGTGACTCCCTTCTGAGTTGCAATCAATAACAAAAATAACTGTGGGAACAGTGGAATGCACTGAAAAGTCAATATGCCTGGTGCTGTGTCCTCGTCATCCCTATATGGGAAAGCAGCCACTTGCTGCCTATAAAATCTTCTATTTTTTTAGGATATTAGAGGTTGCTGGGGGAGGCATTGGCTTTATTTAAATGCTTGAAATATTTATTGAGGACATGCATCCTCTATATTCTCTCATGATAGGATGCCCCAAATCCAGTGACACTAATTAGCTACTTAAACTTCTTTTTTTTTTTTCTTCCCTTCAGCTATGGCCAAATCTCTCTGGATTTAACAGCACAGCAAAGATTTAACAGAAAGTTTAAATGGGAAAAGCATATGAGAGGAGAAATTGTAGGATAAGATTCTGTGCTTGTTAACTGATGGCATTTATAAATTATAGCTGAAGATGTCATATCAGCGGGAATGGAAAACAGCTTAGTGGATTATAAAAATACTCCCTATAAACCATTTTAATGCCTCATTTTTTTTTTTCTTTAAATCTCTCATGGTAGGTGTCATAAAAATGAATTTTAGCAGAAAGGATAAAAATTTTCCCTCAGTAAAATGGATAAGTGGTGATTAAAGGCTGTCAGGCAGAACAAACTTGATGAGGCTAAGGTGCTGTTGGCTAAAGACAGCAGCCTCTCATTTCTGGGGAGGTGAGTTTATTTGTGGGTGAAGTGGATCCAAACCCATAGGGCAGATACCACCGCAGCAAAATGTCTTCCCATCCCAGTGCAGCTTCTCTTTGCCAGGAAGAGAGGAAGGCTGAGGAGCAAACAGTGGGAGCAGAGCTGTGGGGCAAGGGCTCTATCAGGGACTGTTTTGGGGTAGAATGTGAAGGGAAATCACAAAGGGACAGCAGACCAAGAGGAAAGAGCCGGAGTTGCTGGAAATTGAGGCTATGGATGGGAGGTAGAAGGGTGCAAAAAGATGTATGTGGGGTGTCTTGGAAGGAACCATGATGTGGTGATGGACAGAAAGATGAAAACTGATGTCTTACCAGGCTGCAGTGACTTTGGTTCCACCACTTTCTCAAGCATTGAAATTAAAATTACATTTGTAAGAAAGAGATAAAAAAAGAGAGCTGCAGCTTTCTGGCAATAAACAGTTTCTTGCGGCCAGTATTTGCTGGTACATGCCATTTCAGAGAGGTTTCCTTGCTCATTTCCATGGCTCCTGGGCACTTTCTGTCCCCTCCTGTGCCTCATTTTGAAAATCACAGCCAACTCTCAATTCTAGGTTGAGATATTTAAGGATGCAATGTTTTGTGGTACGTTTCCAAGCTGCTTGCGTAGGAAAGGGTAAATGACCTACCTCTCCCTGTCCCTTCACAGACTAGTTCCCAGGAGGCATTCAAAGTTGCCTATTCTCTCACTACCTTTGAAGGCTTTGTGTCAGTCTTCTCATATATCCTTGTACCTTAGGCCTCTTTTGTGTCCTGCCCATATTATTTTTTTCCAGGAGAAGAAATCTGCATGTGGGATAGAAATGGTATTAACTTTCCCAACATGAGCTCGCAGCAGAACTGTATTTGTAGCATGTCATTGGGGTTGTGTCAGGCTATTTCCACAGGGAGGCAAGATTTATTTTATGGACTCCAGCTGAGCACCTTACAGCACCAGTGCAGAAAAGGCAATTTACCAAATTAAATTGCACAATATAAGATGTCAAGCAGCCTACTTCTGGGTCCTGTTCTCTGCAAGGGACTTCATCGTGACATGAGCTAAAGGGATGAGTAACAGCCTTCAATTTGAAAGCTTATGAAAAGAATCTCATGCAGAATAATCCCAGGGCAACCCATACCCAAGTTCCCCAAGCTCCAGTTGAGTTGGGGATGTGTTTTCAGTCACAGAGATGAGCTGTCTTGCCTCTAGGCTTTTTCTGTTCTCTTGTATAAATCAACCAAGGGCTATAAAAGGAATTTGTGGAAAAAATGGGATTGTTCTGGCCCCTTTCCTTCCTTCCTTTCCCGTAATTTTTTTTTTTCCTGTAGATGGCACAAGCGTGAGTCCTTTCTCCATACACCAAAAGTACCCAGAGAGGAAGACATCTTCAGGATACCTGATTCATATATAGGTTTTAATGGAGAAATCAAAAGGAAGAAAAGTTGGGAGAGGTCTTCTGATTGCAAAGATTTGTTATTTAAAACTGGGGGTATTATTCAGAGACAATACTGGAATAATGACTTTTCCAATATTACAATATCGCTGTATTTGAAGCTTTGCTAGCAACCTGTTTCTGTATCAGATTATGCTCTGGGAGACCATTTTCATATTTGCAGAGTTTCCAGCCCAACTTTCTTGGAGGCATGAGTAGACTGTACCCTGAACCTTCACAAACCACACAGCATGTAAGAAGATTATGCAATTTATTAACACTGTTAAGCCCATCAGGTGTTTATTAAAAATCAGAGCCACTGGCTTTGTCAAGTAGCATTGCTGTGCCCATGTAATATCCCAGCAGAGCAGCTCAGAGCAGAGGCTGATTAGGCTTTCAGAACCCCTTTTGGCTTGTCATCACTCAGTAATAGCGATAAACACACACATTCTCTTTACTTCCAAACTAATTCACTCAGTACCTGCTATGGCACAAGTTCTCTGCTTACTGCCACATTTTTGTCAGTGGCAAGTACAGGCATTAGCTTGCAGAGTAATTCTTTGCATATACCTTTTGGTGCCTACCACACCAACGAATATCTCTTCAATAACTACTTATGGGGAAAGGTTCCAAAATAATCCTCTGGGTTATCCATTTTGGAGGACTGGAAAAAGAGAACAAAGCTGTATCATCCAGAATTTGGGTAGGAGGTTTTCTTGTTGGGTTTTAGTTTGGGTTTGTTTTTCCTGCTGAGTGCCTGCTGTTCCCACAAGAAGCATGGCACTAGGTTTTACCATGTATTCACACTGTATGTTAACATGCAGTGGTATTACAAGAGGTTTTCCAAGTGCAGGGAACAGGCGTAGGCAGAGAGTTGATTCATTGGGTGAATTCAGTAAAATGGCAGCATAGGAGCTGGGTTCCCATTGAATGCAATATTCCTTTGCGTTGATGAATCTGGTCCTCGCTCTTTATCATAACTGTACACAACTTATTCTTAAAATTGCTGATATTATCCAAGATTGTTTTACCCATTATAAATCTCTGAAATTAAATGGTAAAACTATGTGGCAGAGAAACTAATTCCCTTTGTTTTAAGGACATTTCATTTGAACGACTGTCTTAGAGAATCTCTCCCGCAGGACGGCTCTATCATGGGAAGTTGCCAAGGGATCTGACAAGTCAAATAAATAGTCCATCTGCTGATTTAGTGGCAGCTGGCTGATTGTATTTCTTGCTGGTAGGAGAAACCTCTTGGGTGGAAAATGGAAAAATCTCCCCTAGACTAGGGGAGAGGGGATTTTACAGATGTGAGTGTGAATGTCCATCTGTCCCAGCCAAACTAGAAAAGAACAAACCACTAATGACTACTTTTGCTGTCATGTCTACACTAACAGTGCAGATACCAGGGTACAATGACACATACTTGGTTATCAGTGAAGTGTGCATTTATTCCAGAGATGTCCAAGTTCAGTTAATGCACCTAAGTTCTAAGCAGCACCATGTGCTGCCATTCAAGTCCTGAGCATCCTTTTGCATATGCTGGTGCCTGGTCAGCATGATCTTGCAGTACTGACTCCAAAAGAAGGACAAAAGCAGTTAACCAAAAAAGGATGACATCCTCCTTGTTAGGGCTTCCAGTGTAGTGGCCTCCAGTTTGATTTATGCCTTAGTGTTAGGGGGGGGGGGGGTTTGATACTCCATGGACAGCTTTCTGTCTGATTCTACTTAGAAATTTGTTCTCCATAAGTGCTCTGGCAGAAATTATGTCTGCTGGAGCCTGCAGACAGCCTGCACAAAAAAACCCAGAAAAGCTCTCAGAAGCATGATCCACATCCTATTCCTTCCTCTCCCCACACACTCATCACTGATTCTTCTCCCAGTGGAGCAATGCTGAAGCTTAAGCTACCGCTTTAAATGTCAGTCATTTAACTGCTAGTTATTTTAGCAAATAAGAGTGGGACTGTCTCCCTGGGGTTGACTGAAAATTGTTAAAGGATGGAACAAAAGAAAAGAGAAAGGAAAATAAAAGAAAATGAGGAGAGAGAGAGAGAGAGAAAAGAACAGAGAGGATAAAAGGAAGCACCAGGCAGAAAGACTCATGATGCCAGTATCCGAGAGACTGAGTCAGAAGAAGGTGTCCCAGTAAGATGAATAGGCTGTTTCCCAGCGAGGGGTTCAGGGGACAATTATGAGCCCTTTGTGTTGTACCTAAATTACCCAGTCTCATCCTCAAGGCTCTGTTCTGACTCGGGTCTTTTATTCTCCAGCTGCTGTCAGCAGCAGCTCTGCCACTGTATGTACCTTGCCAGTCCAGTGCCAGCCCATTGGTTTGGAGGGGAACTGTTCTCCGAGATGGAGGGATGCTCCTGTGTCTGGGAGATGACAAAAGAGCTGCTAATTAATACTATGAGAGGGATGGGAATCCTCTTTCCTTTTGACTCATATCTTGCTCCACATCCCCTTCTCCTTGCATGTTGTTCCTAAGTCTAGTTAACACTTGGTGGAACAGAAAGGATGCTCATATCGACTTATTGCCTGGAATAATTGGGAGGTTTTCTTTTGGAGAATCACTTTAACTCCATGTGTTGGCAGTGTAAGTTTTCTCTACATGTAGATAGCATTCAGGGTGTATTAATACGCTGTCATCTGGTTGTTCTCATGAGTTGTGTTTGTTACATTCCCTGAGGCTCTGATTCTGGCATGGAGGGCTGTATGAGTTTTAAATTTGGAGTCTGTCCATGCACGACTTTGAAATTCACTTTGGAGAACATCTGAGGAAGGAAAAAGCAATCCCCTAGTCAGGAGAGCAGTGCTGGTGGCGGCAGAAACCCCCACAGAGCAGAGAATCCCTCCCAGAAAACCTTGTTCTCATCTAGAATTAATCAGAATAGTCCTTTGAAAGTGCGTAACGAACGTGGATATCCTCACTTACATCAGCTACTAGTCAGACCCAGGGATTTTAATGGCATTGCTCCAAGTAACCAAGAACAGAATTGGCCCCTTATCTAGGGATTCCTAACCTGGCCACAGGCAAACATCAGGAATAGTGTGTTTTCCTGAGCATAAACATGGAAAACTCACTGGAAATAACAAAGCAACCAGCAAAATAAAACTGAGCTAAACCTTGCCCTGAATCACTGGAAAATAACAACTAGATTATTATCTTTAAAGTGTATCTAGTTATATTTTAAAAGCACAGCAAAGGCATAGCTATATAGAAGATAAAGCAAATGTCTGTATTTTGTATGAATAATCAATTTACTGTTAACATTGCACCTATTTCTCATTCTTTACATGGATGAGGAAGGGCAGTAAAAGTGAACTTGTGTATGGACTCCATGTAATATCCATTGGAAAAAACGGTGCCTGATAATGAAGCATAGGAGCCCCTCAAGAGCTTAATATTTAAACTAAGTACAAAAGGAGGAAACCAGACCTTTGGTGAAAGTTGGAGGCTTTTTTAAAGACAGGAACTAAAGCAGACTCACTACTTCTGGTTCAAAGATGTTCTGTGTAGGTGAGAGCAAACTGTTGTACCAATTAGACAAGAAGGGAAGATACCACATCCTGGTTTGATGCTACAGATAATGTGAAGTTTTCTCTGTTAGAGTTTGCATCCAGAGTATCTTGTTTAATAGAAGGCAGCAGAGAAACCCCTTGAATATTTGTAATCTTAAGGTTCATATATACCAAGGCTCAGCTGGCACATAGTTCCATGACTTACTACTGTACTAGGTGGGAAATTGCCTCTTTGGTTTTAAAACAGTGCCTGTTAATTTCTGTGTGTTCCCCTAAATCTTGGCTTATGAGAAATAAGGAACATGGGTTATTATTATTAACCTTATTTACCTTTCCAAACCATTCCTGGTTTTATGGCTCTCTATCAATCCTCTGGCTGTCGTCTCCTTTTTAGGCTGCAGTCTTAGTGTCCTTAGTGTCTGTATGCCTCAACTCGCCCTTCTCCCTGAACTCTATTTTAACCCTTTTTGATGCCTTTTCACATTCTACAGTATCACATGGGAAATGGGCAAAGGTTTTATCTGCTCTTTTGCCCTTTTGTGGGATGGAAACTCTCCGCTGTTATACCTTGTGGGGCTGTCTTTGTGTTACAAGTTCCTTGTGGTCCTGATTTTGATTAGTGTGTAATTCGTAGCTCCAGGATCTAATCAAATGGGTATGTAAATGGAGACAGATGCATCATGTGGCACCTGTAATGGACTGTGTCAGCCATTAGATCTGGAGAAATCATTTCACCAAGGCCGCCTCCTCTCCAGGGGGAGAATTGTTGCATTATTCATGGTCGCTATTTCCACTGTAAACTCTTGTCTCATGATTACAGACTGTTACACCTTCCCCCCTCAGCTCCCTCCCCCAAATCTCTTGCACTTGGCATTTTTCTTGTTCCTTTGCAAAGCTAAACATGGGTGTCTTTGAAGTCCTTAGTGAGAACGTATTCTGTCAGGGCAAGAACATGGAGCACTAACAGACCCTCAGTGCGTCTGATGAATGAGGTAGTACTTCCCTTTCTGTTATGCATTTCATCCCATCAGCAGTGGAGATGATTCTACTTGCATGTTACAGTAAAGAAAAGTGCATCCATGCATCTCTCCTCACTGATAGCCAAAGGGAGCGATTTGGTAGCTAGTTTGAATATCTTGTATCACAGCAGTCTATTGCTTCAATTTTTTTGCCATGGGGGAGTAATTCAGAGAGCCCGGACCAACTTCATCCTGGATGTAATGAGTAAGAACTTTATAAGTCTCCTTGGATTGCCTTAGCCCATTGTGTGGTTTCTAAGAAGTAATTGTTTTAGAAAATAGTAGGAATGGCAAAAATATGCCCCTAATGGGAGAGTATTGTATTTTCCATGTCTTTGTTATACATACCATCCACATGTATACAAATGAGTAACATCAGCATAAAGCCAGAAGATATTATGTAGAAAAATAAGTGTTTGGGGAGTATTTGAATAAAAATAAGAATCATTTGGAAGATCTGACCTTGCAGGTATTTAAGCACAAAACTGTTTTCAAAGCCTTGCTCAAGCCATTCTTGTACCAGGGGCTGTGGTATGTTAGTTACAAGAGCATATTTCCTCTCATGCAACATCCCAAGACATCCTGTCAGCTCTTCCTGTCACTGTCCCTGCTTCAATAAGACGACAAATTCAGATGTTAAAATAAAGAGAAAGCAGTGTTATAGGAATGAGAAGGGATCAAGAAGTAATTTTCCATCTTTATAATGATTTTTATCCTGACATTTCCAGAAACATATGGTCCCGTGTTGTGCGAGCGGTTTGTTAGGATGTGCTGTCCCTCTGCCATGTTTCCCAGAACGCAGCGTCCCCCACACACATGCTCACACCGACACGAGATGACGCCCAGTGTTACACTTCAGTCTGTCAGCAGCAGGAAGACAGGATCAGTGCATTCCATCCTTTCTGCATCTCTCTGAACTTCAGCCCTTTTTGTTTCAGGAGCAGGATTCACACTTCTGCATGGCTTAAACTGTTTGCTTTAAAGGAGGCAGGTTAAGGCCAGCACTCGTAGGTTCATGGTTTTAAATACCCTTGCTTCAAGCTAGAGCTCAGGTATCCAAAAACCTACCTCTCTGCAGCCTGCACAGGACTACGAGCTGCCACTTCTGCAGCTGCTAGCAGGCTCGGTATTTGAAGAGGTTTCAGTGGAAACCTTCTTTTTCCATTTCCCTCACTTGCAATATGTCACTTAGGACTGCATAGCTGAAAGAATGGTGAAGGCAGGGGTTTAAAGTCTTTTATTGGTAAGAGCAGGCAGAACTGCAGATTCCATGTGCCACTGGTGGCAGAGAGGGTGAAAAGCAACAGCAGATCCTGCAACGGGAGCCCTGTTGCTAAGGAGAGCCCTGTACAAGGCCGGAGAAAGGAGTCTCCAGAACATACGCAGATATCCAGAGTTTCCCTGCGGATGGCTCTGTCTGCACAGACCTTCTATGCCCAGCCACTGCAGACAAAGGGGATTGCAGTAGAAATTTAGGTAGCTTCTTGGGTCTAGGTACCTACATCATCTGAGCTTTGCATAGCTCTCCTGGATTGCATGTCAGCTTCTTTAGTCCAGAGGCTATGAAACATATATGAAAATACCTAATATGAAAAGTCTTAGAAAAATCCAACCTGCTTTAATATTGATTGTCCCAAGAACCCATTTATACAGCAACAACCACCTCTATTTTTGTCTTCTTTTTCCTGTCCAGGCTGGGTTTTTTTTCAGGGAAAGCTGATGGGTAGGGGAGGCAAATCCTGAAAGAGGGTCATGCAAAGCTGAAGAAATTGGAGGACAGATGATGGGGATTAAAAACCATGATCTGCATGTGTTACCTGTAGCATCGAGGCAGGGTTGTGTCCCTCAGAGCAGGGGATGCTCTGGACCAACCTCCACTGCAGTATTGCAGATGCAGGGATGCCTGAGGGCACCGCGGTGCTGTGCTGGCAGGGGCTGCATCTGAAACCAAAGAGTTATTTTCAGTCTGCAGTAGATGGGGCTGTAACTGCCAAGCAGACAGCTCCTGACCTCGCAGCAAGTATCCCAGGAGAGAGCAGTTTGCAAACACAGCAGCTACCAGAGGCTTCCATTTGCTGTGACACCATTTCCTCGAAATCCCCCTCCCCAGCCCCTGCTGCAGCATTTCCAGGAACAATCTCTCCATCTCCCACATGCAGAACCAGAAAGCCCATTGTGTTTGTAGATCCCTGAAGATGGGACAGGAGCATCCAAGCTCACTACACGGCTCTGATAATGAAGCTGACGAGAGTAATTAAACTAGAGCAATATGTGTTGTGATATTTAGAAAAAGGCATGCTGGGGATAATTATGCCACTCAGCTCACTCTCTGTATTCCTCTTCCCAACATGTGCAGAGCGCCACTGGCAAGGTAATAACAGCTTTGTAGTTGTAGCTCTCATCCTAAAGAGAGCCTGTGCCATGGCTGTCTCACTGTCAGGTCCGGCAGATGCTGAGATGAGCTATGACATTCGCTCTCGGCATCAGGGAGATCTGGAGGTGGCCATCTCCACTTACCAGCACTGGGGAAGTGATGATGGGCTTCAGAACATGCTTTCATGCATGTATGTCTGTATCCCTGGCTTCATCCGTGATGAAAGGTGCAGAAGCAAAGGGTCTAGGGGCAAACTGCACAGGCGTGTGAAGAGCAGTGGTAACCCAAAGACATGTTGCATTGTGTGGATGTGGCTCTGCCATGCTAAGCCAACACACTGGAAAATGCCACAGCCAGGAACCAGCCATGGAAACAAGCTGGAATTGCTTGTCAGTGTCTCTCTTGTCCCCTTGTCATCAACTACACCATCCCACTTGGCATGGGCTGGTGTGATCTGTATTGCACTAGCTTTTTGCTTCCAGCCCCGGTCTGGTCCTTGAGGATTTTGCTTTTTCTTCCTAGCTCCAAGAAGGTTTATTTTGAGATTGGAAACTCGATGTTTTTCTGTCTGTCCACTGTGGGTTTACAGATAGTGGGAGCTGGGTGCTGGACATTGGGAGGTCTGCCTGATAGATTGGTTTGGAGACAGATTGGATGAGGCAGTAGCAAATGGAGACCTTATGAAACAGGCTGGAGAGATGCCTGCCGGTGATGCATTGGGTAGAGGTAAGCCAAGTCCACGGATGTCCAGTACAACCTTCTGAGGCCCTTCCTGGACTGATCTCCATGTATTTGTGATAAAGCAGGTAGGCTGTTTCATACCACACCAGCAGAAATCTTACTGGATTTTTGCTTAGGAAGAAAAGGGATGCAGACAGTCCAACTGACTCTTGTCTCAGCATAGGGGTTGCAAGGGTGATCCCTACAGTGGCTTTGCAGCTTGTAGGGATTGTTAGGGTCTGCATTACCAATGCACCTTCCAGGCAAAGCAATTTCCTTCATGGGGCCATGTTACTGCTCAGTGATAACAGAAATAGCCATGTTTTCTTTTCAAGGTAGCAAGTAATGGCCCCTGGAGGTGCTGTGCAGCTGTATAACCTCTGCAAGCTCTCGTAGTCCTTCAGAGGCTCTTGATTTTTCCACACTGCCCCCCTGACTCACTTCTTTTTAATGATATTTACAGCAATTAATAACGAACTCCAAATTGCCTTGCTAACCACCCTGTTTCTTCATGTGGCTAAATTGACTTTGTTAGTCTGTGCAGGTTATCCTCTTTGCAGAGCAGTAGAGAGAGTGCTTCAGTGCACGTTACATCCCATGTTTTGAAATTCATGAAAGGTTTTTCTTTACCTGCTGGGTTTCATTTCTCCAGGCCAGGTGCTGTCAAAACCTGAAATCTGATGGCCCTTATGTCCTCTCTATGAAAACAAAAGTAAATTGGAGAGAATTCACCCAGCAGGATGGATCACAACCTTTTCACCTCACTGTGCACCCAGATGTGCATGTGGTTAACTCTCAACAGCCAAACAGACTGACCTTACAACACAGACACGGGTGAGATGCTGAAAGGCAGCAGCAGCTTGTTGCTGAGCTTGGACTCATGTGGTAGGATTAGTTCATAGGAATGGATAAGGTTGAGGAGCCTTTTGTAACTACTACAGCTGTTCTCTCTTCTGCCTGTTACTGCTGCCTGAAAGCATTCAGTTAGTAACTATCATGTTCCCAAACCCATAAGCTGGTTTTACAAGTCACGCATTTTTAATACTATATTGAATTTGAGGCTTCTTTTTATTAGTCTTCATTTTTTTAGCACTGAAAACTTATCTTTGAGTTTACTTTTTTCCTTTCTGAATTTTAAGGTCTATACTTTACTGGAAAAGATAAAAAGACAATGTGACTCAGAATCAAATGACTCCAGGAGATGGGATTTTATAGACCTCACTCACCCTTGCAAGCCCTGTGCTGAAATGGCAAGTCAGCTGGACTGTCTGCACCCCTGATTCAGGGATAAAACCCTATGAGTTTACTTTTAGTGAGAAAAGTCCCTGGGTGGCATTGCAGGGGGCTTATGTAAAGCTCTCTTTGTCTCAATTCTTACTGCTGTGAATTTGGGCCAGCACTTACAACAGCAATAGAGGGGTTGAATCACTGGAGACACTGGGTTTCTGTGTACATGATTTTATGGCCATCATGGCATCTCCTGTGGTTGATATATTGCCATTTTAGGCCCAAATCTCACTTAGAAGGAATCTGATGGATGCTGAATCATGCAAATGAATGAACAGCCTGTGAGATCCTGAACATGAAAATTTGGGGACCTCCATCTTGAAAGGAGCTGCGAAATTATCATGTTCACGTAAACAGTGGCTGCGATCTCCCATAGAATTCAGTCTGAATCTTGCTGCCAAGTCATTCTCCCTTTAATTAATATTTCATCCTGTTGATGCAACTTGTCCACTTATTTTCCCAGTTGTTTGCAGTATGGATTTCCCAAATTGTTTCCTCAAGGCACTTGCAAACCCAAGATCTCACATCTGAGGAGTTCCTCACAGCTCAATTATTTAAATTTCTTGCTGAAAAATGTATGTGCTTTTAATTAAAAAATGTTCCCCAGCAAAACCAGCCTGGGGGTAGTTTGAAAGTAAGAGGGATGTTTTGTTAAAAAAAGAAGGAAAAAAGCCCCAAACCCCAAGTGGATTAGCGCTCTATGTCCAGAAATTATTTGAAACCTTTCCCCAGTGATGGATAATGGGGAAGAGCCTGGGATTGAGCCACGTCACCTTTTAAAAATATCAGAAGCTAATACCACAGGAGATGTTAGTCACTGGAGGAGCTTCTGTAATTGAGTTGCAACAGTGAGTCTGGCATTGTCCTTCTCAGTCCGGGGCAGGCTGTTTTTGAGAAGGGATTATTCCTTGGGCAGGCCAGCTGAGAGCAATGGTATTGCCTCTGTTTGCTCAACATCAAGCTGGTGCGTGGACCTGTATTGGTCCAGATCCTGTGGTTCATTGGAAGTTAATCCTGAGCTGAAATGGGGGACTTTGTTAGTGCCCAGAGTATCTTATTTCTGGTTTCCTTCAAACTGGTGCAAGACCAGAGGTTTCCCCCAGGTTAATCTGCAGCCTGAAAAATGCAAACCTTCATATGTATGCTTTGTAAAGCCACAGTAAGGAATTTCTCATCCTTGGTGTTTGCAAAGGGATGAGTTATACACCAATACCAGTACAGGAAAACCAACACGAATGCAACATAGTGAACTTTGGGGGCTGCTCATATAAATTTCTGGCAGAAGGAAACACTTTTCTTACATAGAATTGTTGGTGTGGAAATCTGGGGCAGCTACAGTCTATGCAGTTAGACTACTATGTATAGTATAGACTACTACCACTCCTTCTATGTGGTTATTCACCATGGAGTTGCTGCAGGGATTTCTGTACTCAGCCAATGAGTCCTCTGAGTAGCTTTATTGTTTTCCAGTGTCTACGGGTGTTGAGAAAGACAAAAAGCTCATTAAATATGAACCTTAGAGGATGATCATATGCTAATGTAAAACCTTTCCCCAAGAGGAAAGTGGTAGTTTTCTGTTGTACCTCTTCCCTTCCTCACAGATATATTCAGTCCTGAGGACCACTCAGCATTTCATTGGAAGTACAAGGGTCTCACTTTGCAGCTCACTAACTGTACATTTTAATTAATGAGAAAACATATGAGGAATTCTTTCTTTCTGCCACTGGCTGCTTGGAAGCAGGGTTGGCATTTTGAGTATTTTTAGGAAGAAGAGTTTAGTACTTTGTAGAAGAAAAGTTCATGAGAGAGTAGTGAGGGAATAGCAGCAGTAGGAGTTTGAATGTGAGCATGTTCGAAGTGGGAGAGAGGCGCAGCATGAACCCCATTCCTCCTCCTGTCCTCCCTGCTGAAGATCAGAGAAAACAAGAGATGAGAAATGGAAAGAAAAGCAGTGAGACGGAAAATGAGGATGGAAGGGTTAGGGGAGAGCATTGATTGGCAGGTCCCTTCTTGCTGGGTTTGCTTTTAAAGTGAAATAATGTAAGTGCAGGGCAGATCATGCCCAGAGAAGGGGCAAAGGAATTTCTGCCCATGGACCCTGAGTTTCCCCAAATACTACATCTCTGGCCTTTCCAGTGTGAGCTGCGGGAATCTGTACACTGAGAAAATTGCAGCTGATCACAGTCTGTAAGGAAGCCCTCATTTTTTCTCTTCTCTGCCAGCCTCTCCCTTGAAATGTAAATAAATAGGGTTGGAGACGCACATAATGAGGCCCAAGGGTAAGGGACTAAAAAGCCAACATCATGTTTTCTTTGGCTGAATTTCTAAAAGAAAGAAAAAAAGAGAAAGGCTAGATGAGGAATGATATGAAAAGAAATCAGACCTGTAGTTCACCACATAGGAAAGCTTAGAGCTGCTGTAGAGAAGCAGTGGTATGCAAACTAATGAATAAATAAACATGAACAGTGGTGTACTCTTCCTACCAAGACATCCTTCCACCTCGGTTTTGAAAGCAGATTGCTGCTGACACCTGAGCAAAGCCTGCTTTGAGGATCTATGCTGCAAACAGTAGCAATCTCCATGGTCAGTGGCCAGGAAAGTTTCAGCAGTCTTTACAGAACCTTTCTGAGCTTCTTTTCTTTCCAGCTACCTGCTGATCCAACATCCAGCAGGACGATAGAACCACTGCGGCTAAAACAGCCACTGTGTTTTACCTACAAACTACACCTGCCCAGGGAGGAAGGCATGGTAAAAAAGCTGTTTTCTATGGAGGTGTCTAAGAAAGCAGCTGGTGGGACAGTTCTTCTCCTGCCAACCCAATGTCTGAAAACAGTACCACATTTCACACATTAGGAACCAAGTGAATGCGTCTCTTTGCAACTGTGTGTGCTGGATTTGGGTTGCAATTCTGAGGTTGTATCTGTTGAATGGCAGCAGAACGCCTGTAGTCACCAACTGGGAGTTGCAACTAACTGCTTGGGGGAAAGGATCAAAGTGAAATATTTGTGCATCATGTTTCCTCATGAAGATTGTTCCCCTACACTTGGTACCACTTCTCTCTAGAGCATCGCTTTTGATGTTGCACACAGCATCATACTGATAGGTTTGTGGGTGGGATTTCTTGTTGGCCAAGTTGCCATCAAATAAGGTGTATTTTAAGGTTTGTAAAAAAAAAAAAAAAAAAAAGGCCATCCTCTCCCTTTAAATACCCATGTGGATTTCTGTAAGAACCATTGCTGCTCCCAAGCCTCCTGGGCTGAGCAATCCTGCAGTGACTATCTTGGATCCCTGCTGATGCTCTGTTTATACAAGCACAAACCAATAGACATTTGGTATCTATCGATCTGCTGCAGTGCAGTTAGCTTCATGGTACAGTGCCTTTACCTGCTTCCCTCTGTCTTGGAAGCAGGCAGGGAACCACTTAGCTACTCCATCGCAGAGTCAGCTCCATCTCTGCTCTGTTCTTCTTCTCCCCTTGATGCTCTGCTCTGAGGCATGGGAATCCTGCTGAACCACACTCAATTAGAGATGTCTTTTGGGCACTGAGCAGCTGACATCAAGGAAAGTATTGTTGCAAATCCTGTGGTAGTACAGAAGCCCCTGCTTCTTAGGAAGAAAAGAAATCAGAATCAATCCATGTTTTACAAAAGGGAAACCTGCAGAAGCTATTTACACATTTCAGGGAGGGTACATGTGAATCCCTGATGCTGCTGTAATGGGGGTGGAGGGGCTTTATGCAGTGTTTGCAAAAGAAGCACACAGTGAAGATTGTGTCTTTGAACGTGTTATCCACTGGTCCCAAGTGTCTGCTCTCTATTTGTTCAGTTTGATCGACAAAATACTTGAGCATCTAGTTTTACTTACAAGCATCTACTTTTACTTTACTCAGAGACAATGGGGGCACTGCTGCTGTCTGCACTAGCCCTTGCAATGGGAGCGCAAGGTCATTCTGGGAGCAAGCGATTAGATATGACCCAGTGTGTGCGTGAATTATGGGTGACTCAAATGCACAGAGCGTTTTAGAGTGCCTGGGGCTGTCTTGTGCTGCCCTGCATGCCTGGCCTTGCTGTCACCCACAGGTCCTGCAAAGAAAGAACTGGCAGATGTTGTTGCACACCCAGTTAGTGATCTCTCTATCCTTGCTCATGTTTAATATTAAGTGTGTATTTTGCTGCATTGCCAGAGTTAATCTTGTGTCTGGATGTGTGCAAGCAGAGGGCTGAATGGGAAGGATTTGCTGTGGAGCCTCAGTTTTGTGGGTTTTTTAGATTTGTTTGCAAAGACTTGAAGAGAAAAAGAGAAAATCCAGACAGGGGTAGTCACTCAAGAGAGACTTTTGCAGTCAGGAGCGTGTGAGTGTGGCACCACAAACTCCTTTTGTATCTCCTCCACTGCACCGTGGTCCAGCTGCACTCCATGAGCAAAAGCCTGCCTCTGCTGCTGTATTTAGTTCCACACTGAAAACACGTAGAGAGTCTTCAGAGCAATGAAATGTGTCTTTGCCCTTTGCACAGGAGTAAAAGACCTAGCTGAAGTTTGGGAATTATTTTCACCATCAAAACCACGTGGTCTGAATATGGTTGCAAAACAAAAGGGGTTACACCCCTCAACGCATTGGCTCATTCTGTCTATTTAAAGATCAAGGTTATTAAGCGCAGGCCTGCAAGATGCTGTTGGGGTAATAATTAGTCATGATAGCAAGATGCACACTGAATTCAGAGCTGAAGAGAACAGATGTGACTTTTCATATAACCTTCTGGATCTTTTAATAGAGCACTATAAATGAGGTTATTAATTATATCAACAAGCAGAGGAAGACCAGGTATTTTCCCTGGTGTTTCATGGCTTGCAGAGCTAGAACAAATCCTCTGTGCCAGCAGTCTCTAGTGGATTTGAACATGAGCTCGGAAGCCAGGAACACCTGGTTCTTTCATCAACTTTGATACAGATGCATTATGTGGCATCCAAACGGTCCCTTGAAGTTTGTTTTGGGGAGGTACTTAGCAATCAGTGCTGCTCAGCACATCTGAAACCAGCCCAGTCTGGCCCTCCATAAAACACAGCCAAAAGCTCCTTTGAGGTCACCAACTGCAAGGCATTTTATGAATGCAAAGTTTATTAGATGTCTACTGTGTAATGTCATGTGGACTCCTAACATAGTAAACACTGCAGATATTCCAGAGACAGAAAATCTTATCTGTAGTAAACACATTCTGAAGCTCCTCACTGAATTACTCTAATCCTCTGATGTCCCTCTGCAGATTTTGGTTGAGTTTTGGCCCTTGAAGGTATTTGTAGACTGCTGCCAGTCTCCTTTACTGAATACCCGCCAGATCCATCAGTCCCAGGCCCTTCTGTTACCAACACAGCAGATGCACTTAAAGTTAAGAAGCCCAGAGTAAGCAAAACTAAAGTGTTTAATCTATTATTAATCAGTCAGTTGCAGAAATGATAGGGCTCTGGGGGACCTCAAAGGCATCAATATTTATGGCCTCGTTAGCAAATGCCACTTTTTTTAAAGGCACAACAGGATTTTGAAGGATGTTTATGTTTTGAGTCATTCCATAAAAAGGCAATGTCATGGTTTGGGACAGGAGGATTCAGGACAAGATATTTAATATTTATCACTAAGTATTGAGACTTCCACTGTACTTCTGCCCTTCCTGGTCTTACATTCAAGCCTTCACCTTCTGTAGAAGCAGTGACCCAAGCTGAGATCAGAGCTCAAACCACTTCAAGCTATCAATTAGGGGATTTTTAAAAATGAAAAGATAAAATCTCCCTGATTTCATTTGTCAGGATAAATTATATAAATTCCACAAAAGAGAAGCAATGAAATACGATTTTTATTTGAAAAGAGCTCCACCCATTACAGACACTTTTTTTCTGGATTGAGACTAAATTGAGATTGGATATTAGGAAAAACCTCTTCATTGAAAAGGTTGTCAAGCATTGGAACAGGCTGCCCAAGGAAAGGCATCCCTGGAAGTATTTAAAAGACGTGGCACTGGAGACATGGTTTAATGGTGGACTTTGGCAGTACTGGCTTAACTGTTGGACTTGATGATATTAAAGATCTTTTCCAGCCTAAATGATTCTATGACTCTATAAACATTTTATCCTGAGATGTGCTTTGCAGTGTTTTGCTGTTCTTGCTTGAGTTTGTTACTTGTTTTTTGCACTCACTCTAGTGATACTGATTTTAATATGACTGTTATCCTTGGTATACAACCTGCTTAGCTTGATTAGTTTTTACCTTTGTATGCTTATGAGTTGCTTGGGGTCTTTTTTTTCCTACACACTGTGTTTTGTGTTTGTTTTGTTGGGTTTTTAGTGACTTCGCTTAACATTTTTACGAAATATTTTTATTTTAATGGGTATTTTCTGTATCCCCTTTAGTCCTCTTTGCAGTTTCAGAATTTTTGATAAAAATCTCTTCCCTGGAGTGGCAAAATGATCTCTCTCATCTAAAGATCACTTCAATGGCACCATCATTGAATCAACCTGTCAGTTGAACATCACTCTTTCATGCAAGAGATGTTGAGGAAGGGAGCATTGGAGCCAAAAGGCTAAAATCAAAGGGGGAATAAGAGGATAAAGTAAATAAACCAAGAACAGTACAAGGAAAAAGCGAGTAGTCCATGTAAAGAGAGAAAAAAGAGGGAGAGAAAGGACATTTCAAAAGATAGAAACAGACGAAACTGTAGTCGATTCAGAGTTGCCTTCAGGTCACTGATCTCATCACTTATCCCTTCTCACACTTCCCTTGCTGTTTCTTGATCTGGTTACTGATTTTCTCTCTTTCATACCAAGCCACAGGCCTTTCTAAATAGGAAAATGAGGTATACTGCACATTAATCCACCTTCTAAGAAGTGCACAAAAAGAAAACCCCCTAACCTGGGCCTGAGTCCAGCAGCACAAATCCATTAGGGACCAATGGAGGATGTCTCCCCATGCAATTTGACAGTAGAAAGTGTTGTGGCATCTCCAAGCTGCTTTACAGGATCTGGCAACTTTTCAACAGCTTTCTACAGTAGGCATTCTCTTTCTTTAATCTCTCTGTCCCAGGAGCTTGAAACTTTGTTCTGCTCGTACATGTGAGACCTATAATCACTGTGGCTGGAGACTGGTTCGTTGCGCTCTTTGTGTGCCAGGAAATGAGATGTGAAATCCCTGTGCCTCTGCTCTCAGCAAGGCTCGAGGATGTGTTCATGGGTACCTCCTCCACCATATGAATGGGGCATTGTCCTTCTGAGGGTTGAGAGACCCCTCTGAAAATGTGCGTAAGAGTGATGGGTTTTCATGAGGCGCAACTGAGCCAGACTCCAGGGTTGGACCTGCTCTTTCCAAATCCATGTTGAGCTCACTATTTGAATGGTTCATAATCTCAGAGCTCTGAACCTGTACCTGCAGTGGGAAAAGAAAGGCTCAGATGTGTTTTTTTCTGGGCTGAGTCCTATGAGTTGTGTGGTATTTGCCCACTGTTCTGACTGACAGATTGGCTAGAAATAATCAAGATATACATAGAGCCAGGCCTGTATAAGGTGCTGAAAAGGTCTGTGTTGCTGTGCAAGAGCTTGACTGACAATACCATGTGCTCCATGCTTTGGAAACATCATTAATGTCATTAATGAAGTAGGATTTTTTTACTTCTTTAGTTTAAGTGTACTCAGGACTTTCCTTAGTTTTTCTCCATCCTTTAATTTGCTTTGGCTTTTTTATTTTGTCCTGGGTTTTGTGCTCACTACACTGCATTATGGCTGGTGCCAGTGCATCATTTCTCACTGAACGCCGTTTTTTTCCCCACTGCTGCACCCAGACCATTGCAGATAATCTCCGAGTTTTGTCTAGAGGTTGTTGAAAGCTCATGGAAAATTTTCTCCTTCAAGTAGGTCTTTCTGTAAAAGATCTTTTCCCCTTCAAGGAAATTGTAGCTTCAATAAATGTTTACTATCATATTGCCATTGCAAATCTGAAATAAAAGGTAAACGTGGAGATTTTCTATGTATGCTCACACTTTTTGCCAGTTTGCCTCTTACCTCCCACCTACCAGTTGGAAAACAGGAAAAAAAAAAAGCATGTGATGCCACTTTCCACCTATTTTCATATTTCTGTTTTCGTGTCTTCTCTCCACAGAAAAAAGTACTCAAAATTTACAACTAACGAGATAAAACTATTTTTTATCAGTTTCCCTGACCAAAAGGAATCTCAGCACAAAGCTAAATATTTTTATTTCATTTTGATATTTCCATCAGGAAAGTGAATACACAGCTAATGGATTTTTTGGTGTGATTTCTTAAGAGGAGAAATTAAGTTGGTAGCTCTACTTACCAGGTTTTCATTCCTTTTGTGCTCTCTTCTGAGTTTCATGGTGAGAAAAAAAGAAGAGACTGATTTGCAGTTTCAAGAAATTAGGTGAATTTTCTAAATGGACGATTTCCAGAATCTGAATGGGAGTGTGGGGGAAGCATCTTCCCACCCTCTCTCCTTCTTTCTCCCCTTGTTCTGTGGGCATCCACACTGAAATTGCTTCTTGCAGCTCTGCCACTTGCTTTGTGCATTTACAGTCTCCTCCTTCCCCTGCAGCCCTCTCTACCCAGTGGGCACTTGGTTGCCCTCACCCCACACTGTAATATATGGCACCCACACATTAATAAATGCCATTCCCTGTTTACCAAGACCTCAAGTGTTTTTTAAGTCATCGACTCTAACATAAGCAGAGTTAATTTAGCCCCATGGGGCAGAGATCCATGTTTGATAATATGAGGTAAATAGAAACTTTGAAATGTCTTGCTTTTCTCTAGCCTTTTCAAGAGAAATTTTTTCATCTTTATGCAAATGGTTGGGACTTTTACATCTTCTCACACACTGCTCAGCCAATATCCACTCCATCTGCTTTACCCAGGTATAGGGGAGGAAATCATCAGGCACACTCACTCCTGGGAGGATAGTGGCTCATACAGCAGCACTTGCAGTCCACTAAATATTCATTTTCCTGTGGGTTTTTGTATCTGTACTACAGATATGTAATTCCTATCAGACGTGTCAGGTGTTCAGTGTCTCTGGAGACAGCCGAACAGTGGAGGCGGGAGGCTCCAGGAATGTAAATGTGTGCTGAGGAAATGTGAGAGTAGTTTCTGCATGCCACAGCGATGGAAATAGATCCCGGGGTGCTGCTACTGCACTTTCCTCAGGGAGCTCTCTGCTCCCTCTCTTGCAGTGGCATGAATGTTACCAGCAAAAAGGAAAGGGCCAGGGTAGTTTTGTTGGATACCTGTTAGGAAGTCAAGGAAGAGAGCTGCAGGGGTGATGGGTGGATGTAAGGTCACTGTGTGAAACCCACCTCTCCAAGGCACAAAGGGAAGGATTTTGTTTTCTTCTGCAATCGCAGCATATGGGGAAACAAAGCCAAGGAACAAAATGCTTTTGTACTATTGACCTCTTATGATAGAAATAGTGTGCTGGTATGAGAGGGTGAGTGAGACTCAGAGCCTGAACTCTGCAGTGAGCCTGGGAAGGGATCTCAGGGTCACCAACACTGAGATGTGCTCTCAGACAAAAGTGATGCTCGAGATGAAATCAGCTCTGATTATGTTCCAGTGCTCCGTTTGGAAAGTGATACCTGAGCTGCTCTCCCCCCATGGTTACAAATCTTTCCATGGTTCACAGGCTGCATTTTTTCGTGACTAGTTTATTCTCACTTGTTCTCATGCCAATGTTATCCCTTAACATCAATAGATCTTCTCTAGTGTTTACCCCTCTGATGTTTTTATAGACAGCAACCCATCCCCTCTCAGCCTTTGCTTCCCTGCACTAAACATGCCAGGTCTTTTAAATCTCTCTTTATGAGACAAGTGCTATATTTTTCAGGACAGTTACCAAATATCCAAGCTTTTACCCCTAAATACATCATCGGTTTATCTTGCTTTAGAAAGGTGCTGGTTTCATGACACTATTGGCAGGATCACATGCATGTGCTACACTTGGTGGAAAATATGTGCTTCAGGAAGGGGGATAATGGTGTGTGTAACACTGGAAAGTTCCTGTGCATGTGAAGCACGCCGTAGGATGCTGTGTGTGGCTGTGCATGTTTGTGAAGGGATGTCGTCAGCAGGATCGTGTATGTGAGACTCAGTAAAGGATTACTCAGTGTGCAAGGGGGCGTTGTAAGAAGGATTCTGGGGTACATGACACTGAGAGGGATTAGTCTCTGTGTAAAAAAGTGTGTGTGTGTAGAAGAGAGAAGCTAAGCGGGTGGCTGTGTGTGGCACACGGAGAGAGATTAGACCGAGCGTCTTTAAGAGGGGTGATAAGGAGGGCTGTGTGTTGGAATGCTGCTGTAAAAAGCTTGGATTCAGCTAATGGAAGGATTAGCGTTTGTGTACGCATGCATCTGGGTGGGATGTGGCAAGGAGGATTTGGGAGGTGCGTGTGGCGGACAGGATTTGGACATGCTGGAAAGGGTCCCTCCATGGGGTTGTGTGCCCATTCCCGCAGCGCTCCAGAGCTGCTTACAGCTCTGCACATGTGGGATGCAATATGGGGATGCAATGGAGGGCTACTGAACCTGCAGGGATGGGGTCATATTAGAAGCCAGACCTGCCCTGTGTGTGAAGTATTAAAGGGTACAGCTGAGCTTCATGTGGAGGTGCTCATGGGCAGATGACAAAGCGGGGATGAAGCTGCAGTACAGTAAGAGGCATGACTGTACCTGTTGGAGCAGGGGGAAGGCAAGCACACTTGTGGCAGCAGGGAGGAGAGGGCTGATGGCTCAGATGCATTGCAGCACAAGGGGAAACATCACCCTGTGAGCTGGGCAGGACAGAGGGCATGTGCTGTGCTGAGCAGAGTTTGTCTGGGTGCAGGGTAAATGCTGCTTAACTGTGTTTTTCTCAGGGGGCTCTGGGAATGGCTAAGCATCCTGCCCGTGGCTGAGCATGAATGCTGGCAATGTTTCCATTGACCCCATATTCTCCACTTCTCACCTCAGATTTATCCCTGTTGCTCTGGCTGACTGCCCTCGTAGCTCCTCTTCTAGGTGGAAAGGATACTGGCAGCAGACTTAAAGCAATTTATGATCCAGAGCAGGGGAGGAGGGTTGGTTGCATCCCTGTGCTTATTTTTTAACATTCTGACTTAACATTACAACTTTTCCCCCTTCTATTTTTCCACAGAAAATTCCAGGTATTCTGTCTAAATCAGCAACTTCCTATTTTCGTTCCAACCTTGGTTTTCATTTGGAGGGGGGAAGAAAAGTGTAGAAAAATTTCAGGTAGCTTTACTGTCTGTTATTACTGGATCTGTTTCACCAGCATTAGTTTCATCTCAGAGATGCTAAAAGTAAAGCATACTGAAGCTTTTATGATCAAATGAACTAAAATAGCTGGAGTGTCTAAGGTAACATCTCTTCAAAAAAGTTGATCCTTTGCTTGTCCAGCAGACCATTTAAATGTTTGCTTTCTGTTAATGAAAGATCATCAAAAGCCTGGCCAGTTGCTTTGTAGCTTTCAATAATGTATGTATTTTTTTAAGGAAGAAGGCTAAAAGCCAAGTAGCTGAAATTTGAGGTTTGCCTCGGTGTTAGGTGCTACAGAAATGTAAGAACTCATGGCTGGAAGATGGAGAGGCTTCCAAGCAGAAATGAGTCTTTATTAACACTGAAGATTTCCCTTAGAAGCATGATCCTAAAATATAGAGATTGACCATAAAATGGGGTCTTTATATCCTTCTTAAAGATAATCTGTTTCCCAATGAAAGGCATTTCAGTGTGATGCAGCAACAGGACAAGGTCCATGGCAAAGGTGGCCAACTCCGCCTCCTACGTCTTCATTTATCTGAGACCCACAGTCCTTATTGCACCCACCTGGCAGATCCAATTGGGATAATGAATTCCTTTTGCTTCTCTGAGAACTGAAGGTGGGATGAACTTGCATTCAGGCCCACTGTGGTCCTGATCCAGACATCTCTACCCCACAGGGAGGTATTTTCTTGGCCTATTTTCACTGCCTTGAAGTAGCTCTGCTCAAGAGTCACCAGCTGGGCACCAGCTCAGTGCTGTGCTGGAAGTCAAGCGTGGCCATTGTGATTAGATAGCCCTTTTGGTTTTTAGAAGTTAGCAAACCATAAAATCACCCAAACAAGAAGCATTTGGGGGACATGGTTTTGTTCTGGGAAGGTCTTCAGTCTTTCAAGCAAGAGGTCATGTTGTCCTTCTTCCTTTTAGAAACATTTAGGCCAGCGTGAATCAGCAGGTGGGTGAGGTTGAGCTGTGAGAGGAATTGTAATGGGTTTAGTGTTAAAGACAGTACATGAGCTTCATTTCAAAGTGCCTACTCAACAGCTGGTCACAAAATCCGTGAGCCTTGGGTGAGATGCCAAGTCTGCGTGTGCTTGGAGAGGAGCATCGTGCCCATTGCAGGGCTGCCTTGTTCTGCTGTCAGCATGTTCCCTCTTCCAAAAGCATGGGCAAGAAGAGCAAACAGGGACTACCCCATGGAGCAGTCACCATCTACAAAGGAAATGCATTTCCCTGGTGAATTGTGAGCATCCTACTGGAAAAACATTGCAAGGGGCTGGTTCTTCATATTGTCCAGCAAAGCTGGGCGTGGGTCTCACCCCAAAATTGTGTGGCTTTACACAGGTGGCTGCCTAAGTCTGTCCAACTGTGAAATGAGGCTAAGAACCTTCATGGAGGATAGACTGCAAGCTTCAGTCAGTGAGGTTTGAAAACCTCTTCTTAACTAAAACTAGACAGTCTTAGTTAACTAAGAAGGACAAAGTGCTATTGTCTTTGCCCATTCAGAGAGAGAAAAGACAGTGACCCAGAAGATGAAAGCTCATTTCTTTTTCCCACCTCCTAGAAATGGGCACCTGGCCGTTGGATCTCTGAATGCTCCTGCACTCAGCCCCCTTCACACTTTCATCCTTGTTTTTCTCTTTTAAAGCCCCAATTGATTTTGAAATTAAATTGGCTGTTCCCCCACCAATGAACCTCAAGCTTCCATCTCCTTTCCCCTGTTCTCCTCCCTTCAAGCTTTCACGTCTGCTCAGGTTTCTGTTATTTCCCATATATTTGCTTCGAAAGATTTTCCAATAAGGTTGTCAGGAGAAGTTTCTTAAGGGTCTCTCATTACAAATTCCTTTTGGTTTCATGACTAAAGGTGCTTCTGAGAAGGACCTGGATGACCTATGCTCGAGCAGGTTTGAAGCAAGTAGGTTTTACAAGCAAGTCATAGCTGACTGCACACACAAATCAGGTCCTTTATCCCTGCAGCCTCATTCAGGAAACATGTTGTGTTTTCCAGCTGACAAAAGTAGACCATACTTAGACCCAGTATAATTCTCTTGGCCTCAATGTAGTTACCAGGGAGACTATAATGTAGGCAACTTTTCTACTCTGAAATCAATGTTTTCTTAGCTACATAGACTATTTCTTCTAATCAGGCAGAAACTAGACGATTTTCTCATTACTCAAGCACTTCCATGGGAGATTTAAGAATGAAGTCCACAGGATGATGATTATAGCAACACATTTACAGCTGTGCCATCAGGTTGGTGCAAAATGCATGTGCACAAGGCTCACCTATCAAACAAACCTGCCCTGCATGGCACCCCAGGTCTTCCATTGCTCCATAGACTATGTCAGGAAAGTATTAGACCTGAAGAGTGCACCAATAAAAGCTGTCACAGGAGACATCCTTTCAGTATACATGATTAAATGCCCAGTTTTCAAAGCCTGTATGCACCATATGGCTTCCTTATGTGCCTAAATCCCAAATCACCTGCTCCTCATTCCAACATCTCTTCTAGACAGAGGCGTGGTAGTCAGCTAAGTCATTTAAGCATGTTTTGGAAATGCTACCATGGCTGTTAGCTGACACCACTGTCAGGACTAGCAGCACAGAGGAATGATCACAACAAATGCCTAGGAAATATGACTGCAGATGTTCACTGCTGAGTTAAATAGAGGCAGCCACAAAGAATTTCTGTCATAGGGAAATTAATCTTTTCTCTAACAGAAGGGTCAGGAGCTCAAAGCGAAGGCTACAGACTCCTTTCTGCCACATTCAACACCTAAAGCGGGTTGCAGTACAGAAAGAAGAAAATCACAGCCCTTACCCGCTCAGCTAGGACAATCCCAGAGGTGTGAATCACAGGCTCTTATATTGCACCGCTGGCATCCTGCGCTCACCAAGAGACAGAAATCTGCTCCGGGGGTGTTTCTTTCTGCCTTTTTCTTCCAGACCAAGTCTTCATTGTGGTTTTGCCCATCAATGGCAGCAGCCTCTGCTCTGTCAGCCTTCTCATGTAGTTCCCCTTTCCAGTTCCCCTTGGAGGATTCTGGAATAAATGATGCCTTAATTAGGTTAATTATACCTTTAGCTATCCATGTGCTTGCTTTAGATATACAGTTAAGAGTCCATTACACAATGTAGTTTCACCAGTTTTCCATGTGGGATTCAAATCTAACACCTGACTTGTGAACCTTTCCACAGCTTGCTTGTATTGCACAGTATTTGTTAAATCTAAGAACTGTTTCCACTCCTTGAAAATCTGGTGCTCCTGGTGCCTCCCTGTTCAAGGCATGCCTGACTCTGTTCAAGGTGGCCAGTGACTGATTTCATGGACACATGTAGTTAATCAGAAGCATCTCCCTGGAATGTCAGCAGAAGACTGGAGGAACATCTGATGAATAGAGAAAGAGTCTCTGATGCTTGTGGAAAGGGGTACAAATTCGCATCCTCCAGTCTGCTGCTGCTTTTCTGTCTAAATGATATTTTGCAGGTAAAGTTTCTGCTGAGAAGCAGCGGGGCTTTCTCAGTAGCTGCCTAAATCATGTCATAGTCTTTGGTTTACACTGAGCTTGAGACAAGCTGCATCTGCACGTGCAGTGTCACTGCTCCCAAATGATGAATGACCCCAAGTTTGTAATGCAGTTTGCATTTATGCGGAGTGTTTTACATGATGCCACTTGCCCTTTGCAGCTCACTAGAGTCTCTTTCTTTAGGAGCTTGAAAATTCTCCTAGAATGGAAAATTGATAGAGAAGGTGTTATATGTAACCGGGCATGTCAGGGAGAGATCTCAGTGTTTTCCTAATGTTAAGGATGCTCCCACATTCCCCCAAGCCATACATCTAATTTTCCCAGACTATTTTCTCAGTCCCATTGACGACCCAGGCTGTTCAGGATGACTGAGGTGCTCCTGATACCTTCACTGGCCTCTATGTAGAGAAGATGGCTTAGTATTTTTCATTAGCATAAATCTTTATTGTGGACACATGAAGCTCTGCAAGCAAAACATCTAGTAGAAAATTCCTCCCCAAAGTTACTGTCTCTCTGGAAAACATCATTATAATGCTTTGTGTCTGAAAATGTGATGCCGCTTTTCACTAGCTTCAATAGGAATTGGTTTCCCAAGGGTCTTATAGGCAAAAGATATGTGTCCAAGGTTTTTTATATCATTGGTGATGTGCTTTGCAGCTTCTCCCACCTCTTGGTCCTTTCCTTGGTCCTGCGAAGTTCATTTCTACATGGGGCCAGATTATGGGAGATGACTTCTATGGATCTAAGTGCAGGTCCAGAAGAAGCCTGCAGCTGTAAAAGTCCCCTTTGTCATGCTGGTAAAATGACACAGATTTTAATCAAGGAAAATCTTGAATTGCACTTTATTTCCAGTAAAGGTCTTGCTGCATAGCCAGCTCCCTGGTTGATATGTGGTATTTTGGGTCACATTCACACATGGGCTCCAGGTCTACCCACAGATTTGGAGTTGTGGGGCAGAGAGTGGAATTCCCCTCGGTCCCCCATCCATTTCTACTGCTCAGGAGGAGGAATGTCTTCACCTCCTGTGTGAGGGAAGCTGCCCTCTACTTGCAGCCCCAGTTTAACAAATGCCACCTCTCTGTAGAAGCTCCATCTGGGCATGCTAGCTAGATGCACTTCATGTAAACTGTTTGTTCCACCACCCACAGCGAGCGATTTGCACAGAAGTCTCACCAGAGACTATAAAATTACAAACCATAGGTCCAGATCTCTCCATCTGTCACAGTTCTGCGTTGCTGCTCCCCAGATAACACAGTCTCCCACTGGGTTTAAAGGATCCCAAGCTTAAACTTGTTTGTTTGGGATTTGTCAAAAAACCTGGTGTTCAGAGGCACTGCAGAACTAAAAATGTGGTAACTATTGTCATTTATTGCCCTCACAATGCAGACAGGATTAAAACTGTTCCAATGAAAGGAAAGAAATTGTAAAACCCCCCAACATTAAGTAGGCCTAAAGAAAGCTATGAACACTATGGAATGGAACACTAATGAGAAAAGGAAAAATGAAAACTCTACAAGAAATGACTATAGCAAAGAAAAACCAAGGAAGGCACTTAAGCCCACAAAAGCCAGCACTCTCTGATGTCAAAGGAACTTGTCATTCTGTACTAAACTAAGCCCTTGCTGAGGTGTTAAATGGGGTTTCAAAGTCATTGTGCTTTCAGAGACCTTAAGTGAATACCATATGCAACCGGGTAACTCAGAAGGGTTGTGCTCTGGAGGCTTAACCCTTGCATGCTTGAGTGCAGTTTGCTGTTTCCCTTTTCGGAAGACTCTTAACGGCTTCAGTGATTGCAGAAGAGATGGCACTTCTGGAGCAGCAATGGCACACGTAGGTTTTGGAGCTTTGCTAGCTGCAGATACCTGTAATGCAGCCTTAAAGTGTATAGAAAAAGTGAACTATTATAAATAACATGTCAGTCAGCTGGTGGAGTCGAGTACTACTTCCTCCTTCAAGCCCCCAAGGGCAAGATGCTCTCTCCTGTATGTGAGAGGTTTTATCTGAAGAAGAATGCTTCTTCCTAGATAAGCGCAAGATCTTCCCGTATGTCTTCACTGTGTTCCTGTGGAGAAGTGAGCACGGTGGTGCTTTCCCTACCCCATGTACCCTGTGCTTTTTTGCCTGCTGCCTTTTAGGTTTAAATGAGCAGGGAGTCCTATAATGTCATAAAGGCCAACAGTAGCTTACGGAAAGAGGGAAATATCCTCTGTGCCCTCTGACAGCCTGCATCAGCCAGCCTCCCTCCTACACTGGGAGATATTTTAAGGTAGAGCACACTCAAGACATCATCACTACTTGAAAAGATCAATCAGGTTAGGGATTATTCTCCTGGTTTTCTATTTAGGTCCCTCCTTATCCTTTGTTTTACTTTCTGTGGTGAGCCAGCCGTACCATTTCTCCTCTCTGCTGGGAAGGGAATTCTCTACTCCAAGGAGGCTACTCAATGGCTTTTATTGCTATTTAACATGTATATGTTACAGTACCTCACAAAGGCCTTGTAGCACTGTGCCAGGCGTCCTACAAACACATGCAGAGTGACAGTTGCATCTATAGTGGGTACCCATGTGTGGGGGATAACAGGAAAAGAGTAATTCTGGGCCAATTAGGATTAATAATAATGCCCACACACCCTAAGTAGGCGCATGGGATATGGCATATCCCTATATTTCTTTGAAGACAACACACCCCTGGTGTTGAAAAAGGGGGTTATTTCAGGTTTTTTCTTGTTAATTTAAAAAATCACTATCATGAAAGGGGTTGGTGTTTAAGAAAATATTAAGATCTCTTTTCATGTGCATCCTAAACAGGGATTAGAAGATGGGCGCATGAGGAGCTGCCAGTCTGACTTTATAGAGTTTAATACCTGCTTTGTTTGGCTGCAGATGATTGTGTAGACTGAAGAGCATCAGGGGTCTGACCCATTGCTTACACCTGGGTCTAAACATATACCCAGGAATGTTTGGGACCATGGAAGGATCATTGCAGATGGTGTGCATGTATGCATGTGTGTGTTTTCAGATTCTTTGGCTGGTTTTGAGCAGAAAAAGGTGGAATGTTAATAAATTAAGTTGTCAGTTTCCAGTCTTTTGTCAAGAAAGCCTTAAAATTAGTTGTGCTAATTTGGTGACAGGCAAGGATAAGGCTTTATGCACTGTAGCACAAAACAATTAGAAGCTGGAGATTTAGAAGCAGGAGTGGAAAACAAATAGAGACAGGGAGAAAAGAGAAGGTGCTTACCTCCAGCTGCATGGGGAGAAGCAGGGTGAGGGCATGAGGCCACCTCATCACTGATGTGAGAACCCTGGTGAGTCCAGGTTCTGTGACCTTGAATCACTGTGTGTGACTTATCATTCCCAAACAGGCATATGCTTTCAATACATGTATCTTGCTAGTGAAAGGTCAGTGTCTGGTAAGGGTCCTGCTGCTGTAATTTGCAGTATGGAACTCAGTGGCCCAGAAGGCTACAGACTACAAATAGCCAAAGCCTCACAGGGTAGGACTGTGGTGGGAAATTAAAAGGTATTGAGCTGGTGGGGCAAAGACAGAGGCTGGTAGAGTGCTGCAGCTAAAAGCAGTCTCTATTGCTACTTTCATTACAGACCTGGAAGAAGGAGCATATATATCATAACTTAATTCTATGCCTGTTCAGGGAAGGGCTGATGGTGACATTGTTATGAGCAGGAAATTATCCTGAAAAAAATCAGAAATAACACAGCTGAGACAATTTACCAAAATGCTGCTTTCTGAATTGGAGGCAAGAACACAAGTCTCAGGAATGCCACAGGCAGCACATCAGAGACTGGCATCAGTTTGGCTTCCCAACTGACTCATCTGCAAAAGCACAGACCAGAGAAAATTTGGGAGTGTCTATGCACATGTTCTATGAAGCAGGATAGCATGCGACCAAAATTGTAGTTATCAGATGAAGATTAAGAAAGGAGTTGTTGAGGTAGATGTTAACGTCCTTTCCCAATGGAAGTAAATGAATGCTGGAATAACTTTTCCAGGGAAAGTCTGTAGTCTGGTTTTTGCATTGTGACCTGCAACCAGATTCATGACAGGCATTTACAAAATCCTTATCAAAACCTGAGGCTTGCACTGAAGACAGTCACAGGCTTTAATGCCTAGGAACAGATATAACTTATTAGGGAAAGAAAAGAAGCCATTGAAGAGAAAACGCATTTCATCTGCACTAAGCTGCTCTTTATGTGACACATTTGCTTTTTGCTACCATTTATCTTCCCCCCCACACTCCTCTCTCCCCTCTTTTTACGTTCTTTTAATAATTCAGCTCTTACAGCCCAGAATTAAATGTTGTGCTGAGCTAAGAGCAGTGTGCTGTGTACTGTATTAACACGCTGTGGGTTTGGTGCTTTGTTCTTGTTCTCCACTGCTGTTCACGCTCCCCAGCAGAAAGCTACACTGTGATACTGTGCTAAGTTTTCCTAGTATAGTACTGTCTGTAGAAGGACCAATATACTAAAAAGGCCATCTAACAAAGCAGCAAAAGTAAAATTGATTCAACCCTCCTCCCTCTCCTCCTTTTATAATATTGCTGTCACTTTTTCTTTTGTAGTAATCTTTAATATTTATGACTCTGCTTCAGACATCAAGAGTTCAGTGAGGACAGATTTTTGGGCTTCTTTTTCTCTGTAGGAGGTTAAAGGAGGGCAGGGACATTTTGTCTTCCAGAGCCCATGGTGTCATTGGAAGATCTATGTGCAGCTGGAGGCCCTGTGAGGTATCACTCCCTCTTTATAGGGGAGCTGCAGGGGAGCTCAAGGTGAGGGTTTTGAGCAGGAGGTAGTAGTACAGCTTCTGCCGCTCCAAGGCAACTCAGCACAGCCAGCACCTTCTGCTTGCTTCTTTCTGGACATGGCACAAAGCCGGATGGCCCAGCAGACTTGCTGACAGTGTAAGACAGCTCTGGCACATGTGTCAGCATCAAACTCCTCAAAAGCTGTGCAAGGTTCAAGAGTCACAAGTGGGCCATCCTTGGGCTCCAGGAGCAGATGCACTTTTCATTAACTAAATATGATGATTTCTGATGACATAACATGCCATCAAAGTTTCTCAGAAGGCTATATCCCAACTGGGTTTGCTTGCCATGGTTTGACACTTAGCTATAGCCCAGACATGAGCCACACTGGCATGTAGGAAAATCGAATCTTTTCTTAAAATGCTTCTATTTTAAAATTGAGACAATGTGGAAAGGTCACATCCTCTGTTAGTGCTGAATAGTTTCCAGGCAACAAAGCCCTTCTCTATGTCTTTTAAAAAAGTTATAAAAGCAGGGAGTGCTATGGAACAGTTGAGGTTCTGATAGGAGGCACCGGAGGGATGAAGGCAATAGTCAGCAAGAACCCTACACAGCTTGGGAGCATGGCATCAGTACTCCCAGCTAAGAATGCAGTCTTATTTTGGAACTTTATGAGCATGGTGCAAGAGGAAGTCTCTGACCAGAGGCACTGGAACAGATGGGACTCAGAGAAAGGCAGTTGCCTTCCTCTACCTCACAAGCAAACATTGAAGTCATGATTAGATAACAAATCTGAAATAGAGATGGCAGGAGACCCATTTCCCCCTACACGTAGTCTGATCTCTGAGCCACAGGACCCTTGTTAGCCAGCCTGTCCTTATAAGAATAATAACCTAATTTTAACTACAGAAGGAATTAGGGGTTTTGTGAAGTCTGAATGCTGCTTGGAATGGTACCCTGTCCTTTCCAGTGGTGTCTCTGTTTCCATGGCCATATCTTCCAGCACCACGATTATAATTCAGAAGTGCACTTAAACAACTGAGAGTCCGTGTTGTTAATTTTGTTCACAAAACACCATGCTATTTCTGTTTCTTTAAACTCAGCAGCATGTGAGAAAGAAGTATCCCAAATCCAATTTAATCTCAAGGGAAGCTGGTTGTTCAACAGCCAGACAAACTAAGACTTACTTGTCAGGCTGGTGAACTTAACAAAAAAAAATTGAAGCTATCAGCATAAACAGTTATGAGCAGCTCTTGGGTCATAGATTATTGTTTAAGTATATGAGGAGTAAAGCAGATCTTAATGTAAAAATCAACACTACTTTCCAGCTTCCAAGATGGTTTAGAGCAGCAGTGGAGGAAAGTGATGGAAGGGAGCACACTTCTGTGTCTTTTATATATTTGAAAGAGTAACATATATTTCTTGTAATATCACGTCAGCCTGATTTGCAGTTGATCAAATATATGGGGCATATCTGTTGTTATCTAAATACACGCGTGGAGCAATGGGGGAGTGTAGAATCTGTTTGGCTTTCCCCTGCTAGATAAATCTGTGGGAACATGCTGTCGTTGGGGATGTGCTGAAGAGATGCGCTCTGGCACCTACGCCACAGTGGAGAACTGTGAGGACAAACATTTGGGAGGAAAGCTGAGCTGATCCTAATTGAAG
Organism: Myiopsitta monachus; assembly: GCA_017639245.1. Lineage (NCBI taxonomy): Eukaryota > Metazoa > Chordata > Aves > Psittaciformes > Psittacidae > Myiopsitta > Myiopsitta monachus. Next base: position 28,666,490 of record CM029917.1, read on the forward strand.
CAGACACTAGTGTTCTTTCATTGAAGCTCCACTAGCTTTGGCGACCTGATGTCAGGTTCTCCATCACTACGTGAGGGTCACCTCCAGGCAGGGCAAGCTAAAAATAAATTGCACACACACACAAACCCCCTCCTCTTTCCCACATGTGCACACAAAACACTTCAAGTGAGCAAAGAAAAGCCTGTGGGAACTGTTCTTTGACACCATTTTAGTCAACGAGTATATTTTTCTGCAAGTGAGGGTTTTGGTCCAAGAGGTTTGGCCAGAGAAGGTGGTGCCACACTCTCCAGCACACTGGTGCTGGAGAGATTGCAGGGCTAGTCTTTAACAGCTTACAGAGGACAGTGGACTGAGCTGACATCCAAAGCCTGGCCACACTTAAGTTGACATTTTTAAAAGGCATTTGTTAGTTTGTTTCTGGAGGAAGTGCTGTCTATGCTGCATTGGGTGGTTTCAGATGTTTCTTCTCATCTTGGAGCCTATATTTCCAAATTGCACTTTTCTTTCCCTCCCTGCTTGGGCTATGAAAGAATAGTTTACTCAAATCCCTCATGACATCTGCTGTTCAGTATTGTAGGAATGGCTTTCCTGGAGACGGTATGGTGTCTTCCCTCCTAGGTGGCTCTCAGATATTACTTCCTTCAGGGCCAGGAAGGCCTCTGAGCTCTGGCAGGGACCATCTGGGTTTTTTGTCTCCTTCTTCAACAGAGAACACGAGGCGTTTGTGGGGAACATCTGTGGATATTTTGTTTAATCAGGTTTTTACTGCTCTTGTGGCTTTGGGTATTCGCGCTGCTTTCAGTGCTTTTGTTCTCTGACAGAAGCATGCAGCAGCTGAATCTCCTGAGTGTCAAGTAAACCATATTATTGGCTCCCTCCAGGGGTAGCTGGGTGAAACTTAATGGTCCATGAGATACAAAAAGTCAGTAGAAATGATCTAATGTCCCTTTCTAGTCTTAAACTCAGTGAAATGGTGAAAATTCTGCTTCTAAAGGAAATGGCGGACAAGCGGTTGCCAGGATCTCCTACCAGGCTTCTTCTCCAGCTGTGTCCATGGGGAGCAGTTCTCTTTTTGCAGATTTTCTGCAGAATTGCACCATTTTCACTCCTGGAAGCCAAATCCTCATTTCCATCCTTCTGCACAGCCCATTTGCCCATCCTCCTTCCTCAAATGCTGAACCTCTTTCAGCCTGTCTTTACGGTGACCATTTCTGAGAATCACTTTTTGGTTTCCCTTCTGCTTTTACCAAAATCCAAATGAGATATCCATTATACCTGACACCTACCTTTCACATAGATCAGATCACAACTCCAGTTCCAAAATACCTCTGGCCCTCCTAAACGCAGAAATGAGTCGTGTGCATCTACTCTCTCTGCGTCTGGTTGAGAGCTTTAGCTAAAGAAAGTGTACCAGGAATTTTTATAGACTCAAAACTTTTTTTGTTTTCCTTTTCTGAAGAAAAAAATGTGAATTTAAAGTTCTTGGCATGTACTTTTCTTCTTCTTGGAAGCATTTTCAAAGGTGTCCAGAGCTGCCTCTCTTCAGCTGCCAAGTTGATGTCCTATCCTGTGTCTGCCTTCAAGAGAATCAGTGTTTTCTGTCTCAGATTTAAATGCTTTACTGTGAATATTTCCATATGTAAAGAGAATCTTGAGATAAACTGCAGGGCTAGAAATCCTGGGGTCTGGGCATCTCAAATATGCTTTTTCCTTATCTGAATTCAAGGGTGCAACAGCTCCATAGTGGCTATGGTTCCACAGAGGGAGAGGGCAAGACTCCTCCTGATTGCTCCACCACATCAGTCACTTTTTAACTACCTTACAAAGCTGTTTTGATTTTTACTGAAAGTCAGAAGTGATTTTAAACAGTCTGAGGAGGTTTCACCTCACCTGGCTGCAGCAGGCGCTGGGGAGTTGGGTCCAAAGAACAAACACATGATTGTTTGTGAGTTTTTCAATCCAGCATAACCAGGTCACAATCAAGTTAATGCCCCTACTTTAACCTCATTTTGCTAGTGAAATGGCTCTAGGGAGACGCAGAGAGAGATCCTGTACCTGGAGAAGAAGGGATATGGGATGGCCGTGGTGCCTGGTGCGGCGCACCCTGGGAACGTTCCAGTCTAGTCCCAACCTGATCAAATACAAAAGGCTGATCAGGATGACTACAGTAGCAGTTTCCATGGTTATCATTATGAAATATATTTTCTGAGGGTTTGTTTAGAAGAAAACTATAATTAATTACAAATTCATTGTAGGATAATAGCATAGTTACCAGAATAGATGTTCTCTGTCCTTCTTTCCCTTTGTGCAGCAGCTGTACATGCAAACTGTCACAAATGTCTGCATTTATACCCAAGTAAACACTCTTCACTCTTGCTTACATCCTTGTGTATGCAAACATTGATGCTGTTGCATTTCACCCAGTTTCTTGTCTCCAGGAGTGAGCTTTAGAGGCTGAACTGTCTGAATTCAGCAGCTAGAGCTAATTACCAGGTTGACTGCAACTCTTTTCTGGAGGACAAGTCAGGCCGTGGCTACCCAGCAGTTAACAGGTATGGGCAGGAGGCTAGCAACGTGTGATGTTATCACCAGCCAGTTGACCAAAAGAGCTCAGCTCCATGGATCTTCCATTGCAGCATGTTCTTTATGCCTTTTATATTTCTTAATCTTTTTAGAAAAGCATCAGCCAGAGGCTAGTGACCGCTGAGGAACTGATAAGCTTCTTCCCCACTAGAAAAACAAACAGGGTTTAAACTATTTCCTTCCTTTAGTTAACGTTTGCAGTTCTTAGTAGTATGATATTAGGAAGTTGCAGAGCACTCAAATGAGAGCACAATTGTTAATAAATTTGCTTAATACAATGATTAATACAAATATAAAGACATTCCAGTGATCTTTTAGTGAATTAAATAAATGGCAAGTAACATCTTGTCAGCGTTGCTGGGTAAATTCATTTGGCACATCTGTAATTTAAAATAGTTCTAAAATTTTAATGAATTTGCAGACGTTATTTTTATATTGTGCCAAATTTAGTCCCAGAAAGGTGGCTGCAGTTCTCATTCTTGTCATTTTTCTGTATTGACACAACAGTTTGCTGTTTTTTGGGTCTTAACCCTCAGCAAGACTTTCCCCTCCAGACCACATTATCTGTCTTACCCATGACCCTTCTTAGTCTGAAGGTACAAAAAGAGCTAAGGTTCTTTCCAAACTTACTAATGCTAAAGACTGTTCATTCTCCCAGCCATTGTTGGTGCAATCTGTTTCAAATGCTGGAATTGATGAGTGTCTCAGAACAGTGTAGGAGTGCTGCCTGAGCATGACTGAGCCACAGTGTTAAAAAAAAAATCAAATATCTCAAAAATAAGAGATTCATTTGAAAGAGAAAATAAAACTGAAGGAAACCATGGTTTGCCTGAAATAAAGCAAGGCAGCTAAGTTTATTGTCTGGATTATTAATTGTGCTGGATTGTTCAGCTGCCCCAAGAATGTCACTTTAATAATTCAGTGAGCCTGGAGCTTGGGTCCCCAGAGAGCGTGTTCTGATCTCTCACATATGGTAAATCGCATTGTTCATTAGACCCAGTCCAGTCACATGGAAATGATGTTCAGGCTATTTCTATCCATATCTGCTACTTTTCTTCCAGGATGTGTCAGTCTCATGATGAGGGCAGTGACTCCAGCTGATAGAGACACAATTGCTGATTGCCAAGAGAGACACTGCTGTGAAAATAAAGAGAAGAGGGTTTTATTTCCATTGTGGTTCAGGCTTCACGAGAAGTCTCTGTCCCACAGAAATACAAATTCCCTCTAAGAAGGAAGTTGCTGATGTATATGCGGTCACCAACACTGAGCAGCGAAAAGAGGATGGGTGACCCTGGGACAAACTGCTGGGCTGGGATGCTCAAAATGTGGGCTCAACTCCAAGAGGAAGGAAAAGTTTTCACCAGTGCCATGAGATTCAGTTCTCAGCTCTTGACATGCTGTGCCACTCTGAAAATCTGGCTGCGCTCTTTTGGTGGTGAGATGGGAGCAGGGTCTCACTTTGTAAGTAGGAAACAGGATTTCTTGTTCTTCCCTCTGAATGTTTGATGGTGTTAGTAGAGAAGTTAGGAACAAGGCAATCTTATCCAGGATGGCTGTAAGTCAGCAGGGGATGACTTTTGGTCCCTGCTGGAGGGACAGAGCTTGGATGGAGCCCAGCTAAGGATAAAGTAAGCTCATGTTCAGGAGCCTGTCTCCAGTCACACATGCATACCGGTGGCTACCAGCAGGAACCAGGTCAAGGGATTCCCAAGCAGTGCAGAGAGCTTGCAAGAGGACCCTCTAATGTCACATCCAACTTCTCATCCTGAACTCCTGGGGGGGGGGGAAGGCTGGCAAGTGATGTGTGAAGTCTTGAGTCAGTATAAATATCACAGCCAAAGGTTTTCAGAGTCCGAGTGACAGCAGAAGGAGACACTAGTGCCAGGAATTCTGACAGAGGGAAAACACTGTCACTCTCCAGCTTGGAGATTTACTGATGGTAACTTGGGATGTGCCATACACAGGGATGATATTAAATGAGTCTGACTGTTGCAGGGGCTAAATTGTACAACCCAAAGTGTGAACTCTCTCTGCCTCACTGAGATCCTGAGGCATTTTTCCAGCAGCTCTCACGATCTCATTAAGTGCTCTCCCAAGAAGGGCTCCAACCCAAGTGAGTCTTCCCCACCCTGCACAGAGCCAACTGCTGAGATCAGGCACAAATGCCTGCCAGAGGACTCAATGAGCACTCCTCATGGAGACCTCCAGGCCATCACCACCACCTCACTGCCTTCACCACCATGGCCTTGTGGACTAAGCCCTCATGTCAGAGGCTCTGACCTCAGTGTCAGCAGCTCATGCCCTGGGACAAACTTGTCCATAGCTGTGTTTCGACTGTACTCAGCTTAGGTGAACCTTTGCTGAGATGCCCTCTCAGCATTGTCTCAGCTTCTGAGGATAAACCCATGGTTTCCTCCTTGTTTCCTGGAGTCCTTGACTGCAAAGGACTGTGCTGTCATACAAATGCTTTCCTTCTGCTCCTTGAATGCATCTGGGGCTGCAATAACAAGCTCTGACTGTAGCCTTTCTCCCTCATAATAACGCAGCTCCACAGGCCAGCCAGCTACCACCCCAAGGAGGCAGGCTTGGAGAGCCACTGTGCTTTTCTGCTGAGGTGTTCCTTTGTTCAGATAAGACATTTTATCCCAGAAGCAGCAAAGTTTTCAACAGAGCCCTGAGGATGCTGAATTCACTGTTCTGTATCACTTCTGCTTATCAAAAGTGAAGCAGATCTGTGGAGATGAAGGGTAGAGTACCCCATGGCCACAAGCTCTATTCTTCACAGAATACTCTTCACATTGACCAACCCCAGACCTCAAGGAGAATTAGAATCACAGAGTCATAGAACAGTTAGGGTTGGAAAGGACCTGAAGATCATACAGTTCCAGCCCGCCTGCCGTGGGCAGGGACACCTCCCACTAAACCATGCCACCCAAGGCTCCGTCCAACCCGGCCTTGAACACTGCCAGCGATGCAGCATTCACAACTTCCCTGGGCAACCCATTCCAGTGCCTCACCACCCTTACAGGAAAGAACTTCCTCCTTATACCCAATCTAAACTTCCCCTGTTTAAGTTTGAACCCATTACCCATTGTCCTCTCACTACAGTCTCTCATGAAGAGTCCCTCCCCAGCATCCCTATAGGCCCCCTTCAGATACTGGAAGGCTGCTCTGAGGTCTCCACACAGCCTTCTCTTCTCCAGGCTGAACAGCCCCAACTTTCTCAGCCTATCTTCATACGGGAGGTGCTCCAGTCCCCTGATCATCCTCGTGGCCTCCTCTGGACTTGTTCCAACAGTTCCATGTCCTTTTTGTGTTGAGGACGCCAGAACTGCACACAATGCTCCAAGTGAGGTCTCAGGAGAGGAGAGTAGAGGGGCAGGATCACCTTCCTCGACCTGCTGGTCATGCTCCTTTTGATGCAGCCCAGGATACGGTTGGCATTCTGGGCTGCGAACGCACACTGCAGCCAGCTCATGTTCATTTTCTCATTGACCAAAATTACCTAGTCCAGAAAGCTTGTCTCAGGGAAACGGCTCATTTTGGTGACTTCCCTGAGAAACCTCCTTGTCTTTCTGCCCTCACAACCTTTCTCTCTGTTCCTCCAGTCTGCTCGCAGTTCTCCAAGGGCGTCTATGCCATCTTTGGATTTTACGAGAGGAGGACAGTCAACATGCTCACTTCTTTCTGCGGGGCTCTCCACGTCTGCTTCATAACACCAAGCTTCCCCGTTGATACATCCAACCAGTTTGTTCTCCAGCTTCGCCCAGAGCTCCAGGATGCCCTCATCAACGTCATTGAGCACTATAGCTGGCAGAAGTTTGTGTACATTTATGATGCTGACCGGGGTAAGTCACAAGTACATGGGTTATTAGGCAGTCAAAGATAGTGGTCTAGGTGGAGTCTTTGCCTCAAGAAGTCCTTTCACTGTAGGTTATGGGAGGCTGAGAGGGTGGCTAAAGGGAGGGCCACCCTATGTCTTCCCTATTTTCTATTCCATTTCTAAAAATCCATTACTGCTGAAGGTGGGCATTGACTTAGATGAAGCAGTAGCCTGACCCAGGATGTCTGTGTTCGTAGTGTCAGGTCTGAACCCCATCAACAAGAAGGAGAGATTTGATGATTAAACAGTTTGACTTTCGAATGGGGAAATGTTTTATATTGAATGGGTCCCATATTGAATAGGTCAGTCAAACTGAAGGTGACCAAGTTCCATGTTTATGAACGTGAACCAACCTAAGCCCACATCCAGTTGTGATACATGTGTGTGTTTCTGGGAGGTAGCTTGGCAAGCCAGTTTGAATGGGGCTTGAAGCACCCTGGTCTAGTGGAAGATGTCCCTGCCCATGGCTGGGGGTTGGAACTGGAGGAGCTTTAAGTTCCAACCCAAACCATTCTGTGCTTCTATGAAAACTCTTATGTTCCCTGTTAGTATGTGATAGTTTAGGTAAAATAACAAAAGCTTTTGCTGGGTTCTTCGAAGATATTTTCTAACTTTCCAAACCATGAACAAGGCTGGTGAGCTTATTGTCTGTGATTCAGTTTCCCCAGCTCTTAGGTGCCTTTACAGCACCACGCTTGGAGGCTGAGAGCAAAATGGACTTGGGAGGACAGTGCAGGGTGATTCACAGCACTGGCCTGGAAATTATCATTAGCCCTTGCAAGGAGGATGACCTTAGGACACAAGGAGAAGGTATAAAAGCATCCCACACATTTTTTCTTGTCATGAGGCATGGGCACACTGAATATCCCAAAAGGACTGCACTAGGCAGGGTTATCTAGCAGGACTCCAGAGCGGTCCCAGTTATGTGCCTCTCCTCTGGAAGGCTGTTTATGTAATTTAGGCAAGATCCTTTAAAAATGATTAAGTTTTCTGACGAGATGCTGCTGAGAGAGACAGGGACACTGAATGTGACGGTGTGTTGTGATTGCTGAGGGTGTCCCTAGCTCTAGGAGCATGCAGCCTAAACAGATCAAAGAGGAGAAGGGAACTGTGGCTGAAAGAAATCAAGTGATTTGGGTAGTGACAGACAAGAAGGATGGAGATTAGAGCTCTTATCTGAACCCCACAGCAGGGCCTGATCAACAAGACTGATCTGCTGATTAAAAAGGAAAACCAGGCCTGGAATCATCCTATTTTCTGTGCCAGGACAGAAAAAGTGGGAGTCATTAATTCTAGCCCAGTTGTGTTTGGGGAAAATGCTAGACTGTTAGCTGCTCTCTGTACTTGCAATGCTGTATCCAGCATGGCTTGAGGCACCTATGCAGGCTGTCCGAAGGATGGAAAGATGCCATTGCACAACTAAAACCTGTTTCTCTTCCCCTCTCTTCCCATCGTAGGGTTGTCAGTCCTACAGAAAGTGCTGGATACTGCAGCTGAGAAGAACTGGCAGGTGACAGCCGTCAACATCCTGACAACAACAGAAGAGGGCTACCGCATGCTCTTCCAGGAGCTAGAGAAGAAGAAGGAAAGGCTGGTGGTGGTGGACTGTGAATCTGAGCGGTTGAACATCATCCTTAGCAAGGTTTGTTGGGTGGGTTGTCTGGGAGGGGTCTTGTACACAGGATGGGAAGGGTTGTTTCTCATGGAATTGTTCTCTTCCCCGTTCTTGTCTGATCCATGTCTCATGGCAGCTGTCATTAGATGTGGTGTGTGTGCACACAAACATTGCAGCAGGCTGCCGAGCTTGCAGATATTTCTCTGGTATGTTATTGTGGAAACTGTAAAGTCATATAAGTACTGGGAGCTCTAATGTATTCATGCCGAGTGAGCTCTGCTGCTCCATGTTCCCCACTTGTTTGACTCCTCTGGTGAGCTCTTTACACCCTCTTAAGTCCCCAGTGAGTTTGCTTTGTGCTAATTCTTCCAAGCAGTGTGCACAAGACATGGCACTTATTCTGCTGAGTTTTCCTCCAATTTTACCACCTTTTGTGAGTTAGGGTGGAGGTGTCCTCCAGCTGCCATGTGCAGCACTGAATTCTCACAGCCAGTGTCTACAGGATAGAAATGGTTTTATGGTACATCTGTAGTAGCCTCAGGAGCACTGTCTTCAGACTAGAGCTCACCATCCTCCTAAGGCATGCAGGCTGTAGCAGGATTGAACATTTCCAGCTCCTCTCATGCCTTGCAGGAAGAAGACATGTTAATTCACAGCCATCTCCTGGTTGTTTTGGCAGCTCATGGCCACGAGACAGATGGCATATGCAATAGAGGACTCAGTTCTGTGCCCTGCCTTACTCATCCTCAATCTAGACAGGTCACCCAATAGTGCACACCCTAATTTTCTCCACCCTCTTTCCACCATGCCTCCCTTAAAGCTTGCCCTAAGTCCCAAACATGGAAATCTGTGGGCAGGAAACAAGTGCAAGCCCACGGACAGGTCTCAGTCCACACTTGTGTCCCCTCTTCAACTCCAGCCACAGCACCTTTACCTCTCACACCTGCAGCCAAGGCCTTTCCACCTCTGGGAATCCCATCCTACATGGCTTAGAAAGGGCCCCACAGCCGGTGTGCTGTGACTCCCACTGTCATGCTTCTCATAATCAGCTCGCTCTTAGCTCATGCTTCACACATTGCCTTGTCTAAGCTACCTGTCATTTTCCATCTCACACTTCAGCTGCTCACTGTTTGGGGCAAGGACTGACATTTCACCAGCTGCACGGCTCAGTGATGAGCACAATCCATCCTTGATGGGTGTCTCTGGGTGCTATTCTATAATATATAATAACGTAGCAAGTAGGAGGTTTTAACCTCAAAGGTCATGCTCATGGAGGAGAGACCAGATTATTCTGGAGGATAAAGCCTTCTCTCTGATCATGGAGCAGCTGCAGTTGAACAACGTTTTTGACAAGATGACAGGATCTAGGCAGTGAATTTGCCTTTTCTTCAGGCTTCCCTTCCCTACAGGGTATATCAGATTTGTAGGGTTAATGAAGCTGGGCTTTTTAAGCCTGGTTTGTGTAACAGAAAGATAAGTTCTGTAGTCAAACCTCATCTAATTTTCCTAATATGAACAGGAAAGTAAGTCTTTCTTTCAAATTTCTTCACATAACTGGAGCAAGAGGTTGAGGTCCATTCCAACCCAAATTATTCTATGATTCTAAGAGTTAAAATTATATATAAGTAAAGCTATTTGCAAGAACACTAAAAATCCAGATTTTGTGATTATTTGTTCTGCAATGGTGCAAAAAATGCCAGTTCCCAAGGAAAAAAGGAACAACGTTGTGCTTTCCTAATAAAAGACAGAGAAATTCCAACAGTCATCTGTGCCTAACTGGTAACACTCCTGTTAGGAACAGGACTGTGAATAACTTTTTCAGACCTGCATAGTCTATTTTCATCCTCGTTTGCCTTCTTGTTCGGAGTCCACAGGGATTTCTGCAAGCAGAGGTACTTATCCCACTGTTAGCAGGGTATGCCAGCTCTGTCACAACATGCAGATGACTGGAGGGAGTCAAAGGCAGCATTAGGCTCATTATCACAAGAAATTCAGCCGGGACTTACACTGGGGATGGTGGCCGGCCTCGGCTCACCTCGCCAGCAATCTCTGTGTGGATGTCACTGCTCTGCTGGCCCTGTCTCTTTGAGTGCCTGGATTGTTCAAAGAGCTGCCTCAGCCTCTGAGGGACATTTTAATGCATTTATCTTCCTTCCTGACAAGCTTGTCTCTGTCTTTTCAGTGGCTGTGGATTTGTGCTCCCCAGTGAACGGAAGAGCTGGGGATGGCTGTTCAGCATCATTGCCTACATGTGCACACTGGTGCTTGTGCACACTTTTAGTTTCTTCTCCCCACTCTGCACACGTAACACAAACAACCACTGCTGACTCCAGCAAGGCAGTTGTCATATTCTGGAGACAGTAGCTGTAAAGGAGCCAGTGCTCAATATGGTAATGATACATGGGAAAATGACCTGATTTCTTTCTCGGAGATTTCCCTGTGTCATGTCTCGATGGCATGAATTATCTTTGCTGAGGTAACTGTCATTTATGAGCCAGGCCTTGGTTCATGGCAGGATATCCACAGGGCTTCACTGTGCAGCTTAATGGGATAAGTATGTGGTGGGTTGTATTCCATCAATGCCCTGTATTGTTTCTTCCTTGTATCTCATTAAAATGAATAACTGGAATTTCTCCTTTGCCAGTGTTTCACTCTGAGAGGATTTCTCTCTAATAGATGTCAAACTGGCCCATTAAGAAGTGGGTAATGAAACCTAGGTGGCCCAAGTGAGCTATCAGCATGCAGCCTAGCGCGGCCTCTCACCACGTTCAGGCAAAGTGATAAATGCTATTATAACCTCAGCTTGCTACTGCTGTCTGGACACATTAGGACTGAGCAAGCATTTTAAAATAAATTAAGATCACAAATAACTGTGTAAAACACAGGAAGCAAGCCTCATAATTCAGGTGGATGGCCTGCAAGATTAACAGCTCAGGGAAAGCTAGACGGCAGCCCTCTCTGCTTCATGGACTCTGACACCTAATAAAATAACAAAGGGAGAGTTTGGGCAAAAGGAGCCAGTGCCAATATTGTTGACACTGGAGAAATGGTGAATTTGATCGTATATCTTAGACACCCCATTGCCCTGGAGATGCTCCTTCCTCTCACAGGGTCTGGGACTTTCTGCAAAGGGTGGTCTTAGGTGATAAATGGAAGGGGATAAGTTGGGTCTGGTTTTGCTGCTCAGATCTGTCAATGGAAGATATTCAGAAAGCTACCCTTAATAAGAGTATATATCTTTATAGACTTAGGTACACAGAGATCTTTTGCTGAGGGTCCCAGCTTGCTCAGCAGAAGCCATACTAAGGGATCCCATGTGGAGAACCACGGGGCAGTGGAGCTGGTGGAGCTGACATTGGTTGAGTAAAGAACTGCTACTAAATGAAGCTTTGATCGGAGTTAATTGCTGCCTCTACATTAATGCTAGAAACCAGATGAGTTTTAATGTGCATACAAGAGCACTTCATCAGAGAAAGGCTAAGGCAGATGAACCACTTGCACAGAGCAAGTGTCAGTTCGTTTATAATCCATTTGGAAATCGTTAAATGGCTGCTCACGATAACCTGGGAGCGCTGTCCCACGGGGAGGATCAGTCTGTGCATGCCCTTGTCTGACACTTCTCAAACACCCTGGTATCAGAGAAGTCCTGGGCAGACAGATCTCTGGTCACATCCAACACAGAAGTCTTATTATTATCATTCTGCCTGTAAGGATCTTTCTGACCTCGCTGCTGCCTGGCAACACAGGCAGTAATTCAGACTCAATTCATGCAACAATGGAAATAAAAGGTAGTGTTGCCAGCAAAGAAACCATGTGGAAACAGCACAGTTCTCCCAGAAACTGGCAATTCTTGTTTTTACAGGTTCTTTTATAAGTTTATGTTGGTTTGAGCTGGGTTGGTTTTTACTGACGTCTTTCTGTATGTGGATTGGCTCAAATGCAGGTGGTGTCTGGCTCTAATAACATGGTAAGAATTGAACAGTGCTGCTGGAAATCAGTGCAGAGGAATTTCAGTGGAAACATGGAGTCAGCAAGAATAATGTGATTTTTAGCTGGGTTTTTTCTGTATTTTTTTAAATCAAGGGAGAAAAAAACAATTAGAGACCATCTCATCGATGACTGTCTCCATAATCACAGGCAAACCTGCTACAGGTGGTGCCTTTCTACCTAGACAAATGAAACCTTTCCAGCTAAGATTGAAACTTTTAACTGTTACAGATCTGTAAGCAATTGTGTTGATAAAAGAGAATAAAAACCTAACTCTGCAGACATCAGGGAGAAAGGAGTAAGTGGCAAAGTGCATATATTGGGACACCATGAATATGAAGATATAAATAATCTCAATGAACATGCAAAGGGAACCAATCCTCTGTGACTTGCCCAAGCAGCTTTGTTCTGGAGATGTGGTTTAAAGCAATCCCAATGCATTAAAGGAGAAAAATTGTCCAATAGTCTAAACCTCCTGACATCTCGCTCAGGTAGGTGTCTGCAGCAGTGACTCTAGCTCGGACGATGTGCTCTCCAGTCTTGCTTGATGTTTCAGCTCCATTTGCAGAACAAATGGATCCCAGCTCCCCACTTTGCTCGTTTACTGTCTGCATATAAATCTTGTTTAACCTTTAAAATAAAATAGGCACCACTGTTTTCCCACCCTGAGTCCATAGGAGACAGGTTGGTTTAGGTAGTTTATTCTTCCCTGCATGTGGGATCCACTTGGTGATATTGTCCTGTCTAATTTCAGATTCGATGCTTAAATATCGTGTATGAAAGCCTTGTATTTCTTCTAACAAGACTGTATACTTTTTTTTTTTGCTATGTCTTCCTGTCCACAACTGTACAATCTCATTGGGGAAAAAAAAAAGAGGGAGGAAGGGGAGAAGAAAGCTCTTCTTCCTTAGGTTGTTCTTTGTTAAATATCTTTGGTTTTCATCTTGCAGATTATCCAGCTTGAAAAGAATGGGAATGGGTACCACTACATTCTGGCAAATTTGGTGAGTTGCCCTTGTGGGTGTTTTCGGTTTTTTTTGCTATTTCATAGTGTGTAAAGAACTGTATTTATAGTTACTGAGCCGACATCTTTCTTCTCATCCACCTTTCAGTTAAGAAAAAAACCTCTGAGCTGTTTTTTTTGTGTTTTCTCTGCAAGATTATCTGCAGGGCGTCTCCAAGATTCTTATGGTTTTGCAATGGTGTCATGGTTTAAGTCCAGTCAACCACGAAGTTTTCTCACTCACTCACTCCCCTCTCTTTCTTCCCCCAGTCCCGGGGGAATGGGGAGGAGAATCAGAAGAATGCAACTCGAACAGGTTGAGATAAGAGCAGTTTAGTAACTAAGGTATAACACAAATCACTGCTGCTACCACCAGTAATAATACAAGAGAAATACAAGGAAAGAGAATACAACTGCTCACCAAGCCCATCCCAGCCAGTGCACCCCCCTGCAGCGAACCCCCCCCCAGTGCACCACCACACCCTTCCGGGGCTCTGCTTTCTCCGTTTTCACATCCTGGACATGATGTGCTGTGGTATGGAATAACCCCTTTGGTCAGTTTGGGTCAGGTGTCCTGTCTCTGCTTCCTCCCAGCTCCCCTCCTCCCTGGCAGAGCATGGGACTCAGAAAGTCCTTGGTCAGACCAAAACATTCCCAAGCAGTAACTGAAAACACTGGTGTTATCAGCGCTGCTCCCAGGCCCAAAATCAAAAACACAGCGCTGCACCATCTACCAAGAAGGAGAAAAATGACTGCTGCTGCTGAACCCATGACAAATGGGTTGACCCTGACTAGACACGGGGGTCTAACCAGTTCCCTCCTCAACTGGGCAAGGGAGGGAAAATATAACAAAAGCCTCATGGGCTGAGATAAGGACAGGGAGAGATCACTCACTGGGTACTGTCATGGGCAAAACAGGCTCTGCTTGGAGAAAACTGCTTAATTTATTGTCAATCAAATCAGAGTAGGATAAGGAGAAATAAAATCAAATCTTAAAAACACCTGACAGTGATGGGGTACAGGGAATGGGGGTTGTGGTCAGTTCATCACACATTGTCTCTGACACTCCTTCCTCCTCAGGGGAGGACTCCTCACACTCTTCCACTGCTCCAGCGTGGATCTCTCCTATGGGAGACAGTCCTCCATGAACTTCTCCAGCATGAAGTCCTGGCGTTGCTCTCCTAGCTTGTTTCAGCAATGCCAGCAAGAAGATGTTAACTATTAGTACCAACTTTCTTTTTTAACTAGTTTTCAGTATGCATCCCCTGAGTTTCACAGCCATCCTCAGAGCACCACTAAGGGCAGACTTGTTAATGACGATGCATTAAGATCCCTCTGACCTTCCAGTAAAAATAAAGTACTTATTTTCCAGCTTGGTGCTAAATCAAATCTGACTGTTATGGCTCTAAGGAATGAACTCAATGTAAAGATTTCTTTAAGGAAAGGACTGTCCCAGGGAAAGAAGGGAGAGCAGGGAGGTGGTGCCTGAGGACAGAGCAGTACTGGGCAGAGGCAGGGCCATCTTTCTGGATCAATATACTGTTCTTTCCTAGGAGGGTGGAGAATTTCTCTGCCTAGGGAGGTTTGGGAAGTGGTAAGAGAGAGAGGAATATCCTCAACCCATATGGCAGTTGGAGGTTTTCCACAGCAGAACAGAATGTGTTCCCTATACTTGTCCGTCCATATAGGGGCAAGCACAGTGGATGATGGGTTGGTGTCAGCAGCAGGGTGAGCTATGCGTGCAGGGTCCAGAGCTATTCTTCCTTCCTACAGCTGCATCTTCAAGGCAGCACTGGGTAAACTTTAAACTACCAATTAGTCAAGCAGTTGCTGCCATTCGCCTTCTCTCAATCCCAAGATAACTCTGTAATTTACAAGACAAAAATGGCCACATAATTACCCCCCAATGCCCTGATACTGACCCGGCACTTCTGCACTGGGTGCCTACCATGTAATTACAAAGTTAAAAATATTACGTTGCGCAGGGGGGGACGTGGAAATTGTAGAGCAGCCAATAACTTCAGCTGCTAATTTTTGAAAAATGATAATTTGCTGTAACCCAGGTCCCTGTCCTCAGATCTTTATGAAAAGTTCCTTCATTAAAGTTAAGCAGGGAAGCTATTTGGAGTAGCTGGAGTGTGTGTATCTGTGCGCTTCCATGTCTACCCATACGGAAGTCTAGATGGGAGTCATCACCTCTTCTTTCTGTGTGGTTTCAGAAAGATTAATACACTAAAGGCATTAGGTGATCTAATCCTTAGGTGCTGGAGTTTTGAAGCACGTTTACCTCTGTCTTATGATACCATACTCTCCTGCTTTCAGGATGAAAAGTACCCTTTTCCTACCTTTAATTTGTTTTCTTAGCCTTTGCACAAATGCTGAGAGGACACAGCTGGCTGGAAGAGGCTGTATACTCAGCCAACATGGCTTATAAACAGTTAACTCAGACCCAAAGTCTTTTCATTTCCCTAGACCCTCTGCAGGGAGATTCTACTTCCCAGCTGCAGCTCTGTGGACACAGGGTCTGGAGGACAGCAGAATCCACTGGCACTAGATGTGTTTTTCAAGCAGTTTAGATCTGAGGGGAGAAGAAGAAGAGTGAAAGAAATTCAAGCTCTTTCTTTTGATCTTTTCTGATCCTTAAAACCTAGAATTATGCAAGAGGCAAACTCCAGAGATACATTAATGAAAAAGAAAAAAGAGTAGGGGGTAACCAGACAGCATTGGAAAACAAGAAATGCACACCACAAGGTCAAGAAGGCTCTTTCCAGGACACAACAAGCTTTGTCATTCTGTGTGCACATGAACAGGTTCAGACACCAGAAACCAGATCAGTTTCTGTGATGTGCTGCACCCACATGAGAGCTACTCACTGCTCTGTTCAGCAAGAGGAATGGCAAAAAGACCATGAAGATCCCATGTTCTTGAGAACATATGGCATTGAGGAAGGATGGCAAGCCTCTCTATGCAGGGACATCCGGGGATGTTATAAGGAATTGGCAGAATGCGAGAAGTTGGCGTCTGGCAGGGTTAAACCTTAGCGTGGATGCTCTGATCCAAGAGATCACAGTAGGTTTTACCCTCTTCTAAGGACATCTCACTGCTGGATTAGAGCCTTCAGAGGGTGTAACATGCTGTAATTTATTCCGACTGACTCATACGCATAGTGGATAGACCTTAAACACCCTACATTTTCCCTTGTAGACAAGTCCTAAGATGACAGGGTGTGCATTGTCCACCCACACACACGTACCCTCATGTGCACACCCATATGCCTAAAAACCAGCCTAATTTTGTGGAAGTGGCTCATTCTGGAGCCAATAAATTAAGAACTAAAAACTGCAAGTGCCCAAACGTTTCATTTCCAAATTATTTTAATCCAAGCTATTATTTTGTCCCATGTGTTGGCTGATGGAGTACTGATTTTAGGACTCTCATCCTGTATGAAGATAAGGCTCCCAGCCCTGGTTGAGACATTCTCTGCCTTGCACTAGTCAAGTGACTCCTCAGCTGGGTTCATAGCCTTCAAGTTGCCCACACCAGCTAGAGCAACGGGATGAATTTTCAATACCTGTCTTTTGCAACACAGCCTTAATTTCTTAGTAATTTTCCCAATTATGAAGATGACACATTGGAACCAAATGTTGGGAAACACTTACAGATAACCAACTGAAATTCTTATTTTTGGCTATATGCTTGTTCAGAGCTATACTCAGCCAAAAAAAAAAAAAAGCAGAAGCACACTACTGGCCAGTTATAGCAGCTCCAAACTGATGTTACATCAATGAGGCTGCAAGGCAATGCACAGGCTGAATCAGGCCTATAAAAATCATCCATGGAAGCATTTTGAACATGGAGGAATTCCCTCTCTGGTCACAGGTAATTCAGGAACAAAAAGGAACCGGCTTGCATTAATCACTGCTTGTTCGCCCAGCAGTTGTTGTCAGGTGAGAAGTAGTAAAGCACCAAGTAGAATTTGACAAGTAGCAGCAAATGAAAGCTGGTATTTCCTAGCAGGAGCAGCTTTCTTTTTCAGTGAAATTGCTGTTGCCAAGGTGAGACAATCATATTTCTGTGTTCACAAACAAAATGAAACCGTTCTACGCCTTCGGCCACGGGCAAACATCCTCCTCTGAATCTGTTACGCCTGTTAAGGACACAAGCTGCTTTGTTTGCTCAACCCTGTTTGTTCCATGAAGGTCTGTCTGCAACATCGCTGCAGGGGAAGGGTGCCTGTGAGCATCCTTGCCCCTCCTTGAGGCAAATTTGGCTCTCTCTGTGGCTTTTGCAAACTCATAGAAACCTGATCCTCCACCAGCAATCGCAACAGTTACCTCAGCTCTCTTTTACCAGTTGCCAGCCTGGATACTTGTGAAATGTACCGGCACTGAGGGGTTGCAATCACATTCTCACCCTCTGTCTCTTTCTTTCTGGAACTCAAAGAGGTCTGGCAACTTTAAGAAGTGTTTAGTCTTGCGAGTCTTATTTTTCTAAGCTTTGCTCTCAGCCTTTGAGAGCATCTAGCAACCACAAAGAAAAAAATACAGTCAATACCATCAGAGGACCAAGCTCACAGACTTCTGGGATTCCTTTCTTTTGATGTTACAGGCTTTTTCCCTGTAACCTTGGCTTCATGTATCTGTTTGTTCTATGCCAGAGATGTAGATTGGCTACTGGCAGTAGTGGAAAACATCAGCTCTCCTGGGCAGAGAAAAATCTTTGTCTTAAAATAAGTGACATTGGTGTGACCTGTCTTTAAAAAAAAGAGTATGAAAGACAGCTGCCACATACAGTGTTTTTGCCTTTTTTTCCTTCCTAGTGCCTTAGTCCAGGTTGTTCTTTTAACAAATGCTCTTGTTTGAAGTTGAATAGATGAGTGTATGAGATTGCTGATGCGAGGGGTAACAGGGAAAAGTGAATATAAAAGCTCCTTGATTAGCAGAGGTAAGCATATTTTCCTGTGCCATTTTACACCAGCATGTGTCAGTGCCGAATTAGACCGTGGAGGATGTTTCACTTTGCCAGCAGTTGTGATAGCTTTGGAGGTTACCAGCCCAGCAGCTTTGCCAGCAGAGTGGCTTGTGCAGGAGTCAGGAAATACATGCTAGTTTAGTTCAGTTCATCTGTGCCTTAAATGGGCCTCTTTGATTTCCTCCCCGTCTCCGGCAAATGGAAGGGGGAATTTGTGCACCACCACAGCTGAGATCCAGTGACCTGAGCTGGCGCAGACAGTGAAGAAGGAGCACCTTCCCAAACTGGCTATCAAAAAGGATGTTCACATCCCTGGGGAGCGAAGTTCTCCCAGCACAGCAGAGAGCGGCTCCCCTAAAGCAACGCAGGATGTGTACATCCTGCTGTGGCTGTGTGGGGACAGTCTGCTCTGCCCATGCTGGGTAAGAGCTTAGTGAAAGAAACAGCGTTAAGTGTGGTGTATTGCACAGGCAGAGGGTCAATGGCTCTGCTCCTTGTTCCAAGCCCCTGATTCAGCTAGCCTGGAGCTGAAATGTTGCTGTTCTCAGTCTCCCATCATCTTGAAAGCTGCCATGTGTATTTTAATCAACCTCAGCTCCTTAACACTGTCTCCTGCTCCGTGAAGTATTGCTGACTGAAGGTACAAACAAGGTCAGCAATGATCGGGTTTGCATCACTAGCTGATTGGAAACTGTTCTGTGGGAGTTTCAAAAGGATGTGTACAGCATCAGCTTCTCATCATGGTAAGAGCTCAAGATGCCTCATCTTGCAAAACTGATATTCTTCTGTTGGAAATAGAGGCCTTAAGTTATTTTTAGGTTTCTAAAATCATGCCAGTTAGACTTTTCCTCTTTCCAAGAGTTTGGTGCAAGTAGGCTCATGAGAAAGCTTGGTTTTCCAGGCAGAGGAAGACAATATAATGTGTCAGTGAAATTTCTGAGGTTTGAATTTCACTTCCAAATGGCTTTTTTGTGCTGTTTCAAAAATTATCAAGCAGAAAAAACCCTTATAACTTTATCTCATCTGAATAACTGGTAGTAGAAGACACAGCAGTGCCCTGAATTAATTTCTGCTTGAATTAGAGTGTCTCATGTAAAAGAAAATCCTCTGGGTTTGATACGAAAATTTCCCACATGGGGGAATATGAACTGCAACCTTGGAGGGATTTTTGCGGGCGTTAATGAAGGCTCAAAAGCATGAGTGACTTACTGTGGCTTAAAAAAATCACTGAACATCAGGTGAGCAACTGACAGATTTTATTACAGCCGTTGGAAGGAAAATTGTGTTTGCTTAAATCTCAGCAAGAGGGTGTTAAACTAACAGGTTTCCTCAGCCTTTTGCAGTCTCCTAATCCATTACCCCAGCTCAACTGGCAAAGGGCGATATGTAAATCTGTAGTATCTTCCTCATGGTGACTTCATCGGTGTTTTTTTCTAGTCAAAACTTGCCTTGTTTCAGTTTCCTCCATCTGATTTATGCTTCTGTTTGCTAGACCAAATATTCCATTACTAACATTTTGGTCCTTGTAAACTGTGATCAGGTTATCCCTTAATTATATCTTTGATCAAAATCCTGGCATCTGCCACTACACAGCACATTTCCTAAACCTTTAAATCAGTTTCTGCTCTGAAAGTTCTCTAAAGCACAAACATCCAACAAGAGCATCTGTCCCTCTGCCAGGACTGAGCTTTTCAGCAAGATGTGTATGACCATTTATATCCAGAATGTGCTACAGCAGTAGGATAGGGCTGATGCAAATCATATCACAAAGAAAATCTGCACAGCTGTACCAAAAAAGTTATTGGTTGTTTCCTGCCCCATTCCTTGAAGCCTGGATTCTCACTTCATTAAGTTTGCTTTGCATTGATAGACCGTGACAAAATCCTCATCAGTCTACAGGCTTGGGACCCTGTCTGATAGTTCCCCCTCCTCCCATCTTTCTTTTCCCTTTCTTCTTCATTTACCTTTATGTTACAGTGAGGACTCGCATGTTTTGCTGCCACAATGAGATCTGACACATTAATAATTGTGCAGAAGAGAAGAAGGCCTCTCCTGTTAGAAGGCGTGCTCGAACGAGACTTGAGCAGATGGGCTCTTTTTTGACATACCCTCCTTATTAATGCAAAGTGATGGGAGTGAGGAATGATGCTTCACTAGGGAAGTCAAGCTTGAAGATAATTTGGTATATTAGGGATGCTCCGTCTGGAAACACTCAACTTCTTGCTCCCCTCAGAAAGCCACTGGCATACCTTGGAATGACAGGAGCCACTTTGCATTCACTCAGCTGATCTACAGCCATTCAGAAGCAATTGTTTGCTTTGCAATGTTTCTCACAATCATAAAGTCTGCTAGGAGCAGCAGTCTGGCATTGCAAGCCATACATGGATGCAGCTAAAGAGAGCTGGCCCAGTTTCCCAGTGCTGCCACAGGTTTCTGTGGCACCCACCCAAGCTCAGGGTGAATTGCTTACATGATTTTTCCTTAAAAAGGAATATTTCAGTGTGTGACTTGCAAACAAAAAGAGAAAAAAGAAAAAACATAGGCTCTGGTCTCTTCATCCCAGGCAGAAAGGGACTGAAAAAACCTGACATTCATTCCTGGGGTGAGGGGACTCTTAGGTTCAACCAACAAGCCTTCTGCAGGCAATTCAAGAGAAAGGGGCATTTTCTGTCTCCTCACTCAGTGATGAGCTTTACCAGTATCAGGGGGAGATCTGGAGGGCGCAGAGAGGAGAGAAAACAGCAGTGTTTTTCAGCAAAGTGGCAGTCTTCAAGGAGCCTCATGTCCTTTCTCTCGGGGAAAGCCAAAACTTGGAGCAAAGGCAAGGAGAATTTAAGCTCTGCTGCAGGGAGGTTTATGAGACAATGAGCTGCAGCCTGCCCATAGCTCAGCCTTTCCTGCCTGTTACTGCCTCTTCAAAGGCACAATTATACTGCAGGGAAAGTGCCAGCAATTAACACCTACTTACTGAAATATTTGGAGGTGTGGGGCAGTGGCTGCCTGCATGTCAATGTCTGGGTACAGAGGTGAGGCTACTGCTGTCTCTGGCTTTGCTGTGGGCTGGGATGATGTTCCAAAAGGAGCAATGACATCAGTGTGTGGAGAGGAGGCAGAGGTTTAGGACATAAGGCAGTGAAATATGAGAGTGAAAGGAAAAATGCTGCGAAGTGGTGCTGGCAGATTTGAGGAGGGTCATGCACTAAGGAACGAGGCTTTCTCTACACTGTCTAACCCACATCTGCACTCCCCACTCCATGTCTTGGCTCCTCATGGTTTCCAGGGTATAAATAAGGAAACTGGGTCGTTTCTGGGGGATTTTCTTTTCAAGGCAGATCCTTCGTGGACCAGTTAATCAAGATGGATTCAAGAGGCCCATTCCAAGTCATCAGTCTTCCTGCATTATGCATTTCCTTTGATGACTGAGCTCACAAGCAGTAGAGAGGAATATAAATGTGTGACTTGCTGACACCTCTCCCAGCAGCCAAGGCAGTGAATGGGACAGTAAAACAACCTTTGGCTGAAAACTGTTTTCAGTTTAAGAACAGTGTAAAGAGCAGATGCAGCAAGGAAAGCACAATGAGGAAAAAACCCTTTACTCTCTGTACTCTCTGTTTGTACTGCTCTGTTTTCTATTTGAAGGCATGAAGGTCTGTAACAGCCACCCATATTATTTACTAGCAGCTGAACTTTTGCATGTAATTGCTTTGTGAGGTTCATTAATGCAGAGAGAAAAGTCCCTGGTATGGGCTAAAGAGCAAGTTTCTTCCTTTGAACTGAGCCTGGCTGTTTTGGAAATGTATGTTGCAGATGCTGTGAATCAGAGCAGGGGTAGGAGGGAGGCTGTCTCAGCACGGATGGGTCCAGATTTTTGTGGTTTATTGTCAGCCTTCTAATTTGATGCATTCAGAGAAAGCCAGGCATTTTCCAGGCACACAGAAGGCAGGAGGCCTTATTCTCTGTTTTGCTGAGATGATTTTGCAAGGCAAATTTACATGGAAGGGACAGCTAATCCTGCTGAAGGGCTGACTGATGTGGTGTCCCTTCCAGCCTTGTTCTGATGGTCCCCAAAGAGACCTGTGCCTGCAGAAGTGTTGTCTCTCCTGGAGTACCTATGTACAATGATGATCCGGAGCCATGTAGAGCTCCAAGTTGCCTCTGGGTTCAGTGCTTGGACTGGAGCATGTGTTCCTTATTTGCTCCTTTTCCACCCTAGGGTACTGGCGGTGCCGTGTAGGGAGGTGAAGCTGGATACCTGCATGCCCAACAGATATGCCCCAGATGGATGAGGTCTAAAGAGCCTGAAGAAAGTCACATACCACCAAATTCCAGGGGCTCAGCTCATTTCCCTGAACATCCCACAGTACTCCAGACGTGGCTGCAAAGCCAGGTTTTTCCACTATTTACTGGCAATTTCTTGAAATGGTTTCAAAATCAATTGACCACTCTGTGGGACCATGGAGATCCCATGGAGTACATCATTCCAGCACTGCTCACTTCTTGCTGTGTTTGATTGGATGGCAAAGGAAAGAATCTCTATGCCGTTGCTTTCCCAAAGTGGTTGATACTAAATATGCTGCTGCAGAAGCACTGCTGCTGCCCCTCAGTAGTGGGTTGCAGTCTTCCCTTAGTCAATTTTTAAGAATTTATTTTCTGTTTTCCAAATAAGACCAACTGAAAATTAAATAAAAGATTCCTTTTGCTTTTTGTTTGTTTTCAATATATGGCTATAGTTAGTATATGGCGACAGATGATTGATGACTTTTTATTTGCAAATATTGTAATTTTCCTGTTCTCGTGTTTCCTACAAGCACTGACTGATATTACAGAAAGACAGATAAACAGATTTCATTCCTGATGCTTCTTTGTCAATAGAAGCATTTTCAAGAGACAGTTTGTATCACATCTGATATTTTCTTGTTTATATGTTAACCAGCAAGAATTCACCTCCCCTAGGAGTTATCTTCTACAATAACTGACCCCTGCTACTCCCAATTCATTGGCTGTCATGTCACCCAGACCTGCTCTGAGCAGATTTCAGTGGTGCAGTGATTAAAGGTCCTGTGTAATTAGAATCATTCCTATACTGACCTTTTACTGGGGCATGTGGAGAGAGGATCACAGGTGGTAGCAGTTGATAGCAGCCAAAATGCAAAGCCATATTCGAGGTTAATGATGTCCTCTATAGTTCTAACTGCCTTAAACAATTCGAAAACCTTCAGAGGTCTCCACACTTTTTAAAGAACCTGATTTGTATCAAAAGTCAGTTGGGAAAAAGTAGTACAATCTCTGGGAAGAAATATTTTGTCTATTTGTGTTATTTTAAAGCTTTATGTAAGACGGATCACAAAGAATATTGTTGAATACTTGCTTCAGTTTCAGAGTGGTTTGGTTTGTGGAAAAAGTGAAAAAACAGTGTTTTCAACCACTACTGTCTTGTCACTGGTGGTGTAATCTTTTTTGGACGTTTCCTATTTAAATCTGCTTATTGGGGGGAATAAATACACCAGACATCTTACTCACTCTGTTGTGAACTTGAGCTTTTCTTCATGCCTTTGCAGGCCTTCCAAGGAGGAGCTGGTGGCACAAACTTCAAGTTGCTGTGTGGTAGTTTCTTTTGACAGGTCTTTTTACCCTGAGTACCTCCCAGGAGCAAAATGTCAGTGTAATTTGGTCCTGGCCGTGAATAACCAGTTGGCAACCTTTGAGGTCCCTCTTACTGAACCTTAGGAGCTTTGCGTGTCAAAAAACACTTGGCCTGAACTGCATTAAGATGTCAGGGACAATTATGCTTCTTCATTTCCTATTCATTAATCACAGCTCTGGCTTTCTGAAAGCCCAACGCTAGCAATTACAGACAAGATTGATGTGGGTTTAACCAGCATTCCGAGAAACGCGCACACACAAAATGCCTCTTTTTTTTTACCTAAATCACTGCACTTTGAAGAAAAACAAATCATCTGTTTCAAGCACCTTTACACCTATATCCAATCCTCAGCCTTATAAGTGGATGCCAAATTGCTTGCAAAAAGCTGGAAGAAAAATTTAAAAGTCTTTAAAGACATTCTTGAGTCACTTAAGGCTCCCTTGGTCTGACACTAATGTGAGAGGCCAATTTAGTCTTTTTCTTATAATCTGTTTCCTAAACAGGTTTCCATCTAACAGCTTGATCCTGGCCTTGGAAGTTAATAAGCTAATTAGCTCCCTCAGTATATGCACAGAGGGCACATTTTAGGAACCTGACTGGTGCCTCCTTGGAATAATGTAACTTGGCATTTTTTATCTCACACCATCATATGTCTGAGAGGACTGAGGTTGAGAAGGTGCCTACAGAGAACATGCAGTAGCAGGGCAGAGGAAAGGCAGGGATCAAACAAGCTCTTCTGGTGCTTAGGTGATTGCGTTGTGCACAGCTCTCTCATTCATTTTTCCTCATGCACTTTGATTGTTGATGGTACTGTTGGGAATAATTGACTATGTGTTTTGTGCTTGTATTCCAAAAGAAGAAGCATCAGACCTAAGCCTGTGCCATACACAGCAGCCCAAGCAGGAGTGTTGAGTCTCTTTTCAAGCATCTACTTGGTGCAAGAAGGCTCAGCAAACAATTTTGCAAAGCAGCAGCACTGAAGAGATAGGATCAAAGCTGTGAGACCAAAAAATGACCTTGCAGTGTATTTCTGATTACTTTTTTTTTGCCTCTGACTCAACAGGGATGACTAATCCTATGATGCCACCCTAATACATGTGTATTTGCACACTTGGGTTTATCACATGCAGTGGGCAGTAAGTAGAGGAGAACAATAAATGAAAGAAATGTATTTCATCAGTAATGTGAAGTCCAAAGAAGCAGCCTTTTTCTCCCAAACTAGCAAATCCTATAAATTGACCTTTCTAATAGCGTCCTTTGACAAGCTGACCAACCAACCACTCCTTATTCTGCTGAAAGTTCATTCAGGATGTGATTTTCCCTACAAACTGCGATTTGAGAAAAAGCAGCCTATCCATTGGTGACTGAGTGCGTAAAAGTCAGAGCTGGGGAATAATTCTTCCTAATATATTTTGAGAATTTGATTAGTTTCATCCAAGCATTATACAGGATATATTTTTCGTGTGTGTTATCCCGCTAGCTTTCTTGCAAATGAGGTGTTATTAAAATGACCATTTTTGTCCCTGGGCAGAAACTGCAGGATATGTCCAGCTCAGAGCCTGTGAGAAAGTCAAGTTCACCCCATGGCCGGGGAAGTGGTGACTTCAAATTGGACTTTACCTCTCAGAGGGAAGAGATTTTCCTGAACTGGCTGCCATATTCATAGATAGTCAGGATTCCTTTTATCCGTCTATAGAGGTGTTCCTCTAATGAGCTTCTTCTGTTTCTTTCCTGTACTAGGGATTTATGGATATAGACCTGACCAAATTCAAGGAGAGTGGAGCCAATGTAACTGGCTTCCAGTTGGTGAATTACACGGACACTGTTCCCGCCAGGATTATGCAGCAGTGGAGGAATAATGATGCCAGAGAGCATCCTCGTGTGGACTGGAAGAGGCCAAAGGCAAGTGCTAAAAAAAAATCTATTTAATTTAGGGCCCATCTGGCTTAGTTCAAGTTATGCTCACCTCTTTAATCTTGCTTTGAAACAGTATTGCTTAATATAATTATGGCCATCATCTGATCCAGGTGCCTCAATACTGTATAAATTTTACTAAGGCAGTAGTTGCTGCCTGCTAAGAAATACACAAGTTAGTGTTTCACTCAGTCTCCCAGTATTTACCCTCAGCAAAGCTAAGGATTAAACATCTCATAAGGTTTGGTATATAAAAAAATACATAAACAAGAAAAAAACTCATCAAGTCCTTAACTTTTGACTTGCTTACTGATATCCAGTGATAATAAAGTCTCTGCAGATGTTCTCAGCATTTCAAATCAGTGTGTACAACTGAGGGGAAATATTTTAATTCCCAACACAGAAGACCCTGAAGCTGTTGAGGGGTGGGTGGAGGTTGGGATTTTTTCTGTCTGACATTTGAAAACAAATACAGTTGTGACAAACACTCAGCAATAGAAACGTCAACTTTGGAAGTATTAGTTTAAGAAAGTTGCAAGCAAATACATCAGTAGGCGATCATAGGAAAAGGAATTAAATCTAATGGTCACTGTTCATGCCAAGAGTTTTACGTTGGTTTTTGTACAAGTTTCTGCTTGAATAAACTCATCTTTTGCAGAATTTTTTGCAAGTAGAGTTTTCTGGTCCATCTGTGACCACAAAAGATCACTTGTTGCTTGATTTTGGGTATCTCACATTTACACTGTATAATGTATTCCTTAAAAGTTCAGGTCAGTGATTCTAATTAAACACAAAGACATGGGTAACAGCTTTTAAGGCTGAGTCCTCTTCAGTGAGTGCAATCTGAATCCACATCAGGAGCTTCTCCTTCACTCTCCCATCCTCTGGGAGAGAAGGCACTAACTTACATGAATCAACAGGGCAGCAATGATTACAGGAAGCAACAGGTTGTTGAACTTCATAGATGGAAAGATGAAACAGAGCAAATCGTCTGGAAAGCTACTGTGAAGCAAAACAGTATAGCATGCCCAAGGTCAGCTCAACCTAATGGGCAACATACAACTCCTCTTCTCTTTCTAGTACACATCAGCTCTAACATACGACGGGGTCCGGGTGATGGCTGAGGCATTTCAGAACCTGCGGAGGCAGCGGATCGACATCTCCCGTCGAGGCAATGCTGGGGACTGTCTTGCCAACCCAGCTGTGCCCTGGGGACAAGGCATCGACATCCAGAGAGCACTGCAGCAGGTTTGAAACCCAATGTGTGCACTGCAAGGATGGCTGAACACAGCTTGCGGGTGGGGGAAGAGGGGTGATGAGCACCTGAAATGTCCAAACAGATTGCTTGGGGTGAGGAACTGATCCTACCAGAATAGAGCCAGGTCTCCTAAAGAGCTCAGGGGTGCATCCAGCAAACTGCTTTTCCTTGTACCATGCAATGTATCCTTGCCTTCTGTAATTTCTGTTGAAGTTCTGGGGTGGGAAAGCCAAAATATTATCCCATAAAATCATGGGTCCCTATTTTGATCTTCCTCTTCCCAAGGCACATCATGCTTTTGCAGATACTTTGACTCTCTGCGAACTCAGCTTCAGTTCCAGACTGCTAATGAAGCTTAAAACCATGTGAATTCTGCCTTATGTGTTGGCTGTTCTCAAAATGTTCTCAGAGCCCAGATTATAGCTTGTTTCATACTGTGAGGATTCATAGAAGTCCTAATAGCAGCCATTTAGATAGCTTAGTCCTTAAATCTGATAATCTTGCTTCTTCATCCTGCATAAAAATTTAGATTCTTGAATAAATAAAAATACTGCATGAAACTTACAGCAAGAGAGAAAAACAGCACACATTTATCAAAGACTTAGGTAGACTTTTTTTAGATTTCATTATATTTCAAGACTGATATTAATTTCTAGCATTTTTCTTTATTTTTTTTCAGACAAAAATAGATGGATTCCTTGCAAATACTGCTAGTTCAGTGTTACCCAAACAGTTTATTCTACCTTCTTTCCTTAACTGTGAAGAAGGCAAGAAGAATAAAATTATTTGGGTTAATTTACATCATATTTAAATCTCTTCAAGTATGTTGTTTTGATTTGGTTTTGGCGTACTGGTAAACAGCAATTGTTTTAAAACCATATCTTGCATCTGGTTTGATTTTATTGCTTGGATTCAATTTTTTCCCAAGCCTGTCATTGACTTTCTGTGTGACCTTGGGCAAATCACTGTCATAGCTTCTCCAAACTTATAATAAAATCAGCCTCCATGATGCATTAGGGAGATCAGTTACCTAATAAATACAAAAGACTTGGAAGTCTTCTGATGAGCAATGGGTTCTCAAGCATTTTCCTTTATTGAATCTATGAGAATAGGATATCAAAATTAGCTGGACAATACATTTTGGGTGTGTTGGAAACTCTCTTCTGAAGTTTCCTCATCTCTTCATTAAAACAACTTCAAAAGTCTTTAGTTTTCAATTGTAACTTTGGGGAAAAAAATCCCCATGAGGAGCCATTTGCCCAAGTCTTTTCTTTACCATTGAAAAATTTTAAATTTAAAAAGGTTTGACCAGTACAATTGCGACGGTCAAAATGAAAGGCTCTGAAACAAGAAGTCTCCTGGGGAAATCTGAGCCCTGGATATAATAATTAGCCAGCATTTAATATTGTAGCAAGGCAGAGGCAGGTGGAAATAGAAGAATTTTTTATTAGATTGAAGGTTTGAGTTATCCTTTCTGTAAAGACTCACAATTAGGGCAATCCTTACAGCTATTCACTGTGTGCTTTCTCTTCACCTCCCATTTACTAATGCCTAGCATTTTATAAGCTTAACATTTTAAAAGCAAAAAGTTTCTGGACTTATTTCTACTCAAATACCTACAGTTTGCTCCAGAATTGCTTTATTTCTCTCTAGGGTCTGAAGGAGCCATGTATGGCAAGAGCAAAGATGAAAAGCAATTTGAAATATTCTGCAATTTTCAAAACCAGAAATCTAACACATTTCAGCAAAATGTATGCTTTTATTGAAGAGAATTACTCCCCCCCCCCCCAAATGCTCACAAAATGTTGTTTTAAACCAGTACTCTGAGGTTTCAGTTGTACTTTGAAAAGATTATGATAGTTTTTGACAGATATTTTTTTGTTAATATTACTTGGTTACCACATCTAGTAAGCAAGTAACTGACTGCTGACTAACCCTGTAAACTATAAGGCAACAATAGCATCCTTCTGCTCCGGTTCCCCCAGCAAAGGACCACATGCCTAAATGCTCCATGTCTCCAGTTGGTTCTACTGGTGCTTACCACTGTTGCAATCGGTCCTCACTCTATTTTGTAGTAATTCAGGGGATCTTTTAAAGGGTGGTAAAGGATGGAAAGGTTGTGATGCATCCTCCAGCATGGATGGGAGAGATCCCTTTTGCTGTTTCAGTGGCACATGGATATCATAGGATTAAGAATTCATTCATTCAT
Organism: Myiopsitta monachus; assembly: GCA_017639245.1. Classification (NCBI taxonomy): domain Eukaryota; kingdom Metazoa; phylum Chordata; class Aves; order Psittaciformes; family Psittacidae; genus Myiopsitta; species Myiopsitta monachus. Next base: position 28,695,557 of record CM029917.1, read on the forward strand.
ATAGAAGAAATTGATTCTGTCTACCTGCCTTTTAGTGCATGGAAAGCTGCAAAGTACAAACACCCATGACCTGAGCTTCAGGGTTGGTCAGAATCTGAAAACCCGAGGGGCCATGAAAAAAGCAGCTTGGGAGTGCTTAAGACAGTGGTGCTTTTCCAGTGTATCTGTATTTTATGGGCATGTTGTGAGAAAGGAAAAGTATATTTCTCCAAATGTCACCAGGAATACCTGTTGACTTGAAGGAGCTGCAGAAAATACTGGCAGATGTTGATTTTCATGACAAACCTTTGCAATAATAGTTGGAAAACAAATGCACTTTAAACAGATTGGCAACAGATTTCCTCTGTAATGATATATCTTCATTTCTTCACAGTGGGTCTTTATTCTGAGCATCTCAGAGTACTTAAAAAGGCTGCTAAGTACCTGTTCCCATCTTGCATGTGTTGGGAGGCTTCAGCTGCAGAGACAATAGATTTGTCCAAAGCAAGTGGAAAGGCTGAGAACAAACCTTTAATTCCCAATTCAGTGGCATAAGCACTTCTCTTGATGGTCTATTACAGAGACCCAAATTTACTCTCCTTTTCCTATGTTCCTGGTCCCCACAAGCTGTATGTCACTCCAGTCGGAAGTCCTTCTCCACACCATGCCGGGCACTTTTGCAGCAATTCAAATGGCCACAGTGAGAGGAGAAATTATATGGGATGAGACATGAACAGTGTTCCTCAGCTTGGCAGTGTTATCAGCAGAGATTTATGATCTGAAGTTTCCTATGCAAATTTAATTTACAATACAAAATTGTCAGGTTTTATTAAGCTGGTGAAGAAGTAATTATATTTGCTTGTTAACTGGTAGACTCCTCTCTATCAAAAGAGAGCAGCTGGGAGCTGTGGCCACAGTTTCATATTTCCTCCAAATACAGTTCCTGATTTGAACTGACAAATTCTTAACCAAATCCTGACTCCAGGTCAGATTTAGAAAATACAAGAAAAAAAAAACCCTCCACAAAACCCCAGGAGTGCAGAGCTGATTTAGCTCATTGTCACATCCCAAGCGGTGATGTGCTCACACATCTGAGCTGGCCTCTGAGTGCAGTAATAGACTACTAAGTTTCAAGAGAAAGGGGTTTTAAAAGAAAAGGTAAGTTAAGAGAATGACCCTGCACAAGGCCAGACATGCTGTAGAGGACAAACCTAAGTGAAAGCCAGTGTCAGACAGATGTCCTGTCTCTCCTGCATGGATCTGAAAGTTGTGACAGCATCCTCCATCCTTCTTTCCCTCCTCTCTTACTGCTGCCAAATCACCACCACATGAGATCCTTACCAGTTTGCTCTCCTCATTGATATTTATGTCTTTAAGGTCCGTTTTGAAGGATTGTCTGGCAACGTTCAGTTTAATGAGAAGGGACGGAGGACCAACTACACCCTCCATGTGATTGAGATGAAACACGATGGGATCAGAAAGGTAAAGTAGAGAGCGATCTGAGATCCTGCGACAAGCACCAGCCTGGTGTGGTTAGGTCTCAGCAGATGTTTCTGTTCATGAGAGCTTGTATGTGGAGTCACGACAAGTGCATTCCCAACTCCCTGCATAAGCAAAGCGAAGCGCTAGGGAAAATTCATGGGATATTGCTAAGAAAATACAACATATGGAAGGGGTTAGCAAGAGCAACAAAGGCATCTCAGCTGTGGGGCAGGGATTTCCAGGATAGTAAAAGCTTGGCCAACTCAGCCTTGCTATTGGCAGGACACATTGTCTCAGGCCCAACTACACAACATCTGTTTTTTGCTCTCCTGCTTTTTCAAGCATGAGCCAAGGCAGAAACAAGTTTGCTGTGGTTTGTTCTAACCAGTGTAGGTGACCCCTTTATGTTGACCTAATTCTGCTTTCCTGGAAGTGACAAGAGCTTTATTACTAACCACATCCTGATAGCTACACAGACATCTGTGCTGTTCTGGAGTCTTGATCTCTTTCTATATTTCTGTATCTTGGGCACTTTGAAAAATCTGGCCTCGTTCAGTAGTATTGAGCCCTTGAAATGCTAATCTTTTGGAAAATCCGACTCCATGTGCTTATGTCCCACTTCAGATACTGCCTATCTGAAGAACAAAGAATAATTCCATTATTCTGCTGACAAATGAGAGCTACCAAATATTTTGGAATGGGGCATTCATTGGAATCCCTCCATATCCCCTTAATCCCCTGAAAAATAAAATGCATGTTTGAAACTAAGAAAAGTAACAAATAGTGAAAGTTCCACATTTACAGCCCCTACCCCAATTTATACTTACACCTGAGAGCAGTTGATGAGAAAGATCAGAGCCCACCACAATCAAGCAAAAAAAGGCACATTTCTCAGGAAGAAAGAAGTGTCATTTTGAAGATATACAAAATGGTCTTCTTCTACGTGGCATTGATAACAGGAAAAATGTTGTGTTATGTCCAGTTTGGGGCTCTAAACATCAAGAAGGTGGCAATCTAGAGAGACTCTAGAGGAGAAGACGCAGAATGGTTAAATATCTTGATTTTGCTATTTATTTACTGACAAAAATTATATATTTTGAAGACATGTACATCACTGCCATGATGCATACTTTTTTTTAGATCCACCAGGTTAGCAGTGCAAAACAAACATACGTGTCTCCATTTATGTTGCACCTAGCTTTGGAAGTTCTTTCCTAATCTCTTTTTGTCTCTGCAATGAAAAGAGATTAGAAGGATGCGTAGATTTTTTTCTCCTGAGCTTTTACGATCTCTAATCTGCCATCAGCAGGTTTCTGGTCATGCCCTGTGTTAATACCCTTTCCCATTTACTGTGATAAGAAATTCCTTTCACATGAGCAGAGCTCAGGCAACTTCATCCTTACACGAGGTGATGGAAAGCCTCTTACAAAATCAAGTCCTCAAAGTGGATAACCTCAGCAATGATCTTCCTAGTGATACTCAGTGGCACTCTGCTTTACCGGCAAGCAGTGATAGATCAGCCCAAATCCCTGATTAGTAATAAGCACAACTTAACATGAGAATTCTTTCCATTACTAAATTGTTCAGTTTATTCATGACATTAAACTTTTTTGCATTGGCCAGGGTTGGTTTTTTCTTCCTTATTTGATTCTTTGCCTTGTTGTTTCAAGATGTGCTGAGTCAGTCCTATGTTCATATGGGCTTTCACATGCAGGGCAGCATCTTAGCACCATGTAGCATCCAAACATGCAGCAGGTATGCTCACCATTAAAAAAATACTTGTAAGTTACACAGGGCAAGTGTGAACTCATGACATAGGGATGCAAAAGGGAATGGCAATAACCCCCCCAGTGCCATGTGCTTAATGTTTTTACGTGCATACAAGAATTGTGCATTTCTTGCACGTTATTTTCAGGCTGGAGTCATAGCAGTATGGGGAAGTTTTTGGTCCTCCTAACAAAAGACATCAAGAATCAGGAGAGGAGATCTCTTCTTTTGTATGAACATTCAGGAGGAGCTGATCCTGCTTGGATAACCCTGTTACCATATCCTGGTTAATATTAAAAGGAGATATCAATAAGATATCCTGGGTTTGTGTTTGGCAGATTGGTTATTGGAATGAAGATGAGAAGTTGGTTCCAACAGCCATTGATGCGCAAAGTGGCAATGAATCTACAAGCCTCCAGAACAGGACTTACATAGTCACAACAATCCTAGTAAGTGCTGTTGCTTCTGTTCAGCTCTCCCTCTACCCCATCTCCCTGATGTGCAGACTCCGTCTCCCCCCTCGTGTGCTCTCCTTCGCACTATATCATTTTTATAATAGCAATAACAATAATAATAATACTAACAGCACTTACTGTTCCTGCCGGGTCCATAAAGGTACCTGAAAATTACTGTGGCTAATTAAATAAGTATTAAGGAGCTCTCATGCTTAAGTGTAGCAAATACAAAAGATTATGACAAGATAGTAGAGGCATCAGTATAGGTAAATTAGGACCGTTATACCTGTGTTTTGTATTTAGCCCACAGAATGGGGGCTGTAATTCTGGGAAGGATAAGCTGTATTGTGCAGAGAGGCTGAATCATAGCTTTAAAAACAAATCTGCATTACAATCATGAAGGAATAATATGCATCCCCTAATGTATGGTATCATGTATTGTGTCATTGTATAAGCTTACCCTGCAGAAACCTGAGATTTTACTAACTTGTTTGTTGAGCACTTAATGTGAGTCTGCAGAGAAGACACAATACCCAAACTGAATTAAACAACTTATAACTCTCTCCTCCTGTCCAGCAGATTTGATTTTTCCTGTGCCCACACATGCAGACAGGTCTTTAAAAATTCACAGCTCAGATGCACTAAATATCCCTTGCAGAGCTGCACTGAAAGGTTTGTTGCCCACATTCCCTCAGGTATTCCATTGCCCTCAGGTCCATTGCTGCAGAAGCCGCGCACAGATTCTGCATGAATAAACAGAAAGTGCCGCAGTTAAAATCACACTTCGTACCTCCTAAAATAAGTCCACAGTGTGTTGACTCTGCCCTTTGGCACAGGAACAAAAAGATAGAGCATGGGGACCAGAAGCTGCACACTGGGCTCTAGTCTAAGCCCCTGATGTGCATCTCTAGGATGTTGTTGTGGTTTAAGCCCCCCACCCACGCAGTTTTACTCACTCACTCACTCCCCCTCTTTCTTCCCCCAGTCCGGGGGAATGGGGAGGAGAATGAAAAGAATTCAACTCGCACAGGTTGAGATGAGAACAGTTTAGTAACTAAGGTATAACACAAATCACTGCTGCTACCACCAGTAATAATACAAGAGAAATACAAAGAAAGAGAATACAACGGCTCACCAAGCCCGACCCAGCCAGTGCACCCCCCAACAGTGCACCCCCCAACAGTGAACCCCCCAATACCAAAAATCTGACCATGCTGTGCACCCCCAGTCCACTACCACCACACCCTTCCGGGTCTCTGCCCTCCGGTTTCACATCTTGGACATGACATGCTGTGGTATGGAATAACCTCTTTGGTCAGTTTGGGTCAGGTGTCCTGTCTCTGCTTCCTCCCGGCTTCCCCTCCTCCCTGGCATAGCATGAGACTCAGAAAGTCCTTGATCAAACCAAAACATTGCCAAGCAGTAACTATAACCACTGGTGTTATCAGCGCTGCTCCCAGGCCCAAAATTGAAAACGCAGTGCTGCACCAGCTACCAAGAGAGAGAAAAATGACTGCTACTGCTGAACCCATGACAGATGTGGCATGCAGCTCAATATTGGTCTTCTCTGTGCCAGGAAGACCCATATGTGATGCTCAAGAAGAACGCCAACCAGTTTGAAGGCAATGAAAGGTATGAAGGTTATTGTGTGGAGCTCGCTGCTGAGATAGCAAAGCATGTTGGCTACCACTACAGGCTGGAGATTGTCAGAGATGGGAAGTACGGAGCCCGGGACCCCGACACCAAAACATGGAATGGCATGGTGGGAGAACTCGTTTATGGGGTGAGTTTCCAATCTTATCCATTGTCCTTAGCTCTTAGTACTTGAGAACACGTTTAAGCCCTAGAGTAAGAAGGAACTGTGCTTTCTGTCAGCCTGACCTGTCATGAGGACTGCAGCTCTGATAATGCAAATAATCAGCACAAGTTAAACTTTTTAATTTAGGGAGGGACAGCACATTTTGTGACTATGGAAATGTCAAAATGGTTCCTTTCAACAGTTCCAAGATTCCTTTTCTTTCCATTTTTGGAAGAACAAGTATCGAAATGTCAAACTTTCCCATGGGCAGAATCTTCAGATTTTACCCCATTTTTTATTTGCATGATAATGGCAGGATGAAAGAAGGAGAAGATTTCAAACACTCAGACTGGTGAACAGTAGGACTAGACTACTTTCTGCCTAGCCACTCATTTCCAGCATGTTGGATATACGCCTTCACTCATAAACCTGGTTCAGTCTGGTAGCTCACATTCTGTGGTGTTTAGGTCATCATTCAGAGGGGTCTATTTTTCCCTTGTAGAGAAAGGGTAAATTAGTGTAGGAAGCATAAAAGCCCAAGTCTGTGTTACTGTGTTGGAGTGGGGAATGATTGGCCTCCTGCTAGTAGCTCCATGGCATATACTGACAGCCATTTCAATGCATTTGCCTTTCCACTTTCAAGGCAGATTGTAAAACAAGTGGAGAGTGCACATCAGTGTCAGTGGGGCATTTTTCCTCTTCTCATGCAATCAAAAAGCTATTCCTGATGGAAGTAAACATCCTGGCATCCTTTTTTAGACAATTGGCCTTTTCTTTGTCTCTTTTGATGTCTGGATGACAAAGCTCTTTCAGTGAAAATCATCTGCATCAGACTGTGACATCAGTGGATAAATCAGAGAAGAAGAGCTAGGTGGCTGCAAAAAGAAATGCTGTGATTCCAAAACATGAACTGGTAATCAGTAGTGATAAAATTGAAATATTCCACCAATATTATGTGATGCTCCTTTTTACGATTTCTCTTACTATTGGTTTTGTATGATTTTTTCTGAGATAGCAGGGCTAAGCAGAGATCAAAGGAACATAAGCTGGAGTTGGTAGATATATTTTTATCCCCAGAATGTAAATCTCTTTTCTGTCTCTCCTTTTCAGAGAGCGGATGTGGCTGTGGCACCATTAACCATCACTCTGGTTCGAGAAGAAGTTATAGACTTTTCCAAACCATTTATGAGCTTAGGTATATCTATCATGATAAAAAAACCTCAGAAGTCCAAACCAGGAGTTTTTTCCTTTCTGGATCCTTTGGCTTACGAGATATGGATGTGCATTGTTTTTGCCTACATTGGAGTGAGCGTTGTCCTCTTCCTGGTGAGTCGCTTCAGCCCTTACGAGTGGCACACTGAGGAATTCGAGGAAGGACGTGACCAGCCAGCCAATGACCAGACAAATGAGTTTGGGATATTCAACAGTCTCTGGTTCTCCCTAGGAGCTTTCATGCAGCAAGGATGTGATATTTCTCCGAGGTGGGTTGCCTTCTCCAATGAACCTTTTTCCAGTGCATGTGGTTTAATCTTTGCATGATTTGGAGCAGAACAGGTTCTTTTTGATCTTCTTTCATGAGCCATTATGTGGTTTTATGAATCAGTTACGGATTCAGAAAGGATCCAAGGGTTCACAGATCTCTCAGCCATGAGCTTAGGACCTCAAACTCAAGACCACAAAAAAACCATTCTAAATTTGTCCTGGGGAATTCTTTCGAGGGCATTTGCAGAAATGCAAACAAGATTTTCTAAAGCCAGCAAATTACAATCAATTTTTGTCAGTCATTTATTTTATTGTTGTTAGAAGCAAGATCATTTTAACATTACAGGGAAGCTATAAAATTCCAGTAAAGTAGGGAGAAATAATACAGTAGGTACCCAGTGAAAGGTTATATGGTCTGTGGCAAACACTATGGAGCGCACTGAGTGGCTTTAAATATTATTGGCCTTTAGAAAGGTCAGAGAAGCACAGATGCACAAATTATATGTCTGGCAAGTAATGTCTGTAATTGAAGGATCTTTCTTGTGGTCTGTGTATATTCTCATGAGGCAGGATCGGAGATGAGCCAGGGATGTTTTTGACACCTCCAGAGTTCTGTGTCCAGGGCAGATGTCCTTAAGGTTTGTGAGGCTGCAAAAGTGTTAACATGCTGTGGCTTGGGGCATGGATTGTATGTACCTGTCGTTCCCAAGAGGCGTGCTCTGGATGTTGCTTGGAGGGAGAGCAGCTCTAGCAACAGAGCTGCTAGATGCTGCAGGACAGCTTGCAGGACACAGCTGTCTTGCACCCACTCCACAACTCTGAGAGGCACACTCATCCCAGTTTGACTCAAACCAGGGGTACTGCCTGTCACAAGGATGAATTTACGGGCAACATGTATTTTGTGCATTTACATGCTGTGATGACCTCTGAAGTGATGCTCTGATGAAAGTAGAGAGCAAAGAAGCCTTTTGTTTTCTTTTTTCTCCATCCTTCCTTTTCTGGGCTTTTTCTCCCTTCTCTTCAAAGGGAATTTGAGCAGAGATATATGTCTTATGGGTGAATACAGTAGGCAGAAAATAGTTTCCCACATGCTGGAATGGCATCAAAGCTCAGGGGACAAGAAGGAGAGACAACTCAATCAGCAAGTGTAGCAACTCTAGTAACTACACGGCTCCCATGGACAGTGGGGGAGGCCAGGCATCAGCTTGTTGGCTATTGGATGCCAATTTGTCCAAATACTAATGAGTTTGGGATAGTGGGGAAATAAAAGCCTGCAGGGCATTTTCATAGTGACAGCTTTTATGGATACGTTTTATCACCTGATTGTTGATCAGAAGGAATCCAGGCGAAGCATTCAGAAAGTTTTCCCAGCAGAGCAATTTCAACTTTAGCACTGTGCTGTAACACAGCTCCATGCATTAGGATCAGGTTATTGTGATTATCATTCTCATTGTTGTTCTTGTCATCATCATTCTTATTTAGGAAAGAGAATGGCTTCCTTTGGGGACATTTCAGTAGTCAACTTCTGCTCCAAGGAGGAATGTGGAGAGGTGAAAAGCTGAGACTTTGCAAAATAGCAGATTTGGAAACATCTTTAATAAAAAGGTGTCAGGGAGAGAGCATTGGGTTTGATTCAAACAACAAGATTTACTCTAGCTAAACAACATGCTTTGAATCACCATTTCAAAGGGTTGCTTTATTTTGCTTTGAAATGGGAAATGAGAATGGTTCTGTCATTATTATTTTAATGTTGTTAATTTGATCATCATGATAATGAAAATTACAATTTCATTGAAACGAATGTTTTCCCATGGAGCACAAGAGCACTTCCAGACTACAGATATTTGCAAGGGGAGAACATCTCAAAAATGAAATATGGGAATTATTATAACTCCCAGTGCTCTGAGTACAGCTCCCTGAGATGCTTGCAAGTGGAGGGGGGCATTTCTGTGAAATGAGAAAGGAAGGAGGAAGCAGAAGAGTGAGAATTTCCGTAGGATGCTGTTGTACAGAAAGTATCTGAGCACGCTCTCTATTTCACATGTACTTTTCACATGAACCTAGTGCAGGATTTCTGTAACACATCACTTAGCAAGGAATGCTTGGTAGAACCACACTGTGGGCAGGTGGGGATCTGCTCTATTCCAATATATTTCCTATGTGGTTGCTTCTAAACTTATCACTACAATCTCAGCATCTCCCAGTAATATATTAACCAACATAAATAGCTTCTGTTATACATCTGTTCTGTCATTCTCTCCCTGGCAGAAAGGAGCAAGTGCAGGGGTGTATTCTGTTTTTGTAGAGGTTTTGGGTTGTTTATTTCAGTTTTGTTTTGGGAAGGAGTAGGGAAAATTTGTCTGGAGGTTTAGGGCTTTTTTTTCCCAGAGCATGCTTGTTCTAAGTGCCTATGCCACTATGTATTTATCATAAAAAAATGTAAAATCAAAACTGCAGACACATCACTCAGCACAGGGCTGGTGAGGTCCACAGCAATTCCCTGCTCTTGTAAATGTGCATTCCTCAGCTTCAGACAGGTCCCCAGGGAACTTTGGTCCCCAACAGAGACAAAAATTTGTTTTTGAAGGAAAGTGGCATCCTTTTTAAGGACAGTCTTACCAGCCACAACTTCAGTCAAGTTTTTAAGTATGCTGGTCACAACCTACCGATGACTTTAAAGGTACATTGTGGATTTGACAATCTGTGGATGTCCAAGACAGAGCGTAGCTGTGGGTTATGTGCTCATAGCCTCTTCATCTGAGGAGTGAGGCTGCTGGGCATAAGGTAGACTGGTGTCCTCGAAGCTCTGAAGCTTTCGTGTCTTGGCATAGACTGGATGAGTGTGACAGAGGCCAGGCAGTAACCAGTCATGGAGAGTCCCAACCAGAGCTGGCGGCAGTCTGTGTGTGCCTTTGGAGGCTGCAACATGAGCATGAGCAAAGAATCCATCCCTCCTAAGCCACAAGTGGAATGACTCAATATAGTTTCAACCAAAGGAGGCTATTACCTCCTGGACGTTTCCCACTGGAGTGTGCAGTCCCATTCTGTACTATCAGAATGTGGTTCAGTCACTACCATGTGGGCTAATTTGTTCCAGTTGGTGTGAGAAAGTCCCTGTTGTTGCCATTAAAGTCTGTGTTTTCAGAGTACTGGCCTATACACAGCAGAATGGAGAAGAAGCAACATTTGGGGGTTGTGAGTAGTTTCATGTACATAGTAATGGGCAGAAATCACTGAAGTCTGAAACGGGCCATAAACCATTAGGCTTTGTAAAGTGCCACCTTAACTTCAGAAAACAGTAATGAAATTGCAAAAGCACTCGTTAAATGTGAAATACAGGCCCAGAAAGGAGATTCTCAGAGGTAATAAATATCCTGCAGCCAATAGTGGGAGCCTCCAGCAAGAGAAATATGAAGTAAATATAACTCACATTGTACCATTCTTCAGAAATGTAATTTGATAAATTGTCTTCAGAGCTTAAAATAACCCCAGTGTGTAGCAGATGTGGAGAGTGGGACCTCACTAACATCCAGGACATTACTGCCATTCCTCACTCAGGGCAGACCTGAGGCCTTTGAGAAGGAGACCTTGGGGATGTCTGAACTTCCTGACTTCCTTGCAGCAAAATGAGGCATCTGAATTTTTCATTTGCCCCATCGTTTTCTACAAAATATATATTTGAATGATGTGAAAAGGATGAAAAAGCAGGGAGCAAAATGTATATTTCTCTTGACAGCTTCCTAGCTTGATCTTCTCTTTTATTATTGCCAAATGTGTTGCTTCATATGTTTGAGCCCAAAAGAGACTTCCTGTATATTGGAGACTATTAAATTTAATCCGGTTACTCTTCCTGTGACTCAGAAAACTTATGTTTAACTAAAATTAAATACATTTGGCTAAAATAGATCTTCCAGAAAGGAATTTATTCTTCCTTTGAAGATACTATGAGATAGAATATACACAGTTTCTCTCAGCTGAGTGACTATAGGAGTCTTGCCCCCAGTGGAGTTTGACAGGAGGATAAATATCCCACAGTATCACCCAGTAAATGCAGCCATCCTTCGTGCCCTGCCAAAGGAAAATTAAATAGAGATCTCCAAAAATAAACTCAGCTCCACGGGGGCTCTCTTTATACTGTGTTGTGGAAACAAAACACATTTATTCTGATTCCAGATCAAAACATAACGTGAGTAGAAGGGAAATGTATAGTCATATCATGACACGATAGGGTATCATGTCATGATACCTGGACAACACAGCTTGGTTATAATCTGTGTGATTGATAACAGAGCTGGAGATGTCCTTGTCAGCCTGCGCTGGGAGTGAAATGATGGATGAAGCTTTCTTCACAGCCTGTGTCTGGGAGAGAGCCAGACTTGAAACGGGGTGTTTCAAGAGCACCAGGAGGGATGCAGGAGCCGGTTTGAAAAATGTGCCATAAGGGTCCACTGCTGGGGAATATCTTGGCCACACTAGCTTGCCCTATAGGTTGTGGGTGTTTGCTGCACGTAAAGAGACATGGTGCAAGATGCAATCCACTTTTCAGCTGACTTGGGATAAAGAGTTAGATGGATCTTAACTTGCCTGCAGAGTTCAGACCTGATGTGCAGGGTGCAGTGGCACGTGCCAAGCAGTGGCTCCCTAGCGGGTAATGTGCTGCTTGGGGAGGTTTACTCACAGAGATGATGTATGAATGTGCTTCAAGGTGGGAAGAAGAGATATAAATTGCTGGCTGCTATCCAGTCAATAGATACCATCAATTATTTATAAGCATCTTGTGGACATCGTTATTTGTTTCTAATGACACGGAAAGAGGGTGCTCTGGCTGATCTATACAATATGCAGCTGGGCTTTTATTTCACTGCACGTCCTTGCAGGGTTTCTGTTGCACTCAATCATAGTGGATTGTCTGTGGAAGAGTAAGTATGGTTTTTATTATGTACCTGTAATTAATGCTGAAGATTTTCTTCTGCTGTTTTTCCTGTTTATTTACATTTCTTTTTAGATCAGTTGAAAAATACACAGGAGACTTCAGCCGTAAAGATGGTGGAAACGACAGCAAAATTGCTCCGCATGTTGTTGAGGTTTTTTCCCTAAAATAGCCTCTAGAGACTTTGGAAAATAGCAGCACTTTTAAATTCCATCAAGATATTCCTTGCACTGAAAGATTTTATCCAGTTTCAGACAAGAACTGAATCAGAAAATGTCTAGAACAAAAACTGTCTCTTTTTTAGTGAGGGGTTTGATTTGGTTTGTTTCAAGAAAATTATTTCTGTTCTGTCTTTTGGTTAACTCATGTTTGCAGTGTACTTACAGACTTTGCTAAAAATTTAGAATCAGGGAAATTAGAATCAGCTGCATTTAGCAATTAAAAGGATTTCAGTTCCTTCCCAAAATGAAGGCTGAGCTTTGGTGTTTATTTGGCGACTCCTCTTGATTTCAGTAGGCATCTTCTTTGCTGCTCCAGGCAGCTGGCTGTCTTTTTGGCTTGATGCACAGTTTTGGTGCCATCCTTGTGGTACCCATTATAACCCTAAACCTTAACTTGTCTTGGGGAGTCACTGGGGAGCTGTTCAAGCTCTCCAAAGGCAGGATTCCTAGAATAAATTAGGAAAGATTTGTGCTTTTTCTGTTTTCCTTGCACTGTCTGCCCAGGAATGGGTGGTGGAGTGGAGCTCCTTGGCAGGGCTTGCTGAAGCCCCTCTGGGAACATGGGAGATGATGTACTTGCTCCTACAGACCTGGATGCTGACCACCAGTTGGACTCACTGCTCAGTCTCAAGGCAAAGGGCACATTTTTGCAATGAAGGAGGAAGCAGTTTGTTATTTCCTTCTGGAGCACGTGTAACCTGCAGCTCATGCTGGGGCTGCCCTGGGGAGCAAGGCAGCCAAGCCAGGCTGGGAGCAACCCTACTCGTTCTTCAACATGGGGTAAATCTGGAAGACTTAAAAGCTTGTCCAGAGGGACAAAGCTGAGGATCATTTTTTTTTGGCAGTTTGATTGAACTGGTGAGCTGAGGTTGGTCTCAGCATAAAAGAGAAAATCAGGATTCTAACTTTGGTAGAAGTCTTTTTAAAGTGATTCTGTGATTATCTCTACCTGGTAGAGTTAATTATGTCCAGGGAGAGCAAATTCAGGTTACAGGGTAAGAGCAGTACTTGCAAATCACCAGGAACTGATGACCACACTTATATCTGAAACACACTTAACTTAGGAAAGTGACTCACCAGAGGAGCAGCTTGACAAATTGCACAATAGCCAACTAAACAGTCCCCTTTGGAGTCTGCACACTTCCATGGCAACTGGAATGTGGCAGCCAGGGGAAAATGGAAATTCTTCTAAAATAATCATCCTTGCTATCCAACTTTAATTTGGAAAAATGCTGAAGGATACACAGGACTCAAAAGAAGAAAATAACCAACCGAGAGAATATTGTTGGGGAAATGCAATTTAATCTGTAAAGGACAAAACGAGTCTATTGAATTTCCACGCTCCACCATCTGGAGATTTTTAAATGCTGCAGATGTAACAAATGCTCATTCCACTGACCTGTAAGCCACCTCCTTGGCGTGGTTTCCCTATCAGGCGTATCTAGTCACTCTTCCACAGCTCTGACTTCAGGCTTTTACCATCGAGGTTTCGGGGTGGGGGGGGGAGCAAGAAATTTGCTGGAGGTCCCTCCATTGAGTGACAGATTTATTAATCATTCCACCAGTTGTGTTTAAAATAGGAAGACAAACACTTGATCCAAAAGCAGATTTATTTAGCTAAAAATATATTTGCAGTCCCTTTCTTCTGGGCTAAATAAATGTTTGTCATATTTTTGATTGAAAACATAGTTAAAAATAGCAAGGGGTGGAAAGTGTACTGTCCAGTTTTTGAATCTATTGAGAAGTTCTCTTAAGGCATCTCTGACATAGAAATGGCATGTGCTGCTTGTGTTTCTAATACCATGTGCTGGCTCAGGACCATGAGTGGCACTAAGATTTGTAGGGGTCCTCTGAGATTTATAGCCTTCTTTATAACTCTGGCAGGAGACCCTCTGAGCCTCCAGGGATTCCCTATTATGTTGCACTCCAACTTGACAATTTTCAATCAGTAAGAGAAACACACACCCTCTTTTCATTTTCTTCCCTCTTGATAACCTGTTACCCCTGAGCCATTCAGTCAGCTGGGGTCTGACATCCTCTGAGCTCCAGCCAGGACTGCGCATGGTCATGTCTTCCTAATAGCTAGGTTGCATTGCCAAGTGTTTTTGTTGAAGAATAAGGGTTGTGAAGAGCTGAATGACCTCCATCTCCCTCAAGTGGTGTCCTCTGCAAGGCTGTCTGTCACACAATGCTTTAGCATTGGCGCTGCAGAAAAATATTGTAGCTAAGCTGGGAAGCCCTGAGCATTTTTTCACAGGGAAGCCCTGCTTAAATAACTCTTCCATATGCTGTACATCACTTTTATCAGCACTAAGATATCATATGCATACTCTCTGGGTACACAGTTGAATGAGCATTGAACTCCTCAATTCAAATTGTTCTGGCTCATAACACACAGATGATCCACAGCTGCTCTTTGCTGGTCTAATCCCCACCTGGCCAAAACCTCATGTCCTCCATGGGGAGACTCAGAGTACTTATTCCACCGGAATTTGGGATTTATTGTACCTATTCTGCTTTTGTCCCATATTTCACCCCAGCTACTTGTCCTGTAACTGGGGAAGCACCATACCTCCTTTTCACAAGAAGTTTGGGAATGCATACGTAGAGCTAGCAATGTCCTTTGTCGCACCCCAAAATGGTGAGCAGGCAAAGTCAAATTGATTGAAATATGACAGAGGTGCTAGGTTATTCATTATGAAAGGCTTGATGAAGCCAAATATTTGGGAAAAGCAAAATGTGGGTCCTGATAAGAAATGGGGGCAAAAGCCTTGCTGTGCTTGAGCAAGATCTGGAGTTGGAGGAGGCAGAGCAAGGAGTTACCTCTGATGTCCTTCATGCTGGTGTCTTGGTCTAACTTCCATTTTCACTCAAATCAAAGGAGCCAGTTGACAGCTAGGGGCCACCTGATCCATATCATCAAATAGTAAGAAAGAGTGTACAGCTTGTGTACACTCTTTGTTTAAGCAGCATCATGGTTTATGGCATTCAATCTATTTAATAAAATCAGCCAGTAATTCTGATTAATGCCTACCCAGAAGAGCTGCTGCTTACCCTTGGATTCAAAGGCTAAGCAGCAATAATCCAATCATGGTAATCATAACTTACTACTTTGATCTTCAGATAAAAGAGCCTATAGAAGTGCAAAAGTGTTACATCACCGTTATTTGGACAACTTCAAAGCATGTTATATGCACTAATGAATTCTCCCAACACAGTCTGAGGAGAAGTAATGGGAGGCAAATGTGTGAACAGGGGAGTAGGAAAGAAGGGGGGAGAAGATGAGTCCTCACATGGTAAAGCAGTAAAAATAAGTACCTGCATACTATGGATAAGAATAAGATGTGAAGAAGGGTCCATGAGAGCCCAGATGCAGCAGTCAAGTGCACAGGATGCTCTCCCATAGGAGGGATTCTCTCTTCTCTCTTTTCTTGAAGCTCTCAATAAGAAGCAGGATCTCAGGCTGCAGAGAGGCAAGCAACAGAGGGAGGAGGCAGCTTTTCATCTTAGCAGTGCTTCTGAAGCCTTCAGAAATAAAATCACCAAATGGATCTTAGCAGCTGGAAAAGAGGTAGCAGAAATGCTGAACATGTTTTCCCTTTACAGTTTGGGTTTTTAATGTTAAAAGGCAGGCATTCCTATGCACATACAGTGCATCCAAAAGAAACACTTGTTGGGGAGACCAGACTTATTCCTTGACACTTCTACGAGGCCTACAGTATGCTCTTGTAGGAACAAGAAAGGCTCAAAGTGAAAAAGGGAAAATGTAACTTTTACAGCCTTGGCGAGGGATCACATTTTAAATTAGAAATAAGAGATAAAAGGAAGGGAATCTTTGGGAATGTTGCTCAGAGTCACAGTTTTCCACTGCAGAAAATACTCTCCTTCCAGAAAAGGCCTTTCTCTCATCAGATTGGGAAATCTGAACAAAAGACATACAAAAAAACAGAGCAAAAAGAACCAAGGCAAGGCACCCTGGAAGAAGTCTGAACTAAGACAATGTAACATTGCCCAAAAGGCTCGGAAACTGAGCTCAAAATTGTGAGCCCATGCAGATGCCTAAAGAGAATCTTGGAAGAATGAAGAACTGGTAACGTATAATGCAAAATGCAGTAAATCTTTTGGAAAAAAAGCTTTTTCATCGAGCAGACTTTGAAGAGGAGACTGAGGGAGAGCGTATGAAATCCAGCAACACAGCAAAGGACATTGGCACAACAGGCTGTTGTTTAAAAAGGAGGATGAGTGCTGTTAAATCTGGGGCCACCTGCGGCTGAGGAAGTCCCTGAGTAATGAACCTCCTGGGGGGCTCCAACCAGTGCTGCTGACAAAATCTTATGCTTGTCACCTTGCGAGTTTTTCTCAGCAAAGCAAACAAATGTCACAGAAGTGAGAAAAATACATGAAACGCCTTTTATTTACAGTGAAATTTTTGCTCAAAGGCACGATGAGAGGCTTCTTTTTTTCCCTTGTACAAAAGCTGCAGAACCACAGAAAAGGGACGACTTTTCCTTTCAACAAAGCCCCCAAGCAGCCCAAAGTGACCACGTGTTTCTCAGCAACCCTCTGTCTAAATACTCATCCCTCTAAATTACCCTGATTTGCAACGTGGAGGAGCGCCTGTACTTGAGAGGATGACAGCGTGCTTCTTTGGATCTAGCTGTTCCGCCTTTCAACCACGCTCCTATTTTTAATTAGGGTTCCACCTCATCCATCTATCTTTAGCCCTTTCTTTACAGTGTTCTTTAGCAGCACTCTGAAAGACTTGGGTGTACTATCCTGTAGTTTTAGGGATAAGCATCTCATTTCAGCAGCCAGTTCTGTCTGCTCAGGGAAGGTGGCTCTTTCGACTGAAGGACATATCTTACTTGTGCAGTTCCGCTCTGTTGAAGTGTTTTTATACCACAGGTGGTACGTGGGTCCTGCTGAAGTCAAGGGAGGCTAACTGCCTATGCCAGTCCATGTTTCCTTGGTATCTAGTGCTTCCAACACCATCCTTCGTTAGTTAAGCTGGTGACTTGTGTTGGTTTTGTATCAGCAGGCTGCAATCTGTGTCCATTGAGGACCACAGGAGCACACAACCTGCAGGCTGCTATTGGGTACATAAATTACCCCCTGCATAGCTGGGCCCAGTTGATGCTGCCTCTGCCTGTAGGGATTAAGTATTTTAGGAAGGGAAAGTGGGCAAAGCAGCAGCTCAGAGGTGAATTCCACCCAGCGACTAATGCTTCAGGCCTGAAGTTCATAAATGTGATTCATCTTCTTCTCCTATAGCAGGAAACTGAATTAGAGAAATGAATGAAGCTACCCATAAAGAAGGAGGGCTTTCCAAGGAACAACACAAAAAAGAGTTTCTGATGCTAGTCCTCTAGTTAAGCCATTAGGTACCTCTTGCCTGTTAAAATGCTAAGTGAATATCTTGAAAACAGCATGTAATGACTCCACATAGTCATGCTTATACTTAGCACTGCAGCAATCCAAGCTCCAATGACTGAAGAACCACAAGTGGCATGATGCATTTCTGACTAAGCAGGAAATCTCACTTTAGAGAGAGGTTTTGTCAGTTAAAGGTAAATTGAAGAAAAAAGTGCCAACATATTCTGCAAAAGAAGAGATGAAACAGTAGGAGAGGAGCTATATACTGCCGTCCAAGGCCATTAGCTTAGGTAGAAAGAAACAGTAAATAAACTATGACTTATAATTAAAGCCTCACAGAATCTGGGTGTTTCTGCATATTTGCAGACAATATGTTCAGTTGTTGCAATATTTACACAGCAAGTGACCCCAAGACTCCTCTTTAAAAGGACTTCTGCTGGGTTTCTGCAATCCATATTGCCTCCTTACAGCATGTTGGCTTTGGTGTTTGTTGAGCTGGTATGGTTTGTCTCAGAACATGGAAAAAACCACATCTCCAGCCCATATACAAAAGTTAAGAAGCTCTGAAGTGTTTTCAAATTAGAAAAAGAAAAGCAGAGAGAGGCAGCATGGGACTCCCAGTACCTGTGCACCCCCAGCTCTTTCACCCTGTCTCACAGGTTAATGTTACCCACAGGGAATCAAAACAGGCAGCTGTCACCTCTATAGAAAAGATGTGAAGGGAGCTGAAGAAGGAATTTGTACTGCTGGGAGAGGTAAACAAGAATGTCAGTAGAAAACATTCTTATTCCTGTGTTTTTTAAGGGCTGTCTTGCAGTGTTAAAGCCCAGCACTGGAGTCAGGGCTCCATACTCTTATACCAGCCATCAGGGTTCAATAATATGTATATGCAAACTGATAAGGGTAATAAAATTAATAATTCAGCATAGAGAAACAAGCACTATAATTACTCCAGTTTCATGGCAAACAGTTCATTTGGATGTGGCTTGGAGCAGCCTGGTGTACTGGAAGGTGTCCCTGCTCGTGGCAGGGGGTAGGAAATAGATGATTTTGAAGGTCCTTTCAGACCAAACTGTTCCGATTCAGGACAAACTGCTCATTCAAAACTCTCTGTGGTACAGCAGTGCATAAGAAGAGCTTTGCAGCATGTATGTGATGGAAGCACCCAGAGTTGTTCCCAGCTCCACAACCCCATGCTAAGTTTGTTCCTCTATCTATGACTATTCACAGGCTTTTTAAACAAATCTAAGGTTCATGTCAGGGTGGGAGATAAAATGGTGAGACCAATCATGCCAGATGGTCTGTGACATACAGAAAAAGCAAAGCTCATTTACATTGACAGAGTTTAATGTTGAAAATTTGTTTAAAATAAGAGCAAAACTGGAGCAAAATGTTTGCAACTAATCCATTACCAAGTCAGTCTTCAGATAGACCCACGAAATCATGTAGAGTCAGTATCAAATTAGCAGAGTAGTGCTGGAGATCAGAGGATCTGTGTGGGCAGAAGACCAAAAGTGGATTTGACCCACAATCAGTAGAACAAGCATGTAAGAGCGTTTCTTTCAACAGTTTTGCATAAATTCATTCAGTGACAAATATGTCAGTTGACTAAGTGAGCCTTTATTAGAATTGAATTTAACAGCAAATCTGGGAAATCCTCCCAAAGCAACTATGGCTTTAGAATCCCGGATTTGCACTTCTAATTAAAACACTGTCAGTTTAGGTGTAATTCTCCAGAAGAAATGGATTTGGGAAGGGGGAAGGGAGAAGTGGGGGAGAACTGAGATGGTGCTTGAACAGTTTGCCTATGAGGTTTATTTTGTCTATTTTGTGATGATCTTGTTAATGCTTTTTTGCAAAAATGCATTGTGCTCTTCTAATCAGACAGCAAAGCTGACTCCTGTCAGCTTTTCCTGCCTTCCATAAGGGATAAGATCAAAGAACAAATTGTTTGATCAAGGATTGCATTTTGTTCTAAGAACTCAGAGATTACAGCTGCGTGACTTTCTTTTTTTGTCTGTGAAGAATCCATCAATGCTGAGGCTAGAACATAAGAAAAATCACAGCACGGGGACAAAAGGAACTTAGAATCCTTTCCTAGTGTCCACAAGCAAAATGTATTTGCTTTTGCAAGGGAAGGTAAAAACAATGTCATCTAAGTAAGAAAATCAAAATGATTCTTTTCAGGTTTCCATTAGACAGATCTAAAACAACACATTCCAGAATTATCTTTTAAATTATACGTGTAGTAGGTAAGGGTTTAATGTCTTACAGAAGCTGAAAGAAAATTGTTTGTAATGAAAAGCAGAAACAAAATTGTTTACCATGTTAAAATTATGCCTTTTAACGTTTCAGAAATGAAACATTAAGTAATATCAAAAATGCAAAGCTTGGACAGACCCAAGCCAGCCATTTTCAGACAGCTACTTTTAGAGCACATTTGCAACCATTATCTTTTCATTCTGATTATTGAGAATATTAAGGTTTCATTTACTGTTTCAGAATTTTCCATGGCACTGAAAGTCTAGTTCCCAGCCAGCTCTAATTGTAAGCAGATTTTGCATCATGGATAGTGACGGCAGAGTACTTAGTACTTACTCCTGTGAGGGTAATGTTGGAAAGGAGGACCCTTCTTGTTCAGTTCTTGTTACTGTGCTGTGAGAGGCCAGCAGGACCCCAAGTCAGGAAGAAGATAGTGGTGGGAAGTGCGATTTTAGCCAGTATGGGCAGGGATAGAGGAAGAAACCAAGAGATCTTATATTGGATTCTGGAAGAAAGAAGAGTGTAAGTGTAGAAGAAATAATATAGGTTGAAAAATATACAATCTAGTCTATTTCTTCCCTTTGTGCATCCCAGGATTAGCCGTTCGTTAACTCCTTTCATTGTTATCCTTGTTTACTTCATTCAGATTTTATTTAGATCCTGATATTACAAGTATTACTGTGATAATGAATGTGAATAAATCCAGAGTTCAAATAGGCAAATCCAAACATCCAAACCGTAGTGTATCTTTAAAGTACTAATCAGTGTGTTCCATCTCACCTTATCTCTGCAGCAGACCAAGTCACTAACTCGTTTTCACACAGCAGAGAGCTGATTGCTTTCATGTTATGCTTGAATGGATATGGGGACATGTAAATTCTCCATGCAAGAGGATTTAAACCCCACACTGCCCATTAGTGAAGAGAAATGAACTTGAGCTAGGGCTCAAGCTGCAAAACATTTGTTGGTCAAGTGGAAGGTCATTTTCTGTTATCTAGCTGTGGAGTGAGATTTTTAAACCCCCAGAATGACTTGGAAGTAACGATGTATATCTATTCCTCCATGACTGCTCTTACTAGAACATAAACATAACTCTGAAGTCCTACTGGCTTTCGACCAGGCTTTTAGCTCCCTAGTATTGAAGTCACTTCTAGAAATGGAACATTATCTCCTAAATTGCAAAGGCACTTTTGCAAATGTGTCCCGTGATGGTAGCACTGCTGCTCTTCTGTCTGGTCTACAGAAGTCACAGAACAAGATCATAATGGATATTGTCTTCCCAGTCACTTGCAGTGGTAAGCAGTAATTAGCGTTGTCTCAAAATCTAAATAGGCAATATGGTTATTCACAAAAATCCAGTTTGTTCTGTTTAACCCGTGTTCACTGTTGCTGATCCATGGGGATGTCACATGGGATCAAATCCGCTTGTGTGATATTTCATCATGGCCATTATAGTTTTTTACTGTGTTGCACTAGTCTCCAAGAGCCTTCATAACTGGCCAGCACTCCCTTGTGTTAGATTTTGCACAGCCATGGAGCAAAGGGATGATAACCTATAGAGGCCCTATGCTGAATGTTTTTTGTACACATTTACAGCTGTTTAGATTCACAACTTCTAGCTCCAAGCCAATCTACCCATAAGAGCAAACATTGCCCATTAGTAGTGTCTGCAATAAAACATACGCGTGAAGCCTTAGCCATTCTGGCAGTCACAGCAAGCTGTTTATCTCCTCTCCTTTCCTCCACAGTCTGTGAGAGTGAGCAGTCACCTCCCCACAGCATCTCATGTCATGAGGAGAAATGACCACCACCAGGAGCAGACACAGCTCAGATGAGACTGGTGCACAGCACAGACATGCATCCTGTCTCATCTGGCTCCTATGGGGAAGAAGCTGAAGACCCCTCTCCCTCTTTCCCCAGCCCTTCTTGTTACCTCCCAGTCTCAATACCCCATTGGTATATTTCATGCTGTCAATGCCAGGTGCAGAGCTGGGAAGCATAAGCCATCTGCAGCTGACAGCAGGCAGTCCCTGTGGGATAAGCCAGTAATGAATATCACCAGGATATCAAGGATCTAGAGGCAGGAATCCGGCTGACTGCCGCTGAAGAGATTGAAACAAGTCACAGAAATATCCCAGCTTCGTCAGGAAGGAAAGGCTGTATAATTTGCGGCTGAAGATGAATGTGATTATTTGCCATGCAAATGGATTTGCCAGCTCAAAGTGGCCTTCATCAGCTGAGATTGTTCTATTTGACATTATCTGGTTACTTTTGTTTAGTGCCTCTGTGCCTTTTCCGAGCGCTTCCTTCCCTGAGCACACATCATCCAGTCTAATTAGAGACAGGTATTTTTTTTCCTCTTCCCCATCAATCTGAAGACATGTGAGCTGAATCCATAGCTGCCTCCCTCCCCAGTCCCTCTAAATCCAGAACAAAAGGTAAAGTTTTTCGGGCTGACAGCACTGCAGGCTGAATATTCTCTGCAGATGGGAAGCACAAGGGTCACATTTATCTCACCTAACAGCTTAAAAATTAGCTGTTCAGCCCAACTTACTAGTTCCTTCAAAATTCAATAGAGGGGGAGATCTGCAGAGGCACCTTCTCCCAGCCTGAGATAGATGGGGGGAATCATCCCTGGAGATCCCTACTCATCTCCAGAGGTTGTTTGGTGAGTGTCTCTCTTAGGGAGTTAAAGATAGCTTAGAACAACAGTGCTGTCCATCTGCCTGCCTTTCTCACAGCATCCAGCACCCCCACAACAAACCTCTGATCCCCCTCTCTGTCTGGCAGTTATGAGGAGGCATAAAAAGAAAGTAATCTGGGATGAGGGATTGCTGGTCAACTCAGCCGTGTTGCTGCAGTTGCCAGTGAAGGAGGAGGCTTGCGTGGCATACTGCAGCATAACCGGTATATACCTTATGGTTGGAAACCATGTCAGTGGGCTGTGGACATGAAAAAACCTTCTTAGTCCAACCTTTCTTGTTTTTTCAAGATCTGGATGATGGTGAAAAGAATTTGTGAACTTGCTATGGTATCACCTTGGGGATGGGTCCTGTAGACTTTCCTGAAAGACCCTGCAAGGTGGATCCTTCAAAGTCCCTAACTGAGGTGGTGCTCATGGTGAGACAGATTTTGGTGCCCAGTTTCAGAAAAGTCCACGGAAGAAGAAACCAGTGGGGAGGCCAGAAGTCCTTTCACTCACACCTGTGAAACACAGTGCTTGTCCTTTCTGTCGCTGTAACGCCTTGCAGCCATGTTTCCTGCAGTTTCTCTCTGCACATGTGAAAGCTGCTGTGATCATTCTTCAGCAGCTCGGGGCTGACAGTGGATGTGGTGGGATGGGTCCTATTTCCACATGTTAAAGCGCGTGCTGTGTGGTGTGAGCTCAGTCACTGTGAGTGCTTTCTCCTGGGAAGGGATCTCAACAATTTTTGACTAAAGAGATTTCAGCGTGTGTTGGTCTAAACAGGGAGATGATGTGATGTCTGCAGGAGCAGCTCCCCTCACATCAGCAACATTTCAAACCAGACTTGACAAACTGGAAGGGTAGAACCTCAATTAAGTCATGCAGTTGATGGGCTACGTTTTAGGGTCTCTTTCCAGCTCTAATTTCAGTGATTTGCAGGGTGTGTTTTTTCCCTTCATGGAGGGACCTCATGCAGGTTTGTGTGTGAAGTTGTGGTAAGCTACAGTAAACCATAGCAGCTGGATGCAAGGCTTCATGCAGACCTGGACACAGCATAGCGCACACTATCGTGGGCTGGTCCAGTGCCCTTAGCTGGACTGGGATATCTCTGTATACCATCTGACAAACAGTATTTCTGTGGAGTGACTCAGGTCAGCAGAAAGACAACACTGAGACATGCAGACATGGTGTCCCCCCAGAGAAATAAGCACCAATTCTCATGAGCGAATCCTCCTTAGTCAGACCGTCTGGCTTTATCAAATAGCATTGTAAATTACCTTCTGTCTGGGTCAGTGTTGTGCATCTAGGGAAGGAGCATGTAAATACTTTAGATGGGATGCATGAACACTGACATCACCCTAAAATTATCTTCCACTCTAAAAAATGGTTTGAAAAGATTTTAATATAAATTAATGCCTGCTCTACTTATATGCTTCTATAGCTATCTAATGGTTACAAATAATTGGCTATTTGATTGCAGCTAGTGCAAAACACCTCGATTTTAAGGCACTATTATGAACATCTTGTCAAACCATCTGCTTAATGCAAACCAGAGAATGTCAGTGGGCAAAATATTCATTAAGGCTGCAGCTCTTCTCAGAGCTTCAATACATCTTGTAGAAAAACACAGATTTGGGTTTGAAACTTCAGGTGATAAAGGAGCTGACCCAGTCCAAAACCAGTCTATGTACCTGGTCCTGACTCCATGCTGGTGCTCCTTCCCACTGGGCTTATGTGGCACAACACAGACCGTGGACAGATGCTGTTTGGAAGTACATTGCCCTGCCCAAATAAACCTTTCTCATAGTTGTTCCCATGTCTTATTACTTATATTATTATCTACTCTGACAGAATTGGAAAATTGAAGCAAATTCAATCATTTTATCCATATATTTCATAGAACAGTTAGTGTTGGAAAGGACCTGAAGATCATACAGTTCCAACCCCCCTGCCATGGGCAGGGACACCTCCCACTAAACCATGCCACCCAAGGCTCCGTCCAACCTGGCCTTGAACACTGCCAGCGATGCAGCATTCACAACTTCCCTGGGCAACCCATTCCAGTGCCTCACCACCCTTACAGGAAAGAATTTCATCCTCATATCCAATCTAAACTTCCCCTGTTTAAGTTTGAACCCGTTACCCCTTGTCCTCTCACTACAGTCCCTCATGAAGAGTCCCTCCCCAGCATCCCTATAGGCCCCCTTCAGATACTGGAAGGCTGCTATGAGGTCACCATGCAGCCTTCTCTTCTCCAGGCTGAACAGCCCCAACTTTCTCAGCCTATCTTCATACAGGAGGTGCTCCAGTCCCCTGATCATCCTCGTGGCCTCCTCTGGACTTGTTCCAACAGTTCCATGTCCTTTTTATGTTGAGGACGCCAGAACTGCACACAATACTCCAAGTGAGGTCTCAGGAGAGTGGAGTAGAGAGGCAGGATCTCCTCTCTCGACCTGCTGGTCATGCTCCTTTTGATGCAGCCCAGGATGCGGTTGGCTTTCTGGGCTGCGAGTGCACACTGCCGGCTCACGTTCATTTTCTCAATGACAAACAGCCCCAAGTCCTTCTCCACAGGACTGCTCTGAATCTCTTCTCTGCCCAACCTGGAGCTGTGCCTGGGATTGCTCCCACCCAGCTGTAGGACCTTGCACTTGGCATGGTTAAACTTCATCAGGTTGGCATCGGCCCACCTCACAAGCATGTCAAGGTCCCGCTGGATGGCATTCCTTCCCTCCAGCATATCAACCGAACCACACAGCTTGGTGTCATTGGCAAACTTGCTGAGGGCACACTCAATCTCACTGTCCATGTCACAGACAAAGGTGTTGAACAAGACCGATCCCAACACCAATCCCTGAGGGACACCACTCGTTACTGGTCTCCAGCTGGACATTGAGCCATTGAGCCCTACTCTTTGCGTCTTTTATTGTGAATTTTTTATCCCCTCTCTAATTCACTGTCACCTTGAAAAGTAGATTAACGACTGAGACAGACCTTTGGATTGCCTGGAAGCTGTTGGAGAACGTGACTTTGAGTAAATACCCAGTAAACGATGGGCTTGTAAAAGCAGGGGCAGTGTTTGACTCTCCTCTCTATGTCCAGGTCTCTCTCCGGCCGCATAGTTGGTGGTGTCTGGTGGTTCTTCACCTTGATCATCATATCCTCCTACACAGCTAACCTGGCTGCCTTCCTCACTGTGGAAAGGATGGTTTCTCCCATCGAGAGTGCAGAGGACTTGGCCAAGCAGACGGAAATCGCTTATGGGACCCTGGAAGCTGGCTCTACAAAAGAATTTTTTAGGGTAAAAGGGGAAATTTAAAGCACGTATTTCTATTAGCCCCTTGTTTGACAAGTCCTCCAAGCTCATCCTCTCTCATCCTCAGCTTGGGTCTGTTTTTTCTCTTGCTTCCCCTGTACCATGGTAGGACTCGCTAAGCTTGCCCTTAGAACAGGAAAAATCCAGTTTTCTTTATGCCGCTCAGAAGGCTGGCAATGCATCCAGTACATGTGGTATTCTGTGACTGTAAACACAAATATGGAATATCTGTGTACTTGCTCACACTACTGAGGAGCTACTCTAGGCAGCTGCGAAAGAAGCAATCTCCTGATTTCCAGCTTGGTTTGCCCATGGTTTGATCCACAAAATCTCTTGCAGTACACAAATATATGGCAGAAATCAGGGGTTGATCCAGACCCAGGTGCAGAAATGGCAGGAGGTTCATTATTATTCCATTGCCCATTGCCCCTTTTGGCTTCCTTGGCCCATCCAATATGTGCGTTCAGTCCAAACTGCAAATCTCAGCTGTCACCCAACCCCCTGTTAACGCTTCTGTTTGGTTTCTGCTGTCCTACGCAGCGATCCAAAATAGCAGTGTTTGAGAAGATGTGGACCTACATGAAGTCAGCCGAGCCCTCCGTTTTTGTGAGGACAACGGAAGAGGGAATGATCCGGGTGAGGAAGTCAAAAGGGAAGTATGCCTACCTCTTGGAGTCCACAATGAACGAGTACATCGAGCAGCGGAAGCCCTGTGACACCATGAAGGTGGGAGGTAACTTGGACTCCAAAGGCTATGGCATTGCAACACCAAAGGGGTCTGCACTGAGGTAAGTAGCCTGGACTTGCTTCCTTTTGCCAGACCACCCAGCAAATCAATGTATGCACACAGTTCAATCTCCATTGCCATGTTAATCACAAAAGCTTGGGGCAAGGAGATGGGGGAGGTGGAGGAAAAAGAGATATGAAATCTCAGTGTAATGTGCAGGGAAGTAAAATACTCAGCTCCCATTGAGCAGCAATGTGAGCATCTAATTATTCAAGCCCTGCATTTGAAAACTGGATCCTGGCTGATCCATTTGCTATGAATGTGTCTGCTGTATTAGGTGATGGCAGGGGGGCTGCTGTGGTGTAACCATTGGTTTCACAGAGCATTATCCAGAAGGGACGCTCATCCTGTGCCATGTGAACCGCACAGCTTTGCAGAGTATGGTATTACCCTGGCTTGGATCCATGCTTGCAGAGGGAGTTCTCATGAGAAAAGCATTTTGGTGTTTCCTAAAATGAAGTGTGATTTGAAAGCGGTGAGGAGACAGTTTTGAACAAGCCCTGTGGAAGGTGTGCATTTTCACTCAACTGAGTCAGTTCAGATCCTGGCAAGTGCCAAATTTATGGCAAGTCCAAATGAGCATAATTCCTGCACTTCTGAGCCCAGACCTGCAGCTGCCACATGTCTTTGCCTGCTGTCATGTGAAATGTCTTTGAAGACCTTCCTTTAAAATTAAGAACCCTCTAAAAAGTATAGACCCAGATCTGAGTTAATAGCAGAGCTTGGGCACTGCACGCGCTGTACTCCTGGATGTGAGCTGGCCTCTGTGAAGTGCGTCATGCAAACTGACCTGCTTAGAACAGCATTACCACAATCTGCTCACTGGGATGGTGATGTGAGTCATGTCAGAGGTGCAGTTCCTTTAGGCAGCAGCTGCACATATTCCTCAGATTACAGTCATGAGCCATGTGAATTGTAATGATTTAAAGGGACTAGTAGTGACTCCTCAAGAAACCATGGCTTTAGATAATCTGATTGATGCTCCAACTGATTATTTATTGAACATATTTCAATCAAAATATGTTGATCAAAATCATACATGTAGCTTTATGCTTATATGCTAACATAACCCAGTGCAGAGAAGTTAAATCCATGTTCTCTGTATTACTGGAAACCAGAGAAGCATTTGCTGATGGATTTGTCTCGTCACATAACTCCTGAGCTAAAGCCAGCCCAGCAAATCAAAGACGTATCAACTGCTAGTGGATGGGGCCTAAGGATTTTGATTACTCCATTTATTAAGTTCAGCTCAAATTAGATTCAGCCCTTCCCATATCAGCAACAAGCACATGAATGCAGTGCAGGTGGTCCAGAAGGCAGTTCTTGCATCCAGTGTGGTTCAGGCTCTGAAATGACTCAGAGCCCTCCAAATGAAGGTGGATCTATTCTCACAGCTTTGAGATGGTTTTTGTTGCACTCTCTCTAGTGTTTATTTTCTGTCTTGCAAATATGGAAATTAGGATATTCTATTTATTTATCTATTCAAACTTCAACCTTTTATCCTAATTTTGGTATTATAAAACCAAACAAGCAGGAACATCCTGCCTGTCTTGTAATTGTTGCCATGTGAAGGAGCCATTTATCATACTCCTAAGAAAAATAAGCAACAAAAAAAGAAAACTGCATCAATCATTTTAATTTTGCAGCTCCAAACATCCCTCTGCTAGGCATGATTCCAAAAATTCCTAACATTTCTTTCGGTTTTCTCTTTTTCATCCTGGCTGCATGTACAACAAAATCCTTATGGGCCTAATGGCAAAGGAGGAATGCTTGATTTTTCCATCCAATGGTGTTTCTTTGGAAAAGTTGCTGTCAGTTTTTGTCCCATTATGTTTGTTTTGTTCCTGTTGTTTTAATTGTTTTAATCTTAGTAGTTCCCTACAGTCATCATGTAGTGTCTGTTTTCCCCTTGGGGTCCTGCACGTGAGAGGTGGCCCTGAGCAAGCTGACATTCGTGAGGCATCTGTATAGCATGGTCAGCCTGTCTCTTATTCAGGCTTCACCTTCACTCACTTCCATCCACAGAGCCAGGTTTGGAGGCACATAGGAGCCAGGCTTATTTTAAATCAAGTCTGTCTTAGAAGCTGGGCTGCATTTGGATTCTTACTGAGACCTGTCCCTTTTGTAGCTAGACCAGTTTTCCTGCATCTAGGATAGCTGATTAGGAAGTGATGCTAGAGAGATGCTAAACAAGAGTTCACCATTGTTTTTCTTGCTTCTACATGGGAGTGCAATGCCAGGATATTGCCACAGATGAATGAAAACAAGGTTGAAAATCCAGAAATAATTCTTACACGTGTTGTAGCAGGGGAAAACAAGTCCCTCAAGTCATCAGTTAGGTCTCCTGGGCTGCTGAAAGAGCTTATTTCTTCCTCCTAGGTGAATCTGGCTTTGAATATCTTTTCGCCTCCAGATGTTAAAATTCAGTTGCGTTTATGAATGGCTGAGATGGGCAATGATGTGAGGGCAGAAATTACACCTTTCAACACCAGCTAGTTCAAGGTGTGGTACTGTCTGACATGAGATAGTCATGCAAAATCCATTCATTTACCCGGCAGGAGCTCTTCTCCACTGTTGGACAAGTGATCAAAAAGAGGGCGCAAAGCCAAATTATCCAAAACAGGGGAAAGAAAACTGAAGAAACACCATGTGAGTCTGGACTCGAGGAATAGGGAGGGTTTAGAGAGGGAGATGTGGGAAGGCAAGTTCTTCAGAGCTTTCATACTGACTTTAAATTTCCCTGAAATACAGTCTGTTTGCCTAGAGTTTGTGAATAAAAACAAAATGTTCCCTATTACAAAAACACCTTATTTCAGGACCACCAACCTCAGTCAAAATACACTCAAATTAAAATAAAGCTTGCTCTGTGTACTTCCCATGAGCTAAAGAGAGAGACAGTTAATAGAAATAAAGCTTCCTAAGAAAGATAATGCATAGCACTTAGCTCATGGTCCCCAGAATCATATGGCTGATAATTGCGCTTATGGAAACTGCAATGCATTTACTCTGTTAACACCTTGTACCCACATAGAAGCTGCAATGTATTTTGGCTCATTAGTTAACTAATCTTTTGTAGATGGTTCAGACATCAGAGTGCTAATTAACCTATATTCTGATTTGGAAGACAGAAATAATTATGATTTACTTACTGTCAGATTCTTTCTGGAGCTACTCTCAAATGTCTCCACTGGCTTTAAATGCAACCAAAGTTACAGTAAAAGAGGGAAAATATTCAGCCACCTTGGCCTTTGCCTTCTTCCGGACTGGTAGCAAGTCTTTGTCTGGATTTTGCTTTTTGAAGGCTGGATTCTGCCTGAAGAAGGCTCCCAGTCCTTATGAAGGCTTCAGTGATCGGATGGGATCCCAACAGGCAGAGCCATCATGAGCTCGTGGAGGTCAGCACATCCCTCCT